>CM037585.1:89167645-91567645 GCA_021018995.1 Chloranthus sessilifolius | reverse complement strand
CCTTTACTTTTTTACTATTTTAATTAAAAATAAATAAAAATTTCTTTTATGTCTCTTTTTAATTTTTCATACAAAAAATTAATAAAAAATAAACAATTAGACAAATGGTCTCAAATTGATGACCAACAAAACCAATTAAATTGATGGACAATTCCTTCCATCAATCCCAAAACAATCTATCAATATGAATGGAAAGATTGATCCACCGACATGTCAATCAAAACTACTGAGCAAACTCTCAGTATAAATGAAAAAAGTCAAAATGAAGGTTTTCAATTACTTTCAAATGAAGATTTACTTCATGACCATCATCGCTTGAAATTTCTTCATTTAGGATGCATCCAAGTTGCATTCAAACCCTTGACCTAAATTAGGTCTTGAAGAAAGTAGTCTACTCAGAACTCTTAGAGATGCTAGATGCCTTAACTGGCGTTCATCTCTTATGGCTGCTGTTGAGACCAGCCTATGCTATGGTCCAATCTACTACAATATTTTCCCAAACTTAACTTTATCATTATCTGATAAAAATATTCTTCATGCTTGTACCCTTAATTTACAAACTGAAGGATACAACTTTATGCCTAGATCAGAGACCATTGCTCTGATCTATAAGGTGATGACTTCCCTGACTCCAAAAATTAACTATCACAATAAACCAAGAAAGACGGTCTTAATTGAGACCAACAGTACAACAACCAATGTTGCAACACCTAAATTAATTGAATGGAAAAATATTACTTTTCCTGATGCTTGGCGTATACCTCAAGCTGTCCTTCCTAAACCAATTTTACATCAAGAAATTGAACAAATCGTTCAAAATACCCAAGGAGATGTAATCTTAAAATTTGATAGATCTACATCCCACAGAACTTCTTATAGGAGTTCTTACTCTGAATCAAGGTCTCGAGGTCCTTATAGAGTTTCTATACCCTCGACTGCTCGATCTTCTTATTCAGAAGTTAACTCATCTGTGCCTTCTGAATATAAACAACCTAATCTTGAAGGAATCAAGTCTCTGAATAATAGATTCCTCATGCGATATATACCCAACAGCAGAGGGAATCCCTACTGCTAGCGAGATGAATTTCTCAATCCATTAATAAAGTTTTTTTTTTTAAAGAAAGCCTGAAAACTTTGTTATCAATAGACAAGAAATCAATGCTGAATTTCAGTAAGATAAATATACACCATTCTGTGAATAATATTTTAAAAAAATTTCTGCATCAAAATTGCAAGAATTCAAAGAACAATTATATAAATATATTGAAACCTTTTTTCAAATTATTCCATTTGCTACCTGGTTTAAAGTAACAAAATATCTTGAAATAAATCAAGAAGAAAGGAGAATATTTCTCCTTGAAGATTTTCAAAAAGAATGGCAGAAACTAGATGGTTTAACTGTGCAGACAGTTAACCCTCCTGTTGAAGCTTTAAAACAAACTCAACCTAATTCAACAACAACCTTGGAAGCCAAAGCTTGTATCAAACCTGTTGAAAAAATAAATACTTCCTTAATACAATATACTAATCCCCAACAAGAATTTCTTCATCAATTAAAATCCTGATTAAAATCATTATCCTATAAGAAACAGATAAAACAAACAAATTTTCAAATAAATGTTTTAACTCAAACAACATAAAATCCTAAATCGAAATCTTATTCCCCCAGTTTTTATAAACAAAAGACTCAAAAGATTTATGTGTCTTCTTCACCGAAGAAATCCAACTCCAAATCAAAATCACTGGAACACATTCAGTGTTATAAATGTTCAAAGTTTGGTCATTATGCTAATAGGTGTAAGATCAAGAAAAAGCCAAATCAACTTTATGACAAAGACCTAAAACTTATTCAGACAAAATCTGCATCCATTCATCCTCTGATCATTCAAAAATTAATTTTAAGATTCTGGAATCATTGCTCCTACAAATATTCAACCAACTCTATTGGAATTAGTAGACAGACCTACTAATCCAATAAAAGAATCTCAAACTCAATACTCAACTAATGAGTCTATTCCTAGACCGGTTACAATCACTGACCATAAACATGAAATTAATTCATTAAAAATTGAGATGAGTAAGAAAAAGAAATCTCTTACTACTCAACCACCAATTCAACAACATAATCAAATCAATATCATGAGCCAAGTAACAGCTCAAAAATGGTATATTCAAGTTACTTTGGTAATCAATCAAGAAATCACTATCAAAGATGTTGTTGTCCTAATTGATAGTGGAGCTGATCTAAACTACATTCAGGAAGGATTAGCTCCTACTCAATATTTACATAAAACCACTCAAACCCTTAATAATGCTAGTGGTTACAAAATGTATATTAAATACAAATTAAATTATGTCTCACTTTGTAATAGTGGAGTATGTATTCCATCTAATTTTATACTTATCAAAGATTTAACTCAAATTGTTATTCTTGGTACTCCTTTTATTACCTCCATTTTTCCCTTAACCAAGGTAAATTAAAATGGTATTTATGCCCAATATAATGGACATAACCTCCTATTTCAATTTGTAATTCCATGACAAACAAAAGTAATCAATTCTGTGGAATCTAATTTATTCTTCAAAGAAAAACAACTTAACTTCTTACAATAAAAAGTCAAGTTTTTATCTTTAGAAAAATAATTGGAATCCCCTTCAATACAAACCAAGATTTCTCAACTTTTGAAATCTTACCACAATGATATTTGTAGTGATATACCAAATGCCTTTTGGGATCGCAAGAAACATATTGTTTCTCTTCCCTATAATCCTGATTTTAATGAACGACATTTTCCAACTAAAGCAAGACCAAGTCAAATGAAACTTGCTTATTTGGAATTATGCAAAATTGAAATTGCCAGTTTATTGCACAAACAACTTATTCATCCCAGTCACTCCCCATGGAGTTGTACAACTTTTTATGTGAATAAAAATATTGAACGAGAACGAGGAACTCCTCATCGAGTTATCAATTATAAACCATTGAATGATTGCCTGCAATGGATTCATTATCCTATTCCTAACAAAGAGGATTTACTGGATTGCTTACATTCAGCCATTATTTTCTCTAAATTTGATCTCAAAACTGGGTATTGGCAAATTCAGGTGGCCGAGACTGACAGGTATAATACCGCTTTTACTGTTCCTTTTTGACATTTTGAATGAAATGTTATGCCATTTGGCCTTAAAAATGCTCCTTCTGAATTTCAGAATATTATGAATGAAATATTCACTCCATATACAGAATTTTCTATAGTCTATATTGATGACATACTTATCTTTTTAAAATCCATTGACCAGCATTTTAAACATTTAAAAAATTTCAAAGACATTATCCACAAAAATGGATTGGTCGTTTCTACTCCTAAAATCAAGCTATTTCAAACATCTATTCTATTTCTTGGTCACAATATTCACCAAGGCCAAATTATTCCAATTGATTGAAGTATTGAATTTGCCTCAAAATTTCCTGATGTAATTCTAGATAAAACCCAATTACAAAGATTTTTAGGCAGTCTAAATTATGCTACAAATTTTATTCCTAACCTGGCACATGATGCAAAAATATTACAATCACGACTCCAAAAGAATCCATCCCCATTGACCGATGACCATACCAAAGCTGTTCGACAAATAATGTTAAAGGTCAAACAAATTCCCTGTCTTTCTTTAGGCAACCCACTTTGGTATAAGATAGTAGAGACAGATGCCTCACAAATAGGCTATGGAGGAATTTTGAAACAACTCAATCCTTCCAAACAGAAGGAAGAATTAATCAAATACACTTATGGTGTTTGGAAAGATGCCCAAACCAATTATTCAACATCAAACAAAAAGTTTTAGCCATTGTCAAAAGTATTCAAAAATTTCAGGATGATTTGCTTAATCAGTCTTTTTTACTTAGAATAGATTGTAGTGCAGCAAAATCCGTTTTATAAATAGATGTCAAAAATCTTGCATCAAAATAAATCTTTGCTAGATGGCAAGCTGAATTATCCTCCTTTGATTTTTAAATTAAATATATAAAAGGAGAGACAAATTCTCTCCCTGATTTTGTAACTAGAAAATTTTTATAGGGTGTTTCTTAATGGAAGCATCCTCCTCAGGAGGAAAAGGAAAAGAAAGGGGCAATATCCCCTTATCTCCAACTCAAGAATCTACATATGATCATGCCCTTTGGACAATTATCCAAAGCAGTAGATATCGAACAAAAGGAGGCTTTCAATTTAAAGACTCAGTGCAAAAAAAATATTTCTCTCAATAAAGAGAAGATTGAAACCAAAGAAATTTCTTATATTCAAAAGGATATATTTTCCACCATTCTGGTAATTGAACCAGAAGACCAACAACGGATATCTGTTCCCAGGGAAATAAAGAGAAGATATCTTGACAATCAAGGATTTCCTGCATTTGATGGTAAAACCCGTTTAATTGTAGAAACAATTTTGACTGCTACTGGATCCATTACCTTTACCCATCATATGGAAAACCAACGACCTGATAGCCCAATTACTTACAGTAAAGCTATTATCCATAAAATTATCAAACCATCCATTTAGGGTTTTAACCTAAATAAGTCTCGAAAACTCAGCTCCGGACACTCATTCAATTATTGGGATTATATTCAGTCTTTCACCAATACCTTTTATTATATGAATCCAAAACGGAAACATTCTTGATTTCTAAAGATTTGTCCATATATCCTCCAATCCGGTATTCCCAATTGGTTCTACAATTGGTGGAGCCATTTCGGTCCAACCACCAAAATTTTACCCAAATTATTAATTCCTTTATATAATCAGTATGAAGGAGTTAAATTCAAAGGAAAAAATCCTCATTACTCTGAAGTTGATTTCTTTTTCTTCACAGAATGCAGTATTCCATGGATTTGGATGTGGAATATTCAAATTACCAATCTTGAGCATCTTCCTACACTTCAAAGAACCTACTGGATCCGTTGGTGGGATAATATTCCCGACTTTGACAAAAAACTGCTTGAAATTTCATCCATCATCTCTCAGTATGCCAAAACAGTGAAAACTGAGGCTTCTTTATCTTCTTTAGAATCCAATCCTTTTGAAATATTCAAAGCCATGATTCGAAAATAACATTCCGATTTATCTAAAACATAGATTAATCATCGTTGTCTTGCTTCCATGAAAGCCCATTTTCTTCAAAACTTTAATTCAGCATCCCATTCGGAGGAAGATTCCCTCACTTCATCGGAAAATAATAATTCCTTCCATGTTCTAGCAGGAGAGTCGTAACCAGATAGTCCTGATCAATCACTTGGTGAATATTGGGACTCAATCATTAACCAGGTCAAAAGCAAGAAATAATTCCTCAACATCCAATACAACCAATAAAGCTGTTCACCACTCCAAGCAATCGCCAATACAGCCAATAAAGCTGTCACAACCCAAGCTACCCACTCTAAAAGAAAGGGAGAGCTGGTCTCCCAAACCCTTAAAAAGAAGGCCAAAGTGGTGGGTTTATCTGTCGCTAATGTACCACGTAAGGACTATATGAATGTTATTTGGGAAATTCCTAACAAAGTGAACGAGTAAGTATATACCCTTCAAATAACTTTTAACATGCTTTTCAAAGCGTCAACGCGTCACTGTCAAAGCATCAACGCGTCACTGTCGAACCGTCAACACATCACTGTAGAAGCATGAATGTGTCGTTGTCAAAGCGTCAACATTCTTATGTGTGAGCATCAGCGCTTTGTAAATTAAGCGCAAACGCATCTACTTCGAAGTGCTAGCGACTGATCCACTTATGTTTTAATTGAACGTAGGACAGTGTTATTCACTGAAAAGTATCACTTTTCACCTCTTAACTTAGCCTTTGCTACACCTTGTAGCTATCTAATAATCCTTTGTTTAGTGTGTTTCATAGTTAGTAATAAATTGTGCAGCTCTACAGAAAGTCCATGCCTTTGATGCCAAGAAGAGAGAGAATCCAAGCAAGGGATGACAGCTAAGCCAAAGACTGATGGAACACCATGGTGGTACACACCATGGTGACTAGTTTGTATGTCAAAGTGGACCCAAGAAGGCCAGCAGATGTGAGAAATCTGGATGTAAGTGGAGAGAGCTGCAACAGCAGCAGCTGCAATGCATAAGAGGAGAATGTGTTATCTCGCATAGTAGATGTGACAGCCCGGATTTCGGCACCCCGAAACCCGTGCCATCAGCACGATCATCTTGACCGTGCCCTTAGATAAGCACGGAACACTGGTATATCAAGCATGCAAAAGTACTATAAATGAAATTGCGGAATTTAAACCTATATTAATTAACTTTCCAAAAGACAGTTCTACCCTCATGCCCCTACATGAATGGAGAACCGATCCGAACCATCGATGATAGAAATCATCACGGATGGTTCGTCCCCAAAGAATAATCCAAAACCTTATATACATGGTTTTCGCAAAATCAAGACTTGACATACCAAGCCGTACAAAACTCTCTGTGAAATCCCTCAAAGTGGCACAGTGGAGTCCTCTAGAAGAAGTCCTCTGGAGGTGGCTCCAACTCGTCACCGGCCGCAAGGTCCGACTCGCCGGGATCAGCGTCTCCTGAAGCCGCGGCAGCTGCTAATAGTGGACCTGCGACGTATAGTCTATAGGGTGAGCTACATCCTAGCTCAATAGGGAACAAACATAGTTTGAACATATAAATTATAACTCACATGTATTCCATGATATGCCATGCATGATGTATCTATGCAGTTGTTAATGAAACAGATTAAAAGCATTTCGTTTTACTGTTGATTACTTATAGTTTCATTTACTCATGAATGATGCTGAGAAGGCCTAAAGCAAAACTTAAACTTTCAACTTAAGTAATCCCCGAGCAATATAGCATCGAGCCCCGATGAGATACCCTTCATCGTCATCTATATAGACAGTTTTAATGTATTCACAGGAATACCATATAGTACCCAAGCCCTTTCCCGGGATTGGTGGCGGGTTTCACTTGTCTCAATCAACACCCACGGGTGTGCTTACTATGTCTGGATAAGCCTCCGCAGCTCACGGTTTCGGCCAGATCGGTCACGGATATCCTGCCGTGTCAGTCGTGGATATCCCGCCACGTCGGTGGGGTAACCTATCAAACCTCAAATAACAAAAATATCGGTGCCTTACATATAGTTATTCACCGTGTAAGTGTGCTATCTTATATCAGTTAGGCCCTATCAAACATGATTCAATCTTTGGATACATCCCTGGGATGTATCCATTTACTTGCATCACACCTGATGCTCTTATCTCTTTACTTCCTCATCCCCTGGGGATGGCTCATTAGTTTACTCTTATGAATATCACACACACACACATTTCACAATTCTTTAAGCAGTAAAATATTTGAATGGAAATCTATATCACTACATACATGCTCTTGTAAAATAAAGTACATGTTCAAGGTGTTCCCTACCTTAGGTCTCTATCGATTCAATGCATCAAGGTCCCACTCGGCTCCTCGTGCCCACTTTCATACGTATCACCTATGATACCATTAAACACACTCGAAACGTCACTAAAGATGTAATGAATAAGTCTCAAGACCCCCCTAGAGTCTTGAAGTAAGAATCAAAAGTCAACAAAAACTAAGTCGACTAGTCGAGTTCCTGGTTCGACTAGTCGAAATCCAACTCGACTAGTCGATTCTCAAAATCGATTAGTCGAGGTCCAATTTCGATTAATCGATTCTCCAAATCGATTAGTCGAAATCCCCTGTTCTAACTGTCCAAATTTTTCCTTAAATAATTGATCATACAAAATCGACTAATCGAGTCCAATTCGACTAGTCGAAATCCTTACTCGACTAGTCAAAATCCAATTTCGACTGGTCGATTTCCCTCAACCCACTTTTACTCCTCACTGGAGGCTCTCAGTCGACTAGTCGACACCCAACTCGACTAGTCGAAATTCAAAGTCGACTAATCGAAATTCAATTCGATTAGTCGAATTCGTGGTCATCTAACTTTTCAACTTCTTGGGGAATTTCGATTAATCGAATCCCAATTTCGATTAGTCGAAATCCCCAGATTCAGCCTTCTTTGGCTGTTCTTCCCCAATCTTTTCTCAGTTATTTTCTAAGCAATATTCCTACAATTTCCACCCATTTTAACCACAATTTATTCTATAAACCTACACCATTTATTTACAAGAATCTCACCTTAAATCAACCTCAATTTGATTTAAATGTAGGGTTGGAAGGTTAGGGTTTCCAGCTTTTGTCTGAACAGATCCGCCGCGTCGAATCCGGCGCTTTGATCGCAAGAAATCCCCTTCCAACAACTTGCAATAACTCCTCACTAGCTCCTTTACTCCTCTCTTTCTCTCTCTCTTTCTTCTTTACTCCTCTCAACAACCAAAATATGAAAATTAGGGTTTTCAACCCTTTTTATCTTATCTCTTTTCTCGGTGTGGAGCACATACACACTCATCGGTGTATGTACTCTACACACTCCTCTATCTCTCCACTCTTCTACACTGGTTCACACATCACATCCGCTCATCTCACCTTAAGTTCATCAATGAACTACCTCATGGTCAAACCTAAGACCGATCGGGCACGGATCCCGAGGTCCTCGTTTGACGTGATTTTTCAGGTTATTACAGTAGAAGTGCTGGCTCACGCTGCTGAAGTTTGCAACAGAGTTATCTCACACAGCTAATATATGCAACACAAAATAACTTGTGATGCAGTCGTGCACTTCAGCTGCAACCGACACTCAAAGACCTCGTGAAGCTATCGCGCACTAAGCCTTTAGAAATCCAGCTCGCGAAGCTCTTGCAAGGAACAAGTTTCATGTCAGCCCCGCACACTATCGTGCAAAGCTAATCTGCATAAAGAACAATAACAAACTCACAAAGTCCTCACGTGGTTCAAAAGGAGAGAGCTCCAGAAATGTCCTCACGCAGTTCTCACGCATTTAATATCTCTACCCTCTACCGAGCAAGCTTTGTTATTCCTTCAATAAGAAGCCGAGGGAGATTTAAAGGCATCCTCGCGACACCCTCATGAGAGAAAATTCTAAAGCTCTGCTGCGCGAGCAAGCCAAGCACTGCAAATTCTTCTGCGCGAGTGCATTCAAAGCCAAAGCAGTTGCACGACAATACAAAGTCCACCTGCGCGAGTGAACAACTTTCCAAGCTAAATGCTACCTCGTGAGCACTCTTCCAACTGCGCGAATGGATTAATGCACCAAGGCTAGCCCCTCGAAGCTCAAGGTCACCAATTCACAGTCTTAACTCAGGGACATTTTGGGGATTTTCCTAGGTCTAGGACACACATCCCGAGGCCCTGATCTTAAGGCACACATCTCAAGGCATCCAAGGGTTGTAACAGTACCACATCTACCTTAGGAAATTAGGGTTCATCTTCTGTTGGCTAAGGCATTAGGACTGAGTATTTAAGCTATATATTATAACTTAGAATTTATCATCCCTCCTTCAACCTCTGTCAGCTTTGAGCTCGAGCAGGCTAGGGTTAGGGTTTGATCATCTCTTTTTCCATTTTTTTCTTCTCTCTTAGCCCAGCACTTGCTGGCTACTTCCTCTGTAAGCAATTAGGCCTAGTTCTATTAGTTTTGTAATGGGTCTTGTAACCTTTGAAATTTTATGAAGAGCTGTTGGGAATAAGGCTGCTGCCTTGAGAAATCTCATTGTGAGTACTTTTGGATCAATGAAAATTTGTTCTTTAATTGTTCATTAAATCTATTATTTTTCTATTTGCCCATATTTTTGTTTAGGCTAAGCATGCATTTAGGATTTAAGCTGAATTGAAAGGCCCATGGAAGCTTAAGCCCTGGGACCATGGTGGTAGCAACAATTGATATTTTTTTTCTCAGACCTTTGTGGTGTGGATAACCTCTGTGGATAGCCTATGACCATTTAAGTGGACAAACTATAGTCCTAGGGTGATTCCAAGCCACAAATCTGAGAAGGATTCTTCTCCTCTGCACTTGAGCTTGCAGCCTTGTGAGAGGTTGTTGCAAGAACAAGCTCCCCTCTGTTTTACTTGACCAATATCAGATGTTAGATCTAACTTTTCTGTAGTGATTGAAGACTTGTGAGCTGAGTCATTGCATGTCCTTTGAAGCAATGACTAGTTGCCTTTAAGTCTCCAAATAGCCCTTGAACAATTATGGTCTTCACTAGTTTTTCAAGAACTATTTGCTGACGTGGATGCTTGAGCTTGTTGCCTGGCATACATGGTGTCTGTAATAGTTTTACTATTCTAATTTGATCCATTGGGTGGAGGACATCTATTGGATAATCTGTGACCATTTAAGTGGACAGGTTATAGCCTTAAGATCAGTTTAGTCCTTTGGATCAGATTAGTTTTCTGATTTAATTTATGTGGTTTGATTCTCTCTATTGGATAGCCTGTGACTATTCAAGTGGACAGGTTCTAGCCTTAAGAGATCAGGTCAAACCACAGTAGTTGAATTAGATACCTCTTCCTTACAGATGTGCTTGTAACCATCTGAGGGATTGCTGCAGAGACAGACCTGAATCTGAGTTACATAGTTGATGCAACCCTTGCTTAATTGCTTACTTCCCATCGTTTTATCTTTATTTTAACACACACCATCACCACCTTAATAACCCTTTCTTTAGGATAAGATTGCACTTTATTTCTCTTCTTTTAGTATTAATTTAGTATAGTTGTGACTCCTAACTCCCTTTCTCTAGGATTGTTAGATTTGTAGCCAGATCTGAAGGCCAAGTTTTATAGCCCATTTAGGATTCTAGATCAATTTCTCTGTGGGCCAAACTCTTACTTACTTAAAACTTGCTATAATAGCCCTGAATCTTGCAGGCTGAGTGTGTTTCAAATTTGTTGTTTTAACTAATTTTTATTCTTTTCCTTTTTTATTTATATTTCTTTCATTGTTTTCTCACCAATAACAAGACAGTACTCTGCAGAAACCAAAATGTTTTTGGCACCGCTGCAAGAGATATTGATCTTTTTAGTAGACCTGAGTTGTATTATATTTTAGTCTAGAAAATTCTTTGTCTCTTTGCCTTGAATAGAATAAAAAGTACTATTGATTTTTATGAAATTTTGTAGAATTGGACAACAGCAGTAGGGAAAAGCTAGAGCTGTAGCTGGAGTTTAGCTAGCTCTATTTGCACTTCTTTTGGCCTAAATCTCAGTCCACTTGTGTTGAATTCTCTGTCATTAGTTTAATTGAAAGTCTGTTTAGTTGTTAATTTTGTTTTAAAATTTTTCGTGTGCTGTGAGCATTTTCGTTACTTGCGGATCTTGTGGGTGTATGCTTGGAAGAAGGTCTCTTAACCCTGAGTTGGAACCTCCAAATCCAGAGGTTGATAGGGTCCTTAGACCAAGAAACACCACACAAGCCCCTACTATTAGAACTGAGCCCGCTGTCATGGCTGAGTGGCAAAGAACTCTGAAGGAATACAATGCACCTGTTATTACACATCTCCCTTTTACATATAATTCCCTTCAATTGAGGGAAATTATGAGATCATGTCCTCCACCATTAAAATACTGCCATCTTTTCATGGGCTCAGTAAGGAAGATTATTACAACCACATTGACCAATTTTTAGCACTTTTCACCACTTTTAATATTGCGGCTTTGAGACACAAGCCACCAAACTGAGGCTTTTTCCTTTTTCCCTAAAGGACAAATCCAGCACCTGGCTCTCTAAGCTCCCAGCCAAAGGCATTCAGTCTTGGAGTGGCCTCCAAAGCCAATTTTTGACTAAATTCTTTCCCATGAATAAAACTAGTCAGATGAGGAAAAATATACTGTCATTCACTCAGTCCTCAATTGAAGATTTTTATGAAGCATGGGAGAGATTTCAAGAGATGTTAAAATAATGTCCCCACCATCAAATTCCACAGTGGCAAATTGTGCAAGTATTTTATCAAGGAATTAATCCCAAGAGTAGGGATATGGTGGATGCCTCATGTGGTGGTAGTTAACTCCACAAGACAGCTAATGAGGCTTGGGAGTTGTTTGATATCATAGGGAAAAATTTCATGCAGCAAGAGTCACTGTCTTGCAATTATAGCCAGACCACAGCTAAGTTGGTAAAAGAGTCCACCTCTAGAGGTGGAATGTATGAAGTTAAGGTGCAAAGTAGTTTCGAAAGGAAGGTGGACAATCTGAGTATAAAGTTTGACAAATTGATGAATGTGATGCAGCCTAGGATGGTTGCACAAGTGGAAGAGGCATGTCTGATATGCCAATCTCCCACACATTCACTTCAAGATTATCCATCAGCCAACCAATTCCCTGATTTAGTTATGGAGCATGCCAATGCTGCCCAAGCATATGGGCAACATCCTGCTGGGTACACATGGAGAAACCACCTAAATTTGAGGTGGAGACAAGATACATATCCTCAACCCCAACAGCAGCAGTTGGCAGCTCCATATAGGCCTCAGCACTAATTTAACCAAGGTTATTCACCAAGGCAGAATTTTCAGTTGCCTACCCCACAGCTCAATCAGTTGGTCTTACTCCCCCAATAGCTCAGATCCTCTTCCATTGAAGAGTAAATGCTGACATCTATGCAGAATTTGGGAAACTTGGTCAAAACTGTGAACTCTCATGGGCAAAGCATTAAAAAAATAGAGGACCAGCTGGGTCAAATCTGTAATACTTTGAATAGGAGAGAAAAGGGCAAACTGCCTAGTAAAAGAGCAATACATGATTGGAGAAGCATCCTTTACCCATGAGGAGGTTAATGCAATCATTACCCTAACGAGTGGCAGGGTGGTTGATAATTTGGTGGGCAGAGTAGCTGAGGAGGCCATAGAGAGTGAAAAAGAAATAAATGTGAATGTTGAAGAACCAAAAAAGTCATCCCCTACTGTGGATCAGTAAGGGCAAAATAAAGGGGTTGAGTTGAGCCCCAACAGCAAACAATAAGTGAAGAAAAAATAAAAAAATAAAAATTTGACCATGATGTGGTTAGGCATGCAGCTGTGGCACCAGCAGTCCCACAACTGCCATTTCCTCATATACTTATTGACCCATCTCCTTTTGATAAGGGGAATGTTCAGATGGAGGAAATGATGGAGACCTTCAAGTAGGTCAAGATCAATTTGTCCTTGCTTGATGCAATAAAATAGGTCCCTACCTATGCTAAATTCTTAAAGGACCTCTGCACAAAGAAAAGAAAGGCAAGGGTGAAGTTGTCTAAAAAGGTTTTTACTGTTGAACATGTTGAGTGAGTTCTATCTATAGCCACACCTAAGAAATTATAGGACCCAGGGGTACCTACTATCCCCTGCATAATTGGAAACTATACCATTGGTAGAGCCCTCTTAGACTTATGGGCCAGTGTGAACCTGCTCCCATATTCTGTGTATGAGGAGCTAGGTTTGGGGGAACTAAAAGCCACATTAGTTGTACTCCAATTGGCTGATAGGTCTGAGAGGAGACCTGTGGGTGTGGTGGAGGATGTTTTGGTAGGGGTGGACAAGTTCTACTATCCTGCTGATTTCCTTGTTTTGAATATGGACCCCTTGCAAAAGCAAAACCTCAATTCCTATCATCCTTGGCAAACCATTCTTGGCCACTACCAATGCTTGCATTTAATGTAGGTAAGAGGTGATGGAGGTGACCTTTGGGAACATGAAGGCCCAATTAAATGTGTACAATGCAGCTAGGCAACCTCAGATAGACATTGAGGACTGCTATGCAATAGATGTACTAGATGGCCTTGTAGAAGAAGAATTATCCAATTTGCTGGATTGGGATAATGCTGCTAAAAATTTGGAAAGTATTTAGAGTATGGTTGAGGAGGAGGCCCAAGTTCTCATGACAGAAGACAACACCAAAATAGAGTCTTATGTGGGCCTAGTGCAACATTCAAGCTGGAAACCTACATTGCTGCCCCTTCCTCAAACCACCAAGGCACCTTTGCTACCTTCCATTGAAAGTCTCCTTGATCTGGAGCTAAAATAGCTCCCAGACATATTAAAGTATGCCTTCTTAGGGCAAAACAAAAAGCTTTCAGTGATTATCTCTTCCTCTCTCACTAGTGAGCAGGAGGAGGAATTACTATGTGTTCTCAAGAAGCATACAAAGGCAATGGGGTGAACTATAGCTGATCTTGGAGGCATTGATGCCTCAGTTTGCATGCATAGAATTCACTTAGAAGAGGGTGCAAAACCCTCTAGGGCGATGTAGAGGAAACTTAATCCTCACATACAAGAAGTGGTCTTGAAAGAGATAGTAAAACTGTTGGATGCAGGGGTGATTTACCCCATTTTAGATTCAGAGTGAGTGTCACCCATCCAGGTGGTACCCAAAAAGTCAGGCATAACAACTATTTCTTCTGATTCTGGGGAGTTGATGCCAGTCAGGGAGACAACTGGCTGAAGAGTTTGCATTGATTACAGGAAACTCAACTCCAAAACCAGGAAAGACCACTTCCCTCTCCCTTTCATTTGACCAAATTCTAGATAAGCTGGCAGGAAAGGCATATTACTGCTTTCTTGATGGATACTCAGGGTATAATCAAATCCCTGCGTATCCTCAAGATCAAGAAAAAACCACTTTCACATGTCTCTTTGCCACATTTGCTTACAGGAGGATGTATTTTGGATTGTGTAATGCCCCAGCCATATTTCAGAGGTGCATGTATACAATTTTTTTTAATATGATTGACAAATTCCTGAAAATCTTCATGGATGATTTCTCAATTTATAGGGACAGCTTTAGCCAATGCTTGAGTCACCTTGACCTAGTTTTACAAAGGAATAGAGGTTGACAAGGTTAAAGGGGACCTGATTTCAAACGTGCCCCCACCCAGGACTATCAAGCAAATCAGATCCTTCTTAGGACATGCTAGATTTTACAGGAGGTTCATTAAGGGCTTCAATAAAATTGCCAAGCCATTGTGCCACCTATTATGTTAGGATGTGCCATTTGAATTCTCTGCTGAGTGCCTTGAGGCCTTTGAGGTCTTAAAAAAGTACCTGACCATTGCTCCTATAATCCAGGCCCCAAATTACTCACTCCCCTTTGAATTGATGTGTGATGTATCAGACTTGGCCATTGGTATTGCCTTAGATAGAGAAAAGATAAGCTGCCTACAGTGATTTATTATGCAAGCAAAATACTAGCTGAAGCTCAGCTCAATTATACCACAACTGAGAAGGAGCTACTTACTTTGGTGTTTGCTGTGAACAAGTTTAGACCCTACTTGCTTGGGTCTAAAATTATTATTTTTACTGATCACTCATCCCTAAAATACCTATTGGCCAAGAAGGATGCCAAACTAAGGCTGATCAGATGGATCCTCCTGTTACAGAAGTTTGATCTTGAGATCAAAGATAAGAAAGGAGTTGAGAAAATGGTGGCTAACCTCCTCCCTAGAATTATTTTGGAAGAATGTGCAGTAGCACATGTCAATGAATTATTCCCTGATGAGCAATTATTTACTATGCAGTCTAGTTTGCCCTGGTTTGCACACATTGTCAATTTTCTTGCTATTGGTAGGATCCCCCCTCACTGGTCCAAGATAGATAAAGACCTATTTTTCTTTCAGGTCAAATATTTTCTGTTGGAGGATCCATACCTATATAAACATTATGTAGATCAGGCTGTTAGGAGATGTGTGCCTGAAAGTGAGTTCCACAATATTCTTTCTATGTACCATGAGCAAGCCTGTGGAGGTCACTTTAGTGGTGAAAAGATAGCTACAAAAGTTTTGTAATGTGGGTTTTATTGGCCCTCTTTGTTCAAAGATGCATACATACATTCCAAAGCCTGTGAAAGATGTCAAAGGTTGGGAGGCATTTCCAAGAAAGATTCAATGCATTGCAGCCCATACTTGTGCTAGAACTTTTTGGCTTCTGGGGCATTGATTTTACGGATCCCTTTCCTCCTTCTATGGGTATCAACTTCATCCTTGTGGCAGTGGACTATGTGCCCAAATGGGTGGAAGCCATTGCCACAAGGACTAGTGACCACACAGTTGTCCTTAAAATTTTAAAGGGCAATATCTTCTCCAGATTTTGCACTCCCAGAGCTATCATTAGTGATGGGGGGAGTCATTTTTATAATAGGCCTTTTGAAAATCTACTCAAAAAGTATTCTGTTACACACAGGATTGCAACTCCCTACCACCCACAGACCAGTGGGAAAGTTGAAATTTCCAATAGGGAGATCAAGCATATCTTAGAGAAGACTGTGAGGGTAGATAGAAAGGATTGGGCATAAAAACTAAATGATACTTTGTGGGCTTATAGGACTGCCTATAAGACCCCTATTGGCATGTCCCCATTTAGGCTGGTTTATGGCAAGGCATGCCACCTACCAGTGGAGTTAGAGCACAGAGCCTATTGGGCTATCAAAACACTGAATGTTGATCTAACTACAACTGTTCTCAAAGGAAATTGCAATTGTCAAAGCTTGATGAATTGAGAATGGAAGCCCATACAAATGCCATAATTTATAAGAAGAGATCAAAGGTATTCTTTGACAAGAAGCTAATAAGGAAGGACTTCAATGCTGGTACTAAGGTTTTGCTTTTCAACTCCAAATTAAAATTTTTTCCAGGAAAGTTAAAATCTAGATGGGATGGACCTTACACTGTCATCCATGCCTCCCCATCTGGTGCTGTGGAGATCTTGGATCCTATGTCTGGGAAGATCATAAAAGTGAATGGGAAAAGGTTGAAAATTTGTGTAGAAAATTTAGTGCGGCCCCCTCAGACCATTCACCTGCATGAACCCCCCACTGCTTAGTGATCTACAGTTTTGTAAAATGTGTACCATATTTGTTGAATGTGTGTTTTATTTTATTTTAAAATCTTTCATGTAGTATTTTTATTGTGTGTTGATTTGCAAGTTTTATCTGTTTGGTTTTAAGTTGTGTGTAGTAATGTGATGTGCATTTTTTGTCATCTGAATTTGATGTTGTGGGACCTAATTCTGATATGCATGTTCTATTTCTGGTTGAGTGGTTGAGGTGTTGTCATTGTAAATGTCATGAATCTGATATATTTGAAAATCTTTAGCATTCTAAATATTTTGCTATGCATATGTTGGTGATGTGCTTACAATTATAATTATGAAATGGATTAAATTTGAGGAAAGTTGGTGCAGATGCACAATGGATAGGTGCATGTCAGTATTGATGCACTGGCCTATGTGCAACACTAAGAGAAAGGGTAGATTGTGCTTTCTCGCGAGGCTCTATGGCCCTAATTCCACATTCACGAGCCACTTGAATAAATTGAAGGATTTCTCGTGGAGTTCTTATAGGCAAGTTGTTCCTCGCGAGAGCCTCGCGAGCAAAAAGACCTCTGAAGCCTGCAATGTTCAATTCCTTGCGAGGCTTTGATTCAACTCTGTGAAGTGCCTTCGCGAGACTCTTCTGTATCTGGCGAAACATTTCTCGCGAGGTGGCATTCGTACTACGTGAGAGCCTCATGAGCTATGTATGGGTTTTCTCATGGTGCTGTATGATGACCTATGTTGCCTCGCGAGAGCCACATGAGTGGATTGCTTGAAGGAAATAAAAGATGGATCGTCACACGGCTACCACTTCTTCACGATAATGAGCTGCGCGCCAATTGGGAATCACGCATGTGTACCTCGCGAGCAAACTTCTGAGACTCACTGAATATATTTTCTTTGTGTGGTTCTTTGCTTAAACTGTGTGAGCAATCCACCTGCCCTCTCACGTGACTCAATTACAGCATCAGCTCTGTGAATGACCTCGCGAGACACATAGAGCTTTTAAATCTATCCTCGCGAGGAATCTTTCTTCTTTGCGATAGCACTTATCGCGAGATTAAATTCATATTGTGCGAGAAAATATAGCCCCGCGAGTACCTGGCAACAACCGCACAAGGCACGGGGTCACACTATTAAACCCTGTGATCTTTTCCATTTCCTCCATTCTCTCTCTTTGCCCTAACTTCCACTGCACAAGACTAAGCTTCTCTCTCCCTTCTTTCATCTCTACAACCTAATCAACTCCAACTCAACAAATTTCCTCCTACAATTGTGTTCCACATCACCTCCTGGTTACTTGGAATTCGGTTTGGAGGAATTTGATCCATTGTGCCACGATTGAAGTGGAACCCTAGCTTTCAGTTTGTAAGATTTTTTCACACTCTCATCTGATTTGATTGGTTGCTATTTTAAGTGTTCAATAGGGAGGACTTTGGGTGCAATTTCATTTGTGAAGTGTGCATTACATACTCTGAGAGTTTAAAGCCCTTATTTTGAGGAATTTTTGTAGTCATGGCCACGGGTTCGAAATTCATTGACGCATTGGCAGCCATGTTAAACCCATCACACAGTTGCAGTCTTGTGGCAACTCAAAAATCTGTAAGGATTACAGAGGCCTCCACAGTGGTGACCTCTGAGATGCCTCCTCTCACTGTTGATCCCAAAGTGGAGCAACCAAAGGAAGGGGCTGCCCCTGTGAAGAAAGGCAAGGGTGTGGCCTCTGATGCCAATCCGTAAAAGAAGAAATCTACTCCTAAGAAGAGGGCCAGAGACCGCCCACCTGCCAAAAGCCTGAGCAATCCAAGAAAAAGCAGAAGACGGGCAAGGGTGTAGCCCATGAGGTCCCTGAGTTAGCCCTTGAGGAGGAAGATAATGAGTACCTCAGGGTCCCTTCTGAATTTGTGGCTTCAATTAAGCTTGAGGCAGAGACTATTTTTGACAAGGTTTTCTTCGAGGACCTACCAGAGACAGCTTCCTCCATTGCATACCTATCCAAAGCCACTTTGATACCCCTATTGAGGCCCCCACTGTAGCTAGTCTTCCCTAGACTAGTGCAGCTATTTTATCAAAATATAAGAGTGAAAACTAGGGATGATGGGAACCCCATATTGCTGGTGCTGATAGACAAGTTTGAGATGCTATTCAATCTGGCTGTAATAGCTGAGATTCCTGGGATACCAGCCAAGTACAACCTTTAGTGTGGCTTGGGTTCCCCTTTGACAGCCACCATCCCAGAAATTGCCAAGGAGCTCATTGGAGGAATTACTGCATCAGGGTTGTCCATTAGGAAGAGGGATTTGCACCCTAACCTGAGATTTATGGATAGGGTGGAGAGGAAAAATGTTTACTGTTCTAGGCACCAGCAAAAGAGGAGATCCCCCATTGCAGATGCCCTCTACTCCTTTCACATGAACCATTATTTTGATGGTGCCAGGCTAATTTTTTATGGGATGAAGGATATAAATGAGAAGGTGAAGAAAGAGCAGAAGCCTCACTCATTGCCCTATTGCAAGCTCATTACAACCTTGTTGAAGCTAGGGGATACCAATTTTAGAAGAAGGAGGAGACCACTCCCTTGAACCCCAACAAAAGTGGTAAGAAACAATGGGAGATTAGTGGAACTCTCATTGAGAAGAAGGAGTTGCTAGCTGAAGCAGCTCCCATAATTCAAGAAGTTGCTGCTGCCTCTGTTGTTACCAACTCCCAAGTAGCAACCTCTGCTATGCCTGCCAACCTTGCCATAACCACTTCCATTCCCATGCCAACCACCACTGCACCCTCAACATGCCCAACATATACACCTACTACCATCACTCTTCTCACAACTCTCCATCTCTACCATACCCACTACCAGCAGTCCTATGCCAGCTAGCACTACCTTACCTACCACCTCAGCCATCACAACATATCCTACATCCACCATACATACAGAGACCATTCCTTTATCCTTACCCATATCTGTACCCTTAACTACTACCTCGGCGCTCACAAAGGATTGACCGATGTGGGGTCGGGCGGGAGTTTCTTCTTCCAGGCTGATTCCTCTAACCCTGGCGGCTGCTACGGCTCTCATCTTTTCTTTAGCCTCTCTGACTTCTTCATCGGGCTTATAGCCCAGGCCAAATCTTGTTTGCTGCCCCTTAGCCCTGACGGGGTCTCTTCTTCCTTGAAGGCGTGGGCCCAAACCTTTCCCTTTTTGGTGTCCTCATTTGTGGAGCATGAACATGGCTGCCTTCGTTCCTCCTCCAGTTTTGGCAGGGGTTTTTTCAGTCAGCTCGAGGGTAACGGCTGAGAAGTCATACTCAAATCGATGGAGATCAGTGTCCTCTGCTGTATGCCACATGTCAAGCACTTTTGGATTCTCAATATGTAGAGCGCTCCGCTCCCTGTCTTCTCTGTTCTCACCCACGATGGTGAAGATTCTTTGAATGAATCAGAGTTTTTGGTGTAGAGTTGACGGTATTGCCCCGATCTCATGCAGCCACGGTCGGCCCAATAATAGATTAAATGTGGACTTGATGTCCATTACTTGGAAGGGGACAGTGAAGGTTTGCGACCCGATGATCAGGTCGAGGTCCACTTCTCCTATAATCTCTCATTGGGTGTTGTCGAATCCCCTGGCGCTTGTTATTGATGGCCGAAAAGTGTTAGGTTTCACATCGATTTTGATTGCCGTCCTTAGAGGGCATACATTTAATGTCGACCCATTGTCTATCAAGACCAACGACACCACCAAGTTCCCTACTTCCACTATTATATTCAGAGGTTTAGAGTGATTGTTCCCCTCGAGCGACAGATCCACATCAGTGAATGAGATAGCATTTGGGGCCAATACTTGCCCAATTATTTCTCCCACCTCGTCTGGGGTCACGTGGGCGGAAACATGCGTGTCTTTGAGTGCTACATTTAAGGCTTGAAACTTGAGTGGGGATGTGATCAACAAATCCCAAACAGTAATATGTGCAGGTGTCCTCTTGAGCTGTGTCTCCAACACATGCTCTCTGGCCATTTTCTCAAAGGGGTTCCCTGTGGCTTGCTCTTTCTTCTTCTCCTCTCCTCTACCGGCCACCGATGCTTTCGGCTGTGTAGAAATCTTGCCCGACCGGGTGATGAATTTGACTGTCTCTTCTTGGTTGTGACCAGCATTCATGTCCGTCTGCTCGTAACTTAGCGGCACTTGATGCGGGTCATAGGCGGGTTTCGGGAAGAGGAAGGGAGTTCTTGGTGATTCTGGGGTGGATTGGGCTGGGCATGTCGGCTTCTCGGGCCAAACCAGGTTGACTCTAATAGGGGGCTAAGGGGCATTGACGGGGATTAGAAAAGTTAGATTTGAGGGTGCAGGTGTTACCGGAGCGTGGTAAGACCAGTGGTGATTGGGGGCGGGCGATAAGGTGAAGGGGTGAGGGGTTTTTTGTTTGGGTGAGGGTAGAGTTGGATTGGGAGCGAAATAGCGCAGGGATGGTGGGGGTGTGACTGGGATAGGGTGACTGAGAAATGTCAGAGGTGCAGGTGGAGCGGGGCGATTGGGGTATGACAGGGTAGCAGACGAAGTAGTGGGGTACTAGTACGAAGGGCTTGTAATTGGGGTGGCATGGTGGGGCGATGATGGATTCGTGGATGGAACGAGGTAGATCAGGGTGATGTAGTTGTGCATGGGGCGGGGTGATTTAGGGATGGTGGAGTTGTGTATTGGGCGAGGTGATTTAGAGATGGCGGGGTAGTATGATGGGCGGTGGGATTTGGGGGTGTGTATGAGGTGGGGTAGTATGGGGGTGGTGGATTTATGTATGGCGTGGGGTGATTTTGGTGCGACGGAAAGGTATATGGGGTGACTGATGGTGGGATGGTGTATGGGATGGGGTGATTGGGAGGCGGGGTGTACTGTGGGATAAATTGGGAGTGGGGCGGATATGCATATGATTGCGGCGGGGCTATGCCCGTTAGGATTTGATAGGCGGGAGCGGGAGTGGAAAAATACTGCCCTAAATCTAGGGGCTCCTCTTGGTATGCTGGGGTGGGGAAGTAATCGGCTAAATACAGCGGCTCGATTACCCCTACAATTGGTTCACCCTCGTTCATCCTGGTAAATGAAAACTCTTCTTGATTACTGATGTAATCCGAGGGGTCAAACTCTTCCTCTTCCTCTTCAATGTAGTGGGGCCTCCTGGATCCGATGATAGAGGGGCCTGATGGATATTCTGGCTCTGCCCTTGAGGAAGCGACAGGGGAACAATTTTTTCTGCCTCTATTAAATCTTGGTTTGCGTGCCTTAGTGGGAAGCACCGATCCTTAGGGTGACCTGGTCCCTGGTGGAAGTTTCAATGCAGGTTCAGGTCATAGTTTCTTGGTATCGGATTGGATGGTGGGCGAGGCTGGAGTAAATTGACCAGACCCTTTTGTAGCAACATTGGTAATAAGACACTTAATGATTGCCCTAACGGTGTGAAGACTCATTCGAATTGTGCTTTTATCTGTTCCTGGGTGAACGGGGCCCTTGGTCCATTATTTGGCCTTGGCGCTTGTTCGAAACAGGTCGGGGGTGGGTGTGCGGCCTGAAGCTGTATCGGGGTGGTATTGGCCTGGGGATAAATGATATTCTGCACCTCTGCCCCTGGCCTTCTTTCAACCCTTAGTTCGGCAGCTTTCCGAACCCCAGCGGCCCCGTTGGCCATCCTCTTTCCCAACTTGCCCTCTCTAACGGCGTCTTCTCAACGGTTGGCATTTCGGACTAAATCAATAAAACTGGACTGTTGCTGATATACCAAGAATTCTGCGATGACTGGGAGTGCTCCCTTGGTTATTAATTCAATCTGCTCATCATCCAGAATTCGGTGGGTCACCTGGGCAGCCAATGCCCTCCACCTTCCTAAGTAGGCACTAAAAGTTTCATCATGTCTTTGCTTCAAACGGGCCAGATCCAACTTCCTTGGCTCTATGTCCATGTTATAGGCATATTGTTCTTGGAATAAGTGTGTCAGATCTTTCCAGGTTTTGGTCATGGATGGTTTTAGGGATGTGAACCATCTTAGTGTCGGGCCTGTTAGACTCTTTTGGAATACTTTGATGAGGAGTCATTCATCTCCGCCGTACTGACACATATCCCCACAGTAAGATTTTAAGTGGGTGATGGGGTTGCCAATGCCATTATATTTATCGAATAACGGCATCTTAACTTTTGGTGGTAGGGGGACATCAGAATGCGAACACAAGTCCTAAAAAGTCATCCAAATGTAGTTCTAGCCTCCCATCTTCACCGCTTCAGATTCTGTCTATCTGTTCTTTT
Source organism: Chloranthus sessilifolius (assembly GCA_021018995.1). Classification (NCBI taxonomy): domain Eukaryota; kingdom Viridiplantae; phylum Streptophyta; class Magnoliopsida; order Chloranthales; family Chloranthaceae; genus Chloranthus; species Chloranthus sessilifolius. The sequence goes on along the minus strand of CM037585.1, from coordinate 91,544,612 downwards.
AGTTGCTCTGATTCTTTTGAGACTGTAGCTAGGGCTGCTTCCCCTTGATTTGGCTCGGCCCTAGGTGCGACGATGACGGGCCTGGGGGCGCCGAAGCTGGTGGCTCCTCCACTGTTGCGAATCTTGTCCTCCTTGTACTGTTGGTCATTATACTGGTGAGGGGCGAGGTCTGCTATTTGGACCTAGGGGTGATGGGTTGGACGACTTGGTGGGGCCACAAGGCTTGTAGGGGATGGGAGGGAGCGAATGGATGAGCGGTTTGTGGATGAATGATGTGCTGAGTTGGGTGTATATTCTGGGGGTGATGGGGGTGTCGTTGATGTGGCGGGATGCTGTAGGTGTGGTTTTGAGGCATAGGGTGGATAAGAATTTCCATTGGAGGCGGGATGGGGGCATAAGGGGTGTAGGTGAATGAAGGGTATTGGTGAAGGGGTAAGCAATTTGTGAACTGGCCTTGATGAGTGTGGGTGGATGGGCCTTAGGTTTGGGCTTGAGGGTTTTGGAAAGCTTGGGTTAATGGGCCTTGGGCCTGGGTGTTGGGGTTGGTATGATTTTAGGCTAATGGGCCCTGTTGGTATTGGGTGCAGGGTGATGGGCCTTGGGCTTGGAACTGGGCCTGGGTCTGATGGTCTTAGGCCTGGGCCTGAGTTTGATGGGTTTGGGCCTGGGGCCATGGGCCTTGAGGGTTCTGAGCCTGGGTTTGGGTCGTTTGGGTTTGGGCCCATGGGCCTTGAGGGTTTTGAGCCTGGGTTTAGGTCTGATGGGTTTGGGCTTGGGCCCATGGGCCTTGAGGATTTTGGGCCTGGGTTTGGGTATGATGGGTTTGGGCTTGGGCCCATTGGCCTTGAGGATTTTGGGCCTGGGCCTGAGTCTGATGGGTTTGGGATTGGGCCCATGGGCCTTGAGGATTTTGGGCCTGGGCCTGAGTCTGATGGGTTTGAGCTTGATGGGTCTAGTGGGCCTGGGCTTGAGCCTGGGTTTGGGCTTGGGCCCATGGCTCTAAATACATTTGGACTTGGGCCCATGGATTTGTGTGGGTTTGGTCCTGAGATGAGTGGGCTTGGGTCTGTTGGGCCTGGGCCTGGGCTTGGAATTAAGGTGGGGGATCTTGGATGGTTTGAATGATTGGTGGTTGGGCATGGTCATGGGGGAATGGGGTATAGAGGTTTTGGAGACCTAGATGCGGGGTTTGGAATGTAAGATTCCGAGAGGTAGCCCACAGGGCATACATCATTCTCATGTCCTCCATTGAGGGCATGGATTCATGTGTGAGATTGGAGGGTGATGGCGCATTCAAGGATGGAGGGGGTTCGGTGAAATTGGGCATGACCCAAGTATGGGGGGTACGAATGATTGTGCTTGGAGGGTGTGGATGCACGGCTAAGGAAGATGGTGAGTTACTGGTCACATCCTGGGTAAAGTTGGGCATGACCTTGGTAAATAGCGGGGTATGTTGGGATGTGGATGGGCCATGTGATAAGGTGGATGGGATATAAGATGTAGGGGGCATGGATGATGAGGTGGATGGGATGTGGGAGGTAGGCGGGGGATGGGGCTCCCGATGGGGTCTTTGGGAGTAAGGGGGTGCGGTAAGGGTGTACGGATGGGAAGTGGGGATGTATGGGTTGGTTGGGAAATGAGGTGTTTCAGTAGAGGATGAGGTAGGGGTATGTTGGGAAAATGTAAGGGCGGGGGATGGGGTGGATGCAAACACGGGTGCCCCAAATGGACCCGTGACATCGAACCGGGTTTGGGTGAAGGTGCTGGAGATCGGGTGTTCTCCTATATGGGAATGGGATGGGGATGATGGAGGGGATGTATCGACGCTCGACATGATCTGTTGGCGTGTGTTGTACCGATGCCTTGGGTAAGGGCCGAATACTCTCCTAGTTCTTCGTCTACAGGTTGGGTTTGAGGTCAGTAGTAATGATGCAAGTGCAAAGTGCGTATATGGATTTTGATTTTTTTATATATTTATTTTTTTAGATTTTTCAAATGAAAATTATCTCTCCTACTTAAATGAATGATGATTTGGTGCCCTAGAAAAGTTCCCGTCTTGGGTGATATATGCACCTTTAGTAGGTCCCACGACGGGATCTGACACACATCGGAAGAAGAGAAAGAGCACCCGTTCGTTCTATTGAAGGTGAGGGAATCCACGCAAACGACCCGATCCCCCGGAGCAAATCAATGAGAAGTCGCCTTCTTTTGACTGGGCGGGGGCATATTGGGTGTTACGGAATGCAGGAGGCTACTGTGGGCACTAATACCGCTAATCGGGGAACTTGGGTGGTAGATTGGGCCTCAGATCGGGCTGCCTAAACCCCCAGTATATACTGGGCGTATGTATTATATATGCCTGACCAAAACTTTGCAGATTTAGCTGGGCGTATATATTATATCGCTGGCGAAACGATCTTTCGACTTTTTGTGATGGCAATAAGCCCAAGATGGATCTTTTGGACTGGTTTTTGGGAGGGATGCTCCCGGGGATGACTGTGTATGTTATCGAGTCCCTCCTTTCCGCTTCCTAGGGATACACGGCTAAATTCGGATTGTCTACGCTCTCACCATTGCGGGTTTTACGGCTTGATTGGAATTGGCAACCCAACCGATATACCTCTGGCGCAAGCGCCTTCTCGTCTGAAGGTGGTTCTTTTCAGGATCATCACCACGAGGGCTGCCGCCTTACTGGGAACCAGGTAAAATATATCTGCGCCTAAACCCCCCAAAAAACTACCCAAAAATATGCCAAAATAGATTTGATTATGTCCCCACACTGTTGATTCACTTTTAATTACAGATTTTTAAAGGGGAGTGAATTTATGTCCAAAATCGAGTTGGGGATGACAAACCCGTGCCGCCTCAACGGGCCGACGTTCAATGGGGAGATATGATGACTAAAATAAAGAGCGCACGTAGGCCCGCCAAACGGCTTAGGCTCGTAAATGATTGAAATTTAAATGACGTGAAAAGTAGATGCGAGCAGACCCGCCAAACGGCTAAGGCGGCTTAAATGATAAAATCGTAAAAAACTGAAATTTAAAGGCGCAAGTAGGCCCGCTAATCGGCTAAAGCACTTAAAGGACTGAATCGTAGGGCTAAGTATGTTAGTAAAAACAACAAAAAATAAAGAAAAAGAGCAGAAAATTAGAACAAAAAAACAGCCATGATTAGTAAAAAAAAAATAAAGGCCAATAAGAGGGGAAGCGCTAGGGTGATATCCCCAGCGAAGTCGCCATGTGTGCGAGCATGGATCCTCTCGGACCGTTCTGATGCACTCGCGATGAAATAAAATGTAGAGTCGCCACCCAGAGCTTTTGGTGACCCGGGAAACCCTTAAATCAATATTTTGAGCATCGAAGTGCTAAATATGACTCTGATTTACCGGTCTTTTCAAAAGGCGCTAGGGTAGGGGCTTCGGTTATCAATCGGGAAGGGTTTGGACACCCGATCAACCCACAATATGCGGTCTCTATCTATGGCCAAAATGAAAATAAATGGGCGGAGCTTCCCCTTGCCCGAAGGCAATATGGTCCTATCAAGCTTTGAGCCAAACTGAAATTTTGGCGGCGTAACGGCTTGAATCCTTGGACGGAGGAAACACCAAGAAAGCAGAGGAAGAGAGGGGTGAGCCGGAGCTCACGGGCCCTATTGCACCGTAGAAGACCTTCGCCGGTGCTTAGATGGCTTTAAATGGCTTAAACGATAGAAGAATAGGTTCTAATGCTAGGATTCAGTAGATAGGAGGTGTGGGATGAAGCTAGGGACTAAGATTTAACTAAAAGAGGTGATCTAATGGTTGAAAAGGATGATCTATGCATGCTGGAATTCTGGTTGAAGAAATAAGAAAAGAACTTTCTCTCACTAGGGCTCTCTCTCTCCTAACTCAAGCTTTCACCCTAATCTTTTCAACCTTGATTTTTTCAACCCTTTTGGGAAGAGGGGCCTCTCTATTTATAGAGATGAGGTGGGTTAGAGGGTCACTTAAGAGCTAATTGGTTTAGCAATTAGGTAATCCTCTATCTAAGGTTTTCTAGATTTTTTCCTAGGGGTTTGGGAAATTGGTTTCAATGGCGGATGATGGAGTGAGACCAAGGGTGACTTAAGGGTTGCCAATAAGCTCAAAGGGGTGCAACCAACCTTAAGACACCCACCTTAAAAGGAATGGTCAAAGGTCAAACCAGATGGAGGAAATTTGAGCATTTAATGATGTAATCAGCTAAGTCAAGCGATATATTACATACGCCAAGTTTATGCACAATAAAATTCAAGAAAACCAGGGGGAATCTGAGAAGATGGGTGCCCGTGTTGGTGGCCACCTATGCTGGGCATATGTATTATATACGCCCGACCAAATTTGGTTTAAAATGTCAGCGATATAATACATACTACGACCAAATCGGGGTTTTGCATGATGTAATACATACGCCTGAGCAAAAAGTCATGATTTAATATGATCCTTCAAACGGCCATAACTTTTGAACCACAACTCCAAATTGGGTGATCTTTGGCTCATTGGAAAGCTGGTGAAGTCCTATTTCCAATGGTTTATGGCTCATCCTCAACAGTAGTCTATATAAAAATCTGTAGCTCTCCTCCCATCAAATGCTCTGAAGGGTTTAAATTGGGTCTGGGAAGGGATCCTAGGGTTTAGGGGTGATTTCTAAGGGTTGGAGGAATGGTTATAATGGGTTTTAGGTGATTCCTAAAGGTCTGGATAGATTTCCAAGGGTTCAGGGGTGCTATCGGCTTGCGAGGTGCATCTCTAGATCTGGTGATCGGGCCATGGGCCAAATTTGGGTGTCTACAAGGATATAACTTCATGCCTGGATCAGAGACCATTACTCTGATCTATCACCTTCATTATAAGGTGATGACTTCTCTGGCTCCAAAAATTAGTTATCACCCTGAACAAGGAAAGACGGTCTTAATTGGGACCAACAGCACAACAACCAATGTTGCAACACCTAAACTAATTGCATGGAAAAATACTACTTTTCCTGATGATTGGCATATACCTCAAGTTGTCCCTCCTAAACCATTTTTACATGAAATTGAACAAATAGTTCAAAATACCTAAGGAGATGTAATCTTAAAATTTGATAGATCTACATCCCACAGAACTTCTTATAGGAGTTCTTACTCTGAATCGAGGTCTCGAGGTCCCTATAGAGTTTCTATACCCTCGACTGCACGATCATCTTATTTAGAAGCTAACTCATCTGTGCCTTCTGAATACAATCAACCTAATCTTGAAGGAATCCAAGTCTCTGAACAACATATTCTTCATGGGATATATACCCAACAGCAGAGGGAATCCCCTACTGCTAGCGAGATGAATTTCTCAATCCATTAATAAAGATTTTATGGATTTTACAAAACTAGAAAACTTTGTTATTAATAGACAAGAAATCAATGATGAATTTCAGCAAAACAAATATGCACCATTCCGTGAATGGTATTTTAAAAAAATTTCAGCATCAAAATTGCAAGAATTCAAAGAACAATTTTACAAATATGTTGAAACTTTTTATCAAGTAATTCCATTTGTTACTTTGTTTAAAGCAACAAAATATCTTGAAATGACTCAGGATGAAAGGAGAATATTTCTCCTTGAAGATTTTGAAAAAGAATGGCAGAAACTGATGGTTCAATCGTTCAATCAGTTCATCCTCCTATTGAAGCCCTCAAACTTACTCAACCTAATTGAACAACAACTTTGGAAGCCACTGCTTTCATCAAACCTGTTGGCAAATCAAATAATTCTTTAATACATTATACTAATCCCCAAAAGGAATTTATTCACCAATTAAAATCCCGATTAAAGTCATTATCTTATAAGAAACAAATAAAACAAAAAAAATTTCAAATCAATGTTTTAACTCAAACAACAGAAAATTCTAAATCCAAATCTTATCCTCCAAGTTTTATAAATAGAAAACTCAAAAAATGTTTGTGTCTTCTTCACCAAAGAAATCCAAATCCAAATAAAAAACACAAGAACATATTCAATGTTATAAATGTTCAAAATTTGGTCATTATGCCAATAGGTGTAAGTTCAAGAAGAAATCATATCTACTTTATGACAAAGATCCAAAACTCATTCAGACAAAATCTGAGTTTTCTCCATCTTCTGATAATTCAAAAATAAATTATCAAAATTCTGGAATCAATGTTCCTACAAATGTTTAATCCAAGCTATTGGAATTAGCAAACAAAACTGTTCAATCCAAGCTATTGGAATTAATAGACAAAACTACTAATCCAATAAAAGAATGTTAAACCCAATACTCAAATAATGAGTCTATACCTAGACCGGTTACAATTGGAGATCTTAAACATGAAATTAATTCATTAAAAATTGAGATGAGCAAGTAAAAGAAATCTCTGGTTACTCGACCACTAATTCAACAACATAATCAAATCAATATCATGAGCCAAGTAATAGCTCAAAAATGGTATATTCAAGTTACTTTGGTAATCAATCAGGAATTCACTATCAAAGATGTTGTTGCCCTAATTGATAGTGGAGCTGATTTAAATTGCATACAGGAAGGATTGATGCCTACTCAATATTTATATAAAACCACTAAAAACCTTAATAATGCTAGTGGTTACAAAATGTAGATTAAATATAAATTAAATTATGTCTCAATTTATAACAATGGAGTATGTATTTCATCTAATTTTGTACTTATAAAAGATTTAACTCAAATTGTTATTCTTGGTACTCCTTTTCGCACCTCCATTTTTCCATTAACCAAGGTAAATGAAAATGGTATTTATGCCCAATATAATGGATATAATCTCATATTTCAATTTGTAACTCCACCACAAACAAAAGTAATCAATTCTGTGGAATCTAATTTATTTTTCAAAGAAAAGCAACTCAACTTCTTACAACAACAAGTCAAGCTTTTACCTTTAGAAAAACAATTGGAATCCCCTTCAATACAAACCAAGATTTCTCAACTTCTGAAATCTTACCACAATGATATCTGTAGTGATATACCAAATGCTTTTTGGGATCGCAAGAAACATATTGTTTCTCTTTCCTATAATCCGGATTTCAATGAACAACATATCCAACTAAAGCAAGACAAAGTCAAATGAAACTAGCTTATTTGGAATTATGCAAAACTGAAATTGCCAGTTTATTACACAAACAACTGATTCGTCCCAGTCACTCCCCATGGAGTTGTACAACTTTTTATGTGAATAACAATGCTGAACGAGAACGAGGAACTCCTCATCTAGTTATCAATTATAAACCATTGAATGATTGCCTCCAATGGATTCGTTATCGTATTCCAAACAAAAAGGATTTGCTAGATCGCTTACATTCAACCACTATTTTCTCCAAATTTGATCTCAAATCAGGGTATTGGCAAATTCAGGTGGCCGAGACTGACAGGTATAAAACCGCTTTTACTGTTCCTTTTGGACACTTTGAATGGAATGTTATACCATTTGGCCTTAAAAATGCTCCATCTGAATTTCAGAATATTATGAATGATACATTCATTTTATATATTGATGACATACTTATTTTTTCAAAATCTATTGACCAGCATTTTAAACATTTAAAAATTTTCAAAGACATTATTCACAGCAATGGATTAGTCGTCTCTGCTCCTAAAATCAAGCTATTCCAAACATCTATTCGATTTCTTGGTCACAATATTCACGAAGGCCAAATTATTCCAATTGCCCGAAGTATTGAATTTGCCTCAAAATTTCCTGATGTCATTCTAGACAAAACCCAATTACAATGATTTTTGGGCAGTCTGAATTATATTGCAGATTTTTATTCTAATCTAGCACATGATGCAAAAATATTACAATCCAGACTCCAAAAGAATCCATCCCCATGGACCGATGACCACACCAAAGCTGTTCGACAAATAAAGTTAAAAGTCAAACAAATTCTCTCTCTTCCTTTAGCCAACCCACTTTGGTATAAGATAGTAGAGACAGATGCCTCCCAACTTGGTTATGGAGGAATCTTGGAACAACTCAATCCTTCCAAACAGAAGGAAGAATTAATCAAATACACGTCTGGTGTTTGGAAAGATGCCCAAACCAATTATTCAACTATCAAACAAGAAGTTTTAGCCATTGTCAAATGTATTCAAAATATCAGGATGATTTGCTTAATCAGTCTTTTTTACTTAGAATAGACTGTAGTGCAGCAAAATCTATTTTACAAAAAGATGTCAAAAATCTTTCATCGAAACAAATCTTTGCTCGATGGCAAACTGAATTATCCTCCTTTGATTTTCAAATTGAATATATAAAAGGAGAGACAAATTTTCTCCCTGATTTTCTAACTAGAGAATTTTTACAGGACATTTCTTAATGGCAACATCCTCCTCAGGAGGATAAGGCAAGGAAAGGGCCAATATCCCCTTATCTCCAACTCAAGAATTCATAGATGATCATGCCCTTTGGACCATTATTCAAAGACATAGATATCGAACAAAAGGAGGCTTTCAAGTTAAAGACTCTGTGCAAAAGGGCATTTCTCTCAATAAAGTGAAAACTTCTCTCAATAAAAAGAAAACTTCTCTCAATAAAGAGAAGACTGAAATAAAAGATATTTCTTATATTCAAAAGGATATATTTTCTACCATTCTGGCAGTTAAACCAGAAGACCAACAATGGATATCTGATCCCTGGGAATTAAAGAGAAGATATCTTGATAATCAAGAATTTCCTGCATTAGATGGCAAAACCCGTTTAATTGCAGAAACAATTTTGACTGCTACTAGATCCATTACCTTTACCCATCATATGGAAAACCAACGGCCAGATAGCCCAATTACATATAGTAAAGTTATTATTCATAAAATTTCTAAACCATCCATTTGAGATTTTGACCTAAATAAATCTCGAAAACTCTGTTCAGGCCACTCATTCAATTATTGGGATTATATCCAGTCCTTTACCAATGCCTTTTATTATATGAATCCCAAACAGAAACATTCTTGGTTTCTAAAGATTTGTCCAGATATCCTCCAAACTGGTATTCCCAAATGGTTCTATAATTGGTGGAGTCATTTTGGTCCAACCACTAAAATTTTGCCCAAATCATTAATTCCTTTATATAATCAATATGAAGGAGTTAAATTCAAAGGAAAAAATCCCATTACTCTGAAGTTGATTTCTTTTTCTTCACAGAATATAGTATTCCATTGATTTGGATGTGGAATATTCAAATTACAAATCTTGACCATCTTCCTACACTCCAAAGAACCTACTGGATCCGATGGTGGGATAATATTCCCGACTTCGACAAAAAACTGCTTGAAATTCCATCCATCATCACTTAGTATACCAAAATAGCAAAAACTGAGGCTTCTTTATGTTCTTTAGAATCCAATCCTTTTGAAATATCCAAAGCCATGATTCGAAAACAACAACCCGATTTATCTGAAACACGGATTAATCATCGTTGTCTTGCTTCCATGAAAGCCCATTTTCTTCAAACCTTTAATTCAGCATCCCATTCGGATGAAGATTCCCTCACTTCGTCTGAAAACAATAATTCCTTCCATGGTTTAGTAGGAGAATCGTAACCAGATAGTCCTTATCAATCACTTGGTAAATATTGGGACTCAATCATTAACCAGGTCAAAAGCAAGAAATAATTAAGTCAACGCCAATACATGTCACCACCGCACCATTCTAAGCAACCTCTAATACAGCTAATAAAACTGTCACTTCAAATTATTAAAGAGACAAATCAGCCAAAACAGCTATTTGTTCAAGCATCATAATGGATCTACCATTCAGATTATTGTCGGCCAACACAGCCTACAATAGTCCCTGCTACTCAATAACCTTGCCAACTGTCTATGACGCCAGCCATGAAGTCATTCTCCAAATAATGAAGTATTGACGCATTCTATGACGTCAGAACACAATTAACAAGGGACGAAGTGACTGCATCCAATCCACATAGCACACGTGTCCCACTCAGCGGCGGATTTCAACCCGTTACAAGTCAGCATCCATCTATAAAAGGGTTAGCCTGGGGATTGTCCAGGACACCCAGCAATTTCCACAATTCCTTTCTCTGCTCTCTTGTTCTTTCTTTTAAGTATATATCGGTGTGTATCAGGAAGGCAAGCCATATCGGTAAGCATTCCTTTATATTAGTTTATGTTTGTAATAGTAGTGTAATAGTGTAGTAATAGTTGTAAGATTCCTTATGTTTTGAGTTTTTAATTGTATGTTTGTTTTATTAGAACTAATATATGATATAAGAGTTTTCTTCCCGTGTTCTTCTTCCTCTTCTGTTACTACACTTTTCCCTCACTTTGTGTTTGGTATCAAAGCCATGTCCAGCTAAGCCCGTGGTGATTACATATGGCGGGTGGCTAGTGTTGGAATCTTAAGAGGCAGTAAATCATGATTAGGATAGCTAATAATGGGTGTATGAACTACTGTTCATTGTCTTCTTCAGCGGTTTTTATGGATGACTTATAATGGTCTGTTTCGATTTACTACTATGCTGTGGTAGCGTGGGAAGTCGCGTTGGGATGATTTTATGGCATTGTAGCGTTGATTATGCTTGTCGGTTATTCCCCATAAAAGTTATCGTGGATGGATGCAGTTTTGCAACAACAATCTAGTAGTAAATCTAAATGAACTTCTATAAGAAGTCCATGAATATTTATGGAGAAGAAGGTAAATAGTAATTTACTATGCTGATGAATAGTATTTCGAATCACTATTCACTATAGTAAAACCATTCCAACATTACTATTCCCATATGTAATTATAGTCTTATTGGTTTTCACCAAAGCTCTTTTACCTTTACTTTTTTACTATTTTAATTAAAAATAAATAAAAATTTCTTTTATGTCTCTTTTTAATTTTTCATACAAAAAATTAATAAAAAATAAACAATTAGACAAATGGTCTCAAATTGATGACCAACAAAACCAATTAAATTGATGGACAATTCCTTCCATCAATCCCAAAACAATCTATCAATATGAATGGAAAGATTGGTCCACCGACATGTCAATCAAAACTACTGAGCAAACTCTCAGTATAAATGAAAAAAGTCAAAATGAAGGTTTTCAATTACTTTCAAATGAAGATTTACTTCATGACCTTCATCGCTTCAAATTTCTTCATTTAGGATGCATTCAAGTTGCATTCAAACCCTTGACCTAAATTAGGTCTTGAAGAAAGTAGTCTACTCAGAACTCTTAGAGATGCTAGATGCCTTAACTGGCGTTCATCTCTTATGGCTGCTGTTGAGACCAGCCTATGCTATGGTCCAATCTACTACAATGTTTTCCCAAACTTTACTTTATCATTATCTAATAAAAATATTCTTCATGCTTGTACCCTTAATTTACAAACTGAAGGATACAACTTCATGCTTGGATCAGAGACCATTGCCCGGATCTATCGCCTTCATTATAAGGTGATGACTTCCCTGACTCCAAAAATAAACTATCACAGTAAACCAAGAAAGACGGTCTTAATTGAGACCAACAGTACAACAACCAATGTTGCAACACCTAAATTAATTGAATGGAAAAATATTACTTTTCCTGATGCTTGGCGTATACTTCAAGCTGTCCTTCCTAAACCAATTTTACATCAAGAAATTGAACAAATCGTTCAAAATACCCAAGGAGATGTATTCTTAAAATTTGATAGATCTACATCCCACAGAACTTCTTATAGGAGTTCTTACTCTGAATCGAGGTCTCGAGGTCCTTATAGAGTTTCTATACCGATCGCCGATCTTCTTATTCAGTTAACTCATCTCCTGCGCTTCCAATATAATCAACCTAATCTTGAAGGAATCAAGTCTCGAATAATAGATTCTCATGCGATATATACCCAACTGCCAGAGGAATCCCTCGCTAGCGAGATGAATTTCTCAATCCATTAATAAAGTTTTTTTTTTTAAACAAAGCCTGAAAACTTTGTTATCAATAGACAAGAAATCAATGTCAATTTCAAGAAGATAAATATACACCATTAATAATATTTTAAAAAATTACATCAAAATTGCAAGAATTCAAAGAACAATTTTATAAATATATTGAAACCTTTTTTTAAATTATTCCATTTGTTACCTGGTTTAAAGTAACAAAATATCTTGAAATAAATCAAGAAGAAAGGAGAATATTTCTCCTTGAAGATATTCAAAAAGAATGGCAGAAACTAGATGGTTTAACACTGCAAGAGCTTAACCCTCCCCTGAAGCTTTAAAACAAACTCAACCTAATTCAACAACAACCTTGGAAGCCAAAGCTTGTATCAAACTTGAAAAATAAATACTTCCTTAATACAATATACTAATCCCCAACAAGAATTTCTTCATCAATTAAAATCGATTAAAATCATTATCCTATAAGCAGATAAAACAAACAAATTTTCAAATAAATGTTTTAACTCAAACAACATAAAATCCTAAATCAAATCTTATCCCCCAGCTTTTATAAACAAAAGACTCAAAAGATTTATGTGTCTTCTTCACCGAAGAAATCCAACTCCAAATCAAAATCACTGGAACACATTCAGTGTTATAAATGTTCAAAGTTTGGTCATTATGCTAATAGGTGTAAGATCAAGAAAAAGCCAAATCAACTTTATAACAAAGACCTAAAACTTATTCAGACAAAATTTGAATTTCCTTCATCCTCTGATCATTCAAAAATTAATTTCAAGATTCTGGAATCATTGCTCCTACAAATATTCAACCAACTCTATTGGAATTAGTAGACAAACCTACTAATCCAATAAAAGAATCTCAAACTCAATACTCAAATAATGAGTCTATTCCTAGACCGGTTACAATCACTGACCATAAACATGAAATTAATTCATTAAAAATTGAGATGAGTAAGAAAAAGAAATCTCTTACTACTCAACCACCAATTCAACAACATAATCAAATCAATATCATGAGCCAAGTAACAGCTCAAAAATGGTATATTCAAGTTACTTTGGTAATCAATCAAGAATTCACTATCAAAGATGTTGTTATCCAAATTGATAGTGGAGCTGATCTAAACTACATTCAGGAAGGATTAGCTCCTACTCAATATTTACATAAAACCACTCAAACCCTTAATAATGCTAGTGGTTACAAAATGTATATTAAATACAAATTAAATTATGTCTCACTTTGTAATAGTGGAGTATGTATTCCATCTAATTTTATACTTATCAAAGATTTAACTCAAATTGTTATTCTTGGTACTCCTTTTATTACCTCCATTTTTCCCTTAACCAAGGTAAATTAAAATGGTATTTATGCCCAATATAATGGACATAACCTCCTATTTCAATTTGTAATTCCACGACAAACAAAAGTAATCAATTCTGTGGAATCTAATTTATTCTTCAAAGAAAAACAACTTAACTTCTTACAATAAAAAGTCAAGTTTTTATCTTTAGAAAAATAATTGGAATCCCCTTCAATACAAACCAAGATTTCTCAACTTTTGAAATCTTACCACAATGATATTTGTAGTGATATACCAAATGCCTTTTGGGATCGCAAGAAACATATTGTTTCTCTTCCCTATAATCCTGATTTTAATGAACGACATATTCCAACTAAAACAAGACCAAGCCAATTGAAACTTGCTTATTTGGAATTATGCAAAATTGAAATTGCCAGTTTATTGCACAAACAACTTATTCATCCCAGTCACTCCCCATGGAGTTGTACAACTTTTTATGTGAATAAAAATATAGAACGAGAACGAGGAACTCCTCATCGAGTTATCAATTATAAACCATTGAATGATTGCCTGTAATGGATTCGTTATCCTATTCCTAACAAAAAGGATTTACTGGATTGCTTACATTCAGCCATTATTTTCTCTAAATTTGATCTCAAATCAGGGTATTGGCAAATTCAATTGGCGTAGACCCAGTGTATAAAATCGCTTTTTATCACATTTGAATGAAATGTTATGCCATTTGGCCATAAAAATGCTCCTTCTGAATTTCAGAATATTATGAATGAAATATTCACTCCATATAGAATTTTCTATAGTCTATATTGATGACATACTTATCTTTTAAAATCCATTGACCATTTTAAACATTTAAAATTTTCAAAGACATTATCCACAAAAATGGATTGGTCGTTTCTACTCCTAAAATCAAGCTATTTCAAACATCTATTCTATTTCTTAGTCACAATATTCACCAAGGCCAAATTATTCCAATTGATTGAAGTATTGAATTTGCCTCAAAATTTCCTGATGTAATTCTAGATAAAACCCAATTACAAAGATTTTTAGCGCCTAAATTATGTTACAAATTTTATTCTAACTCACATGATGCAAAAATATTACAATCACGACTCCAAAAGAATCCATCCCCATTGACCGATGACCATACCAAAGCTGTTCGACAAATAATGTTAAAGGTCAAACAAATTCCCTGTTTTTCTTTAGGCAACCCACTTTGGTATAAGATAGTAGAGACAGATGCCTCACAAATAGGCTATGGAGGAATTTTGAAACAACTCAATCCTTCCAAACAGAAGGAAGAATTAATCAAATACACTTATGGTGTTTGGAAAGATGCCCAAACCAATTATTCAACTATCAAACAAAAAGTTTTAGCCATTGTCAAAAGTATTCAAAAATTTCAGGATGATTTGCTTAATCAGTCTTTTTTACTTAGAATAGATTGTAGTGCAGCAAAATCCGTTTTATAAAAAGATGTCAAAAATCTTGCATCAAAATAAATCTTTGCTAGATGGCAAGCTGAATTATCCTCCTTTGATTTTCAAATTAAATATATAAAAGGAGAGACAAATTCTCTCCCTGATTTTGTAACTAGAAAATTTTTATAGGGTGTTTCTTAATGGAAGCATCCTCCTTAGGAGGAAAAGGAAAAGAAAGGGGAAATATCCCCTTATCTCCAACTCAAGAATCTACAGATGATCATGCCCTTTGGACAATTATCCAAAGCAGTAGATATCGAACAAAAGGAGGCTTTTAATTTAAAGACTCAGTGCAAAAAAATTATTTCTCTCAATAAAGAGAAGATTGAAACCAAAGATATTTGTTATATTCAAAAGGATATATTTTCCACCATTCTGGTAATTGAACCAGAAGACCAACAACGGATATCTGTTCCCAGGGAAATAAAGAGAAGATATCTTGACAATCAAGGATTTCCTGCATTTGATGGTAAAACCCGTTTAATTGTAGAAACAATTTTGACTGCTACTGGATCCATTACCTTTACTCATCATATGGAAAACCAACGACCTGATAGCCCAATTACTTACAGTAAAGCTATTATCCATAAAATTATCAAACCATCCATTTAGGGTTTTAACCTAAATAAGTCTCGAAAACTCAGCTCCGGACACTCATTCAATTATTGGGATTATATTCAGTCTTTCATCAATACCTTTTGTTATATGAATCCAAAACGGAAACATTCTTGATTTCTAAAGATTTGTCCATATATCCTCCAATCCGGTATTCCCAATTGGTACTACAATTGGTGGAGCCATTTCGGTCCAACCACCAAAATTTTACCCAAATCATTAATTCCTTTATATAATCAGTATAGAGTTAAATTCAAAGGAAAAAATCCTCATTACTCTGAAGTTGATTTCTTTTTCTTCACAGAATGCAGTATTCCATGGATTTGGATGTGGAATATTCAAATTACCAATCTTGAGCATCTTCCTACACTTCAAAGAACCTACTGGATCCGTTGGTGGGATAATATTCCCGACTTTGACAAAAAACTGCTTGAAATTTCATCCATCATCTCTCAGTATGCCAAAACAGTGAAAACTGAGGCTTCTTTATCTTCTTTAGAATCCAATCCTTTTGAAATATTCAAAGCCATGATTCGAAAATAACATTCCGATTTATCTAAAACATAGATTAATCATCGTTGTCTTGCTTCCATGAAAGCCCATTTTCTTCAAAACTTTAATTCAGCATCCCATTCGGAGGAAGATTCCCTCACTTCATCGGAAAATAATAATTCCTTCCATGTTCTAGCAGGAGAGTCGTAACCAGATAGTCCTGATCAATCACTTGGTGAATATTGGGACTCAATCATTAACCAGGTCAAAAGCAAGAAATAATTCCTCAACATCCAATACAACCAATAAAGCTGTTCACCACTCCAAGCAATCGCCAATACGTCCCAATAAAATTATTAAAGGGACAAATAAGCCAAAACAGCTATTTGTTCAAGCATCATAATGGACCCAACCATTCAGACTATTGTCGGCTAACACATCCTATAATATTCCTTGCTACTTAATAGCTTTGCCAACTATCGATGACGCCAGCCATGAAGTCATCCTCCAAATAATGAAGCACTGACGCATGCCATGACGTCAGAACACAATTATCAAGGGACGAAGCGACTGCATCCTACCCACATAGCACATGTGTCCCACTCAACGGTGGATTTCAACCCGTTTTAAGTCCGCATTCATCTATAAAAAGGTTAGCCTGGGAATTGTCCAGGACACCGAGTATTCAACCAAGCAATTTACCTAGCATTTTCTTACTTCCTTCTCTGCTTTCTTGTTCTTTCTTTTGAATTTTATTTCGGTGTGTATCGGAGAAGCTCTCCATATCGGTAAGCTTACTCGGCTTTGTTTATATTAGTTTATGTATTTCATAGTAGTTGCATAGTACCTAAATAGGAATTAGATTCCTTATGTTTTGGGTTTATATTTGTAAGTTGGTTTTATTAGGCATTAATATATGATATAAGGCTTTCTTCCCGTGTGCTTCATTTTTCCTTTCGTTACTACGCTTTCCCCTCACTCTGTGTTTGGTATCAAAGCCATGTCCGGCTAAGCTCCTGGTAATTACATATAGCGGGTGGCTAGTGTTGGAATCTTGAGAGGTATTAAATCGTGATTAGGGTGGCTAATCATGGGCGTATGAACTACTGTCTATCGTCTTCTTCAGCGGTTTTTATGGATGACTTGTAATGGTCTATTTAGATTTACTACTATGCTGTGGTACCATGGGAAGTCGCATTGGGATGATTTTATGGCATTGTAGCAGTGATTGCGTTGTTGCCGGGTTATTCCCCGTAAAAGTTATCATGGACGGATGCAGTTTTACAATAGCAATCTAGTAGTAAATCTAAATGAACTTTTGTAAGAAGTCCATGAAAATTTATGGAGAAGAAGGTAAATAGTATTTTACTATGCTAATGAATAGTATTCCGAATCACTATTCACTATAGTAAAACTATTCCAACATGACTATTCCCATATGTAATTACAGTATTATTGGTTTTTACCAAAGCTCTTTTACCCTTTCATTTTTACTATTTTAATTTTTTTTTATTTTTTTTTTAATTTCCTTTTATGTCTATTTTTAATTTTTCATCCAAAAAATTAATCAAAAATGAACAATTAGAGAAATGGTCTAAAATTGATGACCAACAAAACCAACTAAATCGATGGACAATTCCTTCCATCAATTCCAAAACAATTTATCAATATGGATGGAAAGATTGGTCCACCGACATGTCAATCAAACTACTGAGCAAACTCTCAGTATTCATGAAGAAAGTCAAAATGAAGGTTTTCAATTACTCTCAAATGAAGACTTATTACATGACCTTCATTGTTTCAAATTTCTTCATTTAGGATGCATTCAAGTTGCATTCAAACCTTTGACCTTATTAGGTCTTGAAGAAAGTAGTCTGCTCAGCACTCTTAGAGATGCTAGATGCCTTAACTGGCGTCCATCTCTTATGGTTGCTGTTGAGACCAGCCTATGCTTTAGTCCAATCTACTACAATGTTTTTCCAAACTTAACTTTATCATTATCTAATTAAAATATTCTTCATGCTTGTACCCTTAATTTACAAACTGAAGGATACAACTTCATGCTTGGATCAGAGACCATTGCTCTGATCTATCGCCTTCAATATAAGGTGATGACTTCCCTGGCTCCAAAAATTAACTATCACATTGAACCAGGAAAGACGGTCTTAATTGAGACCAACAACATAACAACCAATGTTGCAACACCTAAACTAATTGAACTGTAAAAATATTACTTTTCCTGATGCTTGGCGTATACCTCAAGCTGTCCCTCCTAAACCAATTTTACATCAAGAAATTGAGTAAATCGTTCAAAATACCCAAGGAGATGTAATCTTAAAATTTGATAGATCTACATCCCACAGAACTTCATATAGGAGTTCTTACTCTGAATCGAGGTCTCGAGGTCCTTATAGAGTTTCTATACCCTCAACTGCTCGATCTTCTTATTCAGAAGTTAACTCATCTGTTCCTTCTGAATATAATCAACCTAATCTTGAAGGAATCCAAGTCTCTGAACAATAGATTCCTCATGGGATATATACCCAACAGGGGAGAGAATCCCCTACTGCTAGAGAGATGAATTTCTCAATCCATTAATAAAGTTTTTATGGATTATACAAAGCCTGAAAACTTTGTTATCAATAGACAAGAAATCAATGCTGAATTTCAGCAAGATAAATATACACCATTCCGTGAATGGTATTTTAAAAAAATTTCTGCATCAAAATTGCAAGAATTCAAAGAATAATTTTACAAATATATTGAAACCTTTTTTAAAATTATTCCATTTGTTACTTGGTTTAAAGCAACAAAATATCTTGAAATGAATAAAAAAGAAAGGAGAATATTTCTCCTTAAAGATTTTCAAAAAGAATGGCAGAAACTAGACGGTTTAACTGTGCAGACAGTTAACCCTCCTGTTGAAGCTTTAAAACAAACTCAACCTAATTCAACAGCAGCTTTGGAAGCCAAAGCTTGTATCAAACTTGTTGAAAAAATAAATGCTTCCTTAATACAATATACTAAACCCCAACAAAAATTTTGATTAAAATCATTAAGTGACAGCTAAAATTTTGGCGTCCTAAAACCCGTGCCATCAGCACGACCCTCAAGGCCATGCCCTGGAATTCTTTACGATATGTTGGTATATACAAGCCCAAAACTGTAATTAAGGTGCACGTATTTACTCTAAACAAGTTCTCATATATTGAAAAAAAAATTTGGTCTCTAAAGGCAGTTCTTGTCCCATGCCAATTCATGGGCATAAGAACTTACCCAAACCGTTGGTGATAATAGTTCTACCCAAATGCTTTGTCAAAAGAATAACAGTGTTTAATTACATTCGAATAAAGAGGCTTGACATACCAAGCCGTACCTAATACTCTCCACTCACTCTCAAAGTACGCAAATGGGTCTCCTAGAAGAATTCCTCAGGAGGAGGTTCTGACTCTTCTCCGGTCACGTAATTCGAATCTTCTGGATCGACGTCTCCCGAAGCCTCTGTTGCCGCTAAAACTGGACCTGCGATGTATAGTCTAAGGGGTGAGCTACATCCTAGCTCAATAGGGAAACAAAATGAACATATAGATTAAATCTCATATATATATGTTAGCGGTTATAAAAGCACCATTTATTGGATATCACTTTTGCAAAAAATGATTGAAATAACTGAAATAAAAAGATGGGTACAGCTGTTACTTTGCATGGTTTTTGTTTGTTCACACTGGTTTAGTTGTGAATTCGGCCCAATCACTTAAATCTTAACTTAAGTAATCCCCGAGTAATATAGCATTGAGCCCCGATGGAATATCCACCATCGTCGTCTAACTAGACAGTTGTTATGTGTATTTGCTGGGAATACCGCCCAAGCCCCTTTCTCATAGGTGGCGGGGTCTATTCTCAAATTTACATCCCTAGGATGTGCTATAAATGTACGGATTGGCCGCCGTATCGGTCGCGGATATCTTGCCAAGTCAGTCGTGGGTATCCCGCCACGTCGGTGGCATATTTTAATCAAACCTTAAATAATAAAAATATCGACGTGCTCTACATATAGTTATTCACCGTGATTGTGCTAATTTTTTTACATTAGGCCTTATCACTAGCTTCCGTTTCACTGTTAGTTTTCATCTACATCCCTGGGATGCCACTGGTTCAATGCATCATCTAGATGTCCACTTTACAATTTTTACGTCCCCTGAGGGCCTCATGACTATCACTTTTAAAACTTACTCACACACCCTTTTTCATAATGATCATACAATACTTGACTATTTAATTGAAATACACTACATATATGAGTAGACAAAATAATGCACATGTTTCAACGCAAATCCAACACATACTTTTCTCGTAGAGGTTTACACGTCACAATCTCATGTCAAACCTACATTTCATGTGTTTAGAATATGTTTAGAAAGGTCACTAGAATCATTGGAGTACATAGCCTCCATGGATTTACACTAAAACTATTAAAATCTGCGTGGTGTCTCGCGCGAGCGAGTACAATTCCTCACTCGAGCGGTCACTTGACCTCGCTCGAGCGAGCACTTGACATCGCGCGAGCGGTTCAACCGAGATCGCTCGAGCAGTTAAAACGAGCCATCTGAAGCTCTACAGGAAGCCTCGCTCGAGCGAGCTTCCCCTTTATTTTGGGTCTCGCTCGAGCAAGCCCAAAACAAAATCTGTTCTCAGGTTGTATATTCTGTCCTCACTCGAGCGAACCATTTAGACCGCTCGAACGAGGAGCGGTAAAATTTAACTCCTCGATCTGTTCGAGAACCCTTTTCCTACTTCATTCAAGCCTTATTATCATCGACTGCCATTCAACCAATACCTTACACATTATTTAAGGACACACCTAACCATTTATTATGCATTTAACATACCTCAATCGATAGGTCTCGTATAAGTTCGATCCACGATTCAAAGCTCTACTAGACGAAGAGATCTCCAAAGTTCCTCATCCAACCTTTCTAAGATAATTAGGTTACGTATTGGGGATCCCCTCTCCCCTTCATTCACTTATATGTATATATGTTAGTTTTGGTTCCCTTATGAACCACACATACACGTGCATGGTACATGACATGCACGGTTCCCAAAAATTTGGAGTTATGACATTCACCCTACCTTATAAGATTTTCGTCCTCGAAAATCGGTGATACATTTTTAACCCGATACGACTATTACTAGGCCATTAAATAGGCCAGTTCCTTACATCATCAGGTAGTTAATCATATGGTCCAATGACCCTAAATCTGACCTGCATTAAGCAACTATACACCATACTTTATTGTACATCACATTCATACATTCACCAAGGCCAATCTTAAACGACAAAAGAGACAAGATACTCATATATAATTTGGTAACTCCACAGTCATTATACTAACTTATCATGCGATAACAATTTATATATATATCGAAGCTATAATAGAGATTACCACCCAAAATTTGTGACATTCATGTCATGATAGTCTGTAAATAAAATGTCAAAATACCACCTCACTATGAAATGTCCTAACAAAAAGTTACATTTTCATTTTTCAAAAGAAAATTATATGACTACCTAGTCATCATCCTCCTCATACTAAATTAAATGCCATCACGAGTCATCATCATCGTCGTAGTCCTCGTCATCCTCATCCTCCTCCCTCCCTATGGAGGAGATCTCGCATCATCTGCAGTGTCGGTGGTGGGTAGGGGCTATGAAGATGAAGTAGAGGGAGCATTGGTCCCTGGTTTGTGGCTTGTCGAGAAATTTGGCGGTCTCTTTTCTTGTTGACACTAGTTTGAAGGCTCTTTAATTTTCGGTTCCAGTCTTGAGCTAAATAGGGGATGACGTTATCGGTAAGAGATAACTCGTCGGTTCGGATTTTGAATCCTTCTTTTCCATTTCGTGAGTCGAGGAGTCGGGAAATCAACCGAGCATAAGGTAGTCGGTTGATGGGTGGAGGAAGAGCACCTCTTACATTCCTTTTATAGGCATGCGCCATACCTTTAATGATTACCATGGGCTCGCTAACCCACCTATTTTGAAATGCGGCATGCAAAGCTCGCAGAAACGTATCGCGGCATTCTTGGTCATGGCCGGTCGGGTGTAAGTTCTTCTTAAAAATGATATTCAAAAGCCACATGCGTGGCGGTAGCTGAGATCGGGTGATAGATTGACCCGAAGCAGACGTGCCGCCAGTGATGCCAGAATAATCGTTGGGAACTATACGTTCCCAGAAAAAGGTGGTTGGATAAGTGGGCTCGGGGCATAGATGTGTGGGCAGTTCATAACCGACGAAATCTCGGCACTGCTAAAAATTAATTTTATTCCTTCGATCGTGACGAGGATGGCGTCCTCATTCACGTTCATGTTAAGGGTTTGGTAAAATAGTTTTACGAGTCTCGGATAATCTTAGAGCTACGAGCGGGTAAGTAATGGTTTAAGGTTATTATTGGTGAGGAAATCTGATGTCCATTATGTGGACGTCAGATCCCCAAAGCAAGAGGGATGTATATCCCATTCGGTTTCAAAAATTTTTGCCCCCCACCAATCGTCTAGTTCGATTGGGGTAGGAGATGGGGTTGGTGGTGGTTGTGGTGCTTGCGGCGCTTTGTTGCGCGATGACGACGATCGAATCGCCATTCATTTCTTAGGTTGGGGATTAGGGCTTGAAGAAGCCATTAGGTCTTTTGGAAAGAAAATGAAGTGAAATAAGGTACAGGTTGGGTAGGTCTTACCTTTAGAATCGTTTTGGACGGATCGGGTCGAATCGAATGGGAAAAAGCTTGAAGATCAAAAACCCTAAACCCCTTTCTCGCTCTGATTCTCGCTTGAAGGAGAAATGAGGAAACAGTGTTTCGTCTCCCTTTATATACTCTGTCCTCGCTCGAGCGGTCAATAGACCTCACTCGAGCAGTTAAAAGACCTTGCTCGAGCGGTTAATAGACATCGCTCGAGCAGTTAAAAGACCTCGCCGGTCCTCACTCGAGCGAGTCAAGAACTAAAATTTTATGTGTCTCGCTCGAGCGAGCATAAGTGTTCGCTCGAGCGAGCCCAGAAACATTTTTCTGGTTCTCCTAAGCTCGTATTTTTCACTTGGTCTATTTTAACACTCAGGGGATTATTCACACATGATTTTTCTTTGTGAACATTTGAGACTTTATTCACTTTGTAGTCCGCTCGTGTAAAAGTTATGCTAATATGCTCGAATTTTCAAACACACTCGTTTATTTGTTTCAAAATAGGAATCGATATACTGTCAAAATATTACATATCATCATTGTTAAGAAAAAAACTAGGTAGCGCTCTCAAACAATTTGGGATATTGTTCTCTGACATCTGCTTCTCTCTCCCACGTTGCTTCCTCAGCCGGATGGTTATTCTAGCGTACAAGCACTAAAGGAATAACTTTGGTGCGTAGCACTTATTCCTTTCGATCCAAAATCTCCGCCGGCTCTTCGATCATGCTCATATCTTCATGCATCTCGAATGATTTCCCGCTCAACACATGATCAGGGTCATTAAGATACTTCCTGAGCATAGATACGTGGAACACATTGTGTACCTGATTAAATAACGGTGGCAATCCAATGCGGTAAGCAACTTCCCCTACTCGACCCAAAACTTCAAACGGTCCAAGATAGCGGGGACTTAGCTTCACGAAAACATGTTCTCCCACCTTAAAGTCCACACTCGTCCGCTTGATATTAGCGTAGCTTTTCTGTCTGCTTTGAGCCGCCTTTAGTCTTTCTCTGATCATGCAGACAATAGCAGCGTTATCTTCAAGTAACTCGGGTCCCAAAACAAATTTCTCCCCAGTTTCCTCCCAATTGATTGGCGATTTGCATCGCCTTCCATATAAAGCTTCATACGGTGCCATCCCAATGCTCGTCTAAAAACTGTTGTTATATGCAAACTCAATCAATGGTAGGTGTTGATCCCACGATCCTTGTAATTCCAACATACATGCGATAAGCATGTCTTCAATAATTTGATTGACCCTCTCAGTCTATCGATCGGTTTGTGGGTGGAACGCCGTACTGAAATTTAGTCTCGTTCCCATTCATTCTTGAAATTTCTTCTAAAATTTTGATGTATACAATGGGTCACGGTCTGAAACAATGCTACTCGGAATCCCATGCAACCGGACAATCTCTTTCATATAAAGCTCTGCTAGTCTTCCCACCGTGTACATCGTGTGGTAAGGCAAGAAGTGTGCTGACTTGGTCAATCGATCGACCACTACCCAAATGACATTGTACTTCTTTGGAGTTCGCAGTAGCCCGACTATGAAGTCCATGGAGATCGATTCTCACTTCCATTTCGGTATAGGTAGGGGTTGTAATAGACCTGTGGGGTGTCTATGATCAATCTTCACTTGTTGGCACGTCAAACACTGCGACACGTACTCTGCCACGTCTTGTTTCAAACCTCTCCACCAGTAGTTCTTTTTCAGATCTTGATACATCTTCGTGCTCCCCGGGTGGATAGCATAGCTTGACTTATGGGATTCATCAAGAATCGTTCGTCTTAAATTAGCATTTTCCGGAATACAGAGGAGGCCCTTAAACAATAAGGAGCCATCCTCCTTGATTGAAAAGTCGGATCAGATGTACATCTTGACGTATCTTGGTCAGTACTGGGTCTTCTACATGAAGTTCTCATATATGTTTGAATATCACCGGTTTCACTGATATGTTGGCCAAAAAGGCTCCTATAGCTTGTGACTGGATGTCCACACCATATAGTGCCAGATCTTCAAGTAACTTCCATCGGTGCCTTCTCAAAATTAAACTTGCTAGTTGCACTGAATTCTTCTGACTTAAGGCATCGGCTACCACGTTAGCCTTGCCTGGATGGTACTGTATGGAACAGTCATAGTCCTTGAGGAACTCCATCCATCTGCGCTGCCTCATATTTAGTTTCTTCTGTGTAAACAAATATCTAAGGATCTTATGGTCAGTGAAGATTTCAAATGTCTCTTCGTATAAATAATGTCGCCATATCTTCAAAGCGAATATGACCACTGCTAGTTCCAGATCATCCGTTAGATAGTTCTTCTCGTGCTCTTTCAACCGTCTTGACCCGTAAGCTATTACCTTTTTATGTTGATTTAGCACGCAACCTAAACCATTATACGAAGCATCACTATAGACCGCGAATCCCCCCTTTGTTTGTGGAAATGGCTAATCTGGGTGAGGTGAGTCTTTTCTTGAGTTCTTGAAAGCTCTTCTCGCACGCTTCACTCCACTAAAATCTTGAATCCTTTCTTGTAAGCCTCGTAAGAGGTCCCGATATCTTTGAAAACCCCTCAACGAAACGTCGATAATAACCTGCTAGTTCAAAGAAACTTCGGACGTCTGTCACGGTCTTTGGTTGCTCCCAGTTCACTACTGCCTCGATCTTAGCGAGATCTACTGTGACACCATGCTTTGAGACGACATGTCCCAAAAAGTTAACCTCTTCTAACCAGAATTCACATTTGCTGAGCTTGGCATATAATTGGTGTTCACGCAAAGTTCGTAGAGCGACCCGTAAGTGTTCTTCATGCTCCGTCCTCGATTTTGAGTAAATCAGGATGTCGTCAACAAACACGACAACGCAGGAGTCTAGGTGTGGTTTAAACACCCGATTCATTAAGTCCATAAACGATGCCGGTGAATTTGTCAATCTGAATGGCATCACCAAAAATTCATAGTGTCCATACCGTGTTCTGAGTGTCATTTTCTGAATGTCCTCAGCCTTGACTCTTAATTGATGGTATCTAGATCTTAGATCGATCTTGGAAAAGTACTTCGCTCCTTGCAATTGATCGAACAAGTCATCTATTCTTGGCAAAGGATATCGATTCTTCACAATGAGTTTGTTCAATTGTCGATAGTCAATGCACAACCGCATCGACCCATCTTTCTTTTTCACAAACAGAACTGGTGCTCCCCATGGAGACACGCTTGGTCTTATGAACCCTTTATCCATGAGCTCTTGCAACTGTTCTTTCAATTCTTTCAACTCAGTGGGAGCCATCCTGTATGGTGCTTTTGAAACAGGCTCCGTTCCTGGTGCTAAGTCGATAGCGAATTCTACTTCTCTCCCTGGAGGTAATCCTGACAATTCTTCTGGAAATACGTCTTTGAATTCTCACACTACTGCTATCTCGGAGATAACATTCTTTCCTTCTTTATCTCCCTTCATAAATGCCAAATAACCGCTACACCCCTTTTTGATTAACCGTTCTGGTCTGACTACAAAGATGAGTGGCACCTGTGTCAACCTCTCTCCTCAAAGCGATCTCCTCGTGTCAGGTCAAAAAATAATGACCTTGTTCTTGCAATCCACTGTTGCACAATGATGGGACAGCCAATCCATGCTAAGGATCACGTCGAATCCTTGCATCTCCAATAATATTAATTGTGCGTCTAATTCATAAACAGCGTCATCCCAGACGCTCACTACTACCGATTTGCAGACTAACTCTGTGTCCACTAATTCTCCCATTGGGATAAACACTGATAACACAAAGTCCAGTGTCTTCAGAACAATCTTCATTTTCTTTGTAAATCTAGGGGTGATGAAGGACTGGGTAGACCCTGGGTCTATCAACACTCGTGCGTCACGTGCTACATAGCACCCTTTTTCATAGACTTGTAATGTACCTACAACACATACATAAATATACATAGTACATACTTTATTTAGAATTGTCTAACGTACAAACACGGTTCTACACATTATTCTAACGAATGCACCTTCTCTATCTAAAATTGTATTAAATTGAAATTCTTCATTAAAAAGGAAATCTTACCTTGAATGATGTCATGTACACTCCATCCTTCTTGGCGAATAGCTGGCTCTCCCTTGAACAACTGGCTTCCATGATTGAATAGGTCGTGGCATGGAAGCTGAGGTCGTCTTCTCCTTAATTGCTTCAGGGCAATCTCTAATTATGTGGTCTATCTTATCACATTTAAAACAACCTCGCATTCCTTGCATGCAATCCGCCATTTTGTGAGACTTGCCACATTTGGCACAAGTCTCTCTTGGTGTTGAAGAAGCAGCTCTCGAAAAACCTTGTGTAACTGTAGCTCCGTTGGAAATAGCAGGACCCTCATACCTCATCGGTCTCCCTGATGCCAGCAATGGGAATCTTTGATGAGTAGTTTGTTGTGCGGCTCTCCCATACCCTGTCTGGAACAGTTGCCTCTGATTCGTTGCTATGAACCTCGGCTTCTTATTCATTGATTCATAACTCCTAGTCCTGCTTTGATCTATGCTTCCTCTTCCCTGTTGTTCCCTCTGACGATATCGGTTATTGTTTTCTTCTTCGACCACTAATGCCTTACTCATGACCTCTCCGTAGGTCTTTAGCTGAAATGGCGCAACCCCTCCTCCGATGTCTGACCTTAAACCCTATTGGAACCTCTTCGCTTTCATCACATAAGAAATTATGTAGTGTAGAGCGAAATGAGCCAGTCTCATAAATTCTACTCCGTACTCTCTTACGGTCATCCTTCCTTGTATTAGTTGCAAAAATTGAGTCTCCATCTGATTTCTGACAACCTCCGGAAAATATTGCTTATTGAACTCTTCAACGAATTCATCCCAAGTCTAGGGCATATCTAGAGTTTCTTGAGCTCTAGTTCGCGAAACAGATTTCCACCAAGGTTCAGCTTCTCCATCTAGCATATACGCTGCCCAACGGACACTCTCGTCCTCTGTGCATGTTAGTACATTAAATACCTTCTCCATTTCCCCACCAATTTTTCTGCCATGGTAAAAGCTAGGAGGTCTCATCCTCCTGAATTCGGTAAATGCTAAAGCTACTGTAGTGTAGGTCCTACTGGAGGCGTAGGTGTCTGATGTGATTCTGGGGCTGCATGTGCTGGCAAGGATGCTGCTTGCTGTGCTATGGCAGTTGCCATGGTTTCCATTGTGTGCATCATCCTCTGACGCTCTTCTCTTTCTCCATTTCTCTCCGTCACTCTATCTTGTTCCCTTTGATCTCGATCCTGATTTTCTGCTTGATTTTGGTTCTCTTCTTGGCCACTGCCCTCGGGAATCTCCCTATTTCCTAATGGTACCCTGTTGGTAGGCGAGATGAACCCATCTCTACTGTGCAAATTTGTATCATGACCACCCCTGGGTCGGCCTCTTCCTCTAGGAAACATAACGGTCTGCATGAGAAACCACGGTTTCGTTAGCAGAAGTCCCTATGTTCTGACGAAATAATTGTCAGAAACTAAAAGAAAGGCTTTGATACCAATTATGACAGCCCAAATTTTGACGTCTCAAAACCCGTGCCATCAGCATGACCCTCAAGGTCGTGCCCTGGGATTCTTTACGATACGTTGGTATATACAAGCTAAAAACTGCAATTAAGGCGCATATATTTACTCTTAACAAGTTTTCATATATTGAAAAGTAATTATGGTCTCTAAAGGCAGTTCTTGTCCCATGCCAATTCATGGGCATAAGAACTTACCCAAACCGTTGGTGATAACAGTTCAACCCAGACGCCTTGTTAAAAGAATAATGGTATTTAATTGCATTCAAATAAAGAGGCTTGACATACTAAGCCGTACCTAATACTCTCCACTCACTCTCAAAGTACGCAAATGGGTCTCCTAGAAGAATTCCTCAGGAGGAGGTTCTGACTCTTCTCCGGTATGTAATCCAAATCTTCTGGATCGACGTCTCCCGAAGCCTCTGTTGCCACTAAAACTGGACCTACGACGTATAGTCTAAGGGGTGAGCTACATCCTAACTCAATAGGGAACCAAAATGAACATATAGATTAAATCTCATATATATATGTTAGCGGTTTCAAAAGCACCATTTATCGGATATCACTTTTGCGAAAAATGATTGAAATAACTGAAATAAAAAGATGGGTACAACTATTACTTTGCGTGGTTTTTATTTGTTCTCACTGGTTTAGTTGTGAATTCTGCCTAATCACTTAAATCTTAACTTAAGTAATCCCCGAGCAATATAGCATCGAGCCCCGATGGAATACCCACCATTGTCATCTAACTAGACAGTTGTTATGTGTATTCCCTGGGAATACCGCCCAAGCCTCTTTCTCATAGGTGGCGGGGTCTATTCTCAAACCTACATCTCTGAGATGTGCTATGAATGTACGGATTGGCCACCGTACCGGTCACGGATATCCTGCCAAGTCAGTCGTGGGTATCCCGCCATGTCGGTGGCATATTCTAATCAAACCTTAAGTAATAAAAATATCGACATGCTCTACATGTAGTTATTCACCGTGATTGTGCTAATTTTATTACATTAGGCCTTATCACTAGCTTCCGTTTCACTGTTAGTTTTCATCTGCATCCCTGGGATGCCACTGGTTCAATGCATCATCTAGATGTCCACTTTACAATTTTTACGTCCCCTGGGGGCCTCATGACTATCACTTTTGAAACTTACTCACACACCCTTTTTCATAATGATCATGCAATACTTGACTATTTAATTAAAATACACTACATATATGAGTTGACGAAATAATGCACATGTTTCAATGCAAATCCAACACACACTTTTCTCGTAGATGTTTACACGTCACAATCTCACGTCAAACCTATATTTCATGTGTTTAGAATATGTTTAGAAAGGTCACTAGAATCATTGGAGTACATAGCCTCCATGTATTTACACTAAAACTATTAAAATCTGTGTGGTGCCTCGCACGAGCGAGTACAATTCCTCGCTCGAGCGGTCACTTGACCTCGCTCAAGCGATCACTTGACATCGCGTGAGCAGTTCAACCGAGATCGCTCGAGCAGTTAAAATGAACCATCTGAAGCTCTACAGGAAGCCTCGCTCGAGTGACCTTCCCCTTTATTTTGGGTCTCGCTCGAGGGAGCCCAGAACGAAATCTGTTCTCAGGTTGTATATTCTGTCCTCGCTCAAGCGAACCATTTAGACCGCTCGAGCGAGGAGCGATAAAATTTAACTCCTCGATCTGTTCGAGAACCCTTTTCCTACTTCATTCAAGCCTTATTATCATCGACAGCCATTCAACCGATACCTTATACATTATTTAAGGACACACCTAACCATTTATTATGCATTTAACATACCTCAATTGATAGGTCTCGTATAAGTTCGATCCACGATTCAAAACTCTACTAGACGAAGAGATCTCCAAAGTTCCTCATCCAACCTTTCCTCTTTCTAAGATAATTAGGTTACGTATTGGGGAACCCCTCTCCCCTTCATTCACTTATATATTTTTTTGTGAAAGTCAGTGTGTTTCACACACACACACATAGTGTATTCATGTTAGTTTTGGTTCCCTTATGAATCACACATACACGTGCATGGTACATGACGTGCACGGTTCTCAAATATCTGGAGTTATGACACATTATCCTATAAGAAACAGATAAAACAAATAAATTTTCAAATAAATGTTTTAACTCAAACAACAGAAAATCCTAAATCCAAATCTTATCCCCCAAATTTTTATAAACAAATGACTCAAAAGATTTATGAGTCTTCTTCACCGAAGAAAGCTAACTCCCAATCAAAATCACAAGAACACATTCATTGTTAAAAATGTTCAAAGTTTGGTCATTATGTCAATAGGTGTAAGATAAAGAAAAATTCAAGTCAACTTTATGACAAAGACCCAAAACTTATTCAGACAAAATTTGAATTTCCTTCATCCTCTGATCATTCAAAAATAAATTGTCAAGATTTTGGAATCACTGTTCCTACAATTATTCAACCAACTCTATTGGAATTAGTAGACAAACCTACTAATCCAATAAAAGAATCTAAAACTCAATACTCAAATAATAAGTCTATTCCTAGACCGGTTACAATCAGTGACCTTAAACATGAAATTAATTCATTAAAAATTGAGATGAGTAAGAAAAGGAAATCTCTTACTACTCAACCACCAATTCAACAACATAATCAAATCAATATCATGAGCTAAGTAGCAGCTCAAAAATGATATATTCAAGTTACTTTGGTAATCAATCAAGAATTCACTATCAAAGATGTTGTTGCCCTAATTGATAGTGGAGCTGATCTAAACTGCATTCAGGAAGGATCAGTTCCTACTCAATATTTTGATAAAACCACTCAAACCCTTAATAATGCTAGTGGTTACAAAATATAGATTAAATATAAATTAAATTATGTCCCAATTTGTAATAATGGAGTATGTATTCCATCTAATTTTATACTTATCAAAGATTTAACTCAAATTGTTATTCTTGGTACTCCTTTTATCACCTCTGTTTTCCCCTTAACCGAGGTAAATGAAAATGGTATTTATGCCCAATATAATGGGCATAATCTCCTATTTCAATTTGTAATTCCACCACAAAAAAAAGTAATCAATTCTGTAGAATCCAATTTATTCTTCAAAGAAAAACAACTTAACTTCTTACAACAAGAAGTCACGTTTTTATCTTTAGAAAAACAATTTGAATCCCCTTCAATACAAACCAAGATTTCTCAACTTTTGATGTGACAGCCCAGATTTTTCCAACCTAAATTTCCTGATATATTTTTTTCTTAAACCCAATGGGAAAACCGGACCAGATTGTAGACCACAATCGATAGAGAATATTTAGCATCCATAAATATGAAATCAAAGCAATTATTACATATGGCATAATTAAAACCTCCATATCTAAAATCCAACAAGAACAAAACTAAATAAACACCAGTGATGACCAACCATCACCTAACAATGATGTACCCTAGTACGAATGTACCAAAATATAACTCACCAAATCCACAAAACACAATTCTACGAACCCTGAATAGAGTACAAATCCTTGTGCGGAAGCTCCCTTCTTTTAGTATGTATTCTGGGCCCTCCCAAACCTACACCTGTGACGTATAGTCGAGGTGAGCTAACAACTAAGCTCAGTAGAGGACAAACAACATAAATTCACATTTACCATTAGAAAACATAGCTTCAACCAAGAGTCAAAACCATCATTTAATTTCTGCTTCCAAAACTTAATCATTCCCTTTCTTTTCAAACACACTTTTCAAAGCATTCATCAATTTCTTCTATTTCAAAACTCAACCTTAAACATTTAACTTTACCATGATATTCCATCCAAAAGTGCACATACTGAAAAGAATCTTAAAACAATTAGACTTATCCAAAAATATCTGAGATTTCACACACATTCCAAATAACGTTGAATTTGCAAACACAAACTCAAACAACACAAGGGTGTCCAAGGGTGTTCCAAGTTCAATGTTTCCAAAGTGTCCAAGGGATGCAACGATGTTCAATGATATCCAAAGGTGTCCAATGATTCCAAAGTGTCCAAGGGATGCAATCATGTCCAAGGGTGTCCAAAGGTGTTCAATGATTCCAAGGTGTCCAAGGGATGCAATCATGTCCAAGGGTGTCCAAAGGTGTTCAATGATTCCAAGGTGTCCAAGGGTGTTCAATATTTTCAAAGTGTGTTTAATGTTTCCAAAGTGTCCAAGGGATTCAATGATGTCGAAAGGTGTCCAATAATTCCAAGGTGTCCAAGGGATGCAATGTTGTTCCAAGGGATGCAACGATGTTCCAAGGGATGCATATACAGCGTATGTATGAATGCATGTACGGATAGGCCGCCGTACCAGCCCAAGGGATGCAGTCAAAGAATCCAAGGATTCATATTGCAAATGCAAATGTCAAAAGTCCAAGCGTCGTTGAGTAAATCATAGTTCCAAGGGTGTCAAAATGATTCACGAGTGTCACCAGCGATCTCAAGATCTTATGTTCAAAACACGAGTCGAGCTCAACAATATCAAAGATTATCTAGAATCGAACATTATCACATGCATAATCACGATTTCACAAGTTCATATTCCAAATCATAAGAATCAAATATATAAATTTAGGTTGAGTTTCCCCTACCTTAATCTTGAGGTTTTGCCAAGGTCCTATCGATGGCCTTCCGCCTTAATCTATATCACAAGCACACAATGGTGTATCAAAGATCAACTCTACTCACTAATAACTTATATGCATTTAAGTGTTTTCTCAAAAGCAAGGTTGAAATGGGCAAATTCATGCTAATATAGAATTTGATGCAGCATTCCCCCTAAATGTTGACCTTCAAAACTTTAGATTTTGTAACGATCCCCAGTTTTAGACACTGCAGTGGTAAGTGTCTGGTCAGGTCATGCGTGAAGACCTCACAAGGATAGTCCGTAAATCATAGAAATGGGACTTCAAGCTAGATACATACAAAGTTATTAAAATAAAAGATGTAAACTATAGTATACATAAGTAAACTCCTATATACTAGAAGTGGTATATATGCTATATACTTAAGTTAAGCCATTTGGCTTTAATATATAACCAAGGAAAGCGGGGGGAGGCTAATATCTAAACTATTTGTCGTTTTTGGTTATTATTTTATATATAACCTCAAGAGAGAGCCTATTTTGTAACCCGTATGAGCTAATAAGCTCCTTACAGTTACAAGTTGCCTCCACGACTCTCGTGAGTCACCTTATAGAAGCATGCACGCAAAGTCGATACCCATTGTTAGATAACAGCACTTCTTTCGTTCCTTGAAGGTTGGGTAAAAATCAAAGGTAACTTAGAGAAAATTCTGTGAAAATCACCCACAACCATATGCTCTTGGTTCTTTTCATTCTGCTCCATACTCGAAATCGATAGCAAACACAGCAGCAATGATCAAATACTAAAAAAAATCACCAAGAGGTAGGTCACTTGTTTGATCTTATACAAGAAGACTTAATCCTAGGAACTAGCAGTTCAAATTGTTGCCCAGAGATTGAGTGCAGCTCCTTGCACTTCTGGGTTCAAAATCTGTAAATGGTAAACCAGATATATATATAAATATATATATATATATATATATATATATCGATACATATATATGCTACAAATTATATATATATATATATAATGATAAGTGAGAAGTGAGAAGAAACACATAAAGAAAGACTATATATATATATATATATAGATATATATATATATATAAAAGCAACAGCAACAGCAAGAAGAAGACCCAGCGGAAGCTTGGCAAGCCTTATGTGTTGCTGCGGCAACCCTACGCTCAGACCCCTGTGTGATATTTCGGTCATATTGTTTGGCCCCGAACTCAAAATGGCACGATTCTTAATGCGTTGGAAAGTAGATGCGAGCAGACCCGCCAAACGGCTAAGGCGGCCTAAATGATAAAATCGTAAAAAACTGAAATTTAAAGGCGCAAGTAGGCCCGTTAATCGGCTAAAGCACTTAAAGGACTGAATCGTAGGGCTGAGTATGTAAGTAAAAACAACAAAAAATAAAGAAAAAGAGCAGAAAATTAGAACAAAAAAACAGCCATGATTAGTAAAAAAAAAATAAAGGCCAATAAGAGGGGAAGCGCTAGGGTGATATCCCCAGCGGAGTCGCCATGTGTGCGAGCATGGATCCTCTCGGACCCGTTGCGGCGATGCACTCGCGATGAAATAAAATGTAGAGTCGCCACCCAGAGCTTTTGGTGACCCGGGAAACCCTTAAATCAATATTTTGAGCATCGAAGTGCTAAATATGACTCTGATTTACCGGTCTTTGCCAAAGGCTCTAGGGTAGGGGCTTCGGTTATCAATCGGGAAGGGTTTGGGCACCCGATCAACCCGCAATATGCGGTCTCTATCTATGGCCAAAATGAAAATAAATGGGCGGAGCTTCCCCTTGCCCGAAGGCAATACGGTCCTATCAAGCTTTGAGCCAAACTGAAATTTTGGCAGCGTAACGGCTTGAATCCTTGGACGGAGGAAACACCAAGAAGGTAGAGGAAGAGAGGGGTGAGCCGGATCTCACGGGCCCTATTGCACCGTAGAAGACCTTCGCTTCGGCGTGCTTCCGATGGCTTTAAATGGCTTAAACGATAGAAGAATAGGTTCTAATGCTAGGATTTAGTAGATAGGAGGTGTGGGATGAAGCTAGGGACTAAGATTTAACTAA
Organism: Chloranthus sessilifolius; assembly: GCA_021018995.1. Taxonomy (NCBI): domain Eukaryota; kingdom Viridiplantae; phylum Streptophyta; class Magnoliopsida; order Chloranthales; family Chloranthaceae; genus Chloranthus; species Chloranthus sessilifolius. The sequence continues at coordinate 91,509,812 of CM037585.1, read as the reverse complement.
AAGAGGTGATCTAATGGTTGAAAAGGATGATCTATGCATGCTGGAATTCTGGTTGAAGAAATAAGAAAAGAACTTTCTCCCACTAGGGCTCTCTCTCTCCTAACTCAAGCTTTCACCCTAATCTTTTCAACCTTGATTTTTTCAACCCTTTTGGGAAGAGGGGGGCCTCTCTATTTATAGAGATGAGGTGGGTTAGAGGGTCACTTAAGAGCTAATTGGTTTAGCAATTAGGTAATCCTCTATCTAAGGTTTTCTAGATTTTTTGGGTCCTAGGGGTTTGGGAAATTGGTTTCAATGGCGGATGATGGAGTGAGACCAAGGGTGACTTAAGGGTTGCCAATAAGCTCAAAGGGGGTGCAACCAACCTTAAGACACCCACCTTAACCAAAGGAATGGTCAAAGGGTGTCAAACCAGATGGAGGAAATTTGAGCATTTAATGACAGGTACTGTAGCTAAGCTGGGCGTATATATTACATACGCCAAGCTTATGCACAATAAAATTCAAGAAAACCAGGGGGAATCTGAGAAGATGGGTGCCCGTGTTGGTGGCCACCTATGCTGGGCATATGTATTATATACGCCCGACCAAATTTGGCCCAAAAAATGTCAGGCGTATATAATACATACCTGACAACCAAAGGGCCAAATTCTTTGATGTAATACATACGCCTGAGCAAAAAGTCATGATTTAATATGATCCTTCAAACGGCCATAACTTTTGAACCACAACTTCAAATTGGGTGATCTTTGGCTCATTGGAAAGCTGGCGAAGTCCTCTTTCCAATGGTTTATGGCTCATCCTCAACAGTAGTCTATATAAAAATCTGTAGCTCTCCTCCCATCAAATGCTCTGAAGGGTTTAAATTGGGTCTGGGAAGGGATCCTAGGGTTTAGGGGTGATCTCTAAGGGTTGGGGGAATGGTTATAATGGGTTTTAGGTGATTCCTAAAGGTCTGGATAGATTTCCAAGGGTTCAGGGGTGCTATCGGAAGCACAGGGGTGCATCTCTCCCGGAGTACAGACTGATCGGGCCATGGGCCAAATTTGGGTGTCTACAAGGATATAACTTCATGCCTGGATCAGAGACCATTGCTCTGATCTATCACCTTCATTATAAGGTGATGACTTCTCTGGCTCCAAAAATTAGTTATCACACTGAACAAGGAAAGACGGTCTTAATTGGGACCAACAGCACAACAACCAATGTTGCAGCACCTAAACTAATTGCATGGAAAAATATTACTTTTCCTGATGATTGGCGTATACCTCAAGTTGTCCCTCCTAAACCAATTTTACATGAAATTGAACAAATAGTTCAAAATACCTAAGGATATGTAATCTTAAAATTTGATAGATCTACATCCCACAGAACTTCTTATAGGAGTTCTTACTCTGAATCGAGGTCTCGAGGTCCCTATAGAGTTTCTATACCCTCGACTGCACGATCATCTTATTTAGAAGCTAACTCATCTGTGCCTTCTGAATACAATCAACCTAATCTTGAAGGAATCCAAGTCTCTGAACAACATATTCTTCATGGGATATATATCCAACAGCAGAGGGAATCCCCTACTGCTAGCGAGATGAATTTCTCAATCCATTAATAAAGATTTTATGGATTTTACAAAACTAGAAAACTTTGTTATTAATAGACAAGAAATCAATGATGAATTTCAGCAAAACAAATATGCACCATTCCGTGAATGGTATTTTAAAAAATTTTCGGCATCAAAATTGCAAGAATTCAAAGAACAATTTTACAAATATGTTGAAACTTTTTATCAAGTAATTCCATTTGTTACTTGGTTTAAAGCAACAAAATATCTTGAAATGACTCAGGATGAAAGGAGAATATTTCTCCTTGAAGATTTTGAAAAAGAATGGCAGAAACCGATGGTTCAATCGTTCAATCAGTTCATCCTCCTATTGAAGACCTCAAACTTACTCAACCTAATTGAACAACAACTTTGGAAGCCACTGCTTTCATCAAACCTGTTGACAAATCAAATAATTCTTTAATACATTATACTAATCCCCAAAAGGAATTTATTCACCAATTAAAATCCCGATTAAAGTCATTATCTTATAAGAAACAAATAAAACAAAAAAAATTTAAAATCAATGTTTTAACTCAAACAACAGAAAATTCTAAATCCAAATCTTATCCTCCAAGTTTTATAAATAGAAAACTCAAAAAATGTTTGTGTCTTCTTCACCAAAGAAATTCAAATCCAAATCAAAAACACAAGAACATATTCAATGTTATAAATGTTCAAAATTTGGTCATTATGCCAATAGGTGTAAGTTCAAGAAGAAATCATATCTACTTTATGACAAAGATCCAATACTCATTCAGACAAAATCTGAGTTTTCTCCATCTTTTGATAATTCAAAAATAAATTATCAAAATTCTGGAATCAATGTTCCTACAAATGTTTAATCCAAGCTATTGGAATTAGCAAACAAAACTGTTCAATCCAAGCTATTGGAATTAATAGACAAAACTACTAATCCAATAAAAGAAAGTTAAACCCAATACTCAAATAATGAGTCTATACCTAGACCGATTACAATTGGAGATCTTAAACATGAAATTAATTCATTAAAAATTGAGATGAGCAAGCAAAAGAAATCTCTGGCTACTCGACCACCAATTCAACAACATAATCAAATCAATATCATGAGCCAAGTAATAGCTCAAAAATGGTATATTCAAGTTACTTTGGTAATCAATCAGGAATTCACTATCAAAGATGCTGTTGCCCTAATTGATAGTGGAGCTGATTTAAATTACATACAGGAAGGATTGATTCCTACTCAATATTTACATAAAACCACTAAAAACCTTAATAATGCTAGTGGTTACAAAATGTAGATTAAATATAAATTAAATTATGTCTCAATTTATAACAATGGAGTATGTATTTCATCTAATTTTGTACTTATAAAAGATTTGACTCAAATTGTTATTCTTGGTACTCCTTTTCGCACCTCCATTTTTCCATTAACCAAGGTAAATGAAAATGGTATTTATGCCCAATATAATGGATATAATCTCATATTTCAATTTGTAACTCCACCACAAACAAAAGTAATCAATTCTGTGGAATCTAATTTATTTTTCAAAGAAAAGCAACTCAACTTCTTACAACAACAAGTCAAGCTTTTACCTTTAGAAAAACAATTGGAATCCCCTTCAATACAAACCAAGATTTCTCAACTTCTGAAATCTTACCACAATGATATCTGTAGTGATATACCAAATGCTTTTTGGGATCGCAAGAAACATATTGTTTCTCTTCCCTATAATCCGGATTTCAATGAACAACATATCCCAACTAAAGCAAGACAAAGTCAAATGAAACTAGCTTATTTGGAATTATGCAAAACTGAAATTGCCAGTTTATTACACAAACAACTGATTCGTCCCAGTCACTGCCCATGGAGTTGTACAACTTTTTATGTGAATAACAATGCTGAATGAGAACGAGGAACTCCTCATCTAGTTATCAATTATAAACCATTGAATGATTGCCTCCAATGGATTCGTTATCCTACTCTAAACAAAAAGGATTTGCTAGATCGCTTACATTCAGCCACTATTTTCTCCAAATTTGATCTCAAATCAGGGTATTGGCAACTTCAGGTGGCCGAGACTGACAGGTATAAAACCGCTTTTACTGTTCCTTTTGGACACTTTGAATGGAATGTTATACCATTTGGCCTTCAAAATGCTCCATCTGAATTTCAGAATATTATGAATGATACATTCATTTTATATATTGATGACATACTTATTTTTTCAAAATCTATTGACCAGCATTTTAAACATTTAAAAATTTTCAAAGACATTATCCACAACAATGGATTAGTCGTCTCTGCTCCTAAAATCAAGCTATTCCAAACATCTATTCGATTTCTTGGTCACAATATTCACGAAGGCCAAATTATTCCAATCGCCCGAAGTATTGAATTTGCCTCAAAATTTCCTGATGTCATTCTAGACAAAACCCAATTACAATGATTTTTGGGCAGTCTAAATTATATTGCAGATTTTTATTCTAATCTAGCACATGATGCAAAAATATTACAATCAAGACTCCAAAAGAATCCATCCCCATGGACCGATGACCACACCAAAGCTGTTCGACAAATAAAGTTAAAAGTCAAACAAATTCTCTCTCTTCCTTTAGCCAACCCACTTTGGTATAAGATAGTAGAGACAGATGCCTCCCAACTTGGTTATGGAGGAATCTTGAAACAACTCAATCCTTCCAAACAGAAGGAAGAATTAATCAGATACACATCTGGTGTTTGGAAAGATGCCCAAACCAATTATTCAACTATCAAACAAGAAGTTTTAGCCATTGTCAAATGTATTCAAAAATATCAGGATGATTTTCTTAATCAGTCTTTTTTACTTAGAATAGACTGTAGTGCAGCAAAATCTATTTTACAAAAAGATGTCAAAAATCTTTCATCGAAACAAATCTTTGCTCGATGGCAAACTGAATTATCCTCCTTTGATTTTCAAATTGAATATATAAAAGGAGAGACAAATTTTCTCCCTGATTTTCTAACTAGAGAATTTTTACAGGACATTTCTTAATGGCAGCATCCTCCTCAGGAGGATAAGGCAAGGAAAGGGGCAATATCCCCTTATCTCCAACTCAAGAATTCATAGATGATCATGCCCTTTGGACCATTATTCAAAGACATAGATATCGAACAAAAGGAGGCTTTCAAGTTAAAGACTCTGTGCAAAAGGGCATTTCTCTCAATAAAGTGAAAACTTCTCTCAATAAAAAGAAAACTTCTCTCAATAAAGAGAAGACTGAAATAAAAGATATTTCTTATATTCAAAAGGATATATTTTCTACCATTCTGGTAATTGAACCAGAAGACCAACAATGGATATCTGATCCCTGGGAAATAAAGAGAAGATATCTTGATAATCAAGAATTTCCTGCATTAGATGGCAAAACCCGTTTAATTGCAGAAACAATTTTGACTGCTACTGGATCCATTACCTTTACCCATCATATGGAAAACCAACGGCCAGATAGCCCAATTACATATAGTAAAGTTATTATTCATAAAATTTCCAAACCATCCATTTGAGATTTTGACCTAAATAAATCTCGAAAACTCAGTTCAGGCCACTCATTCAATTATTGGGATTATATCCAGTCCTTTACCAATGCCTTTTATTATATGAATCCCAAACAGAAACATTCTTGGTTTCTAAAGATTTGTCCAGATATCCTCCAAACTGGTATTCCCAAATGGTTCTATAATTGGTGGAGTCATTTTGGTCAAACCACTAAAATTTTGCCCAAATCATTAATTCCTTTATATAATCAATATGAAGGAGTTAAATTCAAAGAAAAAAATCCTCATTACTCTGAAGTTGATTTCTTTTTCTTCACAGAATATAGTATTCCATTGATTTGGATGTGGAATATTCAAATTACAAATCTTGACCATCTTCCTACACTCCAAAGAACCTACTGGATCCGATGGTGGGATAATATTCCCGACTTCAACAAAAAACTGCTTGAAATTCCATCCATCATCACTTAGTATGCCAAAATAGCAAAAACTGAGGCTTCTTTATCTTCTTTAGAATCCAATCCTTTTGAAATATCCAAAGCCATGATTCGAAAACAACAACCCGATTTATCTGAAACACGGATTAATCATCGTTGTCTTGCTTCCATGAAAGCCCATTTTCTTCAAACCTTTAATTCAGCATCCCATTCGGATGAAGATTCCCTCACTTCGTCTGAAAACAATAATTCCTTCCATGGTTTAGTAGGAGAATCGTAACCAGATAGTCCTTATCAATCACTTGGTAAATATTGGGACTCAATCATTAACCAGGTCAAAAGCAAGAAATAATTCATCAGTACCAATTGTCATTGTCCACCAATACAAATTCTGTCCACCATTCTAAGCAACCTCTAATACAGCTAATAAAACTGTCACTTCAAATTATTAAAGAGACAAATCAGCCAAAACAGCTATTTGTTCAAGCATCATAATGGATCTACCATTCAGATTATTGTCGGCCAACACAGCCTACAATAGTCCCTGCTACTCAATAGCCTTGCCAACTGTCGATGATGCCAGCCATGAAGTCATTCTCCTAATAATGAAGTATTGACGCATTCTATGACGTCAGAACACAATTATCAAGGGACGAAGTGACTGCATCCAATCCACATAGCACACGTGTCCCACTCAGCGGCGGATTTCAACCCGTTACAAGTCAGCATCCATCTATAAAAGGGTTAGCCTGGGGATTGTCCAGGACACCCAGCAATTTCCACAATTCCTTTCTCTGCTCTCTTGTTCTTTCTTTTAAGTATATATCGGTGTGTATCAGGAAGGCAAGCCATATCGGTAAGCATTCCTTTATATTAGTTTATGTTTGTAATAGTAGTGTAATAGTGTAGTAATAGTTGTAAGATTCCTTATGTTTTGAGTTTTTAATTGTATGTTTGTTTTATTAGAACTAATATATGATATAAGAGTTTTCTTCCCGTGTTCTTCTTCCTCTTCCGTAACTACACTTTTCCCTCACTTTGTGTTTGGTATCAAAGCCATGTCCAGCTAAGCCCGTGGTGATTACATATGGCGGGTGGCTAGTGTTGGAATCTTAGGAGGCAGTAAATCGTGATTAGGGTGGCTAATAATGGGTGTATGAACTACTGTTCATTTTCTTCTTCAGCGGTTTTTATGGATGACTTATAATGGTCTGTTTAGATTTACTACTATGCTGTGGTAGCGTGGGAAGTCGCGTTGGGATGATTTTATGGCATTGTAGCAGTGATTGCGTTGCTGTCGGGTTATTCCCCGTAAAAGTTATAGTGGATGGATGCAGTTTTGCAACAACAATCTAGTAGTAAATCTAAATGAACTTCTATAAGAAGTCTATGAATATTTATGGAGAAGAAGGTAAATAGTAATTTACTATGTTGATGAATAGTATTTTGAATCACTATTCACTATAGTAAAACCATTCCAACATTACTATTCCCATATGTAATTACAGTCTTATTGGTTTTCACCAAAGCTCTTTTACCTTTACTTTTTTACTATTTTAATTAAAAATAAATAAAAATTTCTTTTATGTCTCTTTTTAATTTTTCATACAAAAAATTAATAAAAAATAAACAATTAGACAAATGGTCTCAAATTGATGACCAACAAAACCAATTAAATTGATGGACAATTCCTTCCATCAATCCCAAAACAATCTATCAATATGAATGGAAAGATTGATCCACCGACATGTCAATCAAAACTACTGAGCAAACTCTCAGTATAAATGAAAAAAGTCAAAATGAAGGTTTTCAATTACTTTCAAATGAAGATTTACTTCATGACCTTCATCGCTTCAAATTTCTTCATTTAGGATGCATCCAAGTTGCATTCAAACCCTTGACCTAAATTAGGTCTTGAAGAAAGTAGTCTACTCAGAACTCTTAGAGATGCTAGATGCCTTAACTGGCGTTCATCTCTTATGGCTACTGTTGAGACTAGCCTATGCTATGGTCCAATCTACTACAATGTTTTCCCAACTTAACTTTATCATTATCTGATAAAAATATTCTTCATGCTTGTACCCTTAATTTACAAACTGAAGGATACAACTTTATGCCTAGATCAGAGACCATTGCTCTGATCTATAAGGTGATGACTTCCCTGACTCCAAAAATTAACTATCACAGTAAACCAAGAAAGACGGTCTTAATTGAGACCAACAGTACAACAACCAATGTTGCAACACCTAAATTAATTGAATGGAAAAATATTACTTTTCCTGATGCTTGGCGTATGCCTCAAGCTGTCCTTCCTAAACCAATTTTACATCAAGAAATTGAACAAATCGTTCAAAATACCCAAGGAGATGTAATCTTAAAATTTGATAGATCTACATCCCACAGAACTTCTTATAGGAGTTCTTACTCTGAATCGAGGTCTCGAGGTCCTTATAGAGTTTCTATACCCTCGACTGCTCGATCTTCTTATTCAGAAGTTAACTCATCTGTGACTTCTGAATATAATCAACCTAATCTTGAAGGAATCAAGTCTTTGAACAATAAATTCCTCATGCGATATATACCCAACAGCAGAGGGAATCCCTACTGCTAGCGAGATGAATTTCTCAATCCATTAATAAAGTTTTTTTTTTTAAACAAAGCCTGAAAACTTTGTTATCAATAGACAAGAAATCAATGCTGAATTTCAGCAAGATAAATATACACCATTCTGTGAATAATATTTTAAAAAAATTTCTGCATCAAAATTGCAAGAATTCAAAGAACAATTTTATAAATATATTGAAACCTTTTTTCAAATTATTCCATTTGTTACCTGGTTTAAAGTAACAAAATATCTTGAAATAAATCAAGAAGAAAGGAGAATATTTCTCCTTGAAGATTTTCAAAAAGAATGGCAGAAACTAGATGGTTTAACTGTGCAGACAGTTAACCCTCCTGTTGAAGCTTTAAAACAAACTCAACCTAATTCAACAACAACCTTGGAAGCCAAAGCTTGTATCAAACCTGTTGAAAAAATAAATACTTCCTTAATACAATATACTAATCCCCAACAAGAATTTCTTCATCAATTAAAATCCTGATTAAAATCATTATCCTATAAGAAACAGATAAAACAAACAAATTTTCAAATAAATGTTTTAACTCAAACAACATAAAATCCTAAATCGAAATCTTATCCCCCCAGTTTTTATAAACAAAAGACTCAAAAGATTTATGTGTCTTCTTCACCGAAGAAATCCAACTCCAAATCAAAATCACTGGAACACATTCAGTGTTATAAATGTTCAAAGTTTGGTCATTATGCTAATAGGTGTAAGATCAAGAAAAAGCCAAATCAACTTTATGACAAAGACCTAAAACTTATTCAGACAAAATCTGAATTTCCTTCATCCTCTGATCATTCAAAAATTAATTTCAAGATTCTGGAATCATTGCTCCTACAAATATTCAACCAACTCTATTGGAATTAGTAGACAAACCTACTAATCCAATAAAAGAATCTCAAACTCAATACTCAAATAATGAGTCTATTCCTAGACCGGTTACAATCACTGACCATAAACATGAAATTAATTCATTAAAAATTGAGATGAGTAAGAAAAAGAAATCTCTTACTACTCAACCACCAATTCAACAACATAATCAAATCAATATCATGAGCCAAGTAACAGCTCAAAAATGGTATATCCAAGTTACTTTGGTAATCAATCAAGAACTCACTATCAAAGATGTTGTTGTCCTAATTGATAGTGGAGCTGATCTAAACTACATTCAGGAAGGATTAGCTCCTACTCAATATTTACATAAAACCACTCAAACCCTTAATAATGCTAGTGGTTACAAAATGTATATTAAATACAAATTAAATTATGTCTCACTTTGTAATAGTGGAGTATGTATTCCAGCTAATTTTATACTTATCAAAGATTTCACTCAAATTGTTATTCTTGGTACTCCTTTTATTACCTCCATTTTTCCCTTAACCAAGGTAAATTAAAATGGTATTTATGCCCAATATAATGGACATAACCTCCTATTTCAATTTGTAATTCCACGACAAACAAAAGTAATCAATTCTGTGGAATCTAATTTATTCTTCAAAGAAAAACAACTTAACTTCTTACAATAAAAAGTCAAGTTTTTATCTTTAGAAAAATAATTGGAATCCCCTTCAATACAAACCAAGATTTCTCAACTTTTGAAATCTTACCACAATGATATTTGTAGTGATATACCAAATGCCTTTTGGGATCGCAAGAAACATATTGTTTCTCTTCCCTATAATCCTGATTTTAATGAACGACATATTCCAACTAAAGCAAGACCAAGTCAAATGAAACTTGCTTATTTGGAATTATGCAAAATTGAAATTGCCAGTTTATTGCACAAACAACTTATTCATCCCAGTCACTCCCCATGGAGTTGTACAACTTTTTATGTGAATAAAAATATTGAATGAGAACGAGGAACTCCTCATCGAGTTATCAATTATAAACCATTGAATGATTGCCTGCAATGGATTCGTTATCCTATTCCTAACAAAAAGGATTTACTGGATTGCTTACATTCAGCCATTATTTTCTCTAAATTTGATCTCAAATCTAGGTATTGGCAAATTCAGGTGGCCGAGACTGACAGGTATAAAACCGCTTTTACTGTTCCTTTTGGACATTTTGAATGAAATGTTATGCCATTTGGCCTTAAAAATGCTCCTTCTGAATTTCAGAATATTATGAATGAAATATTCACTCCATATACAGAATTTTCTATAGTCTATATTGATGACATACTTATCTTTTTAAAATCCATTGACCAGCATTTTAAACATTTAAAAATTTTCAAAGACATTATCCACAAAAATGGATTGGTCGTTTCTACTCCTAAAATCAAGCTATTTCAAACATCTATTCTATTTCTTGGTCACAATATTCACCAAGGCCAAATTATTCCAATTGATCGAAGTATTGAATTTGCCTCAAAATTTCCTGATGTAATTCTAGATAAAACCCAATTACAAAGATTTTTAGGCAGTCTAAATTATGTTACAAATTTTATTCCTAACCTGGCACATGATGCAAAAATATTACAATCACGACTCCAAAAGAATCCATCCCCATTGACCGATGACCATACCAAAGTTGTTCGACAAATAATGTTAAAGGACAAAAAAATTCCCTGTCTTTCTTTAGGCAACCCACTTTGGTATAAGATAGTAGAGACAGATGCCTCACAAATAGGCTATGGAGGAATTTTGAAACAACTCAATCCTTCCAAACAGAAGGAAGAATTAATCAAATACACTTATGGTGTTTGGAAAGATGCCCAAACCAATTATTCAACTATCAAACAAAAAGTTTTAGCCATTGTCAAAAGTATTCAAAAATTTCAGAATGATTTGCTTAATCAGTCTTTTTTACTTAGAATAGATTGTAGTGCAGCAAAATCCGTTTTATAAAAAGATGTCAAAAATCTTGCATCAAAATAAATCTTTGCTAGATGGCAAGCTGAATTATCCACCTTTGATTTTCAAATTAAATATATAAAAGGAGAGACAAATTCTCTCCCTGATTTTGTAACTAGAAAATTTTTATAGGGTGTTTCTTAATGGAAGCATCCTCCTCAGGAGGAAAAGGAAAAGAAAGGGGCAATATCCCCTTATCTCCAACTCAAGAATCTACAGATGATCATGCCCTTTGGACAATTATCCAAAGCAGTAGATATCGAACAAAAGGAGGCTTTCAATTTAAAGACATAGTGCAAAAAAAATATTTCTCTCACTAAAGAGAAGATTGAAACCAAAGATATTTCTTATATTCAAAAGGATATATTTTCCACCATTCTGGTAATTGAACCAGAAGACCAACAACGGATATCTGTTCCCAGGGAAATAAAGAGAAGATATCTTGACAATCAAGGATTTCCTGCATTTGATGGTAAAACTCGTTTAATTGTAGAAACAATTTTGACTGCTACTGGATCCATTACCTTTACCCATCATATGGAAAACCAACGACCTGATAGCCCAATTACTTACAGTAAAGCTATTATCCATAAAATTATCAAACCATCCATTTAGGGTTTTGACCTAAATAAGTCTCGAAAACTCAGCTCCGGACACTCATTCAATTATTGGGATTATATTCAGTCTTTCACCAATACCTTTTATTATATGAATCCAAAACGGAAACATTCTTGATTTCTAAAGATTTGTCCATATATCCTCCAATCCGGTATTCCTAATTGGTTCTACAATTGGTGGAGCCATTTCGGTCCAACCACCAAAATTTTACCCAAATCATTAATTCCTTTATATAATCAGTATGAAGGAGTTAAATTCAAAGGAAAAAATCCTCATTACTCTAAAGTTGATTTCTTTTTCTTCACAGAATGCAGTATTCCATGGATTTGGATGTGGAATATTCAAATTACCAATCTTGAGCATCTTCCTACACTTCAAAGAACCTACTGGATCCGTTGGTGGGATAATATTCCCGACTTTGACAAAAAACTGCTTGAAATTTCATCCATCATCTCTCAGTATGCCAAAACAGTGAAAACTGAGGCTTCTTTATCTTCTTTAGAATCCAATCCTTTTGAAATATTCAAAGCCATGATTCGAAAATAACATTCCGATTTATCTAAAACATAGATTAATCATCGTTGTCTTGCTTCCATGAAAGCCCATTTTCTTCAAAACTTTAATTCAGCATCCCATTCGGAGGAAGATTCCCTCACTTCATCGGAAAATAATAATTCCTTCCATGTTCTAGCAGGAGAGCCCCAACCAGATAGTCCTGATCAATCACTTGGTGAATATTGGGACTCAATCATTAACCAGGTCAAAAGCAAGAAATAATTTGTCAACATCCAATACAACCAATACAGCTGTCCACCACTCCAAGCAACCGCCAATACAGCCAATAAAGCTGTCACTTCAAATTATTAAAGGGACAATTCAGCCAAAACAACTATTTGTTCAAACATCATAATGGACCCAACCATTCAGACTATTGTCAGCCAACACAGCCTACAATATTCCTTGCTACTCAATAGCTTTGCCAACTGTCAATGATGCCAACCATGAAGTCATCCTCCAAATAATGAAGCACTAACGCATGCCATGATGTCAGAACACAATTATCAAGGGAGGAAGCGACTGCATCAGCCCACATAGCACATGTGTCCCACTCAGTGGTGGATTTCAACCCTTTTCAAGTCCGCATTCATCTATAAAAAGGTTAGCCTAGGGATTGTGCAGGACACCGAGTATTCAACCAAGCAATTTACCTAGCATTTTCTTACTTCCTTCTCTGCTTTCTTGTTCTTTCTTTTGAATTTTATTTGATTGTGTGGAGAGCTCTCCATATCGGTAAGCTTACTCGGCTTTGTTTATATTAGTTTATGTATTTCATAGTAGTTGCATAGTACCTAAATAGGAATTAGATTCCGTATGTTTTGGGTTTATATTTGTAAGTTTGTTTTATTAGGCATTAATATATGATATAAGGCTTTCTTCCCGTGTGCTTCATTTTTCCTTTCGTTACTACGCTTTCCCCTCACTCTGTGTTTGGTATCAGAGCCATGTCCGGCTAAGCTCCTGGTAATTACATATAGCGGGTGGCTAGTGTTGGAATCTTGAGAGGTATTAAATCGTGATTAGGGTGGCTAATCATGGGCGTATGAACTACTGTTTATCGTCTTCTTCAGCAGTTTTTATGGATGACTTGTAATGGTCTGTTTAGATTTACTACTATGCTGTGGTACCATGGGAAGTCGCATTGGGATGATTTTATGGCATTGTAGCAGTGATTGCGTTGTTGCCGGGTTATTCCCCGTAAAAGTTATCATGGACGGATACAGTTTTACAACAGCAATCTAGTAGTAAATCTAAATGAACTTTTATAAGAAGTCCATGAAAATTTATGGAGAAGAAGGTAAATAGTATTTTACTATGCTAATGAATAGTATTCTGAATCACTATTCACTATAGTAAAACTATTCTAACATGACTATTCCCATATGTAATTACAGTATTATTGGTTTTTACCAAAGCTCTTTTACCCTTTCATTTTTACAATTTTAATTTTTTTTAATTTTTTTTTTAATTTCCTTTTATGTCTATTTTTAATTTTTCATCCAAAAAATTAATCAAAAATGAACAATTAGACAAATGGTCTAAAATTGATGACCAACAAAACCAACTAAATCGATGGACAATTCCTTCCATCAATTCCAAAACAATTTATCAATATGGATGGAAAGATTGGTCCACCGACATGTCAATCAAACTACTGAGCAAACTCTCAGTATTCATGAAGAAAGTCAAAATGAAGGTTTTCAATTACTCTCAAATGAAGACTTATTACATGACCTTCATTGTTTCAAATTTCTTCATTTAGGATGCATTCAAGTTACATTCAAACCTTTGACCTTATTAGGTCTTGAAGAAAGTAGTCTGCTCAGCACTCTTATAGATGCTAGATGCCTTAACTGGCGTCCATCTCTTATGGTTGCTGTTGAGACCAGCCTATGCTTTAGTCCAATCTACTACAACGTTTTTCCAAACTTAACTTTATCATTATCTAATTAAAATATTCTTCATGCTTGTACCCTTAATTTACAAACTGAAGGATACAACTTCATGCCTGGATCAGAGACCATTGCTCTGATCTATCGCCTTCATTATAAGGTGATGACTTCCCTGGCTCCAAAAATTAACTATCACATTGAACCAGGAAAGACGGTCTTAATTGAGACCAACAACATAACAACCAATGTTGCAACACCTAAACTAATTGAACTGTAAAAATATTACTTTTCCTGATGCTTGGCGTATACCTCAAGCTGTCCCTCCTAAACCAATTTTACATCAAGAAATTGAGCAAATCGTTCAAAATACCCAAGGAGATGTAATCTTAAAATTTGATAGATCTACATCCCACAGAACTTCATATAGGAGTTCTTACTCTGAATCGAGGTCTCGAGGTCCTTATAGAGTTTCTATACCCTCAACTGCTCGATCTTCTTATTCAGAAGTTAACTCATCTGTGCCTTCTGAATATAATCAACCTAATCTTGAAGGAATCCAAGTCTCTGAACAATAGATTCCTCATGGGATATATACCCAACAGCAGAGGGAATCCCCTACTGCTAGAGAGATAAATTTCTCAATCCATTAATAAAGTTTTTATGGATTATACAAAGCCTGAAAACTTTGTTATCAATAGACAAGAAATCAATGCTGAATTTCAGCAAGATAAATATACACCATTCAGTGAATGGTATTTTAAAAAAATTTCTGCATCAAAATTGCAAGAATTCAAAGAATAATTTTACAAATATATTGAAACCTTTTTTAAAATTATTCCATTTGTTACTTGGTTTAAAGCAACAAAATATCTTGAAATGAATAAAAAAGAAAGGAGAATATTTCTCCTTAAAGATTTTCAAAAAGAATGGCAGAAACTAGACGGTTTAACTGTGCAGACAGTTAACCCTCCTGTTGGAGCTTTAAAACAAACTCAACCTAATTCAACAACAACTTTGGAAGCCAAAGCTTGTATCAAACCTGTTGAAAAAATAAATGCTTCCTTAATACAATATACTAATCCCCAACAAAAATTTCGATTACAATCATTAAGTGACAGCTCAAATTTTGGCGTCCTAAAACCCGTGCCATCAGCACGACCCTCAAGGCCGTGCCCTGGAATTCTTTACGATATGTTGGTATATACAAGCCCAAAACTGTAATTAAGGTGCACGTATTTACTCTAAACAAGTTCTCATATATTGAAAAAAAAATTTGGTCTCTAAAGGCAGTTCTTGTCCCATGCCAATTCATGGGCATAAGAACTTACCCAAACCGTTGGTGATAATAGTTCAACCCAAATGCTTTGTCAAAAGAATAATAGTATTTAATTACATTCGAATAAAGAGGCTTGACATACCAAGCCGTACCTAATACTCTCCACTCACTCTCAAAGTATGTAAATGGGTCTCCTAGAAGAATTCCTTAGGAGGAGGTTCTGACTCTTCTCCGGTCACGTAATCCGAATCTTCTGGATCGACGTCTCCCGAAGCCTCTGTTGCCGCTAAAACTGGACCTGCGATGTATAGTCGAAGGGGTGAGCTACATCCTAGCTCAATAGGGAAACAAAATGAACATATAGATTAAATCTCATATATATATGTTACCGGTTATAAAAGAACCATTTATTGGATATCACTTTTGCAAAAAATGATTGAAATAACTGAAATAAAAAGATGGGTACAGCTGTTACTTTGCATGGTTTTTGTTTGTTCACACTTTTTTAGTTGTGAATTCGGCCCAATCACTTAAATCTTAACTTAAGTAATCCCCGAGTAATATAGCATCGAGCCCCGATGGAATATCCACCATCGTCGTCTAACTAGACAGTTGTTATGTGTATTTGTTGGGAATACCGCCCAAGCCCCTTTCTCATAGGTGGCGGGGTCTATTCTCAAATTTACATCCCTGGGATGTGCTATAAATGTACAGATTGGCTGCCGTACCGGTCGTGGATATCTTGCCAAGTCAGTCGTGGGTATCCCGCCACGTCGGTGGCATATTCTAATCAAACCTTAAATAATAAAAATATCGACGTGCTCTACATATAGTTGTTATTCACCGTGATTGTGCTAATTTTTTTACATTAGGCCTTATCACTAGCTTCCGTTTCACTGTTAGTTTTCATCTACATCCCTGGGATGCCACTGGTTCAATGCATCATCTAGATGTCCACTTTACAATTTTTACGTCCCCTGAGGACCTCATGACTGTCACTTTTGAAACTTACTCACACACCCTTTTTCATAATGATCATACAATACTTGACTATTTAATTAAAATACACTACATATATGAGTAGACGAAATAATGCACATGTTTCAACGCAAATCCAACACATACTTTTCTCGTAGAGGTTTACACGTCACAATCTCATGTCAAACCTACATTTCATGTGTTTAGAATATGTTTAGAAAGGTCACTAGAATCATTGGAGTACATAGCCTCCATGGATTTACACTAAAACTATTAAAATCTGCGTGGTGTCTCGCGCGAGCGAGTACAATTCCTCGCTCGAGCGGTCACTTGACCTCGCTCGAGCGAGCATATTACTGCATCGCGGTTCAACCGAGATCGCTCGAGTAGTTAAAACGAGCCATCTGAAGCTCTACAGGAAGCCTCGCTCGAGCGAGCTTCCCCTTTATTTTGGGTCTCGCTCGAGCAAGCCCAAAACAAAATCTGTTCTCAGGTTGTATATTCTGTCCTCACTCGAGCGAACCATTTAGACCGCTCGAACGAGGAGCGGTAAAATTTAACTCCTCGATCTGTTCGAGAACCCTTTTCCTACTTCATTCAAGCCTTATTATCATCGACCGCCATTCAACCAATACCTTACACATTATTTAAGGACACACCTAACCATTTATTATGCATTTAACATACCTCAATCGATAGGTCTCGTATAAGTTCGATCCACGATTCAAAGCTCTACTAGACGAAGAGATCTCCAAAGTTCCTCATCCAACCTTTCTAAGATAATTAGGTTATGTATTGGGGAACCCCTCTCCCCTTCATTCACTTATATATTTTTTTGTGAAAGTCAGTGTGTTTCACACACACACACATAGTGTATATATGTTAGTTTTGGTTCCCTTATGAACCACACATACACGTGCATGGTACATGACATGCACGGTTCCCAAAAATTTGGAGTTATGACATTCACCCTACCTTATAAGATTTTAGTCCTCGAAAATTGGTGATACATTTTTAACCCGGTACGACTATTACTAGGCCGTTAAATAGGCCAGTTCCTTACATCATCAGGTAGTTAATCATATGGTCCAATGACCCTAAATCTGACCTGCATTAAGCAACTATACACCATACTTTATTGTACATCACATTCATACATTCACCTAGGCCAATCTTAAACGACAAAAGAGACACGATACTCATATATAATTTGGTAACTCCACAGTCATTATACTAACTTATCATGCGATAACAATTTATATATATATCGAAGCTATAATAGAGATTACCACCCAAAATTTGTGACATTCATGTCATGATAGTCTGTAAATAAAATGTCAAAATACCACCTCACTACGAAATGTCCTAACAAAAAGTTACATTTTCATTTTTCAAAAGAAAATTATATGACTACCTAGTCATCATCCTCCTCATACTCATCGTCGTCGTCGCCGGAGTCATCATCATCGTCGTAGTCCTCGTCATCCTCATCCTCCTCCCTCCTCTGCTGGAGGAGATCTCGCATCATGCCGGTGTCGGTGGTGGGTAGGGGCTATGAAGATGAAGTAGAGGGAGCAGTTGGTCTCGTCGGTGGTTGTTGTGTGGCTTGTCGAGAAATTTGGCGGTCTCTTTTCTTGTTGACACTATTTTGAAGGCTCTTTAATTTTCGGCTCCAGTCTTGGGCTAAATAGGGGATGACGTTATCGGTAAGAGATAACTCGTCGGTTCGGATTTTGAATCCTTCTTTTCCATTTCGTGAGTCGAGGAGTCGGGAAATCAACCGAGCATAAGGTAGTCGGTTGATGGGTGGAGGAAGAGCACCTCTTACGTTCCTTTTATAGGCATGCGCCATACCTTTAATGACTACCATGGGCTCGCTAACCCACCTATTTTGAAATGCGGCATCCAAAGCTTGCAGAAACGTATCGCGGCATTCTTGATCATGGCCGGTCGGGTGTAAGTTCTTCTTAAAAATGATATCCAAAAGCCACATGCGTGGCGGTAGCTGAGATCGGGTGATAGATTGACCCGAAGCGGACGTGCCGCCAGTGATGTCAGAATAATCGTTGGGAATTATACGTTCCCAGGAAAAGGTGGTTGGATAAGTGGGCTCGGGGCATAGATGTGTGGGCAGTTCATAACCGACGAAATCTCGGCAGTGCTAAAAATTAATTTTATTCCTTCGATCGTGACGAGGATGGCGTCCTCATTCACATTCATGTTAAGGGTTTGGTAAAATAGTTTTACGAGTCTCGGATAGTACCGAGCTCTGAACGGGGTAAGTAATGGTCTAAGGTTCTTATTGGTGCGGAAATCTGATGTCCATTATGTGGACGTCGGATCCCCAAAGCAAGAGGGATGTATATCCCATTCGGTTTCAAAAATTTTTGCCCCCCACCAATCGTCTAGTTCGATTGGGGTAGGAGATGGGGTTGGTGGTGGTTGTGGTGCTTGCGGCGCTTTGTTGCGCGATGACGACGATCGAATCGCCATTCGTTTCTTAGGTTGGGGATTAGGGCTTGAAGAAGCCATTAGGTCTTTTGGAAAGAAAATGAAGTGAAATAAGGTACAGGTTGGGTAGGTCTTACCTTTAGAATCGTTTTGGACGGATCGGGTCGTCCGAATCTGGCTTGAATCGAATGGGAAAAAGCTTGAAGATCAAAAACCCTAAACCCCTTTCTCGCTCTGATTCTCGCTTGAAGGAGAAATGAGGAAACAGTGTTTCGTCTCCCTTTATATACTCTGTCCTCGCTCGAGCGGTCAATAGACCTCACTCGAGTAGTTAAAAGACCTTGCTCGAGCGGTTAATAGACCTCGCTCGAGCAGTTAAAAGACCTCGCTCGAGCGGTCACTAGTCCTCACTCGAGCGAGTCAAGAACTAAAATTTTATGTGTCTCGCTCGAGCGAGCATAAGTGTTCGCTCGAGCGAGCCCAGAAACATTTTTCTGGTTCTCCTAAGCTCGTATTTTTCACTTGGTCTATTTTAACACTCAGGGGATTATTCACACATGATTTTTCTTTGTGAACATTTGAGACTTTATTCACTTTGTAGTCCGCTCGTGTAAAAGTTATGCTAATATGCTCGAATTTTCAAACACACTCGTTTATTTGTTTCAAAATAGGAATCGATATACTGTCAAAATATTACATATCATCATTGTTAAGAAAAAAACTAGGTAGCGCTCTCAAAAAATTTGGGATATTGTTCTCTGACATCTGCTTCTCTCTCCCACGTTGCTTCCTCAGCCGGATGGTTATTCTAGCGTACAAGCACTAAAGGAATAACTTTGGTGCGTAGCACTTATTCCTTCGATCCAAAATCTCCATGGCTCTTCGATCATGCTCATATCTTCATGCATCTCGAATGATTTCCCGCTCAACACATGATCAGGGTCATTAAGATACTTCCTGAGCATAGATACGTGGAACACATTGTGTACCTGATTAAATAACGGTGGCAATCCAATGCAGTAAGCAACTTCCCCTACTCGACCCAAAACTTCAAACGGTCCAAGATAGCGGGGACTTAGCTTCAAAACATGTTCTCCCACCTTAAAGTCCACTCTCGCTTGATATTAGCGTAGCTTTTCTGTCTGCTTTGAGCCGCCTTTAGTCTTTCTCTGATCATGCAGACAATAGCAGCGTTATCTTCAAGTAACTCGGGTCCCAAAACAAATTTCTCCCCAGTTTCCTCCCAATTGATTGGCGATTTGCATCGCCTTCCATATAAAGCTTCATACGGTGCCATCCCAATGCTCGTCTAAAAACTGTTGTTATATGCAAACTCAATCAATGGTAGGTGTTGATCCCACGATCCTTGTAATTCCAACATACATGCGATAAGCATGTCTTCAATAATTTGATTGACCCTCTCAGTCTATCCGTCGGTTTGTGGGTGGAATGCCGTACTGAAATTTAGTCTCGTTCCCATTCATTCTTGAAATTTCTTCTAAAATTTTGATGTATACAATGGGTCACGGTCTGAAACAATGCTACTCGGAATCCCATGCAACTGGACAATCTCTTTCATATAAAGCTCTGCTAGTCTTCCCACCGTGTACATCGTGTGGTAAGGCAAGAAGTGTGCTGACTTGGTCAATCGATCGACCACTACCCAAATGACATTGTACTTCTTTGGAGTTCGCAGTAGCCCGACTATAAAGTCCATGGAGATCGATTCTCACTTCCATTTCGGTATAGGTAGGGGTTGTAATAGACCTGTGGGGTGTCTATGATCAATCTTCACTTGTTGGCACGTCAAACACTGCGACACGTACTCTGCCACGTCTTGTTTCAAACCTCTCCACCAGTAGTTCTTTTTTAGATCTTGATACATCTTCGTGCTCCCCGGGTGGATAGCATAGCTTGACTTATGGGATTCATCAAGAATCGTTCGTCTTAAATCAGCATTTTTTGGAATACAGAGGAGGCCCTTAAACAATAAGGAGCCATCCTCCTTGATTGAAAAGTCGGATCAGATGTACATCTTGACGTATCTTGGTCAGTACTGGGTCTTCTATGTGAAGTTCTCATATATGTTTGAATATCACCGATTTCTCTGATATGTTGGCCAAAAAGGCTCCTATAGCTTGTGACTGGATGTCCACACCATATAGTGCCAGATCTTCAAGTAACTTCCATCGGTGCCTTCTCAAAATTAAACTTGCTAGTTGCACTGAATTCTTCTGACTTAAGGCATCGGCTACCACGTTTGCCTTGCCTGGATGGTACTGTATGGAACAGTCATAGTCCTTGAGGAACTCCATCCATCTGCGCTGCCTCATATTTAGTTTCTTCTGTGTAAACAAATATCTAAGGATCTTATGGTCAGTGAACATTTCAAATGTCTCTTCATATAAATAATGTCGCCATATCTTCAAAGCGAATATGACCACTGCTAGTTCCAGATCATCCGTTAGATAGTTCTTCTCGTGCTCTTTCAACTGTCTTGACCCGTAAGCTATTACCTTTTTATGTTGATTTAGCACGCAACCTAAACCATTATACGAAGCATCACTATAGACCGCGAATCCCCCACTGTTTGACGGAATGGCTAATACTGGAGCTGAGGTGAGTCTTTTCTTGAGTTCTTGAAAGCTCTTCTCGCACGCTTCACTCCACTAAAATCTTGAATCCTTTCTTGTAAGCCTCGTAAGAGGTCCCGATATCTTTGAAAACCCCTCAACGAAACATCGATAATAACCTGCTAGTTCAAAGAAACTTCGGACGTCTGTCACGGTCTTTGGTTGCTCCCAGTTCACTACTGCCTCGATCTTAGCGAGATCTACTGTGACACCATGCTTTGAGACGACATGTCCCAAAAAGCTAACCTCTTCTAACCAGAATTCACATTTGCTGAGCTTGGCGTATAATTGGTGTTCACGCAAAGTTCGTAGAGCGACCCGTAAGTGTTCTTCATGCTCCGTCCTCGATTTTGAGTAAATCAGGATGTCGTCCACAAACATGACAACGCAGGAGTCTAGGTGTGGTTTAAACACTCGATTCATTAAGTCCATAAACGATGTCGGTGCATTTGTCAATCTGAATGGCATCACCAAAAATTCATAGTGTCCATACCGTGTTCTGAGTGTCGTTTTCTGAATGTCCTCAGCCTTGACTCTTAATTGATGGTATCTAGATCTTAGATCGATCTTGGAAAAGTACTTCGCTCCTTGCAATTGATCGAACAAGTCATCTATTCTTGGCAAAGGATATCGATTCTTCACAATGAGTTTGTTCAATTGTCGATAGTCAATGCACAACCGCATCGACCCATCTTTCTTTTTCACAAACAGAACTGGTGCTTGTTGTCGCTCCAAGTGTGCCATAATTGTGTGCATTATAAATCAAAAATTAAAGAATTAAAGAATGCTAAATTATATGGATGTTAACTTATGAAAGGGATATCAGCACATTGGGGCTAACACTGGCCTGCAAGATCAGGGCCAATTGTAGCAAGTTTTAAAAGTAAGTATTTCAAGATCGTCCACAGAGAAGTTTGTCTAAAATGAGAGATAAACCTCCAGATCTGTGCTACCAGATCTGGCTCTATAATTATCTAAAATAAAGAATAGATAAAAGAGAGTGTTGGATTGTGTCACATTTAACTATAAGCAAATAAAGAAAAGAACTAACTACATGATCCAGATCCGAGTTGGGGAGATGTTTAAAATAAAACAAATGCAGAAATAATAGCTTCATGTACTTTAACCTCTGAATTTTAATGGAGAATCTGCGATTCCCAGGTAGCAGATTCAATCTTCATCGGCTACCATGTAAGAGAAAATAAATCCGAATTAAGGAATAGGTTTAGACTTATGGCGTTGATTTGTCACAGATCATCCAATAGTTGTGGCCTATTCTTTAGTTCGTAACATGAACATCATCAGAATGTCTTGAATTAGGTTACCAACGCTAATTCGCATGTGGATGATGAATTAAGGGAAGTTGGATGCGGGTGAGTGAATCTAAAGAAGTCTAATGCACTAAGGTGAACATTGGAACCCTCGACATGACTCCAATGGAGAAGACACAAATTACGAACCTTTTAAAATCCAACGTTACAATTCTGAGCACGGCTTCTTAGAGAGCCCTCGGACTTCTGATCAGAGCTTCTCGAAGCCCTCAGGAATCGTAACTTGGAAGTACAAATCACTCACAATGGCTCTCAAAGGTAAAATACAAGAAGGGATTACAGGGGGATCAGATGAGCTTTCTGACCGGAATGGGAGAAACAGAGATGAAAACTCTAAAATCTGGATGCCTCAATTGGGCAAATGTCTTCTCAATTTATAGCTTTCCCTCTATCCTGCACAAGGCTGAATTGACCAATCAGAAGTGCTCAGATCTGGATTGCCCAATGGTCGTTGAGCACGGGATCCAGACTGCTCGCCAATGAAAATGCTCGATTCGACCGTTCACCAATCAAGAAGCATCAATTATGTTATGGGAATTCAAAAGTTTGTTTGAGCTTCTAGAAGTTCCCGCCAAGTGATTTCATCTTTGGGTTTTCACGTAAATATGCCTTTGGTTTGTGCTTGGAATCTTAGGAATGTCTCGGGCTTTTAATTACATTAGGGGCGTCAGAGTTTAATGAAATGCCCTTCAAAGTGGTATAAATCCCGATGCCATTTCAGCGAGTTTAAGGGTCTTTTAGCAAAGTAGTTTGGCTCGAAGTTCTTTTCGCAAAGCATTTTGGCTTCGAAGTTCTTTTTTAAAGCATCTTGGCTTGAAGTTCTTTTCGCAAAGGACTTTGGCTTGAAGTTCTTTTCGCAAAGGTAAATCTTCTATTAGGAGTGTTTTCTTCTTTTCGCAAAGTTCAAGGTTCTTTCGAATAGTAAAAGTTCTTTAAGCTTCGAAGTTCTTTTCGCGAGGTAAATCTTCTATTAAGTGTTTTCTTCTTTTCGCAAAGTTCAAGGTTCTTTTGAATAGTAAAAGTTCTTCTTGAATTGGACTCTAGGCTCCCATTCTTCTTCTTGCGAATGGCTCTCTCTCTTTTTCGGTCTTTTGTCCGCTCTTTTAGACCCTTTTTAGCCATTCTTTGAGGTTGTTTCTTCAATCCATCTTTCACTTGACATGAGTTGTCGACTTTTGATCATTTTAGGATGCTTTTAGGACTTGGACTCTGTCTAATTGGTTAGTTGTAAAATGCACACTAAAGCACTTATTTAGTCTTCTCAAGGGTCTTTCAAAGCTCATGTTTAGGGGTAAAAAATGGTATTTTCACTACTTAACACACCCCAAACCTAAGCTTTGCTAGTCCACGAGCAAAGAAACATAAAAGCAAAATAAAGAGCCACTTTTGTAGGAAGCACAGTGCATTTAGCATATGCAACAAGCCTTTTAAACCCTAGGTGATCCCTAGAGGAGGAGTGAAGTCTCTGAGGGTTTTCGGTGAAGGTACCACAAACTTCTCCATGAAACGTTAACATCGGTGCAATATTATCAAATGAGCAATCAAGGAGCGAGGTTAGTTACTCTTGAATCAATGATGAAACAGAAAATTTGATTATTGTTTGCACAGGGATTTAAACATTTATAAACCTCATGAATGTTTCAATATTTCCAATCTGTGAACAGTCATAGAAACTCATACAAATGTGCTAGCAGTAAGCTCATCCTATGGATAAAAATTAGGTTATAAGTCATACTTAAGGTGCTCAAGTTCCAACCCAAACACTCACCGGGGTATACTCTCATCGTGTTTTTGTTGAGGGGTTCATTTTCACTCAAGCTCAAGAGCGCTTACATCTCCCAAATGGATCTGTAAGCATGAGCATAGGCATGATTCTTAGGCAATGGCATCATTGACATCTCCTCACCATAGATTAGGTCACTTCTTATCTCCACATGATAGCTCACTCAACTTTGGATCACAAGGGCTTTTAATCTAGGTTTGTTTGTATGGCTTATGGAGTGAAGTTTCAAGGAAAGGCGCTTGAGCAGAGGTTTGAATTTGAGAACTCGGGAAGTGCGAGATGGTTCATGACTCCACCTTTTGAGTTTAGCTTCTTTCTTCTTCTTTTGAGATTCTCACATTCACGGTGATCGTTCTTTCTTTGATCTTGAATTTTCAACATAAAGTCCCTTTTTGCCTTTTTGCTTGCAACTTTTTCACATTGTTTGTCTCTTCTTTTCTCGGTCACCATATTGCCTGTTTTGAGGTATTTTCTCTTCATTTTCTTGATGTTGCCTTAAATGGTCCATCTTGATTCTTTCTCCTTTACCTCCACTAATTCTCGAGTGAGGGAAGGCTGAATTAGTTCCATAGGTTCAAAAAGTGCAAGTACTTTTGAGTATTTTTGATGAAGAATTGTAGGATTCTGACTCAAATGGGGTACAAACAGGGCAGATTTTTCTTGGTTGGTTACTTAGGTTCAAGTCTGTCCAAAGAAGGCCTTGATCTTTTCCTCGTTCATGAGTCTTGTTACTTGTTTTAATTTGGAGTTTCCTAACTTCTAGTGGATCTAATGCCTCACCAATCCTTTGAATCGAGAAAAAATTGCCTCAAATCACTCTTCAACGAGATGGAAATATATGGGCTCAATTCTCACTGGTTTTTCCTTGAGCTTTTAAGTATATCTTTACCTTTTCTCTTCCTTTGACTTGCTAAATGCGATACAGAGGTTTTCATGGTGCTAGCATCATGGAAATGTAGAATATTGAAAGGTTTATGATGTCTACATTTGGCAAAGAAATTTTAAATTTTCTAGTTGTCATGATTCTAAAGTAAATTAATACATTTCCTAATTACTTAGGTGATTCTGCGCCCTTATGTTAACTATTCCTAGGCAGACTTATGCGCCACCCCCAAACCTATGGGGCAGTGTCCTCACGGTTCAAAAGGTGGTGGACAATTATTAGGGAAGATGAAACAACAATAATCTGACGATTCTGACAAGCACATCAGAAATTTGGATAGAAAATAAAAGGAAAAAGGGAAAGGAGTAGGGGAGGGTTGTAAGTTTTTTTAAAATAGGAGAACAAAAAGCAATCGGTTAGGCACACTTATAACAGAAAAAATTGCAATAGAATAAAAGCGAAAATAAGAAAATAAGAAAGAGACAATTGATGTAATTGGGCTTGTAAACTAGCTACCTCGGGACTGTGTGTGGACTGCAAGTGTGGTGCTAACGAGCTGGTCACCACAGGAGTTGGGCTTATGCGGTAGGGGCTGGGCCGAGGCTCGGGGGCTGGTTGAGGCTCCACAATTTCCACTTCGCATGCCCACCCACACTTTCAGGCTTGGTTCTCTGTCATGCTCAAAGGAAGAACTAGCCTGCTCAAAGGGTGCTATGGGTTCGGCAATAGGCAGGGGGCAGCAATAGGTGCCTGGTTCTCCTACTTCCCTCATTCTTCTTAACATGGCACGACTTGTGGTCCAGCTTTCTTGCCAAAGTTGTGAGGAGTGAGTACCTCAAAGGGCTCTTCCTATTAATGTCAAACTTGGCTCTTAAGAGGGTCAGAATGATTCTTCCAAAGGGAGGCCAGCAATCTTGTTCCTTTTTTACCTTGGCACTCACATCACCATTGCTTCGGGATCGCATGGGGCATTGAAGAATTGCCCTTAGAGAAGTGAAGAGGGCTTCTAAGATGGGGTTCGCCTCTCTTGGTGTGCCCGATAACATAAAAACTCCCTCGAGTATGGAATCCATCGATAGATATTGCGGGGCATCTCTTCTCATTATTGATTGCCCGAACCCACCATGCCCTGTGTCAAATGGGCAGCCATATCTCTGAAAGAGGCAACTTGAGGATCAAGGGTCCATCAGATTGAATTGAAAAGGTATCCCTAGGGCATGTCCAATGTCCTCGATCCTTGTCTATAAAATAACTAGGGTTGGCACATCAAGATGTTCCTCTGTGACTGTGGTGAGGTTACGATACCAACTTTGTCATCCTTGGGTAAATTTTCTCGTAATGGAGTGAGGATGGTGCTTTGAGGAAGCCTCCACGAGATATCTTAAAGATAGCACGCAATCGGTTTGGAGGAGAAAAAGTTTCATCCACCAATAGCTCGTATGAGCTTCGGGCATCAATGAATGGGTTAGGCAAAACCAAAGGAATGGGTAATGGGGACTCAAACAGAAACAAAGCGTGAGGTAAAGAAGAAAGAAAAAACTAAAAGCAGAAAAATCTAAACTATATCTGACGAGAAAATAAAAATGTAAGCGAAGATATGAGCAAGGAAATGGAAAACATGATATACAAATGCAAGAAAAATCAACAAAACAATGCTAGAACGCTAAATAAAATCTAACAAATAGAAGGATTACTATGCAAATGAAAGGAAACTAATGCTAATAACGAGAAAGCAGAAAAGCAAGGTAAGGATTTGAATACAAAGTTAAAAAAGAAAAAGAAAAGTGTTGATACAAAAACTGAATTTGTGAATGCAAAATAAGAAAACAAAGTTAGAAACTAGCTATACTCACGGAAAAATGGCGAAAATCGGTAAGCGAGGACACATTAACCTAAGAAAGAAAAAAATTCAGCGATCTAAAAAACAGAATTTGAAACTAAAATTCCTAAAAGAAAATCTAATGCCAAATGATTCATAAGATTCATAAGATTGACCCCTTTGTTGATGGGTATGAAAAAAAATAATGAAGCATGGGAGCACATATTAAAAACAGGGTTCACACACATTTGAGACCCATTTATGATGAAGAAATCTCAAGGAAAATAAAATTAGTGAGTCCATTGAATATACAGCCTATGATCCACTACTCATAATCCTACATGATTCCTAAAAAAAAAAAATGATCTCAAGAGGTCCAGATGGGAAAAGTGGATGCAAATGGAGAAAACATTTCATCCAGGAAGATATCTATATTGTTTTATAATTTTCTAATTTTTATTATACTTTTTTTTTTTACTTGTTTTGATCAGCGGGCTCAACAAGAGCCCTTATTTACTCTTGAAAATAATGAGAAACAACTCAAAGATTTTCTATTTGTGTTTTCAGCTTCTTTTATTTTGTATTTGGTTTTGTAAAAAAAATCAAAGATGCCTAAAAGAGCAGTAAATTATAATCAAAACAAACATTAAACACAAGAGAACTGCTGGTTCTCAAGAATTTAAAATAGAAAATGAATGCAAAGGAGAAGGATGCAAACTCAAGCGATCTGCTCGACTTTGGTCCAGATGCTCCTTGTTGAATGGGCTCCAGATCTGCAAACATCCAAAAGCTATGAGTTACCTTATTCAAGTATTGACAAAAATAAAAGAAAAACTCAAAGCACGCCCAAATTTGACAAAAAGACAAAAGAGTGGCAGCATTTATTCAAATAACTAGAAGGCAAAGAATAAAACTCGTAAAAATAAAAAATAAAAAAAAATTTCGCAAAAGAAACAGTTTTCTATACAAAATCGTCAGAGACATTTAATCAAGCACTTGGAATGCAAAGTGCAGGTTTAAAGAAAAAATTAAAAAATCAAATCTACAAAATAGAAAAAAAACTTAGGTCTACCAATTTTAGAACAAACTTCCCCGGCAACGGCGCCAAAAACTTGTTGTCGCTCCAAGTGTGCCATAATTGTGTGCATTATGAATCAAAAATTAAAGAATTAAAGAATGCTAGGTTATATGGATGTTAACTTATGAAAGGGATATCAGCACATTAGCTAACAACGGCACTGCAAGATCGGGGCCAATTGTAGCAAGTTTTAAAAGTAAGTATTTCAAGATCGTCCACGAGAAGTTTGTCTAACAGAGATAAACCTCCGGATCTGCTATACGGATCTATAATTATCTAAAATAAAGAATAGATAAAAGAGAGTGTTGGATTGTGTCACATTTAACTATAAGCAAATAAAGAAAAGAACTAACTACATGATCCAGATCCGAGTTGGGGAGATGTTTAAAATAAAACAAATGCAGAAATAATAGCTTCATGTACTTTAACCTCTGAATTTTAATGGAGAATCTGCAGTTCCACAGAGCAGATTCAATCTTCATCTGGCTACCAGCACAGCTGTAAGAGAAATAAATCCCAACCAAGGAATAGGTTTAGACTTATGCCTGTGATTTGTCACAGATCATCCAATAGTTGTGGCCTATTCTTTAGTTCGTAACATGAACATCATCAGTAAATCTTTGAATTAGGTTACCAACGCTAATTCGCAGGATGATGAATTAAGGGAAGTTGGATGCGGTGAGTGAATCTAAAGAAGTCTAATGCACTAAGGTGAACATTGAACCCTCGACATGACTCCAATGGAGAAGACACAAATTACAAAGAACCTTTTAAAATCCAACGTTACAATTACGAGCACGGCTTTAGAGAGCCCTCGGACTTACAGTCGAGCTTCTCGAAGAGCCCTCATTCTGATCTTGAATCGAACTTGGAAGTACAAATCACTCACAATGGCTCTCAAAGGTAAAATACAAGAAGGGATTACGGGGATCGGATGAGCTTTCGCCGGAATGGGAGAAAGCAGAGATGAAAACTCTAAAATGGATGCCTCAATTGGGCAAATGTCTTCTCAATTTATAGCTTTCCTCTATCCGCAAGACAAGGCTGAATTGACCAATCGGAAGTGCTCGGATCTGGATTGCCCAATGGTCATGTTGAGCACGGGATCCAGATCTGCTCGCCAATGAAAATGCTCGATCCGGTTCAAACCAATCAGTTAGAAGCATCAATTTTGCTATGGGAATTCAAAGTTTGTTTGAGCTTCTAGAAGTTCCGCCAAGTGATTTCATCTTTGGGTTTTCACGTAAATATGCCTTTGGTTTGTGCTTGGAATCTTCCTAATGTCTCGGCTTTTAATTACATTGGGGCGCGAGTTTATCGAAATGCCCTTCAAAGTGGTCAGAAATCCTCAAAGATGCCATTTCGCGAGTTTAAGGGTCTTTTCGCAAAGTAGTTTGGCTAAGTTCTTTTCGCAAAGCATTTTGGCTTCGAAGTTCTTTTTCAAAGCATCTTGGCTTCAAGTTCTTTTCAAAGGACTTTGGCTTCGTAAGTTCTTTTCGCAGGACTTTGGCGTAAGTTCTTTTCGCAGAGGTAAATCTTCTATTCGAGGAGTGTTTTCTTCTTTTCGCAAAGTTCAAGGTTCTTTGCGAATAGTAAAAGTTCTTTGCGAATTGGACTCTAGGCTCCCATTCTTCTTTGCGAATGGCTCTCTCTCTTTTTTTCAGGTCTTTGTCTGCTCTTTTAGACCCTTTTTAGCCATTGCTGAGGTTGTTTCTTCAATCCATCTTTCAGCTTGACATGAGTTGTCAGCTTTTTGATCATTTTAGGATGCTTTTCGGACTTGGACCTGTCTAATTGGTTAGCTGTAAAATGCACACTAAAGCACTTATTTAGTCTTCTCAAGGGTCTTTCAAAGCTCATGTTTAGGGGTAAAAAATGGTATTTTTCACTACTTAACAGTGCTCCCCATGGAGACACGCTTGGTCTTATGAACCCTTTATCCATGAGCTCTTGCAATTGTTCTTTCAATTCTTTCAACTCAGTGGGAGCCATCCTGTATGGTGCTTTTGAAACAGGCTCCGTTCCTGGTGCTAAGTCGATAGCGAATTCTACTTCTCTCCCTGGAGGTAATCCTGACAATTCTTCTGGAAATACGTCTTTGAATTCTCACACTACTGCTATCTCGGAGATAACATTCTTTCCTTCTTTATCTCCCTTCATAAATGCCAAATAACCGCTACACCCCTTTTTGATTAACCGTTCTGGTCTGACTACAAAGATGAGTGGCACCTGTGTCAACCTCTCTCCTCGAAACTGAAACGATCTCCTCGTGTCAGGTCAAAAAATAATGACCTTGTTCTTGCAATCCACCGTTGCACAATGATGGGACAGCCAATCCATGCTAAGGATCACGTCGAATCCTTGCATCTCCAATAATATTAATTGTGCGTCTAATTCATAAACAGCGTCATCCCAGACGCTCACTACTACCGATTTGCAGACTAACTCTGTGTCCACTAATTCTCCCATTGGGATAAACACTGATAACACAAAGTCCAGTGTCTTCAGAACAATCTTCATTTTCTTTGTAAATCTAGGGGTGATGAAGGACTGGGTAGACCCTGGGTCTATCAACACTCGTGCGTCACGTGCTACATAGCACCCTTTTTCATAGACTTGTAATGTACCTACAACACATACATAAATATACATAGTACATACTTTATTTAGAATTGTCTAACGTACAAACACGGTTCTACACATTATTCTAAAGAATGCACCTTCTCTATATAAAATTGTATTAAATTGAAATTCTTCATTAAAAAGGAAATCTTACCTTGAATGATGTCATGTACACTCCCTGCTTCTTGGGCGGTAACTGCGTAGGCTCTCCCTTGAACAACTGGCTTCCATGATTGAATAGGTCGTGGCATGGAAGCTGAGGTCGTCTTCTCCTTAATTGCTTCAGGGCAATCTCTAATTATGTGGTCTATCTTATCACATTTAAAACAACCTCGCATTCCTTGCCTGCAATCCGCCATTTTGTGAAACTTGCCACATTTGGCACAAGTCTCTCTTGGTGTTGAAGAAGCAGCTCTCGAAAAACCTTGTGTAACTGTAGCTCCGTTGGAAATAGCAGGACCCTCATACCTCATCGGTCTCCCTGATGCCAGCAATGGGAATCTTTGATGAGTAGTTTGTTGTGCGGCTCTCCCATACCCTGTCTGGAACAGTTGCTTCTGATTCGTTGCTATGAACCTCGGCTTCTTATTCATTGATTCATAACTCCTAGTTCTGCTTTGATCGATGCTTCCTCTTCCCTGTTGTTCCCTCTGACAATATCGGTTATTGTTTTCTTCTTCGACCACTAATGCCTTACTCATGACCTCTCCATAGGTCTTTAGCTGAAATGGCGCAACCCCTCCTCCGATGTCTGACCTTAAACCCTATTGGAACCTCTTCGCTTTCATCACATAAGAAATTACGTAGTCTAGAGCGAAATGAGCCAGTCTCCTAAATTCTACTCCGTACTCTCTTACGGTCATCCTTCCTTGTATTAGTTGCAAAAATTGAGTCTCCATCTGATTTCTGACAACCTCCGAAAAATATTGCTTATTGAACTCTTCAACAAATTCATCCCAAGTCTAGGGCATATCTGGAGTTTCTTGAGCTCTAGTTCGCGAAACAGATTTCCACCAAGGTCCAGCTTCTCCATCTAGCATATACGCTGCCCAACGGGCACTCTCGTCCTCTGTGCATGTTAGTACATTAAATACCTTCTCCATTTCCCCCAGCCAATTTTCTGCTGCCATGGTGTCTGCCTGCCCTGAAAAGCTAGGAGGTCTCATCCTCCTGAATTCGGTAAATGCTAAAGCTACTGGTAGTGAAGGTCCTACTAGAGGCGTAGGTGTCTGATGTGATTCTGGGGCTGCATGTGCTGCCAAGGATGCTGCTTGCTGTGCTATGGCAGTTGCCATGGTTTCCATTGTGTTTATCATCCTCTGATGCTCCTCTCTTTCTTCATTTCTCTCCCTCACTCTATCTTGTTCCCTTTGATCTCGCTCCTGATTTTCTGCATGATTTTGGTTCTCTCCTTGGCCACTGCCCTCGGGAATCTCCCTATTTCCTAATGGTACCCTGTTGGTAGGCGAGATGAACCCATCTCTACTGTGCAAATTCGTATCATGACCACCCCTGGGTCGGCCTCTTCCTCTAGGAAACATAATGGTCTGCATGAGAAACCACAGTTTCGTTAGCAGAAGTCCCTATGTTCTGACGAAATAATTGTCAGAAACTAAAAGAAAGGCTTTGATACCAATTGTGACAGCCCAAATTTTGACGTCTCAAAACCCGTGCCATCAGCATGACCCTCAAGGTCGTGCCCTGGGATTCTTTACGATACGTTGGTATATTCAAGCTTAAAACCGCAATTAAGGCGCATATATTTACTCTTAACAAGTTTTCATATATTGAAAAGTAATTATGGTCTCTAAAGGCAATTCTTGTCCCATGCCAATTCATGGGCATAAGAACTTACCCAAACCGTTGGTGATAACAGTTCAACCCAGACGCCTTGTTAAAAGAATAATGGTATTTAATTGCATTCGAATAAAGAGGCTTGACATACTAAGCCGTACCTAATACTCTCCACTCACTCTCAAAGTACGCAAATGGGTCTCCTAGAAGAATTCCTCAAGAGGAGGTTCTGACTCTTCTCCGGTCATGTAATCCAAATCTTCTGGATCGACGTCTCCCGAAGCCTCTGTTGCCACTAAAACTGGACCTACGACGTATAGTCTAAGGGGTGAGCTACATCCTAAATCAATAGGGAACCAAAATGAACATATAGATTAAATCTCATATATATATGTTAGCGGTTTTAAAAGCACCATTTATCGGATATCACTTTTGCGAAAAACGATTGAAATAACTGAAATAAAAAGATGGGTACAACTATTACTTTGCGTGGTTTTTATTTGTTCTCACTGGTTTAGTTGTGAATTCTGCCTAATCACTTAAATCTTAACTTAAGTAATCCCCGAGCAATATAGCATCGAGCCCTGATGGAATACCCACCATCGTCATCTAACCAGACAGTTGTTATGTGTATTCCCTGGGAATACAGCCCAAGCCTCTTTCTCATAGGTGGCGGGGTCTATTCTCAAACCTACATCTCTGAGATGTGCTATGAATGTACGGATTGGCCACCGTACCAGTCACGGATATCCTGCCAAGTCAGTCGTGGGTATCCCGCCACGTCGGTGGCATATTCTAATCAAACCTTAAATAATAAAAATATCGACGTGCTCTACATGTAGTTATTCACCGTGATTGTGCTAATTTTATTACATTAGGCCTTATCACTAGCTTCCGTTTCACTGTTAGTTTTTATCTGCATCCCTGGGATGCCACTGGTTCAATGCATCATCTAGATGTCCACTTTACAATTTTTACGTCCCCTGGGGGCTCATGACTATCACTTTTGAAACTTACTCACACACCCTTTTTCATAATGATCATGCAATACTTGACTATTTAATTGAAATACACTACATATATGAGTTGATGAAATAATGCACATGTTTCAATGCAAATCCAACACACACTTTTCTCGTAGATGTTTACACGTCACAATCTCACGTCAAACCTATATTTCATGTGTTTAGAATATGTTTAGAAAGGTCACTAGAATCATTGGAGTACATAGCCTCCATGTATTTACACTAAAACTATTAAAATCTGTGTGGTGCCTCGCACGAGCGAGTACAATTCCTCGCTCGAGTGGTCACTTGACCTCGCTCAAGCGATCACTTGACATCGCGTGAGCAGTTCAACCGAGATCGCTCGAGCAGTTAAAATGAGCCATCTGAAGCTCTACAGGAAGCCTCGCTCGAGTGAGCTTCCCCTTTATTTTGGGTCTCGCTCGAGGGAGCCCAGAACAAAATCTGTTCTCAGGTTGTATATTCTGTCCTCGCTCAAGCGAACCATTTAGACCGCTCGAGCGAGGAGCGATAAAATTTAACTCCTCGATCTGTTCGAGAACCCTTTTCCTACTTCATTCAAGCCTTATTATCATCGACAGCCATTCAACCAATACCTTATACATTATTTAAGGACACACCTAACCATTTATTATGCATTTAACATACCTCAATTGATAGGTCTCGTATAAGTTCGATCCACGATTCAAAACTATACTAGACGAAGAGATCTCCAAAGTTCCTCATCCAACCTTTCCTCTTTCTAAGATAATTAGGTTACGTATTGGGGAACCCCTCTCCCCTTCATTCACTTATATATTTTTTTGTGAAAGTCAGTGTGTTTCACACACACACACATAGTGTATTCATGTTAGTTTTGGTTCCCTTATGAATCACACATACACGTGCATGGTACATGACGTGCGCGGTTCTTAAATATCTGGAGTTATGACACATTATCCTATAAGAAACAGATAAAACAAATAAATTTTCAAACAAATATTTTAACTCAAACAACAGAAAATCCTAAATCCAAATCTTATCCCCCAAATTTTTATAAACAAATGACTCAAAAGATTTATGAGTCTTCTTCACCGAAGAAAGCTAACTCCCAATCAAAATCACAAGAACACATTCATTGTTAAAAATGTTCAAAGTTTGGTCATTATGTCAATAGGTGTAAGATAAAGAAAAATTCAAGTCAACTTTATGACAAAGACCCAAAACTTATTCAGACAAAATTTGAATTTCCTTCATCCTCTGATCATTCAAAAATAAATTGTCAAGATTCTGGAATCACTGTTCCTACAAATATTCAACCAACTCTATTGGAATTAGTAGACAAACCTACTAATCCAATAAAAGAATCTAAAACTCAGTACTCAAATAATAAGTCTATTCCTAGACCGGTTACAATCAGTGACCTTAAACATGAAATTAATTCATTAAAAATTGAGATGAGTAAGAAAAGGAAATCTCTTACTACTCAACCACCAATTCAACAACATAATCAAATCAATATCATGAGCTAAGTAGCAGCTCAAAAATGATATATTCAAGTTACTTTGGTAATCAATCAAGAATTCACTATCAAAGATGTTGTTGCCCTAATTGATAGTGGAGCTGATCTAAATCGCATTCGTGAAGGATCGGGTTCCTACTCAATATTTTGATAAAACCACTCAAACCCTTAATAATGCTAGTGGTTACAAAATATAGATTAAATATAAATTAAATTATGTCCCAATTTGTAATAATGGAGTATGTATTCCATCTAATTTTATACTTATCAAAGATTTAACTCAAATTGTTATTCTTGGTACTCCTTTTATCACCTCTGTTTTCCCCTTAACCGAGGTAAATGAAAATGGTATTTATGCCCAATATAATGGGCATAATCTCCTATTTCAATTTGTAATTCCACCACAAAAAAAAGTAATCAATTCTGTAGAATCCAATTTATTCTTCAAAGAAAAACAACTTAACTTCTTACAACAAGAAGTCACGTTTTTATCTTTAGAAAAACAATTTGAATCCCTTTCAATACAAACCAAGATTTCTCAACTTTTGATGTGACAGCCCAGATTTTTCCAACCTAAATTTCCTGATATATTTTTTTTTCTTAAACCCAATGGGAAAACCCGGACCGCCAGATTGTAGACCACAATCTGATAGAGAATATTTGGCGCATCCATAAATATACGGAAATCAAAGCAATTATTACATATGGCATAATTAAAACCTCCATATCTAAAATCCAACAAGAACAAAACTAAATAAACACCAGTGATGACCAACCATCACCTAACAATGATGTACCCTAGTACGAATGTACCAAAATATAACTCACCAAATCCACAAAACACAATTCTACGAACCCTGAATAGAGTACAAATCCTTGTGCGGAAGCTCCCTTCTTTTAGTATGTATTCTGGGCCCTCCCAAACCTACACCTATGACGTATAGTCGAGGTGAGCTAACAACTAAGCTCAGTAGAGGACAAACAACATAAATTCACATTTACCATTCGAAAACATAGCTTCAACCAAGAGTCAAAACCATCATTTAATTTCTGCTTCCAAAACTTAATCATTCCCTTTCTTTTCAAACACACTTTTCAAAGCATTCATCAATTTCTTCTATTTCAAAACTCAACCTTAAACATTTAACTTTACCATGATATTCCATCCAAAAGTGCACATACTGAAAAGAATCTTAAAACAATTAGACTTATCCAAAAATATCTGAGGTTCCACACACATTCCAAATAACGTTGAATTTGCAAACACAAACTCAAACAACACAAGGGTGTCCAAGGGTGTTCCAAGTTTTCAAGGGTGTTCAATGTTTCCAAAGTGTCCAAGGGATGCAACGATATTCAATGATATCCAAAGGTGTCCAATGATTCCAAAGTGTCCAAGGGATGCAATCATGTCCAAGGGTGTCCAAAGGTGTTCAATGATTCCAAGGTGTCCAAGGGATGCAATCATGTCCAAGGGTGTCCAAAGGTGTTCAATGATTCCAAGGTGTCCAAGGGTGTTCAATATTTTCAAAGTGTGTTTAATGTTTCCAAAGTGTCCAAGGGATTCAATGATGTCGAAAGGTGTCCAATAATTCCAAGGTGTCCAAGGGATGCAATGTTGTTCCAAGGGATGCAACGATGTTCCAAGGGATGCATATACAGCGTATGTATGAATGCATGTACGGATAGGCCGCCGTACCAGCCCAAGGGATGCAGTCAAAGAATCCAAAGGATTCATATTGCAAATGCAAATGTCAAAAGTCCAAGCGTCGTTGAGTAAATCATAGTTCCAAGGGTGTCAAAATGATTCACGAGTGTCACCAGCGATCTCAAGATCTTATGTTCAAAACACGAGTCGAGCTCAACAATATCAAAGATTATCTAGAATCGAACATTATCACATGCATAATCACGATTTCACAAGTTCATATTCCAAATCATAAGAATCAAATATATAAATTTAGGTTGAGTTTCCCCTACCTTAATCTTGAGGTTGCGCAAAGCCAAGCAAGGTCCTATCGATGGCCTTCCGCCTTAATCTATATCACAAGCACACAATGGGGTATCAAAGATCAACTCTACTCACTAATAACTTATATGCATTTAAGTGTTTTCTCAAAAGCAAGGTTGAAATGGGCAAATTTATGCTAATATAGAATTTGATGCAACATTCCCCCTAAATGTTGACCTTCAAAACTTTAGATTTTGTAACGATCCCCAGTTTTAGACACTGCAGTGGTAAGTGTCTGGTCAGGTCATGCGTGAAGACCTCACTAGGATAGTCCGTAAATCATAGAAATGGGACTTCAAGCTAGATACATACAAAGTTATTAAAATAAAAGATGTAAACTATAGTATACATAAGTAAACTCCTATATACTAGAAGTGGTATATATGTTATATACTTAAGTTAAGCCATTTGGCTTTAATATATAACCAAGGAAAGGGGGGGGAGGCTAATATCTAAACTATTTGTCGTTTTTGGTTATTATTTTATATATAACCTCAAGAGAGAGCCTATTTTGTAACCCGTATGAGCTAATAAGCTCCTTACAGTTACAAGTTGCCTCCACGACTCTCGTGAGTCACCTTGTAGAAGCATGCACGCAAAGTCGATACCCATTGTTAGATAACAGCAGTTCTTTCGTTCCTTGAAGGTTGGTTAAAAATCAAAGGTAACTTAGAGAAAATTCTGTGAAAATCACCCACAACCATATGCTCTTGGTTCTTTTCATTCTGCTCCATACTCGAAATCGATAGCAAACACAGCAGCAATGATCAAATACTAAACAAAATCACCAAGAGGTAGGTCACTTGTTTGATCTTATACAAGAAGACTTAATCCTAGGAACTAGCAGTTCAAATTGTTGCCCAGAGATTGAGTGCAGCTCCTTGCACTTCTGGGTTCAAAATCTGTAAATGGTAAACCAGATATATATATAAATATATATATATATATATATATATATCGATACATATATATGCTACAAATTATATATATATATATAATGATAAGTGAGAAGTGACAAGAAACACATAAAGAAAGACTATATATATATATATATATATATATAGATATATATATATATAAAAGCAACAGCAACAGCAAGAAGAAGACCCAGCGGAAGCCTGGCAAGCCTTATGTGTTGCTGCGGCAACCCTATGCTCTGACCCCTGTGTGATATTTCGGTCATATTGTTTGGCCCCGAACTCAAAATGGCACGATTCTTAATGCGTTGGAAAGTAGACAACATGACCTACAACTTTCATGAAGTAATAAAGTTTTAAATCTAAAATTTAAAGGGTCAATACGTAGTGACAAGTTGCAGCAATATGCAACTGCAAAGCTTGCCGCGACAATAGTATACTCAGACCACTGTGTCATATTCTAATCATATCTTTTGATCCCGAACTTGGATGGACACGATTCCTAATGCGTTGGAAAGGGGACAACGAGCCCTACAACGTTCATGAAGGAACCAATTTTTGAATCCAACGTGTAAGGGGTGAAAAGGTAGTAACAAGTCATGGTAACATGCAACTGCAAAGCTTACCGCGGCAACCCTGCATCTGACACACTTCGCGACACCTCTGTCAGGGGTTTGTGCTGGGTTGACTTATTGAGTTTGCCCATAAGACATGGGACCATAAATGGTCCATAATTGGGATCTATGTTGACCCAATAAACCATTAAAAATACTAAACCTATGAACGACATTTCTAGGTGTCACTTGGTACACATGACGCGTTTGCTTGAAGACGAGCGTGCACGGGAAACTAGTTAAACGTAAACCTGGTGTAAGGTAGGGGATGTACTTTGCTAACTTGTGTTTTAATTGCTCATTCACATCTAGATAGCATATAAAATTATTTTATTCAATAAAGCTATAAGTATAAAATAGTTGCTTATAATGAGATAGATTCGATGTATGCTGTTGTAGGGACTTTTCTGAACTAAATGATATTGAGTTTTATATTCTCATCTAGTTAAGTAAACTCTTAGTAGAATCATGTGTACAGGAAATATGATATCTGATTAAATTTTATTTTCTGAGGATGATAGATATTAGTAAATGAAGGAATGTTTTGCATGATGGATATCAGTAACCTATGAATAGTTACCAACTGCAATGTGATATTTAATTTGGAATGGATAAGATATGCTCGAATTAAGGTTAAGAAATAAGGATGACAAGCGTGGTATATAAAGATGATTAGTAGTACCATGCCAATGTTGTTTTGATGAATTCAACCTTAAAGTATTCAACTTTGTTAAAATCAGTTTGGATAAACTATTAGTTAAGAATAAGAAGCTCAATTTTGAATTAGTATGAACATGATAGTGTAGCTTTGATACGTTCAGCTTGGATAAGTTCAGTGTTAATCAATTGTTAACTCAGTCAGTTAAGTATGCTAGTTTCATGACGTATAAACATGCAAGATCAGTAATGCTAATTCAGTGAGATGGAAAAAAGGATACGAGCAGTTTCAATGCATGAATATAAATAGTTATGTTAGGTTAGTATGCTATTTTAGTATTATGCAAATTTCAGATTATACTAATAAAAGTTTCGATAAATGATTATGAGCATATCAGTTCGATAAGATCAGCTTCACACATGTTATTATATTAGAACTATTGTCAAACCAATTTAGATGACTGGATATCGATCAGTAGATGAATTTGTATGTATGATGATACTTGATGAGTTTAGAGGAAGTATAATACATACACATGCTAGTTTTCAATGTATTACTATGACTGCTAGTGTTAGATCAACTTAGAAATCTACAGACTTGATGCATGCTTTACATAATTATTATGCTAGTTCAGCTTGGATACATGAATATCAATGATTATGATAGTTGCAGTCATATATGATCATGTGGGTTCAATTATTCAAATTAGTTTTGCTATATGATATCTGTTCACGATGTGCTCGCATATATATCATGCATTGTTCATATTCTGTTATCTTTGATGTCATGTACATGTCTTTAATACATCTTGAAACAAGTGATCCTGCTAACTCGGGAGCTTGATATCCCGTCCAAGTGATCCCGCTAACTCGGGAGCTTGATATCTCGTCCAAGTGATCCCGCTAACTCGAGAGCTTGATTTCCTCGGTCCAAGTGATCCCGCTAACTTGGGAGCTTGATAAGTGATCCCGCTAACTCGGGAGCTTGATTTTCTTGTTTCTTGTTCTTGTACATGTCTTGTTTCAACATGATTCATTGATCTCGCCTGATTCCTTGTCAGCATGAATATGTCAGTATTGTCAGCATGATACAATAATTGCATGATTTGGTGCTTGTTCTGTTATATACTGCTAGGATATATTGAAGCTCGAATGGACCTAATATAAGATGACATGTGTTTCGTTTTATTTTGCATCTAGACAAGAATGGATAATCTAACATATAAATTAGCACTTTAAATTTTCCCTGCTGAGCTTTGATGATAGCTCATCCTACGACTTTATGTCTTAGCTGCAGATATTGCTCAAGACCCTAAGCACGAAGCTGATCCTACCTACCAGTCTGAGGAGGAGGACGAGGAGGAAGGTTCTACTGAGGACTTCTTTCCTTGAGAGGTTTGGGAGAGATAGAGATTTGTTTTTAAAATATTAAATATGTATAAACAGCAGTGTGATTTAAGATAGTTTACTACTTCAGGTATAGGTTTCTGTTTATATTTCCTGTTCAATTTACTACTTTAGATAAAGGAATGGATATCAGTTGTTGCCATATTTCTTCGTATCAGAGTTAATTAAGTTCACTTCCGCATATGTAACACTTTGTACACGATGCCCTTGTATGACAGGATCATGTTAGGTGATCTGACGGCGCGGCCTTTCCCATTTACGAGATGGGGAAAAGTTGGGCTGTCACAGGTGACATCAGAGCTCGGCGTTAAGTCTCTGGAGACTTAACTCTCGCACGGATATATGGCAAGACTTCTGATGTTCGTTCAGTGTTAGAGCCTAGGCTTTAGGTCTTTAGGTCTTCTAGAGACTCAAGGCTATGGCACTAGGTTCTATTAGAGCATAGGTTGTGGATCTATATGAGCACGCTTGACTGGAGTGATCGGTCAATAGTGATCGAAGTATGCCTTTAGGATCTGAGGTAGGATGTAAATATTTTCAAGTCATGGGATCATGATGATCACGATCACTGTTAATTGGAACATTTGTTTCATTTTAATAGATCAATATGGCACCTCGCAAAAGAGCTAGGACCATGTATGCTAGGAAGAATGATCATGAACAAACTAGGCAACTACTGGAGACAGTGGTCAGAACAATGGCCCGACAAAATGAGTTACTTACGACACTAGTGCAGTCCACTGTACACACTTCTTCGCCCGCACTCATTGGGTCATGCTCACGGTGCAGAATACAATACAAGACGGGGAAATGTAGGTGGGCTACAGGTGAGTGTTTCAGATGTGGCAGACTAGGACATCTGATAAAAGATTGCCCTACGACGAAAATGAAAAAGACGACACCCGAATTTCAGCAACCTACTTAAGGTGTTTATCCAAAACCGACCATATCTACACCTTCGGGGTCATTCCGTCACTCAAACCCTACTCTAACGGGAGCGTTTGGAGTTCCACAAATTTCACGCACCTCTTCAACCATTCCGTTAGCATTATGTGGAAAATGTGGGAAGACACATAACATGGAGGAATGTCGTAGAGCATCTGGGGCGTGCTTTCGTTGTGGTATGATGGGACATCGGATTAAGGAGTGCCCAGAGATGGTGGGAACGACATCAAAGACGACACAAGATGCCCAAACCAGCAACGATATTATCTAAGGCATGTGAACTATTAGGTTATAAGTTATTTAAATTATTTCTGAGAAAGGTACATCTAGGTAAATAATTTATATATGTGTACATCTAGTATATTGTTTTCTTTTCATCAGTTTTAGAAATGATAAATTAATATTTTGCTATGTAAACGCAATTTAGCTAACACTAGTATATATATACATTAGATACCATGCACTTGTATCCAGAGGATGCGTACTTGTTATATGAGGCACATGTTTTGGTAGATCTTGTATCGGCACATTCCTTTGTTACACCCAATTTGTTAAAAGTTAGGAAAGTTGGGAGCCACCCCAGAACATCTCGACTTTATTATGACGTGTTAGTCCCAACCAGGCAGTCTGTCACTACTAACATGGTATGTCGATCAATCATCGTCGTACTCTAAGGTGACAAAGACTATGAAGCAGTAGCCGAGTGATTTTACTCGATTTACTCGATATGCAAGGATTCGTTGTAATCCTTGGCATGGATTGGCTATCCAATCATCATACGAGCATTGATTGTAGAAGCAGATTGCCCCTAGCCTGTGAATTCCCTAATATCTTCCCTGCTAAGTTGCCAGAATTTTTGCCTGGCAGGGAAGTGGAATTCGCTAGTGATTTAGCCCCGGGCATCGAGGAGGTATCAAAGGCACCTTATCGAATGACACCAGCGGAGTTAAAAGAACTCAAGGAGAAGTTACAAGAGCTTCTTGGCAAAGGGTTTATCAAACCGAGTGTGTCTTCGTGGGGTGCATGTTAAGACCTAAAAAGTACCACTTTTCACCCCTTAACTTAGCCTTTGATTAGACCCTTATCCATCTAATAAATGCTTGTTAAGTGTTTCCTGTAGGTAATAAACAGTAGGGCAATAAGGCCATGAATCCTGCTAAGGAGCCTATTTTGGCACCAGAAGTTTCTCAGAAGAATGAACCATGAATCCAGACCATAGAAGAGCCTCGCGCAGCTGACAAAGCTCCAGAGGATTCAGAAAAATACACTTCGCGTAGTCCTCGCGAAGTCCTAAGACTTCACAAACAAGTTCTCGCGCAATAGAGTGACAGAAGAACTTCAGAAGCCTTGAGTCGTGCAGCTCTCGCGAAGTTTAGAAGTTAAAGGTCGCGCAGCTCCCGTGCAGTTCAAAATGACCCCTCTCACCCTCGCGCGGTTCGCTCAGAACAGCTGAGGAGAGAGAAACAATCTGCCTCACCATGCAAATATCAAGAGAACCTATCGTGTAGTTCTCGCGCTATTAAGAAAGAAAGCAGTCTCGCGAAAGCTAGAATTAGCCTCACGAAGTGAAGAGGAAAGCTCGCACAGTTCCCGTGCTATTTCACAAATTATCAATCCAACTGCGCGAAGCCCAACCCAGCGAGAGCTTAACTGTCTACCTCGCGACTGCTCAAAGCATCAAGAAGCTGCAACCACGCGACGTTTGAAGCTTTAATGTTAAATTCAACCACACGAAGACTGGAGCTACCACGCGACAAGTCTGGGAATCGACTGCAACCTGGCGAAGCTCTGAACTCCAACTTCCAACATTTTGTAGAGGACTTTCTAGGGATTTCCAAAGATTAGGGCACGCACTTCCACGCTCAAATCTCCGTGCAAGCGCCCCGAGGCATCCAAGGATCATTAATATGCCATGTGGCATCTCTAAAATTAGGGTTTCCTAACCCTAATACGCCGCCACAGCCACTCCTATATAAACCTAAGCCTGGTTAGGTTTAGGGGGGATCATTCTTTTGGGAATCCTTGAGACATTTTGATCGGAGATCATTTTCTTTTCTATTTCTCTGTAGCTGTAAGTAGTTTTCTTTTTTTTTTCTTTTTCTTCTCTCCATGGTTCACCACTTGCTGGCCATGCCTTTGCATGTCTATTGAGATTAGATTAATGGAGTTTGTGTAATAGAATTTGTACTCTTATGTGATTTGTGTATTTATGAGTTGTTCTGTGCAAGGCTATTGCCTTGTGATCCGCCATTGCTTTGGTTGTGTTTCAAAGCAATGGAGGACTGATTCTAAGGACCCATTCAGATCCAAGTGACCTGTGTGTCTGGGCTATCATGGTCCTTTACAGCCTTACCACAGGACCGACTAGATCTGAAATCCCCATGAAAGCCTGAGCTGGTAGCCTTTTGACCATGGTGGTAGCAGCAATTAACTTGTTTTGTCTTGGGCTCCGTGAGGAGGATAGCCTCTGGGATAGTCTGTGACCATTTAAGTGGACAGGTTATAGCCTTAGGGTGAATCCAACTCGCCGATCCAAGATGGATCCTTCTTCCCCGAGCCTGAGCTGTTAAGCCTGCTAGGAGATTGTGCAGAGGCAGACTCCCCATATATTTGTATAGAACCACCATCAGATGTTAGATCTGATCTGGTTATGGAGATTGTAGGCTTGTGACTGGACCATTGCAACCCAACTCAAGCAATGGACAGCTAGATCGAAGGTGGTACTCAACCTCTT
Organism: Chloranthus sessilifolius; assembly: GCA_021018995.1. Classification (NCBI taxonomy): domain Eukaryota; kingdom Viridiplantae; phylum Streptophyta; class Magnoliopsida; order Chloranthales; family Chloranthaceae; genus Chloranthus; species Chloranthus sessilifolius. The sequence continues at coordinate 91,465,253 of CM037585.1, read as the reverse complement.
GCTGGTTCTATGTGTCTGGGCTGTCATGGTCCTATACAGCCTTAGCCCCACACATAGAGCTTTAGAGGTTGAGGTTCCCTATGGATTCCTGAGCTTTTGTAGCCTGGATGAAGTAGTGCCTACAATGATTAATTTGTTTTGACCCATCTCTGGACTGTGGTTCCCCTATGGGATAGTCTGTGACCATTTAAGTGGACAGGTTATAACCTTAAGGGATTGGATCATGGCATAGGGATGAGTTGAATTCATCCTCCTCTTTGGTGATAATGTAGCCATTGGATAGGATTTTCATAACATCAGATCTGAATCTGAGTTACAAAAACTCCTCTGATCTAGACTCAATAACCTACTTCTCACCCTTTTATATTTATTTTCCACAATCCATCCATCTTCTCAACCCTTTCTGTAGTTAACTCATTAGACTATCTTAGAATACTTAGAATAAGTGACCTTAAACTCCTCTCCTTTTAGGACTGCCAGATCTGTAGTCAGATCTGGAGGGACTACTAGAGATGGCTCCTTTGGAGCTGTAGATCACCTCTCCCTGTGGGACAAACTCTTATCAAAACTTGCTACATATGGACTCTGTATCTTGCAGGTCTAGGATTTCTCAGTTGTGCTGATTCCATCCCCTGTTTTACTCTTTCTTTGATTTTAAATTGTTTTTACCACTACACATAAAGCAAGCACACTGAGATTTCACAACAGTGCACCAATATTGTTCGTGAAGAAGAAAAATGGTCAATGCGTCTTCGCATTGACTACCGTCAACTCAATAAACTGACAATCAAGAATAGATATCCGCTCTCTCAAATCGACAAAGCTCATAAGTCAGCCTATGTCATCTATCCTGGTAGCACGAAGATGTATTAGGACTTAAAGAAGACATTTTGGTGGAATGGCTTGAAGTGAGAAGTGGCGGAATATGTTGTGAAAAGTTTGATCTGTCACCAAGTAAAGGTCGAACACAAGCATTCCGCTAGTCTGTTACAGTCACTGCCCATACCAAAGTGAAAAGGAGAGAACATTTCCATGGATTTTATCCTTGACTTACCCCGTACTTTGAAGGGTTACAATGCCATTTGGGTGATTGTTGATCGTCTCACCAAATCGGCACATTTCTTACCCTATAGTACGTGATATACAACATCGAAACTAGTCGAACTCTATCTGAGAGAGATTGTACGACTACATGGAATACCCATAAGCATTGTGTCGGATCGAGATCCTTTATACACTTCTCAATTTTGGCAAAGTTTCCAAGAAGGTATGGGTTCCAAGTTAGACTTCAGTACAACATTTCATCCTCAGACCGACGAGCAGACGGATAGGTTTAATCAAGTGATTGAAGACATGTTAAGGGCATGTATGCTGGATTTCCAAGGATCATGGGATAAGCACTTACGCCTGATCGAATTCGCATACAATAACAGCTTCCAATAGAGCATCGGTATGGCACCATTCGAGGCACTCTATGGACACTGATGTAAATCTCTAATTACCTGGAAAAACACTGGTAAACATCTTCTTTTATGCCCTGACTTGATCGAAAATACCAATGCGGTTGTACACGTCATTCGTAAGCAACTGAATAGTGCCTAGAGTCGGCAGAAGAGTTATGCCGATCTCAAACAAGGCAAGTTAAGCCCTTGTTATGTTGGACTATTTCCTATATTGGGGAGAGTAGGAGAAGTAGCGTATCGACTCGCGTTACCTCCGCACCTGACAGGCATTCATGACGTATTTCACGTATTGATGCTGAGAAAATACGTTAGTAACCGGACGCATGTGTTGGATTATCAACCGTTCGACATCCAGGAAGATCTAACGGTAACCAAAGAACCAGATCAGATTTTGGACCGCAGAGATCAAATTCTAAGAACAAAATCAATTCCACTTGTGTTGATCCAATGGAAGAATCATGGGTTGCATGAAGCTACCTGGGAGCGCGAAGCTGATATTCATGTTCAATACCCTAGATTATTTACATAGGGTACGTACCTAAACTTCACTTACAAATTCTTTGTACATGGTCACGTGAATATTGCTAAGAAATCAAATACTTAATTTCCGATTTTTAGAAATAATGATTCCTTTATAATTATTTTCCTATTTTATTGATGTACCTTGCAACAAACACCTACGACAATAGTATTTGAAAAACATGCTTACAAGTATAAATTTATTCTAACATTAAACACTAGAATATATTAAATATTATTTGAAGAATCCATAGAATGCAATAAGTGACACCTCAACAAGGCTATCTCACAGCCTTATTGCCACTTGTCCCAGGTGACTAATCCAAGGGCCCTTAGTGGGCTAATATAATAATTTATAGAATATTTGATAACAATTTTTAAGCTATATTGCAAAAATGGATCAAAGTCCATTGAAATAAAAAATTTTAACATAGAAAAATACATTAAAAATACCAATCACTATTTTCTATAAACCCCTTATCTGTTAAGAACACTTGGTAGTCCTCTATGGTGTATGTAAATCTTAAAGTGCAATTCTCTTGTTCTTATTTAAATTTTGTCTTCAATAAGGATACGGAGTAGTTCAATTTGGTATTTGTATGTGAATGGTCTAATGTTCATTTGAGCATCCATGTTAATTTGTAAATAATCCTCATCAGGTGCCACATGAAATAAAACCATGTTCATTAAGACACATGAAATCAGGTGCCACATGAGTGTGGTTAATTCCAAAATTTCAGTTGTTTTTTTTTTTTTTTCACAAATGTAGCTTTGATTTTGGTTTTGTCTGTTTAATGATTCCTCGTCTTATGATAAATTTGGTGAATAAAACACCACATATGGTATGAACACTGCAGCTTTGCTATTCACTATTGTGACATTCATATGTTCACCAAATAGTCCAGATTGATTTTCGAGGACGAACATTCCTAAAATAGGGGAGAATGTAACGATCCCAAGTTTTAGACATTGCAGTGGTAAGTGTTTGGTCAGGTCATGAGTGAAGACCTCACTAGGATAGTCCGTAAATGTTAGAAATGGGACTTCAAGCTAGATACATACAAAGTTGTTAAAATAAAAGATGTAAACTATAGTATACATAAGTAAACTCCTATATACCGAAGTGGTATATATGCTATATACTTAAGTTAAGCCATTTGGCTTTAATATATAACCAAGGAAAGGGGGGGAGGCTAATATCTAAACTATTTGTCGTTTTTGGTTATTATTTTATATATAACCTAAAGAGAGAGCCTATTTTGTTCTTTATAAAACATATTACTCCGGTGATATTGGGTTACATCGAATTGTAACCCGTATGAGCTAATAAGCTCCTTACAGTTACAAGTTGCCTCCACGACTCTCGTGAGTCACCTCGTAGAAGCATGCACGCAAAGTCGATACCCATTGTTAGATAACAGCATTTCTTTCGTTCCTTGAAGGTTGGTTAAAAATCAGAGGTAACTTAGAGAAAATTTTGTGAAAATCACCCACAACCATAGGCTCTCGGTTCTTTCCATTCTGCTCCATACTCGAAATCGGCAGCAAACACAGCAGCAATGATCAAATGCTAAACAAATTCACCAAGAGGTAGGTCACTTGTTTGATCTTATACAAGAAGACTTAATCCTAGGAACTAGCAGTTCAAATTGTTGCCCAGAAATTGAGTGCAGCTCCTTGCACTTCTGGGTTCAAAATCTGTAAATGGTAAACCAGATATATATATATATATATATATATCAATACATATATATGCTACAGATTATATATATATATAAGGATAAGTGAGAAGTGAGAAGAAATACATAAAGAAAGACTATATATATATATATATATATATATATATATATATATATATATAAGCAACAGCAACAGCAAGAAGAAGACCCAGCTGAAGCCCGGCAAGCCAGGCTTGCCGCCACAAGCCTTATGTGTTGCCGCAGCAACCCTATGCTCAGACCCCTGTTTGATATTTCGGTCATATCATTTGACCCAGAACTCCAAATGGCACGATTCTTAATGCGTTGGAAAGTAGACAATGAGACCTACAACGTTCATAAATGAATTAAGTTCTAAATCTAATATTTAAAAGGTCAAAACGTAGTGACAAGTTGCAGCAACATGCAACTGCAAAGCTTGCCGCGGCAACAGTATACTCAGACCACTATATCGTATTTTAATCATATCTTTTGATCCCAAACTCGGATGGACACGATTCCTGATGTGTTGGAAAGGGAACAATGAGCCCTACAACGTTTATGAAGGAATCAATTTCTGAATCTAATGTTTAAGGGGTGAAACGGTAGTAGCAAGTCATGGTAACATGCAACTACAAAGCTTGCCGCGACAACTTATGTTGCTTGCCGCGGCAACCCTGCATCTGACACACTTAGCGACACCTCTGTCAGGGGTTTGTGCTGGGTTGACTTATTGAGTTTTCCCATAAGACATGGGACCATAAATGGTCCATAATTGGGGTCTATGTTGACCCAATAAACCATTAAAAATACTAAACCTATGAACGACATTTCTAGGTGTCACTTGGTACACATGATGTGTTTGCTTGAAGACGAGCGTGCACGGGAAACTAGTTAAACGTAAACCTGGTGTAAGGTAGGAAATGTACTTTGCTAACTTGTGTTTTAATTGCTCATTCACATCTAGATAGCATATAAAATTATTTTGTTCAATAAAGCTCTAAGTATAAAATAGTTGCCTATAATGAGATAGATTCGATGTATGCAATTGTAGGGGCTTTTCTGAACTAAACGATATTGAGTTTTATATTCTCATCTAGTTAGGTAAACTCTTAGTAGAATCATGTGTACAGGAAATATGATATCTGATTAAATTTTGTTTTCTGAGGATGATAGATATTAGTAAATGAAGGAATGTTTTGCATGATGAATATCAGTAACCTATGAATAGTTACCAACTGCAATGTGATATTTAATTTGGAACGGATAAGATATGCTCAAATTAAGGTTAAGAAATAAGGACGACAAGCGTAGTATATAAAGATGATTAGTAGTACCATGCCAATGTTGTTTTGATGAATTCAACCTTAAAGTATTCAACTTTGTTAAAATCAGTTTGGATAAACTATTAGTTAAGAATAAGAAGCTCAATTTTGAATTAGTATGAACATGATAGTGTAGCTTTGATATGTTCAGCTTGGATAAGTTCAGTGTTAATCAATAGTTAACTCAGTTAGTTAAGTATGCTAGTTTCATGATGTATAAACATGCAAGATCAGTAATGCTAATTCAGTGAGATGGAAAAAAGGATACGAGCAGTTTCAATGCATGAATATAAATAGTTATGCTAGGTTAGTATGCTAGTTTAGTATTATGCAAGTTTCAGATTATACTCATAAAAGTTTCGATAAATGATTATGAGCATATCAGTTCGATAAGATCAGCTTCACACATGTTATTATATTAGAACTATTGTCAAACCAATTTAGATGACTGGATATCGATCAGTAGATGAATTTGTATGTATGATGATACTTGATGAGTTTAGAGGAAGTATAATGTATGCACATGCTAGTTTTCAATGTATTATTATGACTGCTGGTGTTAGATCAGTTTAGAAATATACAGACTTGATGCATGCTTTACATAATTATGATGCTAGTTCAGCTTGGATACATGAATATCAATGATTGCGATAGCTGTAGTCATATATGATCACGTGGGTTCAATTATTCAAATCAGTTTTGCTATATGATATCTGTTCACGATGTGCTTGCATATATATCATGCATTGTTCATATTCTGTTATCTTTGATATCATGTACACGTCTTTAATGCATCTTGAAACAAGTGATCCCGCTAACTCGGGAGCTTGATATCCCGTCCAAGTGATCCCGCTAACTCGGGAGCTTGATATCTCGTCCAAGTGATCCCGCTAACTCGGGAGCTTGATTTCCTCGGTCCAAGTGATCCCGCTAACTCGGGAGCTTGACAAGTGATCCCGCTGACTCGGGAGCTTGATTTTCTTGTTTCTTGTTCTTGTACATGTCTTGTTTCAGCATGATTCATTGATCTCGCCTGATTCCATGTCAGCATGAATATGTCAGCATTGTCAGCATGATACAATAATTGCATGATTTGGTCCTTGTTCTGTTATATACTGCCAGGATATATAGAAGCTAGAATTGAACTAATATAAGATTACATGTGTTTCATTTTATTTTGCATCTAGACATGAATGGATAATCTAACATATAAAATAGCACTTTAAATTTTCCCTGCTAAGCTTTGATGATACCTCATCCTACGACTTTATGTCTTAGCTGTAGATATTGCTCAAGACTGAACACGAAGCTGATCCTACCTACCAGTCTGAGGAGGAGGACGAGGAGGAAGGTTCTACTGAGGACTTCTATCCTTGAGAGGTTTGGGAGAGATAGAGATTTGTTTTTAAAATATTAAATATGTATAAACAGCAGTGTGATTTAAGATAGTTTACTACTTCAGGTATAGGTTTCTATTTATATTTCCTGTTCAATTTACTGCTTTAGATAAAGGAATGGATATAAGTTGTTGTCATATTTCTTGGTATCAGAGTTAATTAAATTCGCTTCCGCATATATAACACTTTGTACAAGATGCCCTTGTATGACAGGATCATATTAGGTGATCTGACGGCGCGACCTTTCCCATTTACGAGAAGGGGAAAGGTTGGGCTGTCACAGATTCATGAGTTAGATAAAACACAAAAGTTGTAGAGCTCATCGTCCTCTTTCCAACGCCATAAGAATTGCATCAATCGAAGTTTGGGGTAAAAAGATACAGCCAAAATACTGAAGCAGTATCGACAATCCTAGTCAAAATCGTTCAACGATTTAAAATTGATAGAACGGTTTCTAATTTCGTTCGAACAATTTTCAAAACTGATCGAACGGTTCCCAAACCGAACAGAAACCTTCAGATTTCCCTCTTGACGAAATCGTTCGATCGATTTCTAATTTCGATCGAACGGTTTCGTCAGATTTCACCCAAAATCGGGTTCAAGCATCTCTAACTCATTTTTATTTAAATCTTAACCCATTTTCTTCAAATCTCCCACTCATAATCTAACTAAGGATTAATCTACATACAAATCACAACTTAAATCAAAATTTTTACCTTTAATCCAACAATTTTCTCTCCGATCGGATTGTCTTCTTCCTAGCAAGCAAATGGGTTTCCAAACCCCTTTTGATCCTTCCAAGCCCTACAATTTCCACAATTTCGACAAGATTGTTAGGTGATCATCCACACATGCTTCGTACAAACCTCACTATGATTTAGCCTATCAAAACACATCATTCTCTTTGCAAGGAAAATGGGTTTTCAAAACCCACATCGATCTCCTATGAGCTCCACACACACGGTCAAGCCAACACAATCGTAGACAATCCTTCCCGAAATTATTCACTTCACATAAACGCCACCATGATCAAGTGAATTAACCCTATGGATTCAAGAAAAATTCTTTCTCTTCTCCCAACCCTTCTCTTTCCTTTCTCTCTCTAACTCACAAAACCCTACAAATGTTTGCAACCGGGTATGGCTTTATATGAAGCTTGCTTTGTCTTATAAAAAGGAGGGTCGGTTCCCATGCGAAACACAAACACACCCCTTGGGTGTTATTTCTTAATCACATAAGGTGTTTGGCTCCGATTCCCATGCAAAATACAAACACATTTCACTTGTATGTTCTACTTCTTATCCAAGGACTTAGGTTTGGTGTTAAGCCAATACGTCATACCTTGGTGTATGACATCACATCAACTGGTTCCTTATCATACTTTAGATCTCTTCTTTCTTATCCATCACAAGTTAACTGAACTCACACTAATATTTTATTATTTTATCCTATTCGGTGTGCAACCCGTCGGGCGCACACATCAAGACGTATTATTCAAAGGACCAAATTTTTGGGATGTTACATTCTTCTCACCTTATAAAATTTTTGTCCTCGAAAATTGCTGTAAGTAGTAACATGTTGATCGAACCTAATCATACACCAATTGGAAGATGTCCATATCTCAATCTGAAGACCATTCAAAGCAATAGTGTTGATACTCACATCCTACATTAACATACATATACGTATCCACGAGTCACATTCACCTCCACACATACACACATCCATAGCCTACACATCTACATACATACCTACATAAAAATCCATACCTCTTCTTATTGAAAACTCACGCCTCCAAAAATCTACTAAAATGAGTAAAATTTCATTCTATATTGACTCAAACTCACGCCACGTTGGTGGGGTATTCTCCGAACCTTAAATCAGTTGTGCGAAATACATATAGTTATTCACCGTGAAATTGTGGTAAATATAACAATTCAAAGCTTGTTCAAGTCTCATTCACTTCCTCTTAAGCTTCTCAACTACCAACACATGATGTAATGAGAATTAAAGCCTCCCAATTCCTTATAACTCACTCATGACTAGGGTATAAAGCATACACACCTAGATAGATGTATATGACCCAATCAAACTAACACTTATAACGTGCATACTCTATATTTTTTATATGACCTATCTAACTTAAAGCAAACAAGTCAACATTTACCTGGTCCAACAAGTGACCAGTCGGGCACGCTTCCCGAGATATACTATTTAAAGTCTAAATTTTTATTTTTTTATTTTTTTATTTTGAGACGTTACATTCTCCTCAGCTTAGGAATTTTCGTCCCCAAAAATTGCACTCAACGGCTCCCCCCCCCCCGCATGGGAGACCCACACATATAGTAAAACACGTCTATGGACACAAACATAACAACACATCCTGCATAAATTCAAACCACATATCCTGCAACAATTACAAATCCACATATCCTGCATAAATTCAAATCATATATCCTGCAGAAGTTACAAATCCACATATCCTGTACAATTCTAATTTACATCCATGTTTCCATAATATGCTAAAAATTTTAATTGAACCAGCAAAGACATTCTGTTTGATCAAAGAATACCGACAAAATTGCAAGCCAAAGCAGTCACAACAATCACGGCATAGGATCACCTGCACAACGAGGTAGTCACAACACCCACATATACCAAAACACAATAATAACTATAACATACAGAACACCCAACTAAACTAAGCCATATCAAAACCATGACATATATATCAAAATAGGAAAATATATAATGCACAACCAACACATGTAAGCACATCACTTAGTGGCAACCATGCCCCAATCGTCAACCATGCCACGATTGTTTGAAAGGACATACGTCCAAGGTACCTATTTTAAAGATATAAAAACATCCAAAAGTTAAAATATCAAAATTTGAAATATTCCATGTGTCTCTAAATCAATCCAAGGTCTGTAGCTATCTCTCGGCAACCCCATCTAGGTATCCTCATCAAAATTCAACATCATCTAACCAGGATTATCACAATATCCTCCTCTTAAAGGAATTTTCGTTCTCAAAAATTGACCATACGTGAAAGCTCACTCGGCATATCCACTATAGGCATTATAAAATTTAGTTATGATTACATAAGTTGATTTTTATCCACAACGGATGCATAAAAAAGGGTGCTAAAAAAACTATTCGCATACACACCCACAATGTATTCACCAACCATCCCATCAAACCCACATATCATAGCTATATCTCCATAAACCAAAACTCTAAATGTTAATAAAACTAACAATAATTATCTTACATAATATATCATAAGTTTAGAAAACACATCTCCCAACCATAAAAGCTAAGTCATAAGCTATCTATCACAACTAATGAGACGACGATAATATCCACAAAACATGGAAACACACCCCAAGACTTAACTCGTTCATCATGACAAAGGTTATGCGATCACGCATCAAAAGTGAATCATGAATTACAAATCATGTCCATAAAAGAAACAAAACAAAATAAAATATCAACAGTCAGAGTGGGCCTAGGGCCTCTGAACAGACGCTGAAGTTACTCTTTCTTTCCTTGATTCAGTACAGTCCCGAATCTGATGTCCCATTCAGCCACAATTGAAACAAGCACCCGTAGTCTACCGACATCTCTCTATCGCATGTTGTCCCTCGCATCTTAAGCATGACTCACTCGGTGTGGACGAGGAAGTGTGGGAAGTTTGTTGTAGTCGCGATGCCCCAGCGATCGTGGGATTTGTAAGGTGAAGGGGCACCACAGGCGTGGACATGGACGGTCTTGAATAAGCAGTATGAGTAGGTTGAGGTGGTGCCGACATCAAGAATTTCAGTCTCTTGTCTGTCAGGCCAGAAGTACTGGATCGCTCTTGATCTGCCTTATTCTTGTTCTGCTAATCCCGCCTTTTATACAGATTATCTATAGCTCTGTCGGCCACAATTGCCTTTCCCATCACTTCAACATAGGTCTCTAGGTCAAAAATCGATACCCGCTCATGGACATCCGGCTTCAAACGTTCCTCAAATTTGGCTGCCCTCATGATCTCTGTGTATACTAGTTCAGGTGCAAATCGTGACAAGCGTGTAAAGTCTCTTCTCATCTGAACTCTCACATGTTTGGGAAAGTATTCCTGATTAAACTCTCTGACAAACTCTGCCCAAGTCCATAGACGATGAGGGATTTCAATTTCCCTTCTTCTCAATACAGATTTCCACCAGGGATCGGCATCTCCCTCAAGCTGGAAGGAGGCCCAGCCTACCTTCTTGTCTTCAATGCTCTGAAGTCTCTGTAGAAGTTTCTCAATTTGATTTAACCATTTTTCTGCTTCTAGTAGGTCTGTCTGCCCATAGAAACTAAGAGGTCTCAATCTCCTGAAGTCCACAAATGATGAAGGCAATAATGCTGGTGGCTACTGATGGATCACGTTATTGGCAGCCAATAGTGCAGTCTGCTCAGCCAATAGTGCAGTCTGCTGAGTCTATCCGGCCATCGCAGCGGCCACGGCCCCCCCATTGCATGCGCCATCCTATCCGTCGCTTCATTCCTCTGATCCCTCTCATCAGGCGAGTGTCTCTGATTTCTACTAGAACTCGTAGGGATCTCATCCTCACTCAGATTTCTATTGCGACCGCCTCTAGGTCAACCTCTACCTCTACCAGATATAATGATCTGTTACAATGAAACATAATTTTAATTAACAACCGGTCAACATATTTGAACAGAACTCTTAAAATACCACAGCTTATCCTCTGACAGAATCTAATATCACATCTTTAGACCTACGACCATATTCCTGCACCCACGGCTAGGGCTCTCAGTCTAATGGGAGACTTAACGCCTAGGATCAGACAAAACTTAAAGTCATTCAGAGACATGACTCTAAATCTCTAAAAGAATTCAGAATAGGGATTGTGAATCCCTCCTAAGTTCCGACAGAATCTAATGTCATCACGTTCGGGTCCCAATAAGACCTAATACTTAAGCTTTGATACCAACTGTTACAGCCCAAATTTTCCCAACCTAAATTTCCTAATATTTTTTTTTTTCTAAACCCAATGGGAAAACCCAGACCGCCAGATCATAGACCAGAATCTGATACAAAATACTTGGCACATCAATAAATATAAGGAAATCAAAGCAATTATTACAAATGACATAATTAAAACCTCCATATCTAAAATCCAACAAGAACAAAACTAAATAAACACCAGTGATGACCAACCATCACCTAACAATGATGTACCCTAGTACGAATGTACCAAAACATAACTCACCAAATCCACAAAGCACAATTCTACGATCCCTGAATAGAGTACAAATCCTTGTGCGAAAGCTCCCTTCTTTTAGTATGTAATATGGGCCCTCCCAAACCTACACCTGTGACGTATAGTCGGGGTGAGCTAACAACTAAGCTCAGTAGAGGATAAACAACATAAATTCACATTTAACATTCGAAAACATAGCTTCAACCAAGAGTCAAAACCATCATTTAATTTCTACTTCCAAAACTTAATCATTCCCTTTCTTTTCAAACACACTTTTCAAAGCATTCATCAATTTCTTCTATTTCAAAACTCAACCTTAAATATTTAACTTTACCATGATATTCCATCCAAAAGTATACATATCGAAAAAAATCTTAAAACAATTAGACTTATCCAAAAATATCTGAGATTTCACACACATTCCAAATAACGTCGAATTTGCAAACACAAACTCAAACAACACAAGGGTGTCCAAGGGTGTTCCAAGTTTCCAAGGGTGTTCAATGTTTCCAAAGTGTCCAAGGGATGCAACAATGTTCAATGGTATCCAAAGGTGTCCAGTGATTCCAAAGTGTCCAAGGGATGCAATCATGTCCAAGGGTGTTGTTAAGTAGTGAAAAATACCATTTTTCACCCCTAAACATGAGCTTTGAAAGACCCTTGAGAAGACTAAATAAGTGCTTTAGTGTGCATTTTACAGCTAACCAATTAGACAGGTCCAAGTCCGAAAAGCATCCTAAAATGATAAAAAATCTGACAACTCATGTCAAGCTCAAAGAGGGAGTGAAGAAATAGCCTCAGCAATGGCTAAAAAGGTCCTAAAAGAGCAAGAAAAGACCTGAAGAAGAAGAAGGATCCATTCGCAAAGAAGAAATCAAGTTAAAAGTTCAAATCGCAAAGTAAAAAGTACTTTTCGAAAAGGTCAAAGTTCTGTTCGAATTGATTCTGGAGCTGTAATGAACTACTCGAAAAGAACCATGTTCTGTTCAGCAGTTGAAATTTCCTTTTTGAATAGAAGATGCAGGGAGACGTCCTTTGCGAAAAGACTTTCGAAGCCAAATTGCTGCGAAAAGAACTTACGAGCCAAAACACTTTGCGAAAAGGCACTTAAACTCTCTGAAAGGACATTACGGGAATTCTGACTTGTTTAAAGGGCATTTCAGTAATCTCTGCACGCCCAATGCATTTAATGAAGATTCCAATCAAGATCCAAAAGCATATTCCAACCCATGTGAGCGCTCAAAGATGAAATCACTTGGCGGGAACTTCTAGAAGCTCAAACAGATTTTAATTCCATAATGTAATTGATGCTTCTAGCGCTGATTGGTGAACGGATCGAGCATTTTCATTGGCGTAAACAGATCCGGATCCCCGTGCTCAATCGCCATTGGGCAATCCAGATCGAACACTTCGATTGGTCAATTCAATACACTGCAGGATCAAGGGAAAGCTATAAATAGAAGACATTTGCCCAATTGTGGCATCCAAATTTTGAGTTTTCATCTCTATTTCCCTACCTTCCTACGATAGCCTATCTGTACCTCCCGTAATAGCTTCTTTTGTTTTACTTTTGAGAGTTGTTGAGAGTGATTTGTAACTCCAAGGAGATCGGATTCAAGGCTGCAAGTCAGGGCTTTCTAAAGCCGTGCTTTGTAATTGTAATTTTGGATTTTAAAGGTTCTTTGTAATTTGTGTCTTCTCCATTGGAGTCATGTCGAGGGTTACGAATGTTCACCTTAGTGCATTAGACTTCTTTAGATTCACTCACCCGCATCCAACTTCCCTTAATTCATTGTCCCCTGCTAATTAGCGTTGGTAACCTAATTCTAGCAAAGACTTACGATGATGTTCATGTTACGAACTAAAGACGAGGCCACAACTATTGGATGATCTGTGACCATTGGATGATCATAGCCATAAGTCTAAACCTATTCCTTAATTCGGATTTATTTCTCTTACATCTGTGCTGCTAGCCAGATGAGGATTGAATCTGCTCTACTGCAATACTGATTCTCCATTAAAATTCAAAGGCTAAAATACATGAAGCTATTATTTCTGCATTTGATTTATTTTAAACACCTCCACAACTCGGATCTGGATCACGTAGTTAGTTCTTTTCTTTATTTGCTTTTAGTTAAACGTGACAAAACCCAACACTCTCTCTTTATCTGCTTTCTAGATAATTATAGAGCCAGATCTGGTAGCACAGATCTGGAGGTTTATCTCTCATTTTAGACAAATTCTCTGTGGACGATCTTGAAATACTTACTTTTAAAACTTGCTACAATTGGCCCTGATCTTGCAGGCTAATGTTAGCCCCAGTGTGCTGCCGATATTCCTTTCATAAGTTAACATCCATATAACTTAGCATTCTTTAATTCTTTAATTCTTTATTCATAATGCACACAATTATGGCACACTTGGAGCGACAACAGGTGTCCAAAGGTGTTCAATGATTCTAAGGTGTCCAAGGGATGCAATTATGTCCAAGGGTGTCCAAAGTTGTTCAATGATTCCAAGGTGTCCAAGGGTGTTCAATATTTTCAAAGTGTATTCAATGTTTCCAAAGTGTCCAAGGGATGCAATGATGTCCAAAGGTGTCAAATAATTCCAAGGTGTCGAAGGGATGCAATGATATCCAAGGGATGCAATGATGTTCCAAGGGATGCATATGCATCGTATGTATGAATGCATGTACGGATAGGCCGCCGTACCGGCCCAAGGTATGCAGTCAAAGAATCCAAAGGATTCATAATGCAAATGTAATGTCAAAAGTTCAAGCATCGTTGAGTAAATCATAGTTCCAAGGGTGTCAAAATGATTCACGAGTGTCACCAGCGATCTCAAGATCTTACTTTCAAAGCACGAGTCGAGCTCAACAATATCAAAGATTATCTAGAATCGAACATTATCACATGCATAATCACGATTTTGAAAGTTCATATTCCAAATCATAAGACTCCAATTCTAACATATCCAACTCCGATCAACTCATCAAATTCATGCAAACACATCTAATACTATGAATCAAGTCAAATATATAAATTTAGGTCGAGTTTCCCCTACCTTAATCTTGAGGTTGGGCGAAGCCAAGCAAGGTCCTATCAATGGACTTCCACCTCAATCTATCTCACAAGCATAGAATGGTGTATCAACGATCAACTCTACTCACTAATAACTTATATGCATTTAAGTGTTTTCTCAAAACCAAGGTTGAAACGGGCAAATTCATGCTAATATAGAATTTGATGCAACATTTCTCCTAAATGTTGAACTTTAAAACTTGAGATTCATGAGTTAGTCAAAACAAAAACGTTTTAGAGCTCATCATCCTCTTTCCAACGCCATAAGAATTGTATCAATCGGAGTTCGGGATAAAACGTTACGGCCGAAATACTGAAGCGGTATCAGCGAACCTAGTCAAAATCGTTCGAACGATTTAAAATCGATCGAACGGTTTCTAATTTCATTCGAATGATTTTCAAAACTAATCGAACAGTTTCCAAACCGACCAAAAACCTTCAAATTTCACTCTTGATGAAATCGTTCGATCGATTTCTAATTTCGATCGAACGGTTTCGTCAGATTTCACGTAAAATCGGGTTCAAGCATCTCTAAATCATTTTTCTTTAAATCTTAACCCATTTTCTTCAAATCTCCCACTCATAATCTAACTAAGGATTAAGCTACATACAAATCACAACTTAAATCAAAATTTTTACCTTTAATCTAACGATTTTCTCCCCGATCGGATCGTCTTCTTCCTTGCAAGCAAATGGGTTTCCAAACCCCTTTTGATCTTTCCAAGCTCACGATTTCCACAATTTCGACACGATCGTTAGGTGATCATCCACACACGCTTCGTACAAACCTTACTACGATTTAGCCGAACAAAACACACCATTCTCTTTGCAAGGAAAATGGGTTTTCAAAACCCACATCGATCTCCTATGAGCTCCACGCACACGATCAAGCCAACACAATCATAGACAATCCTTCACAAAATTATTCACTTCACATAAATGCCACCATGATCAAGTAAATTAACCCTATGGATTCAAGAAAAACTCTTTCTCTTCTCCCAACCCTTCTCTTTCCTTTTTCTCTCTAACTCACAAAACCCCACAAATGTTTGCAACCGAGTATGACTTCTAAATGAAGCTTGCTTTGTATTATAAAAAGGGGGGTCGGTTCCCATGCGAAACACAAACACACCCCTTGGGTGTTATTTCTTAATCACATAAGGTGTTTGGCTCCGATTCCCATGCGAAATACAAACACATTTTACTTGTATGTTCTACTTCTTATCCAAGGACTTAGGTTTGGTGTTAAGCTAATACGTCGTACCTCGGTGTATGCCATCACATCAACTGATTACTTATCATACTTTAGATCTCTTCTTTCTTATCAATCACAAGCTAACTGAACTCACATTAATATTTTATTATTTTATCCTATTCGGCGTGCGACCCGTCGAGCGCGCACATCAAGACGTATTGTTCAAAGGACCAAATTTTTGGGATGTTACATTTGAAATCTTACCACAATGATATTTGTAGTGATATACCAAAGGCTTTTTGGGATCGCAAGAAACATATTGTTTCTCTTCCCTATAATCCTGATTTTAATGAACGACATATTCCAACTAAAGCAAGACCAAGTCAAATGAAACTTGCTTATTTAGAATTATGCAAAACTGAAATTGCCAGTTTATTGCACAAACAACTTATTCGTCCCAGTCACTCCCCATGGAGTTGTACAACTTTTTATGTGAATAAAAATGCTGAACGAGAACGAGGAACTCCTCATCTAGTTATCAATTATAAACCATTGAATGATTATCTCCAATGGATTTGTTATCCTATTCCTAACAAAAAGGATTTGTTGGATCGCTTATATTCAGCCACTATTTTCTCTAAATTCGATCTCAAATTAGGGTATTGGCAAATTCAGGTGGCCGAGACTGACAGGTATAAAACCGCTTTTACTGTTCCTTTTGGACATTTTGAATGGAATGTTATGCCATTTGGCCTTAAAAATGCTCCTTCTGAATTTCAGAGTATTATGAATGAAATATTCACTCCATATACTGAATTTTCTATAGTCTATATTGATGACATACTTATCTTTTCAAAATCCATTGACCAGCATTTTAAACATTTAAAAATTTTCGAAGTCATTATCCACAAAAATTGATTGGTTGTTTCTGCTCCTAAAATCAAGCTATTTCAAACATCTATTCGATTTCTTGGTCACAATATTCACCAAGGCCAAATTATTCCAATTGACCAAAGTATTGAATTTGCCTCAAAATTTCCTGATGAAATTCTGGACAAAACTCAATTACAAAGATTTTTGGACAGTCTAAATTATGTTGCAAATTTTATTCCTAACCTGGCACATGATGCAAAAATATTACAATCACAACTCCAAAAGAATCCATCCCCATTGACCGATGACCATACCAAAGCTATTCAACAAATAAAGTTAAAGGTTAAGCAAATTCCCTGCCTTTCTTTAGCCAACCCACTTTGGTATAAGATAGTGGAGACAGATGCCTCACAAATAGGCTATGGAGGAATTTTGAAACAACTCAATCCTTCAAAATAGAAGGAGGAATTAATCAGATACACTTCTGGTGTTTGGAAAGATGGCCAAACCAATTATTCCACTATCAAACAAGAAGTTTTAGCCATTGTCAAAAGTATTCAAAATTTTCAGGATGATTTGCTTAATCAGTCTTTTTTACTTAGAATAGACAGCAGTGTAACAAAATCCATTTTACAAAAAGATGTCAAAAATCTTGCATCAAAAAAAATCTTTGCTAGATGGCAAGCTGAATTATCCTCCTTTGATTTTTAAATTGAATATATAAAAGGAGAGACAAATTCTCTCCCTGATTTTCTAACTAGAGAATTTTTGCAGGGTATTTCTTAATGGCAGCATCCTCCTCATGAGGAAAAGGTAAAGAAAGGGGTAATATCCCCTTATCTCCAACTCAAGAATCTACAGATGATCATGCCCTTTGGACAATTATCCAAAGCAATAGATTTCGAACAAAAGGAGGCTCTCAATTTAAAGACTCTGTACAAAAAGATATTTCTCTCAATAAAGAGAAAACTTCTCTCAATAAAGAGAAGATTGAAACCAAAGATATTTCTTATATTCAAAAGGATATATTTTCCACCATTCTGGTAATTGAACCAGAAGACCAACAATGGATATCTGATCCCAGAGAAATAAAGAGAAGATATCTTGACAATCAAGGATTTCCTGCATTTGATGGCAAAACCCGTTTAATTGCAGAAGCAATTTTGACTGCTACTGGATCCATTACCTTTACCCATCATATGGAAAACCAACGACCTGATAGCCCAATTACTTACAGTAAAGCTATTGTCCATAAAATTATCAAACCATCCATCTGGGGTTTTGACCAAAATAAATCCCGAAAACTCAGCTCTGGACACTCATTCAATTATTGGGATTATATTCAGTCCTTCACCAATGCTTTTTATTATATCAATCGAAAACGGAAACATTCTTGGTTTCTAAAGATTTATCCTGATATCCTCCAATCCAGTATTCCCAATTGCTTCTATAATTGGTGGAGCCATTTTAGTCCAACCACCAAAATTTTGCCCAAATCATTAATTCCTTTATATAATCAGTATGAAGGAGTTAAATTCAAAGAAAAAAATCCTCATTACTCTGAAGTTGATTTCTTTTTCTTCACAGAATGCAGTATTCCATTGATTTGGATGTGGAATATGCAAATTACCAATCTTGACCATCTTCCTACACTCCAAAGAACCTACTGGATCCGATGGTGGGATAATATTCCCGACTTTGACAAAAAACTGCTTGAAATTTCATCCATCATCTCTCAGTATGCCAAAACAGCAAAAACTGAGGCTTCTTTATCTTCTTTAGAATCCAATCCTTTTGAAATATTCAAAGCCATAATTCGAAAACAACATCCTGATTTATCTTAAACACAGATTAATCATCGTTGTCTTGCTTCCATGAAAGCCCATTTTCTTCAAACCTTTAATTCAGCATCCCATTCGGAGGAAGATTCCCTCACTTCATCTGAAAATAATAATTCCTTCCATGTTTTAGATGGAGAATCGCAACCAGATAGTCCTAATCAATCACTTGGTGAATATTGGGACTAAATCATTAACCAGGTCAAAAGTAAGAAATAATTCGTCAACAACCAATACAGCTGTCCACCACTCCAAGCAACCGCCAATACTGCCAATAAAGTTGTCACTTCAAATTATCAAAGGGACAAATTAGCCAAAACAGCTATTTGTTTAAGCATCATAATGGACCCAACAATTCAGACTATTGTTGGCCAACACAACCTATAATATATTCCTTGCTACTCAATAGCTTTGCCAACTGTCGATGACGCCAGCCATGAAGTCATCCTCCAAATAATAAAGCACTAACGCATGCCATGGCGTCAGAACACAATTATCAAGGGACGAAGTGACTGCATCCAACCCACATAGCACACGTGTCCCACACAGTGGCGGATTTCAACCCATTTAAAGTCCGCATTCATCTATAAAAAGGTTAGCCTGTGGATTGTCCAGGACACCGAGCAATTTACCGAGTATTCAACCAAGCAATTACCGAAGCAATCTTCCATTCTTTTCTCTCTTGTTCTTGCTTTTTAATTTTGTAGGTTTTGTATCGGAGAAGCTCTCCATATCGGTAAACTTTTCTTTCCTTTGTTTAATGCATGTATAATAGTGTAATAGTGTCCTAATAGTGTAAGATTCCTTACGTTTTGAGTTTTAATTGTAAGTTTGTTTTATTAGCATTAATATATGATATAAGAGTTTTCTTCTCGTGTTCTTCTTCCTCTTCCGTTACTACGCTTTCCCCTTACTCTGTGTTTGGTATCAAAGCCAAGCTTTCTTCCCGTGTTCATCTATAAAAAGTTACATATGGCTACTGTTCATCATCTTCTTCAGTGGTTTTTATGGATGACTTATAATGGTCTGTTTAGATTTACTACTATGCTGTGGTAGCGTGGGAAGTCGCGTTGGGATGATTTTATGGCATTGTAGGAGTGATTGCGTTGTTGCCGGGTTATTCCCCGTAAAAGTTATCGTGGACGGACGCAGTTTTGCAACAGCAATCTTGTAGTAAATCTAAATGAACTTCTGTAAGAAGTCCATGAATATTTATGGAGAAGAAGGTAAATAGTAATTTACTATACTGATGAATAGTATTCCGAATCACTATTCACTACAGTAAAACTATTCCAATATTACTATTCCCATATGTAAATACAGTCTTATTGGTTTTCATCAAAGCTCTTTTACCCTTACTTTTTTACTATTTTAATTGAAAAAAAAAAAAAATTTCTTTTTTATCTTTTTTTCATTTTTCATCCAAAAAATTAATAAAAAATAAATAATTAGACAAATGGTCTCAAATTGATGACCAACAAAACCAATTAAATCGATGGGCAATTCCTTCCATCAATCCCAAAACAATCTATCAATATGTATGGAAAGATTGGTCCACCGACATGTCAATCGAAACTACTGAGCAAACTCTCAGTATAAATGAAGAAAGCCAAAATAAAGGTTTTCAATTACTTTCAAAGGAAGATTTACTGCATGACCTAAATCGCTTCAAATTTCTTCATTTAAGATGTATTCAAGTTGCATTCAAACCCTTAACCTTATTAGGTCTTGAAGAAAGTAGTCTGCTCAGCACTCTTAGAGATGCTAGATGCCTTAACTAGCGTTCATCTCTTATGGTTGCTATTGAGACCAGCCTATGCTTTGGTCCAGTCTACTATAATGTTTTCCCAAACTTAACTTTATCATTATCTGATAAAAATATTCTTCATGCTTGTACCCTTAATTTACAAACTGAAGGATACAACTTCATGCTTGGATCAGAGACCATTGCTCTAATCTATCGCCTTCATTATAAGGTGATGATTTCCCTGGCTCCAAAAATTAACTATCACACTGAACCAGGAAAGACGGTATTAATTGAGACCAACATCACAACAACCAATGTTGTAACACCTAAATTAATTGAATGGAAAAATATTACTTTTCCTGATGCTTGGCGTATACCTCAAGTTGTCCCTCCTAAACCAATTTTATATCAAGAAATTGAACAAATCGTTCAAAATACCCAAAGAGATGTAATCTTAAAATTTGATAGATCTACATCCTATAGAACTTTTTATAGGAGTTCTTACTCTGAATTGAATTCTCGAGGTCCTTATAAAGTCTCTATACCCTCGACTGCTCGATCATCTTATTTAGAAGTTAACTCATCTGTTCCTTCAGAATATAACTAACCTAATCTTGAAGGATTCCAAGTCTCTGAACAACAGATTTCTCATGGGATATATACCCAACAGCAGAGGGAATCCCCTACTACTAGCGAGATGAATTTCTCAATCCATTAATAAAGTTTTCATGGATTTTACAAAGCCTGAAAACTTTGTTATTAATCGACAAGAAATCAATGTTGAATTTCAGCAAGGCAAATATGCACCATTCCATGAATGGTATTTAAAAAAAAAATTTGCATCAAAATTGGAAGAATTCAAAGAACAATTTTACAAATATATTCAAACCTTTTATCAAATTATTCCATTTGTTACTTGGTTTAAAGCAACAAAATATCTTGAAATGACTCAGGATGAAAGGAGAATATTTCTCCTTAAAGATTTTCAAAAAGAATGGCAGAAACTAGATGGTTCAATCATTCAATCGGTTCATCCTCCTGTTGAAGCCCTCAAACTTACTCAACCAAATTCAATAGAAACTTTGGAAGCCACAGCTTTCATAAAACCTGTTGAACCTATCCCTCATTCGACAAAAGTTGATTTATCAAATTTGTATAAACAAAATAATTTTACTAATTTGAATTTACAGACAATTAGTATGCAATTAAACAGAATTGAAAATATTCTTTCTTCCTCACCAATAAACAAAACATCAACCTTAAAGATAGAACAACCAAACATAAAACCTCCCCTAGAAATTTTTGGATTAAATCTGTCATCAAAATCTTATATGATGAAACAAGATGAATTTCTTGATAAATTAACTTCCAGATTACAAACTTTATCACTTAAACCTAGGAAGAAAAGTAATTTTCAAATCAATGTATTAACCGATTGGGAAAATGCCAATTTAGCGGAAATACAAGAAATTCAAAATAATTTCAAAGCCTTACAAAATAGCATGGAGCTTAATAAACTCCAATATAATTGGGATGGTGGCAATACTCGATATTACTACCATAGACCTACACCTTAGGATCTTCTTTATGAAGAAGATCATATCGATATTCAAAATTCTTATGATTATCGATCCATTTATGAATGGAACATTGAAGGCAAATCCGAATATGGGATTTTTGCTATTTTACATAAAATTTTTATGTACAACACCATTTTAAAACAACATCAAAATTCTGATCAAATAATTGCTCGATATATTACTACTGGATTTTCTGGTATGTTGAAAGGTTGGTGGGATAATGTCCTCATAGCCGCTCAACGTGATGAAATCCTAACTTCAACTAAACCAATTAAAAATGAAATCACTGGCCTAATGGAAACTAGGGAAGATGCAGTTTATACTTTAACCCAAACCATCATTTTTTATTTTGTTGGTTCTTGGAATCTTCAATATGAAAGAAGTAGAGAACTACTTAAAAATCTTGGTTGTCCATCTTTAACCCATTTCAGATGGTACAAAGATGTTTTTATGACTAAAGTTATGCAACGAAGTGATGCCAATATGAATATTAGAAAGCCAAATTCATTGATAGTCTTCCCAGCCTATTTGCTGAGAAGGTTCGTAATAAACTCCGTAATCCTGACCATCAAAGTATCACTTACAATTAATATACTTATGGACAACTCCAAAGTATAATTGTTCGTGAAGGATTAATGTTGTGTAATGATTTAAAATTGCATCAACAATTAAAACAACAACAATTTACTGGTCATAAGGAATTGGGAGAATTTTGTGACCAATTCGCCTACGACACAAAAAGCAATTATCCTTTAAAAAGACGAGATAATAGAGAAATATCTAATTGTCATTGTCCCTCAAAATGACGTCGTTGTATTTTCAAACAAACAAACAATCTCTCTTCTTCTCGACAACATCGAGAAAATAGAGATTCTTCTTTTTCTCGCAAATATCGGGAGAAAAGAAGAAAACCAACAAATCGACCCCAAAGAGAAATTAAATGCTACAAATGTCATCGATTTGGTCATTATGCCAATAAATGTACAACTGAACAAAGAATAAATCAAATTTATGATGAAGGCTTAAAATTAACCTTAAAAAAAATTTAGTTAGATTCTAATCCTGATTATTAAGAATTTTCTGATTCTGATGAAAATAATGGAATTCATTCCACTTCATCGTCGTCATCCTCCTCTTCTACAGATGACAACCCTGCAAAATGCAAATGTAATCATATCCATACTTCAAAAGATTCTTGGCAAGCATTTGCTGCTATGAACAATCTCAGTATTAATGTTCTTACTGAATCCCAACAATCGTTATTGGACTTAGTTGACAAAACTGAAGATCCATTAATGAAATCCAAATTAATTGAAGCCTGTATTTCTACAGCTCAAAAGGAAACTAAAAAATCTCTAACAGTAGAAAATTCTTACTCTATTAGAGAACTTTTTCATCGGCTAGAATCCCATGGTTCTTCTAACCCGATGATCAATGCTACCCATAATTCTTCTATGATTGCTTATTTTCAGCAAAAAATAGAATATCTCAACAATGAATTAATTACTCTCAAACAACATTTTGCTAAAGAAATTTTCACCATTAATAATCGCCTTAATCATTTGGAACACAAAGAAACCTCTTCTAGTTCCACCTCAAATACTTATCTGAACTCTCTCCAACAGGTATCTTATCCCAAATGGTACATCAAAGTCAATTTATTTATTAATTCTAATTATACAATTTATGATATCATCGCCCTTATTGACAGTGGTGCTGACATGAATTGTCTTCAGGATGGGTTAGTCCTTTCTTCATATTTGAATTCCACTCGTCAGAGTCTCACTAATGCTAGTGGATATCCCATACCTATCCACCACAAACTTGACCATGCTGCAGTTCAGCATCATAATATTTCTATTCTCACTTCTTTTGTGATTCTCTCAAATATCACTCAAACCCTTATCTTAGGGATTCCTTCTATTTCTTCCATCTTTCCATTTACTCGGGTTGATTCTCATGGCATTTTTGCCTAATTTTAGGGTCATCCCCTTCGATTCCATTTTCTCTCCTCTCTTTCTGAGGACTCCCTTCCTCACCTTTGTTGTGTCTTCCTTCCGGGTAATAACCAATTATGGGGGGATCATCACTATAATCACACTACTCACACTAATCGAATTGTTTATTCCCATTTGCATAAGCATCAGCATGTGCATACCACCAACCCCATGCTTTTATCTTTATGTGGTGATCCTACCAAAATAGTAGATCACCAACTAATCACTACTTTTTGTACAGAAAATTACTAGTGTTGCAGGTGGCTATTCTGCCCAATCAGCCAACTCAGCAGGAGACAATTCTTCGCCACAAAGAAAAGTTTGTGTTGTCCTCAAAGGATTCCATCCAGGGATTTATACTTCATGGCAATCTTGCCATAGCCAAATTTATAATTTCCCAAACCCATTATACCAAATATATAACTCCATGAGATAAGGCCAAGCTGCTTTCAAAACCTTTCATACCATGCAACTCCTGACCACATCTCCCATTATGGAGGTCAAAGAATACTCCAAATCTGAAATTTTCAACATCAGCCATAACCCTGATTTTATTAACCCTGGCATTGCTCCATCCATGCACCACAATATTAATTGAGTATGGAAAAACCATATTGTCAATAATAGAAAAAAAATGAGACAACATTTGAGTGTCCTTACATCCAAAATTCAGGCTCAAGAAGCCCATACCCAACAAATTTATGAAGGGTTAATTTCCTTGATCAAAGACTTTAATTGGGAAGAAAAAACCTTTTCCATTGAGAAAATTTCTTATTTCCTCAACCTCATTGAATTGGTGAAACAAAATGATCCAATTCTGCATCGCCTTAAAAGAATCTGCATGTTTGAAAAGGCCAAACATGGCCTTCCAATTGATATTTCCCAAAATATTATATCTCAAATTGATGATTTTGCTACTTAGATCAAACAAATCTCATTACACAATTATCAATTTATCAACCATCTTCAGGGTTACCATCTCCCAAAAATTTCTTTGTTCACTCGAGATTATCCTCATAAACTTTTGCAAGGTCTTGACTGGGGACTGATCAACCAAATCATTTTCCCACTTTCCAATATTCTAAATTTTCCTCGAATGATTAAATCCATGGTCTTTCATGCCTCCAAATATTTACACAAAGGCATTTACCTAACTTTTTAGATCACTAGCACTCTTGGCTGGCGATCTAGAGAACAATTCTTCCAACCATATCAAATTTGGATTCTTAGTAAAACACGGATGTATGAATTTTCATATATCAACAAAGCTGATCCTTTGGCACAGTCTAATGCTCAGTCAACTTCTCCCAAATCTTATTGGATTCGTTCCCTAATGCATTTTTCTCAACAAGCCAGAGAAATTTCCAAGGACCATTATGCTTTCAAAATTACTGATGGTCGACGAGTTTTTATCACTGATTTCCCTATGGAATATATGGTGACTCCTCAACAAGAAGAAGAAGCAGAAAAATTTCTCCAACAATTGATCAGCAGGAGCAATCTCCATTTGCCTGCCAACTTAAAAATTGAAGCTTCTATCCAAGAAGAAGAGTTATTACATGATGTACCCATTTCAAATAGTTCCCTATCTGGCAACTCAATATTTTATCAGAACCTTGACAATCGCATGGAACCATGGGGTCTAGCCACTTGATTCAAATATCAACAGGACAAATCAGCCAAAACAGCTGTTTGTTCAAATCTTCACAAATCATAATGGACCCCGCCATTCAGATTATTGTCGGCCAACACAGCCTGCAATAGTCCTTGCAATCTAATGGCCTTGCCAGTTGTCGATGACGCAAACCATGAAGTCATCCTCCAAATAATTAAGCTCTGACGCATGCCATGACGTCCGAACACAATTATCAAGGGACGAAACGACTGCATCAAATCTACATAGCACACGTGTCCCACTCAGAGGCGGATTTCAACTCGTTACAAGTCTGCATTCATCTATAAAAAAGTTAGCCTGGGGATTGTCCAGGACACCAATCAATAACCGAGTATTACACCGAGTATTCAACCAAGCAATTACCGAAGCAATCTTCCTTTCTTTTCTCTTGTTCTTGCTTTTAAATTTTATATGTTTTGTATCGGAGAAGCTCTCCATATCGGTAAGCTTTTCTTTCCTTTGTTTAATGCATACATAGTAGTGTAATAGTATTGTA
The DNA here is from genome assembly GCA_021018995.1 of Chloranthus sessilifolius. Classification (NCBI taxonomy): domain Eukaryota; kingdom Viridiplantae; phylum Streptophyta; class Magnoliopsida; order Chloranthales; family Chloranthaceae; genus Chloranthus; species Chloranthus sessilifolius. The sequence goes on along the minus strand of CM037585.1, from coordinate 91,439,107 downwards.
ATAGTGTAAGATTCCTTATGTTTTGAGTTTTAATTGTAAGTTTGTTTTATTAGGCATTAATATATGATATAAGTGTTTTCCTCCCGTGTTCTTCTTCCTCTTCCGTTACTACGCTTTCCCCTTACTCTGTGTTTGGTATCAGAGCCATGTCCGGCTAAGCCTGTAGTAATTACATATGGCGGGTGGCTAGTGTTGGAATATTGAGAGGTAGTAAATCATGATTAGGGTGGCTAATCATGGGCGTACGAACTACTGTTCATCGTCTTCTTTAGCGGTTTTTATGGATAACTTATAATGGTCTGTTTAGATTTACTACTATGCTGTGGTAGCATGGGAAGTCACGTTGAGATGATTTTATGACATTATAGCAGTGATTGCATTGTTGCCGGGTTATTCCCCGTAAAAGTTATTGTGGACGGACGCAGTTTTGCAACAGCAATCTAGTAGTAAATCTAAATGAACTTCTGTAAGAAGTCCATGAAATTTTATGGAGAAGAAGGTAAATAGTAATTTACTATGCTGATGAATTGTATTTTGAATCACTATTCACTATAGTAAAACTATTCCAATATTACTATTCCCATATGTAAGTACAGTCTTATTAGTTTTCACCAAAAGCTCTTTTACCCTTACTTTTTTACAATTTTAATTAAAAAAAAAAATCCATTTTATTTTATGTCTCTTTTTAATTTTTCATCCAAAAAACTAATCAAAAATAAATAATTAGACAAATGGTCTAAAATTGATGACCAACAAAACCAATTAAATCGATGGATAATTCCTTCCATCAATCCCAAAACAATCTATCAACATGGATGAAAAGATTGGTCCACCGACATGTCAATCAAGACTACTGAGCAAACTCTCAGTATAAATGAAGAAAGTCAAAATGAAGGTTTTCAATTACTTTCAAATGAAGATTTATTGCATGACCTTCATCGTTTCAAATTTCTTTATTTAGGATGCATTCAAGTTGCATTCAAACCCTTGACCTTATTAGGTCTGGAAGAAAGTAGTCTGCTCAGCACTCTTAGAGATGCTAGATCCCTTAACTGGCATTCACCTCTTATGGCTGCTGTTGAGACCAGCCTATGCTTTGGTCCAGTCTACTACAATGTTTTTCTAAACTTAACTTTATCATTATCTGATAAAAATATTCTTCATGCTTGTACCCTTAATTTATAAACTGAAGGATACAACTTTATGCCTGGATCAGAGACCATTGCTCTAATCTATCGCCTTCATTATAAGGTGATGACTTCCCTGGCTCCAAAAATTAACTATCACACTGAACTAGGAAAGACGGTCTTAATTGAGACCAACAACACAACAACCAATGTTGCAACACCTAAATTAATTGAATGGAAAAATATTACCTTTCTTGATGCTTGGCGTATACCTCAAGCTGTCTCTCCTAAACAAATTTTACATCAAGAAATTGAACAAATCATTCAAAATACCTATGGAGATGTAATCTTAAAATTTGATAGATCTACATCCCACAGAACTTCTTGTAGGAGTTCTTACTCTGAATCGAGGTCTCGAGGTCTTTATAGAGTTTCTATACCCTCGACTGCTCGATCTTCTTATTTAGAAGTTAACTCATCTGTGCCTTCTGAATATAATCAACCTAATCTTGAAGGAATCCAAGTCTCTGAACAACAGATTCCTCGTGGGATATATACCCAACAGCAGAGGAAATTCCCTATTGCTAGTGAGATGAATTTCTCAATCCATTAATAAAGTTTTTATGGATTATACAAAGCCTGAAAACTTTGTTATCAATAGACAAGAAATCAATGCTAAATTTCAGCAAGATAAATATACACTATTCTGTGAATGGTATTTTAAAAAATTTTCTGCATCAAAATTGCAAGAATTCAAAGAACAATTTTACAAATATATTGAAACCTTTTTTCAAATTATTCCATTTGTTAGTTGATTCAAAGCAACAAAATATCTTAAAAGGAATCAAGAAGAAAGGAGAATATTTCTCCTTAAAGATTTTAAAAAAGAATGGCAGAAACTAGACGGTTTAACTGTGCAGACAGTTAACCCTCCTGTTGAAGCTTTAAAACAAACTCAACCAAATTTAACAGCAACCTTGGAAGCCAAAGCTTGTATCAAACTTGTTGAAAAAATAAATACTTCGGTAATACAATATACTAATCTCCAACAAGAATTTCTTCATCAATAAAAATCCTGATTAAGATCATTATCTTATAAGAAACAGATAAAGCAAACAAATTTTCAAATCAATGTTTTAACTCAAATAATAGAAAATTCTAAATCCAAATCTTATCCCCAAGTTTTTATAAACAAAAGACTCAAAAGATTTATGAGTCTTCTTCACCGAAGAAATCCAACTCCAAATCAAAATCACAGGAACACATTCAGTGTTATAAATGTTCAAAGTTTGGTCATTATGCCAATAGGTGTAAGATCAAGAAAAAGCCAAATCAACTTTATGACAAAGACCCAAAACTTATTCAGACAAAATCTGAATTTCCTTCATCCTCTGATCATTCAAAAATAAATTGTCAAGATTCTGGAATCACTGTTCCTACAAATATTCAACCAACTCTATTAGAATTAGTAGAAAAATCTACTAATCCAATAAAAGAATCTCAAACTTAATACTCAAATAATGAGTCTATTCTTAAATCGGTTACAATCAGTGACCTTAAACATGAAATTAATTCATTAAAAATTGAGATGAGTAAGAAAAAGAAATCTCTTACTACTCAACCACCAATTCAACAACATAATCAAACCAATATCATGAGCCAAGTAACAGCTCAAAAATGGTATATTCAACTTACTTTGGTAATCAATCAAGAATTCACTATCAAAGATGTTGTTGCCCTAACTGATAGTGGAGCTGATCTAAACTGCATTCAGGAAGGATTAGTTCCTACTCAATATTTTCATAAAACCACTCAAACTCTTAATAATGCTAGTGGTTACAAAATGCAGATTAAATATAAATTAAATTATGTTTCAATTTGTAATAATGGAGTATGTATTCCATCTAATTTTACACTTATCAAATATTTAACTCAAATTGTTATTCTTGGTACTCCTTTTATCACCTCCATTTTCCCCTTAACCAAGGTAAATGAAAATGATATTTATGCCTAATATAATGGACATAATCTCCTATTTCAATTTGTAATTCCACCACAAACAAAAGTAATCAATTCTGTGGAATCTAATTTATTCTTCAAAGAAAAACAACTTAACTTTTTACAGCAGGAAGTCAAGTTTTTATCTTTAGAAAAACAATTGGAATCCCCTTCAATTCAAACTATGATTTCTCAACTTTTGAAATCTTATCACAATGATATCTATAGTGATATACCAAATGCTTTTTGGGATCGTAAGAAACATATTATTTTTCTCCCCATAATCCTGATTTTAATGAACGACATATTCCAACTAAAGCAAGACCAAGTCAAATGAAACTTGTTTATTTGAAATTATGCAAAACTGAAATTGCCAGTTTATTGCACAAACAACTAATTCATCCCAGTCACTCCCCATGGAGTTGTACAGCTTTTTATGTAAATAAAAATGTTGAACGCGAACGAGGAACTCCTTGTCTAGTTATCAATTATAAACCACTGAATGATTGCCTCCAATGGATTTGTTATCCTATTCCTAACAAAAAGGACTTGCTGAATCGCTTACATTCAACCACTATTTTCTCCAAATTTGATCTCAAATCAGGGTATTGGCAAATTCAGGTGGCTGAGACTAACAGGTATAAAATCGCTTTTACTGTTTCTTTTGGACACTTTGAATGGAATGTTATGCCATCTGAATTTCAGAATTTTAGAATATTGTATTACGAAGTATTTCTTTTGGCCTTAAAAATGCTTCATCTGAATTTCAGAATATTATGAATGACATATTCATTCCATATACCGATTTTTCTATAGTCTATATTGATGACATACTTATTTTTTCAAAATCTATTGATCAGCATTTTAAACATTTAAAAATTTTCAAAGACATTATCCACAAAAATGGAATGGTCGTCTCTGCTCCTAAAATCAAATTATTTCAAACATCTATTCGGTTTCATGGACATAATATTCACCAAGGCCAAATTATTTCAATTGCCCGAAGTATTGAATTTGCCTCAAAATTTCCTGATGTGATTCTAAACAAAAGTCAATTACATCGATTTTTGGGCAGTCTGAATTATATTGCAAATTTTTATCCTAATCTGGCACATGATGCAAAAATATTACAATCACGACTCCAAAAGAATCCATCCCCATGGACCAATGACCATACCAAAGTTGTTCGACAAATAAAATTAAAAGTCAAACAAATTCCCTGTCTTTCTTTAGCCAGCCCACTTTGGTATAAGATAGTGGAGACAGAGGCCTCACAAATAGGCTATGGAGGAATTTTGAAACAACTCAATCCTTCCAAAGAGAAGGAAGAATTAATCAGATACACTTCTGGTATTTGGAAACATGCCCAAATCAATTATTCAACTATCAAACAAGAAGTTTTAGCCATTGTCAAAAGTATTCAAAAATTTCAGGATGATTTGCTTAATCAGTCTATTTTACTTAGAATAGACTGCAGTGCAGCAAAATCCGTTTTACAAAAAGATGTCAAAAATCTTGCATCAAAACAAATCTTTGCTAGATGGCAAGTTGAATTATCCTCCTTTGATTTTCAAATTGAATATATAAAAGGAGAGATAAATTCTTTCCCTGATTTTCTAACTAGAGAAATTTTGCAGGGTATTTCTTAATGGCAGCATCCTCCTCAGGAGGAAAAGGCAAAGAAAGGGGCAATATCCCCTTATCTCCAACTCAAGAATCTATAGATGATCATGCCCTTTGGACAATTATCCAACGCAATAGATATCGAACGAAAGGAGGCTTTTAATTTAAAGACTCTACGAAAAGATATTTCTCTTAATAAAGAAAAAACTTCTCTCAATAAAGAGAAGATTGAAACCAAAGATATTTCTTATATTCAAAAGGATATATTTTCCACCATTTTGATAATTGAACCAGAAGACCAACAATGGATATCTGATCCCTGGGAAATAAAGAGAAGATATCTTGATAATCAAGGATTTCCTGCATTTGATGGCAAAATCCGTTTAATTGCAGAAGCAATTTTGACTGCTACTGGATCCATTACCTTTACCCATCATATGGAAAACCAACGACCTGATAGCCCAATTACTTACAGTAAAGCTATTATCCATAAAATTATCAAACCATCCATCTGGGGTTTTGACCTAAATAAATCTCGAAAACTCAGCTCCGGACACTCATTCAATTATTGGGATTATATTCAGTCCTTTACCAATACCTTTTATTATATGAATCCAAAATGGAAACATTCTTGGTTTCTAAAGATTTGTTCAGATATCCTCCAATCTAGTATTCCCAATTGGTTCGACAATTGGCGGAGCCATTTCAGTCCAACCACCAAAATTTTACCCAAATCATTAATTCCTTTATATAATCAGTATGAAGGAGTTAAATTCAAAGGAAAAAATCCTCATTACTCTGAAGTTGATTTCTTTTTCTTCACAGAATGCAGTATTCCATGGATTTGGATGTGGAATATTCAAATTACCAATCTTGACCATCTTCCTACACTCCAAAGAACCTACTAGATCTGATGGTGGGATAATATTCCCGACTTTGATAAAAAATTGCTTGAAATTTCATCCATCATCTCTCAGTATGCCAAAATAGTAAAAACTGAGGCTTCTTTATCTTCTTTTGAATCCAATCCTTTTGAAATATTCAAAGCCATGATTCAAAAATAACAGCCCGATTTATCTGAAACAAAGATTAATCATCGTTGTCTTGCTTCCATGAAAGCTCATTTTCTTCAAAGCTTTAATTCAGCATCCCATTCGGAGGAAGATTCCCTCACTTCATCTGAAAACAATAATTCCTTCTATATTCTAGTAGGAGAATCGCAACCAGATAGTCATGATCAATCACTTGATGAATATTGGGACTCAATCATTAACCAGGTCAAAAGCAAGAAATAATTAGTCAACAGCCAATACAGCTGTCCACCGGCCAATACAGCTGTCCACCACTCTAAGCAACCGTCAATACAGCCGATAAAGTTATCACTTCAAATTATTAAAGGGACAAATTAGCCAAAATAGCTATTTGTTCAAGCATCATAATAGACCCAACCATTCAGACTATTGTCGGCCAACACAGCCTACAATATTCCTTGTTACTCAATAGCTTTACCAACTGTCGATGACGCCAGCCATGAAGTCATCCTCCAAATAATGAAGCACTGGCGCATTCCATGACGTCAGAACACAAGCAGTTTCCTTACTTCCTTCTCTGCTTTCTTGTTCTTTCTTTTGAATTTTATTTCGGTGTGTATCAGGGAAGCTCTCCATATCGGTAAGCTTACTCTGCTTTGTTTATATTAGTTTATGTATTTCATAGTAGTTGCATAGTACCTAAATAGGAATTAGATTCCTTATGTTTTGAGTTTTAATTTGTAAGTTTGTTTTATTAGGAATTAATATATGATATAAGGCTTTCTTCCCGTGTGCTTCGTTTTCTCTTTCGTTACTATGCTTTCCCCTTACTCTGTGTTTGGTATCAGAGCCATGTCCGGCTAAGCCCGTGGTAATTACATATGGCTGGTGGCTAGTGTTGGAATCTTATATCAAAGCGTAGTAACGAAAGAGGAAGAAGAACATGAGAGGAAAACTCTTATATCATATATTAATACCTAATAAAACAAACTTACAATTAAAACTCAAAACGTAAGGAATCTTACAGTATTACAACACTATTACACTACTATGCATGCATTAAACAAAGGAAAGAAAAGCTTACCGATATGGAGAGCTTCTCCGATACAAAACTTACAAAATTAAAAAGCAAGAACAAGAGAGAAAAGAAAGGAAGATTGCTTCGGTAATTGCTTGGTTGAATACTCGGTAAATTGCTCGGTGTCCTGGACAATCCCCAGGCTAACCCTTTTATAGATAAATGCGGACTTGTAATGGGTTAAAATCCATCACTGAGTGGGACACATGTGCTATATAGATTGGATGCAGTCGCTTCGTCCCTTGATAATTATGTTCTGATGTCATGGCATGCGTCAGTGCTTCATTATTTGGAAGATGACTTCATGGTTTGTGTCATTGACAGTTGGCAAAGCTATTGAGTAGCAAAGACTATTATAGGCTGTGTTGGCCGACAATAATCTGAATAGCCAGGTCCATAATGATGCTTGAACAAACAGCTGTTTTGGCTGATTTGTCCTTTTGATATTATGAGACTGGGTAGGAAGACTAGTATGAACTACCTGTAAATAAGGTAGGAATTTATTGATGAATGGTAAACCAAGGATAACTAATAGGGTTACATTGGGAAGAACCATAAATATAGGAGGAATAGAAATTCCTTGGTGACTGTTAATCTCAAGGAATCTAATGGATGTTTGAAATAATTTGATTTGCGGATCAGAGATAACTAATCCAATTTTGCAGTGATCATTTTGAAAAAATTGTAAATGTTTAAAATGAATTCAGATGGAGAATGCTTAAGCCTAAATGGCATAATATACCATTCAGGGTATCCAAATGGGATAGTATATCAGAAAGTAGAGGCTATTTTGTATCTGGCGGCTGCCGCCCCCAAAATTTGCCAAGACCCACATTTGAGATCAAATGGAGAGAAAATTGGAGCTGAATGTAATGGATCAAGCAAAACTTTTCTAATGGGATTAGGATAGCTAGTCCTTTGAAAGCAATTATGCAATGGTTGATAATTGATAATTAGATGAGGAGTTCCTCATTCTCGTTCAGCATTTTGATTCACATAAAAAGCTGTACAACTCCATGGGGAGTGACTGGGACGAATCAGTTGTTTGTGCAATAAACTGGCAATTACAGTTTTGCATAATTCTAACTAAGTAAGTTTCATTTGACTTGGTCTTGCTTTAGTTGGGATATGTCGTTCATTGAAATCAGGATTATAGGGAAGAGAAACAATATGTTTCTTGCGATCCCAAAAAGCATTTGGTATATCACTATAGATATCATTGTGGTAAGATTTCAGAAGTTGAGAAATCTTTGTTTGTATTGAAGGGGATTCCAATTATTTTCCTAAAGATAAAAGCTTGACTTCTTGTTGTAAGAAGTTGAGTTGCTTTTCTTTGAAAAATAAATTAGATTCCACAGAATTGATTACTTTTGTTTGAGGTGGAGTTACAAATTGAAATAGGAGATTATGTCCATTATATTGGGCATGAATAGTATTTTCATTTACCTTGGTTAATGGAAAAATGGAAGTGAGAAAAGGAGTACCAAGAATAACAATTTGAGTTAAATCTTTGATAAGTATAAAATTGGATGGAATACATACTCCATTGTTACAAATTGAGACATAATTTAATTTGTATTTAATCTGCATTTTGTAACCACTAACATTAATAAGGGTTTGAGTGGTTTTATCAAAATATTGAGTAGGAACCAATCCTTCCTGTATTAAGTTTAAATCAGCTTCACTATCAATTAGGGCAACAACATCTTTGATAGTGAATTATTGATTGATTACCAAAGTAACTTGAATATACCATTTTTGAGATGTTTTACTTGGCTTATAATATTGATTTGACTTTGTTGTTGAATTGGTGGTTGAGTAACAAGAAATTTCTTTTGCTTACTCATCTCAATTTTTAATGAATTAATTTCATGTTTAAGGTCATTGATTGTAATCGGTCTAGCAATAGACTCATTATTTGAGTATTGAGTTTGAGATTCTTTTATTGGATTAGTAGTTTTGTCTACTAATTCCAATTTGTAGGAACATTGATTCCAGAATTTGGACAATTTATTTTTGAATTATCAAAAGATGGAGAAAATTCAGATTTTATGAGTTTTGGGTCTTTGTCAAAAAGTTGATATGATTTTTTCTTGATCTTACACCTATTGGCATCATGACCAAACTTTGAGCATTTATAACATTGAATATGTTCCTGTGATTTTGATTTGGATTTGGATTTCTTTGGTGAAGAAGACTCATAAATCTTTTGAGTCTTTTATTTATAAAAACTTGGGGGATAAGATTTGGATTTAGGATTTTCTGTTGTATGAGTTAAAACATTTATTTGAAAATTTGTTTGTTTTATTTGTTTCGTACAGGATAATGATTTTAATCGGGATTTTAATTGATAAAGAAATTGTTGGGGATTAGTATAGTGTATTAAGGAAATATTTGTCTTTTCAATAGGTTTAATACAAGCTTTGGCTTCCAAAGTTGCTATTGAATTAGGTTGAGTAAGTTTGAGGGCTTCAACAGGAGGATGAACGGATTGAACGATTGAACCATCTAGTTTTTGCCATTCTTTTTGAAAATCTTCAAGGAGAAATATTTTCCTTTCTTCCTGAGTCATTTCAAGATATTTTGTTGCTTTAAACCAAGTAACAAATAGAATAATTCGATAAAAGGTTTCAATATAATTGTAAAATTGATTTTTGAATTCTTGCAATTTTGATGCAGAAAATTTTTTAAAATACCATTCACGGAATGGTGCATATTTGTCTTGTTGGAATTCAGCATTGATTTCTTGTCGGTTTATAACAAAGTTTTCTGATTTTTTAAAAGCCATAAAAACTTTATTAATGGATTGAGAAATTCATCTAGCTAGTAGTAGGGGATTCCCTCTGCTGTTGGGTATATATTCCATGAGGAATTTGTTGTTCAGAGACTTGGATTCCTTCAAGATTAGGTTGATTATATTCAGAAGGCACAAATGAGTTAGCTTCTGAATAAGATGATCGAGCAGTCGAGGGTATAGAAACTCTATAAGGACCTCGAGACCTCGATTCAGTGTAAGAACTCCAATAAGAAGTTCTGTGGGATGTAGATCTATCAAATTTTAAGATTACATCTCCATGGGTATTTTGAACGATTTGTTCAATTTCTTGATGTAAAATTGGTTAAGGAGGGACAGCTTGAGGTATATGTCAAGCATTAGAAAAAGTAATATTTTTCCATTCAATTAGTTTAGGTGTTGCAACATTGGTTGTTGTCCTGTTGGTCTCAATTAAGACCGTCTTTCCTGGTTCAATGTGATAGTTAATTTTTAGAGCCAGGGAAGTCATCACCTTATAATGAAGGCGATAGATCAGAGCAATGGTCTTTGATCCAGGCATGAAGTTGTATCCTTCAGTTTATAAATTAAGGGTACAAGCATGAAGAATATTTTTATCAGATAATGATAAAGTTAAGTTTGAGAAAATATTGTAGTAGACTGGACCAAAGTATAGGCTGGTCTCAACAGCAGCCATAAGAGATGAACGCTAGTTAAGGCATCTAGCATCTCTAAGAGTGCTGAGCAGACTACTTTCTTCAAGACCTAATAAGGTTAAAGGTTTGAATGCAACTTGAATGCATCCTAAATGAAGAAATTTGAAACGATGAAGGTCATGCAATAAGTCTTCATTTGAGAGTAATTGAAAACCTTCATTTTAACTTTCTTCATTAATACTGAGAGTTTGCTCAGTAGTTTTGATTGACATGTTGGCGGACCAATCTTTCCATCCATATTGATAAATTGTTTTGGGATTGATGGAAGGAATTGCCCATCGATTTAGTTGGTTTTATTGGTCATCAATTTTAGACCATTTGTCTAATTGTTTATTTTTGATTAATTTTTTGGATGAAAAATTAAAAAGAGACATAAAAGGAAATTTTTTTTTTTTTTTTTTTTTATTAAAACAGTAAAAACGAAAGGGTAAAAGAGCTTTGGTAAAAACCAATAAGACTATAATTACATAGGGGAATAGTAATGTTGGAATAGTTTTACTATAGTGAATAGTGATTTTGAATACTATTCATCTGTATAGTAAAATACTATTTACCTTCTTCTCCATAAATTTTCATGGACTTCTTACAAAAGTTCATTTAGATTTACTACTAGATTGCTATTGCAAAACTGCGCCCGTCCACGATAACTTTTATGGGGAGTAACCTGGCAACAACGCAATCACTGCTACAATGTCATAAAATCATCCCAACGCGACTTCCCACGCTACCACAGTATAGTAGTAAATCTAAACAGACCATTACAAGTCATCCATAAAAACCATTGAAGAAGACGATGAACAGTAGTTCATACGCCCATGATTAGCCACGCTAATCACAATTTACTACCTCTCAAGATTCCAACACTAGCCACCTGCCATAGGTAATTACCACGGGCTTAGCCGGACATGGCTCTCAAGATTCCAACACTAGCCACCCGCCATATGTAATTACTACGGGATTAGCCGGACATGGCTCAGATATCAAACACAGAGTGAGGGAAAAGCGTAGTAACGGAAGAGGAAGAAGAACACAGGAAGAAAACTCATATATCGTATATTAATTCTAATAAAACAAACTTATAATTACAAACTCAAAACATAAGGAATCTTACAACTATTACAATACTATTACACTACAATGCATGCATTAAAGAAATATAAACAAAGGAAAAAAAAGCTTACCGATATGGAGAGCTTCTCCGATACAAAACTTACAAAATTAAAAAGCAAGAAGAAAAGAAAAGAAGATTGCTTCGGTAATTGCTTGGTAGAATACTCGGTGTAATACTCGGTAAATTGCTCGGTGTCCTGGACAATCCCCTGGCTAACCTCTTTATAGATGAATGCGGACTTATAACGAGTTGAAATCCGCCTCTGAGTGGGACACGTGTGTTATATAGATTGGATGCATTCGCTTCGTCCCTTGATAATTGTGTTCGAACGTCACGGCATGCATCAGAGCTTAATTATTTGGAGGATGACTTCATGGTTTGCGTCATCGACAATTAGCAACGCTATTAGATTGCAAGGACTATTGCAGGCTGTGTTGGCAGGCAATAATCTGAATGGCGGGGTCCATTATGATTCGTGAAGATTTGAACAAACAACTATTTTGGCTAATTTGTCCTGTTGATATTTGAATCAAATAGCCAGACCTCATGGTTCCACGCGATTGTCGAGGTTCTGATAAAATATTGAGTCACCAGATAGGGAACTATCTGAATCGGGTACATCATGTAACAGATCTTTTTCTTGGATAGAAGCTTCAATTTCTAAGTTGGCAGGCAAATAGAGATTGCTCCTGCTGATCAATTGTTGGAGAAATTTTTCTGCTTCTTGTTGAGGAGTCTCCATATATTCTATAGGAAAATCAGTGATGAAAATTCGTCGACCATTAGTAATTTTGAAAGCATAATGGTCCTTGAAAATTTCTCTGTCTTGTTGAGAAAATTGCATTAGGAAACGAATCCAAAAGGATTTGGGAGAAGTTGACTGAGCATTAAACTGTGCCAAAGGATCAGCTTTATTGATATATGAAAATTCATACATCCGTGTTTTACTAAGAATCTAAATTTGATATGGTTGGAAGAATTGTTCTCTAGATCGCCAGCCAAGAGTGCTAGTGATCCAAAAAGTAAGGTAAATGCTTTTGTGTAAACATTTGGAAGCATGAAAGACCATAGATTTAATCATTCGAGGAAAATTTGGATTATTGAAAAGTGGAAAAATGATTTGGTTGATCAGTTCCCAGTTAAGACCTTGCAATAGATTATGAGGACAATCTGGAGTGAACAAAGAAATTTTTGGGAGATGGTAACCCTAAAGTTGGTTGATAAATTGATAATTCTGCAATAAGATTTGTTTGATCTTAGTAGCAGAATCCTCAATTTGAGATACAATATTTTGGAAAATGTCAATTGGAAGGACATGTTTGGCGTTTTCAAACATGTAGATTCTTTTAAGGCGATGCAGAATTGGATCATTTTGTTTCACTAATTCAATGAGGTTAAGGAAATAGGAAATTATCTCAATAAAAAAGGTTTCTTCTTCCCAATTAAAGTCTTTGATCAAGAAAATTAAACCTTCATAAATTTGTTGGGTATGGGCTTCTTGAGCCTAAATTTTGGATGTAAGGACGCTCAAATATTGTCTCACTTTTTTCCTATCATTGACAATATGGTTTTTCCATTCTCCATTAATATCGTGGTGCATGGATGGAGCAATGCCAGGGTTAACAAAATCAGGGATATGGCTAATGTTGCAAATTTCAGATTTGGAGTATTCTTTGACCTCCATAATGAGAGATGTAGTAAGGAGTTGCATGGTTTGAAAGGTTTTGAAAGCAGCTCGGCCTTCTCTTATGGAGTTATACATTTGGTATAATGGTGTAGACACCCAAATTTGGCCCAAGGCCCGATCGAAACACCTTTCGAGAGAGGTGTAATTCTAAGCTTTTGATGGCATGTATGGAACCCTTAGGAATCACCCTAAACCCTTAGGAATCACCATAGATCTCTTAGGAACCTATCCCAAACCTTTAGAAACCAATCTCAAACCCTTAGGAATTAACCATACCCTTCCCGGGCATGATTCGAACCCCCTTGAACAGTGGTTAGAAAGAGGAGTACTAATGTTTTGGTGGATAGTTGTCTAACCTAAGATATATTCCATTAGAAAGTAGAGCTTCCCATCTTTTCAACGAACTAAGAATCCCCAAATTTGGAGTTGTACATCAAAAGATATGGCAGAATGAAGATCATAAATTTGTACGAGATATTGCAAAATCGGACCCATAGAGCCAATTTCGAACTAACCAAAATAGCTGATGAAAAGAGGAGTGCCAAGGTTAGCATATATAGTTGCCCAATCTAAGGCCTATACCATTGGAAAGTAGACTTTCCTAGCTTTCCAACGAGCCAAGATTCGCCTAATTTGGAGTTGTACGTAAAACATTATGGCAATTTGAAAAATGTGGATTTGTGCAGGACCTGGTTTTCCTTCAAAAAATGGCCAAAATTGACATTGGGGGTTTGATTTGTGGACCGTCCCAAAGTTTAGAGTGTGTTTCTTTAGGACCTTAGTGACCCTATTAGCTTAAGTTATCACCCTTTTGCCATTCAAGTCACCACCCTATCATCTACCATTAAACCCAAATCCCTCTTCTCCAAGCTCTAGAAAACCATAAAAACCTTAGATTGCCCATTACCTAATTGCTAATCTAATTAGGACTTTAACCCCTCACTAATCCTCCCTTTCTCTATAAATAGAGAGCCACCCCTCTTGCATAAGGGCTGAGAGTTTTTACCTAAGAGAGAAAGAGCTTAAGTGAGAAGATCTTTCTCCCTTTGGTGCACCATCCCCATACAAATTCCAGAATTGAAAAAGCCCCTTTAGACCTTAGTATTTCACTAAAAACCTCTAGGTTAGGTGTGTGTTACCCCCTAGCTTTCCTTCTCTACCTCTTAGTTTCAAGCCTTAGGAGTTAGAACTTCATTCCATATCATACAAGCCTTCAAAAAGCTCACCGAAGCAAGCCAACGCAAGGCTCCCCAACGGTGTTACAAGGGCCCGAGAGCTCCAGCTCTCCCCTCTATTCCTCTACCTTCTTTGCTTTTCCTCTATCCTAGAATTGAGCCATTACGCTGCCCAAATTTTGGCAAGCAGGAAGGGCTCAATAGGATTGGTGTGCCTTCGGGCAAAGGAAAGTGCCGCTCATTTTACTTTCTTTTATATATATATACATATAATAAATTATATATATATATACTATATAAACCAGCCCCACATAGACCTGGCCTTAAGTAGAGACCGCATTTAACGGATTGATTGGGTGCCTAACACCTTCCCGATCGATAACCGAAGCCCCTACCCAAGAGCCTTTGGTGTGGACTGGATTAAGAGTCATATTTTTAGCACTTCGGTGCTCATAAAAATGAACTAGGTATCCCGGGACACTGAAAGCACTTCGGTGGCGACTATATTTTTTACCGTAAGAGAGCGCATTGTCTCGACGGGGATCACATCGATTCCCACGGTTGCACAGATGGTGACTTTACTGGGGAGTAGCTAGTAGAGCTTCCCCTTGAACTAGGCCTTTTTTTTATTTTTCTAACATTTTATTGCTATTTTTTATAATTTTTTGCTTTTTTTTTTTCACTCACCCCTACGATT
Source organism: Chloranthus sessilifolius (assembly GCA_021018995.1). Lineage (NCBI taxonomy): Eukaryota > Viridiplantae > Streptophyta > Magnoliopsida > Chloranthales > Chloranthaceae > Chloranthus > Chloranthus sessilifolius. The sequence goes on along the minus strand of CM037585.1, from coordinate 91,424,091 downwards.
ATGTTATTTTACTCACCCCTACGATTCCACTTTAAATTTCAGTAATTTTTGCCTAGTCACTTGACTGGCATCTTTTTCACTCACCCCTACGATTCTGCTTTAAATTTCAGCAATTTTTGCCTAGTCACTTGACTGGCACCTTTTTTTACTCACCCCTACAATTCCGCTTTAAAATTCAGCATTTTTCGCCTAGTCACTTGACTGGCACCTTCATTACTCACCCCTACGCTTCCGCTTTAAATTTCAGCAATTTTAGCCTAGTCACTTGACTGGCACCTTTCTTACTTCCCTTTATAGTTCGGCTTTAATTTTCAGCACTTTATATTTCCCGTCTAGTCGCTTAACTGGCCCCGTCATTTTCTTTTTACTTCCATATCCTAACAGTGGACGCCGACCTGTAGTGGCGGCACAGGATAATCACCCTCGGTCTTTGAACTAAAGAAAACTTCCAAACAAAAGATAAATGCTTTTAAAAAAATTAAAATTGAACCAAGTTAGGGAGCTTAAATAATTTGTTTTGCGGGTTAGATTTTTCAAAGGGGTTGGTTTAGGCACACATACAAACACCCGGGTCTTAGTATGGTGGCAGCCCCTAGTGGTGATGATCTAGAAAAGTTCTAGCCCACCTAGTATCTGAGAAGGCGCTTGCGCCGGAGGTATATCGGGTGGGTTCCCATTCCGAAGCTTAAAACCCTTGGGGAGCGTGCTAGCGAGTTATACCGGACTCAATCCTTTAGGTACGGTGAGGAGAGAATCGATCACCAAAAAATAGCTTAGTTCCCGGAAGCCTAGCTTTCATAAAAAACCAAAAAAGACTCATTTTGGGCATTAGTGGCTGCTGTTCTCTGTTCTGGAGAGGCAGTTTTTGCCTGGCGCATGTATTAGTTGCGCTAGTGTAAAAACACTGGAATTTATAACTGGTGCAACTAATAGTTGCGCCAGGTTTAAACTCCACGATTTTACCTTGGTGCAACTAGTGTAAAAGTCCTCCCCTCCAACCTGGGCACAAGTATTAGTTGCGCCAGGTTTGTCTGGCAGCATCCAACCCAAATCCTTGGCCCTTTCCACCTCTCGAGTTGCCCGATCAGTGTGCATAGTGCCTTGTTTAGGCCCCGCCATCTCCGACACGCAATACGCGCCCGCCGGTCAAGAGAAGACAACTTCTTTTTGGCTCATTTCGGGAGATTGGGTCATCTACCTCAATTTTCGTGCCTTCAATAGATCGAAGGTTCTCCTTCGTCCGAAGTGCATCGGAACCGTTGTCGCGGGTCTTGAATTAGGGTACGAGAGCCACCCGAAAAGGGAATTCCAAGGCCTCGAAACCTTTATTTAAAAAAAAAAAGAGTTTTCATAAAATTCAAAAAATATATATATTTAAAACCTAAAAAATATATAATTTGTTGTGCCGGCACAACGGCATCACCTTGCCCTCCGCCATCCCGTAGGGGTAGAAGGAGGAGGATTTTTGGGCCTTATCCAAGGCACCCTTACCCAACCCGCTCCCGAAGAATGTCGTGGGTAGTGGACCCAGTTTACGCCAATCCCGATTCATTCCTGCCACATTCTCCAACCCACTCCCATTCGGGAGAAGTCTTTTCCACCATCCCCCTCACCCAACCCTCTTTTACCATTACCGACCCATTCGGCGCCCCCATATTCCCAACCACTATCCCCCAAAATATCCAAAGTCCAACCCTCCATTCCCCATCTTTAGCCCAAACCATGTCCATGCAAAACCCTAACCCATTTTCCCAATCCACATCCATGCCCCAATTCCCATCATCCCCCTATAGACCCGATCCACCCACATTCACATACACCAGTTCCACCCTATCCAACCCCCCGCAAAATCCTCCATCCATCCGAGTCATGCCCATTTTTACCAGGGCCATGCCTAATTTTTCTCATCCATCCTCATCATGCCCCCCATCATCCCAAAACATACCCAATACATCCCCTCATCCACCCCATACACCCCTACCTACCGTGGCCATGCCCAATTATACCGGGGCCATGCCTAATTTTTTCACCCATCCACATCCGACCCCCCTTCCATGGCCATGATGGAAGAGATGTTCCAAGAAAACTCCTCATGGAGGGCTTCCCAAAATATCTCTCCTCCACACCCCACATCCATGAATCCATCTCATACCTTAGCAAACCTCTATGCTTCACTCCCCCATGACCCCCATCAACCTCCCATAATCCACACCATCCAAACCCCCATCACCCACATACCCCAAGGCCCCATGGCCCAACCTCCCACCATCCATACACCCCAAGGCCAAATGGCTCAACCTCCAAACTCCTACATACCCAAGGCCAATTGGCCCAAACCCCCTTTTCCCACACATTTCAGGGCCCCATGGGCCAATACCCCACCATCCATGATCTCCAGGGCCTCATGGCCAAATACCCCACTACCCATCATCCCCAAGGCCCATTGGTCCAAACCCCCATTACCCATATCCCCCAGGGCCCATTGGGCCAAACCCATCAAATCCAAACCCATCAGGGCCCATGGCCCAAATCCACCAATGGGCCATGGCCCAGACCCATCAAGGGCCCATGGCCCAGACCCAACAAGGCCCATCGGGCCAGATCCATCAAGCGCCTATGGCCCAGACCCACCAAGGACCCATGGCCCAGACCCAACAAGGCCCATTGGGCTAGATCCACCAATGGCTCATGGCCCAAACCCATCAAGGCCCATTGGGCCAGACTCACCAAGGGCCCATGAACCAAACCTACCCAGGCCCATTGGACAAAACCTATCCAGGGCCCATGGCCCAAACCTATCAATCACCCATGGCCCAAAGTGATCAAGGGTTCATGACCCAAACCCAAACCCCACACTCATACCTTCCACAATACCTCCAACATTTAACACAACCTTCACATCTGGGTCAAACCCATGCCATACCTCAAATCCAATTTCCCATGGCCCCACACCCCAAGGCCATCCCCAAACCTTCCCTCACACCCAATGGCCCTATCTGGCCCCACCTCCAAACTAAATGCCCATCACCCAACAAACCTTTCCTCACCCCCAATGGGCTCACCCGGCCCCCACTCATGTTATTCCCGTCCAACCCATGCAACAACAACAGGGGAATCCTGCCTTCAATGCACATTATGCCGACCAGCAGTATGAAGAGGACGTGATTAGGAACAGCGGGGCCTATGTTGGGGCATTGACCAGCCTTAACCCTCCACCAGTAATTGCCCACCCCCTGGTAGCCCAGAGTGAAGTCCGACTGACGGCCGAGAAAGCGGCCCTTATATCAAAAGAGTCAAAACAACTATAAGAACAGTTAGACAAAATACAAAAGCAACTGATGAAAATGGGTGACGCTGAAATCCATGCCACAGACTTCACAGACCTATGCCTATTCGCTGAGGTCCCCTTGCCCACCAAATTTAAAATGCCAGTATTTGACAAGTACAATGGCACAGGTAACCCGATCGCACACCTCAAGTCTTATTGTGGGGGCGACGAAGGACTGCTAATAAAAGCTTTTAGAAAAGTTTGACCGGACCCGCCCTGAGGTGGTTCACATCTCTTGAACCATCCATGATGAAGACATGGAAAGATTTAGCGCATTTATTCCAGGAATAGTATGTCTATAATACTGATATTGAACTGCGCAAGTCTGATTTTTCCCGTTTAAAGCAAAATCCAAACGAGACCTTCAATGACTACTTAGGGAGATGGAGAGCACTGGCAGCTCAAGTCAGAAATAGAATACCGGATGATGAGCAGATAGAGATGATTTCAAAGAACACTCTGCTAGTGATCTCTGATTTTATTGTATACCAATAGCAGTCTAGTTTTGCTGATTTGGTGAGGAATGCCAACCGTTGCGAGGATGTCATCAGGAAGGGCGGTTGAGTAAGAATACTTTAGGGGACCCTGGCGGGGTCAGAAGATTTTCTGAGTAGAGGAACGAGAAGAGAACAGGAGGTGATATCCAGAACATTGCCAACACCAGGCCCAATAATAATACTGCTCCATTTCAAAACCAGCACCTGTTAGGCCTGAACAGATGTAAAGAATGGGGAATGGGCAAGGAATGCAAATGACCCAGAATAGAGGAGAACCCGCTACGACCGAGTCTTTACACCTCTGGGGCAATCTTTGGGTGTACTTTTGCCCCTGTTAGTAGAAAAGGGATTAGTGGGTAACCGCCAACCGCAACCTCCTCCTCACCCAATCCCAAAGAACTATGACCCAAATACCCACTGCAATTTTCATCAGGGTCCGGGTCACCCTACTGATCGTTGCTTCACATTGAAGCACGCCATCCAGGATTTGATCGATGTTGGGAAAATCATTCCCCCTACACCTTCTCAGCATGCTAATACTCATCAAGTACCACTACCCCCACATCCTATCGGAGGAGTAGGTCTCAGACCCACCATCGGAATGATAGAAGATGAGGAGTTTGAATTTGACCCATCCGATTACATCAGTGATCGGGAGAGTTATGTAGCACCGCTGTTAAGAAATATTGAAGAGAGGAATATAGGGGTAGTTGAACCCCTAAATTTGTCAGATTATTTTCCCAACCCGACTCCACAAATGGAACCCTTAGATCTCAGGGCATACTTTCCATCGCCCACACCCGTCAATTATGTGAATATCAATGCATGCCAACCATACACCACAACCCCCATCAATTACTCGATGAGCCAACAAGTCCCCCAATCCTACACTCGCACCTACCAGTTATCAATGGCCTGTGCCCGCCCCATTTCAACTACCACCATACACCACAACCCCCATCGATTACCCTTTAAGCCGTCAGGCCCTCGATCCTACACCCACACCCATCAGTTATCAATGGCCTGCGCCCACTCTATCACCCCTAGTTCAACCACCAGCGAATTCCACCACCCCGATCAATTACCTAACGGCCCATCAGACCCCCCATCTGCCACTAGCACCCACTAGCTATCAAGGGCCTAAGTTTACCTCCTTCCCTCCAATGCCACCACCCTCAAGCTTCACCACCCCCATTTGGCCCAATCTTTTCACCCAACCCGCTGCCATCAAGGTAGATCAAGTATTGCCCACACCTCCTAAGCCGACAGTACAAGTACCTCAAGAATCAACAACCATACCTTTCCAGCTCTCGGGACCCACATATGATCCTCATCAGGTCCCGCTAAGCTACGAACAAACAGATATCAATGCCGGAAGTAGCAGTAGAGAAGGGGCAGTAGATTTTGTTACCAGATCAGGGAGAATATCAAAGCAACCAAAAACACCAGCCGCAGCACAGGCCCAACCCGAAGGAAGGAAGGACAGCGTGGTGAACCCCTTCGAGAAGATGAGTCGAGAACATATACTGGAGACTCAGCTGAGAAGAATGCCTGCCCATATCACTGTATGGGATCTGTTAATGACGTCCCCACTTCATTTTCAAGCATTAATGGGGGCGTTAAAAAATGCGCATGCATCACTCCAAGTTAGCCCAGATGAAGTCGGGCAGATAATTGGTCAAGTGATGGCTCCGAATGCCATTTCATTTTCTGATGTCGATTTACCTGAGGAAGGGGGTAGCCACTCAAAATTTTTAAATATAACCATTGAGTCCGGAAATATGATTATCCCCTTGGTACTAATCGATAATGGGTCTGCATTGAATATATGTCTGTTGAGAACTGCCATCAAGATTGGGGTTGATCCATGCATGTTAAGGCCCACCAGAACCAACACTAGAGGGTTTGACAATACCAGGAGAAAAATAATGGGAGAAGTTGATCTTGAGTTGTTGATAGGGCCAATGACCTCTTCCATCTTGTTTCAAGTCATGGATATCAAATCCTCATTTAATCTGTTATTGGGGCGCCCGTGACTACATGAAGTCGGAGCCATACCTTCCATATTGCACCAGAAACTCAAATTTGCATCTGGGCATAAGATTATCACGATCATTGGAGAGGGGCACAGTGAGAAAGAAAAGGCCACCAATAGCATTGAATAACCCAATATTTTGGATGTACCACACACCGCTGAGGACGTGGACCACCACAGTTTTGAGTATGAGGTGTCAGCTATAATCTCAGAACCCATTGAGGGCATCATGTCTAAAACGGGAGGCGGTATGGTAGCAGCAGTGGCAATGCTCCAAAAGTGGGGCTATCAGAAAGGAAGGGGTCTGGGACCCAAATTACAAGGCAAAAGAGAGCCAGCTGTGGCTAAGAGACAAAAAGTAAGATTCGGGCTAGGATACAAGCCCATGGAGTAAGAGGTCCAAGAGGCCAAAGAGAAAGCCAAGGTCACCGCGGTTGCAAGAGCTCTAGGAATTAACATAGAGGAGAAACCTCGCCCTAGGCCACACATCAGGGATTCCTTTGTCAGCGCAGGGGCCATAAAAATTGATCAAAATGGGGCAACCCATTTGACCCCACACAAACCTATAGCCCCAGTCCATCCCACCAACCCCTAGATCTCCCTTCCCATCTTAGAGATAGACTTGGCCGCGTTATCCCTCTTCGAGGAACGACGGTCGATATCTGAACAAACCCCCCTGTGATGAATCACCACAAAATCGAGTTATCATTTGAGGACATGATCTCAGACAAAATGGAGATCAATATGATGGAGGCTGACTCCAATGAGCCATATCAGTCAGCACCCCCCATCCCAACAGGTAAAGAAGCGACCCCTCAGGTACGCAACTAGGCATCTTTGCCCCAAACTCTGGAAGCAGGAAGTGGCCTAAAGTTTGGCGCCTATTTCCTAAAAAAAAAATAACAACCTATAAAAAGTGAGATAAGCCCTTGGCAAGCAATACCATGTATATACACAAACCCGCCTTGCCAAGGGTCCGTCTCCAAAGAAAGCAAAAATCTCAAAAACATGGAAAAAATACAAAAACTTAAAAATATGGAAAAAACACAAAATCCAAAAAACATTGAAAAAATCCAAAGTCCAAAAATATTATCATTTAAAATTCCAGAAAATGCCCCACAAAAGGATGCCTTAATCAAAATACTCGTCCCACGTGAAATCGACTCCTTCCCTGTAGAAATACAAGAAGAGGTAGGGATCACGAGTCTGGACGAGGATGTCCCCTTCGAGGAGCTCCCCGATGAGCTCCTTGACCGATTTGCCGACTTTGAGCACGGCCCTACCCCCATTGTTGAAGAGACCGAAGACGTCAATCTAGGAACTGAGGAGGTTCCCAGGATAACCAAAATCGGAACATCACTATCTCCTGAGGAAAGAAAAAGCATGATCGACTTCCTTCGGTCATACCAAGACATTTTTGCCTGATCATATGAGGACATGCCTGGTCTAGATACTGATTTGGTCGAGCATGAGTTGCCCCTCTACCCTGATATAAAGCCAGTCAAGCAGAAGCTGAGACGTCTTCGACCCGAGTGGACGTTGAAAGTCAAAGATGAGGTCATCAAGCAGTATGACGCGGGGTTTCTCATGGTATCCAAGTACCCGTAGTGGCTAGCTAATATTGTGCCTGTACCGAAGAAGGATGGAAAGGTCCGCATGTGTATCGATTTTCACAATTTGAACAAAGCGAGCCCAAAGGATGATTTCCCACTGCCGCACATCGACATCTTGGTTGATATCACAGCTAAGCATGAGATGCTTTCATTTATGGATGGATTCTCAGGATACAATCAGATGAAAATGGCAGAGGTTGATCGCGAGAGGACAGTGTTCATTACCCCTCGGGGAACCATTTGCTATCGAGTCATGCCATTCGGGTTGAAGAATGCCGGTGCAACGTACCAGAGAGATATGACTGCACTATTTCATGACATGATGTACCGAGAGATTGAAGTGTATGTCAACACATGATAGCCAAGTCACCGGAGCGAAGCGACCATCTGGTAAACCTTCAGAAGCTGTTTGAAAGGCTGAGGAAGTATCGACTATGTCTGAATCTCCAAAAGTGCGCATTTGGTTCTATGTCAGGAAAGCTATTAGGATTCATCGCCAGCAGGAGGGGGATCGAGGTCGACCCAATCAAAGTTAAAGCCATCACTGAAATGCCACTGCCGTCTATCGAGAAGGAGGTCAGAGGGTTTCTGGGCAGAATACAGTATATCAGTCGGTTCATTGTACAACTAACTCCAATCTGCATGCCGATCTTCAAGTTACTAAGGAAGAATTCACCCGTCGAATGGAATGATGATTGTCAGGCAGCGTTCGAAAAAATCAAAAGCTACCTCCTTAATCTACCTGTTTTGGTACCACCTGAGCCAGGGAGACCACTCTTGATGTATCTCTCCATGACGGAAGTTTTGATGGGATGTGTTTTAGGGCAGCACGATGAAATGGGAAGAAGAGAGCAGGCCATTTACTATATGAGCAAGAAGTTTACTGATTACGAGATGCGCTACTCTCATTTTGAGAAAGCATGCCTAGATCTTGTATGGGCTACTCAAAGGCTCCGCCAGTATTTGCTATCTCAGGCAGTTCTGCTCTTGGCCCGAATGGACTCATTGAAATACATATTTGAAAAGCCAGCTCTCATTGGACGAATCGCACGATGACAACTTTTATTATCTAAATTTGACATCACGTACGTCACTCAGAAGTCGATCAAGGGGCAGGCGCTTGCTGATCATCTTGTCGACAATCCTTTACCTGATTATGAGCCTTTGAGGACCGAGTTCCCAGATGAATATATCTTGTTCATGACGAAAGACGATACAGAAGAGGCAGAAGAATCATGGGTAATGCACTTTTACGGGGCAGCAAATGTCGAGGGCCAAGGAGTTGGCGCCATCCTGATTTCACCAAAAGGATCCCATGTACCGATCTCTATCAAGCTCAACTTCCCTTGCACTAACATTATGGTTGAGTATGAAGCTTGCACTGCAGGTCTGCAGGCAGCTCTCGATCTGAATGTAACTCACCTTCGAGTATTTGGCAATTCACAGTTAATCATATGCCAAACGAATGGTGACTGGAAGACGAAAGATGAGAAACTGATCCCCTACCATGAACACCTTGAGGATCTGATAGCTCGCTTTCAAGATGTGACTTTCTCATACGTCCCCCGGATAAGGAATCGCTTTGCCGACGCATTAGCAACATTGGCGTCAATGATTGAAATCCCCTATGGTGTTGAGATGAAGCCGATCATGATCGAGCAGAGGAATGAGCCAGCCTTCTACCTCCAGATTGAGTAACCTATAAAGCCTGATGATGAGCCACCTTGGTTCTCAAATATCAAGAATTTTCTCAAGACCCTGACTTTTCCAGAGGGTACATCCAAGACAGACCGACGAACCATTCAACGTTTAGCGGCAAGTTACGTCATTTGCAGAGAATGCCTCTACAAGCGATCATATAATAACATCTTACTCAGATGCCTTACTGAAAGTGAAGTGGTCAATATTATGAAAGAAATCCATGAGGGAGTATGCAGAGCCCACGTCAGCGATCACATGCTCGCTAAGAAAATCCTATGGCAGGGATACTTTTGGACCGCCATGGAATCAGATTGCTGTAAACATGTTCAAAAATGTTACAAGTGTCAGGAACACTCCAGTCTGATACAGGCTCCTGCCATTGATCTTCACTGCATGACCACTCCTTGGCCATTTGCTACCTGGGGCCTTGACGTTGTCAGAATGATTAATCCGAAAGCGTCAAACGGACATCGATTCATCCTTGTCTCCATTGAATACTTCACCAAGTGGGTAGAAGCGGCGTCATATGCCAACATCACGGCCAGTCACGTTGAGAAGTTTCTCAAGAACAATATTGTGTGCCGATTTGGAGTACTCAAGGATATCATCATGGACAACGGCACAAAATTTGCGAATAAGCGCGTCCGAGACTTCTGCGAGCAATACAAGATCAAGCATCATCACTCATCCCCTTATCGGCCTCAAACTAATGGAGCCGTGGAAGCCACGAATAAGACAGTCGTTCACATCCTTGAGAGAATGGTCATCACTTATCGAGATTGGAGCGAAATGCTGCCATTTTCTTTGTGGGCCTACCGAACATCGATCCGTACCGGTACAGGGGAAACACCATTCTCCCTTGTGTATAGAATCGCGGCCGTCCTCCCGGTAGAGGTTGAAGTACCCTCACTCCGAATCCTCATGGAATCAGGCTTACTTGAAGTAGAGAGAGAGAGAGATCACGCTTTGATCAGCTGAACTTATTGGACGAAAAGAGACTCTTAGCCTTATGCCATACCCAAGTATACCAGGGGCGAATCGCACGCACTTACAATAAATGTGTCCGCGGTAGAGATCTAAAGGTAGGAGACAATATGCTAAAGAAGATCTACCCATCCCTCCATGCCGATCCAAGGGGAAAATTTAAGGCAAACTGGGAAGGACCATACGTCATCTGAGAAGTGCTGTTGGGATACGCCATCCCCCTCGCCATCATGGACAGAGATCATCTTCCTGAGCCAATCAACGTTGGATACGTCCTACGGTTCTACTCATAGTCTATCATGATAAGGAAAGTACTAATGAAACAGATACGTGACTGCTTAAAAACCACCAAAAAGAGGCCATCATTCCAAACACAGTAGCCCAAAAATATCCCTAAAAATGATGATATCCTTTGCTACCCCATTTGAGCCTGGGCCTTTATTTCAATAAACCCATTCCCCCAAAAAATATATATACGTGTACGTATACCAAAAAAAAAAGAGAGAAAAGATGCATGTGTATAAAGTTACCATCAAATCCAAATAAAAATTGAAAAAGTAAAACCTCAAAAAGAGATTGCCTAAAATGGAGGAAAAAGAATAATAAAAAAAAATGGGTATAGAAGAATCACGGGGCATGTACAGTAAAAACCTCCAAGGAAGAAAGTATGTTGAGAAAACTAAAGCTGTATCAAGGAAACCCTTTTAGCCCAGCATACCTTCAAATTCTAACCTAACCCATGGCCAAGCTACACCCTGAAGGAAGCCCTTTTTGTAGGTTCGCAAGCAGTCATAATATCTGTTAAGTCAACATGAGCCGAGTCGTGAGACGACATCAGAGCCCCATCCAGTCGGCTATGACGAAATCGACGTCTATGTCGTGACACTTGAGAAAAAAAATAATAAGAAAAAAAAATATAAATAAATAAAATAATTATTATAAAATAAAAATACAAGCTCAAAGCAAGATGGACGTGGTGAAAACCCGAAAGGGCACTACGGGTAAAAACAGCGAGTTTGTGCGGACCAGGTGAAAACCTGAAAGGGCGGTTGGGGTAAAAGAGCTAAACCGATGGACGTGGTGAAAACCCGAAAGGGCGCCACAAGTAAAAGGGGGGGAGATAAAAAAAAAGAGAGAAAAAAATTGAAAAAGAAAGGTTTGGACTGATTGAGAAGATTGATGTTTGAGGAAACCTTTTGTTACTCTTCCTGTACCCTCTTGCCTGACTGGGCCGCTCATGCTAGTTCAAATCGAGTCCCAACCAAAATTGTCTTTGTGAAACTCGCACCGTCAAATGTATGACCCGAGGCAAGGAGAAAGGTTTAACTCAACCCAAAGGGATCAATGTTCCGGCCTTGGTAAAATCCGAAAACTCACTCAGGTCCAACTGCATGAAAGAATTCTACTATGCTCAAAATGGGACCCGTTACTCCGTCTCACTATCAAGGCATCAAAAACAAAAAAAGAAGAAAAGCCAAAAATGAAAAAAAATCATCAAGAAAAATCCAAACACCAAAAAATGTATATATATTTCTACTCATTTTCATGTACATATTTCCAGCATCATATTTCAATCTCAAAAATGAAGAAAAATAACAAAAAATCTCTAGAAACAAAAATCCAAAAAAATATATTGAAAATGAAAAAGTGCAGGTAGAAATCTACTTTTTCTTCTATTGTTTAGGATGAATTTTCTTTATATGTATAAACAAAAAAGGGACTGACGTTTTCTCGAGAATGTGCAGGAACATCACACGGTCCAAAGCCTCAAAGCGGGCAACTTCTCAGTGATGGACAAATCAGATAAAACATCTCACCACCGACGTCAGGTCTAAAAAAGTAAATAAAAAAATGATGATGAAAATCATTTTGAAAAGAAAAAGAAATCTATGTTTTCATGCTACGCACAGCTACGCACTCACATATTTTCGATGCGGTAAAATGTCAATATTTTATCAGCAATGCAGCTGTGTAAAATTAATGTCCTAGGTGTAAGGTTTACCTTGGATCCGTGGATCCTATTTCAAAATAGGAGCGACGGTGTCAATTTTGGTCAAACAGTCAATGCTTGGATCGGATTGATTCCACCGCTAAATCTTTGCCCTGATATCTCCATCTTTTGGTTTCAGGTGAACTTGAGTGCCTTGTACTTCAAGTTCATCACATGATATTTTCAGAGGTGTAGACTCTTGGTCCTCGCAGTTTGGGCGTGCGCCCTATGGGGTTCGAGGTCCAGATAATGCTTGTTTTTTTAAAAAATGATGATAAAAAAAAAAGCAATCTTTGAAAAGAGAAAAAAGAGAAAAAGAATAAATATGTGCTTCCCCACAGAGCGACGCACATGCGTGTTCTGATGCGATAAAATATCGATATTTTATCAGCAACACCATTGTGCTATAATAACGTCCTCAGTCTAAGGCACGCCTTAGATTCTGGATCCTTCTTCAAGGAAGGAGCAACGGTGTCAGTCCCAATCAAACAGTCAATGTTTCGATCGAGTCAACTCTACTGCTAAATTTTTTGAGCCAGGCGCTGTCTTTGGGTTCATGTGAACTTAAGTGTCTTAAGCTTCAGATTCTCCGTTGGAAAAGGTCAATCGTTGGTTGAGACCAACCTGTTGAGAATGAGATTAGGTGTCAATCGAACTATGTGCAACCATGCATTCAGAAGAGTTCATTTCCCTTTTATTTTCTGTAGGCTTAAAACCTGTATGGGCAGCGGTATCCCTATAAAGTGTATGCCATGCATCTGGGTATCCGTATGATGGTCGTTTGTCCTCATAAATTGTACCCGGGCGGGTCCGGGTCGGGGCTTCCATCACCTTTGTTATTGGTTATTGCCCCCAATGGGTGCATAATTATGCATAGTTAATTGATGATTATGATCATTATCAACAGAGGCCAGGATTGGATGTCCCCTTTTGGGAGGTGCCCAATGTTTGGCTGGATCTGTTCAAGGAAGTCGAAACTGGATACTCTAGGTCATGCTGAACTGAGGCATGCTTTCAAAAAAATGGCACATACTCCCAAAAAGAGTTGTGACATCTATTCACTTCGCTCGAGTGGTCATGCTAAATAAACTTTGGGATCGATGGGTTGGCCCAAAGATCTCAAACCCTACTTTCAGTAGGGGCACCAACGAATGGTCCAATGGGGCCATCAAATGCCTTGTAGGATTGGACGCAAACTGTGGAGCCTTGAGTGTGTTTACTTTGCACCTATCTTTGAATGTGGGTCGATCACCCCTCTTACTCACAAAGATGTTACATTCAGAATGAATTTTAAACATCAATCACCTTCAAATCATCTCGAGAAGCGAATATTTTTCTCGACTAATGGGCTTTCGCAACTCGAGAGGCGAACATTTTTCCCAGCTATTGGGCTTTCGTCACTTATTCCACCTCGGTTATGCCCAGTAATGTCGCTAAGCTCTTGGGAATCGATTACCTCGAGAAACGAATGATTAGCCTGGCACCCCAGGGCTTTCGTTTTCTCACCGTGTTACTCACCTGATGTTTGAAGTTCGTTCTAAATGTAGCGGACCCGTCAGTAATACCTTGGGCCTCTTCGAATGCCTCTTTTCTTTAGCATATGATTATTAGTGATTGGATACCAAAGAGGGGCATCTGTAGACACCCAAATTTGGCCTAAGGACCGATTGAAACACCTTTCGAGAGGTATAATTCTGAGCTTTGATGGCATGTATGGAACCCTTAGGAATCACCCTAAACCCTTAGGAATCACCGTAGATCTCTTAGGAACCTACCCCAAACCTTTAGAAATCAATCTCGAACCCTTAGGAATTAACCATACCCTTCCCAGACCTATTAGAACCCTTCTCGGGCACGATTCGAACCCCCCTGAACAGCAGTTAGAAAGAGGAGTGCTAATGTTTTTGTGGATAGTTGCCTAACCTACGGTATATACCGTTGGAAAGTATAGCTTCCCATATTTTCAACGAATTAAGAATCGCCTAATTTGGAGTTGTACATCAAAAGGTATGACAGAATGAAGATAGTAAATTTGTATGAGATATTGCGAAATCGGACCCATAGAGCCAATTTCGAACTAACCAAAATATCTAATGAAAAGAGGAGTGCCAAGGTTAGCATATAGTTTCCCAACCTAAGACCTATACCATTGGAAAATAGACTTTCCCAGCTTTCCAACGAGCCAAGAATCGCCTAATTTGGAGTTGTACATAAAAAGTTATGGTAATTTGAAAAATACGGATTTGTGCAGGAAATTGCAAACCGGGCCGGGCCCCTGCGGGTCTTCAACTTCCAACAGTTTGGACCTGGTTTTCCTTCAAAAAATGGCCTAAATTGACATTGGGGGTTTGACTTGTGGACCGTCCCTAACACTAGGGTGTGTTTCTTTAGGACCCTAGTGACCCTATTAGCTTAAGTTATCACCCTTTTGTCATTCAAGTCACCACCCTATCATCTACCATTAAACCCAAATCCCTCTTCACCAAGCTCTAGAAAACCATAAAAACCTTAGATTGCCCATTACCTAATTGCTAATCTATTTAGAACTTTAACCCCTCACTAATCCTCCCTTTCTCTATAAATAAGAAGCCACCCCTCTTGCTTAAGGGTTGAGAGTTTTTACCTAAGAGAGAAAGAGCTTAAGTGAGAAGATCTTCCTCCCTTTGGTGCACCATCCCCATACAAATTTCAGAATTGAAAAAGCCCCTTTAGACCTTAGTATTTCACTAAAAACCTCTAGGTTAGGTGTGTGTTACCCCCTAGCTTTCCTTCTCTACCTCTTACTTTCAAGCCTTAGGAGTTAGAACCCCATTCCATATCATACAAGCCTTCAAAAAGCTCACTGAAGCAAGCCAACACAAGGCTCTCCAATGGTGCTACAAGGGCCCAAGAGCTCCGGCTCTCCCCTCTATTCCTCTACCTTCTTTGCTTTTCCTTTATCCTAGAATTGAGCCGTTACGCTGCCCAAATTTCGGCAAGCGGGGAGGGCTCAATAGGATCGGTGTGTCTTCGGGCAAGGGAAAGTGCCACTCATTTTACTTTCTTTTATATATATATATATATATACTATATAAAGCAGCCCCACATAGACCTGGCCTTAAGTAGAGACCGCATTTAGCAGGTTTATCGGGTGCCTAATACCTTCTCGATCGATAACCGAAGCTCCTACCCAAAAGCCTATGGTGTGGACCGGATTCAAAGTCATATTTTTAGCACTTCGATGCTCATAAAAATGAACTAGGTATCCCAGGACACCGAAAGCTTCGGGTGGCGACTCTATATTTTTAGTTAGAGAGCTCATCGTTGCGACGGGATCGTCTCGATTCCCACGGTTGCACAAATGGATTTGGGAAATTATAAATTTAGCTATGGAAAGATTGCCATAAAATATAAATCCCTGGTTGGAATCCTTTGAGGATAACATAAACTTTTCTTTGTGGAGAAGAATTGTCTCCTGCTGACTTGGCTAATTGGGCAGAATAGTTACCTGCAAGACTAGTCATTTTCGGCACAAAAAGTAGTGATTAGTTGGTGATCTACTGTTTTGATAGGATCACCACATAAAGATAAAACCACGGGGTTGGTGGTATGCACATGCTGATGCTCATACAAATGGGAATAATCAATTTGATTAGTGTGATTATAGTGATGATCCCCCCAGAATTGGTTATTACCCAGAAGGAAGACACAACAAAGGTGAGGAAGGGAGCCTTCAGAAGGAGAGGAGAGAAAATAGAATCGAAGGGGATGACCCTGAAATTGGGCAGAAATGCCATGAGAATCAACCCGAGTAAATGGAAAGATGGAAGAAATAAAAGGAATCCCTATGATAAGGGTTTGAGTGATATTTGGGAGAATCACAAAAGAAGTGGGAATAGAAATATTATGATGGTGAACTGCAGCATGGTCAAGTTTGTGGTGGATAGGTATGGGATAACCACTAGCATTAGTGAGACTCTGACGAGTGGAATTCAAATATGAAAAAGGGACTAACCCATCCTGAAGACAATTCATGTCAGCACCACTGTCAATAAGGGCGATGATATCATAAATTGTATCATTGGAATTAATAAATAAATTGACTTTGATGAACCATTTGGGATAAGATACCTGTTGGAGAGAGTTCAGATAAGTATTTGAGGTGGAACTAGAAGAGGTTTCTTTGTGTTCCAAATAATTAAGGCGATTATTAATGGTGAAAATTTCTTTAGCAAAATATTGTTTGAGAGTAATTAATTCGTTGTTGAGATATTCTATTTTTTACTGAAAATTAGCAATCATAGAAGAAGTATGGGTAGCAATGATCATCGGGTTAGAAGAACCATGGGATTCTAGCCGATGAAAAAGTTCTCTAATAGAGTAAGGATTTTCTACTGTTAGAGATTTTTTAGTTTCCTTTTGAGCTGTAGAAATACACGCTTCAATTAATTTGGATTTCATTAATGGATCTTCAGTTTTGTCAAGTAAGTCCAATAACGATTGTTGGGATTCAGTAAGAACATTAATACTGAGATTGTTCATAGCAGCAAATGCTTGCCAAGAATCTTTTGAAGTATGGATATGATTACATTTGCAATTTGCAGGGTTGTCATCTGTAGAAGAGGAGGATGACGAAGACGAAGTGGAATGAATTCCATTATTTTCATCAGAATTAGAAAATTTTAAATAATCAGGATTAGAATCTAACCAAATTTTTTATAAGGTTAATTTTAAGCCTTCATCATGAATTTGATTTATTCTTTGTTCAGTTGTACATTTATTGGTATAATGACCAAATCGATGACATTTGTAACATTTAATTTCTCGTTGGGGTCGATTTGTTGGTTTTCTTCTTTTCTCACGATATTTGCGAGAAAAAGAAGGATCTCTATTTTCTCGATGTTGTCGAGAAGAAGAGGGATTGTTTGTTTGCTTGAAAATACGACGACGTCATTCTGAGGGACAATAATAATTAGACATTTCTCTATTATCTCATCTTTTTTAAGGATAATTGATTTTTGTGTCGTAGGCGAATTGGTCACAAAATTCTCCTAATTCCTTATGACCAATAAGTTATTATTTTAATTGTTGATGTAATTTTAAATCATTACACAATGTTAATCCTTCACGAACAATTATACTTTGGAGTTGTCCATAAGTATATTGATTGTAAGTGATACTTTGATCATCAGGATTACGGAGTTTATTACGAACCTTCTCAGCAAATAGGCTAGGAAGACCATCAATGAATTTGGCTTTCTAATATTCAGTATTGGCATCACTTCGTTGCATGACTTTAGTTATAAAAACATCTTTGTACCATTTGAAATGGGTTAAAGATGGACAACGGAGATTTTGAAGTAGTTCTCTACTTCTTTCATATTGAAGATTCCAAGAACCAACAAAATGAAAAATGATGGTTTGAGTTAAAGTATAAACTGCATCTTTCCTAGTTTCCATTAGGCCAGTGATTTCATTTTTAGCTGGTTTAGTTGAAGTTAGGATTTCATCACGTTGAGCGGCTGTAAGGACATTATCCACCAACCTTTCAACATACTAGAAAATCCAGTAGTAATATATCGAGCAATTGTTTGATCAGAATTTTGATGTTACTTTAAAATGGTGTTGTACATAAAATTTTTATGTAAAATAGTAAAAATCTCATATTCGAATTTGCCATCAATGTTTCATTCATAAATGGATCGATAATCATAAGAATTTTGAATATCAATATGATCTTCTCCATAAAGAAGATCCTGAGGTGTAGGTCTATGGTAGTAACATCGAGTATTGCTACCATCCCAATTATATTGGAGTTTATTAAGCTCCATGCTGTTTTGTAAGGATTCAAAATTATTTTGAATTTCTTGTATTTCTGCTAAATTGGCATTTTCCTTATGGGTTAATATATTGATTTGAAAATTATTTTTCTTCTCAGGTTTAAGTGATAAAGTTCGTAATCTGAAAGTTAGTTTATCAAGAAATTCATCTTGTTTTATCATATAAGATTTTGGTGACAGATTTAATCCAGAAATTTCTAGGGGAGGTTTTATGTTTGGTTGTTCTATCTTTAAGGTTGATGTTTTATTTATTGGTGAGGCAGGAAGAATATTTTCAATTCTGTTTAATTGCATACAAATTGTCTGTAAATTCAAATTAGTAAAATTGTTTTGTTTATACAAATTTGATAAATCAACTTTTGTCAAATGAGGGATAGGTTCAACAGCTTTTATGAAAGCTATGGCTTCCAAAGTTGCTGTTGAATTTGGTTGAGTAAGTTTGAGGGCTTTAACAGGAGGATGAACTGATTGAACGATTGAACCATCTAGTTTCTACCATTCTTTTTGAAAATCTTCAAGGAGAAATATTCTCCTTTCATCCTGAGTCATTTCAAGATATTTTGTTGCTTTAAACCAAGTAACAAATAGAATAATTTGATAAAAGGTTTCAATATATTTGTAAAATTATTCTTTGAATTCTTGCAATTTTGATGCATAAAATTTTTTAAAATACCATCCACGGAATGGTGCATATTTGTCTTGCTGAAATTCAGCATTGATTTCTTGTTGATTA
This sequence comes from Chloranthus sessilifolius, assembly GCA_021018995.1. Taxonomy (NCBI): domain Eukaryota; kingdom Viridiplantae; phylum Streptophyta; class Magnoliopsida; order Chloranthales; family Chloranthaceae; genus Chloranthus; species Chloranthus sessilifolius. The sequence goes on along the minus strand of CM037585.1, from coordinate 91,405,391 downwards.
ATAACAAAATTTTCAGGCTTTATAAAATCCATAAAAACTTTAATAGTGGATTAAGAAATTCATCTCGCTAGCAGTAGGGGATTCCCTCTGCTGTTGGGTATATATCCCATGAGGAATCTGTTGTACAGAGACTTGGATTCCTTCAAGATTAGGTTGGTTATATTCAGAAGGAACAGATGAGTTAACTTCTTAATAAGATGATCGAGCAGTCGAGGGTATAGAGACTTTATAAGGACCTCGAGATTTCAACTCAGAGTAAGAACTCCTATAAGAACTCCTATAAGAAGTTTAATTTCTTGATGTAAAACTGGTTTAGGAGGGACAGCTTGAGGTATACGCCAAGCATCAGGAAAAGTAATATTTTTCCATTCAATTAATTTAGGTGTTGCAACATTGGTTGTTGTGCTGTTGGTCTTAATTAAGACCGTCTTTCCTGGTTCAGTGTGATAGTTAATTTTTGGAGCCAGGGAAGTCATCACCTTATAATGAAGGCTATAGATCAGTGCAATGGTCTCTGATCCAGGTATGAAGTTGTATCCTTCAATTTGTAAATTAAGGGTACAAGCATGAAGAATATTTTTATCTAGATAATAATAAAGTTAAGTTTGGAAAAACATTGTAGTAGACTGGACTAAAGTATAGGCTGGTCTCAACAGCAGCCATAAGAGATGAATGCCAGTTAAGGCATCTAGCATCTCTAAGAGTGCTGAGTAGACTACTTTCTTCAAGACCTAATAAGGTCAAAGGTTTGAATGCAACTTGAATACATCCTAACTGAAGAAATTTGAAACGATGAAGGTCATGCAATAAGTCTTCATTTGAGAGTAATTGAAAACCTTCATTTTGACTTTCTTCATTAATACTGAGAGTTTGCTCAGTAGTTTTGATTGACATGTCGGTGGACCAATCTTTCCATCCATATTGATAAATTTGTTTGGGATTGATGGAAGGAATTGCCCATCGATTTAGTTGGTTTTGTTGGTCATCAATTTTAGACCATTTATCTAATTATTTATTTTTGATTAATTTTTTGGATGAAAAATTAAAAAGAGACATAAAAGGAAATATTTTTTTCGATTTTTTTTATTAAAACAATAAAAACGAAAGGGTAAAAGACCTTTGGTAAAAACCAATAAGACTGTAATTACATATGGGAATAGTAATATTGGAATAGTTTTACTATAGTGAATAGTGATTCAAAATACTATTCATCAACATAGTAAAATACTATTTACCTTCTTCTCCATAAATTTTCATGGACTTGTTACAAAAGTTCATTTAGATTTACTACTAGATTGTTGTTGCAAAATTGCGTCTATCCACGATAAGTTTTACGGGGAATAACCCGACAACAATGCAATCACTACTACAATGCCATAAAATCATCCCAACGCGACTTCCCATGCTACCACAGCATAGTAGTAAATCTAAACAGACTATTACCAGTCATCCATAAAAATCACTTAAGAAGACGATGAACAGGAGTTCATACACCCATGATTAGCCACCCTAATCATGATTTACTACCTCTCAAGATTCCAACAAAACACAGAGTAAGGGAAAAGCGTAGTAACGGAAGAGGAAGAAGAACACGGGAAGAAAACTCTTATATCATATATTAATCCCTAATAAAACAAACTTACAATTAACAAACTCAAAACATAAAGAATCTTACAACTATTACAACACTATTACACTACTATGCATGCATTAAACAAATGAAAGAAAAGCTTACCGATATGGAGAGCTTCTCTGATACAAAACTTACAATCCCCAGGCTAACCTTTTTATAGATAAATGCAAACTTAAAATGGGTTGAAATCCGCCGCTGAGTGGGACACGTGTGCCATGTGGGTTGGATGTAGTTGCTTCGTCCCTTGATAATTGTGTTCTGACGGCATGACATGCATCAGTGCTTCATTATTTGGAGGATGACTTCATGGCTGGCATCATCGACAATTGGCAAAGCTATTGAGTAGCAAGGAATATTATAGGCTGTGTTGGCCGACAATAGTCTGAATGGTTGGGTCCATTATGATGCTTGAACAAATAGCTGTTTTGGCTTATTTGTCCCTTTAATAATTTGAAGTGACAACTTTATTGGCTGTATTGGGAATCTTCCTCCGAATGGGATGCGGAATTAAAGGTTTGAAGAAAATGGGCTTTCATGGAAGCAAGACAATGATGATTAATCTGTGTTTCAGATAAATCTGGATGTTATTTTTAAATCATGGCTTTGAATATTTCAAAGGGATTGGATTTAAAAAAAAAAAAAAAAAAAGCCTCACTCAAGCAGTTTTTTGTCAAAGTCAAGAATATTATCCCACCATCGGATCCAGGAGGTTCTTTGGAGTATAGGAAGATGGTCAAGATTGGTAATTTGAATATTCCACATCCAAATCCATGGAATACTGCATTCTGTGAAGAAAAGGAAATCAACTTCAGAGTAATGAGGATTTTTTCCTTTGAATTTAACTCCTTCATACTGATTATATAAAGGAATTAATGATTTGGGCAAAATTTTGGTGGTTGGACCGAAATAGCTCCACCAATTATAAAACCAATTGGGAATACCGGATTGGCAAAATACAGGAAATCCTTGATTGTCAAGATATCTTCTCTTTATTTCCCAGGGATCAGATATCCATTGTTGGTCTTCTGGTTCAATTATCAGAATGGTGGAAAATATATCCTTTTGAATATAAGAAATATCTTTGGTTTCAATCTTCTCTTTATTGAGAGAAGTTTTCTCTTTATTGAGAGAAATATCTTTTTGCATGGAGTCTTTAAATTGAAAGCCTCCTTTTGTTCGATATCTATTGCTTTGGATAATTGTCCAAAGGGCATGATCATCTGTAGATTCTTGAGTTGGAGATAAGGGGATATTGCCGCTTTCTTTGCCTTTTCCTCCTGAGGAGGATGCTGCCATTAAGAAATACCTTACAAAAATTCTCTAGTTAAAAAATCAGAGAGAGAATTTGTCTCTCCTTTTATATATTAAATTTGAAAATCAAAGGAGGATAATTCAGCTTGCCATCTAGCAAAGATTTATTTTGATGCAAGATTTTTGACATCTTTTTGTAAAACAGATTTTGCGGCACTGCAGTCTATTCTAAGTAAAAAAGACTGATTAAGCAAATCATCCTGAAATTTTTAAATACTTTTGACAATGGCTAAAACTTCCTGTTTGATAGTTGAATAATTGGTTTGGGCATCTTTCCAAATACCAGAAGTGTATCTGATTAATTCTTCCTTCTATTTGGAAGGATTGAGTTGTTTCAAAATTCCTCCATAGCCTATTTGTGAGGCATCTGTCTCCACTATCTTATACCAAAGTGGGTTGGCTAAAGAAAGACAGGGAATTTATTTGACTTTTAATTTTATTTGTCGAACAACTTTGGTATGGTCATCGGTCCATGGGGATGGATTCTTTTGGAGTCGTGATAGTAATATTTTTGCATCATGTGCCAGATTAGGATAAAAATCTGCAATATAATTCAAACTGCCCAAAAATCGTTGTAATTGAGTTTTGTCTAGAATCACATCAGGAAATTTTGAGGCAAATTCAATACTTCGGTCAATTGGAATAATTTGTCCTTGGTGAATATTGTGACCAAGAAATAGAATAGATGTTTGAAATAGCTTGATTTTAGGGGCAGAAACGACCAATCCATTTTTGTGGATAATGTCTTTGAAAATTTTTAAATGTTTAAAATGCTGGTCAATGGATTTAGAAAAGATAAGTATGTCATCTATATAGACTATAGAAAATTCGGTATATGGAGTGAATATTTCACTCATAATATTCTGAAATTCAGAAGGAGCATTTTTAAGGCCAAATGGCATAACATTCCATTTAAAATATCCAAAAAGAATAGTAAAAGCGGTTTTATACCTGTCAGTCTCGGCCACCTGAATTGGCCAATACCCTGATTTGAGATCAAATTTAGAGAAAATAGTGGCTGAATGTAAGCGATCCAGCAAATACTTTTTGTTAGGAATAGGATAACGAATCCATTGGAGGCAATCATTCATTGATTTATAATTGATAACTAGACGAGGAGTTCCTCGTTCTCGTTCAGCGCTTTTATTCACATAAAAAGCTATACAACTCAATGGGGAGTGACTGGGATGAATAAGTTGTTTGTGCAATACACTGGCAATTTTAGTTTTGCATAATTCCAAATAAGCAAGTTTCATTTGACTTGGTCTTGCTTTAGTTGGAGTATGTCGTTCATTAAAATCAGGATTATAGGGAAGAGAAACAATATGTTTCTTGCGATCCCAAAAAGCATTTGGTATATCACTACAAATATCATTGTGGTAAGATTTAAAAAGTTGAGAAATCTTGGTTTGTATTGAAGGGGATTCCAATTTTTTTTCTAAAGATAAAACTTGACTTCTTGTTGTAAGAAGTTAAGTTGCTATTCTTTGAAGAATAAATTAGATTCCACAGAATTGATTACTTTTGTTTGTGGTGGAGTTACAAATTGAAATAAGAGATTATGTACATTATATTGGGCATGAATACCATTTTCATTTACCTTGGTTAATGGAAAAATGGAGGTGATAAATGGAGTACCAAGAATAACAATTTGAGTTAAATCTTTGATAGGTATAAAATTGGATGGAATACATACTCCATTGTTACAAATTGAGACATAATTTAATTTGTATTTAATCTGCATTTTGTAACCACTAGCATTATTAAGGGTTTGAGTGGTTTTATCAAAATATTGAGTAGGAACCAATCCTTCCTGTATGCAATTTAAATTAGCTCCACTATCAATTAGGGCAACAACATCTTTGATAGTGAATTCTTGATTGATTACCAAAGTAACTTGAACATACCATTTTTGAGCTGTTACTTGGCTCATGATATTGATTTGATTATGTTGTTGAAATGGTGGTTGAGTAGTAAGAGATTTCTTTTTCTTACTCATCTCAATTTTTAATGAATTAATTTCATGTTTAAGGCCACTGATTGTAACCGGTCTAGGAATAGACTCATTATTTGAGTATTGAGTTTGAGATTCTTTTATTAGATTAGTAGGTTTGTCTACTAATTCCAATAGAGTTGGTTGAATATTTGTAGGAACATTGATTCCAGAATTTGGACAATTTATTTTTGAATTATCAAAAGATGAAGAAAATCAAGATTTTATGAGTTTTGGGACTTTGTCATAAAGTTGATCTGATTTTTTCTTGAGCTTACACCTGTTGGCATAATGACCAAACTTTGAGCATTTATAACATTGAGTATGTTCCTGTGATTTTGATTTGAATTTGGATTTCTTTGGTGAAGAAGACTCATAAATCTTTTGAGTCTTTTGTTTATAAAAACATGGGGGATAAGATTTGGATTTAGGATTTTCTGTTGTTTAAGTTAAAATATTTATTTGAAAATTTGTTTATTTTATCTGTTTCTTACAGGATAATGATTTTAATCGGGATATTAATTGATGAAAAAATTCTTATTGGGATTAGTATATTGTATTAAGGAAGTATTTGTTTTTTCAACAGGTTTGATATAAGCTTTGGCTTCCAAGGTTGTTGTTGAATTAGGTTGAGTTTGTTTTAAAGCTTCAACAGCAGGGTTAACTGTCTGCACAGTTAAATTGTCTAGTTTCTACCATTCTTTTTGAAAATCTTCAAGGAGAAATATTCTCCTTTCTTCTTGATTCATTTCAAGATATTTTGTTGCTTTAAACCAAGTAACAAATGGAATAATTTGAAAAAAGGTTTCAATATATTTATAAAATTGTTCTTTGAATTCTTACAATTTTTGTAACATCCCGAAAATTTGGACTTTGAATAGTGTACCACGGGATGAGTGCCCGACTTTGAAATGCGTACCTTGAGATGCGTGCCCGTCTGATCACTTATTTGATCAAGTGAAGTCAACTTGATGACTTGGGTCGATTTAGTTTGGTGCAAAAGGGCACACTCTTGTAGTGTAAAAGCATTTAAGTGGGGCCATATACGTCTGAAGCGTGTATATGTTTCACGCGAGAGCTGGGCTCTTTAAGCTAAAAAGGAAGGGGCTTCTTTTAGAAGCCATTCGTTTGAAGAGAGGGTTTTGGGTTTAGAGGAGAAGAAGGAGAAGAATCGCCAGATTTGCGTGCTCCGAGTTTGGGTTTGCGTGAAAAAGGGTTGCCAGATCGTGTGAGGAAGAGAACTGCCGTCGATTTGGACGATTGGGAGTGGTTTAGCTGTTTAGGGTTTTTGAAACCCATTTCTTGTGTGAAGAGATCATGTGTCTTGATCCGTTAATCATAGCATGGGTTTGGGTGAGGTGTGTGTGGAAGGTTTACCGACGATTGAGAGGAGTTGGTTGTGATCGTGGAGTTCGAAGATGCTCAGTTTGGGTTTTGGAAACCCTCTTACGAAACGAAGAAGATGATCCGATCTATGAGTTAATCGGTCGATTCAAGGTAGGAAATCCATGCTTGGTGAGTTTAAATACTTTATTTTATGGTTGTATAATTATATGTGAGATTTAGGTTAAATGTGGGGATGAAAAACTGGATTTTGAATGAGAAAACCCAAGGTTTGGGCAAAATCTGCAATTTTCGATCGATCGAATTGATTTCGATCGATCGAATTTGGCATAAGACTGATGAATTTCGATTTCTGGAGGTTTTTGATCAATCAAAATGGATTTCGATCAATCGAAATGAATTTCGATCGATCGAGTTTCAAATTTGATCGATCGAAAGGTATAGAAGAGGGAGTGTCATAGACATCTGTTGAAATTCGATCAATCAAGATGGATTTCGATCGATCGACTTTCAAATTCGATAAATCAAAATTAGATTTCGATCGATCAAATTTGATTGTGCGTTTTGACAGTGCTTCAGTGTTTTAGTCATAACTTTCTGCCCCGAACTCGAAATGAGGTGATTGGTAAGGCGTTGGAAAGAGGAGAACTAGACTTACAACTTTCATGTATATTAAAATCAATGAATAAAATTTTTTAAAGGTTAAAATTTGGAGAAACGTTATGTCAAGTTTGAGTTGGAGCGTTTCGACTGAAGTACCGATACAATCTTGTTATTTTAGCCGTAATGTTTTGTGCTGAACTCCGATTGACGTGATTCTTATTGCATTGGAAAGATGATTCTGAGATCTACAATGTTTATGTTTTGAATAACTCATGAATCTAAAATTTTAAAGGTCAAAAGTTTATGAGAAGTTACGTCAAATTTCAGATTAGCATGAACTTGTCCGTTTCCGCCTCGTGTTGAGAAACATGTATGGATGTCTAAGTTCTAGTAACTAGAGTTAGTCTTTGATACATGGTATGTTGTGATGTAGATTGAGGATGGAAAGGCCATAGATAGAGCTTCACTTGGCTTCGTGCAGCATCGAGGTTAAGGTAGGAGAAATTCACCATCTAATTACATTTTTGATTTTGTTCATAGATGATGTGATATAAATGAATGTTTTGTAATTGTTTTTAAAAAATATGAAAGCTTTGAAGTATGAATTTATAATTGAACGCATGTGTATGCTCATTCCGTTTATGTATCGGTGTTCGTTCCGCTTATGTATCTATTTGTGTTTCGTTCCGTATCCGTTTGTATTTCATTCCGTATCCGTTTGTGCTTCGTTCCATATCCATTTGTGTTTCGTTCCATTTTCAAATTCGTTTATGTTTCTGGTAAGGATAGGAACTCTTTGAATCTGAACAACGAGTGGCGGAGAGGAGTTGAGTCTCCGAAGAGGGGTTGAGTCCCTGAGGTTTTTACTCAGTTCCCGCTTATGGGATGCTTTGTTCCCGCTTATGGGATGCTTTGGCCCCTCGTTGATTTGTGACCCTCTGTAATGTGATGTGATGATACTTTGTGTGCAAAGAGGGGTTGAGTCCCCGAGGTTACGACCTTGTTCCCGCTTGTGGGATGCTTTGGCCTTCTAATATATGTGCTTCGGTTCCCCGCTTATGGGATGTATTGGTCATACTTTGTGTGCAAAGAGGGCTTGAGTCCCCGAGGTTTTTACCTTGTTCCCATTATGGGATGCTTTGGCTTTCGATATGTTTGTCCCGTTTCTTGATACGTTTCGTTTCTTGTATGCTTCGATTTGAGGATATGTTGTCCCGTCTTGTTATGCTCTCATCATGATATGCCACCGTTTCTAATATGTTCTGTTTTTTTGAAAATGGAAATGTAATATTTGCAACTCAGTTTGATACAAATGGTTTTGAAATTATGTCACCGAATCTATGCACTTCAATGATAAGATGTGAATTGTGTTTGAATTTCTTCTACTAAGCTTGGATGAAGCTCACCCTTCGACTATACGTCACAGGTTTGACAGTTAGCAAGATACGGTATTTGGGGTTGAGGACTTGTGGAGTAGTAAGATTTCGGGATCGTAGATTGAATTTGAGTTTTGGTAAGTGTAGTTTTATAATTCTTTGAATACACTTGTAGGTACTTAATTACTGTTTTTTTTCACTGTAGAACTGGAGTTTATGTTTCCGCTTTGTTGTACCAATATTTTCTGTATCAGATTGTGATCTACGATCTGGCAATCCAGGTTTTCCTATTTGGTTTAAGTTGAAAAAAAAAAAAAAAGTCTCAAAATTTTAGGTTGGGAAAATCCGGGCTGTCACAGTTGGTATCAGAGCCTTGGTGTTAGGTCTTTTAGGGAATGAGTGGAGTAGATTCTGTCAGGTCTTAAGGGGGGGATTCACTATCCCTAATTTGATTTCTCTGGGTGACTCTAGATTTCGTTTGAGCGTGATGAGAGTTGCTTTAGACATTCATAATTACTTTGATTGAAATTGTTTTCGTTGTGACAGTGTGCGATGGCTCCAAGAGGTCGACCTAGAGGCGATCGTGAAAGGAATATGAGGAGTGGGGAGGAGACTTCTAATTCATGGAGAGATCAGAGACACCCTCCTGAGGAGAGAGGCTAGCAACGCTGTCTGCTGAGTCATCACCAATAACGCCAATCAACAATATCAGCCACCACCACCACCTCCTGCTTTGTCGCCGTCATCTTTTGTGGATTTCAGGAGATTGAGACCTCTTGTATTCTACGGGCAGACTGATCCGCTTGAAGCGGAAAAGTGGTTGAAACAGATGGAGAAGTTGTCAGAAAGACTTCAGAGCCCTGAACATGAGAAAGTCGGTTGGGCTTCTTTTCAACTGGAAGGTGACGCCGATGCTTGGTGGAAGTCGGTGTTGTGAAAGAGGGAAGTTGAGGGTCCATATGATCAATGGACATGGGCGGAGTTTGTAAGAGTGTTTAAAAAGGAATATTTTCCTAAACAAGTCCGAAATCAGTTGAAAAAGGATTTTGCTAACTTGGTGCAAGGCGATATGACTGTTAGGGAGTACGGCAATGAATTTGGGCGATTATCAAGGTTTGCTCCGGAATTGGTAGCTACTGAAGAGATTAAGGCTAGCAGATTTGAAGAAGGCCTGAGACCAAATATTCAAGAGAGATTATCCATATTTGAGCTTGAAACGTATGCCGACGTGATGGGGAAGGCCATCATTGCAGAAAGGGATATCAACAAGATGCGAGAGCAGCAGAATAAAACTAACATAGCGAGTCAAGGACAATCAAGCAATTATGAGCCGACAGATAAGAGCCATAAATTCTTGATGCTAGAGCCCTCTCAACCTGCTAAAACTATGTATTCAAGGCCACCTACATCTGTTCCTATGAGACCCTTCTATCTTTCGGATCCTCCTACGGACGGAGCATCAAGGATTCAACCAACTATGCGCACCCCTTCATCTGCTCCAATTGAAGCTTGCTCAAAATGTGGAAAGCAGCATAAGACAGAGGAGTGTAGACTGATCACAGGCGCATGCTTCAGGTGTGGCCAGAAAGGACATCGGCTAAAGGATTGTTACGAGACTAAGAAAGGATAGACGACGTTGGTTCACCTTGGCCTCTGAATAGGCCTCCGAATAGGCTTTAGGTTCACCTTCGCAGTTAATGGTTTCAAATTCTTTGGTGGCCATTACATTTTGGATTAATAGGTAGGATATGTACTTCTCTGTTCCAATTTTGTGGTTTTGGATGGTTAGAATAGTTATTGATATGGGTATTATAAGACTATTGAATCCTGGTGGATTCACTACGATCTTTGACTCATGTTGGATGGTTGTTTTTATCATTTGAGTATGATTATTGCAAATTTATCTGAGTTATTTTAAGGATGGCTAGATATATATATATATATATATATATTATTAATGATTGCGGGTTTATAGATTAATTGTTTTAAACTGTGGTTAGCGTGTTTCAATGATTGATTGTGGTATGATGCAAATGACAAGTGACAAGTAATTGCAGGATCATGGTTGTAACTTGAATTGTAGAGAGCTTTCTGCATGGTAATGCTTTACATAACCTCCATGTTTATGGGATGGTTATCTTGTAAAATGGTTTAATTCCCTATGTGGATAATTGTGGTTGTGGTTAGTATCTAACATGGTTATAGATCATTGATGAATATATAAATTCTCATTTTTAATAATCCTAATTATCTGAGATGCCTAAATAGCCTACAAAGCTTATCAGATACTGGGGTAACTTAGTTGCGTGGATTAATGTGATAGTTTGACCATTGCGGTGCCCCATCACTTTTTTCACCCCATGACTGTCGGGACGTCGAGCGTTCTTCCAACTTCCCACACTTCTTCTTCGTCCACCCCGATTGTATCCTGCTCCAGATGCGGGGGACGACATATGGCAGAGCGATGCTGGCGGACCACGGGTGCCTGTTTCAATTGTGCTCAAGTGGAACATCAGGTATGGTTTTGCCCAGCGCCGAGGAAGAATAGGACATCGGGATGATCGATGTTACTTTTGTGTGTGTTGTATTAGACAGATTTCATCCTTGTGTTTTGAGGGTAGGATCGATGTTATTCGAACTTCTTTTGATATGGGTATGTGGGACGTATTAAATCAATTAATGGTTCGTTCTGGAAAGTATGGGTGTGAAAGTTTCCTTTTCTTTTATGATGATAGTCAATTTTTATGATTTATATTGATCGTTTGTGGGTGTGACAATGAGTATTAGCTTCTTCGATGGGTTCATGCTTGGTGAGGTCAGTAATATAACTTTAACAAATGATTATATTTTGAGATATCGTCGCGTGAGGGGGTTTTTTTTTTTTATTTTTTATCGGTGGAATGCCGATCTTTTGATTTTCTTTCGATGTGTGTATGATTTCTTTTTGTTTTGTTTTTGCAATTTCTGTCAAACTGTGAACTGTGGATTAGATATCCGTCTGATTCTGGATACGTGGTGTGGCTTTCGCCACCGTGGAGATCTGGTGTGTTGGTTAGGATAACGCCTGCCATAGATCTCATTTGTTTGTATCATTTTCGAGGATGAAAATTTTTGAGGGAGGAATGTAATAACCGCACTTTATTTTTATTGTGTACCAATCAATTTGTATCCTGACGTGTACGATCAATTGATGTGCGTGGTGAGACCTCATGACTAAGGGAAATTTTCAAGGACGAAAATTCTTTAAGGTGGGAAGGATGTAACATCCCAAAAATTTAGACTTTGAATAGTGTACCTCGGGATGAGTGCCCGACTTTGAATGAGTACCTTGAGATGTGTGCCTGTCTGATCACTTATTTGATCAAGTGAAGTCAACTTGATGACTTGGGTCGGTTTAGTTTGGTGTAAAAGGGCACACTCTTGTAGTGTAAAAGCATTTAAGTGGGGCCATATTCGTCTGAAGCATGTATATGTTTCACGCGAGAGCCGGCCTCTTTAAGTTAAAAAGGGAGGGGCTTCTTTTAGAAGCCATTCGTTTGAAGAGAGGGTTTTGGGTTTAGAGGAGAAGAAGGAGAAGAAGAATCACGGATTTGGCGTGTTCGAGTTTGGGTTTATGAAAAGGGCTATGAGATCGTGGAGGAAGAGAACCACGATTTGGAAGATTGGGAGTGGTTTAGCTGTTTAGGGTTTTTGAAACCCATTTCTTGGGCGAAGAGATCGTGTGTTTTGATCCGTTAATCGTAGCATGGGTTTGGGTGAGGTGTGTGTGGAAGGTTTACCGACGATTGAGAGGGGTTGGTTGTGATCGTGGAGTTCGGAGATGCTCGGTTTGGGTTTTGGAAACTCTCTTGCGAAACGAAGAAGATGATCCGATCTATGAGTTAATCGGTCGATTCAAGGTTGGAAATCCATGCTAGGTGAGTTTAAATACTTTATTTTATGGTTGTATAATTATATGTGAGATTTAGGTTAAATTTGGGGAAGAAAAATTAGATTTTGAATGAGAAAACCCAAGGTTTGGGCGAAATCTGCAATTTTCGATCTATCGAATTGATTTCGATCAATCAAATTTGGCTTAAGGCTGATGAATTTCGATTTCTGGAGGTTTTCGATCGATCAAAATGGATTTCGATCGATCGAAATGGATTTTGATCGATCGAGTTTCAAATTTGATCGATTGAAAGGTATAGAACACAAAGTGTCATGGACTTCTGTTGAAATTCGATCAATCAAAATGGATTTCGATTGATCGAGTTTCAAATTCGATCGATCGAAATTAGATTTCAATCGGTCGAATTTGACTGTGCGTGCCGACAGTGCTTCAGTGTTTTAGCCATAACCTTCTGCCCAGAACTCAAAATCAGGTGATTGTTGAGGCGTTGGAAAGAGGACAACTAGACCTACAACTTTCATGTATATTAAAATCAATGAATCAAATTTTTTAAAGGTTAACATTTGGAGAAAAGTTACATCATGTTTGAGTTGGGGCGTTTCGACTGAAGTACCGATACAGTCTTGGTATTTTAGCCGTAACTTTTTGTGCTAAACTCCGATTGATGTGATTGTTGTTGCATTGGGAAGATGATTCTGAGATCTATAATTTTCATGTTTTGAATAACTCATGAATCTAAAATTTTAAATGCAAACGTTTATGAGAAGGTACGTCAAATTTCATATTAGCATGAACTTGTCTATTTCCGCCTCGTGTTGAGAAACATTTATGGATGTCTAAGTTCTAGTAACTAGAGTTAGTCTTTGATACATGGTATGTTGTGATGTAGATTAAGGATGGAAAGGCCATAGATAGAGCTTCGTTTGGCTTTGTGGAGCCTCGAGGTTAAGGTAGGAGAAATTCACCATCTAATTGCATTTTTGATTTTGTTCATAGATGATGTGATATAAATGAATGCTTTGTAATTGTTTTTAAAAAATATGAAAGCTTTGAAGTATGAATTTATAATTGAACGCATGTGTATGCTCGTTCCGTTTATGTATCGGTGTTCATTTCGTTTATGTATCTGTTTGTGTTTCGTTCCGTATCCGTTTGTGTTTCGTTCCATATCCGTTTGTCCTTCGTTCCGTATCCGTTTGTGTTTCGTTCCATTTTCAAATTCGTTTATGTTTCTGGTAAGGATAAGAACTCTTTGAATCTGAACAACGAGTGGCGGAGAGGAGTTGAGTCTCCGAAGAGGGGTTGAGTCCCCGGGGTTTTTACTTAGTTCCCGCTTATGGGATGCTTTGTTCCCGCTTATGGGATGCTTTGGTCGTTCGTTGATTTGTGACCCTATGTAATGTGATGTGATGATACTTTGTGTGCAAAGAGGGGTTGAGTCCCCGAGGTTACGACCTTGTTCCCGCTTATGGGATGCTTTGGCCTTCTGATATATGTGCTTCGGTTCCCCACTTATGAGATGTGTTGGTCATACTTTGTGTGCAAAGAGGGGTTGAGTCCCCGAGGTTTTTACCTTGCTCCCGTTATGGGATGCTTTGGCTTTCAATATGTTTGTCCCGTTTCTTGATACGTCTCGTTTCTTGTATGCTTCGATTTGAGGATATGTTGTCCCGTCTTGTTATGCTCTCATCATAATATGTCACCGTTTCTAATATGTTCTATTTTAATTTATTCTGCTTCTATTTTCAGCTACGTTTTGATAAGTATCTTTGTTTTTCATATGTATTTGTTCTCGATATGCTTTGTTTCCGCTGTGCTATGTTTTGAAAATGGAAATGTAATATTTGCAACTCAGTTTGATACAAATGATTTTGAAATTATGTCACCGAATCTATGCACTTGAATGATAAGATGTGAATTGTGTTTGAATTTCTTCTACTGAGCTTGGATGAAGCTCACCCTTCGACTATACGTCACAGGTTTGGCAGTTAGCAAGATACGGGATTTGGGGTTGAGGGCTTGTGGAGTAGTAAGATTTCAGGATCGTAGATTGCATTTGAGTTTTGGTAAGTGTAGTTTTGTAATTCTTTGAATACACTTCTAGGTACTTAATTACTATTTTTTTTCACTGTAGAACTGGAGTTTATGTTTTTGCTTTGTTGTACCAATATTTTCTGTATCAAATTGTGATCTACGATCTGGTGGTCCAAGTTTTCCTATTTGGTTTAAGTTGAAAAAAAAAAAAAAAAGTCTCAAAATTTTAGGTTGGGAAAATCCGGGCTGTCACAATTTTGATGCAAAATTTTTCTTAAAATACCATTCACGGAATGGTGTATATTTATCTTGTCGAAATTCAGCATTGATTTCTTATCTATTGATAATAAAATTTTCAGGCTTTGTATAATCCATAAAAACTTTATTAATGGATTGAGAAATTCATCTCTCTAGCAGTAGTGGATTCCCTCTGCTGTTGGGTGTATATCCCATAAGGAATCTGTTGTTCAGAGACTTGGATTCCTTCAAGATTAGGTTGATTATATTCAGAAGGCATAGATGAGTTAACTTCTGAATAAGAAGATCGAGCAGTCCAGGGTATAGAAACTCTATAAGGACCTCGAGACCTCGATTCAGAGTAAGAACTCCTATAAGAAGTTCTGTGGGATGTAGATCTATCAAATTTTAAGATTACATCTGCATGTGTATTTTGAACGATTTGTTCAATTTCTTGATGTAAAATTGGTTTAGGAGGGACAACTTGTGGTATACGTCAAGCATCAAGAAAAGTAAAATTTTTCCATTCAATTAGTTTAGGTATTGCAACATTGGTTGTTATGCTGTTGGTCTTAATTAAGACCGTCTTTCCTGGTTCAGTGTGATAGTTAATTTTTAGAGCCAGGGAAGTCATCACCTTATAATGAAGGCGACAGATCGGAGCAATGGTCTCTGATCCAGGCTTGAACTTGTATCCTTCAGTTTGTAAATTAAGGGTACAAGCAAAAAGAATATTTTTATCAGATAATGATAAAGTTAAGTTTGGGAAAACATTATAGTAGACTGGACCAAAGCATAGGCTGGTCTCAACAGCAGCCATAAGAGATGAACGCCAGTTAAGGCATCTAGCATCTCTAAGAGTGCTGAGCAGACTACTGTCTTCAAGACCTAATAAGGTCAAAGGTTTGAATGCAACTTGAATGCATCCTAAATGAAGAACTTTGAAATGATGAAGGTCATGCAATAAGTCTTCATTTGAGAGTAATTGAAAACCTTCATTTTGACTTTCTTCATTAATACTGAGAGTTTGCTCAGTAGTTTTGATTGACATGTCGGTGGACCAATCTTTCCATCCATATTGATAGATTGTTTTGGGATTGATAGAAGGAATTGTCCATCGATTTAATTGGTTTTGTTGGTCATCAATTTGAGGCCATTTGTCTAATTATTTATTTTTGATTAATTTTTTAGATGAAAAATTAAAAAGAGATATAAAAGGAATTATTTTTTTTTTAATTAAAAATAGTAAAAAAGTAAAGGTAAAAGAGCTTTGGTAAAAACCAATAAGACTGTAATTACATATGAGAATAGTAATGTTGGAATAGTGTTACTATAGTGAATAGTGATTTGGAATACTATTCATTAGCATAGTAAAATACTATTTACATTCTTCTCCATAAATTTTCATGGACTTCTTACAAAAGTTCATTTAGATTTACTACTAGATTACTGTTGCAAAACTACGTTCGTCCACGATAACTTTTACGGGGAATAACCCGACAACAATGCAATCACTGCTGCAATGCCATAAAATCATCCTAACGCAACTTCCCACGCTACCACAGTATAGTAGTAAATCTAAACAGACCATTACAAGTAATCCATAAAATCTGCTGAAGAAGATGATAAACAGTGGAGTTCATACGCCCACGATTAGCCACCCTAATCACGATTTACTACCTCTCAAGATTCCAACACTAGCCACCCGCTATATGTAATTACCACGGGCTTAATCGGACATGGCTCTGATACCAAACACAGAGTAAGGGGAAAGCATAGTAACGGAAGAGAAAATGAACAGTAGTTCATACACCCATGATTAGCCACCCTAATCATGATTAACTACCTCTCAAGATTCCAACTAGCCACCCGCCATATGTAATTACCACGGGCTTAGCCGGACATGGCTTTGATACTAAATACAGAGTAAGGGAAAAGCGTAGTAACGAAAGAGGAAGAAGAACACGGGAGGAAAACTCTTATATCATATATTAATGCCTAATAAAACAAACTTACAATTAAAACTCAAAACATAAGGAATCTTACACTATTATAATACTATTACACTACTATGCATGCATTAAACAACGGAAAGAAAAGCTTACCGATATGGAGAGCTTCTCCGATACAAAACTTACAAAATTAAAAAGCAAGAACAAGAGAGAAAAGAAAGGAAGATTGCTTCGGTAATTGCTTGGTTGAATACTCAGTGTAATACTCGGTGTCCTGGACAATCCCCAGGCTAACCTTTTTATAGATGAATGCGGACTTGTAACGAGTTGAAATCCGCCTCTGAGTGGGACATGTGTGCTATGTAGATTGGATGTAGTCGCTTCGTCCCTTGATAATTGTGTTCGGACGTCATGGCATGCGTAGAGCTTAATTATTTGGAGGATGACTTTGTGATTTGCGTCATCGACAGTTGGCAGGGCTATTAGATTGCAAGGACTATTGCAGGCTGTGTTGGTCGACAATAATCTGAATGGAGGGGTCCATTATGATTTGTGAATATTTAAACAAACAATGGTTTTGGCTGATTTGTCCTGTTGACATTTGAATAAAATGGCCTGACCTCATGGTTCCATGTGATTGTCGAGGTTCTGATAAAATATTGAGTCACCAGATAGGGAACTATCTGAATCAGGTACAATCTTCTTCTTGGATAGAAGCTTCAATTTCTAAGTTGGCAGGCAAATGGAGATTGCTCCTACTGATCAATTGTTGGAGAAATTTTTCTGCTTCTTCTTCTTGTTGAGGAGTCGCCATATATTCCATAGGGAAATCAGTGATGAAAATTCGTTGACCATCAGTAATTTTGAAAGCATAATGGTCCTTGGAAATTTCTCTGGCTTGTTGAGAAAAATGCATTAGGGAATGAATCCAATAGGATTTGGGAGAAGTTGACTGAGCATTAGACTATGCCAAAGGATCAGCTTTGTTGATATATGAAAATTCATGCATCCGTGTTTTACTAAGAATCCAAATTTGATATGGTTGGAAGAATTATTCTCTAGATTGCCAGCCAAGAGTGCTAATGATCCAAAAAGTAAGGTAAATGCCTTTGTGTAAACATTTGGAGGCATGAAAGATCATGGATTTAATCATTCGAGGAAAATTTGAAATATTGGAAAGTGGAAAAATGATTTGGTTGATCAGTCTCCAGTCAAAACCTTGCAAAAGATTATGAGGATAATCTGGAGTGAAAAAAAAAAATTTAGGAGATGGTAACTCGTAAGATGGTTGATAAATTGATAATTCTGCCATAAGATTTGTTTGATCTTAGTAGCAGAATCCTCAATTTGAGATACAATATTTTGGGAAATGTCAATTGGAAGGACATGTTTGGCCTTTTCAAACATGCAGATTCTTTTAAGGCGATGCAGAATTGGATCATTTTGTTTCACCAATTCAATGAGGTTCAGGAAATAGGAAATTTTCTCAATGGAAAAGGTTTCTTCTTCCCAATTAAAGTCTTTGATCAAGGAAATTAAACCTTCATAAATTTGTTGGGTATGGGCTTCTTGAGCCTGAATTTTGGATGTAAGGACGCTCAAATGTTGTCTCACTTTTTTCCTATTATTGACAATATGGTTTTTCCATACTCCATTAATATCATAGTGCATGGATGGAGCAATGCCAGGGTTAATAAAATCAGGGATATGACTGATGTTGAAAATTTTAGATTTGGAGTATTCTTTGACCTCCATAATGGGAGATGTGGTCAGGAGTTGCATGGTTTGAAAGGTTTTGAAAGTAGCTCGGCCTTCTCTCATGGAGTTATGCATTTGGTATAATGGGTTTGGGAAATTATAAATTTGGCTATGGCAAGATTGCCATAAAGTATAAATCCCTGGTTGGAATCCTTTGAGGATAACATAAACTTTTCTGTGGAGAAGAATTGCCTCCTGCTGAGTGGCTGATTGGGTAGAATAACTACCTGCAAGACTAGTCATTTTCTGCACAAAAAGTCGTGATTAGTTGGTGATCTACTATTTTGGTAGGATCACCACATAAAGATAAAACCACGGGGTTGGTGGTATGCACATATTGATGCTAATGCAAATAGGAATAAACAATTCGATTAGTGTGAGTAGTGTGATTATAGTGATGATCCACCCAGAATTGGTTATTATCCGGAAGGAAGACACAACAAAGGTGAGGAAGAGAGTCCTTAAAAGGAGAGGAGAGAAAATGGAATAGAAGGGGATGACCCTGAAATTGGGCAGAAATGCCATGAGAATCAACCCGAGTAAATGGAAAGATGGAAGAAATAAAAGAAATCCCAAAGATAAGGGTTTGAGTGATATTTGGGAGAAGCACAAAAGAAGTCGGAATAGAAATATCATGATGTTGAACTGCAGCATGGTCAAGTTTGTGGTGGATAGGTATGGGATATCCACTAACATTAGTGAGACTCTGACGAGTGGAATTCAAATATGAAGACGGGACTAACCCATCCTGAAGACAATTCATGTCAGCACCACTGTGAATAAGGGTGATGATATCATAAATTGTATTATTAGAATTAATAAATAAATTGACTTTGATGTACCACTTGGGATAAGATACCTGCTGGAGAGAGTTCAGATAAGTATTTGAGGTGGAACTTGAAGAGGTTTCTTTGTGTTCCAAATGATTAAGGCGATTATTAATGGTGAAAATTTCTTTAGCAAAATGTTGCTTAAGAGTAATTAATTCATTGTTGAGATATTCTATTTCTTGCTAAAAATTAGCAATCACAGAAGAATTATGGGTAGCATTGATCATCGGGTTAGAAGAACCATGGGATTCTAGCCGATGAAAAAGTTCTCTAATAGAGTAAAGATTTTCTACTGTTAGAGATTTTTTAGTTTCCTTTTGAGTTGTAGAAATACACGCTTCAATTAATTTGGATTTTATTAATGGATCTTCAGTTTTTCAACTAAGTCCAATAACGATTGTTGGGATTCAGTAAGAACATTAATACTCAGATTGTTCATAGCAGCTAATGCTTGCCAAGAATCTTTTGAAGTATGGATATGATTACATTTGCAATTTGCAGGGTTGTCATCTGTAGAAGAGGAGGATGGCGAAGACGAAGTGGAATGAATTCCATTATTTTCATCAGAATCAGAAAATTCTGAATAATCAGGGTTAGAATCTAACCAAAATTTTGATAAGGTTAATTTTAAGCCTTCATCATGAATTTGATTTATTCTTTGTTCAGTTGTACATTTATTGGCATAATAACCAAATCGATGACATTTGTAACATTTAATTTCTCTTTGGGGTCGATTTGCTGGTTTTCTTCTTTTCTCACGATATTTGCGAGAAAAAGAATGGTCTCTATTTTCTTGATGCTATCGAGAAGAAGAGGGATTATTTGTTTGTTTGAAAATACGATGACGTCGTTTTGAGGGACGATGATAATTAGATATTTCTCTATTATCTCGTCTTTCTGAAGGATAATTGATTTTTATGTCGTAAGCGAATTGGTCACAAAATTCTCCTAATTCCTTATGACCAGTAAGTTGTTGTTGCTTTAATTTTTTATGTAATTTTAAATCATTACACAATGTTAATCCTTCATGAACAATTATACTTTGGAGTTGTCCATAAGTATATTGATTGTAAGTGATACTTTGATCATCAGGATTATGGAGTTTATTACGAACCTTCTTAGCAAATAGGCTGGGAAGACCATCAATGAATTTGGCTTTCCAATATTCAGTATTGGCATCACTTCGTTGCATGAATTTAGTCATAAAAACATCTTTGTACCATCTGAAATTGGTTAAAGATGGACAACGGAGATTTTGAAGTAGTTCTCTACTTCTTTCATATTGAAGATTCCAAGAACCAACAAAATAAAAAATGATGGTTTGGGTTAAAGTATAAACTGCATTCCCTAGTCTCCATTAGGCCAGTGATTTCATTTTTAACTGGTTTAGTTGAAGTTAGGATTTCATCATGTTGAGTGGCTATGAGGACATTATCCCACCAACCTTTCAACATATCAGAAAATCCAGTAGTAATATATCGAGCAATTGCTTGCTTAGAATTTTGATGTTGTTTTAAAATGGTGCTGTACATAAAATTTTTATGTAAAACAGTAAAAATCCCATATTCGGATTTGCCATCAATGTTCCATTCATAAATGGATCGATAATCATAAGAATTTTGAATATCGATATGATCTTCTTCATAAAGAAGATCCTGAGGTGTATGTCTATGGTAGTAATATCGAGTATTGCCACTATCCCAATTATATTGGAGTTTATTAAGCTCCATGCTGTTTTGTAAGGATTCGAAATTATTTTGAATTTCTTGTATTTCCGCTAAATTGGCATGTTCCCTACCGGTTAATACATTGATTTGAAAATTAGTTTTCTTCTCAGGTTTAAGTGATAAAGTTTGTAATCTGGAAGTTAATTTATCAAGAAATTCATCTTGTTTCATCATATAAGATTTTGATGACAGATTTAATTCAGAAATTTCTAGGGGAGGCTTTATGTTTGGTTGTTCTATATTTAAGGTTGATGTTTTGTTTATTGGTGAGGTAGAAAGAATATTTTCAATTCTATTTAATTGCATACTAATTGTCTGCAAATTTAAATTAGTAAAATTGTTTTGTTTATACAAATTTGATCAATCAACTTTTGTCGAATGAGGGATAGGTTCAACAGGTTTTATGAAAGTTGTGGCTTCCAAAGTTGTTGTTGAATTTGGTTGAATAAGTTTGAGGGCTTCAACAGGAGGATGAATCGATTGAACGATTGAACCATCTAGTTTCTGCCATTCTTTTTGAAAATCTTCAAGGAGAAATATTCTCCTTTCATCCTGAGTCATTTCAAGATATTTTGTTGCTTTAAACCAAGTAACAAATGGAATAATTTGATAAAAGGTTTCAATATATTTGTAAAATTGTTCTTTGAATTCTTGCAATTTTGATGTAGAAATTTTTTTTAAATACCATTCATGGAATGGTCCATATTTGTCTTGTTGAAATTCAACATTGATTTCTTGTCGATTAATAACAAGGTTTTCAGGCTTTGTATAATCCATAAAAACTTTATTAATGGATTGAGAAATTCATCTCGCTAGCAGTAGGGGATTCCCTCTGCTATTGGGTATATATCCCATGAGGAATCTGTTGTTCAGAGACTTGGATTCCTTCAAGATTAGGTTGGTTATATTCCGAAAGAATAGATGAGTTAACTTCTGAAGAAGATGATCGAGCAGTCGAGGGTATAGAGACTTTATAAGGACTTCGAGATTTCAATTCAGAGTAAGAACTCCTATAGGAAGTTCTATGGGATGTAGATCTATCAAATTTTAAGATTACATCTCCATGGGTATTTTGAACGATTTGTTCAATTTCTTGATGTAAAATTGGTTTAGGAGGGACAGCTTGAGGCATACGCCAAACATCAGGAAAAGTAATATTTTTCCATTCAATTAATTTAGGTGTTGCAACATTGGTTGTTGTGCTATTGGTCTCAATTAAGATCGTCTTTCTTGGTTCAGTGTGATAGTTAATTTTTGGAGCCAGGAAAGTCATCACCTTATAGTGAAGGCGATAGATCAGAGCAATGGTCTCCGATCCAGGCATGAAGTTCTATCCTTTAGTTTGTAAATTAAGGGTACAAGCATGAAGAATATTTTTATCAGATAATGATGAAGTTAAGTTTGGAAAAACATTGTAGTAGATAGGACCAAAGCATAGGCTGGTCGCAACAACAGCCATAACAGATGAAAGTCAGTTAAGGCGTCTAGCATCTCTAAGAGTGCTAAGCAGACTATTTTCTTCAAGACCTAATATGGTCAAGGGTTTGAATGCAACTTGAATGCATCCTAAATGAAGAAATTTGAAGCGATGAAGGTCATGTAGTAAATCTTTATTTGTAAGTAATTGAAAACCTTCATTTTGGTTTTCTTCATCTATACTGAGAGTTTGCTCAGTTGTTTTGATTGACATGTCGGTGGATCAATCTTTCCATCCATATTGATAGAAGGAATTGTCCATTGATTTAATTGGTTTTGTTGGTCATCAATTTGAGACCATTTGTGTAATTGTTTATTTTTTATTAATTTTTTGTATGAAAAATTAAAAAGAGACATAAAAGAATTTTTTTTTTTTTTAATTAAAATAGTAAAAAAGTAAGGGTAAAAGGGCTTTGGTGAAAACCAATAAAACTGTAATTATATATGAGAATAGTAATGTTGGAATAGTTTTACTATAGTGAATAGTGATTCGAAATACTATTCATCAACATAGTAAATTACTATTTACCTTATTCTCCATAAATATTCATAGACTTTTTACAGAAGTTCATTTAGATTTACTACTAGATTGCTGTTGCAAAACTGCGTCCGTCCACGATAACTTTTATAGGGAATAACCCGGTAACAAATCAATCATTGCTACAATGCCATAAAATCATCCTAATGCGACTTCTCACGCTACCACAGCATTGTAGTAAATCTAAACAGACCATTATAAGTCATCCATAAAAACCACTGAAGAAGACGATGAACAGTAGTTCATACACCCATGATTAGCCACCCTAATCACGATTTACTACCTCTCAAGATTCCACTTTTCACCTCCTAACCTAGCCTTTGCTACACCTTAAAGTCATCTAATAATCATCTCTTGAGCATGTTTTGGAATCTTGAGAGGTAGTAAATCGTGATTAGGGTGGCTAATCATGGGCGTAAGAACTACTGTTCATCATCTTCTTCAGCGGTTTTTATGGATGACTTGTAATGGTGTCTTTGGATTTATTACTATGCTGTGGTAGTGTGGGAAGTCGCGTTGGGATGATTTTATGACATTGTAGCAGTGATTGCGTTGTTGTCGGGTTATTCCCCGTAAAAGTTATCGTGGACAGACGCAGTTTTGCAACAGCAATCTAGTAGTAAATTTAAATGTACTTTTGTAAGAAGTCTATGAAAATTTATGGAGAAGAAGGTAAATAGCATTTTACTATGCTGATGAATAGTATTTTGAATAACTATTCACTATAGTAAAACTACTCCAACCTTACTATTCTCATATGTAATTACAGTCTTATTGGTTTTTATCAAAGCTCTTTGACCCTTTCATTTTTTATAGTTTTAATAATATATATGTATATATATATATATATATAAATTCCTTTTATGTCTCTTTTTAATTTTTCATCCAAAAAATTAATCAAAAATAAAAAATTAGACAAATGGTCTAAAATTGATGACCAACTGTGACAGCCCAGATTTTCCAACCTAAAAATTGGAGACATATATATATATTTTTTCTCAACTTATACCAAATACTAAAAGGGAAAACTCGGACCGCCAGATTGTAGATCACAATCTAATACAGAATACTTGGCACATCCATATGCATACGGAAATCAAAGCAAGGTTATATATGTCATAAATAAAAACTCGAGTTCTAATACCTAATATGTACAGAACCAAACAAACACCAGTGATGACTAACCGTCACCAACAATAGCGTACCATGCATGTATAATAGCACGAATGCACCAAGCTCAAACTTACCAAAATCCACAATGCACTAAACCTACGATCCCGAACAAAGTACAAATCCTTATGCGGAAGCTCCTTTTCTTCAAGTATGTAGTCTGGCCTTCGTCAAACCTACACCTGTGACGTATAGTCGGGGTGAGCTAACTTCTAAGCTCAGTGGAGAAAACTAATACCAATATACATCTCATCACATGCATAGATTCAAAGACAAGATCAAAACATTTTTTTATCAAAACTAATACTGATTTCAAAGGCATTTCTTATCAAACTAAAATTTAGTTCAAAGGCATTCTCTTATCAAAACTGAAACTGAGTTCAAAGGCATTCTCTTATCAAAATTGAAACTGAGTTCAAAGGCATTTTCATATCAAAATTCAAAACTAATTTCAAAAGCCAACTAATTCAAGGACATTTCCTTATAAACATCAAAACTGATTTCAAGACATTTTCTTATAAAAATCGAAACTAATCTCTTATCAAAAGCACATTTCTTATCTTTAATTTACTGAGTTCGATTTACACTCACTCACATGTATTACTCGTTCTTACTTTACTTACTTATATCTCTTACACATTCCTTCTTGGCTTACATATCTTACACATTCATTCTTAGCTTACACAATTCAATACGTGTCGGTTCGATTCACGAGACTATTGTGCTACCGATTCGCATTTTACTTACTTGTCTTACTTACACATTGTCACATAGTTTACACATTTCGATTCACGGATATCCCACCGTGTCGGTTTGATTCACGGAGACTGCCGTGCCAGTTCGATTCACGGTTAGCCGCCGTGCCGGTTCGATTCACGGATATCCCGCCGTGCCGGTTTGATTCATGGGTTTAACCGCCATGCCGGTTCGATTCACGGTTAGCCGCCGTGCCGGTTCGATTCCTTCTTAGCGGCCCACAAGGTACCATATAATCCACCCAAAGCGGTCCACACAAGTACATATAATCCGCCCATAGCAGTCCACGATGTCATATAATCCGCCCGTAGCGGTCCACAGCACACTTATAATCCGCCCATAGTGGTCCACATTATGACAAGGCTTACACGTTTGATTTACTTACATAGCTTACATATTCAGTTTTTCTTACATGACTTTCAGGTTCATATACATATTCAACTGTCCAATACATTCAAAAACTCAGACGAAAATAAATTCTTCATGATTCGAAGCATTTCGAAAATATAAATGTAAATAGATTAAGCAAACATCAAATTTCCATTTCTAAAAGCATAGATTCAAAGTTCTTCATGACATTCGTCGTTCAAAAGTCAAAGCTCAAAAATCATATTCAGAACTGACAAAATTTGAAATTTAAAATTTTAAATCATGATTCAAATCACATTTCATTCGATCATATCAAGCATCCATGAAATCAAATAAAAATGCAATCGTGTACTGGAATTTCCCCACCTTAACCTTGAAGTCGCGCTAAGCCAAGCTAAGCTTTATCGACTGATTCCCGCCTCAATCTACATCACAAGCATATGATGATGTATTAAGGATCAATTCCAATAACTAATAACTTAAACCTATATAAGTGTTTTCTCAAAATGAAGCGGAAATGGACAAGTTTGTGCTACCCTAGATTTTGATGTAACGTTCCTCTAATATTTTGACCCTTAAAAATTTGGATTCAAGAATTGGTTAAATCACAAACATTGTAGATATCTCTTTGCTCTTTCCAACGCCTCAAGAATCATACAATTTCGAGTTCGGGATAGAACGTTACGACAAAAATACCGAAGTAATTTCGGCATCCAGTCAAAGCATGCTAACTCGAAACATAACCCAACGTTTCACTCAATTTGGACCTTTAAAATGATTGATTCATAAGTTTGTCAATACATAAAAGTTATAGATCTTTCTATCTTCTTTCCAATGCCATAAGAATTACATCAATCGGAGTTCGGGGTAAAATGTTACGATCAAAATACTAAAGCAGTATCAGCGAGCCTAGTCAAAATCGTTCGAACGGTTTCTAATTTCGTTCGAACGATTTTTAAACCGATCGAACGGTTTCCAATTTCGTTTGAACGGTTTCTAATTTCGTTTGAACGATTTTTAAACCGATCAAATGGTTTCTAAACCGATCAGAAACCTTCAGATTTCACTCTTGACGAAATCGTTCGATTGATTTCTAATTTCGATCGAACGGTTTCGTCAGATTTCACTCTTGTTGAAATCGTTCGATCGATTTCTAATTTCGATCGAACGGTTTTGTCAGATTTCACCCAAAATCGGGTTCTAACTTCTCAACCCATTTTCCTTTCAAATCTCATCTTTCTTCTTCAAATTTCTCACCCATAAACCTAAATCAAACACAAATCAAACTAACTCAACTTTAAATCATAATTTATCAAAATTTTCATACCTTAAATTGATCAATTTCTTGATCCACGAGCTCACGCCCAAGCTAGGGTTTCGGAGTGATTTTTGACGATCCTTCCGTCGATTGGATCGAAACAAAGCCTATGATGTAGATCCGCTCTAACGTGCACTACTCTTCGCTCTCCCAATCGCGTACTTTGTGATCACAACGGTTGGTTCTATCTACACATTCCAAATCTCAAAACTCTCATTGATATCGCAATTTAACGACTCACCGCGACACATAAACTACCATGAGGCCAAAACCTCGGAGTTTAACGGAGCCGATCTGAGCACCGGACGACCACGTGAGCGATCTCCTCCACTTCTCTCTCTTTCTCTCTCTAGAAACCCAAGAACCCCTAAAATTACTAACGGTTGTAGCTTCTCAAAGAAGCTTTGTCCTTTTTAAGTGAAAGGGGGGGTGGTTCCCTTATTAAACACACACACCCTTTTAGGTGTTAGCCTTACCCAAAGAACTTGATTTTGTGTGAAACGAATACACTTAAGCGAGGTGTTTCTTACTACCCAAACACTCTTTGGTTCAGTGTGGGGCCTACACACCCAAACACCTATCTATCGGATTCGGTGTAGAGCCGATACACCGAAGTTTGGTGTACACAAAACCATCTAATGACCCACACACAATTTAAATCAGCCCTTTTCAATTAAGACCTAGCCCAAACTAATTTATTTAATTAATTTCACAATGTCGGGTATGTGACCAGTTGGGCACGCACACCGAGGCATACTATTCGAAGGTTAAAATTTTCGGGATGTTACACCAGCAAAACCAACTAAATTGATGGACAATTCCTTCCATCAATCCCAAAATAATTTATCAATATGGAAGGAAAGATTGGTCCACTGACATGTCAATCAAAACCACTGAGCAAACTCTCAGTATAAATGAAGAAAGTCAAAATGAAGGTTTTCAATTACTTTCAAATGAAGATTTATTGCATGACCTTCATCGCTTCAAATTTTTTCATTTAGGATGCATTCAAGTTGCATTCAAACCCTTGACCTTATTAGGTCTTGAAGAAAGTAGTCTCCTCAGCACTCTTAGAGATGCTAGATGCCTTAACTGGCGTTCATCTCTTATGGCTGCTGTTGAGACCAGCCTATGCTTTGGTCCAGTCTACTACAATGTTTTTCCAAACTTAACTTTATCATTATCTGATAAACATATTCTTCATGCTTGTACCCTTAATTTACAAACTGAAGGATACAA
The DNA here is from genome assembly GCA_021018995.1 of Chloranthus sessilifolius. Classification (NCBI taxonomy): domain Eukaryota; kingdom Viridiplantae; phylum Streptophyta; class Magnoliopsida; order Chloranthales; family Chloranthaceae; genus Chloranthus; species Chloranthus sessilifolius. The sequence goes on along the minus strand of CM037585.1, from coordinate 91,377,835 downwards.
CTTCATGCCTGGATTAGAGACCATTGCTCTGATCTATCGCCTTCATTATAAGGTGATGACTTCCCTGGCTCCAAAAATTAACTCACACTGAATCGGAAAAGACGGTCTTAATTGAGACCAACAGCACAACAACCAATGTTGCAACACCAAAACTAATTGAATGGAAAAATATTACTTTTCCTGATGCTTGGCGTATACCTCAAGCTGTCCCTCCTAAATAAATTTTACATCAAGAAATTGAACAAATCGTTCAAAATACCCAAGGAGATGTAATCTTTAAATTTGATAGATCTACATCCCACAGAACTTCTTATAGGAGTTCGTACTCTGAATCGAGGTCTCGAGGTCCTTATAGAGTTTCTATACCCTCGACTGCTCGATCATCTTATTCAGAAGCTAACTCATTTGTGCCTTCTGAATATAATCAACTTATTCTTGAAGGAATCCAAGCCTCTGAACAACAGATTCCTCATGGGATATATACCCAACAGCAGAGGGAATCCCCTACTGCTAGCAAGATGAATTTCTCAATCCATTAATAAAGTTTTTATGGCTTTTACAATACCAGAAAACTTTGTTATAAACCGACAAGAAATCAATGCCGAATTCCAGAAAGACAAATATGCACCATTCCGTGAATGGTATTTAAAAAAAATATCTGTATCAAAATTGCAAGAATTCAAAAATCAATTTTACAATTATATTGAAACCTTTTATCAAATTATTCCATTTGTTACTTGTTTTAAAGCAACAAAATATCTTGAAATGACTCAGGAAGAAAGGAAAATATTTTTCCTTGAAGATTTTAAAATAGAATGGCAGAAACTAGATGGTTCAATCGTTCAATCGATTCATCCTCCTGTTGAAGCCCCCAAACTTACTTAACCTAATTCAATAGCATCTTTGGAAGCCAAAGCTTGTATTAAACCTGTTGAAAAGACAAATACTTCCTTAATACACTATACTAATCCCCAACAAGAATTTCTTTATTAATTAAAATCCCAATTAAAATCATTATCCTATAAGAAACAGGTAAAACAAACAAATTTTCAAATAAATATTTTAACTCAAATAACAGAAAATCCTAAATCCAAATCTTATCCCCCAAGTTTTTATAAAGAAAAGACTCAAAAGATTTATGAGTCTTCTTCACCGAAGAAATCCAAATTCAAATCAAAATCACAGGAACATATTCAATGTTATAAATGCTCAAAGTTTGGTCATTATGCCAACAGGTGTAAGATCAAGAAAAAATCAGATCAACTTTATGACAAAGTCCCAAAACTCATAAAATCTTAATTTTCTCCATCTTTTGAAAATTCAAAAATAAATTGTCCAAATTCTGGAATCAATGTTCCTACAAATATTCAACCAACTCTATTGGAATTAGTAGACAAACCTACTAATCCAATAAAAGAATCTCAAACTCAATACTCAAATAATGAGTCTATTCCTAGACCGGTTACAATCAGTGACCTTAAACATGAAACTAATTCATTAAAAATTGAGATGAGTAAGAAAAAGAAATCTCTAACTACTCAACCACCAATTCAACAATGTAATCAAATCAATATCATGAGCCAAGTAACAACTCAAAAATGGTATATTCAAGTTACTTTGGTAATCAATCAAGATTTTACTATCAAAGCTGCTGTTGCCCTAATTGATAGTGGAGCTGATCTAAACTGCATTCAGGAAGGATTAGTTCCTACTCAATATTTTGATAATACCACTCAAACCCTTAATAATGCTAGTGGTTACAAAATGCAAATTAAATACAAATAAAATTATGTCTCAATTTATAATAATGGAGTATGTATTCCATCTAATTTTATACTTATCAAAGATTTAACTCAAATTATTATTCTTGGTACTCCTTTTATCACCACCATTTTCCCCTTAACCAAGGTAAATGAAAATGGTATTTATGCCCAATATAATGGACATAATCTCCTATTTCAATTTGTAATTCCACCACAAACAAAGGTAATCAATTATGTGGAATCTAATTTATTCTTAAAAGAAAAACAACTTAACTTTTTACAACAAGAAGTCAAGTTTTTATCTTTAGAAAAATAATTGGAATCCCCTTCAATTCAAACTAAGATTTCTCAACTTTTGAAATCCTATCACAATGATATCTGTAATGATATACCAAATGCTTTTTGGGATCACAAGAAACATATTGTTTCTCTTCCCTATAATCCTGATTTTAATGAATGACATATTCCAACTAAAGCAAGACCAAGTCAAATGAAACTTACTTATTTAGAATTATGCAAAACTGAAATTACCAGTTTATTGCACAAACAACTGATTCATCCCAGTCACTCCCCATGGAGTTGTACAACTTTTTATGTAAATAAAAATGCTGAACGCGAATGAGGAACTCCTCGTCTAGTTATCAATTATAAACCATTGAATGATTGCCTCCAATGGATTCGTTATCCTATTCCTAACAAAAAGTACTTGCTGGATCGCTTACATTCAGCCACTATTTTCTCCAAATTTGATCTCAAATCAGGGTATTGGCAAATTCAGGTGGCCGAGACTGACATGTAGAAAACCGCTTTTACTGTTCCTTTTGTACACTTTGAATGGAATGTTATACCATTTGACCATAAAAATGCTCCATCTGAATTTCAGAATATTATGAATGATATATTCACTCCATATACCGATTTTTCTATAGTCTATATTGATGACATACTTATTTTTTCAAAATCTACTGACCAGCATTTTAAACATTTAAAATTTTTCAAAGACATTATCCACAAAAATGGATTGGTCGTCTCTGCTCCTAAAATCAAACTATTTCAAACATCTATTCGGTTTCTTGGTCATAATATTCACCAAGGCCAAATTATTCCAATTGCCCGAAGTATTGAATTTGCCTCAAAATTTCCTAATGTGATTCTAGACAAAACTCAATTACAACGATTTTTGGGCAGTCTGAATTATGTTGCAAATTTTATTCCTAACCTGGCACATGATGCAAAAATATTACAATCACGACTCCAAAAGAATCCATCCCCATGGACCGATGACCATACCAAAGCTGTTCCACATATAAAATTAAAAGTCAAACAAATTCCCTATCTTTCTTTAGCCAACCCACTTTGGTATAAGATAGTGGAGACAGATGCCTCACAAATAGGCTATGGAGGAATTTTGAAACAACTCAATCCTTCTAAACAGAAGGAAGAATTAATCAGATACACTTCTGGTGTTTGGAAAGAAGCCCAAACCAATTATTCAACTATCAAACAAGAAGTTTTAGCAATTGTCAAAAGTATTCAAAAATTTCAGGATGATTTGCTTAATCAGTCTTTTTTACTTAGAATAGACTGCAGTGCAGCAAAATCTATTTTACAAAAAGATGTCAAAAATCTTGCATCAAAATAAATCTTTGCTAGATGGCAAGCTGAATTATCCTCATTTGATTTTCAAATTGAATATATAAAAGGAGAGACAAATTCTCTCCCTGATTTTCTAACTAGAAAATTTTTACAGGGTAGTTCTTAATGGCAGCATCCTCCTTAGGAGGAAAAGGCAAAGAAAGCTCAAGAATCTACAGATGATCATGCCCTTTGGACAATTATCCAAAGCAATAGATATCGAACAAAAGGAGGCTTTCAATTTAAAGACTCTGTGTAAAAAGATATTTCTCTCAATAAAGAGAAAACTTCTCTCAATAAAAAGAAGATTGAAACCAAAGATATTTCTTATATTCAAAAGGATATATTTTCCACCATTCTGGTAGTTGAACCAGAAGACCAACAATGGATATCTGATCCCTGGAAATTAAAGAGAAGATATCTTGACAATCAAGGATTTCCTGCATTTGATGGCAAAACCCGTTTAATTGCAGAAGCAATTTTGACTGCTAGTGAATCCATTACCTTTACCCATCATATGGAAAACCAATGACCTGATAGCCCAATTATAAAAAATTATCAAACCATCCATATGGGGTTTTGACCTAAATAAATCCCGAAAACTCAGCTCCGGGCACTCATTCAATTATTGGGATTATATTTAGTCCTTCACCAATGCCTTTTATTATATGAATCCAAAATGGAAACATTTTTGGTTTCTAAAGATTTGTCCAGATATCCTCCAATCTGGTATTCCCAATTGGTTCTACAATTGGTGGAGCCATGTCGGTCCAACCACCAAAAATTTACCCAAATCATTAATTCCTTTATATAATCAGTATGAAGGAGTTAAATTCAAAGGAAAAAATCCTCATTACTCTGAAGTTGATTTCTTTTTCTTCACAGAATACAGTATTCATGGATTTGGATGTGGAATATTCAAATTACCAATCTTGGCCATCTTCCTACACTCCAAAGAACCTACTGAATCCGATGGTGGGACAATATTCCCGACTTTGACAAAAAACTGCTTGAAATTTCATCCATCATCTCTCAGTATGCCAAAACAATAAAAACTGAGGCTTCTTTATCTTCTTTAAAATCCAATCCTTTTGAAATATTCAAAGCCATGATTCAAAAACAACATCCCGATTTATCTGAAACACAGATTAATCATCGTTGTCTTGCTTCCATGAAAGCTCATTTTCTTCAAACCTTTAATTCAGCATCCCATTCGGAGGAAGATTCCCTCACTTCATCTGAAAATAATAATTCCTTCCATGTTCTAGCAGGAGAATCGCAACCAGATAGTCTTGATCAATCACTTCGCGAATATTGGGACTCAATCATTAATCAGGTCAAAAGCAAGAAATAATTCGTCAACAGCCAATACAGCTGTCCATCGGCCAATATAGTTGTCCAACACTCCAAGCAACCACCAATACAGCCAATAAAGCTGTCACTTCAAATAATTAAAGGGACAAATCAGCCAAAAGAGCTATTTGTTCAAGCATCATAATGGACCCAACCATTCAGACTATTGTCGGCCAACACAGCCTACAATATTCCTTGCTACTCAATAGCTTTGCCAACTGTCGATGACGCCAGCCATGAAGTCATCCTCCAAATAATGAAGCACTGACGCATGCCATGATGTCATAACATAATTATCAAGGGACGAAGTTACTGCATCCAACCCACATAGCACACGCGTCCCACTCAACGGCAGATTTCAACCAGTTTCAAGTTCGCATTCATCTATAAAAAGGTTAGCCTGGAGATTGTCCAGGACACCGAGCAATTTATCGAGTATTCAACCAAGCAATTTACCTAGCAATTTCCTTACTTCCTTCTCTACTTTCTTGTTCTTTCTTTTAAATTTTATTTCGGTGTGTATCGGAGAAGCTCTCCATATTGGTAAGCTTACTCTGCTTTGTTTATATTAGTTTATGTATTGCATAGTAGTTGCATAGTACCTAAATAGGAATTAGATTCCTTATGATTTAAGTTTTTATTTGTAAGTTTTTTTTATTAGGCATTAATATATGATATAAGGCTTTCTTCCCGTGTGCTTCGTTTTCTCTTCCGTTACTATGCTTTCCCCTTACTCTGTGTTTGGTATCAGAGCCATGTTCGGCAAAGCCCGTGACAATTACATATGGCAGGTGGCTAGTGTTGTGTTTGGTATCAGAGCCATGTCTGGCTAAGCCCATGGTAATCATGGGTTATTCACTATAATTTTATTCATAACTACAAAATATGCTCAAGAGATGATTATTAGATGGCTCTAAGGTGTAGCAAAGGCTAGGTTAGGAGGTGAAAAGTGGCATTTTTTGGTGACTAACACACCTCCAAACCTAATTTTTTCTAGTCCTCAAGCAAAGGGAAAATTAAATAACTACTCTAAAAAGTAAATGCCACTTTCGTAGGGAGCACGGATGCATTTAGCTTATGCATAAAGCCTTTTAAACCCCTAGGTGACCCCTAGTGGAGGAGTGAAGTCACCCGAGGGTTTTCAGTGAAGATACCCGCAAACTTCACCATCAAAACGGTCAATTTCAATGCAACCAGTGACAAAATAGATTTCAATAAATAAAGCATTATTCCACATCCATTCTCTAAAAATCAGAGGAAATTTTAGAAGTAATGCAAGCAATTTAAAACCTCAATCAACATGAAATTGAATCACCCACAATCAGGTCACACCAAGAATACATTATGCAACAATTAGTACTAAGCTTGCCTTTAATTCAAAAATCAGGTTAGATACAACATCAATGAAATTAAAATTCAGACCCAATCCTCACCAGGGCTATCTCTCAACAATGAAAATTCAAGGGTGTTCACTTTCTCATCAGCTCAAGAACAGTTACAAACCCCAAATGGGCCTGCAAGCATGAGCATGGACATTGCATCTAAGTTCTGACATCCTTAAGTATTTCCCACCATAGATTGACACTCCCTTGTCTCTACATGACAGCTCATGTCACTTTGGATCAACAAGGTCTTTTTGATGGGTTATAATGAGGCTTACAGTTGAGGTTTGCAAAGAACAGGAGGGATAAAATGGATTCGAGAAATCAACAAGGGTAGGAGTGATTCATGACTTAAACACCTTCATTTCAGTACAACTTCCTCTTCTTTTATGTTTTTCAGAGTCAAAGTGGCTAGCTCCTTCTCTTCTTTTCAATTTTCAAATGAAGTATTCACTTGACTTTTCTTTATATATATATATATATATTTCTTTTCTTTATATATATATGTATTTCTTTTCTTTATATATATATATATATATTATGATGAATTTCCACACATATACAACTACTACACTACTGTTTTATAATGTACTTTTCTTCTCCTTCCACCAAATGTTGGACCTAGCCCACCTATCTTCAACTTCTACTCCTTTACCTCTTGAAATCTCAGAGTGAGGGTAAGGTTGAATCAGGTTAATGAGGTTTAGGTGCAAGTACTCTGGTATTTGTTGAAGAAAAATTAGATTTTTTTAAGGCTCAAAGAGTGTATGCACAAGGGCAATTTTAAATGGGTTGAAATTTTAGGCTCAAACTATCCAAATGAAGGCCTCAGATCATCTCTTTAGTGTCATGAGTGTTGTCAATAAGTTTCAAATTGGGGTACCTAGCTTCTAGTGAAAAGGGATTGATTTAATCAGTCCTTATAGCAGAAAAATTACCAAAAAACTCTTCAAAAGAGAAAAATTGATAGGCCCAAATCTCACTGGGTATGGTATTTCCATTTAACTCATGGGGTGCACTTTCACCTTTTCCTCTCCTCTGTAGTTCACTCAGTACTCCTTGAAAATTTTTCTTGATGTTAGCCTCATGGTGGTATTACTTTTTCAAAGACTTTCAGGTTTAAAGAGTCTGCAAAAAAAATAATTTTAATTTTCTTTATCTAACTTATTATGTGAGGATTGACTTTATCTATCTCAGTTAAACCATCACTCCTGCACTAAAATTAACTATTCTATTGGCTAGCCTGCCATACCCCCAAACCTAAGTTAAACAGTGTCCTCACTATTTCAACATAGATGCAAAGGGGCAGCAGTTTTATAATAGAAAAAGAGCAACAGTACAGTAGCAAAAACTAGAATGAATTGTATGAAAGGAAAATCAGACAAGGAAACATGATACAAATAACACACAAAAGATTACTTTCATTAACAAAATAACTATTATATAAGACTATTTATAGTTTGAACAACAGTCAGAAAGGATAAAAATAATTCTAAAATAGAAAATACAAAAAGAACTTAAGTATAATAAACAAAAACTACACTACAGCCTAAGCAGAATATGAGTCAGAACTCAATTCAAAGGGTGGGGTACTCATATTTGCCCTTCTCTTTCTTCACAGTTTCAGTTGTGGCAGCACCAGCCTTGGTCCTTTTTGTAGCTGGTTTCTTGGGCTAGGTGCTGCTCTTCTCCATTGAAGGCTCTTTGAAGGACACCCCCTTGGGGACTGATGGGGTCATGGCGGAAAAGGAAGAGGTAAATGTGTCCAACATCCTCTCCAACTGGATTGACTTCAACTTGTACACTTTGTACAGGTCCAAAGAAGTAGCACCATCTGCCAATGCCTCTTCAGCTCCTCATTATCTGCCTTGATTTGGGAAATTTGGGCTTCATAGGGCTGTTGCACCATAGTTGTGATTGAATGTATCACTGATTTCACATCTGTCCCAACATAAGGGTTAACCTCTATAGCTTTGTTGAGGTTGAAAAATGGGGGAATGGGTATGGCACCATATGGGACTATGGGCCAGTTGGTAGGGTCATCCAACTTAGAAATTATGGGTGGAGATGATGGTGGGATAGAGGTAAGGTCAAGTGGCAGCTCCTCCACAAGTGGCTCGGGTTGGATGAGGGGTGAGGTGAAGGTTAAGGGGAGGGTAGGTGAAGTGGGTAGCTTCTCTTCCTCACGGTCAGGTTGGGTAGAGGTAGAGGGAGAGGCTCCTCCTCCTCAAAATCTGTCTCGGTGGGGGTGGAGGCATAGGTAGGTGGGGTAGGGATAGGAAGTTTGGTAGTTGGGGTAGTCTGAAGGGTGGACTGTATGATTGTAGGTTGGTTTGGAGGGAAGTTTGGTTTTGGGTGTTGGCCAGGAGTTGGGTTTGGAGTGAGGTAAAGAGGAAGAATATTTGGGTTAAGGGATCTGGAATGGTTGGGATAGTAGGTGTGGTTGTTAAGATTGCTTGGAAAGGGGAAGTTGGGGCATGGTTAAATTGGGTAGGCTATGAGGAGTCGGGGAGGGGTATATACTCATGTCTGATGTCCTCCATAATGGAGTCCATCATTGTTGAGAACCCCTCAGATGTGAATGGGTCTTGGTCAGGGGTGGGGGAAAATGGACTGGAATGGGTAGGGGAGGTTATAGGGTGAAGTGGCTCAATGGGTTCTGGTATGGTAGTGGGTTGTTCAATGTCAGTGGCCATAGGGTCACTGCCATCATATATGAATGGGGATGGTGAGTCAAGAAATGGGCTTGGGATAGCAGGTGGCTCAATGCCTGGTATGGGCTGGGTTAATGGAATGGGATCAGGGCTTGGTATAGGTGCTGGTAAGGTAATTGGTATGGTAGGTTCGATGAGTGCATTGGGTGGTTTAGAGGCTTTCTTTTTGTATTTTCTTTGGATAGGTGGGGTGGGCAGATTAAACGGAAAAGTGGGTTGAGCTGGAGCTGACACTGGGATAGGAATGGTGATTGTGGAAGGGGCTGAAGATGGAATGGTAGGCATGGGGATAATGATGGGAGATGGACTGATGGTGACTGGTGTTGGGATGGTGTGTGAGGCGGGTATGATAGTGGTGGGGGTTGTACTGAGCTGGCAGCAGATGGACCGACTGATGCACTTGCTGATGTAGTGGGGAAGGTGGTTGAGCTTACAATAGGGATAACCACTAAAGCAACTACTACAGTGGTGGCAGCAGAAGCTGTTACTTATGCTGTTAGGATGATAGGTGCTGCTAGCTCAGGTCCCTTCTTCTTCTTTTTCTTCCCCATCATGGACATGTTGATTGTCCATAACCTCTTTCCAAACTCAATTGGGGCCAATGTCTCAATTGGTTCCCCCATCTTCAGCTAGTATCCTCCTCGTTTTAGCAGGGTTGTGATCAACCTGCTATATGGAAGTCCGGTGGGCATCTGTTTCTTCTAGACCTTTAGGTAGGTGTCCATCATTCCTTCAAAAACCAACTAGGCTGCATTGAAGCAATGCCCCTGAGAGAAGGAAAAGATATCATCAGCAATGGGATGCCTTCTCACTTATTGGTGCCCAACAACAAAAATGTTCTTCCTAAGAACATTGTCCATAAAGAGTAGGCTGGGGCTGAGGTCACTCCTCACAATTGAATCCCCTGAAGCCTTCTTTCCTCTGGTCAGCTTGTCAGCAATTTCTGAGATGGAGGCAGTCAATTGAGCTCCCAAGTTACAGTTTGGGGTATAAGCAGCTGGGATGCTTAGGGCCTGTGCTATCACAGGTGTATCCACGGTCATCTCAAAATCATCAATGGGGATTAAGAGCATAGTTTGCCCATTCTCAGACTTCTTCACCCTGATGTTTTGGTACCACAGCTGGACTAACCTAGGATAGGCCAATTCTAGTAAAGGCTTTAGTAGGGTCTCCAAGGAGGCCTTAGTCAAGAATTCAATGGCTGCAGCAACCAAGGGTTCCTTTGTAAAAAATGCCTTGTCAAAGGCAGTCTTAGGTTTTAATTTTAAAGCAGCCATGAACTCATTTGGAGTTGCTAGGGGGTCAATCTCTGGGGTATCCTCCTCAATCTATTTCTGTCTCTTTAATTTGACAGATTTCTACATTGAGGTGGCAATTCTTGCCTTCTTCTTAGGTACAATCCCCTTCTTAGGTTTTTCCACTAGAGGCTCTAGGGCATCAGTGGCCTCCACAGTAGAGGATGTAGCAATCCTTACTGACTTTCTGGTTGGAGTGGATGGGTCTGTTTGTGGAGGGCTCAACAGAGCTTGCAGGTTATTAAAGAAGGGGGATCTATTGGCCATTTGACTAAACTCTAACCCTTGTCAATCTCAAATCGCAGTTGCCTGCAGCTCCCTAAGGTCTCTTAGTAAAATCTTCCTCCAAAAAAAAAAAGCAAATTTATCCAAAGACAACAAAAAAGTAGCCAAGTCATAGCACAATTTGACTAAAGTGAGACACTTACCCTCAAAATAGCTAGGGTTTCATAAATGGGAGATGCACAGTAAAACAAATCCAACCTTGCCAGGTGCAAAATGATCGGACAATGAAGCTTAGCAAAGTAATCGGAGCAGGGTGCAAAATGATGGAGCAAAATGGTCAATGAAAAAGGGAGTTGGAAAGATTGTAATGGGGGTGAACCTGAGAGCTAGGGCTGAGAATGCAAATGAGGAAAAAGCAGTTGTGAAGCTTGAAAATGATGACACCTGTGCCTCGCTAAGATCTCGCGTGGATGTTGCGAGGATGAGACAAGAGCAAATAATCCTTGCGAGCAGCAAATGGTCCTGATGAACTAAAGCAGGCCTGGAATGAACCTGTCACACAGTTAATTTCAGGAAAAACCACTGCTCGCGTAGTTCAATTTGATTTGTGCAACAAGCTACTTTTGTGAAAATTAGGGCCTCGCAAGGCTCTTGACAGGCTAATCTTTAGGCAATTCTGCTCGCGAGGTTCTCAGATCCACACGAGACAGCACAAGTTGCCTGTACCACTGCTCGCGAGGCTGACTAATCCTCTCGAGATGGCTTACTTCCATGATTTTTCAGTCTCAAACTGTCAGGCCCTCTGACCTATTGCATCAACACCAAAATTTCTGTCACAACCCTTCTACACCACAGCTCACTAGACACATGCTCACTTCATGATTCAGGCACACAGAGTACCCAACATTTATCACATCAGCAGACCATTTAAAACCACAGTAGACCCAGATTCATAAAGCCTATACATCCTAACTTTTTAAAGCACACCAAACACATAAAAGCAAACAAAAACACACAAAAATAGCTATGTTACACAATTTACATGGTTGGGGATCATTCATCAGTGGGAGGTTCTTGAAGGTACATGGTTGCAGAGGTCTCCATGGAAATTTCCACACACAACTTGAGCCTCTACCCATTTACTTTCATAATCCTCCCAAAAGTGGGGTCCATCCCATCTGGTTCTTAACTTTCCTAGAAAGAATTTTAACTTGGAGTTGAACAACCATACCTTGGCACCATCTTTAAAATATTTTCTCAGTAGGCTCTTGTCAAAGAAAGCCTTGGCTTTCTCCTTGTAGATTCTTGAGTGGGCATAAGCTTCCAATCTTAGTTCCTCCAACTCAGATACCTGTAATTTCCTATGCAAACTAACAACAGTTAGATCAAAATTCAAAGATTTAACAGTCCAGTAGACCCTATGTTCTAACTTCGCTGGTAGATGACAATCCTTGCCATAAACCAGTCTGAAAGGGGACATTCTAATAGGGGTCTTAAAGTGTAGACACCCAAATTCGGCCCAAGGCCCGATCAATCTGTACTTCGAGAGAGATGTACCCCTGTGCTTCCAATGGCACCCCTGAACCCTTAGGAATCACCCTGAACCCTTAGGGATCTACCCAGACCTTTAGGAATCACCCTAAATCTGTTAGAACCATTTTCCAACCCTTAGAGATCACCTCTAAACCCTAGAATCCCTTCCCAGACCCAACTTGAACCCTTCTGAGCAGTTGATGGGATGAGAGCCACAAAATTTCACACAGACTATTACCATGGATGAGCCATATACCATTGGAAAGAGGACTTCTCCAGCTTTCCAACAGGCCAATGATCACCCAATTTGGAGCTACAGTTCAAAAGTTATGGCTATGCAAAGTTTCACATAAAATCATAGAACTTTTACTCAGGCGTGGATATTACATACGCCCAGCCATTTTTGCCCTAGATTAATCAGGCGTATATATTATATACGCCTGCCTATTTTGGAGAAAATTTGGCTGGGCGTATATAATATATATGCCCAGTATAGGTGGGACCCATCACGGGCTTCATCTTCCCAAAGCTCCCCTTTTTTGGTGAAATTTATTGTTCCTAAACTGGGCGTATATAATATATACGCCTAGCTTAGCTACAGTAACTGTCATCATTTGCTCGAATTTCCTTCATTTAGTTTGACCCTTTGACCATCCCCTTTATTGGGGTGGGTGTCTTGAGGTTGGTTGCACCCCCTTTGAGCTTATGGGCAACCCTTAAGTCACCCATGGTCTCACCCCATCATCCGCCATTGAAACCCATTTCCCAAACCTCAAGGACTTTGAGAACCTAAAAAACCTTAGATGGGGGGATTACCTAATTGCTAAACCGATTAGCTCTTAGGTAATCCCTTAACCCCTCCCTTCTCTATAAATAGAGAGGTCCCCCTCTTCCCAAGGGGTTGAATTTTTGTTGAAGGATTAGAGAGTGCTTAAAGAGAGAACCCTAGTGAGAGAAAATGCCAATATTTCTCCTGAATTCCAGCATGCATACTTCATCTATTCCAATCCATTTCCACCATTAGATCACTCCTTTTAGCTAAAACCTAGCCTCTATCTTCACTCTACACCCCCTATTTTACCGAATCCTAGCATTAGAATCCATTTCCATATCGTTTAAACCATCGGAAGCACGCCAAAGCGGAGGACTTCCATAGTGCAACAAGGGCCCGTGAGCTCCGGCTCACCCCTCTCTTCCTCTACCTTCTTGGTGTCTCCTCCGTCCAAGGATTCAAGCCGTTATGCCGCCGAAATTTCAGTTTTGGCTCAAAGCTTGATAGGACCGTATTGCCTTCGGGCAAGGGGAAACTCCGCCCTTTAATTTTTATTTTTGCCATAGATAGAGACCGCTACGTGCGGGTTGATCGGGTGCCTAAACCCTTCCCGATCAATAACCGAAGCCCTTACCCTAGAGCCTTTGGCAAAGACCGGTAAATCATAGTCATAATTAGCACTTCGGTGCTCAAAATATTGATTTGAAGGTTTCCCGGGTCACTAAAAGCTCCGGGTGGCGACTCTACATTTTCATTAAAAGCGAGCGCATCGCCGCGACGGGTTCGAGAGGATCCACGGTCGCACAGATGGCGACTCTGCTGGGGATATCACCCTAGCGCTTCCCCTCTTGTTGGCCTTTCTTTTTTGTTACTAACCATTGTTTTTTTTTTTTCTTCTTATTTTCTACTATTTTTTTCTATATTTTTGGTGTTTTTTACTAACGTACTCACCCCTACGATTCAGTCCTTTAAGTGCCTTAGCCGATTGGCGGGCCTACGTGCGCCTCTAAATTTCCATTTTTACAATTCTTGTCATTTAAGCCGCCTTAGCCGTTTGGCGGGCCCGCTCGCATTTATTTTCACGTCATTTAAATTTCGGTCATTTACGAGCCTTAGTCGTTTGGCGGGCCTACTTGCGCACTTTACTTCGGTCATCACATTTCACCATTGAACGCCGGCCCGTTGAGGCGGCACGGGCTTGTCATCCCCGACCCGATCTTGGACATTAATTTCACTCCCCTATAAAAGTTTGTAATTAAAAAGGAACCAACAGTATGGGGACATAATTGAATTTATTTTTACGTTTTTGGGTAGTTTTCGGGGGGTTTAGGCACAGATACAATTTACCCGGTTCCCAGTAAGGCGGCAGCCCTAGTGGTGATGATCTTAAAAAGAACCACCCCTTCCAGTACCTGAGAAGGCGCTTGCGCTGGAGGTATATCGGTTGGGTTGCCAATTCCGATCAAGCCGTAAAACCCGCATTGGTGAGAGCGTAGAAAACTCAAAATTCAGCCGTGTATCCCTAGGAAACGGAAAGGAGGGACCCGATAGCATACACAGCAGGTCCGGGGAGCATTTCTCCCATGAAACCAGTTCAAAGACCCACATTCGGGCTTGCTGTCCACTGTCAAAATATAATTGACAGAACCTTTTGCCCAGTGTATATAATATATACGCCCAGCAAAAAGGCCCCAAATTTACACAGGCATATATAATATATACGCCCAGCCAAAATCCCCAGATTTAAGCTAGGCGTATATAATATATACGCCCAGCCAAATTTGTATTTTTTTGGTCGGGCGTGCATAATATATACGCCCAGTATATACTGGGCTGCAGCAACCCGACCTGAGGCCCAATCCACCACCCCAATTCTCCGATTAGCGATATTAGTGTCCGCGGTAGCCTCCCACATTCTCTAACACCCAATATGCCCCCCGCCCAGTCAAAAGAAGGCGACTTCTTATTGATTTGCTCCGGGGGATCGAGTCATTCGCGTGGATTCCCTCGCCTTCAATAGAACGAAAGGGTTCTCTTTCGCTTCTTCCGAAGTGTGTCGGATCCTGCTATGGGGCCTACTAAAGGTGCATATATCGCCCGAAACGGGAGTTGACCCTGGGCACCAAGTCATCATTCATCTAAGTAGAGGGAGTTAATTGCTATTTGAAAAAAGAGAGAAAGAAAATCCTCATCTTCGAAAAAATCCACCTTAAAAAAAAATCAATCAAAATCAAAAATCAAAAATAACAACAAAAAAATCATTTTTCAAAAATAAAAAAATCAAATCATCATCATTTTCCAAAACCCAAAAAAAAAACACAAAGAAAAACAATCAAAAATATATCTTGGTGTGACCGTCACTACAGTGACCTCAAACCCGGCCCGCAGGAGAAGAACCAGGAAGGTATTTGGCCCTTACCCGCGACATCGATACAACACTCGTCAGCGGATCATGTCAAGAGCCGATACATCCCCACCGTCATCCCCTTCCCATTCCCATATAGGAGAAGACCCGATCTCCGACACCTTCACCCAAACCAGGTTCGATATCACGGGCCCATTTGGGGCGCCCATGTTCACCTCCACCTCATCCCCTTCCCTCACATTCTCCCAACATACCCCTTTTTCATCCCCTACTGAAACCCCTCATTTCCCAACACCCTTACCGCATCCCCATACTTCCAAAGACCCCCTAGGGAGTCCCATCCCCGCCCTACTTCCCACGTTCCATCCCTCTCATCACCCATGCCCCCAACATCCTACATCCCATCCACCCCATCTCACATACCATTCCCACTACATGGCCCATCCACATCCCAACATACCCCCCCATTTACCCGGGTCATGCCCAATTTCTCCCAACCACCTTCATCCTTAAGTGAGCCGTCACCCCCCAATCTCACACCTGAATCCATGCCCTCGAGGGAGGACATGAGAACGATGTACGCTCTGTGGACTGCTTCTCGCAACCCTACCTCTCAAACCCCGCATCCAAATGTCCAAAACCTCCATACCCCATTCCCTCCTAACCATACCCAACCACCCATCGTTCATACGTCCCAAAATCCCCCTCCTCAATTCCAGACCCAAACCCACACAAATCCATGGGCCCCGGCCCAAAATCCTACAAACCCATGGGCCCAAGCCCAAACCCATCAGACCTAGGCCCAGATCCCTCAGAACCCATGGTCCCAAGCCCAAGCCCATTAGGCCCAGGCCCAAGACCCTCAGAACCCATGGGCCCAAGCCCAAGCCCATCAGACCCAGGCTCAGGCCCATAATCCTCAAGGCCCATGGACCCAAACCCATCAAGCTCAAGTCCAAGTCCAAAACCCTCAAAACCCATGGGCCCAAGCCCAAGCCCACCAGACCCAAGCCCAAGTCCAAGCCCCCGAGGGCCCATGGACCCAAACTTACCAAACTCATACCCAAGGCCCATGGACCCAAATCCAGCCCCCTCATGGCCCAGTAGCCCAAACTCAACAAAGCCCATTGGCCCAAGGTCATATTAATCCCCACACCCAGGCCAAGGGCCCGTCAATTCAAACCTTCCAAAACCATCAAACCCAAATCCCCCAAACCCAAGGCCCATCCGCCCACGCTCATCAAGGCCCATTCACTAACCCCATATCCCCCCACCAATACCCTTCATTCACCTATACCCCTTACGCCCCCATCCCACCTCCAACGGGAAATACAATCCATCCCATTCCTCAAACCCACAACATCCCGCCACCTCAATCACACCCACATCACCCCCAGAATGTGCCACCAACTCAGCACATCACTTACCCACAAAACGCTCACCCATTTATCCATTCTCATCCCCTACAAACCATATGGCCCCACCAGGTCATCCAACCCGTCACCCCCCAAGTCCAAATAGCAGAACTCGCCCCTCACCAATACCATGATCAACAGTATGAGGAGGATGAGATTCACAACAGTGGAGGAGCTGCCAGTTTTAACCCTCCCGGGCCCACCATCATCACACCTAGGGTCGAACCAAATCAGGGGGAAGCAGTCCCCGCCGCAGCCTCAAAGGAACCAGAGCAGCTGAAAGAACAGATAGATAGAATATAGAAGCAGCTGATGAAGATGGGAGGAATGGAACTACACTTAACAGACTTTTCAGACTTATGCCTGTTCTCTGATGTCCCCTTGCCACAGAAATTCAAGATGCCAGCATTTGATAAGTATAATGGCACTGGCAACCCCATCGCCCACCTAAAATCTTACTGTGGGGATATGTGCCAGTATGGTGGAGATGAACGACTCCTCATCAAAGTGTTCCAGAAGAGTTTAACGGGCCCAACACTGAGGTGGTTCACATCCCTAGAACTGTCCATGATAAAAAATTGGAAAGACCTGACACGATTATTTCAAGAACAATATGTCTATAACATGGACATAGAACCAAGGAAGTCAGATTTGGCCCGATTAAAGCAAAGACATGATGAAACATTCAGTGCTTACTTGGGGAGGTGGAGGGCCTTAGCCGCTCAGGTAACTCATCAGATTTCTGATGATGAGTAGATTGAAATGATAACCAAGGGAGCCCTCCCAGTCATCGCAGATTTTTTAGTATATCAGCAGCAGTCAAGTTTTGCTGATCTGATCTGAAATGCCAATCGTTGCGAAGATGCCATTAGAGAGGGCAGGTTAGGAAGGAATGCGGCCAATGGGGCCACCGGGGTTTGAAAAGCAGCTGAACCAAGAATCAAAAGAAGACCAGGGACAAAGGTACAGAACATTGTTTACCCCCAGGCCAATACCAATGCCCCCCCGATACAACTCCAGGTTACACAACGACCCCCGACCCGTTTAGAGCAAGTACCAAGGCCAAGCAACGGACCAAGAGCCCCGTTTACCCCAGAATAGATGAAAGCACGCTTTGAATGAGTGTTCACCCCGTTGGGGCAAACCTTGAGTGTCTTACTATCGGTATTATTATAGAAAGGCCTGGTCAATTTACTCCAACCTTGCCCGCCACCCCACCCAATACCAAGGAATTATGATCCGAATCTGCATTGCAATTTCCACCAGGGACTGGGTCACCCTACAGACTGGTGCTTCCCGTTAAAACACGCGGTCTAAGATCTAATAGAGGCAGGAAAGATCATACCCCCGCCACTTCCCCAAGGGCAGAACCAGAATATCCATCAAGCTCCTCTACCACCTCACCCAGGAGGCCCCAGGCCTAACATACATTGGATAGAGGAAGAAGAAGAAGAGTTTGACCCTTCAGATTATATTAGCAATCAGGAGGAATTTTCACTCCCCAGGTCGAATGAAGATGAACTATTTGTTGGGGTGATCGAGCCATTGTATCTTGTCGATTATTTTCCCACACCGACTTGCCAAGAGGAGCCCTTAGATTTAGGGCAGTATTTTTCCACCCCCACTCCCACCTATCAAATTCAAATGGGCACAGCCCCACCGCAATCATACGCGTATCCACCCCACACCCAATTTAGCCCATACACCCCTCCGTCACACCCAAATCATCCCGTTCCATATGCAATTCTGCCATCCCCGTATTATCCTACCCCATACACACCCTCAAGTCCCTCCACCCAATACATTACTCCGCCATCCCCAAGTTACCCCATTCCATACACACCTTCAAATCCAACCACCCAATTTACCCCATACACCCCTCCATCGTCCCCGAATTACCCCGCTCAATGCACAACTCCATCATCCCCAATTTACCCCACTTCATCCACAAACCCATCACCATCACATCATACCTCCCCATATATAAACCCTTCATATCCCTATCACCCCGCGCCCACCACACCTCAAACGTCTCCCCATCACTCCAGCCCAATCACACTCCCACCATCCCTTCGCTATTTTAGCCCCAACCCAACTCCACCGCCACTCGGACAAGCAACCCCTCACCCAATCCCCTCATCACCCAATCACCACTAGTCCTACCATGCCCAGGTAACACCAGTACAAGCCCCCTCCGTGCCCGTAACTCTAATTTCGCCGATTCCCCCCACTACCATTCCACCCCCCATTGGAGTTAACTGTGGACTAGAAACCAAAGATATCCATTAATCCTCCCTGGAGTCCTCACGCACTCCATTTCTCATCCCAAAACCTGCTTATGACCCGTGCCAGGTTCCATTGAGCTATGAACATACATACATGAATGTCGGGTGCAACCAAGAAGAAGCTGTTGAATTCGTTACCTGATCGGGTCGGATTTCTGCCCAGCCGAAAGCATCAGGGGTAGTCAGAGGAGAAGAAAAGAAGAAAGAACAGGCCACAGGAAATCCCTTTGAAAAAATAGCCAGGGAGCACATACTGGAGACACAGCTCAAGAGAACACCCGCACATATCACTGTGTGGGAATTGTTAATCACGTCTCCACTCCACTTTCAAGCCCTAATGGGAGCGCTCAAGGACGTGCATGTCTCCACCCACATAACTCCAGATGAAGTAGGGGAAATAATAGGGCAAGTGTTGGCCCCAAACGCCATCTCTTTCACCGATGCAAACCTACCGATCGAGGGGAATGACCATTCTAAACCCCTGAATATAACAGTGGAAGTAGGGAACTTGGTGGTACCGTGGTCCTGATCGACAACGGGTCAGTGCTGAACGTATGCCCTCTAAGGACGGCAATCAAAATTGGGGCGAACCCCGACACCTTCCGGCCATCCATATCAAGCGCACGGGGATTCGACAACACTAGAAGGGAAATCATAGGAGAAGTAGACCTTGACCTGATCCTCAGACCACAAACCTTCACCACCCCCTTCAAGTGATGGACATCAAGTCTACCTTCAATCTGCTATAAGGATGACCATGGATACATAAGCTCGGAGCAATACCATCTACTCTGCACCAAAAGCTTCGATTTATCTCAGAAGGAAAAATTGTCACCATCATAGGTGAGAGCCGAGAGGACATGGGGAAGAGCGCTCTGCACATTGAGAATCTGAAAGTACTGAACATACCACACACAGCCGAGGACGCCGATCTCCACTGATTTGAGTATGACTTCTCAAGTGTTACCCTTAAACCAACTGAAAAGACCCCGGATAAAATTGGAGGAGGAATGGATGCAGCTGTGTTCATGCTCCACAGATGGGGCCATCAAAAAGGGAAAGGACTGGGCCCATGCCTCCAAGGAAGAAGAGACCCCGTCAGGGCCAAGGGGCAACAAACTAAATCCGACTTAGGCTACAGGCCCAGAGAAGAGGAAGTCAGAGAGGCTAAGGAAAAGATGAGAGCCGCAGCAGTCGCCAAGGCTAGAGGAATCATCTTGGAAGAGGAACCCCACGCTCGCCCCCACGTCCGTGAAACCTTTGTGAGCGCCGGGGTAGTAAAAATTGATCTGAATGGGGAGACGAGGGTAATCCCACATAAGCCTACTTCAATCCACCCCACCAATCTCTACATCATCCCCCCAGACTTCGAAATGGACTTAGTCGCCCTTTCCTTGTTTGAGGAAGAAGTTCCCTGATTCATCCCTCACTCCAGCACCAACCACTCTGGGCCCCTCCTAACCATAGAGGATAAGGTCCTGGAGGATCCCTCTGTAAATATGTTGAGGGAAGAAATGCAAGAGCCTACCGATGCCGCTACCGACCGAAGAGGTAAAGGCCAAGCCTCGCAGGTGAGTAACTGGGCATCCTTGCCCCAACTCTTGAGAGCTACCAAATGCCGTGAAAACGGCACCGACTCTCCAAAAAAAAACAACCTGTAAAAAGTGAGGTTAGCCTCTGGACCACTCTACCTTGTATATATAGAGATCCACCTTGCCAGGGTCTGACCTCCGAAAAAATGCAAAAGACCATAAAAATAGAAAAAATACCAATTCTAAAAATATTATCCTTTAAAATTCCCAATAAAATTAAAATCGATGTCATGTTACCCGTCCCATGTGAAGCCAACCCCTTCCCTATAGAAATACAAGAAGAGGTAGGAGTCACGAGTCTGGATGAGGAAGGCCAAACTGACGAGCTCCCCAATGAGCTCCTAAAACAATTTGCCGATTTTGAGCATGGCCCTACCCCGATCGTCGAAGAGACAAAGGATGTCAATTTGGGCACCACAGAGGCCCCCAGAATCACCAAAATAGGAACGTCACTGTCCCCTGTGGAGAGGAAAGGTATGATAGACTTCCTTCGGTCATACCAAGACGTCTTCACATGGTCGTATGAGGACATGCCTGGTTTGGATATCGATCTGGTTGAGCATTAGTTGCCACTCTACCCCAATGTTAAGCCAGTTAAACAGAAGCTGAGACGACTCTGACCCGAATGGATGTTGAAGGTGAAGGACGAGGTCATTAAGCAGTATGACGCAGGATTTCTCATGGTATCCAAGTACCCGTAATGGCTAGCCAATATCGTCCCCGTACCAAAGAAGGATGGAAAGGTTCGAATGTGCAATGATTTCCGAAACCTCAACAGGGCGAGCCCTAAGGACGACTTTCCATTACCCCACATCGACATCTTGGTCGATAACACCACAAAGCATGGAATGCTCTCATATATGGATGGATTCTCAGGATACAATCAGATAAAGATGGCAAAGGTTGATCGCGAGAAGACAGCGTTCATTATCCCCTGGGGAACCTTTTGCTACAAGGTAATGCCATTCGGGCTGAAGAATGCTGGGGCAACCTATCAAAGAGCAATGACGGCCCTGTTCCACGACATGATGCACAGAGAGATTGAGGTGTACGTTGATGACATGATTGCCAAATCACCAGAAAGGGAGGACCACTTGATACACCTGCAGAAGCTATTCGAGAGGTTGAGAAAATACAGATTGTGATTGAATCCCCAGAAATGCGTGTTCGGTGCAATGTCAGGAAAGCTATTAGGTTTTATTGTCAGAAGGAGAGGGATCGAGGTCGATCCGACCAAGACCAAGGCTATCACTGAGATGCCGCCACCATCTACAGAGAAGGAAGTCAGAGGATTTTTAGGCAGAATCTAATACATCAGCTGATTTATTACATAGTTAACTCCGATATGCGCACAAATCTTCAAACTACTGAGAAAGGACTCACTGGTTGAATGGAATGATGACTGCCAGGCCGCATTCGACAAGATTAAAGATTACCTCTTGAAACCTCTGGTATTGGTACCGCCCGTACCCGATAGACCTCTGATAATGTATCTGTCCACGACTGAGTTTTCCATGGCCTGTGTGTTAGGACAGCATGATGAGACGGGAAGAAGAGAGCAGGCCATCAATTACCTAAGCAAGAAATTTACTGATTACGAGACGCGCTATTCTCATCTGGAGAAAGCATGCTTGGTGCTCATTTGGGCTACTCAGAGACTTTGACACTACCTGTTATCCCAGGCCGTTCTACTTCAACCATGGATAGATCCGCTAAAGTACCTATTTAAGAAACCTGCACTCACTGGCCGAACTGCACGATGGCAACTACTCCTATTCGAATTTGACATTACTTATGTCACTCAGAAGTCGATTAAGGGGCAGGCACTCGCTGATCATCTTGCTGAGAACCCTCTGTCGGACTATGAGCCTCTGAGGACCGAATTCCTCGATGAAGACATTTTATTCATGACTGACGAGGATACGGAAGAAACGGAGGAGCCCTGGGTAATGCACTTCGATGGGACATCGCATGTTGAGGGCTAAGGAGTTGGCGCCATTCTTATCTCGCCAAAAGGATCACATATACCCCTCTCAATCAAATTGAACTTCCCATCCACCAACAATATGGCCGAGTATGAGGCCTGTACAGCTGGTTTACAGACGGCTCTTGATCTAAATATAACTCACCTTAGGGTCTTTGGAGATTCACAATTAATTATATGCCAGACCAACGGAGATTGGAAGACTAAGGATGAGAAACTGATCCCATACCATGAACATCTGGAGGATCTGATAACCTGCTTCGAGGAAGTCACCTTCTCCTATGTGCCACGAGCAAGAAATCGGTTTGCTGATGCCCTGGCCACCCTGGCCTCTATGGTTGAGATTCCATATGGAGTCGTGATGAAGCCGATCATGATAGAGCAGAGGAACGAACCGGCTTTCTGTCACCTGATCGAAGGACCTATAGAGGTAGATGATGAACCACCCTGGTTCTCAGACATCAAGAACTTCCTCGAGACCCGAACTGTCCCAAAAGGAACATCAAAGGTAGACAAACGCACCATCCAGCGATTGGCAACGAACTATGTCATCTGAGGCGATCTCCTGTATAGTCGGTCTCACAACAATATTCTTCTCCGATGCCTAACCTAGAAAGAGGCAATTGAGATCATGAAGGAGATTCATGAAGGGGTCTGCGGGGCACACGTCAGTGGACACATGCTTGCCAAGAAAATTCTAAGGCAAGGATACTTTTAGACTACTTTGGAGACCGATTGCTGCAAGCACGTACAGAAGTGCTATAAATGCCAAGAGCACTCCAACTTAATACACGCTCCGGCCATTGACTTGCACAGCATGGCCACTCCTTGGTCGTTCGCCACCTGAGGTCTCGACGTCATCGGCAAGATCAATCCTAAAGCTTCCAATGGACATCAATTCATCCTCGTCGCTGTGGAATACTTCACAAAATGGGTAGAGGTGGCCTCCTATACGAGCATTAGGGCTAGTCATGTTGAGAAGTTCATCAAGAACAACATCATTTGCAGATTCGGCGTACCCAAAGATATCATCACTGATAATGGCACTAATTTCGCTAATAGGCGCATCCGAGCCTTGTGTGAGCGGTTCAAGATCAAGCATCATCGTTCATCCCCGTACAGGCCTCAGACGAATGGAGCTGTGGAGGCAGCCAACAAAACTTTGATCTGCATCCTAGAGAAGATGGTAGTTACTTACAGAGATTGGAGTGAGCAGTTACCCTTCGCACTTTGGGCCTATAGAACATCTATCCGCACCGCAATCGGGGTAACACTATTCTCCCTTGTGTATGGAACCGAGGTCGTGCTACCCGTTGAGGTCGAGGTACCGTCGCCCCGTATCCTTTTGGAATCCCATCTACCTGAAGCTGAGAGGGAAAGAGCTCATTTTGAACAGCTAGACTCCTAGCCTTGTGCCACACTCAAGTCTATCAGAGGAGAATTGCACGTGCTTATAATAAGCGCGTGCACAGTCGAGACCTGAAGGTAGGAGACACTGTACTGAAGAAAATTTTTCCGTCTCTCCACAACGATCCGAGAGGGAAGTTTAGGCCAAATTGGGAAGGACCCTACGTCGTCCGAGAGGTTCTGCCAGGATACACCATTCGCCTCGCCACCATGGACGGAGACCACTTTCCTGAGCCCATAAATGCTGGATACCTCCATAAGTTCTACTCATAGGTCTTGGGACAAGGTAAGTTTTGATAAAAGTAGATGCGTGACCGCTTAAGGGCTCCATAAAAGAGGCCATCATTCCAAAGTCAAGTAACCCAAAAGAATATTCCCTGAAAACCTTCACCCTTTTTGCTACACACTTCGGGCCAACAACCATTTCTTTCATATACCCCACCCAAAATTCTAAGAAAAAGAAAGAAGAAAAAAGGAGGAAAAATTCAAACCAAAAGAAGAAGAAGAAGGCGCCCCTCCCCCAAAAACAAAGAAAAGGAGGGGTACCAAAAACAAAAAATGAGTGGGGCATAAAAACCCTTTGGAAAGAAAGAGGAGTCCCCGAATCTAGAAATCACCCAAAACTTAGATTCAAATCCCCAGAAAAACCCAACCTGTTTGACCCCCAACCACATTACAACCCGAAAGAAAGCCCTCTTTAAGGTCCACGAGCGGTCATAACATCTACTGCATCAGAACAAGCCGAGTTAACAAACCAAACAAAACTTCATTCAGCCGGCTATGACGGAATCGACACCCATGTCGTGGCCTTCTGGTTCTAAAAAAAAAAAAGAAAAGAAAGAAAAAGAAAAAAGAAAAGAAAAGAAAATTAATTTGAGTTCAAAGCAAGACGGACGTGGTGAAAACCCGAAAGGGCGCCATGGGTAAAAACAGCAAACTCACGCGGACTAGGTGAAAACCTGAAAGGGCACCTGGGGTAAGAGAGCGAACCCATGGACGTGGTGAAAACCTGAAAGGGCGCTACTGGTAAAAACAGGGATGATAGACATGGCGAAAACCCGTCTTGGGCGCTATGAGCAAAAATGTCAAGAAAAGAGAGATTAGGAGAAGATCTGTCCTAGCCTGGCTGCTTTTATTTGGATCCCTTGAGCCTCTTCTCCTCTTTGCTGGGCCACCAATGTGAAAATTGGATCAGATCCCGATCAAGTATGCCGTCTCTACGGCGGCGTCTGACGCATGACCAATGGAAAAGACAGAAGGCTAGACCAATCCCTGTGAAGCTGACCTTCCCACGTTTAAAGAAAAAACCTACATCTCACGAATAGGGTTCAGCCATGATCAAAAGAGGGACCCGTTGGTTTGGCCCTGTGGTTACCGGCATCACGAAAGGTCCAAACAAA
Source organism: Chloranthus sessilifolius (assembly GCA_021018995.1). Lineage (NCBI taxonomy): Eukaryota > Viridiplantae > Streptophyta > Magnoliopsida > Chloranthales > Chloranthaceae > Chloranthus > Chloranthus sessilifolius. Next base: position 91,352,715 of record CM037585.1, on the reverse strand, counting down.
AAAAAAAGAAAAAGAAAAATTCCAAAAAAAAAGATAATAGATTTCCCTTTCCCATAAAAAGCCTCACACTGTGGAGGAGAAAAATTCTAAAAAAGATAATAGATTTCCCTTTCCCATAAAAAGCCTCACACTGTGGAGGAGAAAAATTCCAAAAAAGATAATAGATTTCCCTTTCCCATAAAAAGTCTCACACTGTGGAGGAGAAAAATTCCAAAAAAGATAATAGATTTTCCTTTCCCATAAAAAGCCTCACACTGTGGAGGAGAAAAATTCTAAAAAAAGATAATAGATTTCCCTTTCCCATAAAAAGCCTCACACTATGGAGGAAAAAATTCCAAAAAAAGAAAATAGATTTCCCTTTCCCATAAAAAACCCCCACTTCGTGAAAGAGAAAATCCCTATAAAAAGTCTTACATTGCAGAACTACAAAAAAAGAAAACAAAAAGCGCATGTATAGATTTCATTCCATTTCTTTACAAGTGTTGCCTGCAGAGTGTCACGTCCCAAAAAGATAACGACATGACACTTTCTATTTTGCTGCTTCCTTTACAAAAAAAAAAAAAAAAAAAAAAAAAAAAACCAAAATATATATAGCGGTGTATATATGAAAAAAAAAGAAGAAGAGAAAAAGATAACCCAAAAAGAGATCTCTGTTCAGGGGCTTTCCCCCTGTGTATATGATCTATGATATGTGCAGGAACAGGTCAAGGGCGAGGAGCACGCTTCAAAGCGCTAATCTCTGCAAGAAGGGAGTCCTCGCGGGCATCTTCATCAGACATCACCTACCATGAAGACTCTTCTGCCATCTCCATGAAGCTTCAGCTACGCTGCGAGACTCACCAAAAGACCCCAATCAAGAACTCGCCTCCGTCAGCAGCTCTCACCTCCGCAATATCCGCTCTGACCCTTTCTTTCTCCAAAGCCTCGATCAAAGCCATCCTTTCAACAGAAAGAGACTCGATTCGGGTCTGAAGCATCGCTTCCTTACGTGGCCAGGGCCCTGTCTCTATCACATCTACCGAAACCGGGCTAGGAGTAGGTAATTCCTCAGAGACCAGCAAACCCTTGTAATCCGGAGAGACGACGCCCCCCTGAACCAAGCTACACATATGCACCGATTGGCGGGTTTCCCAGAGGGCCGCTATGTGATCAAGATCACTAAGAGAACCTCAAGAGAATATCGGTGCCCACGCTGCACAAGACATGCCGAGTATACCCAAATTGAAAGCACCGAGATGGGAAGTAGTATGCCGCCACCAACCCCAAAAGTGTGATGCCCTCATAATCCCGAGAGCGGATAATCAGAAAGGTGTCGTCCATCCAGGGAAGTTGCTGTGTCACTCAGATCGATAGCCACAGCTCGGCCTCCTCGACGCTCCCATAAGGCAGTCTCGAGCCCCGGGACAGAAAACCCCGAGCCACATCCCCTCTAATCAAGCAGAATCTCGACACAGGCCCCATGATAGCCAAATGCTCTCCTAACCAGATCTGAACAAGGAGCGGGCTCCCACTGAGAATCCCAACGTGGCCCGAGGTCGCAACATCCAAGCCTCGATACATCTCCGCTAGGACCAGGTGTACCAATGAGCGACCTCCCTCCAATTCGGTCAAAACATCACATAGTCCAAGGGAAAAGCTCTCACCCCTAGTGAAGAAAAGAACTTCCGACAGCAAATAAAGGGCAAAGGCCTTCACATTGAAGGGATCTCGAATAGGCAACTTTCGAAGGCTTGAGTCACCAAAAAGTTCTCTCAGGAATTTCACCAAACACCTGGTGGGCCCTCTGGCGAAACATTTCTCATATCCACCCTTTTTTAAGCCAAGGACCGTGTGGACCGCCTTTGCATACCCCGGTTTGGACACTACTTTGGCAAGGCCTCGATGCATCTTCAGGCCAATGATGGAGGCTAGCTCTTCCAAAGTTGGGGTCAGCTCCCTAGACCCAAATTTAAAGACATGGGCCCTATGGTCCCATGATGCCAAAGCCACCTGTAGTAGGTTGGGCAACAGAGGAACAACGAGGAGAGAGGAAAGGCGGGACAACCCGAGGCCATTCAAAATAGCAAGGTCGCTCTCAGCCAAACTATCATGCCATTTTTGCAAAAAGCTGGGCCCCGAGTCCAAACAGGGAAGTATACCAACCCCCGTGTAAAAGCTTTGGCCCCCTTTCGAAGGCAGGTCCATCGACATACAAAGATGTTCTTTATGAAATCGGTCAATGAATGACGATGGACCCGCTAGAAAAAGAGGGGAAAGAAAGAAAATAAATGGAGGGGCAAAACAGCCAAACCAAGGTAGAAGAGGAGACAGGGGGGACCAGGCTCGGGTTATAAAGAGCCCGCTGAGCCCAATCTATAGCAAGCGTATATATTATATACGCCAAGGCAAATTTTGAACCATTATTGCTCGGCGTTATGATATATATGCCCGGCCATTTTTACTGAGGATTGGTCAGGCGTATATAATATATACGCCCGGCTATTGATTGCTAAATGTTTGCCTGACGTATATAATATAAACGCCCAGTTTAAGCAAGGGCTGGTAAGGCCCCCCCTCACACTGGTCTATTTTTTTTTTCAAGGGGGAACGCAGTTTTATTTGGCCCACTTTTTTTGTCGTGAGAGCGCACATGGGCGGGCATGCCACACACCCATGAGAAACACCCGGGTGGCGCGCCGCCCATAGGTTGCATACGGAGAGTCACCTGCATGATCAACGTCATCATTGGAGAGGTGCCAGTTCATTCCAAGCAAGAAAAGAGAGAGGAAACCACCAAAACAAAGAGATAACCAAATAAAACATTCAATAAAGCATACAAATTATAAAACCACACAAAAAAAAATTGTTGTTGTTTAAAGTTATTACATATCCCAAATAAATCAAAAGTCTGAATTGTCTCATTGTGTCAACTTTTTCAGAAAAAAAACTACTCCGGGGCAGCTCCCTTCGATTTCTTCCGGCGCCGGCTCGCACTTTGGAAAGTGCGAGTCTCCCCAACCCGAGTCCACGCCTGAGAGATACGGCTAAGCAAGGAGCGTGACTCCTTCTCACGAGCACGCTACAGAGGCACACTAAAAGCCATCAGGTAGAGAAACTGGCGGAAAGTAAATAAGGAAAATGACTAGGTTGGGCCATCATTCACTCACCACTTCGGTCTCCCTCAGCCCAACAAGGTTACGGTAGTATTCGGCTTGACTCACTGCCGACTCATAATCCTGGCCAATAAGAAAAAGGAGGTGTTAGTCACACAGGCCATCAGGATAATTCAGGAGGAAAAAAGAACAGAGCAACAAGATAGAAATTACCCCGGGAATCAGCTCAGGAGGTGGGACCTAGATAGCTTCAGCTGAGATACGTGCCTTCTCGGCCACGTCGGCGCACACGCGCGATAAGAAAGCATCGTCCAAACGTTTGAAGGTCCCCTAGACCACGGTAGGCGAACAGCTAGAAGCACCAGCACCAGAGGGGTCAGAGGGTCCAACACCTGAGGACACGCCGGAAGCACCAGCCCCGGAAGGATCGGAGGGTCCAGCACCTGCAGCATCATAAGGAGCGGCCTCCTCTTCCCCCTCATCTTAGTCGCCACCCAGCTCAAACTACAGAGAGAAATAATTTATCATTAAAGGTGGGGGGTCAATCAAAGCAACCACAAGGAAGCTGTTGAATGAAAGGCGAAAAGGGGCATTACTTGAGATCGCAGCCCTCCAAAAGCTAAAAAGTTAGCACCAGGCACAAAGCGGGGCAGCAAGAAATGATAGGGCATGGAATCGTACCACGACTGATATCCCACGGGGAGGAGAAGGTCATCGATAGGAACCCCATAGTGAAGAAAATGAGCAGTGAGCTCTGTTGGTGATTATGAGTGTGCATGATTTATTTGTGTTTTGAAAACAGGTTTGCAAATGCTAAGTTATACTGAATCTGGAAAAAAATAAAATAAATATTAGCACAGAGAGAAGTGAATTAGCCTGCAAGATCAGGGCCAATTGTAGCAAGTTTTAAATGTAAGTGAGTAAAAGATCATCCACAGAGAATTTGTTTAAAATGCAAGATAAACTTCCAGATTTGAGCTACCAGATCTGGCCTCTTATCCTATCTACAGAGCACATAAGATGGGAGGTTGAATTTGTCACATTAACTAAATGATAAAAGTAAAAGTTAAACTAAATGATCCAGATCTGAGTTGGGGGAATTTTGATGTAAATTTATAAAAATGGAGAAATAATATCTAACTTTGATTTAGTCCTTGAAACACAATGAGAATGACTGCAGGTCAAATGAGAGATGATCCAATCCTCACCTGGCTACAAGCACAGATGCAAGAGAAATAAATCTAACTCAAGGATTAAATTTAGGCTTATGGTTATGGTCTGTCCACTTCAATAGCCACAGACCATCCAATAGTCTTTAATCAAAACCCTTAATTCAGAACAAGAAATATCACTACAAATGTTGTGAGAGATTAGGTAACTAACACTAATTCCCACAGGATTAATGAATCAAGGGAAATTGCATGAAAAATAGTAAATCTAAAGGAGTCTAGTGCAATAAAGAGATCAGAGGAAACCCTTAACACGAATCCAATTGAGAACGTATGGTTTACAGCAACCTTTTCAAATTCACATTTACAATTACAAAGCACAGCCTAAACAGCTCTCCGATTTGTAGTCTTCAAAACAATCCTCTTTTGAATTACAGAGATATCTCACAGCTCTCAATTGCAAGTTAAAGTTATGCTATTACAAGGTTTCAAACAGGCGAGCTGATCTGGAAATGGGGGAATAGGAATGAAACTCAAAATCTGGATGCCCAAATTGGGCAAATGGTTCATCTATTTATAGTTTTCCCCAGGTCTAGCTCAAATGCGTATCGACCAATCAGAAGTGCTCAGATCTGTATCAACTAATGGTAGTCGAGCACAAGGATCCAGATCTGTTCTGGCCAATCAGAATTGCTCGATCTGGTTCAGCCAATCAGGCGACATAAGCATCAATTCTGTTATGCAATTTGAAAATCTGTTAGAGCTTCTAGAATTTCCCGCCAAGTGATTTCATCTTCGGGTGCTCACATGGGGTGGAATATGCCTTCGCTTCGTGCTTAGAATCTTCTGGAATGTCCCTAGGTTTTTCAATGCATTGGGACGCATGAAAAAAGATTACTGAATTACCCTTGCAAAAGCTAGGAATCTCCAGAATACCATTTCGCATAGTTTAGGGAACTTTTCGCAAGGTACTGTGACTCTTGAAGCTCTTTCCGCAAAGTTCAGGTTCTGTTCGTTAGGAGTTCTCTTCTTTTCGAATAGGCCAATCATCCTTCCGAAGAGTTCAGGTGCTCTTCGGAAACTAAGCCTGGAGCTTTTAGTTCTTTTCGCAGAGTTCAGGTTCTTTTCGAAATGTTCAGATTCTTTTCGAAAAGCACTCCGTAGTGCATTTTTCTGTTCGAATTGCTCCACATTTCTTTTCTGGGTTGAGACCAGGTCTTTGCCTCTTCAGTTCAGGCATTTTGACAGCTAGTGAGGTTGTCTCTTCTCTTTCTTCCTTTGGATCGACATGGATTATCATCTTTTTGGCACTTTGAGGCTGCTTTCATGGTTAAGCCTGTCTTTATTGTTAGCTGTAACACAAGCACTTAAAACACTTATTTTGTTCTCTCAAGGGTCTATCAAGGCCCAGGTTAAAGGGTGGAAAATAGTATTTTCTAGTTCTCAACACACCCCCAAACCTAAGCTTTGCTAGTCCCTTAGCAAAGTCAAAGATAAGAACAGAATAAAAAGCCACTTTTGTAGGGAACACAGTTGCATTTAGCATATACAACAAGCCTTTTAAACCCCTAGGTGATCCCTAGTGGAGGAGTGAAGTCTCCTGAGGGTTTTCAGTGAAGGTACCCACAAACTTCTCCAATAAATCAGTTAAGATCAATGCAGTTCTGTTAAAGCAAACTTTCATCCAATCAGATTATTCACACCTGCATCAGTCAGGCTGTAAGAAGATTTTCAAGAAAACATCAGTTCAAAACTAAAATTCTGCTGTAATTCCTTTTACCATTCACTCAATTTGTGTCAAAAAGTTATTTACAAGAAAAATTAATGAACAGCTTGCCTTCTATTTGAGAATCCAGCTTTGATGTTACCCCAAATAAGTCGATTTCAAACCCAACTCTCACCAGGTTTTCACTCAACATGCAAGTAAGAGGGTTGTACTATTTCACACGGCTCAAGAGCAGTTACAGCCCACAAATAGGACTGTAAGCATGAGCATAGGCATTGCTTTTTAGTTCTGAATTCACTGCTCTTTTCACCATAGATTACACAAATCCTTATCTCCATGTGACAGCTCAATCCATCATTGATCAGTAAGCACTTTAACTTGGGTTGTAAAGTGGCTTATGGGTGAAATTTATCAAGAATAAAGGGGTGGAATGGAGTTCAAAATTGAGAAGTCAGTCAAGGTAAGGAGGTGATAGACACAGCTTCTTCAATTCAGCACAATTTCATCTTCTTCTTTGAATTTTCAGAGCCAAAGTGGCCATCTTTTTCCCTTTCTTTTTCAAACTTCCAATGAAATGCCTTCTCCTTTTTTTTTTTTTTTTTTTTTTCGTTTTTTAAAGCAACATTGACTGGAATGCCACATTTCTTCTGCTGATACATCATTGCCTTCAATTATTTATTTTTTTTACCAAACTGTTACCCAACTCACCTTTCTTCAGCTTTCTTTCCTTTACCTTCTGAATTCTCAGAGTGAGGGTTAGGCTAAATGCGGTTGATGAGGTTTCGAAGAAATCTTTGATTTATAAAGCTCAAATGGTGTGTATCAAGGGCAGTTTTAAAAGGTGGGGCTTTTTGAAGTTCAAACTGTCCAAAAAAAGGCCCTATATCATGTCTTTAATATCATGATTGCTCTCAAACTATTTTAACTTGGATATATGTAACTTCTAGTTTAAAATTCCCTAGAGCAGAAAAAATTGCCAATTCATACCTCCAAAAAATACATTTCAGGTCCAAATCTCACTGGGTGTGGTTTTCTATCAAATTCCTGAGGTATATCATCACTGTTTTCTCTCTTTTTTGGTTTACTAAAACATCAATTTTGTTTTGGAAATTTTCTGACATTCACTTCATTAAAGTATTAGAATTACACTAGAAATTAATTTTAAAAAGTTTTAACTTCCTCATTTTTCAAAACAACAGGTGTGAAATTACTTCATTTTCAAAAATTCTACTGATCATAAGCTGCATTGATGTTAACTCAATTATTGACATTTCTGCCACACCCCCAAACCTATGGTGAGCAGGGTTCGCACTGGTCTAAAGCAAAGAAAAGAAACAATCAAGCAGAAATCATAATGACAAGAAGAAAGAACAGAAATGCACAGTAATTACACAAGAAAAACCAGAATTTTATATTACAAACTCATAACACAGATAAGTACAATGTGATCTAATAACTGGGGTCAAAATCTGTATCATAAGTTGGTTCAATGGGATCGAATCGAGGTCACACGTCGAGTCGAACTAGAATCAGATTGAGTCGACCGATTTAGCCTTCTCCTGGATTGTGTTTTGCAGCTCAGTGTATTCCTCTGATTTGATCTTTTTGGTGAGGCCAATGTACTTTCCAAGTCTAGTAGTCCTCAGTTTTTCCTGTTCAAGCTGTGCTTGCAACATGGTCACCTTGTGCTGCTCACTCCTAACCATCTGAAAAGTTTGACCCAGCAGGTCCTTCATTTTCTCTCTCTCAAATTTCATGAATAACTCCAATTTCCGAATCTGGTTTTCATAAGAGGTTCTAATGTAAGCTTGCAAATCAGCTAACCCCTTGAGGACATCTCGACAGATATATGGATTCTCTTCCATAGTCCTTTTGAGAGCGGCAAATCTGGGAATGGGAATGGAATGGTAGGGGACCAAAGGTATCCCAGCTGTGGGAGTGGGAGAAGTGGGGTCTAGAAGGATGACTTCAGGGTCGGTCTGATTGGCTTGATCCGAGAAAGTGAGGAGAGGTGAAAGGGGCACAACAAGAGCTACCTCAGGTTCAGTTTGGGTAGCATGGGCTGTAGTGGTGAGGGTGGGCGGATCAACCAATACTACCTCAGGTGCTGTTTGGGTAGCATGGTCATCAACAGCAGGTATAATGGCTAAGGTAGTTGTGTGGGATGTGGAGGCTAAGGTTTGGAGAAGGTCATTGGTCGCAAACTGATTATCTGTGTTGATCTGTAGTTGGGCTTGGATGGATTGGAGAAAGGTAAATATTTGGCTAATAGATTCAGGTGTGGGTGTAGTATGCATAGTAGGGGCTGGTAAAACTGAAGTGGATGGTGGAGGTGCAATGGGTGAAATGGCTGTAAAGGGAGAAGTAGCCAAGTGAGTGAAATGAGGAGGGTCAGGTATAGGGACAGATTCAAGCTCAACGTTTTCAAAAATAGACCCCATCAATGATGAATAAGCCTCTGTAGTGAAAATCTCAGGTTCAGGGGTATGGGTTACTTCAGGTGTGTGGGCTGAAGGAGCAGGTGAACTTGAGAGGCTTTGGAGAAGAGGAGTGCTAGGAGATTGTTCAATAAAATCTGTGGCCAGGTCTTGGGCATTGGTGGGACAAATTGGTGGTGTGAGTATGGCTGGTGTGATAGCCCGATTTTCGTTACTCAAAAATTTGCCATCAGCACGACCCTCGAGGTCATGCACCTTAAATGTAAGCGGAACATCACATATCGATTAAAAGTCAACAATTTAAATTACCAAAGCTTCAAATTAATTAAGTCTCCATGTTTCAATAAGGTCTAGCAACTAACAGACTGTTCCAGTCTCATGCCAATTCAAGAGCAGAGGAACTACCTTGGCCCATAAATGATAATCTTATCATCTTCGATAGTTTGCCAACAGAAAAGTATAGTATTTAATTACATTTAAAAGAAAGGACTTGACATGCCAAGCCACGAGTACTCTCTACTCACCACTTCTAAACGTAAAGCACCTCTAAAAGAATTCCTCGGGAGGAGGTTCTAACTCTTCTCCATCTCAAATCCGAACCCTTAGGATCAACGCTCTTGAAACTCGTGTTGTCATGAGTGTTGCACTGCGACGATAGTCTAAGGGGTGAGCTACATCCTAGCTCAATAGGGAAACGAAAGAACATATAGATTAATTCATATATGTTGTGCAAAAAGAAAAGAAAAGTATAGTTTATCTGCTATCACTATCTGGAAGGCAATCGAAATAACTGAAGGAAAAGGTGAACACCACTACTTACATTACATGGTTTTATTCTTTCTCATCTTACTCGTTTAGTTGTGACTCCGGCCTAATAACTTAACTCTTTAACTTAAATAGTCCCCGAGCAATATAGCATCGAGCCCCGATGGAATACCCACCATCGTCGTCTAACTAGACAGTTATCAATTTTGCATTCCCCGAATAAAGCCCCTTTTCTCCTAGGTGGCGGGTCTCATCGTTAAATCTACATCCACTGGATGTGCTATCAGATACGGATTAACCGTCGTACTGGTCACGGAAATTCTGCCGAGTCAGTCGTGAGTATCCCGCCACGTCGGTGGGGTATTCTAAACAAACCTTAAATAACAAAAATATCAAGTGTGCCTTTCATGTAGTTATTCACCATGATTGTTCTAATTTTTAATATATTAGGCCTTATCACTTTACTTTCTTTTCCCCACTGATTCTCATCTGCACCCCAGGGATGCTACTGATATGTTGTATCATGTATGTATTCATCTTGTAGTTCTTGCGTCCCCTTGGGACCTCTGGCTTCATTTTCTGAAGTCAACACACGCACGCTCTATTTATGTGACATGATGAGGTACTTAGTTTAGCAATTAAATCTGTACTACACATATGCGAAACTGAACAATGTACATGTTTCGATAAGGTTCCCTACCTCCAGGCAAAACCCAGTGGCCCCTTCTCGTAGTGATGACACATCCCGATCTCATGTCAATCTACATTTCATGCGAAAAGACATGCCTTAGAATGGTCATTAGTGGTCACTAGCACTCCTTGAGCGCATAGTTCACATGAGGTATATTTGTATACATAAAAGAATTAAATTTTAGTTTTGGTGTATCGCTCGAGCGGTTGCTTAGCCTCGCTCGAGCGACCTCTTAACCTCGCTCGAGCTTTCGCGAAGCCTCGCTCGAGCGACCTCTTAACCTCACTCGCGCGGTTAAAACGAGGTGTCGAATTACCTCACTCGAGCGAGCCTATTCTTTCAATATGGGTCTCGCTCGAGCGAGCCCAGAACGCACTATTCCCAGGTTATATATTCTATCCTCGCTCGAGCGAGGGTGAAAACCATTACTTTGTGATTTTATGCAAGAAATCTATTCTATTTCCTTAAATCTTAAATAAAATTAATCGGCCATTGCCCCTAAACATTGTAGGTTATCATTAAGACATACCTAAGCACTTCTGAAGCATTATCTCTTACCTAAATCGGCGGATCTCGTAGTCGGCTTGATCCAACGTTCGAATCCCTATTAGAAACGAAGAGATCTCTACGGTTTTGGTTCGACCTTCTCTCTAGGTCTTCCACCGATTTACACTCCCACCAGGCCTTAGCCTTTCCTCCCTACAAGTCTCTCTTTTCTCTTTCTCTATCTTCCTCCTCTCTATTTAGGTTAAAATGATGTTACTTAGGGGAGATACTTCTCTCCACTTTCACTTATATAGTGAAAGGAAAGGAAAAATATAATATGTTATACACATATACAGACCGTGTGTATATGTTGACCCAGGTTTCCTTATGAACCACACATACACGTGCGTGGCATGTGGCTTATACGATTTCAAAAATCTGGGGTTGTTACATTCTCCCCACCTTATAAGATTTTCGCCCTCGAAAATCGATCATGACCTAAGGTAATGTGACTACATATTTTACGGTTTTGTCCTTGATTAACTCATTACTCATTTATTAGATAGTCGTATGGTTCAATGACCCGAAAAGATCTATTTAACGCTTACAAGTGTTTGTACAATCAATAATACAATCACCTGAAACGGCCTGAGGAGTTTAGAACCTGATAACGATCATTATTACAATTTAAAAGATGTTCATATCACACTACGCATGAAAACTTTCATCATGTTCTACAGTCATTCTATCAGCTCATCTAATCAAAACATGTATATATATATAACAAAAATTTAGTGCCCACTAATTATAATCGGTGACAATCATGACACAGCAGTATCAACCATTCACCATACAAACAAATTTTTTTTTTTTTGTTTTACAACATAAAAAAAAATATCCATAGCGACCTAGTCGTCACCCTCCTCGTACTCATCGTCGTCATCGCCGGTGTCCCATTCCTCATCACTCCGCATCGCCCCTCGCCTCACCAACGGTCTCACCAGCATGGGTGGCACCTCTCAGAGTGGTCCTAGTCCGGGCTGAACTAGATGTCCCAAAAATGGCATCCTCATCGCCACAACCCGCCGGTATGTTCATGGATAAGCTTGACCCATGAGGTCAATAAGAAGCGCCTCGAACCCCGATGTAGTCGGGTCTCCTGCACGTTGGAGAATCTCTCCTAACACACCGGAGTCGGTGGTATGCAGATGTGGTGGAGGCACAATGGAGGGAGTAGCCGGTCCAGTTGATGGTGGCTGTGGTGCTTGCCTTGCAGCTTGACGATCTCTTTTCTTGTTCACACTATTTTGAAGCCCCTTTAGGTTTCGACTGAGGTCCTGGGCTATGTAGGGTACAATGTTATCGGTAACCGATAACTCATTGGTGTTGATCTTGAATCCATCCCTCCCATTACACGAGGAGTCGGGAGATAAGACATGCGGGGAGGCGGTTTATTGGTGGAGGAATAACGCCTAACATTTTCTCCTATAGGCATGCACCATGCCTTTAATGACCACTCATTAGGGCGCTAAACCACGACAGTGGAAAGCGGGCGCAAGGCCCGTAGTAAAGGTGTCACACCGCCTTGGTCATGACCGGTAGGGGTGTAAATTTTTCTTGAAAATGATGTCCAAAACCACATGTGTGGTGGTAGCCGGATCGGGTGATGGATTGACCCGGCGCGGACGCGCCGCCAAGAATATCATCAATGATTGTGAACCCGACGCTTTCCAACAAGTGGAGGTTGTGTGTGTGGTGTGGGTGTAGGTGAGAGGCGTTCATGATCGGATACATCGCCGCCTCCAAAAGACAGATCCTTCCCATCAATTGTGACGAGGATGGTGTCTTCATTTACATTTGTTTTGAGGGTCTGATAAAATAACCGGACTAATCTCGGATAGTACCGAGGTCCAAATGGTGTAACCAAAGGTCAGAGTTGGTGGTTGGTCAGGAAATCTGATGTCCATTTCGTGGATGTCGGATCAATAAAGCACGAGGAATGAATTTCCCACTCGGTTTCCATTTCTTTCGTGCCCCACCAATCATCAAGTTGGATCGGGATGGGTGCCGATGGTGGAGGTGGTTGTTGTTGTGGTGCTTTGTTTCACGATGGTCGCGATCGGGTCGCCATTTGCTTCCTTGGTTGGGGATTAGGGCTTGAAGAAGCCATTAGATTGATAGATAAAAAAAATGAAAGGAGTATGGGGAAGGTAGAAATTTTTACCTAGGAAGTGGTTTGGACGGTTCGGATTTTTCAAATCCGGCTTGGATCGGACGAAAATTACTTGAGGGTGAAAATCCTAGCTCTTCGCTCGGCAGCAACTCCTCGCGTGAAGAAGAAATGTGTGTTGAATCATCCCTTTATATATAGTCCGCCCTCGCCGAGCGGGTCGTTAGTTATCGCCGAGCGATCACGTAACGCCATCGGCATAATTTGGCCTCGCTCGAGCGGCTTGGAGTCCTCGCTCGAGCGACCAATACACCTCGCTCGAGCGGTCACTATTGATCGCTCGAGCGAGCCCAAAACATGTGATATTTGTTATTTTATGTAGATCGCGCTCGAGCGATTGTGAAGTCTCGCTCGAGCGAGCCCATCAGCTGATTTGCTCATCCATAAGCTCGTACCTTGTCTTCTTCTATCCTTACGTTCGCATGAGGGGTCCGTCGTAACAAACAGTTTAGGCTAGAAAAATATTGAAATTTATACTTGAAATTAAAGTATTATGTGACGTCACCATTTACAAACAATTCTAATTGACCCTCTCAAACAACTTGGGGTATTGTTCTTTGACATCAGCCTCCCGTTCCCATGTTGCTTCTTCGGTCGAATGATTCTTCCATCGAACAAGTACTAAGGGAATGATTTTGGTGCGTAGTACTTGGTCCTTTCTATCCAGCACCTCTGCCAGTTCTTCTATCATACTCATGTCTTCACGCATCTCTAGTGATTGACCCTCCAAAATGTGGGAAGGATCATTCACATATTTCCTGAGCATAGAAAAGTGGAAAACGTTATGTACTCGATCGAACACCGGAGGTAAGCCAATGCGATATGGAACTTCGCCAACTCAGCCCAAAACTTTGAATGGTCCAAGATATCGTGGACTCAATTTCCCCCTCTTTCCAAATCTCATCACGCCCTTCATAGGCGATACCTTGACAAACACGTGTTCTCCCACCTTATAATCGACGCTGGTCCGCTTGATATCAGCATAGCTTTTCTGTCTGCTTTGAGCCGACTTAAGCTTCTCCCTAATGATTCGGACGACTGTGGCATTCTCTTTCAGCAACTCGGGCCCTAAAACAAATTTTTCACCGGTTTCCTCCCAATTGATGGGCGATTTACACCGCCTTCCGTATAATGCTTCATATGGTGCCATTCCGATGCTTGTTTGGAAACTGTTATTATATGCAAATTCGATTAACGGTAAGTATTGATCCCACGATTCTTGCATTTCCAACATACAAGCTCTGAGCATGTCTTCTATTACTTGATTCACCCGCTCTGTTTGTCCGTCTGATTGCGGATGGAAAGCTGAACTGAAATCTAATCGTGTCCCCATCCCTTCCTGAAACTTCTTCCAGAATTTTGATGTATATAACGGATCTCGATCGGAGACAATGCTACTTAGGATTCTGTGTAGGCATACTATTTCCTTCATATAGAGTTCTGCTAGCTTTCCTGCTGTATACATCTTGTTGTAAGGTAGGAAGTGTGCTGACTTGGTTAGTCGGTCCATGATTACCCAGATGGCATTATATTTCCTTGCCGTACGCGGTAGTCCAATGATGAAATCCATAGATATTGATTCCCATTTCCATTCTGGTATTGGCAGAGGTTGCAACAATCCTGCAGGGTGTCTATGATCAATCTTCACTTGTTGACACGTCAAACATCTTGAAACGTATTCTGCTACATCTTGTTGTAAACCTCTCCACCAGTAATTCCTTTTCAGATCTTGGTACATTCTTGTGCTGCCTGGGTGTATTGCGTAACTTGATTTGTGTGACTCGTCAAGGATAGTTCGCTTTAGCTCAACATTGTCCTAATACGTAGTCGACCCTTGAACAACAAGGAACCATCCTCCTTGATTGAGAAATCTGATCTGATGCCCTCGGTTACATTTTGACGACTCTTCATTAACACTGGGTCCCTCATCTGTAGCTCATGGATGTGCTCGAATATTACTGGTCTCACTGATATGTTAGCCAAAAAGGCCCCTGTGGCGCGTGGCTCAATATTTGCATCATACATCAAAAGATCTTCAAACAACTTCCATCTATGCATACCCCGAACCAAACTGGCCAACAGAGCTGGACCCTTTCGACTTAGGGCATCGGCTACTACGTTAGCCTTACCTGGATGATACTGTATGGAACAGTCATAGTCCTTAAGAAACTCCATCCATCTGCGTTGTCTCATATTTAGTTCCTTTTGTGTGAACAAGTATCTGAGGCTTTTATGATCGGTGAAAATCTCGAAGGTCTCACCATACAAATAGTGTCGCCAAATCTTCAACGCAAATATGACTGCTGCTAGCTCTAGGTCATGTGTTGGATAGTTCTTCTCATGTTCTTTCAACTGTCTTGACCCGTAAGCTATCACTTTCTTGTGTTGGTTGAGCACGCAACCCAACCCATTGTACGAAGCATCATCAGACATCGCGAATCCCCTAACGCTCTCAAGGAATTGCTATCATGGGAAGTGAGTCTCATTTTGAGTTCTTGAAAACTCTTCTCGCACGCCTCACTCCATTCAATCTCACATCCTTCCTGTCGGCCTCGTGAGAGGTCCCGCTATTTTTGAAAACCCTCAACAAAACGCGATAGTAACTCGCCCCAAGGAAACTACGAATATCGGTCACTGTCTCAGGCTGTTCCTAATTCACTACTGCTTCGATTTTGGACGGATCCACTGTGACACCATGCTTGGAGACGACATGTCCCAAAAAGCTAACCTCTTCTAACCAAAACTCGCATTTGTTGAGTTTGGCATAAAGTTTGTGCTGACGCAAAGTTTGTAGAGCGAGTCTTAGATGCTTCTCATGTTCTTCTTCTGACTTGGAATATATCAAAATGTCATCGACAAACACTACAATGCAAGAATCCAGATGTGGTTTAAACACCTGGTTCATTAAATCCATGAACGACGCCGGTGCGTTTGTCAACCCAAACGGCATCACTAAAAATTTGTAGTGTCCATACCTTGTTCTGAATGCAGTTTTCTGAATATCTTCGGCCCTAACTCTCAACTGATGGTATCCCGACCTGAGGTCGATCTTAGAGAAATACCTTGCTCCTTGCAGTTGATCGAACAAATCATCAATTCTCGGCAACGGGTATCGGTTCTTCACAGTTAGTTTGTTCAACTGTCGATAGTCAATGCATAAGCGCATTGACCCATCTTTCTTCTTTACAAATAAGACAGGTGCTCCCCAAGGAGACACACTTGGTCTTACAAACCCTTTATCCATAAGTTCCTGTAACTGTTCCTTCAATTCCTTCAACTCAGTAGGAGCCATTCGGAATGGTGCCTTTGAGACAGGTTCTGTTCCTGGCGGTAAGTCAATAGCGAATTCCACCTCCCTCTCTGGAGGTAACCCTGGCAATTCATCTGGGAACACATCTTGATACTCTCGCACCACTGCGATTTTCGAAATGACATTCTTCTCTTCCTTATCAGCCTTCAAGAATGCCAAGTAACCGCCGCAGCCCTTTCTGATCATTTTCTCGGCCCTTACTGCTGAGATCAGTGGCATGATGACGACCTCACTCCTTGAAATCGAAATGACCTTCTTGTGTTGGGTTTGAAAATGACGACCTTGTTCTTGCAGTCGACTGTTGCACTGTGCTGCGCCAACCAGTCCATGCCAAGGATCACATCAAACCCCTGCATGTCCAGCAGTATCAATTTTGCTTCCAATTCATGCACCTCTAGGTCTCGAACTGCTATAATGACGGATTTGCAAGCTAACTCCGCGTTTATAAATTCTCCAGTCGGAATAGACACGGATAGGACGAAGTCCAACACCTCTGAAACAATCTTCATCCTCTTGGCAAATCATGGGGTGACGAATGAGTGGGTAGACCCTGGGTCTATCAACACTCTAGCGTCATATCTAAAGACACATCCTTTCTCATACATGGTTAAAGTACCTATAGTACGCATACATACATACAAAATTTACACATCTTTTCACATCCCTAGTTCACGAATAACTTTAGTGTTTAGCAAAGAAACTACACTATTTCTATTGAATGCACCTCCTTTATCTAAAGGAATGAAATTTCTTAAATTCAAAAAGATTCTCACCTTGGATGACGTCATGCACGCCTCGCTCTCGAGTGGATCGCATAGGCTCTCCCTTGCACGACCATTTTCCTTGCTTGAATTGGTCGTGACAACGAAGCTGAAATTGTCTTCTCCTTGTTTGCCTCAGGACAGTCCTTAATCACGTGGCCCATCTTGCCACATTTAAAACAACCTCGCATCCCTTGTCTGCAATCAGCTGTTTTGGGGGACTTGCCACACTTGGCACAAGTGTCCCCTGGTGTTGAAAATGCAGCTCGTGAGAAGCCTTGTGTTATCGCAGCTCCATTAGAAATGGCAGGATTCTCATATCTCATCGGTCTCCCTGATGCCGGAAATGGAAATTTTTGATATGTGCTCACAGGGCCTCCCCATATCCTGCTTGAAACGGTTGTTTCTGATTTTGTGCTATGAATCTCAGCTTTTTGTTTATTGGCTCGTAGTTTCCAGTTCTGTTCTGATCCACGTTTGTTCTTCCCTATTGTTCCCTTTGACGATAGCGGTTGTTGTTCTCTTCTTCCACTACTAGCGCCTTACTCATAACCTCTCCGTAAGTTTTCAGCTGAAATGGAGCAACTCCTCCTCGAATATTTGGCCTCAAACCCTGTTGAAACCTCTTTGTTTTCATCGCTTCTGTAACCACATAGTCGGAAGCGAAACGAACAAGTCTCATAAACTTCACTCCGTATTCCCTTACTGTCAGGTTTCTCTGTTGGAGTTGTAAAAACTGTACTTCCATCTGATTTCTCACCACTTCGGGGAAATACTGTTTATTGAATTCTTCCACGAATTCATTCCACGTCCATGGCGCATTTGGGGTCTCCTGAGCCCTAGTTCGCCACACAGACTTCCACCAAGGTCCAGCCTCCCCATCTAACATATACGCTGCCCAACGGACGCTCTCATCTTTCGTGCAAGTGAGTACGTTGAAAAGCTTTTCCATCTCACTTAGCCAATTTTCAGCAGCCATAGTGTCTGCTTGCCCTGAAAAGTTTGGAGGTCTCATCCTCTGAAATTCTATAAATGCTAAAGCTGCTGGGGGTGTTGGCACTACCGGAGATGTAGGTGGCTGGTGCTGATTACCAGTATTTTGGGCTGACAAAGATGCTGCCATGGCAGCCGCCATGGTTTCCATAGTGTGCATCATCTTCTGACGCTCCTCTCTCTCTTCATTTCTCTCCCTGATCCTATCTTGTTCTCTCAGATCTTGACCCTGACGGTCTTGATCGTGAATTTCGGTATGTTCTTTGTTCCCTTGACTACTACTCTCAGGAATTTCTCTTTCTCCCAACGATATTGTGTTCGTTGGCGAGATGAACTCACCTCTATTGCGTAAGTTCCTATCATGACCACCCCTTGGTCGACCTCTCCTTCCCGAAGACATCACGATCTACATATGAAATGAACTTTCGTCAGCAGAAGTCCCTATGATCTGACAAAGAATGATTGTCAGAATTTCTAGAAGAAACAGCTTTGATACCAACTGTGATAGCCCGATTTTCGTTACTCAAAAATCTGCCATCAGCACGACCCTCGAGGTCATGCACCTCAAATCTAAGCGGAACATCACATATCGATTAAAAGTCAACAATTTAAATTACCAAAGCTTCAAATTAATTAAGTCTCCATGTTTCAATAAGGTCTAGCAACTAACAGACTGTTCCAGTCTCATGCCAATTCAAGAGCAGAGGAACTACCTTGGCCCATAAATGATAATCTTATCATCTTCGATAGTTTGCCAACAGAAAAGTATAGTATTTAATTACATTTAAAAGAAAGGACTTGACATGCCAAGCCACGAGTACTCTCTACTCACCACTTCTAAACGTAAAGAACCTCTAAAAGAATTCCTCGGGAGGAGGTTCTAACTCTTCTCCGTCTGTGAAATCCGAACCCTTAGGATCAACATCTCTTGAAACCTGTGTTGCTGCGAGTGTTGCACCTGCGACGTATAGTCTAAGGGGTGAGCTACATCCTAGCTCAATAGGGAAACGTAAAGAACATATAGATTAATTCTGACATATATGTTGTGCAGTAAAAGAAAAGTATAGTTTATCTGCTATCACTATCTGGAAGGCAATCGAAATAACTGAAGGAAAAGGTAAACACCACTACTTACTTTGCATGGTTTTATTCTTTCTCATCTTACTCGTTTAGTTGTGACTCCGGCCTAATAACTTAACTCTTTAACTTAAATAGTCTCCGAGCAATATAGCATCGAGCCCCGATGGAATACCCACCATCGTCGTCTAACTAGACAGTTATC
The DNA here is from genome assembly GCA_021018995.1 of Chloranthus sessilifolius. NCBI lineage: Eukaryota > Viridiplantae > Streptophyta > Magnoliopsida > Chloranthales > Chloranthaceae > Chloranthus > Chloranthus sessilifolius. The sequence continues at coordinate 91,333,772 of CM037585.1, read as the reverse complement.
AATTTTGCATTCCCTGGGAATACTGCCCCAAGCCCCTTTCTCCTAGGTGGCGGGGTCTACTGTTAAATCTACATCCCTGAGATGTGCTACTGTATACGGATTAACTGCCGTATCGGTCACGGATATTCTGCCGAGTCAGTCGTGGGTATCCCGCCACGTCGATGGGGTATTCTAAACAAACCTTAAATAACAAAAATATCAAGTGTGCCTTACATGTAGTTATTCACCGTGATTGTGCTAATTTTTAATATATTAGGCCTTATCACTTTACTTCTTTTCCCCGCTGATTCTCATCTGCACCCCTGGGATGCTACTGATATGTTGTATCATGTATGTTTCATCTTGTAGTTCTTGCGTCCCCTTGGGACCTCTGGCTTCATTTTCCGAAGTCAACACACGCACGCTCTATTTATGTGACATGATGAGGTACTTAGTTTAGCAATTAAATCTGTACTACACATATGCGAAACTGAACAATGTACATGTTTCGATAAGGTTCCCTACCTCCAGGCAAAACCCAGTGGTCCCTTCTCGTAGTGATCACACATCCCGATCTCACGTCAATCTACATTTCATGCGAAAAGACATGCCTTAGAATGGTCATTAGTGGTCACTAGCACTCCTTGAGCGCATAGTTCACATGAGGTATATTTGTACACATAAAAGAATTAAATTTTAGTTTTGGTGTATCGCTCGAGCGGTTGCTTAGCCTCGCTCGAGCGACCTCTTAACCTCGCTCGAGCGGTCGCGAAGCCTCGCTCGACCGACCTCTTAACCTCGCTCGCGCGGTTAAAACGAGGTGTCGGATTACCTCGCTCGAGTGAGCCTATTCTTTCAATATGGGTCTCGCTCGAGCGAGCCCAGAACGCACTATTCCCAGGTTATATATTTTGTCCTCGCAAGAGCGAGACGTTTAGATCGCTCGAGCGAGGGAGAAAACCTTTACTTTGTGATTTTATGCAAGAAATCTATTCTATTTCCTTAAATCTTAAATAAAATTAATCGACTATTACCCCTAAACATTGTAGGTTATCATTAAGACATACCTAAGCACTTCTGAAGCATTATCTCTTACCTAAATCGGCGGATCTCGTAGTCGGCTTGATCCAACGTTCGAATCCCTGTTAGAAACGAAGAGATCTCTACGGTTCTGGTTCGACCTTCTCTCTAGGTCTTCCACCAGTTTACACTCCCACCAGGCCTTAGCCTTTCCTCCCTACAAGTCTCTCTTTTCCCTTTCTCTATCTTCCTCCTCTCTATTTAGGTTAAAATGATGTTACGTAGGGGAGATACTTCTCTCCACTTTCACTTATATAGTGAAAGGAAAGGAAAAATATAATATGTTATACACATATACACACCGTGTGTATATGTTGACCCAGGTTTCCTTATGAACCACACATACACGTGCGTGGCATGTGGCTTATACGATTTCGAAAATCTAGGGTTGTTACAGCTGGAGTGGTTGGTGTAGAGGGGGAGTCCGCAATTGGGATAATGGTGGGTATGGGAGATGGGACTGCTGGAATAGGTGAAGTGGCAGGAGCTGGACTAGGTGAGGAGGGTAAAATGACAACTTCTTCAAGAATGGGTGCAGCTGAAGAGCTGGTCACCACAGGAAGGACAACTTCTTCAAGAATGGGTGCAGCTAAAGAGCTGGTCACCTCAGGGTCTGGCAAAGCAGGTTCTAAGGGAGCTGCAGGGGCAGGTTCATGTATGGCAGGTCCACTAGCAGCTACAGATGCAGGCTCAGTAGCAATTGCAGGTGCAGGCTCACCTTCCTCTCTCATTCTTTTCAGCATTGCTTGGCTTGTAGTCCAAGCCTTTTTCCCAAAAGTATGAGGAGCTATGACTTCAAATGGCTCCTGGTCATCAATGTCAAACTTAGCTCTTAGTAGGGCTGTGATCAGTCTACCAAATGGGATTCCAGCTAATTTCTGCTCCTTTTTCAACTTGGCACTAATATCAGCCATGGCTTCAAAAATTAACATAGGGGCATTGAAAAATTGCCCCTTAGAAAAATGAAAGAGAGCCTCTAAAATTGGTGTCCTCCTTTCTTGGCTGAGCCTCTCAAATTGGGGTGCCCTCTCCATGGATATTCATTTGACTGCATCTGTCCAAATGATTGGGCAGCATGAGCTTGTTCCACAACTAGATCTGGGAACTATGGTGCAGCGGGACATTGATCAAGTGAATGAGTAGGGGACTAGCATATCAGACATGCCTCCTCTACTCTTGCAACCATTGGATTTTTAAGTGAGTCCATCAATCTATCAAACTTTGTGGTTAAATTATCCATCTTTCTTTCCAACTCATTCACCTCATAAATCTTTCCTTTGGTGGTTTGTTGATTGTTCAACCTAGCAGGATTCTCAATATCTCTTGTCAAAGATTCCTGTTGAGTTGAGTTTTCACCAATTACTTCAAATAAGTCCCAAACCTCCTCAACAGTTTTTTGCAAGTAAGTGCCTCCACAGGAAGCATCTACCATATTCTTGCCTTTTTGATCAATTCCTTGATAGAAGCTTTGAACAAGCTGCCATCGAGGAATTTGATGATGAGGACATTGCCTTAAAAGTTCCTTAAACCTTTCCCATGTTTCATGGAATGTTTCAGTTGAGTTTTGTGAGAAGGAAATAATACTTTGTCTCAATTGGCTTGTTTTAGACATAGGGAAGTATTTGGCTAAAAATTGACACTACAAATCATTCCAAGAAGTGATACTATTTGGTGCTAACATAGACAACCATGCTCTAGCTTTATCCTTTAATGAAAAAGGAAAGAGCTTAAGCTTGGTTGCCTCTGGACCAAGTCCAGCTATGTTGAATGTGGTGCAAAGAGACAAGAATTCATCCACATGTTTGTATGGATCTTCCTTACTCAACCCATGGAAGGAAGGAAGCATTTGGATAGTCGATGATTTGATCTCATAATTTCCTTCAACAGTAAGAAATTGAATGCAAAAGGGAGAATTAAAAGCACCAGGTGCAAAGTAATTCCTCAAAAGTCGAGGTTCTTCATATTTAAAGAGAATTTTGTCTTTGTTTATGCAGTTCGTAATAGCCTTTCAACTTCTAAATTTAGAGGGACAATCTCAGGGCTGAGAGTCCTCCTACCAAACATACAACACAGAACAGAGAATCAGATTTATGCACAGCAAACCTTCAGAATTCCTTTTAAAGTAAATTCCCCACTTCAAAATGGATATGAATAACTGCACAGATATAAACAATAGAATAGCTTTGCACTGATGTAAAAATAAAAATGAAAACTTAGGTCTACCTATTTTAAACCAAATTCCCCGGCAACGGCGCCAAAAACTTGTTGGTGATTCTGAGTGTGCATGATTTATTTATGTTTTGAAAATAGGTTTGCAAATGCTAAGTTATACTGAATCTGGAAAAAAAATAAAGAAATATCAGCACAAAGAGAAGTGAATTAGCCTACAAGATCTGGGCCAATTGTAGCAAGTTTTAAATGTAAGTGAGTAAAAGATCGTCCACAGAGAATTTATTTAAAATGCAAGATAAACCTCCAGATCTGAGCTACTAGATCTGGCCTCTTATCCTATCTACAGAGCACATAAGATGGGAGGTTGAATTTGTCACATTAACTAAATGATAAAAGTAAAAGTTAAACTAAATGATCCAGATCTGAGTTGGGGGAATTTTGATGTAAATTTATAAAAATGGAGAAATAATATCTAACTTTGATTTGGTCCTTGAAACACAATGAGAATGATTGCAGGTCAAATGAGAGATGATCCAATCTTCATCTGGCTACAAGCACAGATGCAAGAGAAATAAATCTAACTCAAGGATTAAATTTAGGCTTATGGTTATGGTCTGTCCACTTCAATGGCCACAGAGCATCCAATAGTCTTTAATCTATACCCTTAATTCAGAACAAGAAATATCACTACAAATGCTGTGAGAGATTAGGTTACAAACACTAATTCCCACAGGATTAATCAATCAAGGGAAATTGCATGAAAAATAGTAAATCTAAAGGAGTCTGGTGCAATAAGGAGATCAGAGGAAACCATTAACACGAATCCAATTGAGAACGTACGGTTTACAGCAACCTTTTCAAATTAACATTTACAATTACAAAGCACAACCTAAACAACTCTCAGATTTGTAGTCTTGAATACAATCCTCTTTTGAATTACAGAGATATCTCACAGCTCTCAATTGTAAGCAAAAGTTATGCTATTACAAGGTTTCAGACTGGCGAGCTGATATGGAAATGGGGGAATAGGAATGAAACTCAAAATCTGGATGCCCAAATTGGGCAAATGGTTCATCTATTTATAGTTTTCCGCAGGTCTAGCTCAGATGCGTATCGACCAATCAGAAGTGCACAGATTTGTATCAACCAATGGTAGTCGAGCACAAGGATCCGGATTTGTTCTGGCCAATCAGAATTGCTCGATCTGGTTCAGCCAATCAGGCAACATAAGCATCAATTCTGTTATGCAATTTGAAAATCTGTTAGAGCTTCTAGAAGTTCCCGCCAAGTGATTTCATCTTCGGGTGCTCACATGTGGTGGAATATGCCTTCGCTTCGTGCTTAGAATCTTCTGGAATGTCCCTAGGTTTTTCAATGCATTGGGACGCGTGAAAAAAGATTACTAAATTACCCTTGCAAAAGCTAGGAATCTCCAGAATACCATTTCGCATAGTTTAGGGAACTTTTCGCAAGGTACTGTGACTCCTGAAGCTCTTTTCGCAAAGTTAGTTGTGCAAGGAGTTCTCTTCTTTTCGAATAGGCCAATCATCCTTTTGAAGAGTTCAGGTGCTCTTCGAAAACTAAGCCTGGAGCTTTTAGTTCTTTTCGCAGAGTTCAGGTTCTTTTCGAAATGTTCAGATTCTTTTCGAAAAGCACTCTGTAGTGCATTTTTCTGTTCGAATTGCTCCACATTTCTTTTCTGGGTTGAGACCAGGTCTTTGCCTCTTCAGTTCAGGCATTTTGACAACTAGTGAGGTTGTCCCTTCTCTTTCTTCCTTTGGATCGACATGGATTATCATCTTTTTGGCACATTGAGGCTGCTTTCATGGTTAAGCCTGTCTTTATTGTTAGCTATAACACAAGCACTTAAAACACTCATTTTGTTCTCTCAAGGGTCTATCAAGGCCCAGGTTAAAGGGTGGAAAGTAGTATTTTCTAGTTCTCAACACACCCCCAAACCTAAGCTTTGCTAGTCCCTTAGCAAAGTCAAAGATAAAAATAGAATAAAAAGCTACTTTTGTAGGGAACACAGTTGCTTTTAGCATATACAACAAGCCTTTTAAACCCCTAGGTGATCCCTAGTGGAGGAGTGAAGTCTCCTGAGGGTTTTCAGTGAAGGTACCCACAAACTTCTCCAATAAATCAGTTAAGATCAATGCAGTTATGTTAAAGCAAACTTTCATCCAATCAGATTATTCACACCTGCATCAGTCAGGCTGTAAGAAGATTTTCAAGAAAACATCAGTTCAAAACTAAAATTCTGCTGTAATTCCTTTTACCATTCACTCAATTTGTGTCAAAAAGTTATTTACAAGAAAAATTAATGAACAGCTTGCCTTCTATTTGAGAATCCAGCTTTGATGTTACCCAAAATAAGTCGATTTCAAACCCAACTCTCACCAGGTTTTCACTCAACATGCAAGAAAGATGGTTGTACTATTTCACACGGCTCAAGAGCAGTTACAGCCCACAAATAGGACTGTAAGCATGAGCATAGGCATTGATTTTTAGTTCTGAATTCACTGCTCTTTTCACCATAGATTACACAAATCCTTATCTCCATGTGACAGCTGAATTCATCATTGATCAGTAAGGACTTTAACTTGGGTTGTAATGTGGCTTATGGGTGAAATTTATCAAAAATAAAGGGGTGGAATGGAGTTCAAAATTGAGAAGTCAGTCAAGGTAAGGAGGTGATAGACACACCTTCTTCAATTCAGCACAATTTCATCTTCTTCTTTGAATTTACAGAGCCAAAGTGGCCATCTTTTTCTCTTTCTTTTTCAAACATCCAATGAAATGCCTTCTCCTTTTTTTTTTTTTTTTTTCAAAGCAGCATTGACTGGAATGCCACATTTCTTCTGCTGATACATCATTGCCTTCAATTATTTTATTTTTTTTACCAAACTGTTACCCAACTCACCTTTCTTCAGCTTTCTTCCCTTTACCTTCTGAATTCTCAGAGTGAGGGTTAGGCTAAATGAGGTTGATGAGGTTTCAAAGAAATCAGGGATTTATAAAACTCAATTGGTGTGTATCAAGGGCAATTTGAAAAGGTTGGGCTTTTGGAGGTTCAAACTGTCTAAAAGGAGGCCTTACATCATGTCTTTAATATCATGATTGTTGTCAAACAATTTTAACTTGGATATATGTAACTTCTAGTGATGACAAGCAGGCTTAAACAGTCCCTAGAGCAGAAAAAATTGCCAATTCATACCTCCAGAGAATATATTTCAGGTCTAAATCTCACTGGGTGTGGTTTTCTATCAAATTCCTGAGCTATATCATCACTGTTTTCTCTCGTTTTAGGTTTACTAAAATATCAATTTTCTTTTGGAAATTTTTTGACATTCACTTCATGAAAGTATTAGAATTACACTAGAAATTAATTTAAAAAAGTTTTAACTTCCTCATTTTTCAAAACAACAGGTGTGAAATTACTTCATTTTCAAAAATTCTACTGATCATAAGTTGCATTGATGTTAACTCAATTATTGACATTTCTGCCACACCCCCAAACCTATGGTGAGCAGGGTTCGCACTGGTCCAAAGCAAAGAAAAGAAACAATCTAGCAGAAATCATAATGACAAGAAGAAAGAACAGAAATGCACAGTAATTACACAAGAAAAACCAAAATTTTATATTACAAACTCATGACACAGATAAGTACATTGTGATCTAATAACTGGGGACAAAATTTGCATCATAAGTTGGTTCAATGGGATCAGAACTGGAGTCACTGTCAGAGTCAGAACTAGAATCAGTATTGGAGTCTAAACTCGATTTAGCCTTCTCCTGGATTGTGTTTTGCTTTCGGTGTATTCCTCGATTTGATCTTTTGTGAGGCCAATGTACTTTCCAAGTCTAGTAGTCCTCGCTTTTCCTGCTCAAGTCATTTTGCAACATGGTCACCTTGTGCGGCTCACTCCTAACCATCTGAAAAGTTTGACCCAGCAGGTCCTTCATTTTCTCTCTCTCAAATTTCATGAATAACTCCAATTTCCGAATCTGGTTTTCATAAGGGGTTCTAATGTAAGCTTGCAAATCAGCTAACCCCTTGAGGACATCTCGACAGATATATGGATTCTCTTCCATAGCCCTTTTGGGAGCGGCAAATCTGTGAATGGGAATGGAATGGTAGGGGACCAAAGGTATCTCAGCTGTGGGAGTGGGAGAAGAGGGGTCCAGAAGGATGACTTCAGGGTCGGTCTGATTGGCTTGATCCGAGAAAGTGAGGAGAGGTGAAGGCGGCTCAATAAGAGCTACCTCAGGTTCAGTTTGGGTAGCAGGGGCTGTAGTGGTGAGGGTGGGCGGATCAACCAATACTACCTCAAGTTCTGTTTGGGTAGCATGGTCATCAACAGCAGGTATAGTGGCTAAGGTAGTTGTGTGGGATGTGGAGGCTAAGGTTTGGGGAAAGTCATTGGTCACAGATTGATTATCAGTATTGATCTTTAGCTGGGCTTGGATGGATTGGAGAAAGGTAAATATTTGGCTAATAGATTCAGGTGTGGGTGTAGTATGCATAATAGGGGCTGGTAAAACTGAAGTGGATGGAGGAGGTGCAATGGGGGAAATAGCTGTAAAGGGAGAAGTAGCCAAGTGAGTGAAATGAGGAGGGTCAGGTATAGGGACAGATTCAAGCCCAACGTTTTCAAAAATAGACCCCATCAATGATGAATAAGCCTCTGTAGTGAAAATCTCAGGTTCAGGGGTATGGGTTAGTTCAGGTGTGTGGGCTGAAGGAGCAGGTGAACTTGAGAGGCTTTGGAGAAGAGGAGTGCTAGGAGATTGTACAATAAAATCATGGCGGATCTTGGGCATTGGTGGGAGAAATTGGTGGTGTGAGTATGGCTGGAGTGGTTGGTGTAGAGGGGAGTCTGCAATTGGGATAATGGTGGGTATGGGAGATGGACTGGAATAGGAGAAGTGGCAGGAGCTGGACTAGGTGAGGAGGGTAAAATGACAACTTCTTCAAGAATGGGTGTAGCTGAAGAGCTGGTCACCACAGGAAGGACAACTTCTTCAAGAATGGGTGCAGCTAAAGAGCTGGTCACTCTGTGGTCCGCAAAGGTGTTCTAAGGGAGCCGCAGGGTAGGTTCATGTATGGCGTGTCCACTAGCAGAGATGCAGCTCGAGCAATTGCAGTGCAGCTCACCTTCCTGGTCCATTCTTTTCAAAGATTGCTTCGCTTGTAGTCCAAGCCTTTTTCCCAAAAGTATGAGGAGCTACGACTTCAAATGGCTCCTGGTCATCAATGTCAAACTTAGCTCTTAGTAGGGCTGTGATAAATCTACCAAATGGGATTCCAGCTAATTTCTGCTGCTTTTTTAACTTGGCACTAATATCAGCCATGGCTTCAAAAATTAACATAGGGGCATTGAAAAATTGCCCCTTAGAAAAATGAAAGAGGTCCTCTAAAATTGGTGTCCTCCTTTCTTGGCTTTGCCTCTCAAATTGGGGTGCCCTCTCCGTGGATATTCATTTGACTACATCTGTCCAAATGATTGGGCAGCATGAGCTTGTTCCACCACTAGATCTGGGAACTGTAGTGCAATGACATTGGTCAAGTGAATGAGTAGGGGACTGGCATATCAGACATGCCTCCTCTACTCTTGCAACCATTGGATTTTTAAGTGAGTCCATCAATCTATCAAACTTTGTGGTTAAATTATCCATCTTTCTTTCCAACTCATTCACCTCATAAATCTTTCCTTTGGTGGTTTGCTGATTGTTCAACCTAGCAGGATTCTTAATATCTCTTGGCAAAGATTCCTGTAGAGTTGAGTTTTCACCAATTACTTCAAATAAGTCCCAAACCTCCTCAACAGTTTTTTTCAAGTAAGTGCCTCCACAGGAACCATCTACCATATTCTTGCCTTTTTGATCAAGTCCTTGATAGAAGCTTTGAACAAGCTGCCATCGGAGAATTTGATGATGAGGACATTGCCTTAAAAGTTCTTAAACCTTTCCCATGCTTCATAGAAAGTTTCAGTTGAGTTTTGTAAGAAGGAAATAATAATTTGTCTCAATTGGCAGGTTCTAGACATAGGGAAGTATTTGGCTAAAAATTGACACTGCAAATCATTCCAAGAAGTTATACTATTTGGTGCTAACATAGACAACCATGCTCTAGCTTTATCCTTTAATGAAAAAGGAAAGAGCCTAAGCTTGGTTGCCTCTGGACCAAGTCCAGCTATGTTGAATGTGGTGCAAAGAGACAAGAATTCATCCACATGTTTGTATGGATCTTCCTTACTCAACCCATGGAAGGAAGGAAGCATTTGGATAGTCGATGATTTGATCTCATAATTTCCTTCAAAGAGGGGAAATTGAATGCAAAGGGAGAATTATAAGCACCAGGTGCAAAGTAATCCCTCAAAAGTCGAGTATCTTCACCCATAGTAACTGTTTCAGCAGAATTCTGTGCTGTTTGTCTGGTTCGTAATAGCCTTTCAACTTCTAAATTTAGAGGGACAATCTCAGGGCTGAGAGTCCTCCTACCAAACGTACAACACATAACAGAGAATGAGATTTATGCACAGCAAACCTTCAGAATTCCTTTTAAAGTAGATTCCCCTCTTCAAAATGGATATGATTAACTGCACAGATATAAACAATAGAATAGTTTAGCACTGATGTAAAAATAAAAATGAAAACTTAGGTCTACCTATTTTAAAACAAATTCCCCGGCAACGGCGCCAAAAACTTGTTGGTGATTCTGAGTGTGCATGATTTATTTGTGTTTTGAAAACAGGTTTGCAAATGCTAAGTTATAATGAATCGGAAAAAAATAAAGAAATATCAAGAGAGAACTGAATTAGCAAGATCGGGCCAATTGTAGCAAGTTTTAAATATAAGTGAGTAAAAGATCGTCCACGAGAATTTGTTTAAAATGCAAGATAAACCTCCGGATCGAGCTACGGATCCGGCCTCTTATCCTATCTCTGAGCAAGTAAGATGGGAGGTTGAATTTGTCACATTAACTAAATGATAAAAGTAAAAGTTAAACTAAATGATTCAGATCCGAGTTGGGGAATTTTGATGTAAATTTATAAAAATGGAGGAATAATATCTAACTTTGATTTGGTCCTTGAAACACAATGAGAATCTGCAGTCAAATGAGAGATGATTCAATGTTCATCGGCTACAAGCATGTATGTAAGAGAAATAAATCTAACTCAAGGATTAAATTTAGGCTTATGGTTATGTCATCCACTTCAACGGCCAGACCATCCAATAGTCTTTAATCTAAACCCTTAATTCGTAACAAGAAATATCACTATAAATCCGTGAGAGATTAGGTTACAAACACTAATTCCCACAGGATTAATGAATCAAGGGAAATTGCATGAAAAACAGTAAATCTAAAGGAGTCTGGTGCAATAAGGAGATCAGAGGAAACCCTTAACACGAATCCAATTGAGAACGTACGGTCCAGAAGGATGACTTCAGGGTCGGTCTGATTGGCTTAATCCGAGAAAGTGAGGAGAGGTGAAGGGGGCTCAACGAGAGGTACCTCAGGTTTAGTTTAGGTAGCATTGTAGTGGTGAGGGTGGGCGGATCAACCAATACTACCTCAGGTTCTGTTTGGGTAGCATGGTCATCAACTGCAGGTACAGTGGCTAAGGTAGTTGTGTGGGTTGTGGAGGCTAAGGTTTGGAGAAGGTCATTGGTCACAGACTGATTATCTGTGTTGATCTGTAGTTGGGCTTGGATGGATTAGAGAAAGGTAAATATTTGGCTAATAGATTCAGGTGTGGGTGTAGTATGCATAGTAGGGGTAAAAGCAAGTGGATGGTGGAGGTGCAATGGGTGAAATGGTCAGAAGGAGAAGTAGCCAAGTGAGTGAAATGAGGAGGGTCTATAGGGATGATTCAAGCCCAACGCTTTTCAAAATAGACCCCATCAATGATGAATAAGCCTCAGAGTGAAAATCTGTGTTCAGGGGTATGGGTTAGTTCAGGTGTGTGGGCTGAAGGAGCAGGTGAACTTGAGAGGCTTTGGAGAAGAGGAGTGCTAGGAGATTGTTCAATAAAATCTGTGGCCAGATCTTGGGCATTGGTGGGAGAAATTGGTGGTGTGAGTATGGCTGGAGTGGTTGGTGTAGAGGGGGAGTCTGCAATTGGGATAATGGTGGGTATGGGAGATGGGACTGCTGGAATAGGAGAAGTGGCAGGAGCTGGACTAGGTGAGGAGGGTAAAATGACAACTTCTTCAAGAATGGGTGTAGCTGAAGAGCTGGTCACCACAGAAGGACAACTTCTTCAAGAATGGGTGCTAAAGATTTGGTCACTTGTGGTCCTGCAAAGCAGTGTTCTAAGGGAGGAGCTAGGGTAGGTTCATGTATGGCGTCCACTAGCATGATGTGCTCAGAGCTCAGCAATTGTGTGCTCACCTTCCTCGGTCATTCTTTTCAGCATTGCTTCGCTTGTAGTCCAAGCCTTTTTCCCAAAAGTATGAGGAGCTACGACTTCAAATGGCTCCTGGTCATCAATGTCAAACTTAGCTCTTAGTAGGGCTGTGATAAATCTACCAAATGGGATTCCAGCTAATTTCTGCTGCTTTTTTAACTTGGCACTAATATCAGCCATGGCTTCAAAAATTAACATAGGGGCATTGAAAATTGCCCTTAGAAAAATGAAAGAGGTCCTCTAAAATTGGTGTCCTCCTTTCTTGGCTTTGCCTCTCAAATTCTGTGGATATTCATTTGACTACATCTGTCCAAATGATTGGGCAGCATGAGCTTGTTCCACCACTAGATCTGGGAACTGTGGTGCAGCGGGACATTGGTCAAGTGAATGAGTAGGGGACTGGCATATCAGACATGCCTCCTCTACTCTTGCAACCATTGGATTTTTAAGTGAGTCCATCAATCTATCAAACTTTGTGGTTAAATTATCCATCTTTCTTTCCAACTCATTCACCTCATAAATCTTTCCTTTGGTGGTTTGCTGATTGTTCAACCTAGCAGGATTCTTAATATCTCTTGGCAAAGATTCCTGTAGAGTTGAGTTTTCACCAATTACTTCAAATAAGTCCCAAACCTCCTCAACAGTTTTTTTCAAGTAAGTGCCTCCACAGGAACCATCTACCATATTCTTGCCTTTTTGATCAAGTCCTTGATAGAAGCTTTGAACAAGCTGCCATCGGAGAATTTGATGATGAGGACATTGCCTTAAAAGTTCTTAAACCTTTCCCATGCTTCATAGAAAGTTTCAGTTGAGTTTTGTAAGAAGGAAATAATAATTTGTCTCAATTGGCAGGTTCTAGACATAGGGAAGTATTTGGCTAAAAATTGACACTGCAAATCATTCCAAGAAGTTATACTATTTGGTGCTAACATAGACAACCATGCTCTAGCTTTATCCTTTAATGAAAAAGGAAAGAGCCTAAGCTTGGTTGCCTCTGGACCAAGTCCAGCTATGTTGAATGTGGTGCAAAGAGACAAGAATTCATCCACATGTTTGTATGGATCTTCCTTACTCAACCCATGGAAGGAAGGAAGCATTTGGATAGTCGATGATTTGATCTCATAATTTCCTTCAACAGTAGGAAATTGAATGCAAAAGGGAGAATTATAAGCACCAGGTGCAAAGTAATCCCTCAAAAGTCGAGTATCTTCACCCATAGTAACTGTTTCAGCAGAATTCTGTGCTGTTTGTCTGGTTCGTAATAGCCTTTCAACTTCTAAATTTAGAGGGACAATCTCGTAGAGAGTCCTCCTACCAAACGTACAACACATAACAGAGAATGAGATTTATGCACAGCAAACCTTCAGAATTCCTTTTAAAGTAGATTCCCCTCTTCAAAATGGATATGATTAACTGCACAGATATAAACAATAGAATAGTTTAGCACTGATGTAAAAATAAAAATGAAAACTTAGGTCTACCTATTTTAAAACAAATTCCCCGGCAACGGCGCCAAAAACTTGTTGGTGATTCTGAGTGTGCATGATTTATTTGTGTTTTGAAAACAGGTTTGCAAATGCTAAGTTATAATGAATCTGGAAAAAAAATAAAGAAATATCAGCACAGAGAGAACTGAATTAGCCTGCAAGATCAGGGCCAATTGTAGCAAGTTTTAAATATAAGTGAGTAAAAGATCGTCCACAGAGAATTTGTTTAAAATGCAAGATAAACCTCCAGATCTGAGCTACGGATCGGCCTCTTATCCTATCTACAGAGCAAGTAAGATGGGAGGTTGAATTTGTCACATTAACTAAATGATAAAAGTAAAAGTTAAACTAAATGATTCAGATCTGAGTTGGGGGAATTTTGATGTAAATTTATAAAAATGGAGGAATAATATCTAACTTTGATTTGGTCCTTGAAACACAATGAGAATGACTGCAGGTCAAATGAGAGATGATCCAATGTTCATCTGGCTACAAGCACAGATGTAAGAGAAATAAATCTAACTCAAGGATTAAATTTAGGCTTATGGTTATGGTCTGTCCACTTCAACGGCCACAGACCATCCAATAGTCTTTAATCTAAACCCTTAATTCAGAACAAGAAATATCACTATAAATGCTGTGAGAGATTAGGTTACAAACACTAATTCCCACAGGATTAATGAATCAAGGGAAATTGCATGAAAAACAGTAAATCTAAAGGAGTCTGGTGCAATAAGGAGATCAGAGGAAACCCTTAACACGAATCCAATTGAGAACGTACGGTCCAGAAGGATGACTTCAGGGTCGGTCTGATTGGCTTAATCCGAGAAAGTGAGGAGAGGTGAAGGGGGCTCAACGAGAGGTACCTCAGGTTTAGTTTAGGTAGCATGGGCTGTAGTGGTGAGGGTGGGCGGATCAACCAATACTACCTCAGGTTCTGTTTGGGTAGCATGGTCATCAACTGCAGGTACAGTGGCTAAGGTAGTTGTGTGGGTTGTGGAGGCTAAGGTTTGGAGAAGGTCATTGGTCACAGACTGATTATCTGTGTTGATCTGTAGTTGGGCTTGGATGGATTAGAGAAAGGTAAATATTTGGCTAATAGATTCAGGTGTGGGTGTAGTATGCATAGTAGGGGCTGGTAAAACTGAAGTGGATGGTGGAGGTGCAATGGGTGAAATGGCTGTAAAGGGAGAAGTAGCCAAGTGAGTGAAATGAGGAGGGTCAGGTATAGGGACAGATTCAAGCCCAACGTTTTCAAAAATAGACCCCATCAATGATGAATAAGCCTCTGTAGTGAAAATCTCAGGTTCAGGGGTATGGGTTAGTTCAGGTGTGTGGGCTGAAGGAGCAGGTGAACTTGAGAGGCTTTGGAGAAGAGGAGTGCTAGGAGATTGTTCAATAAAATCTGTGGCCAGATCTTGGGCATTGGTGGGAGAAATTGGTGGTGTGAGTATGGCTGGAGTGGTTGGTGTAGAGGGGAGTGCAATTGGGATAATGGTGGGTATGGGAGATGGAATGCTGAATAGGAGAAGTGGCGTGGAGCTGGACTAGGTGAGGAGGGTAAAATGACAACTTCTTCAAGAATGGGTGTGGTGAAGAGCTGGTCACCACAGGAAGGACAACTTCTTCAAGAATGGGTGCAAATGAAGAGGTGGTCCCAAAGGTGTTCTAAGGGAGCTGCAGGGTAGGTTCATGTATGGCTGTCCACTAGCACCGTGAGATGCAGCTCAAGAGCAATTGCAAAAGTGTGGCTCACCTCCTGGGTCATTCTTTTTGACATTGCTTAAAGCTTGTAGTCCAAGCCTTTTTCCCAAAAGTATGAGGAGCTACGACTTCAAATGGCTCCTGGTCATCAATGTCAAACTTAGCTCTTAGTAGGGCTGTGATAAATCTACCAAATGGGATTCCAGCTAATTTCTGCTGCTTTTTTAACTTGGCACTAATATACCATGGCTTCAAAAATTAACATAGGGGCATTGTAAAATTGCCCCTTAGAAAAATGAAAGAGGTCCTCTAAAATTGGTGTCCTCCTTTCTTGGCTTTGCCTCTCAAATTGGGGTGCCCTCTCCGTGGATATTCATTTGACTACATCTGTCCAAATGATTGGGCAGCATGAGCTTGTTCCACCACTAGATCTGGGAACTGTGGTGCAGCGGGACATTGGTCAAGTGAATGAGTAGGGGACTGGCATATCAGACATGCCTCCTCTACTCTTGCAACCATTGGATTTTTAAGTGAGTCCATCAATCTATCAAACTTTGTGGTTAAATTATCCATCTTTCTTTCCAACTCATTCACCTCATAAATCTTTCCTTTGGTGGTTTGCTGATTGTTCAACCTAGCAGGATTCTTAATATCTCTTGGCAAAGATTCCTGTAGAGTTGAGTTTTCACCAATTACTTCAAATAAGTCCCAAACCTCCTCAACAGTTTTTTTCAAGTAAGTGCCTCCACAGGAACCATCTACCATATTCTTGCCTTTTTGATCAAGTCCTTGATAGAAGCTTTGAACAAGCTGCCATCGGAGAATTTGATGATGAGGACATTGCCTTAAAAGTTCTTAAACCTTTCCCATGCTTCATAGAAAGTTTCAGTTGAGTTTTGTAAGAAGGAAATAATAATTTGTCTCAATTGGCAGGTTCTAGACATAGGGAAGTATTTGGCTAAAAATTGACACTGCAAATCATTCCAAGAAGTTATACTATTTGGTGCTAACATAGACAACCATGCTCTAGCTTTATCCTTTAATGAAAAAGGAAAGAGCCTAAGCTTGGTTGCCTCTGGACCAAGTCCAGCTATGTTGAATGTGGTGCAAAGAGACAAGAATTCATCCACATGTTTGTATGGATCTTCCTTACTCAACCCATGGAAGGAAGGAAGCATTTGGATAGTCGATGATTTGATCTCATAATTTCCTTCAACAGTAGGAAATTGAATGCAAAAGGGAGAATTATAAGCACCAGGTGCAAAGTAATCCCTCAAAAGTGGAGTATCTTCACCCATAATGCTGTTTAGTGATTCATCTTTGTTTATGCGGTTCGTAATAGCCTTTCAACTTCTAAATTTAGAGGGACAATCTCAGGGCTGAGAGTACTCCTACCAAACGTACAACACATAACAGAGAATGAGATTTATGCACAACAAACCTTCAGAATTCCTTTTAAAGTAGATTCCCCTCTTCAAAATGGATATGATTAACTGCACAGATATAAACAATAGAATAGTTTAGCACTGATGTAAAATAAAATGAAAACTTAGGTCTACCTATTTTAAAACAAATTCAAACAGCGCCAAAAACTTGTTGGTGATTCTTAGTGTGCATGATTTATTTGTGTTTTGAAAACAGGTTTGCAAATGCTAAGTTATACTGAATCTGGAAAAAAATAAAGAAATATCAGCACAGAGAGAAGTGAATTAGCCTGCAAGATCAGGGCCAATTGTAGCAAGTTTTAAATGTAAGTGAGTAAAAGATCGTCCACAGAGAATTTGTTTAAAATGCAAGATAAACCTCCGGATCTGAGCTACGGATCGGCCTCTTATCCTATCTGAGCAAGTAAGATGGGAGGTTGAATTTGTCACATTAACTAAATGATAAAAGTAAAAGTTAAACTAAATGATTCGGACGAGTTGGGGAATTTTTGATGTAAATTTATAAAATGGAGAAATAATATCTAACTTTGATTTGGTCCTTGAAACACAATGAGAATGACTGCAGGTCAAATGAGAGATGATCCAATGTTCATCTGGCTACAAGCACAGATGTAAGAGAAATAAATCTAACTCAAGGATTAAATTTAGGCTTATGGTTATGGTCTGTCCACTTCAACGGCCACAGACCATCCAATAGTCTTTAATCTAAACCCTTAATTCAGAACAAGAAATATCACTATAAATCTTTGGGATTAGGTTACAAACACTAATTCCCACAGATTAATGAATCAAGGGAAATTGCATGAAAAACAGTAAATCTAAAGGAGTCTGGTGCAATAAGGAGATCAGAGGAAACCCTTAACACGAATCCAATTGAGAACGTACGGTCCAGAAGGATGACTTCAGGGTCGGTCTGATTGGCTTAATCCGAGAAAGTGAGGAGAGGTGAAGGGGGCTCAACGAGAGGTACCTCAGGTTTAGTTGAGGTAGCATGGGGTGGTGAGGGTGGGCGGATCAACCAATACTACCTCAGGTTCTGTTTGGGTAGCATGGTCATCAACTGCAGGTACAGTGGCTAAGGTAGTTGTGTGGGTTGTGGAGGCTAAGGTTTGGAGAAGGTCATTGGTCACAGACTGATTATCTGTGTTGATCTGTAGTTGGGCTTGGATGGATTAGAGAAAGGTAAATATTTGGCTAATAGATTCAGGTGTGGGTGTAGTATGCATAGTAGGGGCTGGTAAAACTGAAGTGGATGGTGGAGGTGCAATGGGTGAAATGGCTGTAAAGGGAGAAGTAGCCAAGTGAGTGAAATGAGGAGGGTCAGGTATAGGGACAGATTCAAGCCCAACGTTTTCAAAAATAGACCCCATCAATGATGAATAAGCCTCTGTAGTGAAAATCTCAGGTTCAGGGGTATGGGTTAGTTCAGGTGTGTGGGCTGAAGGAGCAGGTGAACTTGAGAGGCTTTGGAGAAGAGGAGTGCTAGGAGATTGTTCAATAAAATCTGTGGCCAGATCTTGGGCATTGGTGGGAGAAATTGGTGGTGTGAGTATGGCTGGAGTGGTTGGTGTAGAGGGGGAGTCTGCAATTGGGATAATGGTGGGTATGGGAGATGGGACTGCTGGAATAGGAGAAGTGGCAGGAGCTGGACTAGGTGAGGAGGGTAAAATGACAACTTCTTCAAGAATGGGTGTAGCTGAAGAGCTGGTCACCACAGGAAGGACAACTTCTTCAAGAATGGGTGCATTAAAGAAATTTGGTCACTTGTGGTCCCAGTTCTAAGGGAGCTAGGTAGGTTCATGTATGGCAGGTCCACTAGCAGCTGTAGATGCTGGCTCAGTAGCAATTGCAGGTGCAGGCTCACCTTCCTCGGTCATTCTTTTCAGCATTGCTTCGCTTGTAGTCCAAGCCTTTTTCCCAAAAGTATGAGGAGCTACGACTTCAAATGGCTCCTGGTCATCAATGTCAAACTTAGCTCTTAGTAGGGTCATGATAAATCTACCAAATGGGATTCCAAATATTTCAGCTTTTTAACTTGGCACTAATATCAGCCATGGCTTCAAAAATTAACATAGGGGCATTGAAAAATTGCCCCTTAGAAAAATGAAAGAGGTCCTCTAAAATTGGTGTCCTCCTTTCTTGGCTTTGCCTCTCAAATTGGGGTGCCCTCTCCGTGGATATTCATTTGACTACATCTGTCCAAATGATTGGGCAGCATGAGCTTGTTCCACCACTAGATCTGGGAACTGTGGTGCAGCGGGACATTGGTCAAGTGAATGAGTAGGGGACTGGCATATCAGACATGCCTCCTCTACTCTTGCAACCATTGGATTTTTAAGTGAGTCCATCAATCTATCAAACTTTGTGGTTAAATTATCCATCTTTCTTTCCAACTCATTCACCTCATAAATCTTTCCTTTGGTGGTTTGCTGATTGTTCAACCTAGCAGGATTCTTAATATCTCTTGGCAAAGATTCCTGTAGAGTTGAGTTTTCACCAATTACTTCAAATAAGTCCCAAACCTCCTCAACAGTTTTTTTCAAGTAAGTGCCTCCACAGGAACCATCTACCATATTCTTGCCTTTTTGATCAAGTCCTTGATAGAAGCTTTGAACAAGCTGCCATCGGAGAATTTGATGATGAGGACATTGCCTTAAAAGTTCTTAAACCTTTCCCATGCTTCATAGAAAGTTTCGATTGAGTTTTGTAAGAAGGAAATAATAATTTGTCTCAATTGGCGTGTTCTAGACATAGGGAAGTATTTGGCTAAAATTGACACGCAAATCATTCCAAGAAGTTATACTATTTGGTGTTAACATAGACAACCATGCTCTAGCTTTATCCTTTAATGAAAAGGAAAGAGCCTAAGCTTATTGCCTCCGACCAAGTCCTATGTTGAATGTGGTGCAAAGAGACAAGAATTCATCCACATGTTGTATGGATCTTCCTTACTCAACCCATGGAAGGAAGGAAGCATTTGGATAGTCGATGATTTGATCTCATAATTTCCTTCAACAAGAGGGAAATTGAATGCAAAGGGAGAATTATAAGCACCAGTGCAAAGTAATCCCTCAAAAGTCGAGTATCTTCACCCATAGTAAATCGCTTCAGCAGAATTTTGTCCCAACTTCTAAATTTAGAGGGACAATCTGTAATGAGAGTCCTCCTACCAAACGCATACAACACATAACGAGAATGAGATTTATGCACAAAGAACCTTCAATTCCTTTTAAAGTAGATTCCTCTTCAAAATGGATATGATTAATCGCACGATATAAACAATAGAATAGTTTAGCAATCGATGTAAAAATAAAAATGAAAACTTAGGTCTACCTATTTTAAAACAAATTCCCCGGCAACGGCGCCAAAAACTTGTTGGTGATTCTGAGTGTGCATGATTTATTTGTGTTTTGAAAACAGGTTTGCAAATGCTAAGTTATAATGAATCGAAAAATAAAGAAATATCAAACGAGAGAGAATCAATTAGCTCAAGATCGTGTGGCCAATTGTAGCAAGTTTTAAATATAAGTGAGTAAAAGATCGTCCACAGAGAATTTGTTTAAAATGCAAGATAAACCTCCGGATCTCGAGCTACGGATCCGGCCTCTTATCCTATCTCTGAGCAAGTAAGATGGGAGGTTGAATTTGTCACATTAACTAAATGATAAAAGTAAAAGTTAAACTAAATGATTCAGATCCCGAGTTGGGGAATTTTGATGTAAATTTATAAAAATGGAGGAATAATATCTAACTTTGATTTGGTCCTTGAAACACAATGAGAATGACAGCAGGTCAAATGAGAGATGATCCAATGTTCAACTGGCTACAAG
This sequence comes from Chloranthus sessilifolius, assembly GCA_021018995.1. Lineage (NCBI taxonomy): Eukaryota > Viridiplantae > Streptophyta > Magnoliopsida > Chloranthales > Chloranthaceae > Chloranthus > Chloranthus sessilifolius. Next base: position 91,313,660 of record CM037585.1, on the reverse strand, counting down.
CACAGATGTAAGAGAAATAAATCTAACTCAAGGATTAAATTTAGGCTTATGGTTATGGTACATCACTTCAACGGCAGACCATCCAATAGTCTTTAATCTAAACCCTTAATTCGAACAAGAAATATCACTATAAATGCCTGTGAGAGATTAGGTTACAAACACTAATTCCACGGGATTAATGAATCAAGGGAAATTGCATGAAAAACAAGAATCTAAAGGAGTCTCTGCAATAAGGAGATCGAGGAAACCCTTAACACGAATCCAATTGAGAACGACGGTCCGTAAGGATGACTTCTGTCGGTCGATTGGCTTAATCCAGAAAGTGAGGAGAGGTGAAGGGGGCTCAACGAGAGGTACCTCAGGTTTAGTTTAGGTAGCATGGGCTGTAGTGGTGAGGGTGGGCGGATCAACCAATACTACCTCAGGTTCTGTTTGGGTAGCATGGTCATCAATCGCAGGATGGCTAAGGTAGTTGTGTGGGTTGTGGAGGCTATGGTTTGGAGAAGGTCATTGGTCACAGACTGATTATCTGTGTTGATCTGTAGTTGGGCTTGGATGGATTAGAGAAAGGTAAATATTTGGCTAATAGATTCAGGTGTGGGTGTAGTATGCATAGTAGGGGCTGGTAAAACTGAAGTGGATGGTGGAGGTGCAATGGGTGAAATGGTCAGAAGGAGAAGTAGCCAAGTGAGTGAAATGAGGAGGGTCGTATAGGGATGATTCAAGCCCAACGTTTTCAAAATAGACCCCATCAATGATGAATAAGCCTCTCAGAGTGAAAATCTGTGTCTGTGGGGTATGGGTTAGTTCAGGTGTGTGGGCTGAAGGAGCAGGTGAACTTGAGAGGCTTTGGAGAAGAGGAGTGCTAGGAGATTGTTCAATAAAATCTGTGGCCAGATCTTGGGCATTGGTGGGAGAAATTGGTGGTGTGAGTATGGCTGGAGTGGTTGGTGTAGAGGGGGAGTCTGCAATTGGGATAATGGTGGGTATGGGAGATGGGACTGCTGGAATAGGAGAAGTGGCAGGAGCTGGACTAGGTGAGGAGGGTAAAATGACAACTTCTTCAAGAATGGGTGTAGCTGAAGAGCTGGTCACCACAGGAAGGACAACTTCTTCAAGAATGGGTGCAGCTAAAGAGCTGGTCACTTCAGGGTCTGGCAAAGCAGGTTCTAAGGGAGCTGCAGGGGTAGGTTCATGTATGGCAGGTCCACTAGCAGCTGTAGATGCAGGCTCAGTAGCAATTGCAGGTGCAGGCTCACCTTCCTCGGTCATTCTTTTCAGCATTGCTTCGCTTGTAGTCCAAGCCTTTTTCCCAAAAGTATGAGGAGCTACGACTTCAAATGGCTCCTGGTCATCAATGTCAAACTTAGCTCTTAGTAGGGCTGTGATAAATCTACCAAATGGGATTCCAAATGCACTTTACGCTTTTTAACTTGGCACTAATATCAGCCATGGCTTCAAAAATTAACATAGGGGCATTGAAAAATTGCCCCTTAGAAAAATGAAAGAGGTCCTCTAAAATTGGTGTCCTCCTTTCTTGGCTTTGCCTCTCAAATTGGGGTGCCCTCTCCGTGGATATTCATTTGACTACATCTGTCCAAATGATTGGGCAGCATGAGCTTGTTCCACCACTAGATCTGGGAACTGTGGTGCAGCGGGACATTGGTCAAGTGAATGAGTAGGGGACTGGCATATCAGACATGCCTCCTCTACTCTTGCAACCATTGGATTTTTAAGTGAGTCCATCAATCTATCAAACTTTGTGGTTAAATTATCCATCTTTCTTTCCAACTCATTCACCTCATAAATCTTTCCTTTGGTGGTTTGCTGATTGTTCAACCTAGCAGGATTCTTAATATCTCTTGGCAAAGATTCCTGTAGAGTTGAGTTTTCACCAATTACTTCAAATAAGTCCCAAACCTCCTCAACAGTTTTTTTCAAGTAAGTGCCTCCACAGGAACCATCTACCATATTCTTGCCTTTTTGATCAAGTCCTTGATAGAAGCTTTGAACAAGCTGCCATCGGAGAATTTGATGATGAGGACATTGCCTTAAAAGTTCTTAAACCTTTCCCATGCTTCATAGAAAGTTTCATTGAGTTTTGTAAGAAGGAAATAATAATTTGTCTCAATTGGTGTTCCGAGACATAGGGAAGTATTTGGCTAAAATTGACACGCAAATCATTCCAAGAAGTTATACTATTTGGTTAACATAGACAACCATGCTCTAGCTTTATCCTTTAATGAAAAGGAAAGAGCCTAAGCTTGGTTGCCTCTGGACCAAGTCCAGCTATGTTGAATGTGGTGCAAAGAGACAAGAATTCATCCACATGTTTGTATGGATCTTCCTTACTCAACCCATGGAAGGAAGGAAGCATTTGGATAGTCGATCATTTGATCTCATAATTTCTTCAACAGTAGGAAATTGAATGCAAAAGGGAGAATTATAAGCACCAGGTGCAAAGTAATCCCTCAAAAGTCGAGTATCTTCACCCATAGTAATCAAGCTTTTGAATTCGTCATTGCTTTGTCCGTTCGTAATAGCCTTTCAACTTCTAAATTTAGAGGACAATCTGTAATGAGAGTCCTCCTACCAAACGCATAACACATAATGAGAATGAGATTTATGCACAACAAACCTTCAGAATTCCTTTTAAAGTAGATTCCCCTCTTCAAAATGGATATGATTAACTGCACAGATATAAACAATAGAATAGTTTAGCACTGATGTAAAAATAAAAATGAAAACTTAGGTCTACCTATTTTAAAACAAATTCCCCGGCAACGGCGCCAAAAACTTGTTGGTGATTCTGAGTGTGCATGATTTATTTGTGTTTTGAAAAAGTGTTTGCAAATGCTAAGTTATAATGAATCGAAAAAATAAAGAAATATCAGCACAGAGAGAACTGAATTAGCCTGCAAAATCAGGGCCAATTGTAGCAAGTTTTAAATATAAGTGAGTAAAAGATCGTCCACAGAGAATTTGTTTAAAATGCAAGATAAACCTCCAGATCTGAGCTACCAGATCTGGCCTCTTATCCTATCTACAGAGCAAGTAAGATGGGAGGTTGAATTTGTCACATTAACTAAATGATAAAAGTAAAAGTTAAACTAAATGATTCAGATCTGAGTTGGGGGAATTTTGATGTAAATTTATAAAAATGGAGGAATAATATCTAACTTTGATTTGGTCCTTGAAACACAATGAGAATGACTGCAGGTCAAATGAGAGATGATCCAATGTTCATCTGGCTACAAGCACAGATGTAAGAGAAATAAATCTAACTCAAGGATTAAATTTAGGCTTATGGTTATGGTCTGTCCACTTCAACGGCCACAGACCATCCAATAGTCTTTAATCTAAACCCTTAATTCAGAACAAGAAATATCACTATAAATGCTGTGAGAGATTAGGTTACAAACACTATTTCCCACGGGATTAATGAATCAAGGAAATTGCATGAAAACAAGAATCTAAAGGAGTCTGCAATAAGGAGATCAGAGGAAACCCTTAACACGAATCCAATTGAGAACGTACGGTCCAGAAGGATGACTTCAGGGTCGGTCTGATTGGCTTAATCCGAGAAAGTGAGGAGAGGTGAAGGGGGCTCAACGAGAGGTACCTCAGGTTTAGTTTAGGTAGCATGGGCTGTAGTGGTGAGGGTGGGCGGATCAACCAATACTACCTCAGGTTCTGTTTGGGTAGCATGGTCATCAACTGCAAGTACAGTGGCTAAGGTAGTTGTGTGGGTTGTGGAGGCTAAGGTTTGGAGAAGGTCATTGGTCATGCATCGATTATCCGTGTTGATCTCTGTAGTTGGGCTTGGATGGATTAGAGAAAGGTAAATATTTGGCTAATAGATTGGTGTGGGTGTAGTATGCATAGTAGGGGCCGTAAAATCAAGTGGATGGTGGAGGTGCAATGGGTGAAATGGTCAGAAGGAGAAGTAGCCAAGTGAGTGAAATGAGGAGGGTCGTATAGGGACGATTCAAGCCCAACGCTTTTCAAAAATAGACCCCATCAATGATGAATAAGCCTCTCAGAGTGAAAATCTCTGTGTTCGGTAAGTTCGTGTGTGGGGTCAAGGAGTGTGAACTTGAGAGGCTTTGGAGAAGAGGAGTGCTAGGAGATTGTTCAATAAAACTGTGGCTTGATCTTGGGCATTGTGGAGAAATTGGTGGTGTGAGTATGGTGGAGTGGTTGGTGTAGGGGAGTCGCAATTGGGATAATGGTGGGTATGGGAGATGGACTCTGGAATAGGAGAAGTGGCGGAGCCGGACTAGGTGAGGAGGGTAAAATGACAACTTCTTCAAGAATGGGTGTAGTCAAGAGCTGGTCACCACAGAAGGACAACTTCTTCAAGAATGGAAAGAGTGGTCACTCTGTGCAAAAGGTGTTCTAAGGAGCGCAGGTAGGTTCATGTATGGCGTGTCCACTAGCAACAGAGATGCGGGCTCGAGCAATTGCAGTGAGGCTCACCTTCCTCGGTCATTCTTTTTCAAAGATTGCTTCGCTTGTAGTCCAAGCCTTTTTCCCAAAAGTATGAGGAGCTACGACTTCAAATGGCTCCTGGTCATCAATGTCAAACTTAGCTCTTAGTAGGGCTGTGATAAATCTACCAAATGGGATTCCAGCTAATTTCTGCTGCTTTTTTAACTTGGCACTAATATCAGCCATGGCTTCAAAAATTAACATAGGGGCATTGAAAAATTGCCCCTTAGAAAAATGAAAGAGGTCCTCTAAAATTGGTGTCCTCCTTTCTTGGCTTTGCCTCTCAAATTGGGGTGCCCTCTCCGTGGATATTCATTTGACTACATCTGTCCAAATGATTGGGCAGCATGAGCTTGTTCCACCACTAGATCTGGGAACTGTGGTGCAGCGGGACATTGGTCAAGTGAATGAGTAGGGGACTGGCATATCAGACATGCCTCCTCTACTCTTGCAACCATTGGATTTTTAAGTGAGTCCATCAATCTATCAAACTTTGTGGTTAAATTATCCATCTTTCTTTCCAACTCATTCACCTCATAAATCTTTCCTTTGGTGGTTTGCTGATTGTTCAACCTAGCAGGATTCTTAATATCTCTTGGCAAAGATTCCTGTAGAGTTGAGTTTTCACCAATTACTTCAAATAAGTCCCAAACCTCCTCAACAGTTTTTTTCAAGTAAGTGCCTCCACAGGAACCATCTACCATATTCTTGCCTTTTTGATCAAGTCCTTGATAGAAGCTTTGAACAAGCTGCCATCGGAGAATTTGATGATGAGGACATTGCCTTAAAAGTTCTTAAACCTTTCCCATGCTTCATAGAAAGTTTCAGTTGAGTTTTGCAAGAAGGAAATAATTTGTCTCAATTGGTGTTCTAGACACATAGGGAAGTATTTGGCTAAAATTGACACCTAAATCATTCCAAGAAGTTATACTATTTGTTAACATAGACAACCATGCTCTAGCTTTATCCTTTAATGAAAAGGAAAGAGCCTAAGCTTGGTTGCCGACCAAGTCCAGCTATGTTGAATGTGGTGCAAAGAGACAAGAATTCATCCACATGTTTGTATGGATCTTCCTTACTCAACCCATGGAAGGAAGGAAGCATTTGGATAGTCGATGATTTGATCTCATAATTTCCTTCAACAGTAGGAAATTGAATGCAAAAGGGAGAATTATAAGCACCAGGTGCAAAGTAATCCCTCAAAAGTCGAGTATCTTCACCCATAGTAACTGTTTCAGCAGAATTCTGTGCTGTTTGTCTGGTTCGTAATAGCCTTTCAACTTCTAAATTTAGAGGGACAATCTCAGGGCTGAGAGTCCTCCTACCAAACGTACAACACATAACAGAGAATGAGATTTATGCACAGCAAACCTTCAGAATTCCTTTTAAAGTAGATTCCCCTCTTCAAAATGGATATGATTAACTGCACAGATATAAACAATAGAATAGTTTAGCACTGATGTAAAAATAAAAATGAAAACTTAGGTCTACCTATTTTAAAACAAATTCCCCGGCAACGGCGCCAAAAACTTGTTGGTGATTCTGAGTGTGCATGATTTATTTGTGTTTTGAAAACAGGTTTGCAAATGCTAAGTTATAATGAATCTGGAAAAAAAATAAAGAAATATCAGCACAGAGAGAACTGAATTAGCCTGCAAGATCAGGGCCAATTGTAGCAAGTTTTAAATATAAGTGAGTAAAAGATCGTCCACAGAGAATTTGTTTAAAATGCAAGATAAACCTCCAGATCTGAGCTACCAGATCTGGCCTCTTATCCTATCTACAGAGCAAGTAAGATGGGAGGTTGAATTTGTCACATTAACTAAATGATAAAAGTAAAAGTTAAACTAAATGATTCAGATCTGAGTTGGGGGAATTTTGATGTAAATTTATAAAAATGGAGGAATAATATCTAACTTTGATTTGGTCCTTGAAACACAATGAGAATGACTGCAGGTCAAATGAGAGATGATCCAATGTTCATCTGGCTACAAGCACAGATGTAAGAGAAATAAATCTAACTCAAGGATTAAATTTAGGCTTATGGTTATGGTCTGTCCACTTCAACGGCCACAGACCATCCAATAGTCTTTAATCTAAACCCTTAATTCAGAACAAGAAATATCACTATAAATGCTGTGAGAGATTAGGTTACAAACACTAATTCCCACAGGATTAATGAATCAAGGGAAATTGCATGAAAAACAGTAAATCTAAAGGAGTCTGGTGCAATAAGGAGATCAGAGGAAACCCTTAACACGAATCCAATTGAGAACGTACGGTCCAGAAGGATGACTTCAGGGTCGGTCTGATTGGCTTAATCCGAGAAAGTGAGGAGAGGTGAAGGGGGCTCAACGAGAGGTACCTCAGGTTTAGTTTAGGTAGCATGGGCTGTAGTGGTGAGGGTGGGCGGATCAACCAATACTACCTCAGGTTCTGTTTGGGTAGCATGGTCATCAACTGCAGGTACAGTGGCTAAGGTAGTTGTGTGGGTTGTGGAGGCTAAGGTTTGGAGAAGGTCATTGGTCTCGATTATCTGTTGATCGTCAGTTGGGCTTGGAGGGATTAGAGAAAGGTAAATATTTGGCTAATAGATGTGTGGGTGTAGTATGCATAGTAGGGCCGGTAAACTCAAGTGGATGGTGGAGGTGCAATGGGTGAAATGGTCAGAAGGGAGAAGTAGCCAAGTGAGTGAAATGAGGAGGGTCGTATAGGGATGATTCAAGCCCAACGTTTTCAAAAATAGACCCCATCAATGATGAATAAGCCTCTCAGAGTGAAAATCTCGTTCTGGGGGTATGGGTTAGTTGGTGTGTGGGTAAGGAGCAGTGAACTTGAGAGGCTTTGGAGAAGAGGAGTGCTAGGAGATTGTTCAATAAAATCTGGCGGATCTTGGGCATTGGTGGGAGAAATTGGTGGTGTGAGTATGGGTTTGGAGTGGTTGGTGTAGAGGGGAGTGCAATTGGGATAATGGTGGGTATGGGAGATGGGACCTGGAATAGGAGAAGTGGCGGGAGTCGGACTAGGTGAGGAGGGTAAAATGACAACTTCTTCAAGAATGGGTGTCAAGAGCTGGTCACCACAGAAGGACAACTTCTTCAAGAATGGGTGCAAAGATTTGGTCACTTGTGGTCTCGGCAAAAGCAGGTTCTAAGGGAGCTGCAGGGGTAGGTTCATGTATGGCAGGTCCACTAGCAGCTGTAGATGCAGGCTCAGTAGCAATTGCAGGTGCAGGCTCACCTTCCTCGGTCATTCTTTTCAGCATTGCTTCGCTTGTAGTCCAAGCCTTTTTCCCAAAAGTATGAGGAGCTACGACTTCAAATGGCTCCTGGTCATCAATGTCAAACTTAGCTCTTAGTAGGGCTGTGATAAATCTACCAAATGGGATTCCAGCTAATTTCTGCTGCTTTTTTAACTTGGCACTAATATCAGCCATGGCTTCAAAAATTAACATAGGGGCATTGAAAAATTGCCCCTTAGAAAAATGAAAGAGGTCCTCTAAAATTGGTGTCCTCCTTTCTTGGCTTTGCCTCTCAAATTGGGGTGCCCTCTCCGTGGATATTCATTTGACTACATCTGTCCAAATGATTGGGCAGCATGAGCTTGTTCCACCACTAGATCTGGGAACTGTGGTGCAGCGGGACATTGGTCAAGTGAATGAGTAGGGGACTGGCATATCAGACATGCCTCCTCTACTCTTGCAACCATTGGATTTTTAAGTGAGTCCATCAATCTATCAAACTTTGTGGTTAAATTATCCATCTTTCTTTCCAACTCATTCACCTCATAAATCTTTCCTTTGGTGGTTTGCTGATTGTTCAACCTAGCAGGATTCTTAATATCTCTTGGCAAAGATTCCTGTAGAGTTGAGTTTTCACCAATTACTTCAAATAAGTCCCAAACCTCCTCAACAGTTTTTTTCAAGTAAGTGCCTCCACAGGAACCATCTACCATATTCTTGCCTTTTTGATCAAGTCCTTGATAGAAGCTTTGAACAAGTTGCCATCGGAGAATTTGATGATGAGGACATTGCCTTAAAAGTTCTTAAACCTTTCCCATGCTTCATAGAAAGTTTCAGTTGAGTTTTGTAAGAAGGAAATAATAATTTGTCTCAATTGGCAGGTTCCAGACATAGGGAAGTATTTGGCTAAAAATTGACACTGCAAATCATTCCAAGAAGTTATACTATTTGGTGCTAACATAGACAACCATGCTCTAGCTTTATCCTTTAATGAAAAAGGAAAGAGCCTAAGCTTGGTTGCCTCTGGACCAAGTCCAGCTATGTTGAATGTGGTGCAAAGAGACAAGAATTCATCCACATGTTTGTATGGATCTTCCTTACTCAACCCATGGAAGGAAGGAAGCATTTGGATAGTCGATGATTTGATCTCATAATTTCCTTCAACAGTAGGAAATTGAATGCAAAAGGGAGAATTATAAGCACCAAAAAAGTAATCCCTCAAAAGTCGAGTATCTTCACCCATAGTAACTGTTTCAGCAGAATTCTGTGCTGTTTGTCTGGTTCGTAATAGCCTTTCAACTTCTAAATTTAGAGGGACAATCTCAGGGCTGAGAGTCCTCCTACCAAACGTACAACACATAACAGAGAATGAGATTTATGCACAGCAAACCTTCAGAATTCCTTTTAAAGTAGATTCCCCTCTTCAAAATGGATATGATTAACTGCACAGATATAAACAATAGAATAGTTTAGCACTGATGTAAAAATAAAATGAAAACTTAGGTCTACCTATTTTAAAACAAATTCCCCGGCAACGGCGCCAAAAACTTGTTGGTGATTCTGAGTGTGCATGATTTATTTGTGTTTTGAAAACAGGTTTGCAAATGCTAAGTTATAATGAATCTGGAAAAAAAATAAAGAAATATCAGCACAGAGAGAACTGAATTAGCCTGCAAGATCAGGGCCAATTGTAGCAAGTTTTAAATATAAGTGAGTAAAAGATCGTCCACAGAGAATTTGTTTAAAATGCAAGATAAACCTCCAGATCTGAGCTACCAGATCTGGCCTCTTATCCTATCTACAGCAAGTAAGATGGGAGGTTGAATTTGTCACATTAACTAAATGATAAAAGTAAAAGTTAAACTAAATGATTGAGATCCGAGTTGGGGAATTTTGATGTAAATTTATAAAATGGAGGAATAATATCTAACTTTGATTTGGTCCTTGAAACACAATGAGAATGACTGCAGGTCAAATGAGAGATGATCCAATGTTCATCTGGCTACAAGCACAGATGTAAGAGAAATAAATCTAACTCAAGGATTAAATTTAGGCTTATGGTTATGGTCTGTCCACTTCAACGGCCACAGACCATCCAATAGTCTTTAATCTAAACCCTTAATTCAGAACAAGAAATATCACTATAAATGCTGTGAGAGATTAGGTTACAAACACTAATTCCCAGGATTAATGAATCAAGGAAATTGCATGAAAACAAGAAATCTAAAGGAGTGCGGTGCAATAAGGAGATGAGGAAACCCTTAACACGAATCCAATTGAGAACGACGGTCGAAGGATGACTTGTGGTCCGATTGGCTTAATCCGAGAAAGTGAGGAGAGGTGAAGGGGCTCAACGAGAGGTACCTCGTGTTTAGTTTAGGTAGCATGGGAATGTAGTGGTGAGGGTGGGCGGATCAACCAATACTACCTCGTTACATTTGGGTAGCATGGTCATCAGCTGCAGTGCAAGTGGCTAAGGTAGTTGTGTGGGTTGTGGAGGCTAAGGTTTGGAGAAGGTCATTGGTCTGTGATTATCGTGTTGATCTCAGTAGTTGGGCTTGGATGGATTAGAGAAAGGTAAATATTTGGCTAATAGATCTGTGTGGGTGTAGTATGCATAGTAGGGTGGTAAAACTGAAGTGGATGGTGGAGGTGCAATGGGTGAAATGGTCATGAAGGAGAAGTAGCCAAGTGAGTGAAATGAGGAGGGTCGTATAGGATGATTCAAGCCCAACGCGTTTTCAAAATAGACCCCATCAATGATGAATAAGCCTCAGAGTGAAAATCTCTGTGTGGGGTATGGGTTAGTTCGTGTGTCAAGGAGCGTGAACTTGAGAGGCTTTGGAGAAGAGGAGTGCTAGGAGATTGTTCAATAAAATCTGGCGGATCTTGGGCATTGGTGGGAGAAATTGGTGGTGTGAGTATGGCCGAGTGGTTGGTGTAGAGGGGGAGTCTGCAATTGGGATAATGGTGGGTATGGGAGATGGGACTGCTGGAATAGGAGAAGTGGCAGGAGCTGGACTAGGTGAGGAGGGTAAAATGACAACTTCTTCAAGAATGGGTGTAGCTGAAGAGCTGGTCACCACAGGAAGGACAACTTCTTCAAGAATGGGTGCACAAAGAGTGGTCACTTGTGGTCCTGCAAAGGTGTTCTAAGGAGCCGCAGGGTAGGTTCATGTATGGCGTGTCCACTAGCAGTGAGATCGGGCTCAAGAGCAATTGCAGTGTGCTCACCTTCCTCGGTCATTCTTTTCAGCATTGCTTCGCTTGTAGTCCAAGCCTTTTTCCCAAAAGTATGAGGAGCTACGACTTCAAATGGCTCCTGGTCATCAATGTCAAACTTAGCTCTTAGTAGGGCTGTGATAAATCTACCAAATGGGATTCCAGCTAATTTCTGCTGCTTTTTTAACTTGGCACTAATATCAGCCATGGCTTCAAAAATTAACATAGGGGCATTGAAAAATTGCCCCTTAGAAAAATGAAAGAGGTCCTCTAAAATTGGTGTCCTCCTTTCTTGGCTTTGCCTCTCAAATTGGGGTGCCCTCTCCGTGGATATTCATTTGACTACATCTGTCCAAATGATTGGGCAGCATGAGCTTGTTCCACCACTAGATCTGGGAACTGTGGTGCAGCGGGACATTGGTCAAGTGAATGAGTAGGGGACTGGCATATCAGACATGCCTCCTCTACTCTTGCAACCATTGGATTTTTAAGTGAGTCCATCAATCTATCAAACTTTGTGGTTAAATTATCCATCTTTCTTTCCAACTCATTCACCTCATAAATCTTTCCTTTGGTGGTTTGCTGATTGTTCAACCTAGCAGGATTCTTAATATCTCTTGGCAAAGATTCCTGTAGAGTTGAGTTTTCACCAATTACTTCAAATAAGTCCCAAACCTCCTCAACAGTTTTTTTCAAGTAAGTGCCTCCACAGGAACCATCTACCATATTCTTGCCTTTTTGATCAAGTCCTTGATAGAAGCTTTGAACAAGCTGCCATCGGAGAATTTGATGATGAGGACATTGCCTTAAAAGTTCTTAAACCTTTCCCATGCTTCATAGAAAGTTTCAGTTGAGTTTTGTAAGAAGGAAATAATAATTTGTCTCAATTGGCAGGTTCTAGACATAGGGAAGTATTTGGCTAAAAATTGACACTGCAAATCATTCCAAGAAGTTATACTATTTGGTGCTAACATAGACAACCATGCTCTAGCTTTATCCTTTAATGAAAAGGAAGAGCCTAAGCTTGGTTGCCTCTGGACCAAGTCCAGCTATGTTGAATGTGGTGCAAAGAGACAAGAATTCATCCACATGTTTGTATGGATCTTCCTTACTCAACCCATGGAAGGAAGGAAGCATTTGGATAGTCGATGATTTGATCTCATAATTTCCTTCAACAGTAGGAAATTGAATGCAAAAGGGAGAATTATAAGCACCAGGTGCAAAGTAATCCCTCAAAAGTCGAGTATCTTCACCCATAGTAACTGTTTCAGCAGAATTCTGTGCTGTTTGTCTGGTTCGTAATAGCCTTTCAACTTCTAAATTTAGAGGGACAATCTCTTTGAGAGTCCTCCTACCAAACGCATATAACACATAACAGAGAATGAGATTTATGCACAGCAAACCTTCAGAATTCCTTTTAAAGTAGATTCCCCTCTTCAAAATGGATATGATTAACTGCACAGATATAAACAATAGAATAGTTTAGCACTGATGTAAAAATAAAAATGAAAACTTAGGTCTACCTATTTTAAAACAAATTCCCCGGCAACGGCGCCAAAAACTTGTTGGTGATTCTGAGTGTGCATGATTTATTTGTGTTTTGAAAACAGGTTTGCAAATGCTAAGTTATAATGAATCTGGAAAAAAAATAAAGAAATATCAGCACAGAGAGAACTGAATTAGCCTGCAAGATCAGGGCCAATTGTAGCAAGTTTTAAATATAAGTGAGTAAAAGATCGTCCACAGAGAATTTGTTTAAAATGCAAGATAAACCTCCAGATCTGAGCTACCAGATCTGGCCTCTTATCCTATCTACAGAGCAAGTAAGATGGGAGGTTGAATTTGTCACATTAACTAAATGATAAAAGTAAAAGTTAAACTAAATGATTCAGAGATCCGAGTTGGGGAATTTTGATGTAAATTTATAAAATGGAGGAATAATATCTAACTTTGATTTGGTCCTTGAAACACAATGAGAATGACTGCAGGTCAAATGAGAGATGATCCAATGTTCATCTGGCTACAAGCACAGATGTAAGAGAAATAAATCTAACTCAAGGATTAAATTTAGGCTTATGGTTATGGTCCATCACTTCAACGCCAGACATCCAATAGTCTTTAATCTAAACCCTTAATTCGTAACAAGAAATATCACTATAAATGCCGTGAGAGATTAGGTTACAAACACTAATTCCCAGTGATTAATGAATCAAGGGAAATTGCATGAAAACAGAAATCTAAAGGAGTCTGGTGCAATAAGGAGATCGGAGAAACCCTTAACACGAATCCAATTGAGAACGACGGTCCGGAAAGGATGACTTGTGGTCTCCCGATTGGCTTAATCCGAGAAAGTGAGGAGAGGTGAAGGGGCTCAACGAGAGGTACCTCAGTTTAGTTTAGGTAGCATGGGCTGTAGTGGTGAGGTGGGGCGGATCAACCAATACTACCTCGTTCTGTTTGGGTAGCATGGTCATCAACCTGCAGTACAAAGTGGCTAAGGTAGTGTGTGGGTTGTGGAGGCTAAGGTTTGGAGAAGGTCATTGGTCCTGACATCGATTATCCGTGTTGATCTGTAGTTGGGCTTGGATGGATTAGAGAAAGGTAAATATTTGGCTAATAGATTCGTGTGTGGGTGTAGTATGCATAGTAGGTAAACCAAGTGGATGGTGGAGGTGCAATGGGTGAAATGGCTGTAAAGGGAGAAGTAGCCAAGTGAGTGAAATGAGGAGGGTCAGGTATAGGGACAGATTCAAGCCCAACGTTTTCAAAAATAGACCCCATCAATGATGAATAAGCCTCTGTAGTGAAAATCTCAGGTTCAGGGGTATGGGTTAGTTCAGGTGTGTGGGCTGAAGGAGCAGGTGAACTTGAGAGGCTTTGGAGAAGAGGAGTGCTAGGAGATTGTTCAATAAAATCTGTGGCCAGATCTTGGGCATTGGTGGGAGAAATTGGTGGTGTGAGTATGGTGGAGTGGTTGGTGTAGAGGGAGTCGCAATTGGGATAATGGTGGGTATGGGAGATGGGACTGCTGGAATAGGAGAAGTGGCAGGAGCTGGACTAGGTGAGGAGGGTAAAATGACAACTTCTTCAAGAATGGGTGTAGCTGAAGAGCTGGTCACCACAGGAAGGACAACTTCTTCAAGAATGGGTGCAGCTAAAGAGCTGGTCACTGTGTGGTCCTGCAAAGGTGTTCTAAGGGAGCCGCAGGGTAGGTTCATGTATGGCGTCCACTAGCAATCAGAGATGCAGTGCTCAAGAGCAATTGCAGTGTGCAGCTCACCTTCCTCGGTCATTCTTTTCAAAGATTGCTTCGCTTGTAGTCCAAGCCTTTTTCCCAAAAGTATGAGGAGCTACGACTTCAAATGGCTGGTCATCAATGTCAAACTTAGCTCTTAGTAGTGTGATAAATCTACCAAATGGGATTCCTAATTTCGCTTTTTAACTTGGCACTAATATCAGCCATGGCTTCAAAAATTAACATAGGGGCATTGAAAAATTGCCCCTTAGAAAAATGAAAGAGGTCCTCTAAAATTGGTGTCCTCCTTTCCTGGGTTTGCCTCTCAAATTGGGGTGCCCTTTCCGGGGATATTCATTTGACTACATCTGTCCAAATGATTGGGCAGCATGAGCTTGTTCCACCACTAGATCTGGGAACTGTGGTGCAGCGGGACATTGGTCAAGTGAATGAGTAGGGACGCATATCGCACATGCCTCCTCTACTCTTGCAACCATTGGATTTTAAGTGAGTCCATCAATCTATCAAACTTTGTGGTTAAATTATCCATCTTTCTTTCCAACTCATTCACCTCATAAATCTTTCCTTTGGCCAGAATATGATTGTTCAACCTAGCAGGATTCTTAATATCTCTTGGCAAAGATTCCTGTAGAGTTGAGTTTTCACCAATTACTTCAAATAAGTCCCAAACCTCCTCAACAGTTTTTTTCAAGTAAGTGCCTCCACAGGAACCATCTACCATATTCTTGCCTTTTTGATCAAGTCCTTGATAGAAGCTTTGAACAAGCTGCCATCGGAGAATTTGATGATGAGGACATTGCCTTAAAAGTTCTTAAACCTTTCCCATGCTTCATAGAAAGTTTCAGTTGAGTTTTGTAAGAAGGAAATAATAATTTGTCTCAATTGGCAGGTTCTAGACATAGGGAAGTATTTGGCTAAAATTGACAAATCGCAAATCATTCCAAGAAGTTATACTATTTGTTAACATAGACAACCATGCTCTAGCTTTATCCTTTAATGAAAAAGGAAAGAGCCTAAGCTTGGTTGCCTCTGGACCAAGTCCAGCTATGTTGAATGTGGTGCAAAGAGACAAGAATTCATCCACATGTTTGTATGGATCTTCCTTACTCAACCCATGGAAGGAAGGAAGCATTTGGATAGTCGATGATTTGATCTCATAATTCAACAATGAGGGAAATTGAATGCAAAAGGAGAATTATAAGCACCGGTGCAAAGTAATCCCTCAAAAGTCGAGTATCTTCACCCATAGTAAGCTTTAAAGAGAATTCTGTCTTTTATTTATGCAGTTCGTAATAGCCTTTCAACTTCTAAATTTAGAGGGACAATCTCAGGGCTGAGAGTCCTCCTACCAAACGTACAACACATAACAGAGAATGAGATTTATGCACAGCAAACCTTCAGAATTCCTTTTAAAGTAGATTCCCCTCTTCAAAATGGATATGATTAACTGCACAGATATAAACAATAGAATAGTTTAGCACTGATGTAAAAATAAAAATGAAAACTTAGGTCTACCTATTTTAAAACAAATTCCCCGGCAACGGCGCCAAAAACTTGTTGGTGATTCTGAGTGTGCATGATTTATTTGTGTTTTGAAAACAGGTTTGCAAATGCTAAGTTATAATGAATCTGGAAAAAAAATAAAGAAATATCAGCACAGAGAGAACTGAATTAGCCTGCAAGATCAGGGCCAATTGTAGCAAGTTTTAAATATAAGTGAGTAAAAGATCGTCCACAGAGAATTTGTTTAAAATGCAAGATAAACCTCCAGATCTGAGCTACCAGATCGGCCTCTTATCCTATCTACAGAGCAAGTAAGATGGGAGGTTGAATTTGTCACATTAACTAAATGATAAAAGTAAAAGTTAAACTAAATGATTCAGATCTGAGTTGGGGGAATTTTGATGTAAATTTATAAAAATGGAGGAATAATATCTAACTTTGATTTGGTCCTTGAAACACAATGAGAATGACTGCAGGTCAAATGAGAGATGATCCAATGTTCATCTGGCTACAAGCACAGATGTAAGAGAAATAAATCTAACTCAAGGATTAAATTTAGGCTTATGGTTATGGTCTGTCCACTTCAACGGCCACAGACCATCCAATAGTCTTTAATCTAAACCCTTAATTCAGAACAAGAAATATCACTATAAATGCTGTGAGAGATTAGGTTACAAACACTAATTCCCACAGGATTAATGAATCAAGGGAAATTGCATGAAAAACAGTAAATCTAAAGGAGTCTGGTGCAATAAGGAGATCAGAGGAAACCCTTAACACGAATCCAATTGAGAACGTACGGTCCAGAAGGATGACTTCAGGGTCGGTCTGATTGGCTTAATCCGAGAAAGTGAGGAGAGGTGAAGGGGGCTCAACGAGAGGTACCTCAGGTTTAGTTTAGGTAGCATAATGTAGTAGTGGTGAGGGTGGGCGGATCAACCAATACTACCTCAGGTTCTGTTTGGGTAGCATGGTCATCAACTGCAGGTACAGTGGCTAAGGTAGTTGTGTGGGTTGTGGAGGCTAAGGTTTGGAGAAGGTCATTGGTCAATCGATTATCGTGTTGATCTGTAGTTGGGCTTGGATGGATTAGAGAAAGGTAAATATTTGGCTAATAGATTCAGGTGTGGGTGTAGTATGCATAGTAGGGGCTGGTAAAACTGAAGTGGATGGTGGAGGTGCAATGGGTGAAATGGCTGTAAAGGGAGAAGTAGCCAAGTGAGTGAAATGAGGAGGGTCAGGTATAGGGGCAGATTCAAGCCCAACGTTTTCAGAAATAGACCCCATCAATGATGAATAAGCCTCTGTAGTGAAAGTCTAAGGTTCAGGGGTATGGGTTAGTTCAGGTGTGTGGGCTGAAGGAGCAGGTGAACTTGAGAGGCTTTGGAGAAGAGGAGTGCTAGGAGATTGTTCAATAAAATCTGTGGCCAGGTCTTGGGCATTGGTGGGAGAAATTGGTGGTGTGAGTATGGCTGGAGTGGTTGGTGTAGAGGGGGAGTCTGCAATTGGGATAATGGTGGGTATGGGAGATGGGACTGCTGGAATAGGTGAAGTGGCAGGAGCTGGACTAGGTGAGGAGGGTAAAATGACAACTTCTTCAAGAATGGGTGCAGCGGAAGAGCTGGTCACCACAGGAAGGACAGCTTCTTCAAGAATGGGAGCAGCTAAAGAGCTGGTCACCTGTGGTCCTGCAAAGGTGTTCCAAGGGAGCCAGGGCGTGTTCATGTATGGCAGTCCACTAGCACTGCAGATGGGCTCAAGAATAATTGCAGGCTCACCTTCCTCTGTCATTCTTTTTAGCATTGCTTGGCCTGTATTCCAAGCCTTTTTCCCAAAAGTATGAGGAGCTATGACTTCAAATTGCTCCTGGTCATCAACGTCAAACTTAGCTCTTAGTAGGGCTGTGATCAATCTACCAAATGGGATTCCAGCTAATTTCTGCTGCTTTTTCAACTTGGCACTAATATCAGCCATGGCTTCAAAAATTAACATAGGTGCCCCTTAGAAAAATGAAAGAGAGCCTCTAAAATTGGTGTCCTCCTTTCTTGGCTGAGCCTCTCAAATTGGGGTGCCCTCTCCATGGATATTCATTTGACTGCATCTATCCAAATGATTGGGCAGCATGAGCTTGTTCCACCACTAGATCTGGGAACTGTGGTGCAGCGGGACATTGGTCAAGTGAATGAGTAGGGGACTGGCATATCAGACATGCCTCCTCTACTCTTGCAACCATTGGATTTTTAAGTGAGTCCATCAATCTATCAAACTTTGTGGTTTAATTATCCATCTTTCTTTTCAACTCATTCACCTCATAAATCTTTCCTTTGGTGGTTTGCTGATTGTTCAACCTAGAAAGATTCTTAATATCTCTTGATTCTTTGAGTTGATTACTTCAAATAAGTCCCAAACCTCCTCAACTGTTTTTTTCAAGTAAGTGCCTCCACAGGAAGCATCTACCATATCCTTGCCTTTTTGATCAATTCCTTGATAGAACCTTTGAACAAGCTGCCATCGGGGAATTTGATGATGAGGACATTGCCTTAAAAGTTCCTTAAACCTTTCCCATGCTTCATGGAAAGTTTCAGTTGAGTTTTGTGAGAAGGAAATAATACTTTGTCTCAATTGGCTTGTTTTAGACATAGGGAAGTATTTGGCTAAAAATTGACATTGCAAATCATTCCAAGAAGTGATACTATTTGGTGCAAACATAGACAACCATGCTCTAGCTTTATCCTTTAATGAAAAAGGAAAGAGCCTAAGCTTGGTTGCCTCTGGACCAAGTCCAGCTATGTTGAATGTGGTGCAAAGAGACAAGAATTCATCCACATGTTTGTATGGATCTTCCTTACTCAACCCATGGAAGGAAGGAAGCATTTGGATAGTCGATGATTTGATCTCATAATTTCCTTCAACAGTAGGAAATTGAATGCAAAAGGGAGAATTATAAGCACCAGGTGCAAAGTAATCCCTCAAAAGTCGAGGTTCTTCACCCATAGTAACTGTTTTTGTAGAATTCTGTGCTGTTTGTCTGGTTAATAATAGCCTTTCAACTTCTAAATTTAGAGGGACAATCTCAGGGCTGAGAGTCCTCCTACCAAACATATAACACGGAACAAAGAATCAAATTTATGCACAACAAACCTTCAGAATTCCTTTTAAAGTTGATTCCCCTCTTCAAAATGGATATGAATAACTGCACAGATATAAACAATAGAATAGTTTAGCACTGATGTAAAAATAAAAATGAAAACTTAGGTCTACCTATTTTAAAACAAATTCCTCGGCAACGGCTCCAAAAACTTGTTGGTGATTCTGAGTGTGCATGAATTATTTGTGTTTTGAAAACAGGTTTGCAAATGCTAAGTTATACTGAATCTGGAAAAAAAATAAAGAAATATCAGCACAGAGAGAAGTGAATTAGCCTGCAAGATCAGGGCCAATTGTAGCAAGTTTTAAATGTAAGTGAGTAAAAGATCGTCCACCGAGAAATTGTTTAAAATGCAAGATAAACCTCCAGATCTGAGCTACCAGATCTGGCCTCTTATCCTATCTACAGAGCACATAAGATGGGAGGTTGAATTTGTCACATTAACTAAATGATAAAAGTAAAAGTTAAACTAAATGATTCAGATCTGAGTTGGGGGAATTTTGATGTAAATTTATAAAAATGGAGAAATAATATCTAACTTTGATTTGGTTCTTGAAACACAATGAGAATGACTGCAGGTCAAATGAGAGATGATCCAATCTTCATCTGGCTACAAGCACAGATGCAAGAGAAATAAATCTAACTCAAGGATTAAATTTAGGCTTATGGTTATGGTCTGTCCACTTCAATGGCCACAGACCATCCAATAGTCTTTAATCTAAACCCTTAATTCAGAACAAGAATATCACTATAAATGTTGTGAGAGATTATGTGACAGCCCGGATTTCGGCTCCCCGAAACCCGTGCCATCAGCACGATCATCATAACCGTGCCCCTCAACTATGCACGGAACACTGGTATATCAAGCATAAAATAAATAAGAACATCTTGCGGAATTTAAATCTACATAAAAACACTTCTCAAAAGACAGTTCTACCCTCATGCCTCTGCATGAAGGGAGGACCGATCCGAACCGTCGATGATAACCATCATCATGGATGGTTCGCCCAAAAGAATACTCTGATATCCATATACACAAGGTTTAATAAAAAAAAAAACCAGGCTTGACATACCAAGCCGTACAATCTCCAACTAAAACTCTTCAAAGTCGCACAGCAGAGTCCTTTAGAAGAAGTCCTCTGGAGGTGGCTCTAACTCCTCGCCGGCCGCAAGGTCCGACTCACCGGGTCATTGCCTCCAAGCCTCGGCTGCTAGTAGTGGACTGCGGCGATAGTCTATAGGGTGAGCTACATCCTAGCTCAATAGGGAACAAACACTGTTGAACATATAAATTATAACTCACATATATTCTATGATATGCCATGCATGATGTATCTATGCAATTGTTAATGAAACAATTTAAAAAGCAATTCGTTTTACTGTTGATTACTTATGTTTTCATTTACTCATGAATAATGCTGAAAAGGCCTAAAGCAAAACTTAAACTTTCAACTTAAGTAATCCCCGAGCAATATAGCATCGAGCCCCGATGAGATACCCTTCATCGTCATCTATATAGACAGTTTTAATGTATTCCCTGGGAATACCATATAGTACCCAAGCCCCTTTCCCCTGGGAATTGGTGGCGGGGTTTCACTTGTCTCAATCAACACCCCTGGGGTGTGCTTACTATGTACGGATAAGCCTCCGCACTGGCCTACGGTTTCGCCGCCGTATCGGTCACGGATATCCTGCCGTGTCAGTCGTGGATATCCCGCCGCGTCGGTGGGGTAACCTATCAAACCTCAAATAACAAAAATATCGGTGCCTTACATATAGTTATTCACCGTGTAAGTGTGCTATCTTATATCAGTTAGGCCCTATCAAGCATGATTCAATCCTTGGATACATCCCTGGGATGTATCCATTTACTTGCATCACACCTGATGCTCTTTTCTCTTTACTTCTTCATCCCCTGGGGATGGCTCATTAGTTTACTCTTATGAATATCACACACACACACTTTTCACAATTCTTTAAGCAGTAAAAATATTTGAATGGAAATTTATATCACTACATACATGCTCTTGTAAAATAAGGTACATGTTCAAGGTGTTCCCTACCTTAGGTCTCTATCGATTCAATGCATCAAGGTCCCACTCGGCTCCTTGTGCCCACTTTCATACGCATCACCTATGATACCATTAAACACATTCGAAACATCACAAAAGATGTAATGAATAAGTCTCAAGACCCCCCTAGAGTCTTGAAGTAAGAATCAAAAGCCAACAAGAACTAGGTCAGTCGACTAGTCGAGTTCCTGGTTCGACTAGTCGAATCAACTCGACTAGTCGATTCTCAAAATCGATTAGTCGAGGTCCAATTTCGATTAATCGATTCCCCAAATCGATTAGTCGAAATCGCTCTAATTTAAATAATTGAATATACAAAATCGACTAATCGAGTCCAATTCGATTAGTCGAATCTCACTAACTAGTCGAATCCAATTTCGAGGTCGATTTCTTAACCCATTTTACTCCTCACTGAGGCTCTCAATGACTAGTCGACACCCAACTCGACTAGTCGAAATTCAAAGTCGACTAATCAAATTCAATTCGATTAGTCGAATTCGTGGTCATCTCGACTTTTCAACTTCTTGGGAATTTCGATTAATCGAATCCCAATTTCGATTAGTCGAATCTCCGTGTTCAAACCTTCTTTGGTTTCTTCCCCAATCTTTTCTCAGTTATTTTCTAAGCAATATTCCTACAATTTCCACCCATTTTAACCATAATTTATTCTATAATTCTACACCATTTATTTACAAGAATCTCACCTTAAATCAACCTCAATTTGATTTAAATGTAGGGTTGGAAGGTTAGGGTTTCCAGCTTTTGTCTGAACAGATCCCCCGCGTCGAATCCGGCGCTTTGATCGCAAGAAATCCCCTTCCAACAACTTGCAATAACTCCTCACTAGCTCCTTTACTCCTCTCTCTCTCTCTCTCTCTTTACTCCTCTCAACAACCAAAATATGAAAATTAGGGTTTTCAACCCTTTTTATCTTATCTCTTTTCTCGGTGTGGAGCACATACACACACATCGGTGTATGTTACTCTACACACCCCTCTATCTCTCCACTCTTCTACACTGGTTCACACATCACATCCGCTCATCTCATCTTAAGTTCATCAATGAACTATCTCATGGTCAAACCTAAGACCAAACGGGCACGGATCCCGAGGTCCTCGTTTGACGAATTTTTCAAAGTTACATCCTCCCCACCTTGGGAATTTTGTCCTCGAAAATCACCCAGGTGTGATGGTTCAGACTCTCCCACTCGGAGGTGAGGTGGTCTATCACTTAGCACACACGCAAGTACATGGACATAGGCAATCAATGAACCATATATAACAGTAACAAAAATTGTATATATATAAAATCAATAGTGATAATAGTTACTGAAATGGGGACCACAACAGAAAAATAAAAATGGTTCACCCCTATACAAAAAGATGTACAATGCACAAAAACAAAACAAAACTACGGCAACAGCCGCCCCACACTGTGGATCGGAAGTCGGAGCAGTCTGGTCGACGGAGTCTGATCTGCCACGGGTGGTGGATGGCTGGTGCGGATGAGAAGTTCTCACGATCATGCCGTGGAATCCTAAATACGCAGAGGTGGAATGGTAGTGGAAGTAGATGGTGGCTGGCTGCCGTCGACGCCGGTGGTGGGGTGTAGGAAGTAGAAGCACCCCATCATGTAATTTCGTCCAAAGACCGGACCTCGATGGAAGGTCAGGTGCCGGGCGGTCCATTCCTCTTCGCGGGCCAGCATGTCCAGGTAGGTGTGAGGGTAGATAAACTTGAGGGTGTGAAACATGAGGAAATCAATTCTCCTGTTCATCCTCTCGTTATTCACTTCCATTCCGCCTCAAGCGGGCGAGAGTCTCCTCAATGGTGGTGGTGGTCGGGCGGTCACGACGTGAAGTAGAGGGGTCTCCTGTAGGTCGAGGTGGTGGTGGTGTAGCCGCCGTGGTGGTGGTGGAATGATTTGCTGCGTGCACCGTGGAACGACCGGGGTGGTACCGCGCCTCTGCTGTGTAGTTGTGGTTGTGGCCGTGGTGGAGGGGTGGTGGTGGAATTGTAGTCAGGTCTGGTGGTGGTAAAGTCTTCTTCAGGAGATTGTAACTCCTGTTCCATTCGGTGTGGGAGAATGGTTTCACCGGATCGGTGGCCGTCGCCTCGTGGGGTGAGACGGCATAGGCGGGGTCGGATGAATATGCCTCTAGAATGCTAGAGATGATGCCTGAGGGCATCCCATCCCTAGTTCGAAGGTTGCCCTTCATGAGCTTTCCCTTGATGTACCTCATCCCTTCAAGGATGACTAAGGTAACATCAAACCATCGGCCGTTATAGGCCGCATAGAGGGCCTGTTGCACCAACTCAACACGCCTTTGTCAGGGCGCATGGGGTAGAGGTTTGGCGTGAAAATCCATATAATGTGGAAGGTCAACCCTCTTAGACGAGGTGCCCGATCCCTTTTTCCCCTTGGTCATGTCGGCAAGGATATCTTCGACATTGGCCGGCTCTGGGAAGGGTGGTAGTAGTGTGGTCTCGGTTACATAGTCCAAGTAGCACTCGACTGCTTCTTGGACATGACGGCGTGTGATGAGGTATTCACGACCCTCAATCGTGGTCTTCACCACGTCGTCAGTAGGGCCATCCTTGAGGCCCTGGTAAAATAACCGAACCAATCGTGGGTAGTAGAACTTCCGGATTGGTTTGAGGAGGAAGGTGAGACCGGCGTTGTTGAGGTAGTTTAGGGCCCATATGGTCTCACCTTGGACCACATCCTTGTCAAAAAGAGTTTTGTCGAAAATGTGTTCGACCTCAAAGACTTTGGCTGCCCACCATTCAGTGGGTTGCTCAGGGTTGACGGGTGGTGGTGGAATAGGGCTTGCGTCATGTGAAGACGCGCTAGTCGACCCGGACGTAGTGTCCGATGTCGATGGTGAGGGTGTCCTCACAGGCGAAGGGGTTGGTGGTGGTGCGGCGTTTTTGCATCGGCTTTGAAACTCTTCGATGATAATCGCGTTTTAGGCGGCATTCTCGCTAAAATGCAAGAAAATAGGGTTTCTTATATGAAAAAATATGAAAAAGAAACAAAGATTAGGGTTTACCCAATCTTGAGAAGGTGTGTGAAGTCAAATCCGGTCGAGAATGGCCGGAAATGGTGCAAACCCTAGGTAGTTGAATCGCCGGAGAAGAAGAGGAATCGGGTGCCTAAAAACTCAAGAATCGTATGGGTTGAAAACCCCCTTTTTAATATATATAGTGGTTGGCTCGACTAGTCGAATTTCTCAGTTCGACTAGTCGAATTCCAAACTTAAGGAACTCCCCGAATTCGATTAGTCGATTTTCCCAATTCGACTAGTCGGCTTCGATTTCGACTAGTCGAAATCCCATTTCGATCAGTCGAAATGTTTAGGGTTCAATTTCTAACTTTGGAGCCCACTGGAAGGACTCAGTCGACTAGTCGAAATCCGTTTCGATTAGTCGAAATTTTAACTTCGACTAGTCGAAATATAATTCGACTAGTCGAAATCGTGTGCCCCTTTTAAACTTCTACAATTCCCTCCATAACTCGATTAGTCGAATGCAAATTTTCGACTAGTCGATTTCCCTTTCGACTAGTCGAATTGTCCACTTTCAGAAATTTCTTTTAGACTCTTTAAGTAATTCGACTAGTCGAAATGTGAATTCGACTAATCGAACTTCCAAATTCGATTAGTCGAACCCTAGTTCGACTAGTCGAAATTTTCTAACTTATTCTTTTTGAACTCTGGCTCACTGGCATAGCCAGTCGATTAGTCGATTTGACTTTCGATTAGTCGGATTGTCAATTCGACTAGTCGAAATGTCTCAATTGGTCAAAGTTTCACAAAAATTTCCACTGAATAATTTGGATCAAAATTTCCATTGAATTACCAGTATCGTGGAGATTTCACAACTACGCTTATGTTTACATCGAATCCTCACGCCGTTGGAAACAAGGTCGAGGTATTGTTCTTTCATCGGCCTCTCGTTCCCAAGTAGCCTCTTCTTTTGGATGATTGTTCCATCGAACAAGCACTAAGGGAATCACTTTAGTCTTGATACTTGTTCCTTTCGATCCAAGATCTCCACTTGGTTCCTCTATCATGCTCATGTCCTCACACATCTCTATAGGTTGCTTTCCTAATACATGAGACGGATCATTTCGTACTTCCTGAGCATCGATATGTGGAAAACATTATGCACTCGATCAAATAGCGGTGGTAAACCAATGCGATATGCAACTTCGCCTACTCGTCCCAAAATTTCAAATGGTCCAACATAACGTGGACTTAACTTCCCTCTCTTTCCAAATCTACACCTTTCATAGGTGATACTTTCACAAACACGTGCTCACCCACTTTATAGTCAACACTAGTCCGCTTCATATCGGTAATAACTTTTACATCTACTCTGTCTTGTCTTCAACCTTTCTCTAATTATTCGAACAGCACGGTGGCGTTATCCTTCAAGTAGCTTTGGTCCTAATACAAATTTCTCACTGTTTCCTCCCAATTGAGGTGACTTGCATCGTCGTCCATACTGAGCTTCATACGGTGCCATGCCAATGCTCGTTTGAAAACTGCTGTTATATGCTAACTCGAGCATCGAGATACTCATCCCAAAAGATCCTTGCTTATCAAGCATGCACGCTCGAGCATGTCTTCTATCACTTGGTTCACTCGCTCTCATCGCTTTGAGGATGGAAAGCTGAACTAAAGTCTAGCGTTCCCATTCCTTCTTGAAATTTCTTCCAAAACTTGGATGTATATAGTGGATCACGATCTCGAAACTATCTTTGCTTGGAATACCATGTAATCTTACAATTTCCTTCATGTATAAATCGCCAATCTTCCTGCATACGTGGTGTATGCGGCAAAAAGTGCTACCTGATTTAGTCAACGATCTCTGACGACCCAAATGGCATTGTGTCTCTTGGCGATGACGGGATAATCCAACAATGAAATCCATCGAGATCGATTCCCACTTCCATTCTGCTATTGCTAACGGTTGCAATAGTCCCCCAGGATGTGTATGATCAACCTTCACTTGCTGACAAGTCAAACATCGTGACACATACTCGCCACGCCTTGTTTCAAATTCTTCCACCAGTAGTTCTTTTTCAAATCTTGGTACATTTTGGTGCTACCAGGGTGGATAGCATAATTTGACTTATGGGCCTCATCCAGAATTGTTCGTCTTAGATCGGCGTTGTCCGGAATGCATAGACGGCCTTTAAACAACAAGGAACCATCTTCTTTTAATGAGAAGTCCGACCTGATGCCTTCACTCACGTCTTGATGAATCTTTGTCAATGTCGGATCTTTCATCTATAGATCGCGGATATGCTCAAATATCACTGGCTTTACTGATATGTTAGCCAAAAAGGATCCAGTGTCCTTTGACTCAATGTTCGCATCATAGAGTGCCAGGTCTTCCAATAATTTCCATCGGTGCATACCCAAAATCAAAGAAGCTATCTGAGCTGAACCTTTTCGACTCAATGCATCGGCTACTACATTCGCCTTGCCTGGATGGTATTGTATAGAGCAATCGTAATCCTTGAGGAATTCCATCCATCTGCGCTGTCTCATGTTGAGCTCTTTCTGTGTAAACAAGTATCGGAGGCTCTTATGATCGGTGAAAATTTCAAATGTCTCACCATACAAGTAATGTCTCCAAATCTTCAGCGCAAAAATGACTGCTGCTAGTTCTAAGTCATGAGTCGGGTAATTTTTCTCGTGTTCTTTCAAATTGTCTTGATCCGTAGCTATCACCTTCTTGTGTTGGTTGAGCACACAACCAAGGCCATTGTATGACGCGTCGCTGTACACGGCGTATCCTCCACTGCCCGAAGGAATTGCTAACACTGGAGCCGAAGTGAGTCTCGTTTTGAGTTCTTGAAAACTCTTCTCGCATGCCTCACTCCACTCAAACCTTGAATCTTTTCGTGTCAACTTTGTGAGAGGTCCTGATATCTTTGAAAACCCCTCAACGAAACGTCGATAATAGCCTGCTAAGCCCGTAAAACTTGGACATCGGTCACCGCCTTTGGTTGCTCCCATCTAACTCGCTTCTATCTTTCTTTGGATCTACTGGTGACACCATGCTTTGAGACGACATGTCCCAAAGAGCTAACTTCTTCCAACCAAAACTCACATTTGCTGAGTTTGGCGTACAATTGGTGTTCACGTAGTGTCTGCAGAGCAATCCTCAAATGTTCTTCGTGTTCTCTTTGATTTGGAGTATATCAAGATATCATCAACAAACACTACGCCAGGAGTCCAAGTGTGGTTTAAACACTTGGTTCATCGATCCATAAATGACGCCGAGCATTCGTTAATCCAAACGGCATCACAAGGAATTCATAGTGTCCATACCGTGT
Source organism: Chloranthus sessilifolius (assembly GCA_021018995.1). NCBI lineage: Eukaryota > Viridiplantae > Streptophyta > Magnoliopsida > Chloranthales > Chloranthaceae > Chloranthus > Chloranthus sessilifolius. The sequence goes on along the minus strand of CM037585.1, from coordinate 91,286,376 downwards.
CCGGAAAGTCGCCTTCCGAATATCCTCGCCTTTGACTCTTAATCGATGATACCGGATCTCAGTCGATCTTGGAAAATACTTTGCTCCTTGCGCTTGGTCGAATAGATCGTCTATTCTAGGCAAAGGGTAGCGGTTCTTCACAAAGTGAGTTTGTTCAATTGTCGATAGTCAATGCATAGCCGCACCATCCTTCTTGACAACAAGACCGTGCTCCCCATGGAGACACGCCGTCTAACAAACCCCTTGTCCATAAGCTCTTGTAGTTGTTCCTTCAACTCCTTTAACTCACGAGCCATTCTATAAGGTGCTTTCAAATAGGCCTGCCTCGGTGCTAAGTCAATGGCGAATTCTACTTCTCTTTCTGGAGGTAATCCAAGCAATTCTTCTGGAAACACATCAGTGAAGTCTCGCACAACTGCTATCTCAGAAATAACGTTCTTTTCTTCCTTGTCCTCCTTTAAGAAAGCTAAATATCCACTGCAACCCTTTCTCGATCATCTTTTCGCCTCATCACGAGATCATGTAATGATGACGACCTCACCCTTGAAACCGAAATGATCTTCTTGTGTTGGGTCTGAAGATAACCACCTTGTTCTTGCAATCGACGGTTGCACAATGTTGCGCCAACCAGTCCATGCCAAGGATCACATCAAACCCTTGCATGTCTAACAGTATCAGCTTTGCTTCTAGTTCATGCACCTCCACATCTTGAACTGCTACTATGATGGATTTGCAAGCTAACTCCGTGTCTACTAACTCTCCAGTCGGAATAGACACAGATAGGACGAAATCCAACGTCTCTGGGACAATCTTCATCTTCTTAGCTAAACGTGAGTGACGAATGAATGGGTAGACCCGGGTCTATCAATACTCGAGGCCATATCCACCAAGCATCCTTTTCATATATATTTAGAGTACCTATAGTATACATACACACATACAATAATTTACATTAATTTACATCCTCAATTTACATACGCTTTTGGTCTTGAGAAAGAATCTATATAATTCTAATGCATGCTTCTTCTCTATCTAAAGTTTTAACGAAAAAGAAAATTTTCTTTAATTTTAAAAGGAATCTCACCTTGATGACATCATGCACGTTCCTCGCTTCTCGAAAGCATGGTGCATAGGTTTCTCTCAAACGACGTTTCCTTGCTTGAATTGGTCGTGGTGCTGCAACTGAAACCGTCTTTCTTTTATCTGTCTCGGGGCAATCCTTGATCAAGTGGCCCACCTTGCCACATCGGAAACAACCCCTAGTCCCCAATCTACAGTCCACTGTTCTATGAGGCTTGCCACACTTTGCGCAAGTCTCCCGAGGTGCGGAAGAAACAGTACGAGAACCCTGTGTAACAGTGGCGCCAGTAGACATGGCAGGGCTCTCATAGCGAATAGGTCTTCTCGACGCGAGTAACGGAAACCTTTGTTGGTGTTGTTGTTGTTGCTGTTGCGCCGGTCTTCCGAAACCCCTTGAAACTGTGGTCTCTGATTCTGGCCCATGAACCTCGGCTTTTGTTCACCGGTTTCATGGTCGTCGTTCTTCCTTGTTCGTTTCCTCCTCCCTGCTGCTCCCTCTGTCGATACCTGTTATTATTTTCCTCTTCTACAACTAACGGCTTGCACATGACCTCTTCATAGGTCCTCAGTTGAAATGGACTCGCCTCCCCTAACCTCGAGCTTCAACCTTTGAAACCTCTTGGACTTCATCACTTGAGCGGCGTGTCCGGAGCAAAGCAGACAATCGTAGAAACTCTACCCGTATTCTCTCCTTTGTCATCCTCCTTGCACTAATTGTAAAAAGCGTATCTCAATTTGGTTCCTCACTACTTGGAAAATATTGTTTGTTGAACTCCTCAACAAACTCCTCCCAAGTCAAGGCAACTCTGGGGTCTCCACAGGCAGAGTCCGTATCACGGACTTCCACCAAGGCCAGCCTCCCCATCCAACATGTAAGCTGCCCATCTTACACTCTCATCTTCTAGTGCAAGTTAGCACGCTAAAGACTTTCTCCATCTCCATCAGCAGTTCTCGTGACCATTGTATGCACTGCCCGGAAAATGAAGGAGGTCTCATCCTCCTAAATTACGTAAAAGATGAGGGAGCAAAAGCGAGTCCCTACAGTGGTGTGGGTGCTTCTTCTCTTGATGCATGGTTGCAAAGGATCTTGCTTGTTGTGCCATGGCGGTACCATAGTCTCCATAGTGTGCATCATCCTTTGTCGCTCTTCTCTATCTTCTTGTCTTTCTCTCAATCTTTCTTGCTCTCGGATCTTGATCACGATGATCTCGATCCTCTTCCTCATCTTTCTTGCTACTACTCGCCCCACAGGGCCTCGTTACTTCCTAAAGGCACTCTGTTGGTAGGAGAGATGAAATCATCTCCACTACGCAAACTCCTTTGATGGCCTCCTCTGGGTCGGCCTCTTCCCCTAGGTGACATTTGCGGCTGCATTTGAAACTAAAGTTTCGTTAGCAGAAGCCCCTATGTTCTGACGAAAGAACCCTTGTCAGAATTGCTAAAAGAAAATAGCTCTGATACCAACTGTGACAGCCCGGATTTCGGCTCCCCGAAACCCGTGCCATCAGCACGATCATCATAACCGTGCCCCTCAACTATGCACGGAACACTGGTATATCAAGCATAAAATAAATAAGAACATCTTGCGAAATTTAAATCTACATAAAAACACTTCTCAAAAGACAGTTCTACCCTCATGCCTCTGCATGAAGGGAGGACCGATCCGAACCATCGATGATAACCATCATCATGGATGGTTCGCCCAAAAGAATACTCTGATATCCATATACACAAGGTTTAATCAAAAAACCAGGCTTGACATACCAAGCCGTACAATCTCCAACTAAAACTCCTCAAAGTCGCACAGCAGAGTCCTCTAGAAGAAGTCCTCTGGAGGTGGCTCTAACTCCTCGCCGGCCGCAAGGTCCGACTCACCGGGGTCAGCGTCTCCTGAAGCCTCGGCAGCTGCTAGTAGTGGACCTGCGACGTATAGTCTATAGGGTGAGCTACATCCTAGCTCAATAGGGAACAAACACTGTTGAACATATAAATTATAACTCACATATATTCTATGATATGCCATGCATGATGTATCTATGCAATTGTTAATGAAACAATTTAAAAAGCAATTCGTTTTACTGTTGATTACTTATGTTTTCATTTACTCATGAATAATGCTGAAAAGGCCTAAAGCAAAACTTAAACTTTCAACTTAAGTAATCCCCGAGCAATATAGCATCGAGCCCCGATGAGATACCCTTCATCGTCATCTATATAGACAGTTTTAATGTATACCCTGGGAATACCATATAGTACCCAAGCCCCTTTCCCCTGGGGATTGGTGGCGGGGTTTCACTTGTCTCAATCAACACCCCTGGGGTGTGCTTACTATGTACGGATAAGCCTCCGCACTGGCCTACGGTTTCGCCGCCGTATCGGTCACGGATATCCTGCCGTGTCAGTCGTGGATATCCCACCACGTCGGTGGGGTAACCTATCAAACCTCAAATAACAAAAATATCGGTGCCTTACATATAGTTATTCACCGTGTAAGTGTGCTATCTTATATCAGTTAGGCCCTATCAAGCATGATTCAATCCTTGGATACATCCCTGGGATGTATCCATTTACTTGCATCACACCTGATGCTCTTTTCTCTTTACTTCTTCATCCCCTGGGGATGGCTCATTAGTTTACTCTTATGAATATCACACACACACACTTTTCACAATTCTTTAAGCAGTAAAAATATTTGAATGGAAATTTATATCACTACATACATGCTCTTGTAAAATAAGGTACATGTTCAAGGTGTTCCCTACCTTAGGTCTCTATCGATTCAATGCATCAAGGTCCCACTCGGCTCCTTGTGCCCACTTTCATACGCATCACCTATGATACCATTAAACACATTCGAAACATCACAAAAGATGTAATGAATAAGTCTCAAGACCCCCCTAGAGTCTTGAAGTAAGAATCAAAAGCCAACAAGAACTAGGTCAGTCGACTAGTCGAGTTCCTGGTTCGACTAGTCGAAATCCAACTCGACTAGTCGATTCTCAAAATCGATTAGTCGAGGTCCAATTTCGATTAATCGATTCCCCAAATCGATTAGTCGAAATCCCCTGTTCTAACTGTCCAGTTTTCCCTTAAATAATTGAACATACAAAATCGACTAATCGAGTCCAATTCGATTAGTCGAAATCCTACTAACTAGTCGAAATCCAATTTCGACTGGTCGATTTCCCTTAACCCATTTTTACTCCTCACTGGAGGCTCTCAGTCGACTAGTCGACACCCAACTCGACTAGTCGAAATTCAAAGTCGACTAATCGAAATTCAATTCGATTAGTCGAATTCGTGGTCATCTGACTTTTCAACTTCTTGGGGAATTTCGATTAATCGAATCCCAATTTCGATTAGTCGAAATCTCCAGGTTCAGCCTTCTTTGGCTGTTCTTCCCCAATCTTTTCTCAGTTATTTTCTAAGCAATATTCCTACAATTTCCACCCATTTTAACCATAATTTATTCTATAATTCTACACCATTTATTTACAAGAATCTCACCTTAAATCAACCTCAATTTGATTTAAATGTAGGGTTGGAAGGTTAGGGTTTCCAACTTTTGTCTGAACAGATCCCCCGCGTCGAATCCGGCGCTTTGATCGCAAGAAATCCCCTTCCAACAACTTGCAATAACTCCTCACTAGCTCCTTTACTCATCTCTTTCTCTCTCTCTCTCTTCTTTACTCCTCTCAACAACCAAAATATGAAAATTAGGGTTTTCAACCCTTTTTATCTTATCTCTTTTCTCGGTGTGGAGCACATACACACACATCGGTGTATGTTACTCTACACACCCCTCTATCTCTCCACTCTTCTACACTGGTTCACACATCACATCCGCTCATCTCATCTTAAGTTCATCAATGAACTATCTCATGGTCAAACCTAAGACCAAACGGGCACGGATCCCGAGGTCCTCGTTTGACGTAATTTTTCGGGTTATTACAGATTAGGTTACGAACACTAATTCCCACAGGATTAATGAATCAAGGGAAATTGCATGAAAAACAGTAAATCTAAAGGAGTCTGGTGCAATAAGGAGATCAGAGGAAACCCTTAACATGAATCCAATTGAGAACGTACGGTTTACAGCAACCTTTTCAAATTCACATTTACAATTACAAAGCACAGCCTAAACAGCTCTCAGATTTGTAGTCTTGAATACAATCCTCTTTTGAATTACAAAGATATCTCACTGCTCTCAATTGCAAGCAAAAGTTATGCTATTACAAGGTTTCAGATAGGCGAGCTGATCTGGAAATGGGGGAATAGGAATGAAACTCAAAATCTAGATGCCCAAATTGGGCAAATGGTTCATCTATTTATAGTTTTCCCCAGGTCTAGCTCAGATGTGTATGGACCAATCAGAAGTGCTCAGATCTGTATCAACCAATGGTAGTCGAGCACAAGGATCCAGATCTATTCTGGCCAATCAGAATTGCTCGATCTGGTTCAACCAATCAGGCGACATAAGCATCAATTCTGTTATGCAATTTGAAAATCTGTTAGAGCTTCTAGAAGTTCCCGTCAAGTGATTTCATCTTCGGGTGCTCACATGGGGTGGAATATGCCTTAGCTTCGTGCTTAGAATCTTCTGGAATGTCCCTAGGTTTTTAAATGCATTGGGACGCGTGAAAAAAGATTACTGAATTACCCTTACAAAAGCTAGGAATCTCCAAAATACCATTTCGCATAGTTTAGGGAACTTTTCGCAAGCTACTGTGACTCCTGAAGCTCTTTTTGCAAAGTTCAGGTTCTGTTCGCAAGGAGTTCCCTTCTTTTCGAATAGGCCAATCATCCTTTCGAAGAGTTTAGGTGCTCTTCGAAAACTAAGCCTGGAGCTTTTAGTTCTTTTCGCAGAGTTCAGGTTCTTTTTGAAATGTTCAGATTCTTTTCGAAAAGCACTCTGTAGTGCATTTTTCTATTCGAATTGCTCCACATTTCTTTTCTGGGTTGAGACTAGGTCTTTACCTCTTCAGTTCAGGCATTTTGACAGCTAGTGAGGTTGTCCCTTCTCTTTCTTCCTTTGGATCGACATGGATTATCATCTTTTTGGCACTTTTAGGCTACTTTCATGGTTAAGCTTGTCTTTCTTGTTAGCTGTAACACAAGCACTTAAAACACTTATTTAGTTCTCTAAGGGTCTTTCAAGGCCCAAGTTAAAGGGTGGAAAATGGTATTTTCTAGTTCTCAACACACCCCCAAACCTAAGCATTGCTAGTCCCTTAGCAAAGTCAAAGATAAAAATAGAGTAAAAAGCCACTTTTGTAGGGAACACAGTTGCATTTAGCATATACAACAAGCCTTTTAAACCCCTAGGTGATCCCTAGTGGAGGAGTGAAGTCTCCTGAGGGTTTTCAGTGAAGGTACCCACAAACTTCTCCAATAAATCAGTTAAGATCAATGCGATTCATTAAAGCAAACTTTCATCCAATCGATTATTCACACCGCATCAACAAAGAAGAAGATTTTCAAGAAAACATCAGTTCAAAACTAAAATTCTGCTGTAATTCCTTTTACCATTCACTCAATTTGTGTCAAAAAGTTATTTACAAGAAAAATTAATGAACAGCTTGCCGTCTATTTGAGAATCCAGCTTTGATGTTACCCCAAATAAGTCGATTTCAAACCCAACTGTCACCAGGTTTTCACTCAACATGCAAGTAAGAGGGTTGTACTATTTCACACGGCTCAAGAGCAGTTACAGCCCACAAATAGGACTATAAGCATCAGCATAGGCATTGCTTTTTAGTTCTGAATTCACTGCTCTTTTTACCATAGATTACACAAATCCTTATCTCCATGTGACAGCTCAATCCATCATTGATTAGTAAGGACTTTAACTTGGGTTGTAATGTGCCTTATGGGTGAAATTTATCAAGAATAAAGGGGTGGAATGGAGTTCAAAATTGAGAAGTCTGTCAAGGTAAGGAGGTGATAGACACACCTTCTTCAATTCAGCACAATTTCATCTTCTTCTTTGAATTTTCAGAGCCAAAGTGACCATCTTTTTCACTTTCTTTTTCAAACTTCCAATGAAATGCCTTCTCCTTTTTTTTTTTTTTTTTCAAAGCAACATTGACTGGAATGCCACATTTCTTCTGCTGATACATCATTGCCTTCAATTTTTTTTTTTTTTTACCAAACTGTTACCGAACTCACCTTTCTTCAGCTTTCTTTCCTTTACCTTCTGAATTCTCAGAGTGAGGGTTAGGGTAAATGAGGTTGATGAGGTTTCAAAGAAATCTTGGATTTATAAAACTCAATTGGTGTGTATCAAGGGCAGTTTTAAAAGGTTGGGCTTTTTGAGGTTCAAACTGTCTAAAAGGAGGCTTTACATCATGTCTTTAATATCATGATTGCTGTCAAACTATTTTAACTTGGATATATGTAACTTCTAGTGATAACAAGCAGGTTTAAACAGTCCCTAGAGCAGAAAAAATTGCCAATTCATACCTCCAAAGAATACATTTCAGGTCCAAATCTCACTGGGTGTGGTTTTCTATCAAATTCCTGAGGTATATCATCACTGTTTTCTCTCGTTTTAGGTTTACTAAAACATCAATTTTCTTTTGGAAATTTTTTGAAATTCACTTCATGAAAGTATTAGAATTACACTAAAAATTAATTTTAAAAGGTTTTAACTTCCTCATTTTTCAAAACAACAGGTGTGAAATTACTTCATTTTCAAAAATTCTACTGATCATAAGCTGCATTGATGTTAACTCAATTATTAACATTTCTGCCACACCCCCAAACCTATGGTGAGCAGGGTCTGCACTGGTCCAATGAAAAGAAAAGAAACAATCAAGCAGAAATCATAATGACAAGAAGAAAGAATAGAAATGCACAGTAATTACACAAGAAAAACCAGAATTTTATATTACAAACTCATGACACAGATAAGTACAATGTGATCTAATAACTGGGGTCAAATCTGTATCATAAGTTGGTTCAATGGGATCGAATCGAGTCATCACACAATGAATCTGGAATCGTGATGGAGTCTCCAACTCGATTTAGCCTTCCCCTGGATTGTGTTTTGTAGCTCAGTGTATTCCTCTGATTTGATCTTTTTGGTGAGGCCACTGTACTTTCCAAGTCTAGTAGTCCTCAGTTTTTCCTGTTCAAGCTGTGCTTGCAACATGGTCACCTTGTGCTGCTCACTCCTAACCATCTGAAAAGTTTGACCCAGCAGGTCCTTCATTTTCTCTCTCTCAAATTTCATGAATAACTCCAATTTCCGAATCTGGTTTTCATAAGGGGTTCTAATGTAAGCTTGCAAATCAGCTAATCACTTGAGGACATCTCGACAGATATATGGATTCTCTTCCATAGCCCTTTTGAGAGCGGCAAATCTGGGAATGGGAATGGAATGGTAGGGGACAAAAGGTATCCTAGCTGTGGGAGTGGGAGAATAGGGGTCCAGAAGGATGAATTCAGGGTCGGTCTGATTGGCTTGATCCGAGAAAGTGAGGAGAGGTGAAGGGGGCTCAACAAGAGCTACCTCAGGTTCAGTTTGGGTAGCATGGGCTGTAGTGGTGAGGGTGGGCGGATCAACCAATACTACCTCAGGTTCTGTTTGGGTAGCATGGTCATCAACAGTAGGTACAGTGGCTAAGGTAGTTGTGTGGGATGTGGAGGCTAAGGATTGGAGAAGGTCATTGGTCACAGATTGATTATCTGTGTTGATCTGTAGTTGGGCTTGGATGGATTGGAGAAAGGTAAATATTTGGCTAATAGATTCAGGTGTGGGTGTAGTATGCATAGTAGGGGCTGGTAAAGCGGAAGTGGATGGTGGAGGTGCAATGGGTGAAATGGCTGTAAAGGGAGAAGTAGCCAAGTGAGTGAAATGAGGAGGGTCAGGTATAGGGACAGATTCAAGCCCAACGTTTTCAAAAATAGACCCCATCAATGATGAATAAGCCTTTGTAGTGAAAATCTCAGGTTCAGGGGTATGGGTTACTTCAGGTGGGTGGGCTGAAGGAGCAGGTGAACTTGAGAGGCTTTAGAGAAGAGGAGTGTTAGGAGATTGTTCAATAAAATCTGTGGCCAGGTCTTGGGCATTGGTGGGAGAAATTGGTGGTGTGAGTATGGCTGGAGTGGTTGGTGTAGAGGGGGAGTCTGCAATTGGGATAATGGTGGGTATGGGAGATGGGACTGCTGGAATAGGTGAAGTGGCAGGAGCTGGACTAGGTGACGAGGGTAAAATGACAACTTCTTCAAGAATGGGTGCAACTAAAGAGCTGGTCACCACAGGAAGGGCAGCTTCTTCAAGAATGGGTGCAGCTAAAGAGCTGGTCACATCAGGGTCTGGCAAAGGAGGTGCTAAGGGAGCTGCAGGGGCAGGCTCATGTATGGCAGGTCCACTAGCAGCTGCAGATGCAGTCTCAGTAGCAATTGCACGTGCAGGCTCACCTTCCTCTCTACTTCTTTTCAGCATTGCTTGGCTTGTAGTCCAAGCCTTTTTCCCAAATGTATGGGGAGCTATGATTTCAAATGGCTCCTGGTCATCAATGTCAAACTTAGCTCTTAGTAGGGCTGTGATCAATCTACCAAATGGGATTCCAGCTAATTTCTGCTCCTTTTTCAACTTGGCACTAATATCAGCCATGGCTTCAAAAATTAACATAGGGGCATTGAAAAATTGCCCCTTAGAAAAATGAAAGAGAGCCTCTAAAATTGGTGTCCTCCTTTCTTGGCAGGGCCTCTCAAATTGGGGTGCCCTCTCCATGGATATTCATTTGACTGCATCTTTCCAAATGATTGGGCAGCATGATCTTGTTCCACCACTAGATCTGGGAACTGTGGTGCAGCGGGACATTGGTCAAGTGAATGAGTAGGGGACTGGCATATCAGACATGCCTCCTCTACTCTTGCAACCATTGGATTTTTAAGTGAGTCCATCAATCTATCAAACTTTGTGGTTAAATTATCCATCTATCTTTCCAACTCATTCACCTCATAAATCTTTCCTTTGGTGGTTTGCTGATTGTTCAACCTAGCAGGATTCACAATATCTCTTGACAAAGATTCCTGTTGAGTTGAGTTTTCACCAATTACTTTAAATAAGTCCCAAACCTCCTCAACAGTCTTTTGCAAGTAAGTGCCTCCACTGGAAGCATCTACCATATTCTTGCCTTCTTGATCAATTCCTTGATAAAAGCTTTGAACAAGCTGCCTACGGGAAATTTGATGATGAGGACATTGCCTTAAAAGTTCCTTAAACCTTTCCCATGCTGCATGGAAAGTTTCAGTTGAGTTTTGTGAGAAGGAAATAATACTTTATCTCAATTGGCTTGTTTTAGTCATAGGGAAGTATTTGGCTAAAAATTGACACTGCAAATCATTCCAAGAAGTTATACTATTTGGTGCTAACATAGACAACCATGCTCTAGCTTTATCCTTTAATGAAAAAGGAAAGGGCCTAAGCTTGGTTGTCTCTGGACAAAGTCCAGCTATGTTGAATGTGGTGCAAAGAGACAAGAGTTCATCCACATGTTTGTATGGATATTCCTTACTCAACCCATGGAAGGAAGGAAGCATTTGGATAGTCGATGATTTGATCTCATAATTTCCTTCAACAGTTAGAAATTGAATGCAAAAGGGAGAATTATAAGCACCAGGTGCAAAGTAATCCCTCAAAAGTTGAGGTTCTTCACCCATAGTAACTGTTTCAGCAGAATTCTGTGTTGTTTGTCTGGTTCGTAATAGCCTTTCAACTTCTAAATTTAGAGGGACAATCTCAGGGCTGAGAGTCCTCCTACCAAACATACAACATGTAATGAGAATCGACGATTTATGCACAGCAAACCTTCAGAATTCCTTTTAAAGTAGATTCCTCTCTTCAAAATGGATATGAATAACTGCACAGATATAAACAATAGTATAGTTTAGCACTGATGTAAAAATAAAAATGAAAACTTAGGTCTACCTATTTTAAAACAAATTCCCCGGCAACGGCGCCAAAAACTTGTTGGTGATTCTGAGTGTGCTTGATTTATTTGTGTTTTGAAAACAGGTTTGCAAATGCTAAGTTATACTGAATCTGGAAAAAAAATAAAGAAATATCAGCACAGAGAGAAGTGAATTAGCCTGCAAGATCAGGGCCAATTGTAGCAAGTTTTAAATGTAAGCGAGTAAAAGATCGTCCACAGAGAATTTATTTAAAATGCAAGATAAACCTCCAGATCTGAGCTACCAGATCTGGCCTCTTATCCTATCTACAGAGCACATAAGATGGGAGGTTGAATTTGTCACATTAACTAAATGATAAAAGTAAAAGTTAAACTAAATGATCCAGATCTGAGTTGGGAGAATTTTGATGTAAATTTATAAAAATGGAGAAATAATATCTAACTTTGATTTGGTCCTTGAAACACAATGAGAATGACTGCAGGTCAAATGAGAGATGATCCAATCTTCATCTGGCTACTAGCACAGATGCAAGAGAAATAAATCTAACTCAAGGATTAAATTTAGGCTTATGGTTATGGTCTGTCCACTTCAATGGCCACAGACCATCCAATAGTCTTTAATCTAAACCCTTAATTCAGAACAAGAAATATCGCTACAAATGCTGTGAGAGATTAGGTTACAAATCTTAATTCCCATAGGATTAATGAATCAAGGGAAATTGCATGAAAAACAGTAAATCTAAAGGAGTCTGGTGCAATAAGGAGATCAGAGGAAACCCTTAACACGAATCCAATTGAGAACGTACGGTTTACAGCAACCTTTTCAAATTCACATTTACAATTACAAATCAGCTAACCCCTTGAGGACATCTCGATAGATATATGGATTCTCTTCCATAGCCCTTTTGAGAGAGGCAAATCTGGGAATGGGAATGGAATGGTAGGGGAGAAAAGGTATCCCAGCTGTGGGAGTGGGAGAAGAGGGGTCCAGAAAGATGACCTCCGGGTCGGTCTGATTGGCTTGATCCGAGAAAGTGAGGAGAGGTGAAGGGGGCTCAAGGTGTTCGGGCTTTGGGTAGCATGGGCTGAGTGGTGAGGGTGGGATCAACTAATACTACCTCGTGTTCTGCTTGGGTAGCATGGTCATCAACAAAAGCTGGCTACAAGGTAGCTAAGGTGGGAAGTGGAGGCTAAGGTTTGGAGAAGGTCATTGGTCACAGACTGATTATCTGTGTTGATCTGTAGTTGGGCTTGGATGGATTGGAGAAAGGTAAATATTTGGCTAATAGATTCAGCTGTGGGTGTAGTATGCATAGTAGGGGCTGGTAAAACTGAAGTGGATGGTGGAGGTGCAATGGGTGAAATGGTTGTAAAGGGAGAAGTAGCCAAGTGAGTGAAATGAGGAGGGTCAGGTATAGGGACAGATTCGAGCCCAACGTTTTCAAAAATAGACCCCATCAGTGATGAATAAGCCTCTGTAGTGAAAATCTCAGGTTTAGGGGTATGGGTTACTTCAGGTGTGTGGGCTGAAGGAGCAGGTGAACTTGAGAGGCTTTGGAGAAGAGGAGTACTAGGAGATTGTTCAATAAAATCTGTGGCCAGGTCTTGGGCATTGGTGGGAGAAATTGGTGGTGTGAGTATGGCTGGAGTGGTTGGTGTAGAGGGGGAGTCTACAATTGGGATAATGGTGGGTATGGGAGATGGGACTACTGGAATAGGTGAAGTGGCAGGAGCTGGACTAGGTGAGGAGGGTAAAATTACAACTTCTTCAAGAATGGGTGCAGCTAAAGAGCTGGTCACCACAGGAAGGACAGCTTCTTCAAGAATGGGTGCCGCTAAAGTACTGGTCATCTCAGGGTCTGGCAAAGCAGGTTCTAAGGGAGCTGCAGGGGCAGGTTCATGTATGGCAGGTCCACTAGCAGCTGCAGATGCAAGCTCAGTAGCAATTGCAGGTGCAGGCTCACCTTCCTCTGTCATTCTTTTCAGCATTGCTTGGCTTGTAGTCCAAGCCTTTTTCCCAAAAGTATGAGGAGCTATGACTTCAAATGGCTCCGAGTCATCAATGTCAAACTTAGCTCTTAGTAGGGCTGTGATCAATCTACCAAATGGGATTCCAGCTAATTTCTACTCCTTTTTTAACTTGGCACTAATATCAGCCATGGCTTCAAAAATTAACATAAGGGCATTGAAAAATTGCCCCTTAGAAAAATGAAAGAGAGCCTCTAAAATTGGTGTCCTCCTTTCTTATACGCCCGACTATTTTTCGCTAGATTTTGGTCAGGCGTATATATTATAGACGCCCGTCCAAAAATGGCAGTTTTTTTAACTGCCCGACCTCCTGTCTTGATTTTGAGGCCCAACGGCCCCCTTGTATGCTATGGACCCCGATCTGGCCCCCCCTTGGAAGCTCATATATCATCAGCCATGGTGCACGCGTCCCCAAATGACCCTTCGAGTTTCGTTTGATTGGCCCAAAGGGACTGTGCTACAATAAATGGATCCAAATCCGTAGGCGCCCACCTAATGCGCCCACAAAAAAAAAAGAGAAAGAAAAATAAAAAATACAACGCTGGTTCTCAAAAGTGCGTCGCAAAGCCTGTTTGCCCCACTCCGAGAGCCGTGTTAAATCAAGTCGGAATGATCGGGTTCACCCGAAAGCTCTCGAACCTCGTTCATACAAGGACACCGCGTCTTAGGTAATCCCTTAACCCCTCCCTTCTCTATAAATTGAGAGGTCCCCCTCTTCCCAAGGGGTTGAATTTTTGTTGAAGGATTAGAGAGTGCTTAAAGAGAGAACCCTAGTGAGAGAAAATGCCAATATTTCTCCAGAATTCCAGCATGCATACTTCATCTATTCCAGTCCATTTCCACCATTAGATCACTCCTTTTAGCTAAAACCTAGCCTCTAGCTTCACTCTACACCCCCTATTTTATCGAATCCTACCATTAGAATCCATTTCCATATCGTTTAAACCATCAGAAGCACGCCAAAGAGGAGGACTTCCACGGTGCAACAAGGGCCCGTGACCTCCGGCTCACCCCTCTCTTCCTCTACCTTCTTGGTGTCTCCTCCGTCCAAGGATTCAAGCCGTTACGTCGCTAAAATTTTAGTTTTGGCTCAAAGCTTGATAGGACTGTATTACCTTCGGGCAAGGGGAAACTCCGCCCTTTTATTTTTATTTTGGCCATAGATAGAGACCGCTACGTGTGGGTTGATCGGGTGCGTAAACCCTTCCCGATCAATAACCGAAGCCCCTACCCTAGAGCCTTTGGCAAAGACCGATAAATCATAGTCATATTTAGCACTTCGGTGCTCAAAATATTGATTTGAAGTTTTCACGGGTCACCAAAAGCTCCTGGTGGCGACTCTACATTTTCATTAAAAGCGAGCGCATCGCCGCGACGGGTTCGAGAGGATCCACGATCGCACATAAAGGCAGTCCTATAAGCCCACAGAGCATCCTACAGCTTCAAGGACCAGTACTTCCTATCAATCCTCACAATGTTTTCCAAAATGTGCTTGATTTCTCTGTTAGAGATCTCCACTTGTCCACTGGTCTGTGGGTGATATAGAGAGGCAATTCTATGTAATAGAGTACTTCTTAAGCAATTTCTCAAAGTGCCTGTTACAGAAATGACTCCCCCCATCACTAGTAATAGCTTTGGGGGTGCCAAATCTGGAGAAAATATTATCCTTTAAAATTTTAAGGATAACTGTGTGGTCATTGGTTCTTGTGGCAATAACTTCTACCCATTTGGACACATAGTCCACAGCCACAAGAATGAAATTAAACCCATAGGAAGGAGGAAATGGACCCATGAAGTCTATTCCCCATATATCAAACAATTCTACCACAAGGATGGGGTGCAATGGCATTGAATCTATTTTGGATATGCTCTCCATCTGTTGACATCTTTGACAGGCCTTGTAGTGCTCCATTGCATCCTTAAACAAGAATGGCCAATAAAATCCACTTTGGAGCACCTTTGCAGCAGTCTTTTTTCCCTCGAAATAACCTCCACAGGCTTGCTCATTGCACATGGAAAGAATGTTGTAGAACTCACTTTCGGGAACACACCTTCTATCAATCTGGTATGCACAACACTTGTAAAGCTAAGAGTCCTCCCACATAAAATATTTGACCTGAGAGAAAAACAAGTCTTTGTCCATCTTGGACTAATGTCGGGGAATCCTTCTAATAGTAAGATAGTTCACAATGTTTACAAACCAGGGCACACTCATTATGATGGTAAAAAGTTGCTCATCTGGGAAAGAATCATTCATAGGCATGTCTGCACAGTGAGCCATTAAAATTCTAGACAAGTGGTTTGCAACCACATTCTCCACACACTTTCTATTTTTGATCTCTAGATCAAACTTCTGTAATAGGAGGATCCATCTGATCAACCTAGGCTTGGCTTCTATTTTAGAAAACAGGTATTTCAGGGCTGAGTGATTAGTGAAAACAATAATTTTAGACCCTAAGACATACTCTTTCTCGATTGGTGGTGTAGTTCAGTGAGCATCAATTCAATGTCTTGCTTATAATAAACTACACTAGGTAGTTTATCTTTCTCGCCCTTGCACCAATTGCAAAATCCAAAGCATCACACATGAGCTCAAAGGGAAGGAAGTAATCTAGGGCTTGAATGATAGGGGCAGAAGTCAAACAGTTTTTCAAAACCTCAAAGACAGTCAAGCACTCAACAGTGAATACAAAAGGCACCTCCTGACACAGCAAGTAGCACAGAGGTTTAGAAAATTTATTGAAATCCTTAATGAACCTTCTGTAGAAACCAACATGCCCAAGGAAGGACCTAACTTGCTTGACAGTTTTTGGAGGAGGCAAATGTGAGATCAGATCAATCTTTGCTTTGTCCACCTCAATCCCTTTTTTAGAAACCACATGACCAAGAACAATTCCTTGGGCAACCATGAAATTGCTCTTTTCTCAGCTCAACACTAGGTTGGTTTCCTTACATCTCTGAAACACAAGAGAGAGATGATGCAAACACTGATCAAAATCATCACCATGCATAGAAAAATCATCCATAAAAATCTCCAAACACTTGTCTAGCATGTCAGAAAAAATTGCATACATGCATCTCTGGCAAGTAGTAGGAGCATTACATAGTTCAAAAGGCATCCTTCGATAAGCAAAAGTGCCAAATAGACAAGTAAAAGTTATTTTCTCCTGATCTTTTGGATACACAGGGATATCCATCAAGAAAGCAATAGTAAGCTTTTCCTGCTAACTTATCCAGAATCTGGTCAATGAAGGGCAGTGAGAAATGATCCTTCCTAGTCTTGGAGTTCAATTTTTTTATAGTCAATGCACACCCTCCAACCAGTGGTCTCCCTAGTTGGCATTAATTATCTAGACTCATTGGGCACTACAGCGATGCCAGACTTCTTAGGCACCACCTGCGTAGGTGACACCCATTCAGAATATGAAATTGGATAGATTACTCCAGCATCAAGCAGTTTGACCACCTCTTTCATCACCACTTCCTGCATATGAGGATTTAACTTCCTCTGCATCCCCCTAGAGGGTTTGGAACCCTCTTCTAGATGAATCTTGTGGATACACACAGCTGGGTTAATCCCCCCCAGATCAGTAATAGTCCATCTAATTGCCTTCTTATGCATCTTGAGCACACGAAGCAATTTTCCTTCTTGCTCCTCAGTGAGGGAAGAAGAAATAATCACAGGAAAGTTTTTATCTTGCCCCAAGAATGCATACTTGAGAGTGCTTGGGAGCTGTTTTAGCTCCAAATCAAGTGGACTGACAAGTGAAGGCAACAAAGGTTCCTTGGATGGTTGAGGCAGGGGCAGCAATTTGGGTCTCCATGTAGAGTGCTGCACTAGGCCCCCGAAAGACTTTGATGTGTTGCTATCTTCAGCCATATAAATTGGGGCCTCCTGCTCATGAACCTCAGTCCATACATGTTCAAACTCCTCACAAACTTTATCCCAATCTAATAGATTGGTATTTTCCTCTACCAGGTTCTCTAGTACATCAACTGCAAAGCAATCCTCATTGTACAGCTGAGGTTGCTTCATAGCATTGTACACATTTAATTTTACCTTCATGTTCCCAAAGGTCACTTTCATTACCCCTGATATGTATTATATACAAGCAATGGCTGTGGCCAAAAATGGCCTGCCCAAAATGACAGGGATAGGAGTGGTGCCCTTTGAAGGTTCCATGTCCAAAAAGAAAATCAGCAAGGTAAAAGAATTTGTCCACCCCAACCAGTACACCTTCAACCATTCCCATAGGCCTTCTCTCAGACCTGTTAGCCAACTGAAGCACAACAGATGTTGGTTTCAGCTCCCCCAACCTTAGCTGTTCATATACTGAATATGGGTCCTAAGTCTAAGAGAGCTCTGCCTATGGTGTGATCACTAATAATACAAGGGATGGTAGGCACCCCTGGGTCCTGAAGTTTGGCTGGTGTGGAAATAGACAACACAGACTTGACATTCTCAACTGTAAAAACCTTTTTAGACAAATGGACCCTTGTCTTCCTCTTTTGGGTACAAAGGTCTTTTAGGAACTTAGCATAGGCTAATACCTGTTTGATGGCATCAAGCATAGGTAAATTGATCTTAACTTGCTTGAAGGTCTCCATCATTTCTTTCATTTTGGCATTCCCCTTATCAAAAGGAGAAGGACCTTTAAGTGCATGAGGAAATAGCAGCTGTCGTACTGCTGGCACCTCAACTGCATGTTTAGCCAACTCATCAGAAATTTTTTTGTTTTGATTTTTTTCATTTTTTTCTTTCTATGGGGGCTCAACCACAGCCCCATTATTTTGTTCCTGCTGTTCCTCAGGAGGAGATGAATTCTTCTTCTCCTTTGCACTTTCCTTTTTCTCCATTTTTTCTATCTTCTCTCTGTCCACCAGATTGTTCACCACCTTACCACTCCTTAGGGTAGTAATTGCTTTAGCTTCCTCATGGGTTGAGAAACCTTTACCAATCATATAGTGACCCTTTGGGTTGTTTATGGTCTAGCATGAGAGCCTGCCCTCCTCTCTTTCGGTCAAAGCATTGGAGATTTGATTAAGCTGGTCTTCAATTTTCTTTATGCTTTAACTATGAGAGTTCACAGTTTGTGATAAAGATCCCAGGTTTTGTAGTGATGACAAAATCTGTTCTTCAAAAGAGGGCGCTCTAGGTTGTGGTGGGGGCAATGCCAATTGGTTTGATTGTGGGGCAGACTGTTGGAAGGGTTGTCTAGGTACAAATTATGTTGTGGATGTGGTCTATATTATAGAGCTTGTTGTTGCTGATGGGGTTGCTGATAATTATCTTACTTTCACCTCAAATTAGGGTGGTTTCTCTATTAATACCTAGCAGGCGGTTGTTCATATGATTGGGCAGCATTTGCATGCTTCATAATCAACTCAGGAAATTGACCAGCTAATAGACAATCCACAAGTGAGTGTTGGTGATTGGCATATCAGACATGCCTCTTCCACTTGTGCAGCCATTCTAGGCTGCATCACATTCATCGACTTATTAAATTTCAGGCTCAGACTATCCACCTTTCTTTCCAGGTCATTGGACACATTGACCTCATACATCCTTCCTCTAGAGGTGGGTTCCTTTACCATTTTAGTTGGAGTCTCAATGTCATTTTGGGACAGAGACTCTTACTACATGAAATTCTGACTGATTATATCAAAAAGTTCCCAAGCCTCATCAGCAGTCTTGTGGAGATAAGTACCCCCACATGAGGCATCCACCATATCCTTGCTCTTGGGATCAATTCCTTGGTAGAAGCTCTGGACAAGCTGCCACTGAGGAATTTAATGGTGTGGACATTGGCTCAATAGTTCTTTAAACCTTTCCCATGCTTGATGGAAATCTTCAGTTGAGAATTGAGCAAAGAAAATTATGCTCTTCCTCAACTGGCTAGTTTTAGACGTAGGGAAAATTTTAGCGAAAAACTGGCATTGGAGGTCATTCTGGGATTGTATGTTGTTTGCTGAGAGCATGGAGAGCCAAGTTCTAGCTTTATCCTTTAATGAAAAATGAAAAAGCCTCAGTTTGGTGGCTTCCTCTCCCAAGTCAGCAATATTGAATGTGGTGCATAGGGCAAGGAACTCATCTATGTGCTTATATGGGTCTTCTTTACTTAGCCCATGGAATGATGGCAGCATTTGGTTCGTTGAGGATTTGATTTCATAATTTCCTTCAACTGTAGGAAATTGAATGCAGAAGGGGGATGAATATACCCCTGGTGCATAGTATTCCTTCAATGTTCTATGTTGCTCACCCATCACAACTGGCTCAATATTAACAACAAGGGTTTGTGTGGTCTGCCTAAGTCTAAGGGCTCTCTCTATATCAGGATTTGGAGGTTCTAAGTCAGGGTTAAGAGACCTTCTTCCTAGCATACAACACACACACACAACAAGTAAAAATAGGCCTTACAGCATGCTTAAAGAATGATAAACTAAGTTACTAATAGACTATTGCTGAAGTTAATGCATTAATCAGAAAGGAAAGAATAAGCAAGGGAGAGGGGATGCAAACTAAGGCAAGCAAGCTCTAGCTGTTGCTTCCAACTCCTCTTTTTACTGCTATTCTAGATCTGCAGAAAACTAATTTAAATTCAGTAGTACTTTTATTCAAACACAGTAAATACAATAAATGAATTTATATAAAAGTAAAATAAAAACTCAGATCTACTATTTAGATCAAAGATCCCCAACTGCGACATAAAAAACTTGTTGGTTCAAATAGCTGTTGTTGTTATTATAAATCAAAGAAGGGAGTTAACTGGAATGGAACAACATTCAAAAGACAGCAATCTAAATCATAGTCCTGCAAGATCCAGGGGCCTGTTGAAGTAAGTTTTAAGAAGTAAGAGTTTATCCCACAGAGAAATTTGATCTAAGAACCTAAGGGTGAATAGTAGATCTCCAGATCTGGCAGCATTAACCTAAACTAGAAAGCAAAGGTAAAGAGAGGGAGTTTTGGGTGTCACTATCCACTAAAATAGAAAATTAAAGAACATATCTATACTATAGAAAGGGTTTTAGAAGAGATGGAAATGGATCTAGAAAATAAACTAGAAAATGGTGAGAAGTAATAAGATTGGGACTGAGACCTTTACTGAAACAGGGCCTGATCAAACAGAGAAAGGGTTAGATCCCCATCATTCCTTCATTTGGCTGCAAGCTAAACACAAGGATATAGAATTCGATCCAACCCAAATGATATGGAATAGTCTTAGGGTTGTGATCTATCCACTGAGTGGTCACAGATCACCCTAGGGATAGATTTCAGTCAAGGGGATTGAGATCAAAACATTAAAAATCACTACAACTTCTATACATGAAAGGCTACAAGCTCTTGCATCCATAGGTACATGCAATCCATTAAATTCTTGATGAGAAACATAAAAAATATCACAGATTGAATGAATCAATATAAACAACTTTCATTGCATATAATCAAAACTTACAATGATCAGCTCTCCAAGCTGCAGTCAATACAGATTCCAATTCTTTACAAATTTTCATTACCTTTTTATAGTAAAAACACTATCCTATCTATTACAAAAAATCTTAGCCAGCAAGTGCTGAGCAAAGGAGATAAGAAAAGGAAAAAGATGACCTAACCCTAACACTAGTCTCAGCATAGAAAAAACCTCTGGGCTAAGAGCCAAATTAGGAAAATGTTAGATGCCTCATTTTAGCTAACATTAGAGCTTATATACAACTTCCACAACAGATCTCTGTGCCTTGGCCAATCAGAAAGAATGAAACTCCAGTTAGTTTGGCTTCTACTATTATGGCCCAGTTACAGCCAAGTGTTGCCTAGGTTAGAAGGGAATGGATCTGCATGTTGGGGCATGTGCCACAGAGGCTGTGGAATCCCAAAAATGTCCCTGTGTACTGACTGAGAAGTTGGGAACCCGTGCCTCGCCAAGATGAATGGTTACATTTTGCCTCTCGCGTGGTTCTCGCGTGGTTGCTTTAGTTACAGAAGAAGGCTCGCCAGGTTCTCTAGTGGTGCAGATTAAGCAACTCACGAGGATGAGTGCTGCCTATTATGCATCTCACACAGATTTTGCATGGATGAATTAGCCGCTGAAGAATGCTCACTAGGTTCCACTGCTATGAATAATGCAACTCGCACAGATGAGGCTCCAGGTGGTTTAGCTCGTGATGACTTCTCCAGGATTAAATGCAACTCGTGAGGTTTCTCGACAGGATCAATTCTTGCTGTCTCACGTGGTTGGCTTTGATTTTGAAGTGCGCGAGAGCTTAGCGACAGATTTTCTGAAGCTACCTCTGCACAAGAACTAAGCGAGGGATTTCTTGAAGCCTGTGTCCTCATGAGAACTTGTTGAGCAGATAATAGCTTGACTATCTCAACCTCGCGAGAACTACGTGAAGGGGGCTTGTAACACTCTGATCCTCGCAAGGACTGCGGGAGAGTGTTTTTTAAAGCTCTTCTGCCATTGAACTGTGCAAGATCTTCTCGAGAGCTTTAAGTGCTACAAGCTTGGACTTCGCGAGAGCCATACGAGGCTTCCTTTTTACTTCTCTGCTGTTGTGCACAGTCTGCTGTAATAGTCTTCTCTGCTTGGGTCCATCTTCCTTTCATCTGTTGGACTTTTAAGGTCCACTTAGGCAACAAAAATGCTCACCATGGTGTGTACCACCATGGTGTACCCTCTATTCTTTAATCAGCTGCAACCCTTAGCTTTAAAACTCTCTCTCTTCTTGGCCTCCAAAGTGTGGACTGTTGGACTTTATATAATGAAATTTTACATCTATCACCGGAGGCCATACCTCCTAAACATACAATCCAAGACGAAAGCCTAGAACCTAACCTACAACCTAAAGCCTAATACGGAACCCAAAATGGACACAAACCTAAAACTTGATGCACGGAGCATCCAATCAGAAGCAACAAAAAGGCCGGGAGAGGATTGGTTGGGGAACACCCTTTCCATCCATTTGGAGGACTTCCCTCCCACCGTCTTCACCTCCTAACAATAATGAAGGATGTATGTCATCCCTCAATCCCAACACCCCCCAAGCCATGCTAGATCTCCATCCAAGGCGACTTCAAAATGCATGAAACAATGAAGATTGGAAGAAATGGCATCAAAATCTGACAGTTGTGTCACACAGTAGAAACACTCTAAACTCGTTAACTCAGATATAGAGAGAGAATGAAGAAACATGAAAATTCATATATATATATATAAGCACTTGCCTAATTAAGCACAAGAATCATAACGCGTAATCCAATTAAGCGCAGGAAGATCTATGCGAAAACTAAATCGTGCCACTAGATTGGGTGCACAATTAAACTGTCGTACGCCTTAAAGCCCCGACAAATTGATCCTGTGCTGGAAACATACTGCGTAATCAAGTCATCTGCACATTTTGCCCCTGTGGCCGAGTGATGCTCCAATCACACACAAAGAATTTGGTTCGTAATTAGATTCCATGCACACGCCCAAACGCGTAATTACCCCTTTGAATCTTTCAATCATGCGATCCCTCCCAAGTGCGCAATTGAGATAAGCACCCATATTCAAGTGCGCAATTCCCAGCTATAACACACACCTCAAGCAGAATACATACTTCCAATGGAATAAACATATGCCTTCAACAAAAACCCTAATAAAACAAATATGCAAGACAACCTATCGAGACGCATATATAATCACCTAGGTCCATCACGAAACAATCAAAGCTAAGGGCATCTCCTCGTAGTCCCATCGCAACTAAGTCACCCCCTGACGACCTACTGCGAATTAACGTCTGACCTCGGTCAAAATTATTCCCTAGAGTCTCATCGCGTACTCACAAGTACACGTGACCACTCCTCAACATCCGCTGCATAAAATAAGCTGATAAAATAAGATAAAATCATCACTCACAATCCCATTGCGACACAAAGCAAAAAGTAACGGTGACAAACTAACCAACCATGCTACCCGTCCCATCACGATCAATATCACTCTCCCTTATCCCATCGCGTAACTGACCAGAGGGAGAGAACCGCTGATATCCCATCACACATCACCACGATAACTCGTGTCCCATCGTGATAGGATGCACATATCCAACGCTACCCCAACACCTAAGCTCATCGGTATAAATCAACCAGTCCCTCACGTCCCATCGAATGCCAAAACATCACCACGCAACCCCACATGCCATGTGACCAAAGGTAGGCTAAACCGATGCCCCATCGTGAGGAGCCAAGAATAAGCCTCCCAAAAATCTTACGAAGACATCACCTATCAAAGAAAAGAGACACCATCATCGTCCCATCACAGCGTCAAAACAGCCAAAGAGCCATCAGACCAACACCTCATCACACACTCATAAACACATCCCGTCGCAATGCAACTATAGCCTGATCTTGTCATATAACCCAAGATCTGCCAAAGAAAAATAAACATAGCTTTCCCATCACAGAACCGCCAATGTCCCATCACCAACTGCACTTCTCTGAAATTATGTCGTAACTCGCTACGGCACATGACCAGAAAGGAAGGCTCATCCAATATCCCATTGCGAAGAGTCGAACCTCCCTCCGAACATCCTACCACGACAATCATCACATCCCGTCGTGACGACTCCTAAATGCCCCATCACGCAATAGTCACCAGACTCCACCATAATAGAAACACATGACTACCAACAGAAGAGAAGAGAAACTTCTCCAATGTCCCATCACACCCATCAACTAACAAGTCCCATCGGGAGCATTTCATCAAGTGACCTAGACATCTCATCACATTCGCGGCCATCAGCCCCCACTACAACACTCAACAGAGGGGAGGATAAAATCGCTGATGTCCCATTACGTGAGCCCACACAATGAACTAAATGAAAGAGGAAGAATAGAGCCTCTGATGTCCCATCGCAGTTCACACCCCTCCAAAATGTTCCGTCACTACTCTCTCATCGGAATATAAAGCAGCACCGAAAGTCACCTTGACAATGCATAAACACCAACAAGAAGGTTTTGAGTTCATGTGCAAAAATTCACACAAAAAAAGCTCAGTAGCCCGAGAGCGATAAAGCCCGCTGATACAAATGGTGTGGGTGGTTGTGTGATTTCTCATGCTTCCACAAAGAGCCCGAGTCCTTCCGATGACTTCACCTCTACACACTTTTGTCCCATTGCGTAACCTTACATGCCCAACAAGGGCGAATCAAATTAGAAGGAGAGTAAAGTCTCTAATGTCCCATCTCGATGCCACCACAACAGCCGACCAATCCCATTGCAAGCAAAATTCTCTCGCCAACAACAAATTAGGTAAGTAAACACCCCTATCTACTCGATATTTCCTATAAAATATAGTTAGATAATATTAAGTCAAAATGTTTTCAAAATCCGTCTTTCTCGACTTGCGAATCACTGTAGTCCTCCCATAAGAGACAATCATTAATATTTTTCAAGAAGGTCAAATGGAGTATTCGGCATACCAAGTATCGTCTTGACAACCACGTAAACGATCAAGTCCACAAATCCCGTACCGGTGGATCTGCTCAGCGATGTTTCAGAAGCCATATTTTTCACTGATTTACCATCGAATTGATCTTAAATTAAAATCCCTAAATTTTCAATATATATATATATATAGTTTTAAAAACAAAAAAAATAATAAATAAACAATACTAAATAAAGCCTCTACTCCAATCTGTTCTATACCCTAGGAAACCGAGCACTAAATATGCTCAACTTTGAAAAATCACAAATGTCCACTGGAAAGGGACGCTTGGCGTACCATTGGTATGAGCAATGACACGCTCGATGTGACATGCCTTGCGAAAGCCATAGCCATTATATAATATTATATTTTGTTATTCGGTCTCTGGACCTTGTCTCTAGACACTTGTATGACGCCCCTCGGTACCTCGACTGTGTCATTTTCCTACTGTTTAACTGCCACTTACAGTAAGTCGTGACATGCGACAGGATGCCCCTTGCACCCACAGATAAGGATATGATGATCATTCTACCGTTTCACTACCCCTTGAAGCAAGTCGCGATATGCGACGAAATGCCCCTTGCACCCGTGGCTTAGGATATGCCGATTTCCCCCGTTGACTGCTACTCACAGTAGGTCACGATACGCGACTGGATGCCCCTCACATCCACGAAATATGCTTTTCGATAGCTACCACTGGGCCCCAAGTGCTCCTTTTAGCTTGCACTAATAGATAAGAAAGCCAAGCATGTAATGTCAGCATCCCCAGTCTACATTCATGATTTCCCAAAAGGAACGAGAAGGCACCTCGGAAGAGGGGTGTCTACTTCTTCAATGCATTCTTACTTCATAAGAACGCACCGAAGAGGAGCATCTATAGACACCCAAATTTTACCCTCTCGGAGTATACAAACCTATTTGGTCAACCTTTGACCTTGCCCATAACTTTCAAAGAGGACTTACCTTCTTTAAAAGCTTTAAGACCCTAACACGGGGACCATATACTGAAATAATAGTATATGGCTGTGACCACCCAGATTTTGACACCCCAAAACTCGTGCCATCGGCACGACCCTCGAGGCCGTGCCCCATATTCCTGCATGAAACATTTGATATATCTACACAACTAGAAAGTAAAACATGTATTAACTAACAAATACAAAACTAAAACTCCAGTTCTATAAGATAAAGTCAAAATGTGAAGCTCAAAAGACAGTTCTAATCTCATGCCACTGCATGAGCAAAAGAACCAACCTGAACCATCGGTGACAAAACAGTCGTCACCCCAGATGGTTCGCCAAAAAAATCTCACAAAATATTACATTATCTTATATAAAAGGCTGGACATACCAAGTCATACAATTCTCTCTCGAAACAATTCAAAGTACGCAATGGGTCCTCTAGAAGAAATCATCAAGAGGGGGCTCTGACTCCTCCCCAGGCACATAATCCGAATCCTCCGGATCTACATCTCCCGAAGCAGCAGCAGCAGCAGTAGCTAACACTGGACCTGTGATGTATAGTCTAAAAGGGTGAGCTACATCCTAGCTCAATAGGAAAGATATATGAACAGGTAAATCTATCTTACTCACATACATTTCATGACATAATGGAAACATGCTTTAATTTATAGAGAATATTTAGGAAACAATTTGAGATATTAAAAGACTAAACAAAATGTAATTGCTACACTACACATGTCATCTCATGCTCAACTGGTTCTCATATTACAACTGGGCTGGTCTCATGACTTCAATCAATTAACTTAAATAATCCTTGAGCAATATAGCATGGAGCCCCGATGAAATGCCCTCCATTGTCGTCTAATCAGACTATTTTTCATGTGATCTAGCTCGAGTCCCTTTCATGTAGGCGACTGGCACATAACTCATATACATTCCTGGGATGTCTTACTAGTGTACAGATTGGCCGCCGTATCGATCACGAATATTCTATCGAGTCAGTCACAGGTATACCACCCAGTCGGTGGGGTATTCTATAAACCTTAAATCAATTGTGCACTACATATAGTTATTCACCATGTAATTGTGCTAATTATTAGTAGTCCAAGCCCATTCACGTGTTTTCTATCACATGTACATTCGCATTAACCATGCATCCCTAGGATGTCACACATTTAGATGCATCATATAGATGCCCAGTTCTCATCCACATCCCTGGGATATCTCTTTTCTTATACTTATAACTTCCTCATTTTAGTGTATGCACATACATTAAGTTTCACACATTTTTCTTAGCATTTTAAACCCATGCACTTATCCATGTTTTAAACGAACATGCATACATAGAATGTCACTACATACGTGCATTCGTAATCAAGTGTACAAGTTCAGAACATCCCCTACCTCGAAGCAATGTCATCACTCAATCACATCAATACCACATAAGGGTCAAGCGTAACAACCATACGCCAAATGAATAAAAACACTCGTAGAAATGCTCACAAGAATCAAGGGAAACATAACTCCAAAGAACTAATCAAAATAAAATAAACATCTATGTTATACCTCGTGCAAGCGACCACTTGTCCTCGCACGAGTGACCATTTGTCATCGCTTGAGCAATCACTCACCCTCGCTCGAGCTATTATAATCGAGGTCACCTGAAGCTCACGCGAGCCCTCGCACGAGCGATCTTCCCTTTATAAAACTGTCTCGCGCGAGTGAGAACAAAACATATTTTCTTTCTATATTGGTCTTCTCACGGGAGCAAACTATTATAATCGTGCGCGAGAGGAACAACTACCTCTACAGCTCGAGCTTCTCAAGAACTTTAATCTTACCCTATTTAAAACTACATTTAATACACCAACAAACCCATCATAAATACATCATTTAATGATCTTAATTAACTAAATACATACCTTAAATGCTAGATCTCCCATGGATTTGGTCCATGATCTTCTTAACAAAAGAGAGTTTCAAAACCCCTTTATCCCACTCCTATCTTGATCAATCTGAAGCACAAAACCCTTCGATCTTCCTCAATGGTTTCACCACAACTTCCTTATCTCATAAATTTAACATCCATAAGGTAGATCTTATCTTTGGATCAAAAGAAAATCCTATCTCTAAATTTGTCTACAACTCAAACCCTCTTTCTTCTTATTCTCTATTTCACTCTCTCTCTTTACTTAATCAAAAAGGATACCTGTATTAGGACTCCTCCCCCTTTTCTCTAACTTGCAAGGAGCTAGTGTGTTACACACACACACCCATATAATCTGTTTCACATCACTTACTCCTATGTCCAACACATACACTTAAAAGTGTATAAGGCAAGTGTGGTTCCCTTGTGACCCACAAACACACAAGCATAGTGCAGGTCGCACATGACCTACACTGTTCTAGGGTTATTACAATGGCTGAACACAGGCTGAAACAATAGCCTTGTGGATCGGACCCCACTTAGTCCCGACAAAATCCTGAATTACGCGCCCACACAAATGTGTGCAATCCGATTGCACGCCCCCTAGCTAGCGGGCAATTGGTCCCATTGGACCAGGATCGCCCTTTCCGTGACCCGCCTTAGAATTATATTGCGCGTGCTCTAATCCAATTGCATGCCAAATCACTAACGCGCAATTAGTCCAATATGGACTGGCCTCTAACCTTCTAGAAGCTGCCTTAAGGCCCTATTGCGCATCCAAACTAGAACGCGCAATCGATTGTGCGTTTTGTACAAGGCGCACAATTAGTTCTAACTTGATTAGAACTCGGACACTTGGCTGAGCCAGTCAACCGATCACTCATTGAGTCGGTCACCGACTTAAGGCTATTAAGCACCCAGAATAGGGTGCATAATCAGAATAAGCAAACTAGATTGAGCGTGCAATCAGTTAATTGCACACCTCCAATAGGGAGCACAATTACCTGAATACCTATGAATAGACCCCTACCCCACACTGAAATGGACATCAAGCAATCGAGTTTTCAAGTTCCTTTCTTACGAGTTTAGGGATTTTGAGACTTTCTCTTCAGCGCTTAGCTTCAGGCAATTTCTTAGTTCTAGTTTTTAATTACTTTTCTAGTTCTAGATTCTAGTTCTAGTTTTAGTTCTTAATTTCGTAGATTTTAGATTTTAGTCTTTTAATTTCTAGCCTAAGGTATTAGTTCTAATTCTAGTTTTTAATCTCTGGTTCTTAGCTTCTAGAACCATTCCTTAGTTTTTCAGTCCTTAGATTTTGGTTCTAGTTTTTTAACCATAGTTTCTAATTCCGATTCTTAATTTTAGGTTTTCGATTCCAACTCTTATCAAACTCTTAGTGCCCTTAATTTTGGTTCTAGGTTTTAGTTCCTAGAACTGGTTTTTAATTTTAGTTTTAAGTTTCGGTTTCTGGTCCTTAATCTCTAGAGCCAGATTTCAGTCCCAAATTATTTTCAAAATTCTAATTCATAATTTTCTCGTTTTGATCTAAGTCTTCAAAATCGTAATTTCCCAATAAAAATCAAATTTTCAATCTATATTATTTTTAAAATGACCTTTAGCCAATCGATTTGCCCAAGGGAGCTTACGGAGGGTACCCGGGAACGGGGCCGATCCTTATTAGCATAGCGGGCCAAACCCCCTTTTTTTAGATTCCTAGTAGAAGTAGGAAACTTATAATAATTAGATTCCTAATAGAATTAGGAAACTTAAAATAATTAGATTTCTAATAGAATTAGGAAACTTAAAATAATTAGATTTCTAGTAGAAATAGGATATTTAAAATAATTATATTTCTAATAGAATTAGGAAATTCAAAATAATTAGATTTCTAGTGTAAGTAGGATGCTTAAATTGATTAGACTTCTAATAGACTTAGAAAACTAAATTAATTAGACTTTTAATAGAAATAGGATACCTTAGTTAATTAGGCTTTTAGTAAAAATAGGACAATTATGGTAATTAGATTTTTAACAGAACTAGGATACCTAGGTTAATTAGAGTTCTAATAGACTTAGGATATTTGGATTAATTACACTTCTAATAAAATTAGAACACTTAAAAGAATTAGACTTTTAGAATAATTAAGATACTAGAAATAATTAGATTTCTAACAGAATTAGGACACTTAAGATAATTAGACTCTTAATAAAATTAGTATATTAGATTCCTTGTAGAATCAGGAGATCAATAACAATTAGACTCCTAATAGGATTGGGACTCATAGGTTAGTCAAACTTCTAATCAGATTAGGACTCTTAGGTTAGTTAGACTCCTAGTAGGATCAAAAGATTAGTTTAATCAGATTTCTAGACTAGTTAGAAGATTAAATTAATTAGACTCTCGGTAGAATTATGATAACTAAAGCAATTAGATTTAGGGTGAGAATAGGAAAACCGAGCTAACTAAATTTGCAGGTGACCCAGTGTTGCTGACGTCGGCAGGCCGACGATTCAATAAAGAAGTCAAACCCACACCCCGAAAGGCGTGATCAGTGACGTGTTGCATGTCGATAAATATCTGTAGCTGGCGATCGCAATGAACCAGGTATTAGGATTTACCACTTATATTTATGCATTTTAATTTACCATTCATCATTTTCGTCAGAGTCCACATATTCCAAATTGGGCCACTCTTTCCGGGGATCGAAAGGAACTCAGAAAAAGTGTGTACCAACACTAATATGTAAAAGATTGGAAATAAATTGACCTCTATATCTGATTCAAGGTAGTCAATGGTGTCAAGAGTAGAACCGTTAGTGGCATGAAAAAAGTTTGCATGGGAAAAATTGGGACCTCGTAATAACATAGTAAGGATTGTGCGAGAAAGAAAGTGTTTTTAAAGGTTGTTTCAAGAGAAAGTATTTTTAAAAGCTTATTGCAAACATTTTAAACTTTAACTTGTTGAGTTAAAGTTTTTCTCATGACTAATATGATGTTACAATTTGGGGTTTTTCAAACAACAAACTTTGGAAATTGGATTTTTCTATAAATGCAGAAAGTTAAGGGGTTTTATATAAATTTGAAACTTAATAAGGGTTAAGGGGTTTCGTATGTTATACACTAATTATATAGTATATAATATAGACTATAGTGGTATATACTAAGTATATAGTATATAACATATACTATAGTAGTATATATAGTATATAATATATACTATAGTAGTATCTAAATATTATATATTATAAACTAACTATATAGTAACTATAGTAGTATATATTAACTATATATTATACACTAACTATTATAGTATTATATTATATATTATACAATGTGTACACTATCTATATATATAGAGGGCCGGCGATATGCACCCGGACATAGAGATATCTCTGCGCCTATTGATAGGAGCTTGACACGTATCGCCTTTTTCCCTGATGCGACATCCCACCTTTTCCTCATTTAACCTTGCTTTAACCATAGTTACAACTGACAAATTCGAAGGCAAAGCGTGGTGAGGCAAAGGGGTTACATTCCTAACATCATGATTTGAGGATGATTACATTCGAAAAGACCACCTTTTACGAAGTGCTTACCCTCTTATGAATGAGGCGAGTGTGCTTACTATATAGCGCGCTATCGTGATTATCAAGAAGCATAGCACCTCGGAAAACGCCCAACAAATGACAGGAAGCGATGTATGACGTAATATTATTTATTATCGCTGTTAGAACATTAAATGAGAATTGGAACATGACATCGTGATTGTGCGACCATGGATCCTCTAGAACCCATCGCGGCGATGCGCTCGCTTTTTAATGAAAATGTAGAGTCGCCACCCGGAGCTTTTGGTGACCCGGGAAACCTTCAAATCAATATTTTGAGCACCGAAGTGCTAAATATGACTCTGATTTACCGGTCTTTGCCAAAGGCTCTAGGGTAGGGGCTTCGGTTATCGATCGGGAAGGGTTTAGGCACCCGATCAACCCGCACATAGCAGTCTCTATCTATGGCCAAAAAGGAAAATAAAAGGGCGGCGTTTCCCCTTGCCCGAAGGCAATACGGTCCTATCAAGCTTTGAGCCAAACCGAAATTTCGACGGTGTAACGACTTGAATCCTTGGACGGAGGAGACACCAAGAAGGTAGAGGAAGAGAGGGGTGAGCCGGAGCTCACGGGCCCTTGTTGCACCGTGGAAGACCGTCACTTTAGCGTGCTTCCGATGGCCCAAATGGTATTGAAATGGACTCTAATGCAAAGATTTGATAGATAGGGAGTATAGAGTGAAGCTAGGGAATAGATTCTGGCTAAAAGAAGGTGATCTCATGGTTGAAGTGGAGTGGAATAGGTGATCTAAGCTTGCTAGAATTCTGGAAAATAAGTGGCATTTTCTCTCACTAGGACTTTCTCTCTCTTAAGCTCTCTAATCAACCAAATTTTCCAACAAAAACTTCAACCCCTTGGGAAGAGGGGGGCCTCTCTATTTATAGGGAAGGGGAGGGTTAGGGGCTTATTTAAGAGCTAATTGATTTAGCAATTAGGTAATCCCCCATCTAAGGTTTTCTAGGTTTTCAAGGTCCTAGGGTTTTGGGAAACTGATTTTAATGGCGGATGATGGGGTGAGACCATGGGTGACTTAAGGGTTGCCAATAAGCTCAAAGGGGGTGCAACCAACCTCAAGACACCCACCTTAACTAAGGGGATGGTCAAAGGGTCAAACTATATGAAGAAAATTCGAGCAACTGATGACAGTTACTGTAGCTAAGCTGGGCACATATATTATATACGCCTAGTTTTGGAACAGTAAATTTCACCAAAATCAGGGGAGTTTTGAGAAGATGAAGCCCGTGGCGGGTCCCACCTATACTGGGCGTATATATTATATACGCCCTGCAAAATTTCCCCCCAAAATAGGCAGGCGTATATAATATATACGCCTGACTAATCTGGGGCAAAAATGGCTGGGCGTATGTAATATCCACGCTTGAGTATAAGTCCTATGATTTTATGTGAGACTTTGAACTGCCATAACTTTTGAACCATAGCTCCAAATTGGGTGATCTTTGGCTTGTTGGAAAGCTGGAGAATCCCTCTTTCCAAAGATATGTGGCTCATTCTTGGTAGTGCTATGTGTGATGTTCTATAGCTCTCCTCCCATCAATTGCCAGAAGGGTTTAAGTTAGGTCTGGGAAGGGATTCCAAGGTTTAGGGGTAATCTCTAAGGGTGGGGGGAATGGTTCTAAAGGGTTTGGCTAGATTCTTAAGGGTTCAGGGGTGCCATCGGAAGCACAGGGGTACATCTATCCCGAAGTACAGATTGATCGGGCCTTGGGCCGAATTTGGGTGTCTACAGTGATTTTCAATGGTTATCATTACAATTGGAGATGACTATTTAAGGTGCCTCTTCGGCAAGATCGGTTGCGCTAATCACGCTTACACCTTGGTACGAAGCATTTGCTCTTTGTATAAGACGAACAAACACTTCATCACCTGGCACTATCGAAGTGTTAGCGCTCCATCATGGAATGGAAGACTCTAACATGTAACACGTTTAAGTTGACATTCGAAATGACCATGTTCTTCTAAACGCTTATGCTTCAAGAAAGGAGGTGATTGTGCTTCCTATACGGCACGCTATAACGAATATCATGAAGTGTAGCGCTTTGAGCTGCGCCCAGCAAATGACAGGAAGCAACGTAAGACCTAATATCATTTAATACCGTCGTCATAATATTAAATGAGAAGTGGGTGCATGACATCATGGTTTTGAATGGTTATCCTTACAAATGAAAATGACTATTGAAGGTGCCTCTTCAAGGAAAACGGTTGCGCTCCTTACGCTTACGCCTCAGTACGAAGCATTTACGCTTTGTATAAGACGAATAAACGCTTGCTCACCGGGCGCTAGCACGACTATGTCAAAGCGTTAGCGCTCCATCAGGGAATGGAAGACGCCTTCCATATGACACATAGCGCGTTTTAGTTGACACATAGCACTCTTTTGTGCGAAGCGACTGCCGACCTTACTTCATTTATTACCATCTTCAGAGCATTAAATGAGAAGTGGGGCATAACTTTATGATTTTCAATGGTAATCATTATCATTAGAAATGACTATTGGAGGCACCTCTTCGGGTAGACCATTTATTAGCCGAATGTTTTGCATTTATTGCTCGAATGTTTAGCATTAATGGCTCCTCTGTCAAAGGAAGTATGGTTCCCTATAAGAAGTGCTAGCGCTCCGATAGGAAGCGCCAGTGCTTTCTTTTGTTTGCGCTTGACGCGACTAACAGAAAGCGTTAGCGCTCCGTATATGACACGAAGTGCCCCAAATAGTCGACACAACACTTTTTTGTGAGAAGCGGCGCCTCACCTCACCGTATATAATTTATTATCATTGTCAGAAAATTAAATGAGGAGAGGGGAGAGGTGGGCGGGATTACGGCATCTGACATCATGTTGTACAATGGCCATCATTCCCATTTGAAAAAATTATTTAATGCGATAATTTTGTTTCTTACAAATTCACAAATTACTTTTCACCTTTGTCCTCCCAATTTTCATCTTCTCAGAGTGCAGTAAAAAGCATCAAAGCAGCGAAACCTTATTTCTGCATCTAGTAACAAGGTGACTGTCCTTTTATTTTTGTTTCACTTAAAAAATGCCAAATAGAAGCTCCATCCCTTCCATAGATGAAGCGTTTACTCCTCAGAGAGGGGCGTGGATGCCTTAGCACATAAGCTTTTGGAGCGCCGCTCCTATTCTTACTACCTTCTTCTCTAAACTTCTCCTTTTTCTGTATCACATATTTTGAAGATGGTTCTCAAGACTCCAACTACTAAGTGCACCATTGGAAAGTGTTGGGTCATTTATGATGAGACATCTGAGCGAAGGAAAAATCTTCATGCGCAGTCGGTCTTCAAGGTATTCTTTGAGGCTCCAAAGGGCGTGATAAGCATCAATAGCCTCCTTGACGAAATCATCAAGTTCTGGGTCGGAGGTAAGGTTTGGAATTTTGGGAAAGGCAATATCAAATTTTGGGCCCTTGATTTTACCTTAATAACTAGTCTTCGAATGAGCATCTCCCCTCCTTACCCTTCCCTCTCTAAGATTCCCAAAGAACAAACCATTAGAGATAGGTTTTTCAGGGGCCTAAAAGATGTAAAGAGGGGAGACATCATTGTTGTCATTAACAGAGTTGAGCAGGATGCTGACGAGGACTCTTTGTAAGTCTCTCTATTGTTTGTCCTCACCATCGTCCTCTTCCCAAACACAAAATACACCCTGAAGGAGTCTTACCTCGACCTCGTTGATGATCTCCCCAATTTCAATGAATATCCATGGGGCGAGGCCGCATAGAATAACCTTCTAATGTGCATGGACAAAGCAAAGAGGAACAAGGATATAGATGAGAAGGCAAAGGCAAACCAGGAATATAATATTTACGGCTGCACTACTGCCCTGTAGGTAATGTCATCTCCCAGAATGTTCTATTTTATTTCCTACGAAGGCCGCCCATTAAAAAGTTCATCAAAGTTTTATTTTATTTTTCTCAGATCTGGGCATACCAGATAAACTACAGGTGCGCCCCAGCCAAGCTTCTTGGCAAAGCTTGCTTCCCAAGACTGCTAAATTGGGCAGTGAACTACAATATGAGGAAGTTATACATCACGGACTTCAAGAATAAGATAAATTTGATACAAGATGATATCGCATCCAATTGTAGGCATTGTCGCTACAATGCGCTTCTTTGTAGATTGTTTCCAAAAGAAGCGATGGTGCCTCTAATATGAGCGCAATCACTTCCTAAATTTTCTATCAGTAAAAAATAATGCGAAACATCTGCCATCCTGTAGGGCTTCCAAGAACTGGAGACCACACTCCATGAGTTGACCCTATCTGGTAGCAAGTAACGAGGCAGAGGCGGTGAATCACCTGCAATCCCTCTCATTACTTTGCGGAGGAAAAAAATAGGCATTGATGTTATTCACATGAAATTAGAGGAAGAGGAAGAAGAGGAAGAAGAAGAAGAAGAAGAAGAAGAGGCTCCTAAAGCCTGTAAATCTACGTAGAGCAAAAGGCTTCGATTACCTCAGTCTAAAGGTTTCACAACTGGAATAAGAGAACCAGAAACTGAAGGATCAGAATGCCAGGATCTTGAAGGAACATGGCTATATTATTAATCAGTTGACCATCATCCGGAATGATCATGCATCTCTAAAGGAGAATTTGAGAAAATTATTTGAGGTATGAAGCGCCGACTCTTCGCATGGGAAGCACCGAAGCGCAATCGCTTCTGAAATTTTTTGTCAGTCGAAAATTATCTAGAATGATCATACGCTTTTACATGACACTCCAATGCTTCAAATGTGAAGCACCAATGTCTCTATACCAGGCACATACATTTCTGTCATGACGTGTCGACACTTCTCATGTGAAGCGTCGAAGCCTCTACCTGAGGCACCTACGCTTCTTCATGTGGCGCCAATGCTTCTCTATGAAGCAACGACTCATTGACTATGATGCATCGACACTTTAGAATATTAGGGGTGAATGCTTCTTATTCTATAGGTATTAGTCAGGGCCCTAAAACCAAAGTCTATCCTAAATACGTGCCAAGGGAAAAAAGAACTTCCGCCCGAGGAGTTCTATCCGTAGATGAGTTTCGGCTTAGATTTTCAGACTCGATATAGTATAGTAACTTTTGTGGAATGTTAGAATCAGTGTTGTTTGTCTACTTACTGTAACTCATACCACTGTTTAGGTGACGATCATCCGTCACCGGTGGACTTTTTGGTGTGGTTTTCATGTTCTATATATATATATATATTAGAATCTCAATTATTGCCATAACTTATTACCATATGATATCTGTCTTTGATTTTCGTAGATAGATTTATGATATCCGCTTTGATTTCTACACATCTGAATAAGAGATCTGCTTTGATCTCATTTTCGAACTCATCGGACGGTCCAATTTTCCCATAAATCCTTACAAGGAAAATTGGGTCGCCACAATTACCACTTGGGAAGGACTGTAGTCCAAGTTTTTGAACAAGTACTTTCCAATTGGTAATACTAATCAAATTCATGAGGCAATTCAAGACTTTAGGCAATTGCTTGTAAAATTATTTCATGAGAGCTGGGAACGCATGAAGAATTTATAGAGAAAATGTCCTCATCATGATGTGCCAAATTGGTTTATAGCTCAAGGTTTTTATCAAGGGTTAACTAAGAACAACAAGTCTACAGTTGATGCCATAAGTGGAGGAGCCTTCATGGCTTAAAATGGCTAGCAATCTTGGAATTTATTTGAGAAACTAGCTGACAATTCAAAGCAAAAATAGGCTTTGCTGAGATTTGACCCAGATGTGATTTGCCACACCCCACTCGCCAGGGATGATCTTTACGATGTCAGCAAGGACAAAGTAAAGGAGGATGACATTAATGCTAAGGTTGTAATGCTGGAGCAACAAGTAGCATCATTAATGACTACCAAACTAAGGACTCCGAAAAGGCCTACATAGCCTATTCAACTTGCCAGAGCCTAACCCATGGCTTGGTCGGGTGCCCAGCTGCACCATTATACCCAGATGCGGTAGAAAAAGAATAAGTTATGGAATTCCAGAGGGGAGATTACGGGAATACATATAACCCGTCGTGGAGGAATCCCCCAGGATTTAATTATGGTTCCACTAGTGGGGCACAACTAGCACCATCTGTTGTGCAACCCCGATTTCCCCTGACCCAAGTTTTCCACCAAAGACCTCAAATGCCGACTGTGCAGCCACAGTTCGATCCACCAAGCAATGCACCGATGCTGTAGTTGTTCAAACCCTTTGGGATTTGCAACAATAGTCACATTAGCATTCAAAAGACTTATCTCAACTCGCTCAATTCTCTCATGTGCTTCATTCACATACCTAGTCCATCATGAAGTTGGAGGGCCAAATTGGCCAACTAGCTTCACAAGTGATAAAGAGAGAAAGTGACCAATTGCCAACGTAGCCAGTTAGTAATCCAAGAGTACAATTGTTCCTAGGGGAGACATTCACTCCCCATAATCCAATTTGAGTTCCTCTATAACTTGCTGAGTTACTAACTCATCTGTAGCACAATTTTGTAAATTATGAGTAATATTTTGTCTGCTTTTAGGAATTTTGTTAAAAGGAAACCTCACAATTCAAATCGTAATAAAACACTATCAATGATGAGGAATTCGTAAATGTGCATTGGAGCAATCGTAAGGATTTATGAGCGCTTGTATTCTTCCTAATATTAAGTCCATCGAACAAATTATAGTGATTATGGTTTGGTTTGTATGAGATTTTGAATTTACGATAGCTGAAAAGCTAGAGTCGAATCAACGATTCTAGGTTATATACATTCTTGATGACCAGTTCAGTAGGTCATCACTGAAATTAGGGCCTACATATTTGTGAGAGAATACATCGGCCCCATTTTCAAACTCTCTAGTTGATCTTTCTCTTCTCCCTCCATTTTTCAAATTGCATGTAGCTAACCCAACCGCTTTCTTTTCCTACCTTGAGTCTTCTCTCTTCTCATCCAAAACCCCATCAAAGATTAACTCTTTGATTTTTAAGATTAGGGTTTAATAAAGTAACGATTCTGACTCCTAATCGGGCAAGTTCCTTTGGAAATCTCTCTGATTCAGCCTATATTATGGAATACTAATTTGATCTAGTGAATTACTACATGAGAAAAATTGCATCATGCCGAAATCGAAAACCAAGAGACAGAGGGAAGAAGATGAAGATGAGGGTAATATTTCTGATCATTCTCCACTCTTAAGGCACATCACACAGGCTACTGCCCTTATGGCTAAATAAAAAATAGAGACCCACCTAAGAAGAGATCTAAGTCTTCGGGGATAGTTATCAAAGACCCACCGAAGAGAGGCTGGGGATTGAAACAAAGACTGCATCTACCCCTGAAGAAGGCATACAGACAGATAAAGGAAAAAGGTTAGCATCTACCCAAAAAACACTGGATTGGTCCCCAACCTCTATGAAACATCACGTTGTGGAGGCTGAAGTCGCAGTGGATGTTGCCTTTTGGGCAAATGTAGATGTCAGCAAAGACATAATCAAATACTTCAAAGATGTCGAGCTTAATTATTTTCTAGAGCCTCGAGCGACACCAGTCTACCATAGACTGGTGAAGCTGTTTTATAGAAGGATGACTAACAGCAGAAAAGGTCACACCCCAATGCTTTGTATAATTGTAGATGGGCTGACCATTCAATTGACTTAGGAAATGGTTGTTGGAGTTATGCACATGCCCTTAGAGAGGCCAAAGTCGCCCAATGATAATTCAGAGGCCAATTTGCTAAGATTACCACCTCCATCTCCCAAACGTCATAAACCGTCCCCCACTTCTCCAACTCTACTACCCATGGTCACATCAATTACAGAGCAGAGTTCGATTGTTAATATTACAGAAGCAAGACCTAGTGTTGAAACTCCAACAGGGGGTTTCACAAA
Organism: Chloranthus sessilifolius; assembly: GCA_021018995.1. Taxonomy (NCBI): domain Eukaryota; kingdom Viridiplantae; phylum Streptophyta; class Magnoliopsida; order Chloranthales; family Chloranthaceae; genus Chloranthus; species Chloranthus sessilifolius. The sequence continues at coordinate 91,247,495 of CM037585.1, read as the reverse complement.
AATGCTTAATGAAGGAGAAACACCCGCAATTGTTACCACAACAATCCTGTGCAACAGTGGGATTTGTGACAATCTTGTCGCGGCGATGCGCTCGCTAACAAAAATATAGAGTCGCCACTCGGAGCTTTTGGTGTCCTGGGATACCTATATCATCTTTATAAGCACCGAAATACCATAAATATGACTCTGAATCCGGTCCACACCAAAGGTTCTTAGGTAGGGGCTTCAATTATCGATCGGGAAGTGTTAGGCACCCGATCAACCCGCTTAATGTGGTCTCTACTAATGGCCAAAATAAAAGTAAAGTAAAAGAAAAGAAAATGGCTTCCTCTTGCCCACATGGGCCTTAAATCCTATTTGTGCCCCTCCGTTCCTACCAAAAATTCAGCGGTGTAACGGCACAAATGGCAGGATAGGAAGAGCTAACGAAGAGATAGGAGAAGAAAGGGGAGAGCCGGAGCCCTCAGCCCCTTGTAGTACCGTAGAGGAGCCTTGCGTTGGCTTGCTTTTATGAGCTTTCAAAGGCTTGTATGGTGGAAATGGGAGTTCTAAGCTCTAAGGCTTGCTAGCTAAGGGGTAGAGAGGGAAGGAAAATGGGTAGCATACACCTAAACTAGGGGATCTAAGGTGGAAAATATCACTCAAAGGGGGTTTTGGAATTCTGGAATTTGTATGAGCAATGGTGCACCAAAGGGAGAAAGATCTCACTTTAAGCTCTGTCTCTCTTAGGTAAAAATTCTCAACCATTAAACCAAAGGGAGGGGGGTTCTATTTATAGGAAAAGGGTGGATTAGGAGAGCGTTTAGATGCTAATCAAGGTTAGAAATTAGGTAATCTAGCATCTAACATTTCCTAGGGTTTCACGGGTTTAGAGAAGTGTGAAGATGGGCTTTAATGGTGGATGATGGGTTAATGGTTTAGATCACTTATGGGTTGCAAATAGGTGTTAAAAGGGTGCAACAAAGTTATCAAAATACACTCTAAGGACTGAGGTGGTCAACAAGTCAAACCCTAGCTTCAAAATTCGAGATAAAAACCAGAGGTCACTATTCATATGCCTGGCGCAACTATTTGTTGCGCCAGGCAAATGTATAATAAAACAGTTCTGTACAGTAGCCTGGAAGTTGGCTTTGCGAGGGGTGGGGGGACCCATTTATACTTGGCACAACTATTAGTTGCGCCAGACAAATTTTGGGGGAAAATGGCTTGGCGTAACATTTTAGTTGCGCCAGGCAAAAATTCCTCCAAAATGACTCGATTTTCAAATGGTCATAACTTTTGATATATAACCTTGATTGAGGCAATTTTTGGCTCGTTGGAAAGCTGGAGAAGTCCTCTTTCCAATCGTATATGATTTGATATTAGTAGAAGATCTCAGCTGGTCCTTATACACTACTCTTCATCCATTTCTTGAGAAGGTTAGGTTTAGGGTAAATGGGTTCTAAGGGTTGAGATTGGTTTCTTATGGTTCGGGATAGGTTCCTAAGGGATCTAGGGTGATTCTTAAGGGTTTGGAGTGATTCCTAAGGATTTCATACATGCCATCAAAAGCTCATAAATGCACCTCTCTTAAAATGTGTTTCGATCAGGCCTTGGGCCAAATTTGGGTGTCTACAGATGCCCCTCTTTGCTATCCGATCACTAATGATCAAATGCTAAAGAAAAGAGACATTTGAAGAGGCCCAAGGCATTACTGACGGGTCCACTACATTCAGAATGAATTTTAAACATCATATGAGTAACATGCTGAGAAAATAAAAGCCCTAGATGTCAAGCTAAACATTCGTTTCTCAAGGTAATCGGTCCCCAAGCACTTAGAGACATTACTGGGCATAACCGAGGTGGAACGAGTTGCGGAAGTCCTATATGCCAGGCCAAACATTCATTTCTCAAGATGATTTAAAGGTATTTGATGTTTAAGATTTATTCTAAATGCAACAGCTTTGTAAGTAAGAGGGGTGATCGACCCACATTCAAAGATAGGCGTGAAGTAAACATACGCAAGGCTCCACAGTTTGCGTCTAATCCTATGAGGCATTTGATTGCCCCATCTGACTATTCGCGGGTGCCCCTACTAAAAGCAGGGCTCGAGGTCTTTGGGTGAACCCATTGATCCCGAAGTTTATTTAGCATGACTACCCTAGCAAAATGAATAGATGTCACAATGCTTTTTGGGAGGACGTGCTACTTTCGAAGATGTGCCCCGGATCAACATGACATAAAGCATCCAGCTTCAACTATCTTGAATAGATCCAACCAAATATTGGGCATCTCTCAAAAGAGACATCTAATCCTAGTTTCTGCCAATAATGATCATAAATATCATTTAACTATGCATAAACATGCACCCATTAGGGGCGATAACCAACAAAGGCGATGGAAGCCCCGACCCGAACCTACCCGGGTACAATTTACGAGAACAAACGACCATCACACGGATATCCAGACACATGGCGTACACTTTACAGAGATACCGCTGCCAATACAGGTTTTAAGCCTATAGAAAATAAAGGAGAAATGAACCCTTTTGGATGCATGGTTACACATTGATTGATACGTAATCTCATTCTCAACAGGTTGGTCTTAACCAATGATTGACCTTTTCCAACGGAGAATCGGAGGCTTAAGACACTTAAGTTCATATGAATCCAAAACAGAGCGCTCATCATAAATATTTAGTAGTGGAGTCGACTCGATCAAAACATTGACTGTTTAATCGGGACTAACACCGTTGCTCCTACCTTAAAGCAGGATCAAAAGATTCGAGGCGAACCTTAGACTCAGGACTTTAATATGACACAGCTGCATTGCTGATAAAATATTGACATCTTACCGCCTTATGCTTGTGCGTAGCTCTGTGGGAAAACACAAATTTATTCTTCTTCTCTTTTTGCCTTTTTCAAAGATTGCTTTTTCTATTTTTTTTTAAAAACAAGCATTATCTGGACCTCGAACCCCGAGAGGCGCACACCCAGACAACACATACTAAGAGCTTGTGCCTCCACAATAGTTTGCAATGAAACTGAATCCAGCGTACTCAAGTTCATGTGATATCGAAAAGACCGGGTCAGAATTGGGTATCCATCGAAGGATACTCAATCTTGGCCTCCGTCATCAATGAAGTTACAAATGAACAACTATGCCATTTTTGAAAGCATGCCCTTGATCAACATGACCTAGAACATCCAGCTTCAACTACCTTGGACAGATCCGACCAAATATTGGGTGTCTCCCAAAAGGGACATCCAATCCTAGTTTCTGTCAACAATGATCATAGACATCATTTAACTGTGTAGTCATGTACCCACCAGGGGCAATAAGCAACAACAAAGGCGATGGAAGCCCCGACCCGGACCCACCTGGGTATAATTTACAAGGACAAACGACCATCATACGGATACCTAGATGCATGGCGTACACTTTACAGGGATACCGCTGCCAATATAGGTTTTAAGCCTACAGAAAATAAAGGAAATGAGCCCCTTTTCATGCATGTTTGCACATAGTTGTCTGACGTAGTTTCGTATCTGACAGGTGAGAATGAATCCAACAATGGATCTTTTTAGAGGACGGAGTTATCCGGACCTCAAACCCCATAGGGCGCTCGCCCGGACAGTGCAGACCAAGAGTCTACACCTCCAAAAATATCACATGACGAACTTGAAGTACAAGGCACTCAAGTTCACCTGAAACCAAAATATGGAGCGATCAAGGCGAGGATATAGCAGTGGAATCAATTCGATCCAAGCATTGACTGTTTGACCAAAATTGACACCATCGCTGAGAGGTTGCCGACTTCGAGGGTTCAGACTGTTTTGATGTTCCTGCACATTCTTAAGAAAATGTCAGTCTCTCTTTTTTTTCTTTATACATATACAAAGAAAATGCATCCTAAATAACAGAAGGAGAAGTAAATTTTTACCTACACTTTTTCAATTTCAAGATATTTTTTGGATTTTTATTTTCAGAGATTTTTTGTTATTTTTCTTCATTTTTGAGATTGAAATATGATGCTGGAAATATGTACATGGAAATGAGTAGAAATATATGCACATTTTTTGGTATTTGGATTTTTCTTGATTTTTTTATTTTTGGATTTTTTTTTTCTTTTTTCTTTTTTTTTCTTTTTTTTTTTTATGCCTTGATAGTGAGACGGAGTAACGGGTCCCATTTTGAGCATAGTTGAACTCTTTTATGCAGTCGAACCTGAGTGAGTTTTCGGATTTTACCAAGGCCGAAACGTTAATCCCTTTGGATTGAGTCAAACCTTTCTCCTTACCTTGAGTCATATGTTTGACAAAGTAATTTCACAAAGACAAATTTGGTCGGGACCCATCTTGAACTAACATGAGTGGCCCAGCTAAAAAAAGGGTATCCAAGAGAGTAACCAAGAGGGCTCCTCAAGCATCAATCTACTCAATCAGTGCAAACCTTTCTTCTTCTTTTTTTCTTCTTTTTTATTTATCTCCTTTTTTACCTGTGGCACCCTTTCGAGTTTTCACCATGTCCATGGGTTTAGTTCTCTTACCCCAAGCGCCCTTTCAGGTTTTCACCTGGTCCGCACAAACTCATTGTTTTTACCCGTAGCACCCTTTCGGGTTTTCACCACGTCCATCTTGCTTTGAGCTTGTATTTTTATTTTATTTTTTATTTTTTTCATTTCTTTTTCCAACAACCATGACATAGACGTCGATTCCATCATAGCCGATTGGATGGGGTTTTGGTGTCGTCTCACAAGTTAGCTTGTGTTGACTTAACAGATATTATGACTGGTTGTAAACCTAAAAGAGGGCTTTCTTCAAGGTGTAGCTTGGGCATGGGTTAGGTTAGGATTTGAAGGTATGCTAGGGTAAAAGGGTTTCCTTGATACGACTTTAGTTTTCTCAACATACTTTCTTCCTTGGGACCAAGGGGTTTTTACTGTACATGCCTCGTGATTCTTCTACATTTTTTTTGTTCTTTTTGCTCTATTTCAGGCAATCTCTTTTTGAGGTTTTGCTTTTTCAATTTTTTTAGATTTTGATAGTAACTTTACTTCCCTTTTTTTATATATGTACACACATATTCTTGGGGAAGGGGGTTATTGATAGAAAGGCCCAGGCTCAAATGGGGTAGCAAAGGATATCAACATTTTTAGGGATGCTTTTTGGCTACTGTGTTTGGAATGATAGCCTCTTTTGGGTGGTTCTTAAGCAGCTACATATCTGTTTCACCAATACTTACCTTATCGCGATAGACTAAGAGTAGAACCGCCGGACAAATTTATCATTGATGGGCTCAGGAAGATGATCTCCATCCATGGTGGCAAGGCGGATGGCGTGTCCTGGTAGCACTTCTCAGATGATGTAAGGTCCTTCCTAGCTTGGCTTGAACTTCCCTCTTGGATCGGGGTGGAGGGATGGGAAGATTTTCTTCAGTACAGTGTCTCCTACCCTCAGATCTTGATCGCAGACACATTTATTGTAAGAGCGTGCGATTCACCCCTGGTAAACTTGAGTGTGACACAAGGCTAGGAGTCTCTTCTTGTCCAATAGGTTCAATTATTCAAAGTGGGATCTCTCTCTCTCTGCTTCAGGTAAGCCTGATTTCATAAGGATTTGGAGCGAGGGTACTTCAACCTCAACTGGTAGGATGGCCTCGGTTACATACATAAGGGAGAATGGTGTTGCCCCTGTAGTAGTACGAATCGATGTTCTGTAGGCCCATAAAGCAAACGATAACATTTCGCTCTAATCTCGGTAAGTGACAACCATCTTCTCTAGGATGTAAATGACCATCTTGTTAGCAGCTTCTACGGCTCCATTAGTTTGAGGCTGATAAGGTGACGAGCGATGGTGCTTGATCTTGTATTGCTTACAGAAGGCTCAAATTCACTTATTCATAAAATTGGTGCCATTGTCTGTGATGATATCCTTGGGTACTCCAAATTAGCACACAATATTATTTTTGAGAAACTTGTTGACGTGACTAGCCGTAATGTTGGCATATGATGCCGCTTCTACCCACTTGGTAAAGTATTCAATGGCGATGAGGATGAATCGATGCCTGTTTGATGCTTTTGGATTAATCCTTCTGACGACATCAAGGCCCCAGGTAGCAAATGGCCAAGGAGTGGCCATGCAATGTAGATCGATGGCAGGAGCATGTATCAGACTAGAGTGTTCCTGACAGTCGTAGCATTTTTGAACATATTTGCAGCAGTCCGATTCCATAGTGGTCTAAAAGTATCCCTGTCATAAAATTTTCTTGATGAGCATGTGACCACTGATTTGGGCTCCGCATACTCCCTCGTGGATCTCCTTCATGATATTGATCGCTTCACTTTCAGTAAGGCACCTGAGTAAGATATTATCATAGGATTGCTTGTAAAGGCACTCTCCACAAATGACATAGCCTGCTGCTAGACATTGAATAGTTCGCCGATCTGTCTTGGATGTACCCTCAGGGAAGGTTAGCGTCTCGAGAAAATTCTTGATATCAGAAAACTAAGGTGGCTCATCATCAGGCTTTGTAGGTTCCTTAATATGAAGGTAGAAGGCTGGCTCATTCCTTTGCTCGATCATGATCGGCTTCATCTCAGCACCATACGGGATTTCTATCATTGATGCCAAAGTGGCTAGTGCATTGGCAAAGTGATTCCTTATCTGGGGGACATATGAGAATGTCACATCTTGGAAGCAAGCTATCAAATCCTCGAGGTGCTCATGGTAAGGGATTAGTTTCTCATCTTTCATCTTCCAGTCACTATTCGTCTGGCATATAATTAATTGTGAATCGTCGAACACCTGGAGGTGAGTTACATTCAGATCAAGAGCCACCTGCAGACTAGTGGCACAAGCCTCGTACTCTGCCATGTTGTTAGTGCAAGGGAAGTTGAGCTTGATAGAGACGGTTACGTGGGATCCTTTTGGCAAAATTAGAATAGTGCCAACTCCCAGACCCTTGGCATTTGCTGCCCCGTCAAAGTGCATTACCCATGATTCTTCTGCTTCTTTTGTATCGTCTTCTGTCATGAAAAGATATCTTCTTCTGGGAACTCAGTTCTCAAAGGTTCGTAATTTGGCAAAGGATTGTCGCCAAGATAATCTGCCAGTGCTTACCCCTTAATTGACTTTAGAGTGACGTACATGATGTCGAACTCGGATAACAAAAGCTGCCATCGTGCAGTTCGTCCAGTGAGGGCCGACTTCTCTAAAAGGTACTTCAATGGGTCCATTCGGGTAAAAAATAGAACGGCTTGAGATAGCAAGTAATGGCGGAGCCTCTGAGTATCCCATATAAGAGCTAGGCATGCTTTCTTCATATGAGAATAGCGCATCTCGTAATCACTAAACTTCTTGCTCAGATAGTAGATTGCCTGCTCTCTTCTCCCTGTTTCGTCATGCTGCCCTAAGACACATCCCATCGAAACTTTCGTCGTGGAGAGATACATCAAGAGTGGTCTCCCTAGCTTGGGTGGTACCAACATAGGTGGGTTAAGGAGGTAACTTTTGATTTTATCGAACACTGCCTGACAATCGTCCTTCCATTCAATGGGTGAGTTCTTCTGAAGTAGCTTGAAGATCGGCGTGCAGATTGGGGTTAGTTGCGTAATGAACCGACTAATAAATTATATTCTACCCAAGAACCCTCTAACTTCCTTCTCAGTAGATGGTGGCGGCATTTTAGTGATAGCTTTAACCTTCACTGGGTCGACCTTGATCTCTCTCCTGCTGATGATGAATCCCAACAGTTTCCCTGACATCGCACCAAATGCGCACTTCTATGGATTCAGATGTAACCTTTACTTTCTTAGCCTCTCAAATAGTTTCTAGAGGTTTAGCAAGTGATCGCCTCGCTCCGGTGACTTGGCTTACATATCATCAACATACACTTCAATTTCTCAGTGCACCATGTCGTGGAACAGTGCGATCATAGCTCTTTGGTACATTACACCGGCATTCTTCAGCCCAAATGGCATGACTCGGTAACAAAAGGTTCCCCTCCATCCATAAAAGAAAGCATCCCATTCTTAGCAGTGTTATCGACCAAGATGTCAATGTGCGGCAATGGGAAATCCTCCTTCGGGCTTGCCCTGTTCAAATTATTGAAGTTGATACACATGTGGAACTTTCCATCCTTCTTCGGTACAGGCACGATATTGGCTAGCCACTTTGGGTACTTGGATACCATGAGAAACCCTGCATCATACTGCTTGATGACCTCATCTTTGACTTTCAACATCCACTCGGGTCGGAGACATCTCAGCTTCTGCTTAACCAGCTTCATATCAGGGTAGAGAGGCAACTTATGCCCGATCAAATCGGTGTTCAGACCAAGCATGTCCTTGTATGACCAGGAAACGACGTCTTGGTATGATCAAAGGAAGCCGATCATGCTTTTTCTTTCTTCAGGAGACAGCAACGTTTCAATTTTGGTAATTAGGGGAATCTCCTTAGTTCCTATATTAACGTCCTCAGTTTCCTCGACAATGGGGGTAGGGCCATGGTCAAATTTGGCAAACCTGTCAAGGAGCTCATTGGGGAGCTCCTCCAAAGGACTATTCTCATCCTGCCTCGTAACTCCTACTTCTTCTTGTATTTTGATAGGAAAGGAATCGATTTTACGTGGGACGAGTATTTCAATTAAGGCATCTTTTTGTGGGACTTTATCTGGAATCTTAAAAGACAATATTTTTAGGTTTTGTATTTTCTCTATATTATTGGGATTTTATATTTTTTCAATGTTTCTGAGGTTTTATATTTCTTCAGAGACGGACACTTGGCAGCACGAGTCTATGTATATATAAGGTATTGCTGCCAAGAGCTTATCTCACTTTTTATAGGTTATTTTTTTTTTGGAAATAGGTGTTGTTGAGAACTGAAAAATACCATTTTTCACCCCTAAACTTAAGTCTTGATAGACCTTTGAGAGAACTAAATAAGTGTTTTAAGTGCCTATGTTGCAGCTAACAATAAAGACAGGCTTAACCATAAAAGCAGCTCAAAAGTGCCAAAAAGATGACAATCCATGTCAGTCCAAAGGAAGGAAGTGAAGAAACAACCTCATCAGCTGTGGAAAAGTCTAAAAGGAAGAGGCAAAGACCTGTAAGAGAAGCAGGGGACAATTCGAACAGAGAAATGCACTACAGAGTTCTTTTCGCAAAGAACCTGCACTTTTCGTAAAGAACCTTGAACTCTGCGAAAAGGACTAAAACTCCAGGTGTAGCTTTCGAAGAGCATCTGAACTCCTCGAAGAGAAGGTTGAACTTTGAAAAGGTCCCAAGCTTGCGAATAGATCTCCGAGGTTACATTCTTTTCGAAAGGTCTCCAATCATGCGAAAAGAGCTTGAAGTCACGACTGCGAAAAGACCCTTAAGCTTTGCGAAAAGGTATTCTGGAGATTCGCAGCTTTAACAAGGGTAATTCAGTAATCTGTTGCACGTGTCCCAATGCATTTTAAAACCCAAGGACATTCCGGAAGATTCTAAGCACGAACCAAAGGCATATTCCACCCCATGTGAACACCCAAAGATGAAATTACTTGGCGGGAACTTCTAGAAGCTCAAACAGATTTTTGAATTACATATGTAATTGATGCCTCTGTTTCACGATTGGTGAATCGGATCAAGCATTTCGATTGGCGACGAGATCTGGATCCCCGGTGCTCGACTCCTATTGGTTGATACAGATCTATCCAATTCTGATTGGTTGATACACATCTGAGCTGGCTTAGGGAAAACTATAAATAGATGAACCATTTGCCCAATTTGGGTATCCAGATTTTGAGTTTCATTTCTAACCCCCCATTTCCCAGCCAGACGAAGCTTCACTTTGACTAGCAATTGAGAGTCGTGAGATATTTCTTTAATTCAAAGAGAGTTGTATTCAAGACCGCAAATCGAGAGTCAAGGCTGTTGTAACGGTGGATTTTAAAAGGTTGCTGTAAACTATGCATTCTCCATTGGACTCATGTCAAGGGTTCCCTCTGATCTCCTCAGTACATTAGACTCCTTTAGATTCATTGTTTTGCATGCAATTTCCCTTGATTCATTAATCCTGTGAGAATTAGTGTTGGTAACCTAATCTCTCACGGCATTTGTAGTGATGCTTCTTGTTCTAAACTAAGGCTTTGGATTAAAGACTGTTGGATGGTTTGTGGCCATTAAAGTGGACAGACCATAGCCATAAGCTTAAACCTAATCCTTAAATTAGATTTATCACTCTTACATCTCGCTTGTAGCCGATGAAGATTGATCACCTCTGTTGAGTCATAGCTTATTCTCATTAGATTTCAAGGGCCAAATCAAAGTTAGATATTACTTCTCCATTCTTTGTATAAGTTTACCTCAAACGTTTCCCCAACTCAGATCTGGATCATTTAGTTTAAATCTTTACTTTTATCATTTAGTTAACGTGACAAATTCAACCTCCCATCTTATGTGCTTCGTAGATAGGATCAGAGGCCAGATCTGGTAGCTCAGATCTGGAGGTTTATCTTAAATTTTTAAATCAATTCCCCGTGGACGATCTTTTACTCACTTACATTTAAAACTTGCTACAATTGGCCCTGATCTTGCAGGCTAATTTGCTTCTATCTGTGCTGATATATCTTTACTCTTTTTAATATTCTAGATTCCTTATAACTTAGCAGTTGCAAACCTGTTTTCAAAACTCACATAAATCAAACACACTAACAAGCAACAACAAGTTTTTGGCGCCGTTGCCGGGGAATAGATTTTAAAATTGGTAGACCTAAGTTTTTCAATTTTGTAGATTTGATTTTCATTTTAATTTTTGCTTTAAACCTGCACTTTGCATTCCAAGTGCTTGATTAAATGTCTACTGTAGTTTTGTATAGAAAACCTGTTTTACTGCAGCAGAATTTTTTTTATTTTTCTGAGTTTTTTCTTTGCCTTCTAGTTATTTGAATAAGGTACTACTGCAGTTTTTGGATTTTTACAGATCTGGAGCTGCCGTCCAACAAGGAGCATCTGGACCAAAGCTGGAGCAGATCTGCTTGAGTTTGCATCCCCTTCTCCTTTGCATTCATTTTCTCTTTTTAAATTCTTGAGAACCAGCAGTTCTGCTGTGTTTAATGTTTGTTTTGATTATAATTTCTGCTGTCTTTTAGGCATGCTGATTTATAAAAATAAAAAAAAATAAAAAAATAAAAAAATAAAAAAACCAAATACAAAATAATAGAAAATCTCTGAGTTGTTTCTCATTATTTTCAGCAGTAGTAAATAAGGGCTCCTGTTGAGCCCGGGCTGATCCAAATCAAGTAAAAAAAAAAAAAATAGAAAATTATAAAACAAATATATATATATATATATGTAGATATCTTCCGGATGGGCTGTTTTTCTCCATTTGCATCCACTTTTCCCATCTGGACCTGCTGAGATCATTTTTTCTTTTTTAGGAATCATGTAGGATAATGAGTAGTGAATCATAGGCTGTTTTGAATATTCAATGGACCCACTGATTTTATTTTCCTTCGAGATTTCTTCATCATAAATGGGTCTCAGCTGTGTGTGAACCCTGTTTTTAATATGTGCTCCCATGTTTCATTATTTTATTTATTTTTATTCATACACATCATCAACAAAGGGGTTAGTCTTATGAATCTAGCTTTTCACTGTATTCCTGCTAATCATTTTTATAATCACTTAGATTCATAAGTATCTCAGGCTTTTGGGTTTGTTTCTTTGAGCATAGGATGTATCATTTGGCATTAGATTTTTTGTGTTAGGAATTTTAGTTTCAAATTCTGTTTTTAGATCGCTGATTATTTTTCTTTCTTAGGTTCATGTGTCCTCGTTTTACCGATTTTCGTCGTTTTTCTGTGAGTATAGTTAGTTTATAACTTTGTTTTCCTATTTTGCATTCACAAATTCTATTTTTTTTGTATCAACAATTTTCTTTTTCTTTTTTAACTTTGTATTTAGTCCCTTACCTTGCTTTTACTGTTTCTCTGTTATTAGCATTAGTTTCCTTCCATTTGCTTTGCATTTCTTTTATTTTTCTGATCATATATTCAGTTTTTCAATTTTATTTTGTAGCAGTTCTAGCTTAGTTTTGTTCTTTTTCTGTTTTATCAGTAATTTCCTATATTTATATAACATTTTTTTTTCCCTTTTCCTGCTCATATATTCAGTGTTATTTTCTTTATTTTCTGCTGCATATAGCTGTAAATTTTTTTCTGCTTAGTTTTCCTTTCTTCTTTTATCCTGCTGCCCCTCGTTTCTCAGTGTCTAGAACATTGAGGACAATGTTCATCTTAGGTTTGGGGGTATGGCAGGTATGCCAATAAAATAAGTTAATGCTTGGTGCAGCTTATGATCAGCAGAATTTTTGAAAATGAAGTAATCTCACACCTGTTTTTTTTGAAAAATGAGGAAGTTAAAACTTTTTAAAATTAATTTCTAGTGTAATTCTAATACTTTCATGAAGTGAATGTCAGAAAATTTCCAAAATAAAAAATTGATGTTTTAGTAAACCTAAAAAGAGAGAAAACAGTGATGATATACCTCAAGAATTTGATAGAAAACCACACCCAATGAGATTTGGGCCTGCTGAAATGTTTACTTTGGAGGTATGAATTGGTAGTTTTTTCTGCTCTAGGGACTGTTTGAACCGGCTTGTTTTCACTAGATGTTACACATATCCAAGTTAAAATAGCTTGACAGCAATCATGATATTAAAGACATGATGTAAGGCCTCCTTTTGGACAGTTTGAACTTCAAAAAAGCCCAACCTTTTGAAACTGCCCTTGATACACACCAATTGAGCTTTATAAATCCAAGATTTCTTTGAAACCTCATCAACCTCATTTAGCCTAACCCTCACTCTGAGAATTCAGAAGGTAAAGGAAAGAAAGCTAAAAAAAGGTGAGTTGGGTAACAGTTTGGTAAAAGAAAAAGAAAAATAATTGAAGGCAATGATGTATCAGCTGAAGAAATGTGGCATTCCAGTCAATGTTGATTTGAAAAAAAAAAAAAAAAAAAAAAAAAGAAAAGGGGAAGGCATTTCATTGGAAGTTTGAAAAAGAAAGAGAAAAAGATGGCCACTTTGGCTCTGAAAATTCAAAGAAGATGAAATTGTGCTGAATTGAAGAAGGTGTGTCTATCACCTCCTTACCTTGACTGACTTCTCAATTTTGAACTCCATTCCACCCCTTTATTCTTGATAAATTTCACCCATAAGCCACATTACAACCCAAGTTAAAGTCCTTACTGATCAATGATGGATTGAGCTGTCACATGGAGATAAGGATTTGTGTAATCTATGGTGAAAAAAGTAGTAAATTCAGAACTGAAAAGCAATGCCTATGCTCCTGCTTACATTCCTATTTGAGGACTGTAATTGTTCTTGAGTCAGTGAAGTAGTGCAACCCTCATATTTGTATGGTGAGTGAAAACCTTGGTGAGAGTTGAGTTTGAAATCAAATTATTTGGGGTAACATCAAAACTGAATTTTCAAATAGAAGGCAAGCTTTTCATTAATTTTTCTTGTAAAAACTTTTTGACACCAACTGAGTGAATGGTAAAGGAATTACAGCAGAATTTTAGTTTTGAACTGATGTTTTCTTGAAAATCTTCTTACAACCTGACTGATGCAGGTGTGAATAATCTGATTGGATGAAAGTTTGCTTTAACAGAAGTGCATTGATCTTAATTGATTTATTGGAGAAGTTTGTGGGTACCTTCACTGAAAACCCTCAGGAGACTTCACTCCTCCACTAGGGATCACCTAGGGGTTTAAAAGGCTTGTTGCATATGCTAAATGCAACTGTGCTCCCTACAAAAATGGCTTTTCATTCTATTTTTAAATTTTGTCTTTGCTCAGGGACTAGCAAAGCTTAGGTTTGGGGGTGAGTTGAGAACTGAAAAATACCATTTTTCACCCATAAACTTAAGTCTTGATAGACCTTTGAGAGAACTAAATAAGTGTTTTAAGTGCCTATGTTGCAGCTAACAATAAAGACAGGCTTAACCATAAAAGCAGCTCAAAAGTGCCAAAAAGATGACAATCCATGTTAGTCCAAAGGAAGGAAGTGAAGAAACAACCTCATCAGCTGTGGAAAAGTCTAAAAGGAAGAGGCAAAGACCTGTAAGAGAAGCAAGGGACAATTCGAACAGAGAAATGCACTACAGAGTTCTTTTCGCAAAGAACCTGCACTTTTCGTAAAGAACCTTGAACTCTGCGAAAAGGACTAAAACTCCAGGCGTAGCTTTCGAAGAGCATCTGAACTCCTCGAAGAGAAGATTGAACTTTGCGAAAAGGTCCCCAAGCTTTGCGAATAGATCTCCAGAAGTTACAGTTCTTTTCGAAAAGGTCTCCAATCTGTGCGAAAAGAGCTTCAGAAGTCACAGCACTTTGCGAAAAGACCCTTAAGCTTTGCAAAAAGGTATTCTGGAGATTCGCAGCTTTAACAAGGGTAATTCAGTAATCTGTTGCACGCGTCCCAATGCGTTTTAAAACCCAAGGACATTCCGAAAGATTCTGAGCACGAACCAAAGGCATATTCCACCCCATGTGAACACCCAAAGATGAAATTACTTGGCGGGAACTTCTAGAAGCTCAAACAGATTTTTGAATTACATAACAGAATTGATGCCTCTGTTTCCTGATTGGCTGAACCAGATCAAGCATTTCTGATTGGCCAGAAGAGATCTGGATCTTGGTGCTTGACTCCTATTGGTTGATACAGATCTATCAAATTCTGATTGGTTGATACACATCTGAGCTGGCTTAGGGAAAACTATAAATAGACGAACCATTTGCCCAATTTGGGTATCCAGATTTTGAGTTTCATTTCTAACCCCCCGTTTCCCGATACCAAACATTTGTCTCAGAATCCTGTAATAGCTTCACTTTGACTAGCAATTGAGAGCTGTGAGATATTTCTGTAATTTAAAAGAGAGTTGTATTCAAGACCGCAAATCGAGAGTCGTTTAATTGTAATGGTGGATTTTAAAAGGTTACTGTAAACTATGCATTCTCCATTGGACTCATGTCAAGGGTTCCCTCTGATCTCCTCAGTACATTAGACTCCTTTAGATTCATTATTTTGCATGCAATTTCCCTTGATTCATTAATCCTGTGAGAATTAGTGTTGGTAACCTAATCTCTCACAGCATTTGTAGTGATGCTTCTTGTTCTAAACTAAGGCTTTGGATTAAAGACTGTTGGATGGTTTGTGGCCATTAAAGTGGACAGACCATAGCCATAAGCTTAAACCTAATCCTTAAATTAGATTTATCACTCTTACATCTGTGCTTGTAGCCAGATGAAGATTGGATCACCTGTTGAGTCAGCATTATTCTCATTAGATTTCAAGGGCCAAATCAAAGTTAGATATTACTTCTCCATTCTTTGTATAAGTTTACCTCAAACGTTTCCCCAACTCAGATCTGGATCATTTAGTTTAAATCTTTACTTTTATCATTTAGTTAACGTGACAAATTCAACCTCCCATCTTATGTGCTTCGTAGATAGGATCAGAGGCCAGATCTGGTAGCTCAGATCTGGAGGTTTATCTTAAATTTTAAATCAATTCCCTGTGGACGATCTTTTACTCACTTACATTTAAAACTTCCTACAATTGGCCCTGATCTTGCAGGCTAATTCGCTTCTATCTGTGCTGATATTTCTTTACTCTTTTTAATATTCTAGATTCATTATAACTTAGCAGTTGCAAACCTATTTTCAAAACTCACATAAATCAAGCACACTAAGAAACAACAACAGGTGCCAAATTGTATGCCAATCCCTCCTTCCAGAGTTTGGGGTAAAGATGCCCAGTTGCGTACCTAAGGGGTCGCTCCTTTACCTGATTGGATGGAGGGGCAGACTACCATGGCTCATTGGAGTCAGCTTCCATCATGTTGATCCCCATTTCATCTGAGATTTCATCCTCAAACTTTAGCAGAGTCCTGTGGTGGTTTACCACAAGAGGAGTTTGTTAAGGTACTGGCCGTCATTCCTCAAAGAGGGATAAAGCAGCCAAATCTATCTCCAGGCTGGGAAGGGTGATGTAGGGATTGGTGGGGTGAACTAGTGCTATCAGCTTGTGTGGGGTTAATCGGTTTCCCCATTTTGGTCGATCCTCATGACCTCGACACTTATGAATGAATTTCTGATGTGAGGCCTAGGACAGGGTTTTTCTTCTATGTGGATCCCTCGAGCTCTTGCAGCTGCAGCGACCCTGGTTATTTCTTTGGGCTCTCGGACCTCTTCCTCTGTGGGCTTGTAACCTAACCCGAATCGGACTTTCTGCCCCTTGGCAACAACTAGCTCTCTTCTGCCCTACAGTCTAGGCCCAAGCCCTCTGCCTTTCTGATAGCCCCATTTCTGGAGCATGGCGACCACTACTTCCATTCCGCCGCTGATTGTTGACGTGATGTTTCTCGAGAGTTCCAGGCCTACTGTCGATACCTCATATTCGAAACTGTGGAGGTCGGTGTCTTCCTCAGTATGTGGCACATACACTACCTTAGGATTTTTCAATGTTGTGGGTGGCCTTGTCTTTCTCATTGTGCCCTTCACCAATGATGGTGATCACCTTCTGCCCGGATATGAATTTTAGTTTTTGATGGAGGGTAGAAGGTATCACCCCCACCTCATACAACTAGGGGCGTCCTATCAGCAAATTAAAAGAAGATTTGATATCCATCACTTGAAAAGGTATAGAGAAGGCCATGGGCCCAATTACTAATTCTAGATCGACCTCTCCCATTATTTCTCTTCTTGTATTATCAAATCTCCGAGTGCTAGTCCTTGTCGGCCTTAGCATAAAGGGGTCCACGCCGATCTTGGTGGCAGCCCTCAATGGGCACACATTCAGAGTCGACCCGTTATCAATTAGAACCAAGGGAATTATCATGTTCCCAGATTTAATAGTAATATTGAGGGATTTGGCATGATTGTTTCCCTCCTCAGGTAGATCTATGTCTGAAAACAAAATGGCATTGGGTGCCATCACATGTCCAATTATTTGCCCGACCATGTCTGGGCTCATCAGTTGGGACACATGTGCATTCTTTAACGGCCCCACTAGAGCTTGGAAATGGAGTGGGAACGACATCAAGAGATCCCAGACAGTGATATGGGTTGGCATCCTTCTTAATTGAGTCTCGAGAATGTGCTCCCAGCTCATCTTCTCAAACGGGTGAACTACACTATCCTTTTTCCCGTCTGGCCATTCTGGTGCTGGTGCTATTGTTGTTGCTAATGCTGTGCTGCTGTTGGTGCCTCGAGCTGTTTTGAGATTCTTCTCGATCTGGTAACAAAGTCCACTGCCCCCACCCTGCTGCTGTTGTCGGCGCTAGCATTGGATTTCTCATTGCTCAGCGGGACATGATGTGGATCAGAGGTTGGTCCTGAGAGCTAGAATGGTATGGCTGCCGGCACCTGAAGAGCATGTATTGATGGCTCAGGATGTGTGGGCAATACTTGATTTATTTCGGTGGTAGCTGGTTGGGTGGAAAAGTTGGGCCAAATGGGAGTTGTGAAGCTTAAGGGTGATGGTATTGGGGGAAAGGGGGTAAAAGTAGGCCATTGATAGCTGATAGGTGTTGGTTGGGGATTGAGGGTTTGATGGGCCATTAGGTAATTGACAGGGGTGGTGGAGTTTGCAGGTGGTTGAATCGGGGGTAATGGGGTGGGCACATGCCATTGGTAGTTTATTAATGGTGGAGGATTGGGGGCCTGTTGGTTTATTGGGTAATTGATGGGGGTGGTGGAATATGGTTGATACGCATTTATTTATACGTAGTTAATGGGGGTGGATGGTGGAAAATAGGCCCTAAGATCTAGGGGTTTGGCTTGTGTTGTAGGAGTGGGAAACTAATCCCCCAGATTCAAGGGTTCAATCACCCCAATGGTTCTTTCTTCTCGGTCTTGCTGCCTTGGGATCACAAAATTTTTGCTATTACTGATGTAATCAGAGGTGTCAAATTCATACTCTTCCTCAATTTCCTCTACTATCCCTATGGTGGGTCTGGGACCTGCTATTCTGGTAGGGTGTGGTGGTAAAGGCACTTGATGGATGTTTGCGTGCTGGTTTGCTTGAGAAGGTGCTGGTGGAACTATTTTCTCGACGTTGATCAAATCTTGAATCGCGTGCTTTAACGAAAAGCAATAATCAGTCGGGTGAGCGAACCCTGATGAAAATTATAGTGGGGATTTAGGTCATAGTTCTTTAGGATCAGGTGTAGAGGAGGTTGCGGTTGACGGATAGTAACTAATCCCATTTCTATTAATAAAGATAAAAGTACACATAGTGATTGCCCCAGGGGCATAAACACTCTGTCATAGCGGGCTCTCCTCTATTCAGGAGTCATCTGCATTCCCTGCCCATTCCCTATCTTCTGTATCTGCTCAGTTCTGACTGGCCTTGACTGCGCTACTTGAAATTAGAATGGGGCTACATTGTTATTGTTGGGCCGGGTGTTTACTACATATTGCACCTCTGCCCCTATCGTCCTATCATTCTTCTATTCGGTAAATCTCCTAACCCCACTGGGCCCCCCGGATGCATTCTTGTTCAACCGTCCTTCCCTGATGGCGTCCTCACAGCGGTTGACGTTTCTTACCAAGTCAGCAAAACTGGACTGTTGATGGTATACAAGAAAATCTGAGATCACTGGCAGGGTATTCTTTGAGATCATTTTTATATGCTCGTCGTCAGGTACCCTATTTTTGACTTGAGCTGCTAGTGCTCTCCATCGCCCTAAATAGTCGCTGAAGGTTTCATTGGAGTTCTGCTTCAATCGGGCAAGATCTGACTTACGGGGCTCAATGTCTATGCTATAGACATATTGCTTTTGGAATAGGTGGGTCAGATCTTTCAATGTCTTCATCATGGATGGTTCTAGGGATGTGAACCATCTCAGGGCTAGACGCATCAAACTCTTCTAAAAGAATTTTATTAGTAGTCTCTCGTCCCCCCGTATTGGCACATGTCCCCATAATAGGACTTGAGGTGTGCGATTGGGTTGCCTATGCCGTTGTATTTGTCGAACGCTGGCATTTTAAATTTTAGGGGCAGGGGGACTTCAGGAAATAGGTATAAATCCGTGAAGTCCGTGGCATGGATTTCAACGCCACCCATCTTCTGTAATTGCTTTTAGATTTTATCCAACTGCTCTTTTAGCTATTCTGATTCCTTGGACATGGGGGCTGTCTTTTCAATTATCAGCCTGGACTCACTTTGGGCTGCCAGGGGTGGGGTAATTACAGGTGGAGGATTGGCATTGGTTGTTGCCCCGACATAGGCCCCACTGTTTCTAATCTCATCCTCCTCATACTGTTGGTCTACATAGGGTGCAGCGAGGGAGAGATTTTCATACTGATGTGTGGATTGGACGAGATTGGACTGGATGTGGGTTGGGTGTGCCCCTTGAACGTAAGGGAGGTGTTGTGGGGTGATAGGGTAGGTGGTAGCTTGGTTTAGGGGTAGGGCCTGATGAGGCCATTGGGTATGGGGGAATGTTTGGAGATGGTTTTGGGATATGGGGCCGTGAGAAAATTGGGTTTGGGGTATGGCATGGGTTTGACCAGGGTGTGACGGTTGAGGGTGGGTGAAATTTTGAGGGTATTGTGGGGGGTATTGGTGCGGGGTTCCAAGGTTTTGGGCTTGGGTTTGGGCCATGAAGCCTTGGTCATTATAGGTTTAGGCCACGGGCCACTGATGGGTTTGGGCCATGGGCCCTTGATAGGTTTGAGCCATGGGCCCTTGATGGGTCTGACCCATTAGGCCTTGATGGGTCTGGGCCATGAACCCTTGATGGGTCTGGCCCATTGGGCCTTGGTGGGTCTAGGCCATGGGCCCTTGATGGGTATGGACTGTTGGGCCTTGGTGGGTATGGGTTATGGGGTTTTAGGCCACTGGGCCTTGAGACATGTGGGGAATGGAGGTTTGGACCATGTGGCATGTGGGTAATGGGGGTTTGGGCCAAGGGGCTTTGGGCCATGGGGGTTTGGATGGTATGGAATATGGGGGGTTGATAGAGGTCATGGGGGAATGAGGCATGGAGATTGGCTAGGGTATGGGATGCGTCTAGGGATGTGGCATTTGGAGGGGAGGAGGCATTTTGGGAAGCCTTCCACATGGAGTAGACTTGGAACATCTCCTCCATCATGGTCATGGAAGGAGGATCGAATGGAGATGGTGGATTTAAGGGGTGATGGGGTATAGATCGGATGGATGTGGAGGATAAATGGGGCATGGCCCCGGTAAAATCAGGCATGACCCGGGTAAGCAATCGAATATGGGGTGGATTGGAGGGATGAGGGAATGTATTGGGTATGTTTTGGGATGAAGGGGGGTATGGTGTGGAGGGGTGAGAAAAATCAGGCATGGCCTGGTAAAAATGGGCATGACCCGGATAGATGAGGGGATTTGTGGGGGTTGGATAAGGCAGAAGTGGTGCATGTGAATGTGGGTGGATCGGTCCTATAGGGGGAAGATGGGAAATGGGGCATGCATGTGGATTGGGAGAATGGGTTTGGATTTGTCATGAATGTGGATGGGAAATGTGTTGGATTTGGCATGGGCAAGGTTTGGGCAAAAGATGGGGAGTTGGGGGTTGGACTTTGGATGTTTTGGGAGGTAGCGGTTGGAAAAATGGGGGCGCCAAATGGGCCGGTAACGGTAAAGGGTGATTGGGTGAGGGGGATGGTAGAAAAGACTTCCCCCCAATTGGGAATGGGTTGGAGAATGTGGCGGGGATGTGTCGGGATCGGCATAAGCCGGGTCCACTACCCACGACATTCTACGGGAACCAGTTGGGTAAGGGTGCCTTGGATGAGGCCCAAAAATCCTCCTCCTTCTTCCCCTCTGGGACGGTGGAGGGCAAGATGATGCCGTTGTACCGGCACCACAAACTATATATTTTTTGGCTTTGATTTGATTTTTAGTTTTTAGTTAGTTTTTTTTTTGTTTAATCTTTTGAGAAAATTTTGAAAAACAAAGGTTCCGAGGCCTTAGAATTGCCTTCTCGGGTGGCCTTCGCACCTTGATTTTAGACCCACGATGGCAATTCTACCACACTTCCAAAGAATCAAAGGAGAACCTTCGATCTATTGAAGGTACATAAATCGAGGCAAATGACCCGATCCCTCGGAATGAGTAAAAAAGAAGTTGCCTTCTTTTGACCGGTGGGGGTGTGTTGGGTGTTAGAGATGGCGGGGCCCAAACAGAGATACTAAGCACACTAATCGGGGGACTCGGGAGGTGAGAAAGCCTCAGATTTCGGGTTGCTATTGTCCAGGTAGACTTGGTGCAACTAATACATGCGCCAAGGTAGCAGGGACTCTTTTTTACACTGGCGTAACTATTAGTTGCGCCAAGGTAAAAAGGGAGGATTTAAAGCTGGCGCAACTATTAGTTGCACCAGTTATCAATTCCCAATTTTTACACTGGCACAACTAATATTTGTGCCAGGTAAAGATGATGCTCCAGATTCTACAACAGCCTGAAGATGGGTCTGTTTTGGATTTTTGTGAAAGTTGGGCTTCCGAGAACTGGTTGACTTTATATGATTGATTCTCTCCTCACCGAATCTTAGAGGTTTGAGTCCTGTATAAGTCACTAGCGCGCTCCCCAAGGGTTTTAAGCTTTGGAATGAGAACCCACCTGATATACCTCCGGCACAAGCGCCTTCTCAGATACTAGGTGGGCTGGGACTTTTCTGGATCATCACCACAAGGGGTTGCTGCCATACTAAGACCCGAGTGGTTGTATGTGTGCCTAAACCCAACCCATTGAAAATCTATCCCGTAAAAATAAGTTAATTAAGCTCCCTATTCTTGATTCAATTTTAACTTTTTTTTCAAAACATTTTTTTATGGAAGTTTTCTTTAGTCCAAAAGACGGGGGTGATGACCCCGTGCTGCCACTACGGGCCGGCATCCACTGTCGGAATATGTTTGCACAAGTAGACCCGCCAATCAACTAAGGTAATTTAAATGACGGAAAGTTAAAGAAATTGAAAGACAATGCTCAAGTAGGCCTGTCGATCGGCTAAGGAACTAAAAATGACGGAAAAGTAAAAAAATTTAAAGACTATGCATAAGTAGGCCTGCCAATCGGCTAAGGCTCGTAAATGGCGTAAAAGTAGGGGTAAGTAAAATGACTTAATTGAAGGGGTGAGTAAAAAAAGTAGTAAAAATAAAATAGAAAAATAGCAATAAAATGTTAGAAAAATATAAAATAAAGAGGCCTAGTTCAAGGGGAAGCTCTACTAGCTAGTCCCCAGCAGAGTCTCCATTTGTGCAATCGTGGGATTTGTGACAATCCCGTCGTGGCGATGCGCTCGCTAACAAAAACATAGAGTCGCCACCCAGAGCTGTTGGTGTCCCGGGATACCTATATCATTTTTATAAGTATCGAAATGCCACAAATATGACTCTGAATCCAGTCCACACCAAAGGCTCTTCGGTAGGGGCTTCGGTTATCGATCGGGAATGTATTAGGCACCTTATCAACCCGCTTAACGCGGTCTCTACTAATGGCCAAAACAAAAGTAAAGTAAAAGAAAAGAAAATGGCTTCCTCTTGCCCACATGGGCCTGAAATCCTATTTGTGCCCCTCTGTTCCTACTAAAAAATTGGCGACGTAACGGCACAAATGGGAGGATGGGAAGACCTAAAGAAGAGATAGGAGAAGAAAGGAGAGAGCTGGAGCCCTCGAGCCCTTGTAGCACCGTAGAAGAGCCTTGTGTTGGCTTGCTTTGTGAGCTTTCAAAGGCTTGTATGGTGGAAATGGGAGTTCTAAGCTCTAAGGCTTGCTAGCTAAGGGATAGAGAGGGAAGTCAATTGGGTAGCATACACCTAAACTGGGTATCTAAGGTAGAAAATATCACTCAAAGGGGGTTTTGGAATTTTGGAATTTGTATGAGCAATGGTGCACCAAGGGGAGAAAGATCTTCTCACTTTAAGCTCTTTCTCTCTTAGGTAAAAATTCTCAACCATTAAACCAAAGGGAGGGGGGCTCTATTTATAGGAAAAGGATAGATTAGGAGAGTGTTTAGATGCTAATTAAGGTTAGACATTAGGTAATCTAGCTTCTAAGGTTTCCTAGGATTTCAAGGGTTTAGAGAAGTGTGAAGATTGACTTTAATGGTGGATGATGGGTTAATGGTTTAGATCACTTATGAGTTGCAAATAGGTGTTAAAAGGGTGCAACAAAGTTATCAAAACATACCCTAAGGACTGAGGTGGTCAACAAGTCAAACCCTGACTTTGAAATTCGAGGCAAAAATCAGAGGTCACTGTTCATATGCCTAGAGAAACTATTAGTTGTGCTAGGCAAATGTACAGTAAAACAATTCTGTACAGTAGCCTGAAAGTTGGCTTCACGAGGGGTGGGGGGACCCATTTATACCTGGCACAACTATTAGTTGTGCTAGGCCATTTCTGGGGGAAAAAGGCTTGGCACAACTATTAGTTGCGCCAGGCAAATTCTGGGGGAAAATGGCTTGGCGCAACTATTAGTTTCGCCAGACAAAAATTCCTCCAAAATGACCCAATTTTTAAATGGTCATAATGTTTGATATATAACTCCGATTGAGGTGATTTTTAGCTTGCTGGAAAGCTGGAGAAGTCCTCTTTCCAATTGTATATGATTTAGTATCAGTAGAAGACTACAGCTAGTCTTAGTGCACCACTCTTCATCCATTGCCCTAGAAGGTTAGGTTTAGGGTTCGAAATGGGTTCTAAGGGTCGGGACTGGTTTCTAAAGATTCGGGATAGGTTCCTAAGAGATCTAGGGTAATTCCTAAGGGTTTGGAGTAATTTCTAAGGGTTCCATACAAGCCATTAAAAGCTTAGAAATGCGCCTCTTTCGAAATATGTTTCGATCAGGCCTTGGGCCAAATTTGGGTGTCTATAAATCCCCACATCCTTAGGAACACAGACTGAAAGAGAAAAAAGATTGATAGAAGTAGAGAGATAGTAGAGTACACATGCTCCATAGCTAATTCCAATACCAAGGTTGGTGAGAGGTATGATTGAAGAGATTAAACGAGTGAAAAATAGAGTCTTCGATGTCTTACCCACATCAAGGGAAAGAGCAGAAATAGCAGAAAACCTTCAGTAAACTGTGAGAGATCATCATGCACATTAGACAACAGAGATAACAAGGAAAGTCCAAGAAGAAACTGCCACCCTTCAAGAGCAGAATAGAGTGCTCGAGAAAAATCAACAATCATAGGAGCAAGAAAAGAAAAAGTATGAAGAGGTAACAACATATCTAAAGGATAGGATCAGATCCTTAATTGTGGATCCTAATGAGAGAGAAAAGGTCCAGATCCTTAATTGCAGATCCTAATGAGAGAGAAATGGCCCATCTAGAATATCAGCATACGCTCAATGTCCAGCTGGACAGGAAGACTCATCAGCTTACATTAGCAGAAGGGAAGATACTAAAGCTTTAAGAGGATCAAGACTCCTTAATTCAAATTTGTGAAGATCAAAAGCAGCATATACAAACCATCATTGACAACAACATTGTCACAATGGATAGATTAAAAGCAGAAGCAGAAAAGCTGAGAATCGAGGCTAAAGAAAAGTTTATTGTGATCTATAAATTGAAAGATGCCTTGAAAGGAAAAGAATAAGTTGAAGAAGAGCTGTAGGCTTTGACTAAAAGATATAATGCATTAATGGTCGAGAAAGAGAGTGTTGATGCTCTCTACAAGAAGGTTGGGCCTGAGCAATACGAGAACCCTACGTCAGAAGATGATGAGTCTAAGGCAGCCTCAACAGATGTTGTCTCCAATTCGGAAGGATTCTCATACCATTCTTACTCAGCTACACCTCAAGGATCCCCTCCTGCCACTTCCTCACCAGAACCAACTCTTCCAATTGTCCCCTATACTTCATCACCTAGTGAGTAAAATTTACCTGAATATTTCGAGCCTTACAGGTATGTTTTCAATATTTTTGAGTATCCCTTGTGTTGAGAACAATGAGGACATTCTCCTATTTAAGTTTAGGGGGGGGGGTACACAACACTCTGTGTACATTACTTTTGCTTATTTATTTGAATTTTAAAAAAAAATTGTTTATATCTTTCATTTAATTTTATTCTCTATTTTTGGATTTTTAGATTAGTCTTGTGTAAAATTTATTTATTTCTGTTAACCATCACATGTGAGTTATGATAGAAAAAATTATGATTCCATAAACCTTACGATTCATCGTAGTAGAAGTTCAACCATAAAAAATAGAGCAGTTATGATTCATATTTAGCCCTATTGTACATTGTATCAGAATTGAATGTTTGAAACTATATTTTGATTTAAACTGTAATATTTAGATTATAGTTTTAAAATCATATAACCAGTGAGATTTTGGGACTTATTTCCTTTATTTTTTAGAGAGACTGTTGCCTATTCAAAGTCAAAAATTTTCTTGAACTTCTTGACTGTATTCTAATGAAATATCATATTGTTGTAATTTGAATCAAATATTTTATGATTATGATGACTTGCTTTTCTAGAACTATCAATTATATGCATAAAAGTAATATGACTTTCTTGCTTGTAAATCGTGAAAATGATTTAAGGAGACCTTTGATTTGTTTGAGCTAAAAAGCCAAAAATACCAAAAAAAAATTTATCCCTTGAACCCATATTAGAAGCCTAAATTGAATTTCTTATACCAAGATTTTATAAATCCTTAACCATATGTACTACCCAAAGCTTTCGATCTTTTACCCTTGTCTTTATGAGAATTTAGAACAAAGGGGAGAAATAGGAGAGTGGAAGGTGTATGCAATAATAGATAAGGGATATGCAAAAAATCATACATCTGAAAGAAATAAACTTTCTGAAAAAAATATGGGAGAAAAAGAAGAAAAATCATAAATATGATTCTACAAAGAGAAGCAAAAAACTTCCACCCTAAGAAAAAAAATTTCAATTGGATATCTGAAACAAAAAAGAGAGAAATCAAGAAAAAGGGATTTACAGAAAAAAAATATATATATGGGAAGAAGTTATCCAATTTTTTGGGTACTTGCTGAAGTAGAAAAATAAAGAAAAAGAGAAGAAGAAGAATAGGCTAGAGATGAGATGAATTCTCAAAATTTTTGAATTCTTTTCTACCTTTCTTTAGAACCCTTTTAACCTAAAGCTCCATTAGAAGCCGAATAAAGATCTTTCTGATTGATGATTTACAAAAATATGGTCCTAGTAGAGATATGTATAATAAATAGTATGGATAAACAAGAAAGCATATGAATAGAATTGATTATCTTTTTCCATTAGATTCATTATTTTTGTCAATTATCCTTTGAATCATTCATCATATATATCATATTATGAGAAACCAAAAATTTTGATATATTTTTTTGAGTATGCCAACAGTGAGAGTTTAGGTGAAAATATTTTTTAAATCTATAATTTAGAGAAATCTATGATGAATAAACTATTCACTGATACGCACACACTCCATGCTTAATATGAACTGAAATTGTTGAGTTCTGATCAAGGATAACTGCTAGGATGGAGAGCAAGGGTTGGTGAAGTCATATTTTTGAAAATTATAATAACCATGTGATGATTAACTGGTTAGTGTATAAAATTAGTTTAGAATTTTTAAACTTTTATTTTCTTTATTTTTGAAATTTTTTGAAAAATTTAAAAATATTTGAAGTTTGTAGGTAACTTCACTGAAAACCTCTAGGAGACTATAACTCCTCCACTAGGGACTAATGGTTAAAGGCTTGTTGCATATGCTAAATGCAATCATGCTCCCTATGAAAGTGGCATTTAATTTTATAGTTTTAGATTGTTTTATCTTTCCTTGTTTGCTAGGACTAGCAAAACGTATGTTTGGGGTGTGATCAGTCACATAATTTATCATTTTATCACTCTTAACATAGTAATGCTAGACCCCAGTTTCCTACTAATAAGATGCTAATGTGCAGATATTTAACATAATAGAGCAAAGGTATTCATCTTTGCAAAAATTAACTCAAAATGCAATAAGAAATACAATCATACACAAATATGATCCAATCGTATTGAGAACCAGTCTGTAAGCCGAAGGAAGAGAGCTTATGCCCAATCATAATCTCGAATGAATGGAATAGAAGAAGAAAGAAGGATTCGTAACCTACAATCCTACTAAAGAAGCTTAAAACAAGAGGAACCAAAATGAAGCTACGAGCATTCGAAAGAGCAAGAATTGTATAGAAAGACAAGCAACTATATTTACGATTGTACGAAACAAAGCTGGTTGTTATTGCTGATCACGTGAAAGCCATGCATAGAATTAGAAGAACACTTGACTTAGAAGTTTTGCTAATCCACAGATCTTAGAAGATTGGTGAAAGGATCCTGAAGATCTCTGCTACTGAAAATAAGGAGAAATGACTTGCACGCATCTACCATCCAAAGCAAGGAACATTAGGATTATAAGTTTTGTTATTTTCGAAATCTTTTGTTTTTAGTAGTTTACTTTTTTTAGAATTCGAATAATGTAAACCGACCCCTTATGATCTATAAATAAGAGGGCTCGGCAAGGGAAAATAACTTATCGAAGGAATGCTCAACATCAATTGACCACTAAGGTTGGGTTTTCCTCTGATCACCTTAGTTTAGAGTAGTTTAGATATCCAAGGTTTTTCGAGAAAAATTGACACCTATGATCGGGAGCTGGAAGAGTAGAGTAGAGTATCCGTAGTTTCTCAAAAGCAATTGATGCCTGTGACTGAGGGATGAAAGATCTTTTTTCTTTTTTTCTTATATTCTTTCTAGTTTAGATTTACTACTTTCATTTGCTGCTTTGTAAACATCTAAAAGTTCTTAATTTTAATTGACGACTAAAGTCTTGAATTTGTAGATTAGTGTAACGGTTTTTATTTTCCATCTTCAATTTTTTTGAGTTTGATTGACGCCAAAAATTTTGAAAAACTGTTGATTAGTATAAAGCTATATTGAAGAAATCTAGTTTTTTATTGACGCCCAAATTCTAGAGGACTGAGATATAGTATAACGGTAATTTAATTTTGTAAGCATCCGAGAACTGAAAGATTGTGATTGACGATCATAATCTGAAAGTAGGAGGATTTAGATTTATTTTTTCAAAATTAGTTTAACAACCATTCTTTTATTCATTTTTCTCAACCTTTAAAGTCAAATAGAAGTTTCTAGATAATTCAACCTTCCCTACGGGATCGACCTCATGCTAATGCTACAGTTTTCATTGTGCACTTGCAATAGGTTAAGGCTGAGTATAATTTATAATGCGTACCAACTTTTTGGCGCCGTTGCCGGGGAAGCGAAAATTTTTTGAAAGCCAATATTTGTCTCTCTTTTTATTTTTTTTATATCTTTATAGACACCCAAATTTGGCCCAAGACCCGATCAAGACACATTTCAAGAGAGGCACACCCCCGAGCTTTTGAAAGTATTTTCTAAACCCTTAGGAATCATCCCGAACCCTTAGAAATCAACCATAGCCTTCTTAGACCTATTAGAACCCTTTCTGGGCCTGATTCGAACCCCCCTAAACAACGGTTAGAAAGTGGAGTGTTTAAGTTTTTATAGATAGTTACCTAACCTAAGGTATATACCATTGGAAAGTAAAGATTCTCATCTTTCCAACGAGCTCAGAATCACCTAATTTAATATTATACATAAAAAGTTATGGTAAAATGAAGATCACGGATTTGTGTAGGAAATTACAAAACTAGACCCATAGAGCCAGTTTCAAACCCTCCTGAGCAGTGGTTAAAGAGAGCAATGCCAAATCTAATACAAACCTCTTATAAAGCTGAATTTTATACCATTGGAAAAAGGACTTCCCCCTCTTTCCAACAAGCCAAAAATCGCCTCAATCAGAGTTATACATAAAAAATTATGGAGAAATGAAGATCACGAATTTATGCAGGAAATTGTAAAACCGGGCTGGGCCCCTGTGGGTCTTCAACTTCCAACAATTTGGGCCTGATTTTCCTTCAAAAAATAGCCAAAATTGACATTGGGGGTTTGACTTGTGGACCATCCCAAAGTCTGGGGTGTATTTCTTTAGGACCCTAGTGACCCTATTAGCTGAGGTTATCACCCTTTTGTCATTCAAGTCACCACCCTATCATCTACTATTAAACCCAAATCCCTCTTCTCCAAGCTTTAGAAAACCCCAAAAACCTTAGATTGCCCATTACCTAATTGCTAACCCTAATTAGCTTTTAAGTACCCCCTAACCCTCTCTTTTTCTACAAATAGAGAGGCACCGCCCCTTGCAAAGGGCTGAAATTTTTTTTTAAAAGAAAGAAAAGGCTTTAGCTATTCTTCTCATCCCTTTTTAGAATTTATCTATTAAAATTCCAGCACCCTAGTTCATCCTTTAGATCTCATTTTCCACCATCAATCCTTGAGATTTAGCTAGATCTAGGCCCTAACCTTTTTCTCCTACCTCTTAGCTCCCTAGCCTTAGAGATTAGAACCCATCCCGCTTTCGGAAGCTCATCAAAGATGCTCTCGCGCAAGGATCCACATCGGTTCTACAAGGGCTCGAGAGCTCCGGCTCTTCCCTCTATTCTTATACCTTCTTTACTTTTCCTCTCTCCAAGGATTCAAGCCGTTACGCCACCAAAATTTCGGTATTGGTGAAGAGCTTGATAGGATCGTAGGCCTTCAGGCAAGGGAAAATGCCGCTCATTTTTTTTTTTTTTTTTATATATATAATTATATATATATTTTTTATATACACATCGAAACATCCATAGTAGATACCGCTTACGAGCGGGTTGGTCGGGTGTCTAACACCTTCCCGATCGAAAATCGAAGCCCCTACCAAAGAGCCTTTGTCATAAACCAGAATCAGAGTCATATTTGTGGCACTTCGGTGCTTATAAAAGTGATCTAGGTTTCCCCGAACACCAAAAGCTCCATGTGGAGACTTTATATTTTTTGCAAGAGCTCATCGTCGCGACGGATCGTTAAAATTTCACTGTTGCATAGATGGCGACTCTACTGGGGAGTAGCTAGTAGAGCTTCCCCTTGAATTTGACTTCTTTATTTTTTGATTTACTAACCCTTATATTACTGTTATTTATTTAATTTTTTTACTCACCCCTCCAATTACGTCATTTTACTTACCCCTACTTTTATGTCATTTACGAGCCTTAGCCGTTTGGCGGGCCTACTTAGGCACCGTCTTTCACTTTCTTTACGTTTTCGTCATTTCAAACACCATAGCCGATCAGCGGGTCTACTTGTGCATTGCCATTTAAATTCCTTACATTTCCATCATTTCAAGTACCTTAGCTGTTTGTCTGACCTACTTGCGCTTTTAATTCCGCAATCATATTCCACTAGTGAACGCCGGCCCGTAGAGGCGGCACGGGATCATCAGTCCCGGTCTTTGAACTTAAGATAATTCTCTTAAAAGTGAAAAATAAAATTGAACCAACAAAGGGGATTTAAATTGATTTTTATAGGGTTTATTTTTAAGGGTTGGATTATTTAGGCACACATACAAACTCCCGGGTCCCCTAGTGGTGATGATCCGAAAAAGTCTCAGCTCACCTAGTACCTAAGAAAAGTGCTTGCACTTGAGGTATATCGGATGGGTTACCTTATCGTTACCAAGCTTAAAACTCGGGAAAAAGAGAGCGATAGTGAACCCAATTTGGCCTCTAAACCCTTAAGATCGGTGAGAAAAGAGACGTTTCATTAAAACAGTCAATCCCCGGAAGCCCAACTTCCAAAAAAAACCAATTAGGAGACTCATTTCAGGCTGGAACTGCTGTTATCAAACAAACTGAACCCAATTTTTGCTTGGCGCCACTAATAATTGCGCCAAGCCAAAAAATCCTCAAAATTACATTGGCGTATATAATAGTTGTGCCAGCATAAAAAGGGGCACTTTTTGGTCTAGTGCACCTAATAGTTGCACCAGCTTTAGGTACACAATAGCAGACCGAATCTGGTGGCCTGCTTCACATCCTGGACTCCCCGATCAGTGTGTTTAGTGCCTCTGTTTAGGCCCTGCAACTTCTGACACCCAATATGCCCTCGCCGGTCAAAAGAATGTGACTTTTTTTTTATTCGTTTTGGGGGATCGGGTTGTTTGCATTGGTTTCCATGTCTTCAATAGATCAAGGGATTTCTCTTTGATTCTTTTGAAGTGCTTCGGAACCTTTACCGTGGGACCTATTTAGGGTACGAGAGCCACCCGAGAGGGGAATTCAAAAGGCCTCAGAATCCTCATTTCTTTTCAATTATAAAAATTTTAAACAAATTAAAAATAAAAAACCCAAAAATAGAGTCTTGATTGGTGCCGGCACAACAACATCATCGTACCCTCCGTCATCTCGTAGGGGAAGAAGGAGGAAGCTTTACGGGCACCATCCGAGGCACCCATACCTGACCCGATACCGAGATATGTCGTGGGCTGTGGACCCGGCTTATGCCGATCCCGACTCATTCCCGCCACATTCTCCAACTCATTCCCATACCGAATAAGTCTTTACTTCCACCCCCCTTGCCCAATCAACCTTTACCATAACCGACCCGTTCGGTGCCCCTGTTTTCCCTTCCACCACTTCCGAAAATACCCAAAATCCAAATTTCCCATCATTTTTACCATGCCTTCATCCATGGCCATCTCCAACCCATCTCACCCTCCTTTCACGCCCATTCAAAACCCACCCTCAACCTTAACCAACATACCCTATTTTTCATCCACACAACCTGATCCACCCACATCCATCCATACCACATCCAATCCCCCAAACATCCCTCCATTTACCCAAGTCATGCCCATCTTTTCCGAAACCATAACCAATTTTTCTCTCTCATTCTCTAGCTCTATGCCCCATACATCTTCCCCACACATGCCTAATTCATCCACCAATGCCCCACCTCATTTCTCCAATCCACCCCATATCCCACCCCTCACCCGGGCCATGTCCAATTTTTCCTCTTCACACACCCCATCCATACCCCTCCAACCCCCAAATAACCCATCTCCATCTGATCCCCCTTCCATAGCCATGATGGAGGAGATGTTCCAAACCTACAATAGGTGGAAGACCTCCCTACACATCTCCTCTCATCCACACCACACATCTATGAATTCATCCCATACCCTATCAAGCCTCCATGCCCCACTCCCCCATGACCCCCATCAACCCCCCATCATCCATAGCATCCATGCCCCGACTACCCACATACCCCAAGGGCCCATGGCCCAGACCCACCAAGTCCCAATGGGCCAGACCCATCAAGGCTCAATGGGTTAGACCCATTAAGGGCCCATGGCCCAGACCCACCAAGGTCTAATGGGCCAGACCCATCAAGGTCCCAATGGCCCAAACCCATCAAAGCCCAATTGGCCAAACCTACCAAGGACCCGTGTCTCCGACCCATAAAGGTTCAGTGGGCTAGACCTACCAAGGGCCCAAGACCAAGACCCCCAAGGCCTAATGGGCCAAACCCATCATGGCCTAATGGGCCAACCCACCAAGAGCCCATGGCTCAAACTCATCAAGGACCCATGGCCGAAACCCATCAATGGCCCATGACCCAAACCCACCAAGGCCCCCTGGGCCACACTTATCATGACCAAGGCTTTGTGGCCCAAGCTTCCCAAGGACCCATGGGCCAAACCTTTATAGCCCAAACCCAAGCCCAACAAAACCTTGGAGCCTCCCACCCATACCCTCCACAATTCCTCCAAAATTTCACCTATTTGCAACCCTTATACCCAGCTCAAACCCATGCCTTACATCAATCCCAATTCACCCATATCCCAACATCCTAAAGTCAGTTTCAAGCCTTTTCCCAGGCTCAATGGCCTCATCAGGCCCCAATCAAAAATCCCATCATCCAACAAACCTTCCCTCACCCCCAATGGACTCACCCAACCCCCACTCATGCCATTCACATCCAGTCCATGCAGCACCAACAAGAGAATCCCGCCCTCACTGCACCGTATATAGACTAGTAGTATGAAGAGGATGAGATTAGGAAGAGTGGAGCCTATGCTGGGGCATTGACCAGCTTTAACCCTCCTCCTATAATTGCCCACCCCCTGGTAGCCCAAAGTGAAGTCCAACCAACTGTCGAGAAAGTGGCCCCCATATCCAAGGAGTCAGAGCAGTTAAAAAATAGTTAGACAAAATCTAGAAGTAGTTGTTAAAGATGGGTGGTGCTGAAATTCACGCCACGGACTTCACAGATTTATGTTTGTTTGCTGAGGTCCCCTTGCCTCCAAAATTTAAAATGTCAACTTCTAACAAAGACAACGGCACCGACAATCCCATAGCACACCTCAAGTCTTATTGTGGGGACATGTGCCAATATGGGGGGGACGAAAGGCTATTGATAAAAGTCTTTTAGAAAAGTTTGGCCGGTCCAGCCTTGAGATGGTTTATATCTTTAGAACCATCTATGATGAAAACTTGGAAGGACTTGACGCACTTGTTTCAGGAATAATATGTCTATAATATAGACATTGAACTGCATAAGTCAGACTTTTCCCGTTTAAAGCAAAACCCGAATGAGACCTTTAGCGATTATTTAGGGCGTTGGAAAGCATTGGCAGCTCAGGTTAGAAACAGGATACCTGATGATGAACAAATAGAAATGATTTCTAAAAATACTCTGCTAGTGAACTCAGACTTTTTAGTGTAGCAGCAATAGTCTAGCTTTACTGATCTAGTAAGGAACTCCAATCGTTGTGAAGATGCTATCAGGGAGGATCGCCTCAGTAAGAATATATCAAGTGGAGCCAGTGGGGTTAGAAGGTTTTCAGAACATAGGAACGAAAAGAGAACAGGGATTGATGTCTAAAACATTGCCAACTTTAGGCCCAATAATAATATAACCCCGTTCCAATTTCAAGCAGCCCAGCCAGCACCAGTAAGAACTGCGCAGATGCAGAGATCAGGGAATGGACAAGGAATGCAGATTACTCCTGAGCAGAGGAGAGCCCGCTACGACTGAGTGTTTATACCCCTAGGGTAATCTTTAAGTGTACTTTTGCCTTTACTAATAGAAAAGGGATTAGTTACTATTCGTCAATCGCAACCTCCTCCTCACCTGATCCCAAAGAATTATGACCCTAATACTCACTATAATTTTCATCAGGGTCCAGATCACCTGACTGATCATTGCTTCCTATTGAAGCACGCGATCCAAGATCTAATCGATTCCGAGAAAATCATTCCACCGGCACCTTGTCAAGTAAACCAGCACGCAAACATCCATCAGGTGCCGTTACCCCCACATCCTATCCGAGGAGCAGGCCCTAGACCCACCATCGAGATGATAGAATAATGTGAGGAGTTGAAATTTGACCCATCAGACTACATTAGTGATCGGGAGATCTATGTAGCACCATTGTCGAGAAATTATGAAGAAAGGAATATTGGAGTGATTGAACCCTTGAATTTATCGGATTATTTTCCCAACTCGACACCACGAATTGAACCCTTAGATCTTAGGGCTTATTTTCCATCACCCACACTTGTCAATTATGTGCATATAAATGCATATCAACTATACACACCACCCCCATCAATTACCCGATAGCCCATCATGCCCTCTATCCCCCGCCAGTACCCATCAGCTACCAATGGCCTACTCCTACCCCTTTAGCCCCAGTGCAACCACCCACAAGCTTCACCAACCCCATCTGACCCAATTTTTCCACCCAACCAGCTGTCACCGAAGTGAATCAAGTGTTACTCACACCCCCAGAGCCTGCAGTGCAAGTGCATCCGATACCGACAGCTATACCATATCAGATTTCGGGACCAACTTACGATCCTCATCAAGTCCCGCTGAGTTATGAACAAATAGATATTAATGCCGATAGTAATAGAGAAGGGGTAGTGGACTTTATTATCCAATCTAGGAAGATTTCAAAGCAGTCAGAAGCACCAGCAGCAGCACAAGCCCAACCAGAGGGAAAGAAAGATAGCGCAGTGAACCCTTTCGAGAAAATGAGTCGAGAACATATACTAGAGACTCAGTTGAGAAGAATTCCTGCCCATATTACTTACTGTATAGGATTTGTTAATGATTTCCCCACTCCATTTTCAAGCTTTAATGGGGGTGTTAAAAAATGTGCATGTATTGCTTCAGGTTAGCCCAGATGAAGTCGGGCAAATAATTGGTCAAGTGATGGCTCCAAATGCTATTTCATTTTCGAATGCCAATTTACCAGAGGAAGGAGGTAGTCACTCAAAATCCTTAAATATAGTTATTGAGTCCAAAAATATGATAATCCCCTTGGTTTTAATCGATAATGGGTCTATATTAAACATATGCCCACTGAGAACCGCCACCAAGATTGGGGTAGATCCTTGCATGCTGAGACCTACGAGAACTAGTGTCAGAGGCATCGATAATACACGAAGATAGATAATGGGAGAAGTTGACCTTGAGTTGTTAATTGGGCCAATGACCTTTTCCATATTGTTTCAAGTGATGGACATCAAATCCTCATTTAATCTACTGTTAGGGCGCCCATGGTTGCATGAGGTCGGAGCAATACCATCAATGCTACACCAGAAACTCAAGTTCGCGTCCGGGCATAAGATCATCACAATCATTGGTGAAGGGCACAGTGAGAAGGAAAACATCACCAACAGTGTTGAAAAGCTCAAAGTGGTGGATGTGCCGCACACCGCTAAGGATGCCGACCTTCACAGCTTTGAATACGAGGTATCGATGGTACTCCCGGAGCCCATCGAGGGCATCATTCCAAGAACCAGAGGTGGAATGGTAGCAGTAGTGGCCATGCTCTAAAAGTGGGGCTATCAAAATAGAAGAGGGTTGGGGCCTAGATTGCAAGGTAGGAAAGAGCCTGTCATAGCAAAGGGGGGCCAAAAAGTCAGTTTTGGGCTAGGATACAAGCCCACAAAAGAAGAGGTGCGAAAGGCTAAAGAAAAAGCCCGTGTAACGGCACCTGTAAAAGCTAAGAGGATCCACATAGAGGAGTGATCGGTGCTGAAATATGACTATAATTCACACTTTAAATCCTACATTTAGCTGTTCAATGAAAGCATCTGATGGTTGTTGTGAGGTTTTGATGTTTACAGGTGTTTCTGACAGTTAGATCGTTCAAGTGCATAAAAGAAGGAAATTACAGGCTAAAAATTAGATATGGACAAAAAGGTCCAAAGAAGCATTGAGAGCCATAAAGAGAATCAACCCCCATCAAGAAAGGGAAGAATTTGCATTGAAGATTCAATCGATTGAGGCATTATGGTCAATCGATTGACAGATGGAGAAAAACTCAACCCTAGAAGGTCAATCGATTGAGACATGAAGGCAGAAGTGCCCTAAGGGGATTCGAACTCAAAGTCAATCGATTGAGACATGAAACTCAATCGATTGAGGCAATTAGGGTTAGTTTCAATCGGATATTATAAATAAGAGGCCTACGGCTTTGTAAAGAGGAGAGTTGTTTTTTTAAGAGAGAGTTTTTTGATATAGAGAGTTTTAGTTTTGAGAGAAATTTGTGTAATAATTAGAAACTTTTGTAAGAGGGTTTTCTTAGAGTAATAAAATTGTGTTGAGATTTCCTGAGAAGATATATTTCTTTTACACCTTCTTTGCTCTTTACTTTGGGAATGGTTTTGAATACAATTGAAGATCTTGCACCAAGGATGAGAGGCTAAAGGCTGTAGATCATGGAGGATGCGATCCCCAGATAAGTACCTATATTTTATGTTTAATACCATAGTTTGATAATTTCATCATCAAATCGTTTTTCTCAAAGTGTAGTGATCATGTTTTTAGTGTTTTGATCTAAAATACCATGAGATACGCTATGCTTTTCACATGATTCATACCGCTGATTAGGTTTGAGTCATTGTTTTTAGATAGGGTATGCGTTAATGGTTAATGATCACGCTTAATTACTAGTCATGTTTCTCTTAGAATGATGGTGTGTTTGATGTTAATAAAATTGTGGGTTTAAAATAGAAAAGGGTATAAATGGGGTAGCTGATCTTGTTTTTAAAATTTGTTCTTAGATTTCTCATTACATAATTTTTAGATTAATTTATTTTCTTTCTTGCAATTAGAAAAGTGTTAACTCTTGGTAAAAATTAAATCTGCCCCTTGGTACTTCCTCGGGGATATTTTCTACATCTCTAGGAAGAATTGAATAAAATTTCAGATTTCCCTGTGGGTTCGACACCCTTGTTCTTGCCTTACTAGAACAGATCTTGTACACTTGCAAGGGTTTATTTAAAATTGATCAAGTTTTTGGCGCCGTTGCCGGGGAACATCGGCGAAATTTTGGTTAATTCCGATTAGAGATTTTTGTTTTTATAGCAGTCAATCGATTGAGAATAACCCCTCAATCGATTGACTCTATTTTGTGTGTGTGTTTGCTTGTTATTCAATCGATTGAGCCTCGTTCTCAATCGATTGACTGTGTGTGTTTTTTTTAGCAATAATTGTGTCTCAATCTATTGACACAACTCTGACAATAGATTGAAAGCTGAAAATAAAAAAAATATATATAAAAAAAAAAAAAACAAATTTCTTTCCTTAATTCTTCTCTCTTAGATTAGATTTTGCAATCTTCTTTTAGGAAGTTTTTATTTTTAGGAAGTTTATATTTTTAGGAAACTTATATTTTTATTTTAAAATTTTTCTTTTAGGAAAGGTTTTCTAGGTTTTTAATTTCTAATTTCTAATTTTCGAATTTAGATTTTATTTTTATTTTTTTATTTTTCTGATTTTTAATTTTAAAAAAAAAAAAAATATATATATATATATATATATATAAAATAAAAATAAAAACTGAGTGGTCTTCTTTCCTTTTCCTTCTTACTTTGCTCTCTGTTCATAGCAGCATTCAATCGATTGAAGCTACTTTCTCAATCGATTGATACTGAGCCACTTTCTGTGTGCTCTCTACTCTTTTCTCAATCGATTGACATTCCTATGTCAATCAATTGACAGAATTCTTGTGTGTTTTTAATCTTTGAACCTCAATCGATTGGGATAAGTCTCTCAATCGATTGACTGACAAAGTCTTTTTCTGATATTCTGTGCCTCAATCGATTGAGAGTATCCCCTCAATCGATTGACTGACAAGTCATTTGTGTGAAATTTTATGTGCTTCTGTCCATCTATTGAGACCACTGTCTCAATCGATTGAGTCTGTTTGAGGACTTATTTTGGGTTCTTCAAACCTTTGATTGTGGGTGTGGTGTATGAGCTTTACTCGTTCTCATCACCCACATTTGCTACCGTTTAATCCGGAGATCGAACGATCTTTGCGAGACAATCGTAGAATCCAACGGAATCAGTATCATCCTACTGATAACATGGCTGATCAAGAGCAAGAAATGAATGAAAACAACAATCAGAATGGCAACAATGTGAATAATGGAAATAATGGGAATAATAATTACTATGGGGGACCTAGAACACTTGAATACTATAATGATCCTGGTTTTTACGAGGATCAGGAGTGTATCATGCATGCTCCCATTCCAGGGAATCATTATGAATTCAAATCAGCGATGATTCAAATGCTACCAATATTCCATGGTTTGGCAAACGAAAATCCGCACGTTCATCTGAACGAGTTCACTGGGGTATGCAAAATGTTCAGAGTCCACAATGTTACTGATGAGATAGCGAAGCTCCAACTCTTTCCGTTCTCTTTAAGAGACAAGGCAAAAACATGGTTCTATTCTTTAGAGCCGCAATCTATTCAGAGTTGGGCCGAGCTACATCGTCAGTTCCTCAAAAAGTATTTTCCCATGACTAAAGCCATAGAGATGCGTCAAAAGATCCTTTTCTTTTCCCAACAACCTACAGAGACATTCCATGAATGTTGGGAACGTTTTAAGGAGTTGATCAGAAGTTGCCCTAACCATCAAGTTCCAAGGTGGCAACAAGTCCAAAGTTTCTACAATGGACTGATTCCTGAAGAAAGACGCATGGTTGATGCATCTTGCGGTGGATCTTGTGCCACGAAAGAGGCCGATGAGTTGTGGGCATTGTTTGAGAAATTGTATCAAACCTCGATACAAAGTGAGACACTGGGGCGAACCACTTTGGACTTAGCACCTAAATCTCATGTGTTGACCAAAGACGGATTGTTTGAGGTCAACAATAATAACTCTGATCTATCAACCAAGGTTGATATGCTGTCCAAACAGATGAACATGTTGTTAGCTGCAACCAAGCAAGCTAAAGTTCCTGTCACCCCCACTGTATGCTCAATTTGTGAACACCCAGGTCATATGGCTAATGAGTACCCAACTACCTTGACATTCCTTCCTGATGAATCTACTCTTCCAGAGCAGATAAATGTCACTCAATCTTATCAGCGGCAAGGTAGAAACGTGTACTCAAATACCTACAACCCAGAGTGGAAAAATCACCCCAACTTAGGATGGGGTGGATCAAACCAAACTGGTCAGGTCAACCAGCAATACCGAGCCAATCCTATGAGTGGACAACAAGCGTTTCCACAAAATTTTCAGCAAAATTTCCGTCCACAACAGAATTTTCAGCAGAATTCTAATTTTCACCAGAATTCTAACTTTCAGCAGAATGCTTCATATTCTCATCCAAATTCTGATTTCCGAAAAAATCAGAATTTCAATCAGAATCCTAATCAATCTCATACAAGCACTTCAAAGGATTCTGATCTGGAAGAAAAGGTGATGCGCAGTATGCAATCTTTTCAACAGATGATAATCGACCAAGTCAGTCAATTGGCAAATCAACTGAGTCGACGAGAGGAGGTAAGGTTCACCAACCCATCAACAATCCTCGAGGCCAAGCATCATCGATGAAGGACCATTAAATAGTCAAGCTTGAAAGTCATATCGTGGCAAGTGGACGGAAGTTCATAATCAAGTGGAAATGCATGTGGCAAAGTGAGCGAAGAAAGTGAAGGCATAAAGAGCGTGAAGCGAGAAAGAGAAAGAGTCAGCGAGAAGAGCGGAGAAAGAGAAAAGAAAAGAGAACGAGAAAGAGACCAGAAAAGAGAAAGAGGAAGAGAAAAGAAGAGAGAAGGGAAAAGAAAAGGTGATAGAGAATGAGTCTCCCTCAACTATCCAACAAGGACAAGACGAAGATTCAGAAGGGGAACCCGCACCTTTTGTCCCAAAGGCACCATTTCCTCAATGCCTAACTCCTCCATCAAGAATGGGAAAGGGACCAACAAAAATGGAAGATATTTTCGAAACGTTTAAGCAAGATAAACCTTCCATTGCTTGAAACGATCAAGCAAGTGCCTGAGTATGCAAAGTTTTTCAAAGATTTATGCACTCGGAAGAGAAAGGCACGTAATCATGTTTCAAGGAAAGTGTTCTTGACTAATCAAGTCAGTTCTATATTGCAATTGGAAACCCCATAAAAACTAAAAGACCCTGGAGTTCCTACTGTTCCATGTGTCATTGGTGGGCAACCTATTGGATTTGGGAGCCAGTGTTAATTTAATCCCATA
Organism: Chloranthus sessilifolius; assembly: GCA_021018995.1. Classification (NCBI taxonomy): domain Eukaryota; kingdom Viridiplantae; phylum Streptophyta; class Magnoliopsida; order Chloranthales; family Chloranthaceae; genus Chloranthus; species Chloranthus sessilifolius. Next base: position 91,207,056 of record CM037585.1, on the reverse strand, counting down.
TTCATTGTACGAGAAACTCGGACTGGGTGAATTGAGACCCACAACGGTCACACTGCAACTGGCAGATAGATCAGAAAGACGACCGAGGGGTGTTATTGAGGATGTCTTGGTTGGAATAGATAAGTTTATCTTTCCAGTGGATTTTGTTGTTTTGGACATGGACACACCTGTTAAGTCACTTAATCAAGTCCCCATCATCCTTGGACGTCCGTTTCTCGCTACGGCCAACGCGTGCATTAATTGTCGAACGGGAGTCATGGACATTTCTTTTGGAAACATGAAGGTACGATTGAATATCTTCCATGCGATGAACCATTTCCCAAACGAGGATGAGGTCGAATGTTTTTACATCGATCAGATAGATGAAGTGGTGGATGAGGCATTACCTTCAATGCTTACCAAAGAGGAATTTGAAAATGCTTTGTTGGCCATCTATGAAGCGAAAGGATCGGAAGAGAAGCAGTCCGACGAGATAGAGTCTAGCTCATCCTGCCAGGATGACCACTTAGATGCGAGTATGCCTGCGATAGAATCATTTCCTGTTGAGGTGAAGGACGTGCTGCCTCCATCACTTGAGCAACCACCACTTGTGGAATTGAAACAATTGCCAGAGTCCCTCAAGTATGCTTTTCTGGGACCTCATGAAACACTTCCAGTAATAATCTCATCCACGTTGTCAGCCGAACAAGAAAAAGAGTTGTTGAAGGTGCTGAAAGAGCACAAGGAAGCTATCGGTTGGACTCTCACTGATCTCAAAGGGATTGACCCATCGGTATGTATGCATAAAATACATTTGGAAGATGAGAGTAAACCTTCAAGGGAACCACAGAGGCGACTTAATCCAAACATGCAAGAAGTCGTTCTAAAAGAAGTCATTAAACTCCTTGATGCTGGCATCATCTATCCGATTTCTGATAGTGAATGGGTTAGTCCAGTCCAAATTGTTCCGAAAAAGTCCGGAATCACGGTCAAGGAAACTGCTGCAGGAGAATTGGTCCCCACTCGCGAAACTACTGGATGGCGTGTCTGCATTGACTTTCGGAAATTAAACACCGCCACCAGAAAGGATCATTTTCCCCTTCCGTTCATTGATCAAATCCTTGAGAAGTTAGCTGGGCAAGAGTTTCGCTTTCTTGATGGGTATTCGATACAATCAGGTGCCTGTCTACCCAGCTGATCAAGAAAAGACAACGTTCACATGCCCTTATGGTACGTTTGCATACCGCAGGATGCCATTCGGCCTATGTAATGCCCCGGCCACATTTCAACGGTGTATGTTGGCCATATTTTCAGATATGATCGACAAATTCATTGAAGTATTCATGGACGACTTCTCGGTTTTTGGGAGAACCTTTGATTCTTGTTTGAATCATCTTTCACAAGTCTTTGCAACGTTGTTGACTCCAAACTTGTTCTTAGTCGAGAAGAGTCATTTTATGGTTAAACAAGGATTGTTCAGGGCACATTGTCTCACGAAAGGAATCGAGGTGGATAGAGCAAAAGTTGATCTAATTGCTAACTTGCCACCACCCAACAAAGGTTCGACAAATTCGATCATTTTTGGGTCATGCAGATTTTATAGAAGGTTCATTAAGGATTTCAAGGTGGCTAAACCATTGTGCACCTTGCTTGGCAAAGATGTTCCTTTTGAATTTCTTCGAGACTGCATGCAAGCATTTTTGAAATTGCGAGCTCTTATCCAATGCACCAATCATCCAAATACCGGATTATTCTCTCCTTCGAACTCATGTGTGATGCATCGAATTACGCAATTGGAGCTGTCCTAGGGCAGAGGGTGAATAAATTACCTCACGTAATTTATTATGCTAGCAAGTCATTAATTGATGCCCAACTCAATTACACCACCACCGAGAAAGAATTATTAGCTGTGGTGTATGCTCTGGACAAGTTTCGTTCCTATTTGCTTGGATAAAAAATAGTGGTCTTTTCAGATCATTCCGCTCTGAAATATCTTCTAGCAAAGAAGGATACTAAACCGAGATTAATCCGTTGGATCCTTCTGCTCCAAGAGTTCAATTTCGAGATTAAGGATAAGAAGGGGGTTGAGAACGTGGTGGCTGATCATTTGTCGAGAATTCTACCTGAAGAATCTGCAATACCTGAGACCATCCGTGACACGTTTCCGGATGAACATTTGCTAGCAATTGATGTAGCTTATGCAAAGGTTCCATGGTTTGCGAACATTGTGAATTATCTGGTTACTGGCAGAATCCCCACTGAGTGGGGTAAGAATGATAAGAATCTCTTTTTCTCCCAAATAAAATACTATTTTTGGGATGAACCATGTCTGTTCAAATTCTGCTCAGATCAGATCATCAGGAGATGTGTACCCGAAGAGGAGCAAATGAGCGTCCTACATTTGTGTCATCTTTGGGGCTGTGGCCATTTCGAGGACGAAGAAAATCCTTCAAAGCGGATTCTACTGGCCCTCCATCTTTCGTGACGCTGCTCAATTTTGCAAGGAATGCCGACGATGTCAACAGCTTGGCAATATTTCAAAACGGAATATGATGCCCCTTAATCCAATTCTGATTGTTGAAATTTTTGATGTTTGGGGGATTGACTTTATGGGTCCTTTTCCCCCATCCTTTGGGTTTTCATATATTCTAGTGGCTGTTGATTATGTCTCGAAATGGATAGAAGCTGTGGCAACCCGATCGAATGATCATAAGGTTGTGGTCAAATTCCTCAGAGACAATGTGTTTACCCGATTCGGGATTCCAAGAGCAATCATCAGCGATGGCGGTTCGCATTTTTGTAATAGCCATTTTGCCACCTTAATGAAGAAGTACGGTGTCACTCACAAAGTTGCTACGCCGTACCATCCACAGACTAGCGGCCAAGTGGAAGTGTCTAATCGAGAAATTAAGCGAATTCTAGAAAAAACGGTCCGACCGGATAGAAAAGATTGGTCAAACCGGCTCTCAGAGGCTCTGTGGGCATATCGGACCGCATTCAAGACTCCGATTGGAATGTCTCCATTTCGAATTGTTTACGGGAAAGCTTGCCATCTTCCGTCAATTGGAGCATAAAGCATTCGGGCGATAAAAGATTTAATTACGACATGCAATGGCGGTCGATTCGGAATGAATTGGAGGAATTACGCTTCTGAGCGTATGAGAATTCAAAATGTACAAGGAAAGGTATAAAAAGCATGATGCATCCATTTCTAAAAGAATTTCACATTGGCCAAAAGTTTGGTTATTCAATTCGTGAAGCTCCACCCGGGAAAATTAAAATCTCGATGGGAAGGCCCATTTCAGGTAGTGTCCATTAGTGCGCATGGTGCCATTGAAATTCGGAGCCTTGTTGACAATCGCATTTGTAAAGTTAATGGGCAAAGACTCAAACCAATGTTTGAGCCGATCACCCAGTTACAGATTGAGGCGATGCACCTCCGTGATCCTGGGGACTGATCACTGAAAGGTCGAGCTGTCGACATGTAAACTCAGCGCTTCCTGGGAGGCACCCCAGTTGTTGTAAAAAAAAAAAAAAAAAAAAAAAAAAAGAGTCCACAGTCAATCGATTGACTGTGATTCCTCAATCGATTGAAGGGTCTGTGACAATCAATTGACTGAGATTCCTCAATCGATTGCAGGGTCTGTGTCAATCGATTGAGATTCATCATCATTTTTTTTTTAGTCTTTTGTCTCAATCGATTGAGAATTTGGCCTCAATCGATTGACATCTTAAGAGTTTGTGCATTTGTGTTGGAATTTGGACCGCCACCCGACAACTCTTGTCATGGCAGCTGCCTTCTTGGGTTGGTTTTCCGTGGCCCTTTAATGCCCTTCCGTTTCCAAGGACACCAACCGGCGCTATCAATCCTCAATCGATTGACACATTAGTGTCAATCGATTGACATTCAATAGTGGAGTAATGGCACGAGCCCCTTCTCCCAAGAAGTGCCACGTTGCCGCTCCCACCTCGCGACGTGGGAAGTCCATGCATCCTCAATCGATTGAGCAGTAAGCCTCAATCGATTGAGGCTCACACTATATATATGGTCCTCCCCACCCGTGGAGTCCTCATTCGAATTCCAGCCTAATTTTCAAGCCGAGATCTTTTGCTCATCCTTGTTTCGATCAAATGGCTGCCCTTATCCACCACCGCGCCAATGATCCACCGCGCATCCCTAATGAGCATTATATCGATCGCCAATTCCAAACGGAGAATTTTTTCGACTTGGTAAAGTACCGGAACATCGCAGAATGCGCACGGTCGATCGAATTCATCGAGGCCCTCCGTTTGGAAATGCTGCTCACCCCACCACCCATCGATGTAGCCCCGCGCATCATTCGCTATTCTATCAAAAGATGGTGTGGGTGCGAGACCCTCTCCCCAACCCGGCCCGTTCATCACCATTGAGATCGATAACGGCAATATAACCTCCATGCCGCTGATCTCGCCTGCTTTTAATTTCTAGGCTCGTCCGTCAACCACCACCTTCCTCCGCCATCGCTATCGGCGTAGCCAAGATGATATGATCAACAATATGTGTGGTGGTCGTCGTGGGACCGGTCAGGCCACAAAGCGCGCTGTGTTGCCCATGGATATCCTCTTTTGGGTCATCGTTATGGCCAATAATCTTCTGCCACATGGAACAAAGTCCGAGGGGACTTTGGGTCGGGTGAAAAGCGCTCTGCACACACCAATACTTGGTTTGATGCTTTGGGTTGATGCTCAGCGGAGATGTACGCCATAGTGATATCGCCCTACCCGCCAAGCGTCTTTGCGATTCTCCTCCACTTCCCCCACTATGTGATGCCCCTTCTGGAGCACCTTGGCTGCCCCATCTATGACGATGAGGAGATGGGTGACATGCAAGTCTATCAATATGGTGTGAATGTGTGGGTCAAGAGCATCAAGGCGATCATCCGCGTAATCGGCCCTTGAGGATGCTCCTCCTCCTCCCGTCAAACCCGCATAGCGCCAACGCGTGGCGGTGTTAAGCGACTCTCGTCAAGAGGTCCCCGATTTTGATGCCGAGGCGTTGCCGCCTCGAGGTGCGGATGGACGGGTGAATGCACGGCTCGGTGGTGTGGATAGGCGGTCCGGTTTCAAACCGCTCTCCTTATGCGGATGGCTCGCGAGTCATTCCCGGTCGTACAACCATTTCATCGACATGAAAGCGGCAAATGAATGAGCGGGAACCGAAGATGAAGATGATGATGATGATGTCTGATTGTCTTGTTTTGTCTTGAAGTTTTTTTTTTTTTTTCTCTGTTTGGTGTTTATGGTATTTTTGTTGATGTATCGGATCGGTGGCTGCAAGCTTCAATAATAATGTTTGCTTTGTTTTGGGCATATTTGTGTTTGGTTTCTGGCTCTCAGTCAATCGATTGAGATCTCTCTCTCAATCGATTGAGCTACCTCATGCCCTCCTATATTTTCCTCCGTCAATCGATTGAAACTTCTGTCTCAATCGATTGAATGATGCACCTAAATTTGGACATTCCTGGTTTTGGTCTCTATTTTTAGTATGGTTTATCAATCGATTGACATTTAGGTGCCAATCGATTGAAACTTACTTGGTCAGCCAGTCAACCCCTGCTGGAATAGGGGAGTTTCTCCAAATATTTGATGTGGAGCTCGGATTTACCATCTGTGCCCTCTCTTGTCAATCGATTGACACAAACATGTCAATCGATTGACTGTTACTTCTTTCTAAATATTTCTCCATGCACCGACTTCCGAATTTTTTTCTTTAAAGTGTCCCTCTTTTAGGAAATTCTTAGCTATTTAGGGCACTTGCCGGGTCCTCCTTTGAGTCCAAATTTGCAGTTTAGTCCCCGCTTGTCGCCATGTCTTCCATCCGTCCTCGTTACACGAGCATGATCCAAAAGTTAATGGAGCCCGCACGCAAACGTGCCCGATACACCGCTCCACCACCCATCGATTGGTCCACCCATGCCATCCTCCACCTTGATGACGAATCTGTTTCATCACCCGTCCTCACCACCCCTACCCCACCCTTATCACCACCTCGGGCCCCAATCCCACCTGTCGGCGCGGTTGGAATTTCTGAAGAAATGTGGCGCTACGCTTTTCCAAAGCCACGGGGCGGAATCTCTACCATGGCGGACTAGAGGATTTGTTTTCGGTTTTTAGGATCTCAGTTTACATGTCTTTAGGGTAGGGGTGTTCTTATGTTTTCGTTGTTTCAGTTCGGTTTGTTTTCGTTTTGGATTCGTTTGTTTCGTGTTGCATCACGTTAGATTTTGCTTTACTTTGTAATAATTTTCTTTCTAATAACAATTTAGTTTCGTATTTGTATTTTCTCTCTTTCCCTTGCTCGGTTGTTTTGTCCTTTGATTGCATAGAACAGGTTTGGGGGAGGCCTTCTTCCCTTTCTCCACGTCATCACCAATGAGGACATTGGCCAGTTCAGGTTTGGGGGGGTAATTGGTTGTTTTCTAAAAAAAAAAAAAAAAAAAATAACCTTTTAGCTGATTCTCGGATTTTTGAATGTTTATCAGTCAATCGATTGATCCTACTGTCTCAATCGATCAACTGATAAACATTAAAGGATATAAGAATTTATGGCTCAGTCAATCGATTGAGTCCAATCAGTCAATCGATTGAGTCCAATCTGTCAATCGATTGAGAATTTGGTCTCAATCGATTAACTGATGGTTGGCAAATGCTGTAATTTAATTGATTATTCATATTTGTCAGCATGAAGATTCTTCCTGAATTTCTTTAATCAATGCTATCATACCATGGTTATTTTATGAGTGCCCATAAGGTGTAGATATTGAACATTAATGATCATGAATCATGCTTAAAAATAATTGTTTACATCACTCGCTCTCAATCTCAAAATCGGAGATTAAGTGTGTAACATGGAATCCTAAAGATCACAAAGAAAGACTAAAACCTTGAAAGTTTTTGAAACACTTGTCCTCGTTCTTAATGAGTGCTGAAATAAATTCGGAGTATCCTTGAAATCCTTGTTCCAATTGTTAAAAACCCATTGATTTGTGTGTTATAACATTACACTAGAAATCATTGTGTACTAACAAGCGAATGGGCATATTTTACCATCATGAAAGGAAATGATCTAAGGCCATCATTGGTTCGTCTGTGCTTAAAATGCCCCACCTCAGAAATTTATCCTTCTAGTACACCTTTGAGCTTATTGGAAATTTACCTTTATACATTCTTTGATAAGCTGCAATAACCTTTAACCCCTTACCGCTTCTGAAAATTCAGCTTGCCCTTACTTATTTCTGAGAAATTAGGAACAAGGGATGAAAATGAGTGAAACGAGAGTAAGTGGGGATTATATGTGTTGTAGTGTGTACTGGAAAAAAAAAAAAAGGGAGAAAAGGAAATTGTAAAAACAATGAAAAATATATTGAGAAGAATGGTGAGAGACTAGAAAAGAAAAAGAATAAAAATACAAAATCAGTAGTTGTTTTTTTTTTCCAATTTCTCAGAAATTTTTGAATCCACCCTTCCTTTCTTCTCTTAACCTTAACCCGAGCCCCATTACAACCTTAGAAAAGACCTTTTTGATCCAATCATGAGTGATGAAATGCCTTGTGGAGAGTAAGTACATAATTGTCTATGGTGCTTGATATATGCATGCTTAAAATACAGATATCTTTCTTAATGAGATTTCCCTTATAATTCTTTGATACACCGTCTTTCTTTAAACTTGTGAGATTTTCTCCTAATGGTGTTACAATTCCATCTCATTCATCGGGAGTGATTTCATTCTGAGTGTATACCCATGGTGAGGATTGGAGTCTAGACATGTGATCTAAAAGTTCCAGTTTAAGCTTGTCCTCTGACATAAGAACTTTGGGCAGTGATGATCTCATGACATTGAGGCATGAAATATGAATATTAGAAGACAATGGTCTGAACTGAATGTGGCATAAATGGAATAAACATGGTTAGATGTATTCTAAAAAGATTTTTCAGGGGCATCTAATTGCTAAAGGACATGATTAATCAATCCTAATAGCCTTGAAGTTTGTAGGTACCTTCACTGAAAACCTTCAGGAGACACAACTCCTCCACTAGGGATCACCTAGGGGTTTAAAGGCTTGTTGCACATGCTAAGTGCAATCGTGTTCCCTACGAAAGTGGCATTTAAATTTTAGGATGTTAGTTTATTTTTATATTTATCATTCTCTTTGCTCGAGGACTAGCAAAGTGTAGGTTTGGGGGTGTGATCGGTGCTGAAATATGACTATAATTCACACTTTAAATCCTACATTTAGCTATTCAATGAAAGCATCTGATGGTTGTTGTGAGGTTTTGATGTTTACAGGTGTTTCTGACAGTTAGATCGTTCAAGTGCATAAAAGAAGGAAATTACAGGCTAAAAAAGAGATATGGACAAAAAGGTCCAAAGAAGCATTGAGAGCCATAAAGAGAATCAACCCCCATCAAGAAAGGGATGAATTTGCATTGAAGATTCAATCGATTGAGGCATTATGGTCAATCGATTGACAGATGGAGAAAAACTCAACCCTAGAAGGTCAATCGATTGAGACATGAAATTCAATCGATTGAGACATGAAACTCAATCGATTGAGGCAATTAGGGTTAGTTTCAATCGGATATTATAAATAAGAGGCCTACGGCTTTGTAAAGAGGAGAGTTGTTTTTTTAAGAGAGAGTTTTTTGATATAGAGAGTTTTAGTTTTGAGAGAAATTTGTGTAATAATTAGAAACTTTTGTAAGAGGGTTTTCTTAGAGTAATAAAATTGTGTTGAGATTTCCTGAGAAGATATATTTCTTTTACACCTTCTTTGCTCTTTACTTTGGGAATGGTTTTGAATACAATTGAAGATCTTGCACCAAGGATGAGAGGCTAAAGGCTGTAGATCAAGGAGGATGCGATCCCCAGATAAGTACCTATATTTTATGTTTAATACCATAGTTTGATAATTTCATCATCAAATCGTTTTTCTCAAAGTGTAGTGATCATGTTTTTAGTGTTTTGATCTAAAATACCATGAGATACGCTATGCTTTTCACATGATTCATACCGCGATTAGGCTGAGTCATTGTTTTTAGATAGGGTATGCCGGGTTAATGATCACGCTTAATTACTAGTCATGTTTCTCTTAGAATGATGGTGTGTTTGATGTTAATAAAATTGTGGGTTTAAAAATAGAAAAGGGTATAAATCTGGGGTAGCAAATTCCTTGATCTTGTTTTTAAAATTTGTTCTTAGATTTCTCATTACATAATTTTTAGATTAATTTATTTTCTTTCTTGCAATTAGAAAAGTGTTAACTCTTGGTAAAAATTAAATCTGCCCCTTGGTACTTCCTCGGGGATATTTTCTACATCTCTAGGAAGAATTGAATAAAATTTCAGATTTTCCTGTGGGTTCGACACCCTTGTTCTTGCCTTACTAGAACAGATCTTGTACACTTGCAAGGGTTTATTTAAAATTGATCAAGGAGAAACCCTGTCCCAAGCCTCATATCAGAAATTCATTCATGAGTGCCGGGGTTATGAAGATTGACAAAAATGGGGTGACCCGTTTAACTCCAAATAAGCCCACGGCATCGGTTCACCCCACCAATCCCCACATCACCCTTCCCAACTTGGAGATAGAGTTGGTCGCGTTATCCCTCTTTAAGGAACGATGGTCCGTACCTAAACAAACTCCCCCTGTGGTAAATCACCATAAAACTATGTTAACATTTGAGGATATCATCTCAGACGAAATGGGGATCAACATGATGGAGGCTGACTCCGAAGAGCCATATCAGTCAGCACCCTCCATCCAAGCAGGTAAAAGAGCGGCCTCTTAGGTATGTAACTGGGAATCTTTACACCAAACTCTGAAAGAGGGGAGTGGCCTAACATTTGACACTCGTTTCCCAAAAAAAAACAACCTATAAAAAGTGAGATAAGCCCTTGGAAGGCAATATCTTGTATATGCACAGACTCATGCTGCCAAAGGTCCATCTCCGAGGAAAATAAAAATTCCAAAAACATTGAAAAAATATAAAGTCCAAAAATATTGTCATTTAAAATTTCAAATAAAATCTCACAAAAATATTCCTTAATTGAAAGACCCGTCCCACATAAAATCAACCCCTTTCCTGTAGAAATATAAGAAGAGATAGGAGTTACGAGTCTGGACAAGGATATCCCCTTGGAGGAGCTCCCCAATGAACTCCTTGACTAGTTTGCCGAATTTGAGCATGGCCCTACCCCCATTGTCAAAGAAACAGAGGACATTAATCTAGGGACTGAGGAGATTTCCCGAATTACCAAAATCAGAATGTCGTTGTCTCCCAAAGAAAGAAAAAGCATGATTGACTTCCTTCGGTCATACCAAGACATTTTTGCCTAGTAGTACGAGGACATGCCTGGTCTGGACACTGATTTGGTTGAGCATGAGTTACCTCTCTACCTTGATATGAAGCCGGTTAAGCAAAAGCTGAGACATCTCCGACCCGAGTGGATGTTGAAAGTTAAAGATGAGGTCATCAAGCAGTATGACGCGGGTTTTTCATGGTGTCCAAGTACACATAGTGGCTAGCCAATATTATGCCTATGCTGAAAAAGGATGGAAAAGTCTGCATGTGCATTGATTTTAGAAACTTGAACAAGGCAAGTCCGAAAGACGATTTCCCATTATCGCACATCGACACCTTGGTCGATAGCACCGCTTAGCACGAGTTACTTTCTTTTTTGGATGAATTCTCTAGATACAACCAGCTAAAGATGGCAGGGGCAGATCAAGAGAAGACGGTGTTTATCACTCCATGGGAAACCTTTTGCTACTGAGTCATGCCATTCGGGCTGAAGAATGTTGGTGCAACATACCAAAGAGCTATGACTGTGTTGTTTCATGATATGATGCACTGGGAAATTGAAGTATATGTTGATGATATGATAGCCAAGTCAGCAGAGTGAAGCGATCACCTGGTGAACCTCCAGAAGCTGTTCGAGAGGTTGAGAAAGTATAGATTACGTCTGAATCCACAGAAGTGCACATTCAGTGCTATGTCCTAGAAACTGTTGGGATTCATCATCAGTAGGAGAGGGATCGAGGTTGACCCAGTAAAAGTTAAAGCTATCACAGAAATGATGTCACCATCTACTGAGAAAGAAGTATGAGGTTTCTTGGGCAGAATATAATATATCAGTCGATTCATTGCACAGCTAACTCCAATCTGCATGCCGATCTTCAATCTATTAAGAAAGAACTCACCCATTGAATGGAACAATGATTTTCAAGCAGCGTTTAATAAAATCAAAGGCTACCTCCTTAATCCACATGTGTTGGTACCTCCTGAGCTGGGGAGAGACCACTCTTGATGAATCTCTCCACGACGGAAGTCCCGATGGGATGTGTCTTAGGGCAGCATGATGAGACGGGAAGAAGAGAGTAGGCCATCTACTATCTGAGCAAGAAGTTTACTGACTACGAGACTCGTTATTCTCATCTGGAGAAAGCATGCCTGGCTCTTATATGGGCTACTCAGAGGCTTCGCCATTACTTGCTATCTCAAGCCATTCTACTCCAGGCCCGAATGGACCTGTTGAAGTACCTTTTCGAGAAGTAGGCCCTCACTGGATGGACTGCACGATGGCAACTTTTATTGTCTGAGTTTGACATCATATACGTCACTCAGAAGTTGATTAAGGGGCAGGCACTCGCCGATCATCTTGTCGACAATCCTTTGCCAGATTATGAGCCTTTGAGAACTGAGTTCCCCAATGAGGACATCCTGTTCATGATGGTAGATGATACTGAAGAAGCAGAAGAATCTTGGATAATGCACTTTGACGAGGCAATAATTGCCAAAGTTCAAGGAGTTGACACCATTCTGATTTCGTCGAAAGGATCCCATGTACCCGTCTCGATCAAGCTCAACTTCCCTTGCACTAAAACATGGCTGAGTACGAAGCTTGTGTTGTTGGTTTGCAGGTGGCTCTCGATCTAAATGTAACTCACCTCCAGGTATTTAGCGATTCAGAGTTGATCATATGTCAGATGAATGGAGATTGGAAAATGAAAGATGAGAAACTGATCCCTTACCATGAGCACCTTGAGGATTTGATAGTTTATTTCGAGGGAATTGATAGAAATCCCATATGGTGTTGAAATGAAGCCGATCATGATCGAGCAAAGGAATGAGTCAGCCTTCTATCTCCATATTCAGGAACCTACAAAGCCTAATGATGAGCCACCTTGGTTCTCAGATATCAAGAATTTCCTCGAGACACTAACGTTCCCTGAGGGTACGTCTAAGACGGATCGACAAACCATTCAACGTTTAGTGGCAGGCTACATCATTTGTGGGGAATGCCTTTACAAGCGATCATACAATAACATCTTGCTCAGTTGCCTTACAAAAAGTGAAGCAATCAATATTATGAAAGAGATCCACGAGAGAGTATGTGGTGCCCACGTCAGCGGTCACATGCTCGCTAAGAAAATTCTATGGCGGGGATACTTTTGGATCACTATGGAATCGAATTGCTGCAAACATATTCAGAAATGCTACAAGTGTCAGGAACACTCCAGTCTGATACACGCTCCTGCCATCGATCTTCACTGCATATCCACTCCTTGGCCATTTACTACCTAGGGCCTTGACGTCGTTGGAATGATTAATCTGAAACCATCAAACGGACATCGGTTCTTCGTCGTCGCCATTGAATACTTCACCAAGTGTGTAGAAGCAACATCATATGCCAACATCACGGCCAGCCAAGTAGAGAAGTTCCTTAAGAATAATATTGTGTGTCGATTTGGGGTACCCAAGGATATTATCATGGACAACGACACAAACTATGAAAATAAGCGCATCCGAGCCTTCTGCGAATAATACAAGATCAAGCACCATCACTCGTCACCTTATCGGCCTCAAACTAATGGAGCTGTAGAAGCGGCTAATAAGACGATCATCTGCATCTTTGAGAAGATGGTCGTCACTTACCGAGATTGGAGTGAAATGCTACCATTTACTTTCTGGGCCTACAGAACGTCGAACTGTATCGCTATAGGGGTAACACATTCTCCCTTGTGTATGGAACCGAGGCCATCCAAGTGGTAGAGGTTGAAGTACCCTCACTTCGAATCCTCATGGAATCAAGCTTACCCGAAGCAGAGAGAGAGATCTCGCTTCGAATAATTGAACTTATTAGACAAGAAGAGACTCCTAGCCTTGTGTCATACTGTTATTCACTAAAAAGTACCACTTTTCACCTCTTAACCTAGTCTTTGATAGACCTTGATGCAGACTAATAGTTATTTGTTAAGTGTGTTTTGTAGTTAGTAATAATTTGTGCAGCTTAATATGAAATCCATCCTTTTTAGCCCAAAGAAGAGGAAGAATACATGCAGAGATGATAGCTGAGCCAAAGCTTAATGGAACACCCTAGTAGTGCTCACCAAGGTGACTCATTTGCTAGTCATCATTGACCAAAAGCCTAGCAAATGGATAAAGTTGGCTGAGAATGGAGAAACTGCAACAGAAGCAAGTGCAATGCATTAGAGCATAGAAAGACAGATCTCACAGAGTTGAGAGGCTCCCTCACGAAGCTAAGGATGCAATGGAAGATGTCCTCATGTAGATAGAGCGCGCAGTCAAGAGGAGAGCTATAAAGATATCGCGAAGATCTTGCGAATAAAAATCCTCACAATTTATAGTTGCGAAGCTCTCACGGAGATCAAGCTTTAAAGCAATTGTGCAAAGAACATAGCGAGTCCATGTGTGTACTGAACAAAATTCCACCTCGCGGAGTACGTGCGTGGCCCTGGAAGAGAGAGACACTCAGAATTCTTCTCGCACAGATCTCGCGCACTCTAAAGCCTTACTAATTACTACACGAGTGCAGGAGCATACCTGTGTGAGTACCCAGTGAGGGAGAGAGCTTCTGAAGTTCTACTACGCGAGAAGTCTAGGCACTCCAGATCATCTCTGTGACAGAATTGCAATGCAAAGGAGCTACGCGATAGACTGAAGATTCACTACGCGAGTGAGCATTTTCCACCAACCAAAAGCTACTCCGTGAAGGCTTTGAAACTGTGAAAATGAATGAATGCATATGCCAGCCTTGTGTAGTATGGGCTCCTCACTTCTCAGTTTTAACTCAAGGACCTTTTGGGAATTTCCCAAGGCTAGGGCACACATCCCGAGGCACGGATTGTGAGGCACATGTCTCAAGGCATTCAAGGGTTGTAATAGGGCCACGCCTGCTAGAAAAATTAGGATTAATCTGTTCAAAGCAAAGGCCATATGGACAGAGTATATAAGCTACAGTTAGAGTTTAGTTTTATGATCGACCCTTCTTTTCATCCTCTGTCAGTTGCGAGCTCCAGTAGGCTAGGGTTAGGGTTTGATTATCTCTTTTTCCCATTTTTTCTACTCTCTTAGCCCAGCACTTGCTGGCTAATCCCCCTGTAAGCAGTTAGGTTTAGTTTATTTTAGTTTGTAATAGGTTTTGTATACATTAGGATCTTGGATGAGCAGTTGTGTACAGGCTGCAGCCTTGAGGCAGTTCATTGTAAGGTTTGCTTTTATTAATGGATTGTTGTTTTAAATGACTAATTGAATCTAAAGATCTTATGGTTCCCTTAGATGTCTATAGGATCCATGTATTTGGGGCTAGCCCATTCAGTTTCTAGTAGATCTATTGTTTACCATCTAATTTCCCTTAGTTTGATAGCCCCATGGAAAGCAATGTTGGATCTGTAGTGAGATCTGGGGAGCTCGGAGGCCTGTGGACCATGGTAGTTACAACAGTTTTCATGCTCTTTCTTAGACCTCTATGGTATGGACAGACCAATGGGATACCCTGTGACCATTTGAGTGGACAGAGTATAGCCCTAAGGTGGTGTCCAGTCACATGTTTGAGGAAGATTCTTCTCCCCTGCACATGAGCTTCTAGAGCCTTGTGAGGAGGTTTGTAAAGGAACTGGCTCCCCTCTGTTTTACCTAACCAACATCAGATCTTAGATCTGATCCCTCTATAGTAATTACAACTTGAGGCTGAGTCATTACAGGCCTTTTGTAACAATGATCAGCTAAATTTAGAGCCCTATTCAACCTGTTGCATAGTCTTTGTGGGCACTAGTGAGCCATTGGCCTTGGCAAAGCACTTAGGATCTTATGGGATGGAATACCTATGGATGTTAGCCAGATCTGTGTGCAGATTTGGAGAGCTTGTAGCACTGGCATTACATAGTGCTACAATAGTATTCATGGCTTGATCCGGTCTAGTGGCCGAGGAAATGATCAGTCCACTCCTCTGGACTAGATTGGCAATTTCTAGTTTAACGGGATTTGACAGACTCTATAGGATAGGCTATGACCATTTGAGTGGACAGCCTATAGCCTTAAGACCACCCCAAATGGCATGGTTTAAACTAGATATTTCTATCTTGTTGAGGCTTTTAATAGCGTCTCAGCAAGGAGCACTGCAGAAAAGGACTAAATCTGAGTTACATTACTGCTTTAACTCTGAACTTAACCTGCTTACTTCTCACCAATTTTTATATTTTATTTTGGTACACACTATCACCATCTTCTTCTTAACCCTTTCTTCAGGATAGGGCTATATTTTATTTCTCTATTTTTAGAATTAATTTAGTGTAGTCGTGACACCCAACTCCCTTCCTTTGGAATTGTCAGATCTGTAGCCAGATCTGGAGGCCTACTATTATAGCCCATTTTGGGTTCTAGATTAATTTCTTTGTAGGACAAACTCTTACTTATCAAAACTTGCTACAATAGACCTTGTATCTTGCAGGTCTAGGATTACTTTGGTTGTGCTAAATTCATTCTTTTGTTTTACTTTGTCTTCAAATTTATTTCCACCACAACATAATAAACAACACCAGTAGTCCACGATAATTAGTTTTTGGCGCCGCTACCGAGGAACTTGATCTTTTTAGTAAACCTGAGTTGTACTATAGGTTAATGTTCCAAATTCTTTGTAGCTTTACCTAAACTAGAATAAAAGTACTATTGATTCTTTGTGGAATTTTGCATAAATGGACAGCAGAAGAAGGAAAAAGTTAGAGTTGCAGTTAGAGTGAAGCTATCACTGTTTGCACTTACTTTCCCCTAAATCTCAGTCCATTTATGTTTACTTCCCTGTTATTTATTTAGTATAAATTTGTGTAGTTATTAATTTTGTTAGCAATATTATTTGTGTGTGCTTGTGAGTATTTTCTGTACTTGCTGTGGGTGTGAGTATATACAGGTAGAAGGTCTTTAAATCCTAATCTAGAACTTCCAAATCTAGAGGTTGAAAGAATCCTTAGACCTAGATGCATCCCATAGGGCCCTGCTATTAAAACTGAGCCAACTATCATGGCTGAGAGGCAGAGAACATCAAAGGAGTACAATACACCTGGGGATTACACCTCTCCCTTCTGCATTCAATTCCCTCTATTGAAGGGAATTATGAGATTAAATCCTCCACCATCAATATGCTGCCTTCGTTTCAACGGCTTAGTAAAGAAGATCCATATAAGCATATAGACCAATTTTTGGCACTTTACACTACCTTCCATATTACTGGCTTGGGACCTAAGGCCACCAAACTGAGGCTTTTTTCTTTCTCGGTAAAGGACAAAGTCAGCACATGGCTATCAAAGCTCCTAGCCAACAGTATACAGTCATGGAGTGACCTTCAAACCAAATTCCTGGTCAAACTCTTTCCCATAAATAAAACCAACTAAATGAGGACAAATATTTTGTCATTCACTCAGCCCTCAATTGAGGATTTTTATGAAGCTTGGAAAAGATTTCAGGAGATATTAAAACAATGCCCCCACCACCAAATCCCAATGTGGCAGCTTGTTCAAGTATTTTATCAAGGAATTAATTCCAAGAGCAGGGATATGGTGGATGCTTCCTGTGGTGGTAGTTACCTCCACAAGACATCTGAGGAAGTTTGGGAGCTGTTTGACATAATAGGAGAAAATTCTATGCAGCAGGAGTCTCTGTCACCCAATGATAGCCAGACTCCAGCTAAGATGGTAAAAGAGGCCACCCCTAGTGGTGGAATATTTGAAGTGAAGGTGAAAGGTGATCTGGAGAGGAAGGTGGACAACTTGAGCTTGAAATTTGATAAACCCATGAATGTGGTACAGCCCTGGGTGGTTGCACAAGTGGAGGAGGCATGTCTAATATGTCAATCTCCCACACATTCTATTAATGATTGTCCATCTACCACCCAGTTTCCAAATTTTATTATGGAGCAAGCCAATGCTACTCAAACTTTTGGGCAGCAGCCTGCTGGGTATTTTTGGAACCACCCAAATCTAAGGTGGAGACAATATTCATATCCTCAACCACAGCAGCAGCAAATGGTATCTCCTTACAGACCTCATCACCAATTTAATCAAGATTACCCACCGAGGCAAAATTTTCTGTTACCTGCCCCACCATCCAACTAGTTGGCCCTGCCCCCACAACAGACCAGATCCTCTTCATTTGAAGAGCAAATGCTGGCTTCAATGCAAAACTTGGGGAGCTTGGTGTAGACTGTCAATTCTCATGGATGGAGCATCAAGAATATTGAGGACCAGCTGGGCCAGATTTATAATGCTCTGCATAGGAGGGAGGAAGGTAAATTGCTTGGTCAGACCTTGAACAACCCAAAAGGGAAATATATGATTAAAGAAGCACCCTCTACCAGTAAGGATGCTAATGCTATCACTACCCTTAGGAGTGAGAGAGTGGTTGATAATCTGGTGGGCAAGGTAACAGAAGAGGTCGCGAAAAATGAAGATGAAAATGAAAGGAGTGTTAGTGTTAAAGAGCCAAGGATTAAATTTCTCGCTAGGATCGAAGGAAAAATATAAATATGTTGCCAACATAAAAAAATAAATGAAGATGAAAGAAAAAGACAAAAATATGACCATGAGGTCAATGGGCATGCAATAATGGCACTAGCAGTGCCACAACTACCATTTTCTCAAGCTCTAGCTAGCCCATTCCCTCCTGATAACGGAAATGCTCAGATGGAGGAAATGTTAGAAACTTTCAAGCAGGTTAGAATCAATTTGCCTTTGCTTGATGCCATAAAACAAGTCCCTGCCTATGCTAAGTTTTTAAAGGACCTCTGCACCCAAAAGAGGAAAGCAAGGGTGTAGTTGTCTAAAAGAGTTTTTACTGTTGAGCATGTTGAGTCAGTCCTGTCCATTGCCACACCAGAAAAATTACAAGACCCAGGGGTACGTACTATCCCCTGCATAATCGGAAACCACACCATTGCTAAAGCCCTTTTGGACTTAGGGACCAGCGTAAACTTACTCCCCTTCTCAGTGTATGAAGCGCTAGGTTTGGGAGAGCTTAAACCTACCTCAGTTGTGCTCCAACTGGCTGACAGGTCTGAGAGGAGGCCTATGGGTGTGGTAGAGGATGTCTTGGTGGGGGTGGAAAAATTCTATTATCCAGCTGATTTTCTTATTTTAGGCATGGACCATTGCAAAAGCAAAACCCCAATCCCTGTTATCCTTGGCATGCCATTCTTGGCTACTGCAAATGCTTGCATACAATGCAGGTTCAGGGTAATGGAGGTTACCTTTGGAAACATGAAGTCCCATTTAAATGTGCACCAGGCTGCTACAGTGCCTCAGATTGACATTGAGGACTGTTGTGCAGTAGATGTACTAGATGGCCTGATAGAAGGAGAATTATCCAATCTGCTGGATTGGGATAATCTGACTGAAAGCCTGGAAAGTGTTTGGAGTCTGGTTGTGAAGGAGCCCCAAATTCCCATGATAGAAGACATCACAAATGCTGAGTCTTTTGTGGGCAAGACAACAAGTTTTCCATGATTATCTCCTCCTCTCTCACTAGTGAGTAGGAGGAGGAACTATTGATTGTTCTTAAGAAGCAGAAGAAAGCAATTGGGTGGACAATAGTTGACCTTGGAGTCATTGATGCCTCAGTTTGCATGCACAAGATTCATCTAGATGAGGGTGCAAAACCCTCAAGGGAGATGCAGAGGAAATTAAATCCTCACATGCAAGAGGTGGTCCTCAAAGAAATAGTGAAACTGTTGGATGCAGGAGTGATTTACCCCATTCCAGATTTTGAATGGGTGTCACCTATCCAGGTGGTACCTAAAATGTCAGGCATCATAGTTGTTGCTTTTGATTCTGGGGAGTTGATGCCAGCTAGAGAGACCACTGGCTAGAGAGTGTGCATTGATTATAGGAAGCTCAACTCCAGAACCAAAAAGGACCATTTCTCTCTCCCTTTCATTGACCAAATTTTAGACAAGTTGACTGGGAAGGCTTATTACTATTTTCTTGATGGATACTCAGGGTATAACCAAATCCCTCTGGATCCTAAAGATCAGGAGAAAACTACTTTCACATGTCCCTTTGGCACCATTTCTTACAGAAGGATACCTTTTGGACTGTGCAATGCCCCAGCCACTTTTCAGAGGTGGATGTATGTAATTTTTTCTGATATGATTGACAAATTCCTGAAAATATTCATGGATGATTTCTCAGTATATGGGGACAGCTTTAGCCAGTGTCTGAGTCACCTTGAAAGAGTTTTATAAAGATGTGAGGAGACCAACTTGGTCCTAAGTTGAGAAAAGAGTGACTTTATGGTGACACAAGGTATTGTACTAGGCCATGTGATCTCTCACAAGGGAATTGAGGTTGACAAGGCTAAAGTAGACTTGATCTCACATCTGCCCCCACCCAGGACTGTCAAGCAAATCAGATCATTTCTTGGACATGCTGGATTTTATAAGAGGTTCATCAAGGACTTCAGCAAGATTGCCAAACCATTGTGCCACCTGCTTTGCAAGGATGTGCCATATGTATTTTCTAGCTGATTGCCTTTGAGGCTTTGAAAAAGTACCTTACTACTACCCCTATAATCCAAGCTCCAGATTACTCACTCCCCTTTGAGGTGATGTGTGATGCATCAGACTTGGCCATAGGTGTTATCTTAGGACAGAGGAGAGATAGCTGCTTGCAATGATATATTATGCCAGTATAACACTAGCTGAAGCTCAGCTGAACTACACCACAACTGAGAAGGAGCTCCTTGCAGTAGTGTTTGCTGTGGATAAGTTTAGACCTTATGTGTTGGGGTCTAAGATTATAGTTTTTATAGATCACTCAGCCTTGAAATACCTACTGGCTAAGAAGGATTCAAAGCCTAGGTTGATCAGATAGATCCTCCTCTTGCATGAGTTTGATCTGGAGATAAAAGACAAGAAGGGAGTTGAGAATGTGGCGGCTGACCACCTCTCTAGGATTATTCTGGATGATTATGCAGCAACACCTGTTAATGAGTTGTTCCCTGATGAGTAGCTTTATGCTTTGCAATCTTGTATGCCCTTGTTTGCACACATTGTCAATTTTCGTGCTACTGATAAGATCCCTCCACACTTGTCTAATATGGACAAAGACCCGTTCTTCTCTCAGGTTAGATATTTTCTGTGAGAGGATCCATACCTTTACAAGCATTGTGCAGATCAGGTCATTAGGAGATGTGTGCCTGAAAGTAACTTCCACAACATTCTTTCAATGTGCCATGAGCATGCATGTGGAGGTCACTTTAGTGGTAGAAAAACTGCAGCAAAAGTGCTCCAATGTGGTTTGTTTTGGCCTTCTTTGTTCAGAGATACATACTTACATTACAAGGCCTGTGAGAGATGTCAAAGGATGGGAGGCATTTCTAAGAGAGACTCCATGCCATTGCAGCCCATCCTAGTTGTCGAACTTTTTGACATTTGGGGCATTGATTTTATAGGCCCCTTTCCTTCATCTATGGGATTTAACTTCATACTTGTGGCAATGGACTATGTGTCCAAATGAGTGAAAGCCATTGCCACAAGGACCAACAACCACACAGTTTTCCTTAACTTCTTAAAGGACAATATCTTCGCATGATTTGGCATCCCCAGAGCTATCATCAGTGATGGGGGGAGCCACTTTTGTAATAGACCTTTTGAGAACCTGCTCAAGAAGTATTCTGTTACACACAGAATTGCAACTCCCTACCACTCACAGGCCAGTGGGCAAGTTGAAATTTCCAATAGGGAGATTAAGCATATTCTGGAGAAGCCTGTGAGGACTGATAGGAAGGATTGGGCATAAAAATAGAATGATACTTTGTGGGCTTATAGGATTGCCTATAAGACCTTATTGGCATGTCCCCATTTAAGCTGGTGTATGGCAAGGCCTGCCACCTACCTGTGGAGTTATAACATAGAGCCTATTGGGCTATCAAAGCAATGAATTTAGATCGAACTTCTACTGGGTTGCAAATGGCAGAACTTGATGAAATGAGGCTAGAAGCCTATGCAAATGCCAGAATATACAAGGAGAGATCAAAGGCATTCTTTAATAAGAAGCTGTTAAGGAAGGACTTCAATACTGGCACTAAGGTTTGGCTTTTCAACTCCAAACTTAAATTTTTTCTAGGGAAGTTGAAATCCAGATGGGATGGACCTTACACTGTCATCAAAGGCTTCCCATCTGGGGTTGTGGAAATCCTTGATCCAATGTTAGGGCAAATTATGAAAGTAAATGGTCAGAGGCTCAAGATTTGTGTAGAACAACCAGTGGAGCTTCCTCACACCATTCACCTACATGAACCTGCCACTGCTCAATGATCTACAACTTTGTATTATGTGTGCCATATATGTTTAAAATTGTTGTATGTTTTTTTTTTATTAGGAACCTATCATTTACTATTTTATTATGGAGATTTGTTTCTTTTCATCTACTTTGTTTGTTCTATTTTGAGTACTTGTTCATTTTTGTCAGCAACATGGGAGATGCATGCTTATTACTACTGGGTGATTGAAGTACTAGCACTATAACTATGCAGAATTTATTTTCATGAAGGAATTTTATCATTTTGAATTTTTTATATGCATGTACTGGTATGAGGGAGGCCATTATCATTTTGGAAGGGGATACATGTAAAAGGGTGGATGCTGATGGCTGTTGAATGGGTGCATGACACTGTACATGCGCAGGCCAAGGCACAAATTGTGTAAAGAGGTTGAGTGTTGGTCTCTCGCGGGGTTAAATGGCCTAATTTTCACAATCGTGAGCCATTTCAAAACTTTCTCGTGGAGTCAAGAGGGTGTGAACAGCCAAATTCAAAATATTCTATTGCACGAGATCACCAGTTAAGCCACGCGAGAAATGAGAAACTACTTCGCGCGCTATGTCCCAATGTCTACTCCACAAAGTAACTTCGTGAGGCACACAGCTTCTTATTCTGTACTCGCGAAGCTATGTTCTTCTGCACGATTTCCCTTCTCACGAATGTACATCTGTTCTCCACGAGAATTCTACGCCGCGAATACCTGTGGATAACTGTGCGAAGCACGGGATTAGCCCTTTTTACCCTGACAAATTTCTTCAATTTCCTATCTCTTCGCCTTAACTCTAAGTGCTAAAAATAGACCAACATTTATAGTGTGCCCCGATTCCCCATAATAAATTGTGCGATTTACCATTTCCCATAACAATCCCAATTCATTGCCAACTAACCTTCCTTAATTTCTTTTTGGCAATTGACCTTGGAAGGAGGCGATATTTAATTTGCCGATTCATATTCTACCTTCCAAGCATTTTAAATATACGGGTAGTTCATCTTCTTCACATTCACTCTCCTCTACTCTCAATAGTCCTTCCCTTCTCTCAGCTATGACGGACGACAAACCCACCGATCATCCCAACAAATTCTATCCAATGTGGTTGGACCCGCCACCACCTAAAGAGAGCCGGACCCACTACAATTCCTTTGAGATGAATACGAGGAGGTGCATAGGATCCTCGCCAAGGAGGAGAAGAAAAAGATTAAGCAAAAGAAGAAGAAGCAAAAGACCGAACCACCTACCCCCCCCCATCCTCTTCAATCTCCCCACCACCTGCTCAACATCCTTCTCCCTAATCCCCATTCATCCCCCTTCTCCTGGCATGTAGTTCCTCTTCGACATTTAGCAGGTTGAGGAAATCCCTAAGCCAAGAGGAAGAACCGTTTTATTTTCGACAGGGTGTTTTGTTGCTGTGTGTCTAGATTGTTTTTAGGTTTATAATTTTCTATCTCTTTGTAATCTTTTTGTTTTGTAATTATAACGAAATGTCTTTTCCTGATATTCGTTTTTTATTTCTGTGTGTTCATTTTTATATTGTTTGTTATGTGTTTTTTCTCTCTTATAGTTTATGTTCTTTTAAAATCTGTCTTAAGCCTGCTGCACATCCACATATAATTTTGAATCAGTGAGGACACTGCTCCTCATAGGTTTGGGGGTGTCGCAGGCTTTGCCAATGAAGCAGTTAACCTAAGTGCAATATAATTAAGAGAGTAAGATATAAATGGATCCATGTTCACTTAAGAATCATAAAAAAAAAATAAAAAAAAAAATAAAAACTTTGAGAAATTTAAAAAATATTATGCAGACCTTGAGGCATCATAAGCTTTTAAATTTTAGCATTTCCATGATGTGAACACCAAGAAAACTCACTTGCATCAGTACTTAGTGAATCATTAAAGAGAGAAAAAGATAAGGACATGCCTAAGAGCTCAATGGAAGACCATAACTAGTGAGATTTGGGCTTACAAAAAATTTTCCTTTCTTTGAGGAGTAACCAAGGCAATTCTTCTAGCCCTAAGAACTAGCTGAGTCTGTTCCCTCACTAGAAGTTAAGCACCTCGAAGAAAATTAGAAATTAAGGCTCAAAAAGTGTGTGCACAAGGCCAGTTAATTAAAGTTTGGTCTGTTTAAGCTCAAACTGTCAAAGAGAAGGCCTTGATCCTTTCCTAAGTGTCATGAGTACTTGTACCTGAACCTATAGACCTAATTCAAGCCTACCCTCACTCTGAGAATTCAGAAGGTAAAGGAGAAGGAGCTGAAGATGGACAAGATAAGGTCAACATTGGGTGAATGGAGAAGAGATACTTGAAGCTTAGCAGTGTAGCAGTTGAGGAGAGAGGTGGCAAGTCAGAAAAACAAAACAAAAAAAAAAAATGCATCCAAAAGAACAAAAAATAATAATGAATAGGAATAAGAGAGGAGTCAAGAGGAAAAGTTCATTGAAAAATAAAAAATAAGAAGAGAAGCTGGTCACTTCAAGTCTGAAGAATTTTAAAGAAAATGAAAGGTGCTGAATTACAGAAGGTGAAGTCATGAATCACCTCCTTCACCTACTGATTTCTCAACTTTGAATCCCTTTTTAACCACCCATTCTGTATAACCTACCTCATAAGCCACATTACAACCCAGTTAAAAGACCCTGTGATCCAAAGTTGAATGAGTTGTCATGCAGAGACAAAGAGCTGTCTAATCTATGGTAAGGATTAGCCAATAATGCCAGAACTTAGATGCTATGCCTATGCTCATGCTTACATACCCATTTGGGGCCTGTAACTGCTCTTGAGCTTGAGAGAAAATGGAGACCCTCAAAGTTCCTTGTGAGAAGTATGCCCTGGTAAGCCTTGGGTCTGATGTTAAATGTATTAGGCATGACCTATAACCTAATTTTTGAATTAATGATGAACTCAGTACTGACCTACTTGTAATATTTTCCCCTGCTGTGAGCTAATTGGAAATGATGTACATCTATGTAGAAGCTGTGATGAGTAAATATTTGTGCATAATCATATGTTCAAATTCCTCATATATTTTCTTTTGTGGAATCAAAGGTGAACTAATGCTCTGTTTCTTGATAGCTAACTTGATAATTTTGCACTTCTATTAACTATTTTATTGAGAAGTTTATGGGTATCTTCACTGAAAACCCTCAGGAGACTTCACTCCTCCACTAGGGATCACCTAGAGTATTAAAAGGCTTGGTACATATGCTAAATGTATCCGTGCTCCCTATGAAAGTGGCCTTCAAATTCTTAGAATAGTTTTTTTTAATTTTCCTTTGCTCAGAGACTAGCAAAGATTAGATTTCGGGGTGTGTTATTCACTGAAAAGTACCACTTTTCACCTCTTAACCTAGCCTTTGATAGACCTTGAAGAAGACTAATAATCATTTGTTAAGTGTGTTTTGTAGTTAGTAATAATTTGTACAGCTTAATATGAAATTCATCCTTTTTTGCCCAAAGAAGAGGAAGAAGACATGTAAAGATGACAGCTGAGCCAAAGCCTAATGGAGCACCCTAGTAGTGCTCACCATGGTGACTCATTTGCTAGTCATCATTGACCAAAAGCCTAGCAGATGGATAAAGTTGGCTGAGAATGGAGAAACTGAAATAGTAGCAAGCGCAATGCATCAGAGCATAGAAAGAAAGATCTTGTAGAGTTGAGAGGCTCCCTCGTGAAGCTAAGGATGCAATGAAAGATGTCCTTGTGCAAATAGGATGCGCAGTCAAGAGGAGAGCTGTAAGGACATCACGAAGATCTCACGGATTAAAATCCTCAGAATTTGTAGTCATGAAGCTCTTACAGAGATCAAGCTTTAAAGTAGCCGCGCGAAGAACATAGCGAGTCCATGTGTGTACTGAACAAAATTCTACCTCGCGGAGTTTGTGCGTGGCCCTGGAAGAGAGACGCCCAAAATTCTCCTCGCACAGATCTCACGCACTCTGAAGCCTTACCAATTACTATGTGAGCGCAAGAGCATACCTGCGCGAGTACCCAGTGAGGGAGAGAGCTTCTAAAGCTCTACTGCGTGAGAAGTCTAGGCACTCTAGATCATCTCCGCGACAAAATTATAGTGCAAAGGAGCTGCACGATGGACTGAAGATTCACTACGCGAGTAAGCACTTCCCACCAACCAAAAGCTACTTCGCAAAGGCTCTGAAACTGTGTGAATGAATGAATGCATATGCCAGCCCCGTGAAGTATGGGCTCTCCACTTCTCAGTTTTAACTCAAGGACCTTTTAGGAATTTCCCAAGGCTAGGGCACACATCCCGAGGTATGGATTTTCAGGCACACGTCTCAAGGCATTCAAGGGTTATAACAGTGCGACATCTGCTAGAAAAATTAGGGTTAATCTCTTCAGAGCCAAGGCCGTATGGATAGAGTACGTAAGCTACACTTAGAGTTTAGTTTTATGATCAACCGTTCCTTTCATCCTCTGTCGGCTACGAGCTCTAGCAGACTAGGGTTAGGATTTGATCATCTCTTTTTCCCAATTTTTCTTCTCTCTTAGCCCAACACTTGCTGGCTAATCCCCCTGTAAGCAGTTAGGTTTAGTTTATTTCAGTTTGTAATAGGAGATCTTTGGTTGAGCAAAGCTAGTATGTTTGTAGTCGGAGGCGCTCATAAGGCTTGCTTTTATTAATGGATTGCTATTTTAAATGACTAATTAAATCTAAAGATCTTATGGTTCCCTTAGATATCTATAGGATTCATATATTTGGGGCTAGCCCATTCAGTTTCTAGTATATCTATTGTTTACCATCTGATTTCCCTTGGTTTGATAGCCCCATGGAAAGCAATGCTAGATCTGTAGTGAGATTTAGGGAGCTCGGAGGCCTGTGGACCATGGTGGTTATAAGAATTTTTATGCTCATTCTCAGACCTCTGTGGTATGGGCAGACCAATGAGATACCCTATGACCATTTGAGTGGACAAAGTATAGCCCTAAGGTGGTGTCCAACCACATGTTTGAGGAAGATTCTTCTCCCCTGCACATGAGCTTCTAGAGCCTTGTGAGGAGGTTTGTACAGGAACTGGCTCCCCTCTGTTTTACCTAATCGATATCAGATGTTAGATCTGATCTCTCTATAGTAATTACAGCTTGAGGCTGAGTCATTGCTGGTCCTTTATAGCAATGACGAGCTGGATTTACAGCCCTATTTAACCTATTGCATGGTCCTTTTTGTGGGAACCAGTGAGCCGTTGGCCTTGGCAAAGCACTTAGGATCTTTTGAGATGGAATACCTATAGATGTTAGCCAAATCTGTGCACAGATCTGGGGAGCTTGTAGCACTGTCATTACATAGTACTGCAATAGTATTCATGGCTTGATCTAGTCCAGTGGCTGGGGAAATGATCAGTCCACTCCTCTGGACTAGATTGACAATTTCTAGTTTAACTAATGGGATTTGATAGACTCTATAGGATAGTCTATAACCATTTGAGTGGACATCCTATAGCCTTAAGAGCACTCCAAATGGCATGGGTTAAACTAGATATTTCTACCTTGTTGAGGCTTTTGATAGCGTCTCAGTAAGGAGCACTGCAGAGACCGACTAAATCTGAGTTACATTACTGCTTTAACTTTGAACTTAACCTACTTACTTCTAATCAATTTTTATACTTTATTTTGGTATGGACCATCACCATCTTCTTCTTAACCCTTTCTTCAGGAAAGGGCTACATTTTATTTCTCTATTTTTAGGATTAATTTTGTGTAGTCGTTCAGATCTGTAGCCAGATCTGGAGGCCTACTATTATGGCCCATTTTGGGTTCTAGATCAATTTCTCCCCCAGTCGAGATCTGAAGATAGGAGACACTGTGCTAAAGAAGATCTTCCCATCCCTCCACACCGATCCGAGAGTGAAATTCAAGCTGAACTGGGAGGGCCCTTACGTCATCCGAGAAGTGCTTCCTGGATACGCCATCCGCCTCCCCATCATGGATAGAGACCATCTTCCTAAGCCCATCAATGCTGGATATGTCCGATGGTTCTACACTTAGTCCATCACGACAAGGTAAGTATTAGTGAAACGGATACATGACTTCTTAAGAACCACCCAAAATTGCCCATCATTCTGAGCACAGTAGCCAAAAAGCATTCCTCAAAATGATGATATCCTTTGCTATCCCATTTGAGCCTGGGCCTTTCTTTTAATAAACCCCTTCCCTGAAAAAGAAAAAGTGTACATATAAAAGAAAAAGAAAAAGTGTACATATAAAAGAAAAAAAAAAGAGATGAAGTAGAAGCGCTATCAAAAATAAAAAAAAATTGGAAAAGCAAAACCTCAAAAAGAGAATGCCAGAAATAAAATAAAGGAAAAGAAAAAAAAAATAGAAGAATCATGGGGCATGTACAGTCAAATCCCCCATGGAAGAAAGTATGTTGCGAAAAACTGAAACCGTGTAAAGGAAACCTTTTTAGCCTAGCATGCCTTCAAATCTTAAACCTAACCCATGGCCAAGCTACACCCTGAAGAAAGTCCTCTTTGTAGGTTCACGAGCAGTCATAGTATCTGTTAAAGTCAATACGAGCCGAGTTGTGAGACAACACGAGAACCCCATCCTGCCAGCTATGACGGAATCAACATCCATGTTGTGGCCTTTGATTTTGAAAAAAGAAGAAAAATAAAGAAAAAATATATACAAGCTCGAAGCAAGATGGATGTGGTGAAAGCTGGCAAGGGCGCCACGGGTAAAAACAACGAGCTTGTGCGGACTAGGTGAAAACTTGAAAAGGCGCCTGGGGTAAAAATGCATACCCATTGACGTAGTGAAAACCTGAAAGGGCACTACGGGTAAAAAAGAGGGTAACAATGTGCACGGCGAAAACCCGTCTTGGGCGCTGTGAGTAAAAATATTCAAAAAAAGAAGAAGAAAATCATTCAGTTACTTCCTTCAATTACATCTCTGTGTTATCTGATCGCTAATTTGGTCGCTCATGTTAGCTCAAATAAGGTTCTGACCAGGAATATCTTCAGGCTACATCGTCAAACGTATGGCCCAAGGTAAGGAGAAAAGGTTAATTCGATCTAAAGGGATGGACGTTCCAACCTTAGAAATTTTTGAACCTCATTCAGGTCTGACCGCATGAACGAGTTCGGCTATGCTAAAAAAGAGACCCGTTACTTCGTCTCACCGATAAGGCATCAAACAAAAGAAAGAAGAAAAGCCAAAAAAAAAAGAAAGAAATCAAGAAAAATCTAAATACAAAAAAATTCTATATTTTTACTCTTTTCCATGTATATATTTACAGTATTGTACTTCCATTTCAAAAATGAAGAAAAAGAATAAAAAAATTTCTAAAAACAAAAATTCAAAAAATATATATATAAATTTTGAAAAATAAAAAAGTATAGGTAAAAGTTTGCTGCTCCTGCTACTTAGGATGCATATTTATTACCCATATAAACAAAAAAGGGACTGACATTTTTTTTAGAAATATGCAGGAACATCAAATGGCCCAAAACTTCGAAGCAGGCAACCTCTTGGCGATGGATAGATCAAATAAAGCATCTCTCCATAGATGATCGGTCTATTAAAAAACAATTGAAAAAAAGCAATCATTTGAAAAACAAAAAGGATAGATGAGTTTTTATGGTACTTTTTGCTACGCACATGCAAATTTCAATGCGGTGAAATATCAATATTTTATTAGCAACACAGCTGTGCTAAATTAATGTTCCAAGTCTAAGGCTCACCTTGGATCTGTGGATCCTACTTCAAAGTAGGAGCAACGGTGTCAATTTCAGTCAAACAGTCAATGCTTCGATCAGATTGATTCCACCGCTAAATCTTCGCTCTGATCACTCCATTTTTGGTTTCAAGTGAACTTGAGTGCCTTGAACTTCAAGTTCGTCACGTGATATTTTTAGAGGTGTAGACTCTTGGTCTACACTGTCCGGGCGAGTGCCCTACGGGGTTTGAGGTCCGGGTAACTCTGTCTTCGAAAAGATTCATTATTGGATTGATTCCAACCTGTCATATATGAAACTATGCCAAACAACTATGTGCAAATATGCATGCAGGCGGGCCCATTTTAGGGCACAAGCTTAAAACCTGCACGGTATCCTCGTAAAGTGTACGCCATGCATCTGGGTATCCGTTGGATGGTCGTTTGTTCCTATAAATAGTACCTGGATGGGATCTGGGTCGAGACTTTTATCGCCTTATTATTTATTGCCCCTAATGGGTGCATGTTTATACATAGTTATTCGTTTGCAACTTCATTGATGGCGGAGGCCAAGATTGAGTGTCTCCTTCTATGGACACCCAATTCTGACCTATCCTTTCGATATCACATGGACTTGAGTGCGTTGGCTTCGCCTTCGTCGTAAACTATTTTGGGGGCACAGGCTCTTTGTATGAGCTATCTGGGCGTGCGCCCCCTAGGATTCAAGGTCTAGATAGTTCTTATTTTGAAAAAAAATAGAAAAAGCAATCATTTAGAAAAAGAAAAAAAATAGAAAGAAGAAGAAACCTGTGTTTTTTGCTTCGCACATGCGTGTTTCAATGTGGTGAAATGTCAATATTTCATTGGCAATACAGCTATGCTAAAATAACATCCTAAGTCTAAGGTTCGCCTTGGATCTTTGGATCCTACTTGAAAGTAAGAGCAACGGTGTCAATCCTAGTCAAACGGTCAATATTTCGATCGGGTCGAGTCCACTGCTAAATCTTTGCGATGAGCGCTCTATTTATGGATTCATAAGAGCGTGAGTGTCTAACTTCAGATTCATCACGAGCTATTTCAGAGGTGTGGACTCTTGGTCTGTGCTATCCGGGCGTGCACCCTATGGGGTTTGAGGTCCGGGTAACTCCTTTATGAAAAAGGTCAATCATTGGTTGAGACCAACCTGTTGAAAATGAAACTACATATCAATCAACTATGTGTAAACATGCATGCAGAAGGGTTCATTTCCCTTATTTCTGCAAGCTTAAAACTTGTATTGGCATGGTATCCTTGTAAAGTATACGCATGCATCTGAGTATCCGTAGGATGGTCGTTTGTTCTCGTAAATTATACTTGGACGGGATCTGGGTCGAGACTTCCACTGCCTTTGTTGCTAATCGCCCCTAATGGGTATATGTTTATGCATAGTTAAATGATTCGTAAGAACATTATCGGGAAAGACTAGGATTAGGTATCCCCATTAGTGGACACCCGATTTTGGCCTGATCTGTTCAGTGTCATTTGAGCTTGGATGCTCTGGGTCATGATGATCCGGGACAAATTATCAAAAACAACACATACTCCCAAAAAGTGTTGCGACATCTATTCACTCCGCTCAGGTAGTCGTGCTAAATAAACTTCGGGCTCAATGGGTTCACCCAAAGACCTCAAACCCTGCTTCAAGCAGGGGCACCCGCAACCAGTCAGATGAGACAGTCAATGCCTCATATGATTGGACACAAACTGTGGAACCTTGCATACTTGCTTTGCGCCTATCTTTGAATGTGGGTCGATCACCCTCCTTACTTACGAAGCTGTTGTATTTAGAATGAATCTTGAATATCAAAGTCCTTTAAATCATCTCGAGAAGCGACTATTTTTCTCAGCTATTAGGCTTTAGCAACTCATTCCACCTCGACTATGCCCAGTAATGTCGCTAAGTGCTTGGGGACCGATTACCTTGAGAAACGACCATTTTCCCCGACATACAGGGCTTTCGTTTTCTCACCATGTTACACATCTAATGTTTGAAGTTTATTTTGAATGAAGTGGACTCGTTAGTAATGACTTAGGCCTCTTCGGATGTCTCTTTTCTTTGGCATTCGATCATTAGTGATCGGATACCAAAGAGGGGCATCTGTAGACACTAAAATTTGGCCCAAGGCCTGATCGAGACACATTTCGAGAGAGGCACACCTTCGAGCTTTCGAAAGCATTTCCCAAACCCTTAGAAATCATCCCAAAACCTTTAAGAATCATCCCGAATCCTTAGGAATCAACCATAGCCTTCCCATACTTATTAGAATCCTTCTCAGGCCTGATTCAAACCCCCCTAAATAACGATTAGAAAGAGGAGTGCCAAACTTTTTATAGATAGTTTCCTAATCTAAGGTATATACCATTAGAAAGTAGCACTTCCCATCTTTCTAACGAGCTAAGAATCTCCTAATTTAAAGTTATACATAAAAAGTTATGATAAAATGAAGATCACGGATTTGTGTAGGAAATTGCAAAATTGGACCCATAGAGCCAATTTCGAACCCTCCTAAGCAGTAGTTAAAGAGAGCAGTGCCAAAATTTATACAAATATCTTCTAAAGCTTACTTATATACCATTGGAAAGAGGACTTCCCCAGCTTTTCAACAAGCTAAAAATCACGTCAATCAAAGTTATACATCAAAAGTTATGGCGAAATGAAGATCGCAAATTTATGTAGGAAATTGCAAAATCGGGCTGGGCCCCTGCGGGTTTTAACTTCCAACAATTTGGGCCTAGTTTTTCTTCAAAAAATAGCCAAAATTGATATTGGGGGTTTGACTTGTGGACCATCCCAACATCTGGGGTGTGTTTCTTTAGGACCCTAGTGACCCTATTAGCTTAGGTTATCACCCTTTTGCCATTCAAGTCACCACACTATCATCTACCATTAAACCCAAATCCCTCTTCTCCAAGCTCTATAAAATCTCAAAAACCTTAGATTTTCCATTACCTAATTGCTAACCCTAATTAGCTTTTAAGTACCCCCTAACCCTCTCTTTTTCTATAAATAGAGAGGCACCCCCCCTTGCAAAAGGCTTGAAAAAACTTTTAAAAGAGAGAAAAGGCTTTAGCTATTCCTCTCATCCCTTTTTAGCATTTATCCATTAAAATTTTAGCACCCTAGTTCTTCCTTTAGATCTCATTTTCCACCATCAATCCTTGAGATTTAGCTAGAACTAGCCCCTAACCTTCTTCTCCTACCCCTTAGCTCCTTAGCCTTAGAGATTAGAACCCATCCCGCTTTCGGAAGCTCATCAAAGACGCTCTCGTGCAAGGATCCACATCGATGCTATAAGAGCCCGAGAGCTCCGGCTCTCTCCTCTATTCCTCTACCTTCTTTACTTTTCCTCTATCCAAGGATTCAAGCCGTTACGTCGTCGAAATTTTGGTATTGGCGGAGAGCTTGATAGGATCGTAGGCCTTCGGGCAAGGGGAAGTGCCGCTCATTTTCTTTTCTTTTTATATATATAATTATATATATATATATATATATATATATATTTTATATACATATCCAAATAGCCATAGTAAGACCGCTTACGAGTGGATTGGTCGGGTGCCTAACACCTTCCTGATCGATAATCGAAGCCCCTACCCAAGAGCCTTTGTCGTAAACCAGAATCAGAGTCATATTTTTCGTACTTCGATGCTTATAAAAGTGATCTAGGTTTCCTGGGACACCAAAAGCTCCGGGTGGCAAGTATATTTTTTGCAAGAGCGCATCATCACGACAGATCGTTAAAAATCCACGGTTGCACAATCTTTATTTTCTTTGATCACTTTTTAATCTTTTCCAAGTTTATTCGGAGCAGTGAATCATAGATTTCAACACTTCTTCTGACAATAGAAGCTAGAGGCTCAGATTTATTTTCTCTCCCTGCTTTCTAAAATAAAAATTAGATAAAATTAAAAACACCAAAATATATACTTTTATGGTGTATGCATCACACTCGATCTCGAAATCTAGAATTCTTTGAGTGTGATTCAGAAATTAAAAGGCTTCTCTTATGTAATTTGGCATCTAACCAATCTTCTGCAAGAGAATCCCAAACCATGACTGACGATCGCCCTATTCCGACACATTTCAGCCCAGTGACTCTGATTGCGCCCTCTTGTATAGTTGTACCGGAGTTAGCGTCTAGTCAAAATTATGAGATCAAGCTCAATACAGTTCAAACTTTACCCACTTTTTATGGGCTTGATCGAGAGGATCCCTATCTACACTTAAAGGATTTTATAAAACTTTTCACTATCTTATAATTGTCAACAACTAATGATGAGGCCGTTAAATTATGGTTGTTTCCCTTTTCTTTCAAAGATAGAGCGAAGGCGTGGCTAATCTCATTGCCCGCTAGAAGTATTACTATAACGACCCTGATTTTTGCCAACATTGAATCATCGACCATTGAGGATAATAAGACTATTTTGACCGGTTTGACTTTGGTCAAACTTTTGACATTTGTGAAGCGGTCTCTGACCCACCTAACACGAGAAATAATTTGAAACTCGAACCCTCATGTGAGGTGTGCGTTGCACACGACCGAACCCGAGATCAGACCAAGCTCGAGCCCACCTTTTCAAGTACTATAATTATGACACATGAGCCTATTTAGTTATTATTAAGAATAATTTAAAATGAGAAGAATGGTGTGCATGTGGTCAAGTGCGATCATGTCTACCCTAGGCACGAACCTAACCTGAGTCCAACGAACACTCCATACACATATATATTTTATGTATATATATCCATTAATGTAACATCCTAAAATCTCTGAGCGCAAATACGCCAATTAGGCATTTGTGTCTCACAAGGTAAACGCCTTGAACTTTCAAATATTATATTTTATTGTTAAGGGTTCATGTATATAGTTACGTGAATAATTATACAAGCTCCATGAGACCACCACTGGTTAGAAGCATGCCTAGTAAACAAGATGTCTAAGGATCAAGTTGTTGTTGAGTGTACTTCAGACCTTATTTTGGACTATTTTTAATGAAAGCATATACACATGTCTTGATATACCTACTTAACATAGAATCAACCCCAAGGCGTTAAAAACAATGTTGCTACGTAGGAAGGAACTCGTCTGAGTTCTGTTTGAGAGAAAGAAGCTGAGAGAAAGAAAGAGAACCTCTAGTTATCCTCCTCTTCCTTGTTGAAACCCCATCCATTGATCCCCTATCAATTTCTTTTCCTCAAATCAAGGAGATCTTTGCATTTTGCTGTTTTGTATCTGAAGGAATTCAATTTTGACACCGTTGAGATTATAAGAGAAGAGATCAAAGCATCGGAAGGATGCTCGATACCGATCACCGAAAAAAAAAACCCTGCATGCCCAAATTAAGAAAGTAAACATTGCAACGTGACCGTATGAATTTCAATTTGTGGAATTTAAACTTGATTAGCGTGTGTATGTGGATTGCATGCAACGGTTTTTGAAGAATCGAATCCTCGAAGGGACGGGGAGTTTAAATGCCGATATCCTTCGATACCGGACACTGTAAACACTGCATGCATCAATAAAGAAGGTAAGATTTATGGTTTAATTGTATGAAATGCATTTTAGATTCAGTTTAGGATGATTGGGAATGAATTTTTGAGGGATTTGATAAGTTCGAACTTAGGAGAAAAAAGGGAAGAGAAGTACATAATCGCACTATCACGCTCAAGAGAGATTGGAATTCGCTCGAGCAAGAAAGACCCCTTCAGAAACAGGCAAAACCACACAGCTGGAAATCGCTCGAGTGAATTTGCTAAAGAAATAGGCTAAATTCTTGGGGTGTAGCTTGCTTAAGCGAGATGTGTGTGCCACATGGAATTGCTCGTGCAATTTTGGAAATCACTCGAGCGAATAGAGCAGTTTTGGTTGTCCTTAATTTTTTTGGTGAAACTAAAGAAACTTCAATTCATTTTGGTCCATTAGTCTTTGACACATGGTTCATGAACATATTGTAGGGTTGATAACCCAGAGGTCAACAATAAGGACCACCCCTTTTGCCTTCGCACGACATCAAAACCGAGGCAGGGAAAGCTCAATGCACAATTACCTTTTAATTTTTGATTCATAAACTCTTTGGTATGACCGAGTGTGAACTTTGAATATCAATATGAAAGTGATCTTTGAACTTTGAATGTGAAATTGAAATATGACCTTCAAATAAGAACTCTGAATATGAACTCTGAATCTGAACTCTGCATGTGAACATTGACTATGAATTTGAATCCTTTGAACTCCGAATGTGAATGTGAATATGAACTTCGAAAATGAACTCTGAATGTGACTTTGAATATGAACTTTGTACATTGCATCGAATTTGAACTTTGTATGTGAACTCTGAATCTAAATTTCGAAAGTGAACTCTGAATGTGGAAAAGTTTAGCTATTAATTATGAACAATGACACCTACTATGTATTAGAATATGCATGATGATTTAAGGTTCATGTGAACGAATCCCCTAAATTTTGTGTTGTGGATCGACATCAGACATTGTTCGCCTGACATGGTCTCAAGATTAGAAAATGTTCACTGAACGACGATGGTTAGGAGGGAATTCCCATTCGTAAAGGTGGGTCAACTACGCTATATTCATTGGAGTTTCTTAAGTTCTAATTTTAAATCATTCATAAACTAAGAGGCTGCATTTAAAATATGAACATGAATAAGAAAATGAAAATCATAAGTGAAATGTCATCAGAGACCTCATGATCTCGAACTTAAGATCCATCAAATTCAGTTTTGACATGAAAATGCTTTTCGTTTTGACATGAAGATGCTTTCTGTTTCAATACAATAAATGCTTTTTGCTTTGATTTGAAAATACCCTTTTCTGTTTCCATATGAACATGCCTTCGAATTAGTCATTGATAATATGAGATGTGAATTGGCATTGATCTTTTCTCTACTGAGCTTAGACTGTTAGCTCATCCTGACACTATGTGTCACAGGTGCAAGTATTAGACCGGGCCCTGAAACTGAAGTCTATCCTAAATACGTGTAAAAAGATAAAGAAAAACTTTCGCCCGAGGAGTTCTATCTGTAGACAAGTTTTGGCTTAGATTTTTGGACTTGGTATAGTATAGTAACTTTTATGGAATGTTAAAATCAGTGTTGTAGAATCAATGTTGTTTGTCTACTTATTGTAACTCATACCACTGTTTAGGTGACGGTCGGCCATCACCGGTGGTCATTTTGGTGTGGTTTTCATGTTCTATATATATTTATTGGAATCTTAGCTATTGCCATAGCTTATTGCCATATGATATCCGTATCTTTATTTTTCGCAGAGAGATTTATGATATCCGCACATCTGTATAAGAGATTTGTTGTGATCTGATTTCCAAACTCATAAGACTGTTCGATTTTCCCAAAAATTCATGTAGGAAAAATCAAGTCATCACAGTTGGTATCAGAGCTATGGCAGTAGATTCTGTCATAAGAGCCGGTCAATTGTGACACTAAGGGTCACAATTGATATCAAAGCTATAGCGTTAGATTCCATCAGAACATGCGCTGGATTTTCACAATCACTCCTGACTAAAATATTTGTTCGATCGTGACATATCATTATGGCCCCACACGGATGACCAAGAACACTCGCAACAGAAACACACCAAGTGGTGAGGGGACATCCAGTGGTGGAGTCGCCACTGGAGCAACAATATTCCCATGGGAGGAAGCGACAACGGGTAGGTTGGCCAGTTTTTAGAAACCATGGTCAACACGATGGCCCAGCTTGCGTTGAGACCCAACTTTTTGAATTTCAGGAGTTCAAGAGAATGAAGCGTCCTAGCTTCTACGGTCAGGCCGATCCGCTTAAAGCGGAACAGTGGCTGAACCAAATGGAGAATATTCTTTGAGTGATCCCTTGCACCGAAGAAGAGAAGGTTAATTGGGCATCCTTACAGCTGGAAGGAGAAGTCGATCCATGGTGGAAGTCGGTAGAGAGAACCAGGATCCAAGAAATACCGAATGCCCCATGGACCTGGGCCGCAATTTATTGAATTGTTCAACGAAAAGTACTTCCCAAATGCAGTAAGAGACTAGTGGGAAGTTAAGTTTGTGAAGCTAAAGCAAGGTCGAATGTTCATGCGCGAATATGAAACCTAGCTTACCAGGCTTTCCAGATTCGCACCCCAGCACATTGTCACAGAACTTATGAAGGCCAAGAAGTTTAAGCATTGCTTGCGACCTAGTATCAAGGAGAGACTCTCTTTGTTTAGGTTAAGGACCTATGCAAAGGACATGGATTTAGCTCTTATCACGGAACAAGACATCGAGAATATGCACTGAACAAGAGAGCAACAAAATTAGAATACGGCAAGTCGAACACAGTCTTATGCCAATAAGCAGGCAAGCAAGAAACCAAAGCTTTTGACGCTAGCACTTCATCAACCTACTCAGATTTCCTATCCGAGACCGGCTACGTTTGCACCTACAAGACCATTTCGTCCTTCGAACCCCACTACGACGAGGGCGTCAAGGGTTCAACAAACTTCACACACCTTTTCATCTGCACCGGTTGAATTATGTTCAAGATGCGGGAAACAACATAAGGTAGAAGAGTGTAGATGGGCCACTGGTGCATGCTTTAGGTGTGGCCTGAGAGGGCATCCGATAAGGAATTGTCCCGAGGCGAAGAAAGGGCGAACGTCAAAGGCAATTACTCTGAGGCCCTCCCGACCTACAGTTCAAGGCCATACTTATGCGATCTCCGCACACGATGCCCAGGCAACCAACGAGGTCATTCAAGGTATGAATTCCTTATTGATTATCGATTATCATAATAATTTCAATTGACGAACATCTTTAGAAATATCCACATACTTCCTAGGCAGGTTCCATTCCATTGCACATCTAGGATGCTACTTGTAAGTTAAAGGACAAGCTAAATTCTACTTTTATAGGAGACCTTCTTGGGTCCCAATACCTAACTCACATTATATGGACTAATGTCCCAAATCCTCAATTGCTAGTGTTTCTCAACCTTAGTTATCTTATTTCAGTATTAGTTCCCTTTAATATATCTGTTGACTTATTTCAGCTTCATTACGGTTCATTGCATGTTTGCAATTCAGGTATGGTATGGTTGGTGACTGAGCCTCCCAAAGACTCGGATGCCATTAGCTAAATTGCAATTATTTCCTTAGCAGTATAAACTAAGTGGGAAAGTCATTATAATTGTGGGAGTTAAAAATTCTAGCACCTTACACTGATTAGTTGTGGATAGGTTTTACTATTTGCTTATGGTTGTGTGTGGTGCGTTAGTGATTATCAGGAATCTTAATTAGTTGTGGACATGCCATTCCGATTAGCTATAGGTATGTTCTATTCATTGTGGGTGTTTTATTGATCGCTAGACGTGTGAATGATTAGTGACCTTGATATCAAATGGAGATTAATGAACGGTTTGTGAAAGAGACCAGTGAGACCTTCATATCTCTTCAATATACTTAGATTTAATGTCAAACACCTACTTTGTTCGACACACTAAAAGACACATAGTGAATTTTCGAGGACAAAAGTTCCTTTAAGGGGGGGAGAATGTAGCGACCCTATTTTTGCCAACATTAAATCATTGACCTTTGAGGATAATACGACTGTTTTGACGAGTTTGACTTTGGTCAAAATTTTGATACCTATGATGCGATCTCTTTCTTAATTGGGTAAATACACCCAATTGCAATTCTAGAACCAATTCCTAACGCGAGAAATAATTGAAACTCGAACCCTCATGTGAGGTGTGTGTGTGTTGCACACGACTCGAACCCGAGACCAGACCAAGCTCGGGCCCACCTTTTCAAGTACTATAATTATAACACATGGGCCTATTTAGTAATTATTAAGAATAATTTAAAATGAGAAGAATGGTGTGCACGTGGTCAAGTGCGATCATGTCCACCCTAGGCACGAACCTAACCCGAATCCAACGAACACTCCATACATATATAGTTTATGTATATCTATATATACCCATTAATGTAACATCCTAAAATCTCCGAACGCAAATATGCCAATTAGGCGTTTATGTCTGACAAGGTATATGCCTTGAACTTTCGGAATATTATGTTTTCTTGCTAAGGGTTCATGTATATAATTACGTGAATAATTACACAAGCTTCGTGAGAGCACCACTGGTTAGAAGCTTGCCTGGTAAACAAGAGGTCTAGGGATCAAGTTGTATTGAGTGGACTTCATACCTTATTTTGGAGAAGTCGAGAGAAAGAAAGAGAACCTCTAGTTCTGTTTGAGAGAAAGAAGCCGAGAGAAAGAAAGAGAACCTCTAGTTCTTCGCTTCCTTCTTGAAACACCAGCCATTGATCCCCTCTCAATTTATTTTCCTCAAATCAAGGAGATCTTTGGATTGTGTTGTTTTGTATCTCAAGGAATTTGATTTCAACACCATTGAGATTAAAAGAGAAGAGATCGAAGCATCGGACGGACTCTCGATACCGATCGCCAAAAAAAAAACCCCCCATGTGCAAATTAAGAAGGTAAGCATCGCAACGTGATCGTATGAATTTTGATTTGTAGAATTTGAACTTGATTAGTGTGTGTATGTGGATTGCATGCAACGGTTTTTGAAGAATCTAATCCTCGAAGGGACGGGGACTTTAAACGTCAATATCCTTCGATATCGGACATCGTAAACACTGCATGCATCGATAAAGAAGGTAAGATTTATGGTTTAATTGTATGGAATGCATTTTAGATTCAGTTAGGATGATTAGGAATGAATTTTGAGGGATTTGATAGGTTCGAACTCAGGAGAAAAAAGGGAAGAGAAGTACAGAATCTCATTGTCTCACTCGAGCGAGATTGGAATTCGCTCGAGCGAGACCCCTTCAGAAACAGGCAAAATCGCACTGTTGGAAATCGCTTGAGTGAATTTGCTTCAGAAATAGGCTAAATTCCTCGGGTGTAACTCACTCGAGCAAGATGTGTGTGTGCCACATGGAATTGCTCGTGCGATTTTCGAAATCGCTCGAGCAAATTGAGCAGTTTTGGTTGTCCTTAATTTTTTTGGTGAAACTTAAGGAACTTCAATTTGTTTTGGTCCAGTAGTCTTTGACACATGGTTCATGAACATATTGTAGGGTTAATAACTCAGAGGTCAACAATAAGGACCACCCCTTTTGACTTCGCACGACATCAAAACAGAGGTAGGTAAAATTCAATGAACAATTACCTTTCGATTTTTTATTCATAAACTCTTTGGTATGACCGAATGTGAACTTTGAATATGAATATGAAAGTGAGCTTTGAACTTTGAATGTGAAATGGAAATATGACCTTCGAATAATAACTCTGAATTTGAACTCTGAATCTGAACTCTTTATGTGAACATTGAATATGAATTTGAAGCCTTTGAATTCTGAATGTGAATGTGAATATGAGCTTCAAAAATGAACTCTAAATGTGACTTTGAATATGAACTTTGTACATTGCATCGAATCCGAACTTTGTATGTGTAGTCTGAATCTGAATTCCAAAAGTGAACTCTAAATGTGGAAAAGTTTAGCTATTAATTATGAACAATGACACCTACTATGTATTAGAATCTGCTGGATGATTTAAGGTTCATGTGAACGAATCTCCTAAATTCTGTGTTGTGGACTAGTACTCTGTACATTGTTCTGCCTAGCATGGCCCGCGCATTTTGGAAAATGTTCATTGAACGAAAATGGTTAGGAGGGAATTCCCATCGGTAAAAGTGGCTTAACAACGCTATATTCGTTGGAGTTTCTTAAGTTATAATTTTAAGTCCTTCATGAAGTAAGAGGCTGCATGTAAAATATGAACATGAATAAGCAAATGAAAATTATAAGTGAAATGTCATCCAAGACCTCGTGATCTTGAACTTATGATCCATCAAATTCAGTTTTGACATGAAAATGCTTTCCTTTTTTACATGAAGATGCTTTTTGTTTCAATATGATAAATGCTTTTTGTTTTGATTTGAAAATGCCCTTTTCTGTTTTGATATGAACATGCCTTCAAATCATAGTCATTGATATCTATGCACTGATAATATGATATGTGAATTGGCATTGATATTTTATCTACTGAGCATAGACTGTTAACTCAACCCGACACTGTGTCACAGGTGTAGGTATTAGTCAAGGCCCTGAAACCGAGTCTATCCTGAATACGTGTCGAAGGAAAAAAGAAGAACTTTCGCCCAACGAGTTCTATCCATAGACAAGTATTGGCTAAGATTTTTGGACTTGGTATAGCATAGAAACTTTTGTGGAATGTTAGAATCAGTGTTGTTTGTCTACTTATTATAACTCATACCATTGTTTAGGTGACAGTCAGCCGTCACCGGTGGTCATTTTGGTGTGGTTTTCCTATTCTATATATATATTGGAATCTCAGTTATTGCCATAGCTTATTGCCATATGATATTTGTATCTTTGATTTCTGCAGATAGATTTATGATATCCGCTTTGATTTTTGCACATCGGTATAAGAGATCTACTTTGATCTGATTACCGAACTCATCGGACGGTCAAATTTTTCTAGAAATTCATGCTTGGAAAATTACCACTTCAGAAGGACTGCAGTCCAATTTTTTGATCGAGTACTTTCCTATTGGTAAAACTAATCCGATTTGCCAGCCAATTCTAGACTTTAGGTAATTGCCTGAAAAATTATTTCATGAGAGCTGGGAACGCATGAAGGATTTATTAAGAAAATGTCCTCATCAGAACGTGCCAAACTTGTCTATTGTGCAATGTTTTTATCAAGGGTTAATGTAGACCAACCAGTTTACAATTGATGTCATAAGTGGAGGAGCCTTCATGGCTCAAATGGCCAACAATCTTGAAATTTATTTGAGAAACTGGCTAATAATTCAAAGCAGAAAAAGGTTTTGCTGAGATCTGACCCAGATGTGATTCGCCACACCCCGCTCATGAGGGGTGGTCTTTACAATGCCAGCAAGGACAAAGTAAAGAAGGAGGATGACATTAATGCAGGTTATAGCGCTAGAGCAACAAATAGCATCATTAATTACTGCCAAACCAAGCACTCTGGAAAGACCTACAGCAGCCTGTTCAACTTGCCAGAGCTTAAACCGTGCCATAGTCGAGCGCCCAGCTACACCATTATACCTAGATGCAATGGAATATGAACAAGCTATGGCCTTCTAGATGGGAGATTACAGGAATACATATAACCCGTCGTAGTGGAATCACCCAGGATTTAATTATGCTTCCACGAGTGGGGCACAACTAGAAGCATCTATTGTGTAACTTCGATTTCCCCCGGCCCAAGTTTTCCACAAAAGACCTCAAATGTTGACTGTGCAGCTATATTTCGATCCACCGAGCAATGCAGCTGATGCTGTAGTTGTTCAGATCCTTCGAGATTTGTAACATTAGTATTCAAAAGACTTATCTCAACTCACGTAATTCTCTCAAGTGCTTCATTCATATACCCAATCCATCACGAAGTTGGATTGCCAGATTGGTCAACTAGCTTCACAAGTGGCAAAGAGAGAAAGTGACCAATTGCCAATGCAGCGAGTTAGTAATCCAAGAGGGCTAGTGTTCCTGGGGGAGACATCCGCTCACCATAATCCAATTTTAATTCCTCTCTAACTTGTCGAGCTACCGACTCTTCTGTAGCATAATTTTGTAAATTATGAGAATTATTTTGTCCGTTTTTAGGAATTTTGTTAAAAGGAAACCTCTTAATTCAAATCGTTGTAAAGCACGATCAATCATGAGGAATTCTTGAATGCGCTTTGGTGCAATCGTATGGATTTACAAGCGCTCATATTTTTTCCTGATATCAAGTCCATCGACCAAATCGTGGTGATTACGGTTTGTTTCATACGAGAGTTGAATTTACGATAGCTAAAAAGCTAGAGTTGAATCGATGATTCTAGGTTTTATACACACGTGATGATCGGTTCAGCAGGTCATCACTAAAATTAGGGCCTATATATTCATGAGAGAATACGTCAACCCCATTTTCGAACTCTCTAGCTAATCTTTCTCTTCTCCCTCCATCTTTCAAATTTCCTATAGCTAACCCAACCGCTTTCTTTACCTACCTTGAGTTTGCTCTCTTCTCATCTAAATCCCTATCAAAGATTAACTCTCTGATTTTTAAGATCGGATTAACTCTCTGATTTTTAAGATCGGATGAGTTCCTTTGGAAATCTCTCTAATTCAGCCTGTATTCTGGAATATTAATTTGATCTTGTGAATTACTGCAGGAGAAAAATTACATCATCCCAAAATTGAAGACCAAGAGGCAGAGGGAAGAAGATGAAGATGAGGGTAATATTTTTTATCATTCTCCACTCTTATGGCACTTCATACGGGCTGCTGCCCTTATGGCTAAATCAAAAACAACAGAACCACCATAGAAGAGATCTAAGTCTTCGGGGATAGCTATAAGAAACCCAGCCAAAGAGAGGTTGGGGACTGAAACAGAGACTATATCTGCCCCTAAAGAAGGCACACAACCAGATAAAGGAAAAAGGACGGCATCTACTCAAAGAACACTGGATCGGTTCCCAACCTCAATGAAACATCATATTGTGGGGGCTGAAGTCGCAGTGGACATTGCCTTTTGGGAACATGTGGATGTCAGCAAAGACACAATCAAATACTTCAAAGATGTCAAGCTTAATTATTTTCTAGAGCCTCAAGCGACACAAGCTGTTTTATAAAAGGATGACTAACAACAGCAATGGTCAGACCCCA
Source organism: Chloranthus sessilifolius (assembly GCA_021018995.1). Lineage (NCBI taxonomy): Eukaryota > Viridiplantae > Streptophyta > Magnoliopsida > Chloranthales > Chloranthaceae > Chloranthus > Chloranthus sessilifolius. Next base: position 91,163,004 of record CM037585.1, on the reverse strand, counting down.
ATGCTTTCTACAACTGTAGATGAGCTGACCATTCAATTGACTAAAGAAATGGTTGTTGGGGTTATGCATGCGCCCTTAGAGAGACTAGAGTTGCCCACTGATAATCCGGAGGCCAATTTGCTAAGATTACTACCTCCATCTCCCAAACATCATAAACCATCCCCCACTTCTCCAACTCCACCACCCATGGTCACATCAGTTATAGTACAGACTCCAATTGTTTATATTATAGAAGCAGGACCTAGTATTGAAACTCCAATAGGGGGTTTCATAGAAATGCTTAATGAAGGAGCAACACCCCCCATTGTTACCACATCAGTCCCCACATCCTCAGGAACACAGACTGAATGGGAAAGAAGGTTGATAGAAGTAGAGATATGGAAAAGTACACATGCTCCATAGCTAATGCCAATACCAGGGCTGGTGAGAGGTATGATTGAAGAGATAAAACAAGTGAAAAATAGAGTCTTCGATGTCTTACCCACAACAAGGGAAAGAGCGAAAATAGCAGAAAATATTCGACAAAAGACTGTGAGAGATCATCATGCACATTGGACAACAGAGACAACAAGGAAATTCCAAGAAGCAACTGCCACCCTTCAAGAGCAGAACAGAGTGCTGGAGGTAAAGCAAGAATCACAGGAGCAAGAAAAGAAAAAGTATGAAGAGGTAACAACACATCTAACAGATAGGATCAGATCCTTAATTGTGGATCCTAATGAGAGAGAAATGGCCCATCTGGAATATCAACATACACTCAATGTCCAGCTGGACAAGAAGACTCATAATCTTACATTAGCATAAGGAAAGATACTAAAGCTTCAAGAGGATAAAAACTCCTTAATTTAGATTTGTGAAGGTCAAAGCAGCCGATACAAACCATCATTGACAACAACATCGTTACAACGGACATATTAAAAGCAGAGCCAAAAAACCTGAGAATTGAGGCTAAAGAAAAGTTTAGTGTGATTTGTAAACTAAAAGATGACTTGAAAGAAAAAGAAAAAGTTGAAGAAGAGTTGTAGGCTTTGACTAAAAGATATAATGCATTGATGGTCGAGAAAGAGAGCGTTGATTCTCTCTACAAGAAGGTTGGGCCTAAGCAATACGAGGACCTCACGTCAGAAGATGATGAGTATAATGCAGCCTCAATAGATGTTGTCTCCAATTCGGAAGAAGGATTCTCATACCATTCATACTCTGCTACACCTTCAATATACCCTCCGGCCACTTCCTTACCAGAACCAACTCCCCCAATTGTTCCCTATCCTTCATCACCCTGTGAGTAAAATTTACTTGAATATTTCAAACCTTACAAGCATGTTTTAAATATTTTTGAGTATCCCCTATTTTGAGAACAATGAGGACATTGTCCTATTTAAGTTTGGGGGGATACACAACACTCTGTGTACATTACTTTTACTTTTTGTGCAACCATAGACGACGATCGCTTTCGTAAGAAAAAAATATCTGATCGCCACCCAGAGCTTTTGGTATCCCAGAAAACCTAGATCAATATTGAAAGCATCGAAGTGCAAAAATATGACTCTGATTTACCGATTCACGCCAAAGGCTCTTCGGTAGGGGCTTCGGTTATCGATCGGCAAGGTGTTAGGCACCCGATTAACTGCTCAGAAGCGTTCTCTACTTATGGCCAAATAAAAATAATATATAAAAATAAAATAACACTTCCTCTTTCCCGAAGGCACTATGATCCTATCGAGCTCTCTGCAAACACCAAAAATTCAGCGGCTTAACGGCTTGAATCCTTGGATAAAGGCAAAGCGAAGAAGGTAGAGGAGTAGAGGGGAGAGTCGAAGCTCTCGGGCCCTTGTAGCACAGCCATAGACCTTCTGCGTTAGAAGAGTTTCTGATAGCTATTGGGTTGAGATATGGGTCTTGAACTCTAAGGCTTGGTGGCTAAGAGGTAGAAGAGGAAGGCTAGGGGGAAGTTCTCACCTAGGCTAAGAGATTTATGATGGAAGATGGGGTCTAAGGGATGATTTTCAAATCTGGAATTTGTATGGGTTTGGTGCACCAAAGGGGAGAAGGAACTTTCTTATTCTTCTCTCTTTTGGAAAATTTTTCAAGCCATTAGTAAGAGAGAGTGCCTCTCTATTTATAGAGTTGGGGTAGATTAGGAGGGTGCTTAAAGGCTAATGAGATTAGCAATTAGGTAATCCTAAATCTAAGAATTTTGGGTTTTTCAAGGCTATGGAAAGGTGTGAATTGGGTTCAATGGTAGATGATAGGGTGGGGTTTCAAAAGGCTAGAGGGTTGCAAATAGGGTTAATGGGGGTGAGACAGTCCTAAAGAAATTTACACTAAACATTGGGATGGTCAACAAGTCAAATCCCAATAGTGAATTTCAGACAAGATCCCAAAATCATTGTAGCTAAGCCTAGCATGTATATTATACATGCTAAGCTTATGTACAGTATTCTTGAGAAATCCAGAGGTTCAAAACCCGTTGTGGGGCCCACAGAAGCCAATTTTGGCCTAGCGTGTATATTATATACTCTAGAAAAAATTCCTACAGAAAATGGCCTAGTGTGTATATTATACACACTAAATAAAATTCCTTCAGAAATGGCCTAGCATGTATAATATGCACGCTAGGCAAAAAGTCCTCATTTCTGCCCCAATACCAAAACCGCCATAACTCTTGATGTATAATTCTGATTGAGGTAATTCTTGGCTTGTTGAAAAGCTGGGAACCTCTACTTTTCAATGGTATATGATTCAATTCTAGCAGAGGTCTCCCTAAGCTTTTTCACACCTCTTTCCATTCACTGCCCGGGAGGGTTCAAAACTGGATTAAGAAGGGTTTCAAGGGTGTAGGGTTGATTCCTAATGGTTTTGGGAAAGTTCCTAAAGGTTTGGGAAGGTTCCTAAGAGTATGGGAGATTCTATCGGAAGCTTAGGGGGGCGCCTTTCTCGAAGTATGTTTCGATCGGGCCTTTGTCCAATTTTTGGTGTCTACAGATGCCCCTCTTTGTTGTCCGATCACTAATGATCGAATGCCAAAGAAAAAGGCATCCAAAGAGGCCTAAGGTACGCTAATGGGTCCACCGTATTCAAAGAGAACCTTAAACATCAGATGGTAACAAGGTGAGTATACAAAAGCCCTGTATGTCGAGAAAAACATCCATTCCTCAGTACTATTGATCCCCAAACGCTTAGCGACATTACTGGACATGACCAAGATGGTGCGACTTGCGAAAGCACAATATGCTAGGGAAAATGTTCGCTTCTAGATATAATTGATGGTGTTTGATGTTCAAGTTTCATTTTGAATAAAATAGCCCCATGAGCGGGAGGGTGATCGACCCATACCTAAAAAAATTGGCGCGAAGCAAAGTCGCGAAGATCCATAGTTTGTGTCCCATCGCATGAGGCATGGATTGCCCCATTCGATTGGCCACAGGAGCCCCTAAGCGAGGTAGGGTTCGAGGTTTTTGAGTGAACTCGTCGATCCCAAAGATAATTTAGTACAGCCACCTGAGCGGAGCGAATATTGATGTCATAACTCTTTTTGGGAGTGTGTGCCGCCTTTGATAAGTCACATATTTTTTGTTGCTTTGTGTTTAATATATTATTTCTATATATATTGTCTTTTTACCCTTCTTTTTTTTTCAATGTTTGTTCAAAATTTTGAGCTTGCTCATTGTCCCTAAACATTTTATTTTAGCACATTCCTCAAGCGGATCGAATGGAAGTTGACGCACTTCACAGGACTGTAGACACCCTCATTTCGCCCTCTCAGAGTACACGAATTCTTCTTTTTAGCCCTCGACACGCGACCATGCAGTAGTACATGGCTGAACATAAGCTGAAACAATAGCTCTGCAGCTTAGATCCCAACGTAAGGAGGCTATACACTAAGCAATAGTATATAGTCAGGATGCAGACTGAAATAATAGTCTTGCATTCCATTCTTGAGACCATACTAGGACAACCGTGAATTAAGCGCCTAAAAACCTGCACATAATTCGATCACGCATAGAACCACAAGCGTGCGATCAGTCCCCCTTTCAAACCAAACTTCCTTTCACAGACCATTTCGAGACTCGATTACGCGCCTGGAATCGGACGCGCGATCGGATTGAGCGCTACAGTATCAGCGCACAATTGGCCTATGCCCGACCTAGTCTCCTACCCTTGACCCCCACGTTTCCTCGATTAAGCGCTTTAGGTAACACGCTTAATTAGATTATGCATGTCCCATCATGCATGCAATTGGCCCTAATTTTGTTAGGACTAGGAAACCCGCTGAGTAATTCAGTCGGTCGCTCACTGAGTCGGTGACCGACTCAAAGCGATTAAGCGCTAGAAAACTGGCGCGTAATTCAATTAAACGCTCAAAAATAGGCGCACAATTGTAGGAAAACCTATAAAAACTCTTTTTCTCGAAGAGAGAGAGAGAGAGAAGCTGCAAAATTTAGAGAGGAGAGACCGTAAATTCCCAAACCAGAGAGTTCCGAGAGCGAACCCCCTAGATCAAATTAGCCATGATTTTGAGATTCGAACTTTGAGATTTCTCACCGCAGCCTCGACCCTAGGTAAGAATTTAATTTTATTTTAGACTTAGGATTTCCCCTTAGTTTAATTAATCAATTCTATTTCCATTTTTTAGACCGTAGCACCCTCTTCGGATCGAAATTCTCTATATCCAGTTCTAGTTCTCTGTTTCTAGAACCGGTCTTTAATCTAGCGGTTCGATATACCAACCTTATGCTCTGATTCTACTCTAAAATATTAATTTACAGTCCTATCATTAATTTCTGGTTCTAACTCTCAAAGTTCATTACCAGTCCTTAATCATACAGCCTAATTTTCCTGGTTTCGGACCCGAATTCAGTCCTAAATTTTAAATTTATAATTTAATTCTATATTTTCATACCGTCAAAAATTCAAAAAAAATATAAATTTCAGTTTATAACTTTAGTTTCTCAATCTAATTTCTTATTATAATTTTGAATTCAATTCTAAAAATCCCCCTTTTATTATTTAACTATCGATTTATCTTTTATCTCAGCCATCCGGTTTGCCCACGGGAGCTTACGGAGGGTACTCGGGAACGAGGCCAATCCTCCTTAGCATAGCGGGTTCAACCCCCCCTTTTTTAGATTATTTAGGGTTAACTAGTTAATTATAAGTAGTTTTTCTATTTCAATATAATTGGCTAATTACATCAAATAGGCCTTCATATCATTATTTGCTTTGATTCAATTAAGTCTTCTAGTTCAGTCAATTTATTATCTCAACCAGAATTTAGGAAAGTTAATTCGTTTATTATTAGTTAGATTTTTACCATAATTGATCCGTAGATTATGATTCTAAAAAAAAAAAAGTTAATTTTGTTGCCTCGATTATTTATTTCTATTTTAGTAAATTGATTTATTGCTTCAATCAGAGTCGCAGTAAAAATTAGTCTTTGTTTTCTTCAAATTAGAATGCTAGTAAGATTACCTTAACTACTTTAATTGTAATTGCCATACAATTAATACATCTGTTTATCTAGAATTGCAATAAAATTAGCGTACCTGCTTTATCTCGAATTGCGATATAATTGGACTCTTTTATTTAATTTGATTATTATTGGAACTGATACACATGCACTCCTAGTACCAGTAGGAGACTGGAACTGATTGGACTGTTGGTAGTACCAAGACTTTGATATTAATTGGACTCCTAATGATACCAAGAAACTGAAGATGATTGGACTCCTAATAGCATCAAGACACTAAAATAACCCATCATAATAAGCTCACCTAATCATAATCAACAATAAAAAAGGAGAATCTAAATCGACCATAACCGCAACAAGGGAAACTAAAAAGAAAGCTGAAACTATCTAACTAAAAGAGGACACTGCTGCTGACGTTCGCAGGCGGACGATTCAGTATAGAAGTAACCCACACCTGCTTAAACGCGTGATCATTGACATGTTACAGCGTCGATAAATATCTGCAGCTGGCGATCACAAATCAACTAGAAATCATCCTAGGAAATTCCTCCTATTATTATTTATCCCCACCTTATCACAGACACCGCATCGCTAGAGTCCAACATGATAGAATTGGAAGCCACTTATTCAACGGGAACCGAGAGGAACCCAGAAAAAGCGCACACCAATAGACTGGCGATCGCGATGGGACACTTTTGTAAACCCATTCTTTTTCTTTAGATAGTTAGCTTTATTTTACTTCCCTATTTTCTTTCCCGTCGTGTCGTTTAGATTCTTTTTATATGAGTCTTCGCCAAAGACTCGAAATGTCAGGTATACAGAGAGTAAGTTTAGGAGACCCACCATTGTGGGCCCTATCATGACAACCCCTCATATGAAGAGCTGCTTTATGATTTTAGCCCATGATAGTTAGAGATTAATATGGCTTGAGAGCAAGAGAATCCCTTCTCTACTCCACCCACCAGTAGTAGTCGTAACGAAAGAGAGGGCCGCATCAGGCAAAATCTTACTCAATAAATTATAAAGCTTAGAGTTCAAAGGATACAAAGAGGAGATGAGGACTCCGAGGAGTTACTCATAGGATTAGCCGCAGCGTATGACACTATTAAGTCACGACAATTCTCAGGAGAGCAGGAACGACAAGAGAGACCAGCTTCTACCCCAAGCACGGTGTCAACCCGCGCTACGCCATTGAGGCAACATACTCACACGTTCTTTAATGACAGTTTTCCAGACAAGGGTATCTCACGCGTCACTCCCAAAGGCTACACCATAAAGATCGAAGACCTCCCAAAAATGCTCGATGAATACATGGCTAAGAGGGAATGCCCATGTCGCTCATTCGAATTCGATAAATTCTGTCAACACATTAAATTTGACCTACCCATAGGATTTAAACCGCCAAAATTTACTAGGTACAATGGCACCAGAAATCCGAGCCATTACTTGGCCCTCTTTTGTAATGATTGCCGACCTATACGTGACAATCAAGGACTTATCATTCACTACTTTCAACATTCATTGGAAGGAGAAGCTCTAGACTGGTTCACGGAGCTCCCACTTTATAAGATAGAGACTTTTGATGATCTAGTCGGTCGATTCCTAGACCAATACAAACACTTGATTCAAGAGACGGTTATCCTCAGCGACCTGATGGCGGCCAAGCAAGGACCAAATGAGGAATTCACCAACTTCGTCGCTAGATGGCGAAAGCTTGCTGCTAGAATTGGTACCTCAATAAAAGATTCAATTGATATCATCATTGACAATACTAAGGAACCACTAAGGAGCGCCCTAGTCATCAGCGATTGGCCTGACTTCACTGCACTTCACTCTTGGGCATCCTAACTAGCGCGACACATCAAGGGCGGAGACCTTACATTATTCATAGTCATGTCAAAGGTGGGCTCTTCCAACGAGTCGAAACTGAAAAATCATAAGAAATCCTTAAGAATTGAATAAGTTAATATGGTTGTCAATCAAGAGTAAAATTCGAATAACGGGAACTTCTCACCACACAACTTCGGGCAAAACCAAACCCAACAATGATATGCTAGTCAAAATCAGGGTACTAATCAACAAAGGTACGCAAACCAGAACCAGGGCCAAAACCAGAACCAAGGCCAATATCAAAATAGAAACCAATGCGCTAACGCTTATCGGGCCGAAAACATAGCACAGAATCGATCGGCCCATGCGCCGAATTATAACAGTGTACCTCCACCTCAGAACCTTAACCCAGCTAGGGGACCCTACTAGCCCAAGCGGGAACACTATCCCCCTTTACCCGATACTATTTCCAACATTTTCTGCCTCCTTAGCACTCAGAATCTCTTACGATTCTCACAAGAAAAGCCTAAGCCATAGCCTGCAAATCTAGACTATGGTATATACTATTCTTTCCATCGATACACGGGACACAACCTAGAGGACTGTTGGGCTCTTAGGGACGTGATCTATGATATGAACGACCAGAATCAAATTGATTGGGAAGCGCTTAGGAACTCTAACCCTAATAACAATCAACCCCAAAAGAATTTAGGGATCATAAATAACCCCATGCCCAACCACAACCAAGGGACGCTGACCCAGGTCCCTACTGTAGATCTCCCCAGTCAATCTCATTTTCGGCCTTTGGCATTAAGCACTCGTATCCTATCCTCCGACACTGTTACGACCCTTATGAGAACTCCTCCCTCCTTACATCCCCCTGCCTTGATCATACGGATCGAGCCACCGAGCCCGCCTCCATATCTAAAATTTACTCAAATACGAGTCCATTCCTTCAGGGCCAGGAGGCCTTTCCTCTATCATTCCCCACTAGAGGCACCGACCCCGCCCAATCTTGAATCACCAGTTTTACCACTCTCTTCACCCAACTCTAGATCTGAGTAAGGAGACTATGCTCTTCAAACCGCTGTTTCGACTGTCGCACGGGTAGACAGTGTGACCCACATGACTCCAAACCAAGAGAGTGAAGCCAGAATTGAGTATCCGTCAAATGAAGAGCAAAGTGAACAAAAAGAATAACTAAATCCATGCGAGACATTAGTCTCTACTTTCTTAGAGAAAGAGGATCACACGCAATACCTCCCACCTTGGAGTAGTGCCATACGGACACGCACTCCGACCCCCAACTTCACTCGCTTCACAAATGCACCGACGTCGAGTCATGCTAGGTTCGACCAGCAACCGCCTACCCTATTCTCAAGTCAGGAACCAACTATCCACCTCCCCCTTTCCCACGGAATAAAGATTTCACGCATGCACAACTACCCAAGGGGAACACGAGAGAAAGGGAAATCGACTTGCAACCCCCACCACCAATTCTCATACCACAACCACCTCAGCCACCTGCACCTAGGGTCCATCAGTCGGGCAAAGAAATAACACCCTAGTTAGGGCAAGAATATGATCTGTTATGACATCTCTAAAAGATTCCAGCCCATATATCTATGCTAGAACTCATTAAGAAGTTGCCTGATCATCACCAATTGTTAATAAGGACACTCGAGGACACTCAAGTGGACGAAGGCACGAATCTGGATGAGCTTCATCAAATTACCTCTGTCATGGCACAACCTCCCGCCCTCACATTCACGGATGCAGACATGCCTAAGGAGTCACTTCGCGGGAGCACTACACCCATATATCTTATAGTCATAATCAGAGAGTTTTCTATACCCCATGCACTAGTCGATATGGGCGTGAGACTTAATATTTGCCCTCTCACCACATTGAAAACACTTGAATACATAGAACAAGACATCAGTCCCTCGACCTTGTCACTCATAGCCTATGACGGCTCACGTTGTTTCGTAAAAGGAACTATTAAACTTCAGGTCTGCCTTGGACCCGTGACAAAAGATATTACATTCCATGTTACTGACTCCGCTAGTACATATAATCTCATTTTAGACAGAAAATGGTTAGAATCAATAAAGGCTATCGCATTCACATATCATCTATGCATTAAATTTATGTATGAGGACTCCATCGTCCGTATATATGCCGAGGAATCTCTTCAGGAGATGGATACCGATTATGCGGCAAGCATTCCGACAGCCCATGAATCCGTACCAAACACAGGCCACATCTAAAAGATGTAAATTCCTGATGAAGCAACTATCACAGAAGTCTGCTCACCTGCCCTGCCTGGTTTTCACCCAGAGCGACAACAAGAGCTAATGAGGAGGAAGGTTGGCCCAGACCTTGCTAAATTATACAACATCAACCCAACCGCGATGAAAGGGTGGGATCTTATGTACCAACTCGGATACGTCCCCCACACCAGACTCAGTAAGAATGAGCAAGGTCATTTGAGGCCTATATTCCTGACTAAAATATTCAAGCACATAAGATTAGGTTACCAATCGAACGGCCAACCAGCCGATTTATTCCCTATCTCACCGAAATGGTCTCTTTATGACCACTTCGTCTATGGAACTATTGAGAAAACAGATGTGCCGAAGCAGAAGGAAGTATCCTTCACCAAACCCCAGGAGACGGAAATTGAACTAATATCCAAAGCATTCAACTATTTGATGAACCTGAACGATGACATCGATAAATCCCTCGAAGGAGTCAAACCTTTGTTTGACTATGAAAATCTCATAGAAGGAAGAAAGAAAGACCATCCAGAAATCGAACCATAATTATAGGATTGGGAATCTACAGATGACGAGGATTTTCACATAGCAGCCTTACGAGATGACGAAGAACACTCACGTTCACCATGGGAAGGGGATGACACCTTGCAACAAAATATTAATTCGTATAGCATCCGCCTTTGGCTCGGCCTTGGGGGATGGGAATGACGGTGGGACTCACCTTGTATCTTTCACCCATATCAACCCCTGTGCGAAGCATGTACTCACATACTAGAGCAATTTGCTAGCAAGGTTACACATTCCATAATGACCGAAGTGGACGGATCTGACCCTAAAACCATACGCACGACCAGTAATCCACCAACCTCGCTATTGGCACCAAAAGAGAGAGAACCCGATGGTCAGTTGTTCGATTCAGGAGGCATCCATGAGTCCAAAGAGGAGTTTGAATTAGACGCTCCTTCATCCCCAGATGCACCACAACTCCCAATAGTTTGGCAATAGCTCGAGGAAGAGTGACGACCTCCACCAAGTGATGATGAGGACTACTAGATAGACCTCCCTGCACTCGAATTGACAAAGTAGGCCAATCTAGAACTTCATGCCTTATCAAATCAAGAGAGCAAATTGGATAATATCATCGACTCTAACTTGGAAGGATGGGAATGTCCTTGAGAATCTCCCTGCATTTCTTACCATTACCAGCCCCGTTGTCGAGCACCCGTTGCCGAGCATGTGCTCTCATCCCGACATATTCTTAAGATCAAGAGAAAGAGCTCCCTCCCCTTGGGGACCCTTTAGGAGATTCCCCCTCGCGGGAAGGACAATCATCTCACAACTTCGACGATGATAGTTTAATCGATTATGATCTCTCGAGCTTCTTTTTTTGGGAAGAGACAATCAACCTAATAGAGGAAACTTGAACTATGATACCCCTGTCATCAGCATTACTTATTCAAAAGATCCCATTGGATGAGGACTTCAAAAAAAAAAAAAACCCAAATTTGCAACAAGTTCTCGTTCCCCGAAGGATCGCCCGAATGGCTTCAGCAGCTGTCTCGCACCCTCAACTAGAGGAAGCGGCTTTTCCGATGCCTTTTGAGGCCACCGACCCTGTACCATATTTATTATCAAAATTCAAAAAAATAGAAAACATAGAAAACCCTAAAAAGCTAGAAATACAAAACCGAAAAAAATCAGAAAACCTTAAAAAAGAAAGGGAGCTCTTTATCCCGACTCAAGTCTGCAGTCAACAAGGGAACTTCCCTCCTCTAACTCCTGACCCGTCTCACATGCAAGGATGCAAAGCCTTTAGGCTAAGTAATAAGCCAATCATCATACCGGAAGAGATACTCCACAACTTTGAGAGAAGAATCAATAGCCTTGACCTTCACTTTACTAAAGATCTTTCGGTCATAAATTACACCGATGAAGAGTTACCTTGCGCAAAATTAAATGCCCAGCCTAGTAATTTTGCAGTATATGAGCTCATCGAGGATGAAGGAGAAACACCAGGCCCTGATGAGACTCAGGACTTCCGGCAAGTTATTAAACATTTTGACGAACAGACCCAGGCTGCCGCCGAACCCACAGAGGAAATCGATTTTGGCACTAATGAGAAGCCCAAGAAACTGTTGATTAGTGCGACGCTCAATCCTAGAGAACGTCAATAGATTGTACAAGTCCTACAGGAACATCTCAACTCTTTCACATGGTCCTACGAGGACATGCCTAGTTTAGACCCAAGTCTTGTAGAACATTGTCTTGTCTTAGAACCTGATGCGAAACCTGTTAAGCAGAAACTCCGCGGGGTGCACCCCCAAATAGCCCTTGAAGTCAAAGAGGAAATTCATAAGTTACACAAAGCTAAATTTATCTGAGTTGTCCTCTACCCCGAGTGGGTGGCCAACATAGTACCTATCGCTAAGAAAGACGACAGGGTACAGGTTTGCATTGACTTTCGAAACCTCAATCAGGCATGCCCAAAAGATGACTTCCCACTCCCACATATTGACACTCTTGTTGACAACACCGCGAGACATGAGATGCAATCCTTCATGGACGATTTCTCTGGATATAATCATATCAAGTTAGCAGAGTCTGACTAAGAGAAGACTTCCTTCACCACACCATGGGGAACTTACTGCTACGTCATCATGCCTTTTGGGCTCAAGAATGTAGGAGCCTCATATCAATGCGACATGATGGCTATTTTTCATGACATGATGCAGAAGTGTGTAGAAGTTTATGTCGATGACATATTAGTGAAGTCGTAAATGCGAGTAGGACATGCTAAAGCCCTCCGGCTAGTGCTACAGAGAGCTAAGAAATATCAACTAAAAATGAATCCTAAGAAATGTATTTTCGGAATCACCTCCGAAAAATTACTTGATTTTATAGTTAGCAACCGAGGGATTGAAGTTGACCCTGTGAAAGTGAGAGCCATTTTAGAGATGCCACCTCCCAGCAATATCAAGGAATTACGAGGTTTGATAGGAAGATTGTAATTCATCAAGAGATTTATCTCTCAGCATTCAGACTGAGAAGTCTGAATTCATCAAGAGATGTAGCATGGACCGTTACAAGGGAACTTCCAATTCTCCCTGCTAGCACAGAATCAAAAGAAATAATCACTCCAAAAAATCACGCTGAAATAGAAATCAAAGTCGCTACGTTCAGATTCGAGAAATCACCAACTGACGACAGACAACCATGGTATTTTGACATTTGGAATTTCTTGAAACATCAACACGTTTCCCCATGTGCCATAAAGATTGAATGAAAGACTACAAAATCGGTGTGCCCGATTTTGTATACTCGGTGAAACATTATACAAAGAAGCCTTCACCAAAGGAGCACTATTGTGATACGTCACGATTGCCAAAGGATAATATATCATCCGAGAAGCACAAGCCAGCACCTGCGGTGACCACTTCAGTAGACAAAGACTCACCGATCAAGTTACACGACAAGGCTACTTCGGGCCGACGATGATTAGAGATTGTCATCTCTATGTTCAATCCTACAAACAATGTCAAGAGCACGCCGCACTTATCTAGCTCCATCAGTTGCGCTAAACACTATGACCTCGCTGTGGCCATTTTTGATGTGGGCCTTCGGCATTATTGGATCGTTTACAAACACCATTGGGAATACATACAAGCATGCGTTCATACTTACAGCGATCGAATACTACACCAAATGGGCAAAAGCCGAGTCTTATGTCAGAATCATCGCTTTGACACTCGCGAGGTTTATAGTTTGAAATATCATTACCCAGTTTGGAGTACCCAGAATGTTCATCACCGACAACGGACTGCAGTTTATTACAGAAAAGATGAAGAAGTTATGCAAGAAATACGGCATTGATTTTTGCCACTCATCACTGTTCTACCCTCAAGGCAATGGACAAGCATAAGCTACGAACAAGACAATGAATTGAATCCCGAAATGAACTGTGGAAACAAGCAATGGAGCCGATTAGCCCGAACGATTACCGAAAGTACTCTGGGCTTATAGGACCTCTATTCGTACGGCCACTGGCCAAACTCCCAACCTCCTCACCTATGGGATGGAGGCAGCCCTACCATATGAGATACAAGTACCATCTTTACGTATCCAACTCGATGATGAGCTATCCTTAGATGAGAGGAGAATTGCTTTACTTACTCAGTTAGAGTGACTCGATGAAACACGCCTAAGGGAAGCTGATCACGCTCAGGTATATCAGAGGAGAATGGCTAGGGCCTATGATAAGAAAGTCCATGAACGAACCTTTAAGATTGGCGAGCTAGTCTTAAAGAAAATTATGCCTTCCAAACACGCTCAACCAAAAGGAAAACTGAAACCGAACTGGAAAGGCCCTTACATTATAACAACTGCATACCCTAGAAACGCATACAAATTGGCGAATCAAGACGGGGAAGAGCTCCCTAGCCCCTGGAATTCCATGTACCTTAGAAAATACCATCCTTAGTCTTATGGTCATCACATCCCGTGGTTAAAATACTTATACTTATCATCCCCGTAGTGATCACGACCCATCCATTGGTCGTATGTCTTCAATCCTCAGAATATCCTTAAAATCTCCGACTTGTCACCCACCATTTACACTCCGGCGATTTGATTGAAGGATTAGTGACCTACCTAAAATTTTTTTCAAAAGCATAAGAAACACCCGATTCTCATTCCCTATCCCCGCCATTGGAGGAGACGTTAGAGCAAAAAAATAAAGATATTAGGTTTAATTAAAACTCATTATTCTTACTCCAACAAGATGCTTTCAAAAGAAATGTACACATAAAAATATATATATATATATATATATATATATATCAAGCGAGAGCATTACAACGAATGAATAAGTCAATGAACTAAAGGAAGCATAGGCAGGTCATGAGGACATCTCCGGCAATTTTACTGGAAATGTATTAGCAAGCTACGAGGGCATCCCTGATATTCTCATACTACTAGATGTCATCGTAAGGTGGCGGGAGGAGGATAAACCCCTGCTAGCCATAGAATGCGAGATTTTGATGGTACCGAAACATGACGAGAGCTCGATCAAGGCATTCCATACCCCTCAAAGGAGAAGATTGTTACTTACCCCTTTTGAAAAGGTGTTAGTTACGAACTATTCCCCATATCACTAAGCCTTACCAACCCTCTTCTAGTTTTATTTTGGACGATGAATTTGAGACTTCACAGGATATTCCTAGGAATAAAACTGAAAACCACTGAATGACGATTGATGCATTCACCCATTATACTTACCATACTTTTCCTGAATAACCATGGAATAGGATGATCAATACCCTAAGATAGACCCCCGTATGCTATTAATCGAAGGACCTCCCCCCGGTTCGGAGACAGTACCGATGCACTTTTCTACAAGACTAATTCACCTAATACCCATGACTATTTATAGACCCAAAATGCTTATCTTAGGCCCAGGAAAGCTCCATTGCATCCATATGCTGGGGCATTTTTTTGAAGAAGAAAAATTATATCAGAAACACTAACCCAACCATGAAAAAGATGAAGAATGATGAAGATACTGCTTAGAGAGAACTATCAAAATACCGTACTTCAAGTTCAACCACGCTTCTGCGCTGGGGCATTTTTATTTTTATTTTTATTGTCATTATTTTTATTGTCATTTGCTTTCCCTATTGCACTATTTATTATTTCAAAAAATAAAGAAGAAGAAAAAAAGAGAAAAAAAGGAGGGAAAGTCAAAAAAAAGAGAAAAAAAGAATAAAAGCTTATATCTACCTTTCTATCACCAGACCCCGGTCTAAGATATTTTCCCCCCTTGACAACTGGCAAGGGGGGGGAACAAAACTGCTGATAGCATTACCTTTACATGTGTAGATGCAAAGCGACCTTCAAACCAGTACCAGGCTAGCTCAAAAAGCATCCAAGTCTCAGCGACGGCTGACCGCACCGAAGGCAAAAAAAAGAAAACACCAAAAGGTAATCAAAGGAGGAGAAGCAAATCAGGTACATCTGAACCAAAAATCCTTATATATATAGACATATACCAAAAAATAGTCCTTTCTTTTTTTTCTTCACATTTGTCACTGGGGACACTCCCCCTATATACAACACACATGCAACGAATATAAACAAATGCACACACACCCCTAATCCCTACGCTGCCGTTGAGGAGGACGAGTGTCGCTATCGTAAGCCCAAAGGTCCGTAGACTAATCATCTTAAAACACAATCCCAGCACCCGGAGTCCTCGGAACCTCTAAACGGAGAGGACCTACAACTGAACCCCCCTCACTAGCCTGACTGACTGACTGCCTCGACTGAGAATGAGGAGGAAGCCTCGCATGACTACCCCAAACGACGGAATCCTCACGACTATCGCTCCTGTCACGACTGCGAAAGGTATGACGAGACTGCCCAGCTGAAGAACTCGTAGCCCTCGACTCTAACCCCTCCCAATGACTAGCCAACCTGTGCGACCCCCGCTCACCCCTCGTCAGGCAATAATGTAACCGATCCAGGGACTCCTGCATCTCTGCCTGTGTCATCCAACACGCTGCCGCTAGTGCCTCCGTATGAGTCCTATGTGTGACCAACATCTCGACCACCAGATCCTTGCGACTCTCCACCTCTCCGAGGACCCGTCTCACCTTCGGAGTGATGCGCTCTCGCGCTGCCTCTAGCCATGCCTCCTCGAGCTGACGAACCTGTATAACTCTATTGAATCAAAGGAAGCAAATATATGCATATACGAACAATAATAAAACTCAAAATGAAATATATATATATCAGATCTAGCCTCTCTCCCAGAAGTCGCTCGACTATCTCCGCAGTCATAAGATCGGCAGAAGGCAACCGAGGGACGGAAAATGTAGGCGGCTATAATGAGAATAAATAAATGCATCAGATAAATATTATGATAACAAATAAGTTATGAACCCAATGACTAAAACATACCTGGGTAGGGATAGGAACGGGCGCCTGAGGAGGAGCCTCGGGAGTGGAGTTCGGAACTGCCTGAAAAAAAAATAACAACAAACAACAAGCTAATATGAACACATTAGAATAAATAGAAATGAACAACCCAAACTAAATTATACTAAATCATACCTGACTCTCGGAATGTAGAGAGGCGGCGGTCGCCTCCCTCATCTGCAAATCCTCAGCAACCCGACGCTGAAATACCGGCACACGTTAGTAAACCATCAAGCCAACATAATAATAACGCCTAACAAAATAGTATAGTAACACAAGTAGACTGAAGAGTGATGGAACTTGCCCAATGCTCCAACTCAGACCACAGACGAGCTATCACTGGATCGTCCCGACTGGAGGAGGCCACTGAAGAAGGATCAAATGCCTGAGCCGAAGCCCCTGCAGCGGAAAGCTCTGCTATCTAAAAACACCACCAATATGCTAACATTAGCGAGGATCCCTAAACCGTCAATAGTTAATAAGTCCAATCCACGATACTTACCAATCGCTCGATCCCTGAATGTAAACTAACCTCCACCGCATGACCCGCCTGCTGCTGGCCGCGCAACAACTCGATCATCACTGCCTAGTGAGCAACCTCAGACTCTTTCTCAGACTAGCTACAATAAAAACAAGACCACTATGTTAAAAACATTACCAAAATAAACCAATATAACACATGGATGAATTAAAACCAGTAAACTAACTCACCAGGAGCTGACGAGCCTCTGCTAGTCGAACTCCTAACTCATCCTTCGCCGCCCTGGCCCTGGCAACTAACTCAGTCAAAGAATGCAACATCTCCTCATCAGGAAGAGGAGCATGCCCCATCTGCTCCATTGCCCTATGGAGGGCGTCCAATGCTCCCCACACACTCACCGTGAGGCGGCCCTCCTCCAATGTGACCAACCTCTCCCTCAATGTCGACACCTACTCTGGCTTGCCGATAGTAAAAGAACTTCTACCATGAAAAAGATGCATGAAGAGACGCCCACCACCCAACGCGCCAAACCATCTCCTATACTCTCGCACATAAGCCTCATCATGCGCCCCCATGACTCTAGTCCCCCCGGCTCTGAAATCAGCTATCTAGAGTGCCATTTGCTCCACAAAATTTTGGCCTGAAGGGCCGGTCATCCTCTTAGCCACCCTGTGGCTAGTCTCCGGAGGGACTCCTTGATCGAGTCCCAGCTGCCGTACTACCCGAGGGGATAGTACGGCAGCTAGGACTAGCCACATCGAAGAAAGGTCGGCCAGACTCAAACACTGCCTCACCCGCGTCCTCTGCCCCATTGTAGGGTCTCTAGATCACCTATTCAGAGGAACAAATCAATCCATGAATGAAGCCTAAGGGCCACCAAAAAAAGTAGATGAAGTCAAATGAAAACATAACGTCATATACATACCTGCCCTGCATGCATATCCTCGAAGAGGCCTTGTGCAGTCTGAAGGTCAGTGGACCAGCGACGACCCCTCAATGCCTCCCTCCACACGCGCATTCACGGGAACATGAGCGAAATCTCCGAAGGGACCCCCGAGCATAAAAAAGTGAAATAATCGTATGCCCAAAACTAAAAACGATAACATAACAATAACAACCACATGCAACAAACATTAAGATCGTCACTATGACCCAAGGTTAAGAAAAAAGTTACCACGATACTAATTTAACTAAAACTCACCTAGAGAAATGGGAGGAAACCTCCGATCGACACTATCCCCTGACCCCGATGGTAAAACTACTTGTAGAAATGTGCCAACGCAGTCGCACCCCACGCGTAGGTCGAGACTCGATCTAAATCCCCCAGAATCATAAAAAATAACTCAGTGACGCATCCTCGAGTCGAAGAAGAGAAAAGTACTGCGCCCAAGAAGTGCATAAAGAATGCTCGGAGCACCCTATCCGCAGCCAATCTTAGCTCGGTCATGGGCTCCCAACCCATCACTCTCGCACAGTGTGCCTCGTAGAGCGCTACTGCCTCTTAATGACGCTTCAGAGGGGTGAACCCACTCGCGAACATATCGAAAAAACCAAGTGACCCGAACAACACCTAGCCCTGATCCACTCAACCTATAAGGCACACCCAGGATCTCCTCACATACCTCTAAATAACTCCCTACCATCGGCCCCGTGATCGGCTCACCCTAAAAATGAAGACCAATAATGTGAACCCAGTCCTCAGGCGTCGGCAGCATCATACCGACTGGAAAGAGAAGTGCCTGATGCCTCTCGCTCCACCTCTCTATATTTTCCACGATCAAGCCCCGATCGACCTGAAAAGGCTCCAACTCTAGAATTGTCCCAAACCTGAAAGACACCAACTGCTCCCGCTGAAACTCCGGCAAGGCACGGTACCAAGTATGAGACTCAGTCTATGTCGTGCTGATAGCTAGCTGCGGGGGCTCCTATTGAACGAAACACAAACAATGACAATAAGACAAATGCATACCTATGACGAAAGATAAACAAATTTAGAGCTCAAAGCAAATGAAATATGCCCAAACCACATAATAACAACTTACAATGAACACACAAAACATAATAAGAACAACTAAATAGAACATGTTGTCATAATACACAAGTAAGCACGACCCATAATCAATGCAGGTTCGATGTAAATTAGAAGGGTTTACAGATCCTAACGAGCCTATGTCATAGCCTGAATGCCTAGGAAAATGGAAGAACTCTTGCTTACGGGGACCTACCAGACCTTTGGCAAAGAAATCCTCTAGTGGATAGTGCTTACGATCTCGAGGCTCAACGCCTGGCTGCTCCTCACCCTGCTCACCCTCAACTCTATCGCCCTCCTCCTCGGCTACCCCTGGCTCAACCTTGGGTACCTCCTCCCTGACCACCATCTGGTCATCCTCGGGGACTCCCTCCTCGACCATCTCCTTGATATCCAACTCAATGGCGACAGCTCTAGCCTGTGCCCATGAACTCTCACCTCCATCGCTCATCAACATCTCCTCTAACTCAGAAATAGTGAGCTCTAGCCTTCCAACACTCTCACCTCCATTTGATACAAAGAGCTCAAAAAACTAAAGAAAATGGAAGAAACGGCACCCAAAACGGATGATCGGATCACAGGATATCACGAAAACATGAAAAATGAGCACACATAAACTAGCAAACAAGAAAATCGAAAACTAAAATTGATCACGCGACAAAAATGAGAAGTTCTGAACTATTTATAGAAGTCGCCCAAATTGCGCACTTGAAATAAAATGCTCAATCGAATCACACGCCACTCATAAAATGCTTAATTCAAATCAAATGCCCACTGATGAGTGTGCAAATGGTTTGTCGCCCGCTCACATCTATCCGACCGGTTGATCACGCGCGTTACTGAGAGTGCAAAATCACCTCAAACGGCCACACGTCGTTGCAGGAATGTCAGCGGTCGTGTTCATCCTGCGCATAGGTTCAAACACTTAAATGAATTAAATGCCTATAAATTAGCACGTAATAACTCTTCACCCTTCCGAAATACGCGCTCAAATTTTGGCGCATAATTAGATTAAACGACCAAGGATAAGTGCGTAATTTGCCCAGAAATAATTTTTTCACACCAAAGACAGCAAGCCAAAACCCGAAATTAGGGATTTCCTGACATTTACTATCGACCCGAATAACACCCTTGGTAAAACCACCAGAACACTTCTTACTTAAAGAAACACGCGTCCCGAAAGAAAAAGAGAGTGCGCCCCAAAACTAAGACCGAATGACAAAAATGCCCTCTCCTTCACATTCATCAATTATACCTAAAAGAAAAGGTAGCCCCCATCTTCCATACATTCTAACAAAAATATTTACAACAAAAAATGGCCCCCATCGCCTCTATATCCGTTAAGCTAAAGATTAAAAAAAACAAAAAAAAGGGGGAAACTACCCCTGGTGCTCTCTGAATTTAATAAATCTAAATTAAATTAAACCCAAATAAATAAACATCATATGAGTCAAACACGATACCGAGAGAGTCGAACTAAAACAAGACAAAAGATATAGAGAACACAACTACTTTATAGATCAATAAAACAATTGCAACACACACCGAGGGCATACCCTCTGAATATATAGTTAAATCAGAATGTTGAAATCAGCATGTTTAGGCAATGCCTGAATCTGGATTTATTTGGGAAACTAGAAATCTCGGAGAAGTTCGGAGAAGGAAAGCACCCTGTGCGAATTCTAACCATGATAGCCTCTTCCCCTTGCCCCGAACTGATAGGAAAGGAAGAGTGGCTCACAGAAAGCCACCCAGGATCTGTGGGATCCATTGTTGGAAGCTCCCCTTGGACACATTAAAAATGAGGAGCAACTAGCACTGAATCTACAGAGCCCACCGAGGAAAAATAGGCATCGATCACGAGAACTCTGACCTTGCCTTATCCTTGGGTTTCCTCTCTGCCACCTCTTTCTCTTCCATCTCTTCCCCCGACGGGGGGACACTTCGAGTTGGATTGATAGCACCAGCCCTAGCATCACCCTGAATTCCCAATCCCGTCCATTCTCATCATCCACTTAATAAGCACAGTTCATCAGGTCCAATACCCGAGATACAAAACATAAATAAATAAAAGACAATAAATAAAAAATGCTCAAACTTATAAACACAAGATATCTCCCAAAACTTTTTAACCTATAAGCTTAAAATGAAAGTCCAAAATAAACCCAAAGCCTGAAATTCACACATTTATATGTTTTTTTGAATCACCAATGGACAAGTGCCACACATTTGAACCCCCTACCAAGCTGATTGAATCGAAAACCATACACACCCCCTTTAAAAAGACCACAATTCATGACAACTAAGATGAACCAATAATTACACAGCACTTGCCCCTCTAAAAGCACAAACTCCCCAAGTCTAGATAGACCAATAGGATTGAAACACCCAACCACCATCTAGAACCCGTGAAAAACTCACACATTCTAACAAGTATCATCTCATATTACACCTTGAATAAAATAAAATACCACAGACAAAACAAACTACATTCAATAAGACCAAAACCTCAAACAGGACAAAATCTAACTTGTTATAAAAAAAAATGCCCCAACAAGCCTGATAAAATCAAGTGAACCTACTAAGTAGGACCTAATAGGACGAATGAATAAACCTTAGGTCATTCTCATAACGAACTTTAAAACTATAAGCTAACTCAAATCTTAAAACTATGATAAAGCAAATAAGTCTAGTTAATTAATCAATAAAATTTTAAGCCAACCAACGAGACGGTGAAAATATACAATAAAAAAAAATGCCCCTTTATTTATAATTTAAAGTTTTACAACTTTCACCGGAGTCATACCTCTCGAATTACAACCCAAAACGAAAAGCTAAAATCTAACATACAACTCAAAATGAAAACCAAAATTACGATGAGCCAAAATGAGGAGCAGAACATCCAATCGGAGGCTTCAGAAATGTTGCCACCAGACTTGGAGAACTTAAATGAGCCACCGGTAGAAGAGACGGAAGGATTAATTGGATAATATATCCCTCCATTTACAGCACCTCCTCTCCCTGCCATCTTTACTTCCTCTGCCACCGCCCCATCAACGCTGCTTTCATTGCTCCCCAAAAAGGAATGGTGTGAAGGCCGATGCTCTCATTCCCAACACCACCCATTCTCAGAATAATACTGTCCCCAGATATCACACTAGCATGAAGATCATGTGAAATAACGAATATAGGAAGAAACCCCATCCTAATCTGACAGTTGATCACTCAATATCGCTGAAACACAAATCTCAGAACACTAGAACACTCAGAAAAGTCAAGACTAGAGACTTAATCCGAGAATGAAAAGCAAATGAAGACTCCTTTGCTTATATAGAGTACGGCCTTAATTGCATGCCTAAAAACATGCGCTTAATCTAATCACGCACTAGGAACATCGCACTCAATCGAAAACCCGCGCTCCTAACCAGGCGCGCAATACAACTGTCACCCGCACAAATAGCACGACCTTCTGATTCTGTGTTGCCCACTAGCCGCACAATCTGATTAAACGACTCACTATTATCGCACAATTTGAAAGATCACCCGTACACTTATCGGGTGATGCTTCGATCGCGCGCAAGTATTAGAGCGCGTAATCTAATCACATGTTAACCTACACACGCATAAATACTTCCTTTAGACCCTGAATCGCTCGCCTGAAATTAGGCGCATAATCAGTTTAAGCGGCTGATATCAGGCGCTTAATTCCTAATTTTGTCCAAAATTTACCCCTTCTCGAGCGAGAGTCCCCTTTGTCCGATCGCATAGCCTCATGAGCCATTCAGATTGAAAAGGGACCGTCACTCGCTATTGTCCCATCGCAAAATTGTAGCCATGCCCTCATAGCCCATCGCGAAGAGCCAAAAACATATCTCCTGAAAATGCAAATACACCAAACAACAAAAAAAACTAAGTCAATCACAATGCAACTACAACATAATCTTACCAAAACCTAAGATTTGCCAAAGAAAGAAACTAGACACACTTGTCACATGAACACCCTACCCAGTGTAACGCTTAGCTCACTTCCCATCGCGGACACCACTACCCAAAAAATTTTCAAACAACACCGGTCGCACTAAAAGAAGAAAGGGAGAAAGCACGAGCACGTCCCATCGCCAAAACAAAGAGCCTCTTCTCAAAGTGCCCGCCACAAACCTACTAGATGTCACTACAACAGAAACGCAGGAAGACGTGAGGCTCCTCCCATGTCCCATCGTATTTCACTACTGCTAAGTTATAGCACGAAAATCCCAACAATACCTCTCAAGTCCCATCGCAGTACCGCTACAATCACTAAGGCCCCATCGCGACATCGCACCGACAACCGCCAACCACCGCTTAAGCAACAAGCGGGAGAAAAAAAGAAATCCCTGGGGTACCCTACTATGACATTGCACTGGGAACATTGCATTATAATGATAGCCACCAACTCCCATCGCGATGCTACAATACTGCCAAAGTACCACCGCTATAATATTCCCAAGGTCTCACCGCACAATTTAGGTAAGTATCACCCCCCGGTAAGTGCTAAGGTATTTTAAGTGCTTGCTACTGACTTTATTGGAGATAGTGATAAGAATGGGGTTAGTGAAAATAAACCAAAGGTGGATTGAAAACTACAGAGCAGCAAGCTTAAAAATATACAGTCCTGCAAGATACAAGGCTTGTTGTAGTAAGTTTTAATAAGTAGGAGTTTGTCCCATAGGGAAAGTTGATCTAAAGCTCCAAGGGAGCTATCGTTATTAGGCCCTCCAGATATGGCTACAGATCTGGCAATCCTAAATAGAAGGGGATTTAAGGTCACTATTATCTAAATCCTAAGGTAACCTAATGCCTAAACTACAGAAATGGTTGGAAAGAATGATGGAGTGTGAGAAAATAAATATAAAAGGGTGAGAAGTAAGCTACTAGGTACAGATCTGATGGGTCTTATAACTCAGACTCAGATCTGCTGCTATATACATCCTGTCCAATGGCTACATTATCACCAAAGAGGAGAAAGGATCCAACTCACCCCTGTGTCATGATCCAATCCCTTATGGCTATAACCTGTCCACTTGAATGGTCACAGACTATCCAATAGGGGAACCACAATCCAGAGATGGGTCAGAATAAGTTTATCATTGTAGGCACTATTTCATCCAGGCTACCAGCTCAAGAATCCATAGGAACCTCAACCTCTAAAGTTCTGTGTGTGGGGCTAGGCCTGCAATGTGCACTAGCCTGGACACACAGAACTAACAAGAGTTTGAGTACTAGCTTTGAAACTAAGTTGTTCACTGCTTTACAAAGACAACAGTGATCCAGTCACAAGCCTACAATCTCTACAGTCAGATTAGATCTGCCATCTGATGGTGGGTCTATACAAATACAGGAGAGTCTGTCTCTGCACAATCTCTCACAAGGCTACAAGCATAAGTGCAGAGAAGAAGGATCTGTCTTAGATCTATGGATTGGCCTCACTCTAGGGCTATAACCTATCCACTTGAATGGTCACAGACTATCCACAGAGGCTCTCCTCCTCACAGAGGTCTAAGACAGAACAAGAACATTGCTGCCGCCACCATGTTCACAAGGCTACCAGCACAAGCTCCCATGGGGATTCAGATTTTATGGATCCTGTGGTGGGGCTAGGCCTGTAATGTGCCTAACCTGAACACACAGGTCACTTGGATCTAAATAAACCTTAAAAGCAATCCTCCATTGCTTACAATGAAACATAGCAATGGAGGATCTCAAGGCAATAGCCTTGCACAGAATAACTCTCAAAACACCAGTCCCATATGTGCATAAAATCCTATTATAAAATCCATTAGAACTATTCCATATAGACATACAAAGGCATAGCCAGCAAGTGCCGGACTATGGAGAGAAGAAAAAGGGAAAAAGAAACTGCCTAAACCTTAACCTTAGCCTACTGTAATTCTATAGTTGATTGAGGAAGGAGTACAGAAGGCCAGTCCCCTAAACCTAAACTAGGCTTAGGCTTATATAGCAATCAGCTCTCTCTGAATTAGGGTTAGGAAAACCCTAATTTATCAATGCTATCATGGCCCATTTCTATTCCTTGGATGCCTCGAGGCATGTGCATGGAGATTAGAGCATTGAAGTGCGTGCCCTAGTTGCTAAAAGTTCCCAGATTACCCCTGCAGAAGTGGGGGAGAAGTTAAGAACCTGAGCCTTGCTCGGTAGAAAGGCTTTCCAGGTCTTATCGCGTGATAGAATTGGCATCACGGGGTTGGTTTGACTTGAAGCTCTTGCCGTCGCGGGCTTGGTAATTTGATCATCGCGGGGATGCTCTGGTCATCGCGGAATTGCTCTTTCCATTTGAATGGCACGAGAATTATGCGCGCAGCTCGTTCCTTGATGAATCCCATGGTGATCCTCGCGAAGAAAATAATGTACATGGGCTTCTGGATCGCTCGAGCAGTTCCTTGAAATTTTGTATCCCGCGGCCACTGCGCGACAACTTCGCGCAGGAATGCCTGGAGCTTTCTCTCTTCAGTGAATCACACGAAGATTAAAGACTCATTTCTTGAGCTACATGAGACTGCATGAGCGCTTATGACTGAGACTCGTGAGAACTGCGCGAAGTATGCTTTTTACTCCCTACTGACATCCATCTGCGCGTAAACAGCGCGACCAGTTGGTGTTCTTCCTTCAGAAGCCTACAATAACTGCACGAAGCATTCTTCCTGGTTCAATTGAACCCTGTGACATTTGCATGAGGCATTCTTCTTGACTTGTTTCTGCTTTGTTGTGCCTATGCTGCATCTAATTCTCTGTCTGGGTTCAACCTTCTTTCTTCTAAGGAGCTTCTGGTTAGGGGTCATGGCATGGTTAGGGGCTTATTTGCAGCTTCTGCTTATTACCTACAAAATTGTTTTAACAGTCATTTATTAAATGACTAAGGGTCTAACGGAGATTAAGTTAAGGGGTGAAAAGTGATACTTTTCAGGTCTTAACACACCCTCAAACCTATTCTTTGCTAGTCCCTTAGTAGAGCTTTAACTAATTAAATGCCACTTTCATAGGGATCACGGTTACATTTAGCATATGTACCAAGCCTTTTAAACCCCTAGGTGATCCCTAGTGGAGGAGTGAAGTTTCCTGAGGGTTTTCAGTGAAGATACCCACAAACTTCACCATTAGAACAATTAAGTATAGTGCAGTTAATGACAACACAGATTTCAATGTACAAAGCTTCATTCCACACCCATTCTTTAACACTTAGAGGAAACTGCGGCAGTGATGCAGGCCATTTAAAACTCAAAATTTAGCAAGTGTTTGCATCACCACCATTCATTTTATATTAGAAATTCAATATATAAAAATCAGTACCCAGTTTGCCTTAAATTCAAGATTCATGTTGGATACAACCTTAATGAGGTTTAAATTTAGACCCAATTCTCACCAGGGCTATCTCTCATCATTGAAAATCTAAGGGTGTTCACATTCACATAGCTCAAGAGCAATTACAGACCCCAAATGGACCTGCAAGCATGAGCATAGGCAAAGTTTCTAATTTCTGACATCCTCATGACTTTTTACCATAGATTGGACAACTCCTTATCTCCACATGATAGCTCATTTTTACTTTGGATCCACAAGGTCTTTTTGAATGGGTTGTAATGTAGCTTATGGGTGAGGGATGTAAAGAATCAAGGGGTAAAAAGGGAATCAAAATGAAGAAATCAGCAAGGTATGGAGTGATTCATGATTTCACAACCTTCATTTCAGCAAAACTTCATCTTTCTTGATATATTCCAGAATCAAAGTGGCCAGCTTCTCTTCTTTTCAATTTTCAGATGATGTTCTTCTCTAGACTTCTCTTTCTTTTCTCTTTTTATTTTTATTCAATCTTTTTATGATTTTTTTATGATGAACTGCCACACAAATATCATTGATACACTCTTCATAAGTTACTTTTCTTCACCTTCCACAGAATGTTGGACCATTCTCACTATCTTTAACTCCTTCTCCTTTACCTTCTGAATTCTCAGAGTGAGGGTGAGGTTGAATCAGGTCATGAGGTTAAGGTACAAGTATTCTGGTGTTTGTGAAAGAAAAGTAGGATTTTTAAGGCTCAACTAGTGTATGCAAAAGGGCAGCTTTTAAAAGGTTGGATTTTTAGGCTCAAACTGTCCAAATGAAGGCCCTGGATCATTTCCTTAGTATCATGAGTGCTGTCAATCAATTTTGATTTTGAGATGCCTAACTTCTAATGAAAAAGTCTTGACTCAATTAGTCCTTAGAGCATCAATAATACCAAAAATACTCTTCAAAAGAAAATGATGGGCCAAATCTCACTATGTATGGTTCTCAAATTAACCCATGGGGTGTATTTTCATCTATTTCTCTCCTCTTAGGTTCACTGAGTACTAACTGAAAATTTTTTTGATGTTAGCTTCATGGTGGTGTCAAGATTTTAACATTTTCAGTTTTGAAAAGTCTACAAAAAAATTTTAATTTTTTCACAAATTTCCTCATTGTATCAAGTTAGGTGAAAATTGACTTTATGCATCCTAGTTATACCACCATTACTGCACTAAAATTAACTATTCTATTGGTAGACCTACCCTGCCACACCCCCAAACCATGAGGAGCAGTGTCCTCACTGGTTCAAAGGTGAGAAAGTGCAATAGATTCCATACAGAACAAATAAACACACAAGATGACAAACAAAAATACATAAGAGCAGTGAAAGAGAACTAAGCAAAATGGGAAACTGAACAGTATAGAACAAAAAGAAAAATTTATTAGAATTGAAAAATATTACAAAAAGATTGACAAAAAGACCAAAAATAAAAGCCTAAGAATAGAAAAAATTAGGGGGGGGGGAGAACAGGGATCAAGGGGGAGTCGGTGGTGGAGGGTTTGAGGAAGATGGTGGGGGAGATGCAGGTGGTTTGATTTTTTTCTTCTTCTTCTCTCTCTTCTCCTTTTTCTTCTCCTCCTTGGCCAGGATCCGCTGGACCTCTTCATACTCATCCAAAAGAAATTGTAATGGGTCCGGCTCCTTAGGCGGTGGGGGGTCCAACCACATAGGATTGAATTTGTTTGGGAAGTCATTGGGTTTGTCATTCACCATGGTTATGAGGGCCAGACTGCTAGGGTTAGAAGAGAAAGAATGAGATGAAGACGAACTACTTCATATTTAAAATACTTGAACTGTGAAAAATGAATCGGCATATTAAAGTTTTGTCCCTTTCCAAGCATGGCAATAAATTGTGAGTGTTCGGGCAATGATGAATCGCACAACTGATTATGGGAAAAGAGAGCTCACAATAAATGATGTTCTAAATTTAGCCTTGGTATTTAAGGTGAGCCCGTGTATCACGCAGCTGCACACTGGAAGATGTGGAATTCTACTTTGCGCGCGCTCAGGACCCCACGAGCAAGCTCTGACATGGCCCATGATTATGAAAATGAGGCCATTTTAATCCCTTGATCGAGATCAACACTCAACCTCTGTGCACCATTTTTGCTGAGGCCTGTACTTGCACAATGTCATGCATCCACTCAGTTGCCATCTACATCTACCCTTCACATGGATTCCTATTTGAAATGAGAATAGCCTCCCTAAATTCATCTCCCTTGTTACTGATAAAAGTGAATAATATTAAGACTAATTTTTAAAGTAAACAAGCACACAGAACAAATATGGCACAGAGATCACTATACAATAAGAAGGGAAATTCTATTAACATGGAAAAACATGTACAATTGTAATTACAATAAGAAGAGTAGAAGGGAATGGAAAGAAGAGCCTAAGTACAATCTAGTCTAAGAGGAGGAAGAATCTGAATTCGAATCTGTAAACCAGTCCCAACCCATCTGTTTCGCATGTTTCCTCATTTCAGCTTTGCTCTCAGAATTGGGCTTGGACTTGGTTCTATCTGATGGGGCTTTGGTCTTTTGCTTCCTGGGTTTTTTCTCAGTTGGGCTCTTTTTCTTCTGCTGCCTTGGTTGCTTTGGCTGTGGGGGTTTCTTTATGGTGGGAGCCTTTGGTGCCCTCACCCTCATCTTTCTGATTTTGAGTTCAGGGGGACTATAGGGGATTTGCCTTTGTCTTCCTCAATGGGGGCTACTGGGGACTTCCCTTTTTCTCTGGGTTCAGGCTAGCCAGGGGGTTTTGCCTCCTCATACTGGGCAGCTGGCTCTTTGCCAATTTTTATAGAGGCTACTGTGTAAGCAGTCCTCTTAGCAGTGACTTTCCTCTGTTTAGGAAAAGTTTGCTCAATTGGAGGTGCAGCAGGGGCCTTGGTAGGTGGAGGCTGCTCTGTAGGAGTTGATGAAGGAGGGGCAGCAGGGGTCTTCCCTTTATCTGGCTGGATCTTTGGTTGTGCCTCCTCAGACTGGGCAGCTGGCTCTGGAGTAGCTTTAGGCTTAGGGTCTGGCATACGGATAGAGAGTGGAATGGGCTGCTGAGCTACATTTCTGGCAGTAGCCAATGCAGCTTCCAATGAGGCTATCTGGATTTTCGCTTTGAGGAGGTCAGTCTCATGGATTTCCTTTTGAAGTCTGAAGATCTCTTGGGCATTGTTGAGCCTCTTTTCAAAAAATCTTGCTTTCATCTTCTCTGCAGTAATATTTTCTTTCTCCAGCTCCAAATTCTGCTGATTATAAGCAGCTGTAGATTTGGCCTTTTGATAGGCCTCCAAGATATTAGTCCACTCCAAGGACATTCCTAGTAGTTACTTTCTATGGGCTTCCTTCATTTCATCAATCTGCTGTAGCAGGAGGGTCTCAATGGACTATCGAAGTTGGTCCATGCCTCTCAGGACATCCCTCCTAAGGTAGGGATTGTCCCTCATGGCATGGAGGATGGTGAGGTAGGGAGGGATGTAAAAAAAATATTTGGGTGCGATGGGCAGAGAGGAAGTGGAAGGAGCACACTGTGATTGGTCCTGGGTGGGGGAAATAGAGATAACAGTGGGTAAGTCTAGTTGTGGGGGGGGGGGGTAACATGTTCTAGGTCTGTTTGTCAGTGAATGCTGGAGGGGGTAGGATAAGAGGTGGGATCGAAGGCATGGGGGGGAAAGAAAATGGGGTAGGCTCACTAGGAGTAGTTGGTTTTGTTGGTCATCAAGTTTAGACCATTTGTCTAATTATTTATTTTTGATTAATTTTTTGGATGAAAAATTAAAAAGAGACATAAAAGGAAATATTTTATTTATTTATTATTATTATTTTTTTTTTATTAAAACAGTAAAAACGAAAGGGTAAAAGAGCTTTGGTAAAAACCAATAAGACTGTAATTACATATGGGAATAGTAATGTTAGAATAGTTTTACTATAGTGAATAGTGATTCGGAATACTATTCATCAGCATAGTAAAATACTATTTACCTTCTTCTCCATAAATTTTCATGAACTTCTTACAAAAGTTCATTTAGATTTACTACTAGATTGCTATTGCAAAACTGCGTCTGTCCACGATAACTTTTACGGGGAATAACCCGGCAACAATGCAATCACTGCTACAATGCCATAAAATCATCCCAACGCGACTTCCCACGCTACCACAGCATAGTAGTAAATCTAAACAGACCATTACAAGTCATTCATAAAAACCGCTGAAGAAGACGATGAACAGGAGTTCATACACCCATGATTAGCCACCCTAATCACGATTTACTACCTCTCAAGATTCTAACACTAGCCACCCGCCATATGTAAATACCACGGGCTTAGTCGGACATGGCTTTGATACAAAACACAGAGTAAGGGAAAAGTATAGTAACGGAAGAGGAAGAAGAACACGGGAGGAAAACTCTTATATCATATATTAATGCCTAATAAAGCAAACTTACAATTAAAACTCAAAACATAAGGAATCTTACACTATTACAATACTATTACACTACTATGCATGCATTAAACAAAGGAAAGAAAAGCTTACCGATATGGAGAACTTCTCCGATACAAAACTTATAAAATTAAAAAGCAAGAACAAGAGAGAAAAGAAAGGAAGATTGCTTCGGTAATTGCTTGGTTGAATACTCAGTGTAATACTCGGTGTCCTGGACAATCCCCAGGCTAACCTTTTTATAGATGAATGCGGACTTGTAACGAGTTGAAATCCACCTCTGAGTGGGACACGTGTGCTATGTAGATTGGATGTAGTCACTTCGTCCCTTGATAATTGTATTCAGACGTCATGGCATGTGTCAGAGCTTAATTATTTGGAGGATGACTTCATGATTTGCGTCATCGACAGCTGGCAGGGCTATTAGATTGCAAGGACTATTGCAGTGGCCGACAATAATCTGAATGGCGGGGTCCATTATGATTTGTGAATATTTGAACAAACAGCTGTTTTGGCTTATTTGTCCTGTTGATATTTGAATCAAATGACCAGACCTCATGGTTCCATGCGATTGTCGAGGTTCTGGTAAAATATTGAGTTGCCAGATAGGGAACTATCTGAATCGGGTACATCATGTAACAACTCTTCTTCTTGGATAGAAGCTTCAATTTCTAAGTTGGCAGGCAAATGGAGATTGCTCCTGCTGATCAATTGTTGGAGAAATTTTTCTGCTTCTTCTTCTTGTTGAGGAGTCGCCATATATTCCATAGGGAAATCAGTGATGAAAATTCGTTGACCATCAGTAATTTTGAAAGCATAATGGTCCTTGGAAATTTCTCTAGTTTGTTGAGAAAAATGCATTAGGGAACGAATCCAATAGGATTTGGGAGAAGTTGACTGAGCATTAGACTGTGCCAAAGGATCAGCTTTGTTGATATATGAAAATTCATGCATCCGTGTTTTACTAAGAATCTAAATTTGATATGGTTGGAAGAATTATTCTTTAGATCGCCAGCTAAGAGTGCTAGTGATCCAAAAAGTAAGGTAAATGTCGTTGTGTAAACATTTGGAGGCATGAAAGACCATGGATTTAATCATTCGAGGAAAATTTGAAATATTGGAAAGTGGAAAAATGATTTGGTTGATCAGTCCCTAGTCAAAACCTTACAAAAGATTATGAGGATAATCTAGAGTGAAAAAAAAAAAATTTGGGAGATGGTAACTCTGAAGATGGTTGATAAATTGATAATTTTGTCATAAGATTTGTTTCATCTTAGTAGCAGAATCCTCAATTTGAGATACAATATTTTTGGAAATGTCAATTGGAAGGGCATGTTTAGCCTTTTCAAAGATGCAGATTCTTTTAAGGTGATGCAGAATTGGATCATTTTGTTTCACCAATTCAATGAGGTTGAGGAAATAGGAAATTTTCTCAATGAAAAAGGTTTCTTCTTCCCAATTAAAGTCTTTGATCAAGGAAATTAAACCTTCATAAATTTGTTGGGTATGGGCTTCTTGAGCCTGAATTTTGGATGTAAGGACGCTCAAATGTTCTCTCACTTTTTTCCCATTATTGACAATATGGTTTTTTCATACTCCATTAATATCGTAGTGCATGGATGGAGCAATGCCAGGGTTAATAAAATCAGGGATATGGCTGATGTTGAAATTTCAGATTTAGAGTATTCTTTGACCTCCATAATGGGAGATGTGGTCAGGAGTTGCATGGTTTGAAAGGTTTTGAAAGTAGCTCGGCCTTCTCTCATGGAGTTATGCATTTGGAATAATGGGTTTGGAAAATTATAAATTTGGCTATGGCAAGATTGCCATGAAGTATAAATCTCTGGTTGGAATCCTTTGAGGATAACATAAACTTTTCAGTGGAGAAGAATTGTCTCCTGCTGAGTTGGATGATTGGGCAGAATAACTACCTGCAAGACTAGTCATTTTCTGCACAAAAAGTAGTGATTAGTTGGTGATCTACTATTTTTGTAGGATCACCACATAAAGATAAAACCACGGTGTTAGTGGTATGCACATGCTAATGCTCATGCAAATGGGAATAAACAATTCGATTAATGTGAGTACTGTGATTATAGTGATGATCCCCCCAGAATTGGTTATTATCTGGAAGGAAGACACAACAAAGGTGTGGAAGGGAGTCCTCAAAAGGAGAGGAGAGAAAATAGAATCGAAGGGGATGACCCTGAAATTGAGCAGAAATGCCATGAGAATCAACCCGAGTAAATGGAAAGATGGAAGAAATAAAAGGAATCCCTAAGATAAGGGTTTGAGTGATATTTGGGAGAATCACAAAAGAAGTCGGAATAGAAATATTATGATGCTGAACTACAGCATGATCAAGTTTGTGGTGGATAGGTATGGGATATCCACTAGCATTAGTGAGACTCTGATGAGTGGAATTCAAATATGAAGAAGGGACTAACCCATCCTGAAGACAATTCATGTCAGCACCACTGTGAATAAGGGTGATGATATCATAAATTGTATAATTGGAATTAATAAATAAATTGACTTTGATGTACCATTTGGGATAAGATACCTGTTGGAGAGAGTTCAGATAAGTATTTGAGGTGGAACTAGAATAGGTTTCTTTGTGTTCCAAATGATAAAGGCGATTATTAATGGTGAAAATTTCTTTAGCAAAATGTTGCTTGAGTGTAATTAATTCATTGTTGAGATATTCTATTTTTTGCTAAAACTTAGCAATCATAGAAGAATTATGGGTACCATTGATCATCGGGTTAGAAGAACCAGGGGATTCTAGCCGATGAAAAAGTTCTCTAATAGAGTAAGGATTTTCTACAGTTAGAGATTTTTTAGTTTCCTTTTGAGCTATAGAAATACACGCTTCAATTAATTTGGATTTCATTAATGGATCTTCAGTTTTGTCAACTAAGTCCAATAACGATTGTTGGGATTCAGTAAGAACATTAATACTGAGATTGTTCATAGCAGCAAATGCTTGCCAATAATCTTTTGAAGTATGGATATGATTACATTTGCAATTTGCAGGGTTGTCATCTGTAGAAGAAGAGGATGGCGAAGACGAAGTGGAATGAATTCCATTATTTTCATCAGAATCAGAAAATTTTGAATAATCAGGATTAGAATCTGTTGTTTACTCTAAGTGTGCATGATTTATTTGTGTTTTGAAAACAGATTTGCAACTGCTAAGTTATACTGAATCTGGAACATTAAAAAGACTAAAGAAATATCAGCACAGAGAGAAGTGAATTAGCCTGCAAGATCAGGGCCAATTGTAGCAAGTTTTAAATGTAAGTGAGTAAAAGATCGTCCACAGAGAATTTGTTTAAAATGCAAGATAAACCTCCAGATCTGAGCTACCAGATCTGGCCTCTTATCCTATCTACAAAGCACATAAGATGGGAGGTTGAATTTGTCACATTAACTAAATGGTAAAAGTAAAAGCTAAACTAAATGATCCAGATCTGATTTGGGGGAATTTTGATATAAACTTATAAAAATGGAGAAATAATATCTAACTTTAATTTGGTCCTTGAAACACACTGAGAAAGACTGCAGATCAAATGAGAAGTGATCCAATCTTCATCTGGCTACACGCACAAATGTAAGAGAAATAAATCTAACTCAAGGATTAGATTTGGGCTTATGGCTATGGTCTGTACACTTCAATGGCCACAGACCATCCAATAGTCTTTAATCTAAACCCTTAATTTAGAATAAGAAATATCACTACAAATGCTGTGAGAGATTAGGTTACAAACACTAATTCCCACAGGGTTAATGAATCAAGGGAAATTGCATGAAAAACAGTAAATCTAAAGGAGTCTAGTGCAATAAGGAGGAACCCTTAACACGAATCCAATTGAGAATATGCGATTCTGACAACCTTTTCAAATTCACCATTACAATTACAAAGCACAGCTTAAATAGCTCTCAGATTTGTAGTCTTGAATACAATTCTCTTTTGAATTACAGAGGTATCTCACAGCTCTCAATTGCAAGTAAAAGTTAGGCTATTACAGGGGTTTCAGACAAACTAGCTTATTTGGAAATGGGGGAATAGAAATGAAACTCAAAATCTGGTTACCCAAATTGGGCAAATGGTTCATCTATTTAGTCTTGAATACAATTCTTTTGAATTATTGCAAATAAACTAGCTTATTTGGAAATGGGGGAATAGAAATGAAACTCAAAATCTGGTTACCCAAATTGGGCAAATGGTTCATCTATTTATAGTTATCCCCAGGTCTAGCTGAGATGCGTATCGGCCAATCGAAGTGCTCGGATTCAGATCAACCAATGGTAGTCGAGCACAAGGATCCAGATCTGTTCTGGCCAATAAGAATTGCTCGATCTAGTTCAGCCAATCAGGCGACATAAGCATCAATTCTGTTATGCAATTTGAAAATCTGTTAGAGCTTCTAGAAGTTCCTGTCACGTGATTTCATCTTCGGGTGCTCACATGAGGTGGAATATGCCTTCGCTTCATGCTTAGAATCTTCTGGAATGTCCCTAGGTTTTTAAATGCATTGGGATGCGTGAAAAAGATTACTGAATTACCCTTGCAAAAGCTAGGAATCTCTAGAATACCATTTCGCATAGTTTAGGGGACATTTCGCAAAGTTTAGGTTCTTTACGCAAGGAGTTCTCTTCTTTTCGAATAGGTCAATCATCCTTTCGAAGAGTTCAGGTGCTCTTCGAAACCTAAGCCTGGAGCTTTAAGTTCTTTTCGCAGAGTTCAGGTTCTTTTCGAAATGTTCAGATTGTTTTCGAAATGTTCAGATTCTTTTCGAAAAGCACTCTATAGTGCATTTTTCTGTTCGAAATGCTCCACATTTCTTTTCTGGGTTGAGACCAGGTCTTTGCCTCTTCAGTTCAGGCATTTTGACAGCTAGTGAGGTTGTCCCTTCTCTTTCTTCCTTTGGATCGACATGGATTATCATCTTTTTGGCACTTTTAGGCTGCTTTCATGGTTAAGCCTGTCTTTGTTGTTAGCTGTAACACAAGCACTTAAAACACTTATTTAGTTCTCTCAAGGGTCTATCAAGGCCTAGGTTAAAGGGTAGAAGATGGTATTTTCTAGTTCTCAACAGAATCTAACCAAATTTTTTATAAGGTTAATTTTTAGCCTTCATCATGAATTTTATTTATTCTTTGTTCAGTTGTACATTTATTGGCATAATGACCAAATCGATGACATTTGTAACATTTAATTTCTCTTTGAGGTCGATTTGTTAGTTTTCTTCTTTTCTCACGATATTTGCGAGAAAAAGAAGGATCTCTATTTTCTCGATGCTGTCGAGAAGAAGAGGAATTATTTGTTTGTTTGAAAATACGATGACGTCATTTTGAGGGACGATGAAAATTAGATATTTCTCTATTATCTCGTCTTTCTGAAGGATAATTGATTTTTGTGTCGTAAGCGAATTGGTCACAAAATTCTCCTAATTCCTTATGACCAGTAAGTTGTTGTTGCTTTAATTGTTGATGTAATTTTAAATCATTACACAAGGTTAATCCTTCATGAACAATTATACTTTGGAGTTGTCCATAAGTATATTGATTGTGAGTGATACTTTGATCATTAGGATTACGGAGTTTATTACGAACCTTCTCAGCAAATAGGCTGGGAAGACAATCAATAAATTTGGCTTTCCAATATTCAGTATTGGCATCACTTCGTTGCATGACTTTAGTCATAAAAACATCTTTGTACCATCTAAAATTGGTTAAAGATGGACAACAGAGATTTTGAAGTAGTTCTCTACTTCTTTCATATTGAAGATTCCAAGAACCAACAAAATAAAAAATGATAATTTGGGTTAAAGTATAAACTGCATCTTCCCTAGTTTCCATTAGGCCAGTGATTTCATTTTTAACTGGTTTAGCTGAAGTTAGGATTTCATCATGTTGAGTGGCTGTGAGGACATTATCCCACCAACCT
The DNA here is from genome assembly GCA_021018995.1 of Chloranthus sessilifolius. Classification (NCBI taxonomy): domain Eukaryota; kingdom Viridiplantae; phylum Streptophyta; class Magnoliopsida; order Chloranthales; family Chloranthaceae; genus Chloranthus; species Chloranthus sessilifolius. The sequence goes on along the minus strand of CM037585.1, from coordinate 91,126,175 downwards.
TTCAACATATCAGAAAATCTAGTAGTAATATATCGAGCAATTGTTTGATTAGAATTTTGATGTTGTTTTAAAATGGTGCTGTACATAAAATTTTTAAGTAAAACAGTAAAAATCCCATATTCGGATTTGCCATCAATGTTCCATTCATAAATGGATCGATAATCATAAGAATTTTGAATATCGATATGATCTTCTTCATAAAGAAGATCCTGAGGTGTAGGCCTATGGTAGTAATATCGAGTATTGCCACTATCCCAATTATATTCGAGTTTATTAAGATCCATGCTGTTTTGTAAGGATTCGAAATTATTTTGAATTTCTTATATTTCCGCTAAATTGGCATGTTCCCTATCGGTTAATACATTGATTTGAAAATTATTTTTCTTCTCAGGTTTAAGTGATAAAGTTTGTAATTTGGAAGTTAATTTATCAAGAAATTCATCTTGTGTCATCATATAAGATTTTGATGACAGATTTAATTCAAAAATTTCTAGGGGAGGTTTTATGTTTGGTTGTTCTATCTTTAAGGTTGATGTTTTGTTTATTGGTGAGGCAGAAAGAATATTTTCAATTCTGTTTAATTGCATACTAATTGTCTGTAAATTCAAATTAGTAAAATTGTTTTATTTATACAAATTTGATGAATCAACTTTTGTCGAATGAGGGATAAGTTCAACAGGTTTTATGAACGTTGTGGCTTCCAAAGTTGCTGTTGAATTTGGTTGAATAAGTTTGAGGGCTTCAACAGGAGGATGAACCGATTGAACGATTGAACCATCTAGTTTCTGCCATTCTTTTTGAAAATCTTCAAGGATAAATATTCTCCTTTCATCCTGAGTCATTTCAAGATATTTTGTTGCTTTAAACCAAGTAACAAATGGAATAATTTGATAAAAGGTTTCAATATATTTGTAAAATTGTTCTTTGAATTCTTGCAATTTTGATGTAGAAATTTTTTTTAAATACCATTCATGGAATGGTGCATATTTGTCTTGTTGAAATTCAGCATTGATTTCTTGTCGATTAATAACAAAGTCTTCAGGCTTTGTAAAATCCATAAAAACTTTATTAATGGATTGACAAATTCACCTCGCTAGCAGTAGGGGATTCCCTCTGCTGTTGGGTATATATCCCATGAGGAATCTGTTGTTCAGAGACTCGGATTCCTTCAATATTAGGTTGGTTATATTCAAAAAGAACAGATGAATTAACTTTTGAAGAAGATGATCGAGCAGTCGAGGGTATAGAGACTTTATAAGGACCTCGAGATTTCAATTCAGAGTAAGAACTCCTATAAGAAGTTCTATGGGATGTAGATCTATCAAATTTTAAGATTACATCTCCATGGGTATTTTGAACGATTTGTTCAATTTCTTGATGTAAAATTGGTTTAGGAGGGACAACTTGAGGTATACGCCAAGCATAAGGAAAAGTAATATTTTTCAATTCAATTAATTTAGGTGTTGCAACATTGGTTGTTGTGTTGTTGGTCTCAATTAAGATCGTCTTTCTTGGTTCAGTGTGGTAGTTAATTTTTGGAGCCAGGGAAGTCATCACCTTATAGTGAAGGCGATAGATCAGAGCAATGGTCTCTAATCCAGGCATGAAGTTGTATCATTCAATTTGTAAATTAAGGGTACAAGCATAAAGAATATTTTTATCAGATAATGATGAAGTTAAGTTTGGGAAAACATTGTAGTAGACTGGACCAAAGCATAGGCTGGTCTCAACAGCAGCCATAAGAGATGAACGCCAGTTAAGGCATCTAGCATCTCTAAGAGTGCTGAGCAGACTACTTTCTTCAAGACCTAATAAGGTCAAGGGTTTGAATGCAACTTGAATGCATCCTAAATGAAGAAATTTGAAGCGATGAAGGTCATGCAGTAAATCTTCATTTGAAAGTAATTTAAAACCTTCATTTTGGCTTTCTTCATTTATACTGAGAGTTTGCTCAGTTGTTTTGATTGACATGTCGGTGGATCAATCTTTCCATCCATATTGATAGATTGTTTTGGGATTGATGGAAAAAATTGTCCATTGATTTAATTGGTTTTGTTGGTCATCAATTTGTGACCATTTGTCTAATTGTTTATTTTTTATTAATTTTTTGGATGAAAAATTAAAAAGAGACATAAAAGAATATTTTTTTTTAATTAAAATAACTAAATTGATGGTACAAGAGCTTTCAAGTGAAAACCAATAAGCTGATGGAAAGATTGGTACATATGGAATAGTCAATCAATATTGGAATAGTTTTACTATAGTGAATAGTGATTAATCGATTCATTACTAAATGAAGATTACTATTTACCTTATTCTCTATAAATATTCATGGACTTCTTCGGAAGTTCATTTGACCTTACTAGGTCTTGAAGAAAGCTGTTTGTTCAAAGACTCTAGATGAACTTTTCGAGGAATAACTCACGCAACGTTGAGAATCATTGCTTAATGCCATACAATCATCCAAACTTACGCTATCATTATAGATAAAATCTAAGCAGACCATTATAAGTCATCCATAAAAGCGGCGAAGAAGGCGATGAGACTATTGTTCATCACATGATTCCTTATAAGGTGATGACTACCTCTCAAAAAATTAACTCACCTCTAACCTTTAAAAGTTGGTCTTAACCTTAGAACCATCTAAGACAATCATCTCTTGAGCATGTTTTAAATCTTAATTGAATGGAAAAATATTATTCGATGCTTGGCGATAATTCAAGTCTCCTCCTAAACCAAATTTACGTCAAGAAATTGAACAAATCATTCAAAATACCCAAGGAGATGTAATCTTAAAATTTGATAGATCTACATCCCACATAACTTCTTATAGGAGTTCTTACTTTGAATCGAGGTCTCGAGGTCCTTATAGAGTTTCTATACCCTTGACTGCTCGATCATCTTATTCAGAAGCTAACTCATCTGTAACGTCCCAACCTTCTTGGGCCTTGATCCATAAGACTCAGTGCGTGTGCCAACGGATCATACGCCGAGGACCTCTTTTAACAATGATGTAATATCTATAGATCAAATCCAACGAATCAGATCATATGTATTTAGACTAGAAGTGGGAGCAAGGGGACTCTTGCATAAAATACCTCGGTATGACTGCGGTACACCTAAGTTTAGGAACTGATATATATATGTAGAAATTTAGGGCATTTAATAGGCTATTAAATGCTTGTGATTGAGAGTTAAGATGAAAGAGGGTGAAACTTAGGGTTGAAAGCTCACCATTGTGTGATTGATTCATTCATCATCAATGCGACGACGGATTAATTGGAGATCGGAATGAATTGCTGCCACTTAGTGAACCTTGACTCGTCTTGAAGCAAGGAAGAGGATTCGTTTGAATCAAGGTAAGGAGTGTGAATACATGTTTTAGAACGTGTTGTGTAGAGTTGAATTAGTGTGTGTCCTTATGAGAATCTCAAGAAAATGAGATTGATTCAAAGTGAGAAGAGATCAGGAGTGAAAAACCCAAAAATGAGCGAAATCTGCTCATTTCGATCGGTTGAATTATGGTTTGATCGATCGAAATGGCATTAAAAATGGGAAGAAATGAAGTCCTGAGAAATTCGTTCGATCGAATACTTTCGATCGAACAAAAATTTTTCGATCGATCAACACCTAAAGTTCGATCGATCGAATTGTATAGAAACTGAATGTGAGAATTCGACCGATCAAATTTAAATTCGATCGATCGAATTATGAAATTTCGATCGAACAAATTGGGATTCATCCGATCGAATTGTGTTAACGTAAAATGCCTTCTGTGGAATTTGACCTATCGAATTTTGTTTCAATCGATCGAATTACTTTCGTTTGATCAATTTGAGAATTCGTCGGATCGAGTGTTAAGGATGCAGTGTGGTTTAGGCAAGTGTTCGACCGATCGAAATGGATTCGATCGATCAAAATTAGGTTTTGAACAATCGAAACAGGGGTTCGATCGATCGAAATTCCCAGATTTCACTGTTTGTTGAGTTTTGACTGTGGGATTTCAAGGGGACTTTCCACTATGTGTTTTGCCTCATTCTAATTAATGAAAATGATCATGTTTAGGTGAACTTTTGTGAGTAAGGAGAACCCGACCTTTGTGAAGGCTTGAGCAAGCAAGGGTGTTTGAATCAAGGAGGTAGGGAAAACTAGATACCATCGTGCATTATTTTTTGAATAGTGTGTTATGGTATGATGCATTTTCGATTTGATCATGTGATTTCCATAAGGATTTGAAACTAATGTGACATGTGTTAAGCAAGATTTGAAGCACGTGAGACTTATGAAATCTTGAGATTAGTCAAATGTGTATGTGAAACCTTATCTCTTATTCCGAATTTTGGACATAAATTATAATTCACTCAACACCGATAAGCTATATGTATGCACTGCTATTTAAGGTTATGTGAATACCGATCGAGAATGTATAAATTGAAAATGATATTATGAAATGACTCGATCGAACAAATTGGACATCCCGAATTGTGTTATATGCCTCATTCTAATTAATGAAAATGATCATGTTTAGGTGAACTTTTGTGAGTAAGGAGAACCCGACCTTTGTGAAGGCTTGAGCAAGCACGTGTCGAATTTGTGAGGTAGGGGAAAACTAGATACCATGTGCATTATTTTCGTCAATACATGTGTTATGGTATGATGCATTTTTCGATTTGATCATGTGATTTCCGCATAAGGATTTGAAACTAATGTGACATGTGTTAAGCAAGATTTGGAAGTACGTGAGACTTATGAAATCTTGAGATTCGTTCGAAATGTGTATGTGAAACCTTTATCTCTTATTCCGAATTTTGGACATAAATTATAATTATCACTCTACACGGCGATAAGCTATATGTATGCACTTGCGATTTAAGGTTATGTGAATACCCGACCGACGCGGCGGTATAACCGTGACTGACGCGGCAGGATATCCGTGACCGGTACGGCGGCCAATCCGTACACCCTTTGTGTGATATGTGTATGTGCTATGTGACTCCTACCGTATAACGGTAACTTCGTTCGGCCAAGTGTTCAACTCTATGGGACCTTGGATATATGTGCATATGACTCATGTGAGTGACGATGGTGGGTATTCAATCGGGGGCTTGAGGCTATAGTTCCTCATTCTATTACTTTAAGTAAAGCACCTTTAAATTTCCTTTCTCATGTCGGAATAGAAGTGTGAGCTTCTGTATGAATCCCATTGGCATTGCATATATGTGTGTTAAGGCTGTGAGACTCACCACTTTGCATGTGTTCAGAATTGCTCCGTTTACATTATGCTATAAGATATGTGTTTGATGCTATGATAAACATGCTATAAGTCTTTTCCTACTAAGCTTGGACGAAGCTCATTCCATTACAAATGTCACAGGTTCAGGTGAAGGTGTTGAGGCAGAGACTCCGGAGAAGGAAGATCCGGAATACTCCCCCTGCGAGGACTTCAAGGAGCCGCACCCTGAGAACTGTTTTATCTGTGCCTGACCTGAGTAGGTCCGGCCTTGAGCTTTAGAATACTTTTGAAAACATTTTGGTTGTAAGGAAGAGATAGACTAGGAATGATCTTTCATTGTATTTTGTTGAACCATGTTTCGATAAGAAAAGGGTCTTACCGGTGGTTCTCAACGGTTCTTTTTCCATAGGCTTTCTTATGGAATTAGAACCGTCTTTTGGGTTTCTGGGCTGAAGGATAATGTTCCATTATTTTGTTTATGCTACGAGTTGGATGGTTCTGCTGAGATTCCGCAGTGCATGTTGTGACGCGATGTGATCCATTCCCGGGCTCAGCCTTAGCGCCAGCCCACCGACGGCACGGGTTTCGGGGTGCCAAAATTCGGGCTATCACATCATCTGTGCCTTCTGAATATAATCAACTTAATCTTGAAGGAATCCAAGCCTCTGAATAACAGATTCCTCATGGGATATATACCCAACACCAGAGGGAATCCCCTACTGCTAGCAAGATGAATTTCTCAATCCATTAATAAAGTTCTTATGGCTTTTACAATACCAGAAAACTTTGTTATAAACCGACAAGAAATCAATGCTGAATTCCAGTAAGACAAATATGCACCATTCCGTGAATGGTATTTAAAAAAAATTTCTGCATCAAAATTGCAAGAATTCAAAAATCAATTTTACAATTATATTGAAACCTTTTATCAAATTATTCCATTTGTTACTTGTTTTAAAGTAACAAAATATCTTGAAATGACTCAGGAAGAAAGGAAAATATTTTTCCTTGAAGATTTTCAAAAAGAATGGAAGAAACTAGATGGTTCAATCGTTCAATCGATTCATCCTCTTGTTGAAGCCCTCAAACTTACTCAACCTAATTCAATAGCATCTTTGGAAGCCAAAGCTTGTATTAAACCTGTTGAAAAGACAAATACTTCCTTAATACACTATACTAATCCCCAACAAAAATTTCTTTATCAATTAAAATCCCGATTAAAATCATTATCCTATAAGAAACAGATAAAACAAACAAATTTTCAAATAAATGTTTTAACTCAAATAACAGAAAATCCTAAATCCAAATCTTATCCCCCAAGTTTTTATAAACAAAAGACTGAAAAGATTTATGAGTCTTCTTCACCAAAGAAATCCAAATTCAAATCAAAATCACAGGAACATATTCAATGTTATAAATGCTCAAAGTTTGGTCATTATGCCAACAGGTGTAAGATCAAGAAAAATTCCGATCAACTTTATGACAAAGACCCAAAACTCATAAAATCTTAATTTTCTCCATCTTTTGATAATTCAAAAATAAATTGTCCAAATTCTGGAATCAATGTTCCTACAAATATTTAACCAACTCTATTGGAATTAGTAGACAAACCTACTAATCCAATAAAAGAATCTCAAACTCAACACTCAAATAATGAGTCTATTCCTAGACCGGTTACAATCAGTGACCTTAAACATGAAATTAATTCATTAAAAATTAAGATGAGTAAGAAAAAGAAATCTCTAACTACTCAACCACCAATTCAACAACATAATCAAATCAATATCATGAGCCAAGTAACAGCTCAAAAATGGTATATTCAAGTTACTTTGGTAATCAATCAAGATTTCACTGTCAAAGCTACTGTTGCCCTAATTGATAGTGGAGCTGATCTAAACTGTATTCAGGAAGGATTAGTTCCTACTCACTATTTTGATAAAACCACTCAAATCCTTAATAATGCTAGTGGTTACAAAATGTAAATTAAATACAAATTAAATTATGTCTCAATTTGTAATAATGGAGTATATATTCCATCTAATTTTATACTTACCAAAGATTTAACTCAAATTGTTATTCTTGGTACTCCTTTTATCACCTCCATTTTCCCCTTAACCAAGGTAAATGAAAATGGTATTTATGCCCAATATAATGGACATAATCTCCTATTTCAATTTGTAATTCCACCACAAACAAAGGTAATCAATTCTGTGGAATCTAATTTATTCTTCAAAGAAAAACAACTTAACTTTTTACAACAAGAAGTCAAGTTTTTATCTTTAGAAAAACAATTGGGATCCCCTTCAATTCAAACTAAGATTTCTCAACTTTTGAAATCTTATCACAATGATATCTGTAGTGATATACCAAATGCTTTTTGGGATCGCAAGAAACATATTGTTTCTCTTCCCTATAATCCTGATTTTAATGAACAACATATTTCAACTAAAGCAAGACCAAGTCAAATGAAACTTGCTTATTTGGAATTATGCAAACCTGAAATTGCCAGTTTATTGTACAAACAACTTATTCGTCCTAGTCACTCCCCATGGAGTTGTACAACTTTTTATGTAAATAAAAATGTTGAACGCGAACGAGGAACTCCTCATCTAGTTATCAATTATAAACCATTGAATGATTACCTCCAATGGATTCGTTATCCTATTCCTAACAAAAAGGACTTGCTGGATCGCTTACATTCAGCCACTATTTTCTCCAAATTTGATCTCAAATCAGGGTATTGGCAAATTCAGGTGGCCGAGACTGACAGGTATAAAACCACTTTTACTGTTCCTTTTGGACACTTTGAATGGAATGTTATACCATTTGACCTTAAAAATGCTCCATCTGAATTTCAAAATATTATGAATGATATATTCACTCCATATACTGATTTTTCTATAGTCTATATTGATGACATACTTATTTTTTTCAAAATCTACTGACCAGCATTTTAAACATTTAAAAATTTCCAAAGACATTATCCACAAAAATGGATCGGTCGTCTCTGCTCCTAAAATCAAACTATTTCAAACATCTATTCGATTTCTTGGTCATAATTTTCACCAAGGCCAAATTATTCCAATTGCTCGAAGTATTGAATTTGCCTCAAAATTTTCTGATGTGATTCTAGACAAAATTTAATTACAACGATTTTTGGGCAGTCTGAATTATATTACAGATTTTTATCCTAATCTGGCACATGATGCAAATATATTACAATCACGACTCTAAAAGAATCCATCCCCATGGACCGATGACCATACCAAAGCTGTTCCACATATAAAATTAAAAGTCAAACAAATTCCCTGTCTTTCTTTAGCCAACCCACTTTGGTATATTATAGTGGAGACAGATGCCTCACAAATAGGCTATGGAGGAATTTTGAAACAACTCAATCTTTCCAAACAGAAGGAAGAATTAATCAGATACACTTCTAGTGTTTGGAAAGATGCCCAAACCAATTATTCAACTATCAAACAAGAAGTTTTAGCCATTGTCAAAAGTATTCAAAAATTTCAGGATGATTTGCTTAATCAGTCTTTTTTACTTAGAATAGACTGCAGTGCAGCAAAATCCATTTTATAAAAAGATGTCAAAAATCTTGCATCAAAACAAATCTTTGCTAGATGGCAAGCTGAATTATCCTCATTTGATTTTCAAATTGAATATATAAAAGGAGAGACAAATTCTCTCCCTGATTTTCTAACTAGAGAATTTTTGCAGGGTATTTCTTAATGGTAGCATCCTCCTTAAGAGGAAAAGGCAAAGAAAGCTCAAGAATCTACAGATGATCATACCCTTTGGACAATTATCCAAAGCAATAGATATCGAATAAAAGGGGCTTTCAATTTAAAGACTCTGTGCAAAAAGATATTTCTCTTAATAAAGAGAAAACTTCTCTCAATAAAAAGAAGATTGAAACCAAAGATATTTCTTATATTCAAAAGGATATATTTTCCACCATTCTAGTAGTTAAACCAGAAGACCAACAATGGATATCTGATCTCTGGAAAATAAAGAGAAGATATCTTGACAATCAAGGATTTCCTGCATTTGATGGCAAAACCCGTTTAATTGCAGAAGCAATTTTGACTATTACTGAATCCATTACCTTTACCCATCATATGGAAAACCAACGACCTGATAGCCCAATTATAAAAAATTATCAAATCATCCATCTGGGGTTTTGACCTAAATAAATCCCGAAAACTCAGCTCCGGGCACTCATTCAATTATTGGGATTATATTCAGTCCTTCACCAATGCCTTTTATTATATGAATCCAAAATGGAAACATTCTTGGTTTCTAAAGATTTGTCCAGATATCCTCCAATCTGGTATGCCCAATTGGTTCTACAATTGGTGGAGCCATTTTGGTCCAACCACCTAAATTTTACTCAAATCATTAATTCCTTTATATAATCAGTATGAAGGAGTTAAATTCAAAGGAAAAAATCCTCATTACTCTGAAGTTGATTTCTTTTTCTTCACAGAATGCAGTATTCATGGATTTGGATGTGGAATATTCAAATTACCAATCTTGGCCATCTTCCTATACTCCAAAGCACCTCCTGGATCTGATGGTGGGATAATATTCCCGACTTTGACAAAAAACTGCTTGAAATTTCATCCTTCATCTCTCAGTATGCCAAAATAGCAAAAACTGAGGCTTCTTTATCTTCTTTAAAATCCAATCCTTTTGAAATATTCAAAGCCATGATTCAAAAACAACATCCCGATTTATTTGAAACATAGATTAATCATCGTTGTCTTGCTTCCATGAAAGCCCATTTTCTTCAAACCTTTAATTCAGCATCCCATTTGGAAGAAGATTTCCTCACTTCATCTGAAAATAATAATTCCTTCCATGTTCTAGCAGGAGAATCGCAACCAGATAGTCCTGATCAATCACTTAGTGAATATTGAGACTCAATCATTAACCAGGTCAAAAGCAAGAAATAATTCGTCAATAGCCAATACAGTTGTCCACCGGCCAATACAGTTGTCCAACACTCCTAGCAACCGCCAATACAGCCAATAAAGCTATCACTTCAAATTATTAAAGGGACAAATCAGCCAAAAGAGCTATTTGTTCAAGCATCATAATGGACCCAACCATTCAGACTATTGTCGGCCAACACAGCCTACAATATTCCTTGCTACTCAATAGCTTTGCCAACTGTCAATGACGCCAGCCATGAAGTCATCCTCCAAATAATGAAGCACTGACGCATGCCATGACGTCAGAACACAATTATCAAGGGACGAAGTTACTGCATCCAACCTACATAGCACACGTGTCCCACTCAGCGGCAGATTTCAACCCGTTTCAAGTCCGCATTCATCTATAAGCAATTTATCGAGTATTCAACCAAGCAATTTACCTAGCAATTTCCTTACTTCCTTCTCTACTTTCTTGTTCTTTCTTTAGAATTTTATTTCGGTGTGTATCGGAGAAGCTCTCCATATTGGTAAGCTTACTCTGCTTTGTTTATATTAGTTTATGTATTGCATAGTAGTTGCATAGTACCTAAATAGGAATTAGATTCCTTATGTTTTAAGTTTTTATTTGTAAGTTTGTTTTATTAGGCATTAATATATCATATAAGGCTTTCTTCCCGTGTGCTTCATTTTCTCTTCCGTTACTACGCTTTCCCCTTACTCTGTGTTTGGTATCAGAGCCATGTCCGGCTAAGCCTGTGGTAATTACATATGGCGGGTGGCTAGTGTTGTGTTTGGTATCAGAGCCATGTCCGGCTAAGCCCGTGGTAATCATGGGTTATTCACTATAATTTTATTCATAACTACAAAATATGCTCAAGAGATGATTATTAGATGGCTCTAAGGTGTAGCAAAGGCTAGGTTAGGATGTGAAAAGTGGCATTTTTCGGTGACTAACACACCTCCAAACCTAATTTTTTCTAGTCCTCAAGCAAAGGGAAAATTAAATAACTACTCTAAAAAGTAAATGCCACTTTCGTAGGGAGCACGGATGTATTTAGCTTATGTATAAAGCCTTTTAAACCCCTAGGTGACCCCTAGTGGAGGGGTGAAGTCACCCGAGGGTTTTCAGTGAAGATACCCGCTGTAGACACCCAAATTCGACCCAAGGCCCGATCAATCTGTACTTCGGGAGAGATGTACCCCTGTGCTTTCGGTGGCACCCCCCCCCCCCTGAACCCTTAGGAACCTACCTAGACCAGTAGGAATCACCCTAAGACCTTTAGAGCCATTCCCCCAATCCTTAGAAGTCACCCCTACACCCTAGAATCCCTTCCCAGATCTAACTTAAACCCTTCTAGCGGTTGATGGGAGGAGAGCTACATAATTTCACACAGACCAGTACCATAGATGAGCCATATACCACTGGAAGGAGGACTTCTCCAGCTTTCCAACAAGCCAAAGATCACCCAATTTGGAGCCACGGTTCAAAAGTTATGGCCGTTTTAAGTTTCACATAAAATAATGAATTTTACTCAGGCGTAGATATTACATACGCCCAGCCATTTTTACCCCAGATTACTCAGGCGTATATATTATATACGCCTGCCTATTTTGGGGAAAATTTGGTCGGGCGTATATAATATATACGCCCAGTATAGGTGGGACCCACCACAGGTTTCATCTTCTCAAAACTCCCCTGATTTTGGTGAAAATTATCGTTTCAAATCGTATATAATATATCGCCCAAACTTAGCTACTGATGCGCTTGAATTTCCTCCATCTAGTTTGACCCTTTGACCATCCCCTTGGCTGAGGTGGGTGTCTTGAGATTGGTTGCACCCCCTTTGAGCTTATTGGCAACCCTTAAGTCACCCATGGTCTCACCCCATCATCCGCCATTGAAACCAGTTTCCCAAAACCCTAGGAGCTTGAAAACCCAAAAAACCTTAGATGGGAGATTACCTAATTGCTAAACCAATTAGCTCTTAAGTAAGCCCCTAACCCATCCCTTCTCTATAAATATAGAGGCCTCCCTCTTCCTTAAGGGTTGGAAGAAAATGGAGGTTAAGGATTTGGAGCCCAAGAGAGGACCCTGGTGAGAGAAAGTGAACTCATTTTCCAGAATTCCAGCAAGCTTAGTTCATCTTTTCCAATACATTTCCACCATTAGATCACTCCCTTTAGCTAAAACCTAGCCTCTACCTTCACTCTACACCCCCTACTTTGTTGAATCCTAGCATTAGAACCCATTTTCACACCATTTAAGCCATTGGAAGCACTCCAAAGCGAAGATCTTCCACGGTGCAACAAGGGCCCGTGAGCTCCAGCTCACCTCTCTCTTCCTCTACCTTCTTGGTGTCTCCTCCGTCCAAGGATTCAAGCCGTTACGCCGCCGAAATTTCGGTTTGGCTCAAAGCTTGATAGGACCGTATTGCCTTCGGGCAAGGGGAAACTCCGCCCTTTTTATTTTCATTTTTGGCCATAGATAGAGATCGCTACGTGCGGGCTAATCGGGTGCCTAGACCCTTCCTGATCGATAACCGAAGCCCCTACCCTAGAGCCTTTGGCAAAAATCGGTAAATCAGAGTCATATTTAGCACTTCGGTGCTCAAAATATCGATTTGAAGGTTTCCCGGGTCACCAAAAGCTTCGGGTGGCGACTCTACATTTTATCCAAGGCGAGCGCATCGTCGCGACGGGTTCGGGAAGATCCACGGTCGCACAGATGGCGACTTTGCTAGGGATTTCACCCTAGCGCTTCCCCTCTTGTTGGCCTTTCCTTTTATTTTGTTATTTTACTAACCATGGCTGTTTTTTGTTCCAATTTGCTGCTGTTTTTCTCTATTTTTCATTGTTTTTACTAACGTACTCACCCCTACGATTCAGTCCTTTAAGTGCCTTAACCGTTTGGCGGACCTACTTGCGCCTTAAATTTCAGTTTTTACGATTCTAGTCATTTAAGCCTCCTTAGCCATTTGGCGGGCCCGCTCGCATTTATTTTCACGTCATTTAAATTTCGGTCATTTACAAGCCTTAGCCGTTTGGCGGGCCTACTTGCGCACTTTATTTTGGTCATCATATTTCACCTTTGAACGCCGGCCCATTGAGGCGGCACGGGTTTGTCATCCCCGACCCGATTTTGGACTTAATTTCACTCCCCTATAAAAATTTGTAATTAAAAGTGAACCAACAGTATGGGGACATAATTGAATTTATTTTTGCATTTTTGGGTAGTTTTCGGGGGGTTTAGGCACAGATACAATTTACCCGGTTCCCAGAAAGGCAGCAGCCTTAGTGGTGATGATCCTGAAAAGAACCACCCCTTCTAGTACCTGAGAAGGCGCTTGCGCCGGAGGTATATCGGTTGGGTTGCCAATTCCGATCAAGCCGTAAAACCCGCATTGGTGAGAGCGTAGAAAATCCAAAATTCAGCCTTGTATCCCTAGGAAACGAAAAGGAGGGACCCGATAACAAACACAGCAGTCCCCGGGAGCATTTCTCCCAAGAAACCAGTTCAAAGACCCACATTCGAGCTTGTCATCCATCATGAACCTTTTGCAGCGTATATAATATATACCAGAAAATAGCCTGATTTACACAGTATATAATATATACGCCACAAAATCAGATTTAAGCGGTATATAATATATATGCCTGCCAAATCATACTTTTTGGTCGCGTGCATAATATATCGCCAGATATATCTTGTGCAACAACCCGACCTGAGGCCCAATCCACCACCCCAATTCCCCGATTAGCGGTATTAGTGTTTGCGGTAGCCTCCCACATTCTCTAACACCCAATATGCCCCCGCCCAGTCAAAAGAAGGCGACTTCTTATTGATTTGCTCCGGGGGATCGGGTCATTTGCTTGGATTCCCTCGTCTTCAATAGAACGAAAGGGTTCCCTTTCGCTTCTTTCGAAGTGTGTCGGATCCCGCCGTGGGACCTACTAAAGGTACATATATCGCCCGAAACAAGAGTTGACCCTAGGCACCAGGTCATCAGTCATCTAAGTAGAGGGGAGTTAATTGCAAAAAAAAAGAGAAAGAAAATCCTCATCTTCAAAAAAAAATCCACCTTCAAAAAAAAGAGGGAAAAATCAATCAAAATCAAAAATCAAAAATCACAAAATTCACTTTTCAAAACCAAAAAAAAATCATTTTCCAAAACCCAAAAAAAAAAAAAAAAAAAAAACACAAAAAGAAAAACAATAAAAAATATACCTTGGAGTGACCGGCACTACGGCTACCTCAAACCCGGCCCGTAGGAGAAGAACTAGGAAGGTATTCGGCCCTTATCCGGGACATCAATACAACACTCGTCGGCGGATCATGTCAAGAGCCGATACATCCCCACCGTCATCCCCATCCCATTCCCGTATAGGAGAAGACCCGGTCTCCGACACCTTCACCCAAGCCAGGTTCGATATCACGGGCCCATTTGGAGCGCCCGTGTTCACTTCCACCTCATCCCCTTCCCTTACATTCCCCCAAAATACCCCCTTTTCATCCCCTACTGAAACCCCTCATTTCCCAACCGATCCTTACATCCCCATCTCCCATCCAAACACCGTTACCGCATCCCCATACTTCCAAAGACCCCCCAGGGAGTCCCATCCCCCGCCTACTTCCCACATTCCATCCCTCTCATCACCCATGCCCCCAACATCCTACATCTCATCCACCCCATCTCACATACCATCCACATCCCAACATACCCCCCCGTTTACCCAGGTCATGCCCAATTTCTCCCAATCACCTCCATCCTTAAGTAATCCATCACCCCCCAATCCCACACCTGAGCCATGCCCTCGTGGAGGACATGAGAAAAATGTATGCCCTGTGGGCTGCTTCTCACAACCCTACCTCTCAAATCCCGCATCCAAATTTCCAAAACCTCCACACCCCATTCCCTCCCAACCATGCCCAACCACCCATCGTCCATACCTCCCAGAATCCCCCGCCTCAATTCCAGAACCAAACCCACACAAATCCATGGGCCCCAGCCCAAACACCACTAGAAACATGGGCTCAGGCCCAAAACCCTCACAACCCATGGGCCCAAGCCCAAGCTTACCAAGCCTAGACCCCAGCCCAAACACCTCCAAACCTATGGGCTCAAGCCCAAACTTACCAAGCCCAGACCCCAGCCCAAACACCTCCAAACCCATGGGCTCGAGCCCAAACCCACCAAACCCAGGCCCAGACCCAAGACCCTCAAAACCCACGGGCCCAAGCCCAAGCCCACCAAACCCAGGCCTAGACCCAAGACCCTTAAAACCCATGGGCCCAAGCCCAAGCCCACCAGACCCAGACCCAAGTCCAAACCCCCCAGGGCCCATGGACCCAAACCTACAAAACTCAAACCCAGGGTCCATGGACCCAAACCCAGCCCCCTCATGCCCCAGTAGCCCAAACTCAACAAGGCCCATTGGCCCAAAGTCATATTAATCCCCACACCCCGGCCCAGGGCCCGTCGAGTTGAGCCTTCCAAAACCATCAAACCCAAATCCCTCAAACCCAAGGCCCATTCGCCCACGCTCATCAAGGCCCATTCACTAACCCCATACCCCCCCACCAATACCCTTAATTCACCTATACCCCTTACGCCTCCATCCCACCTCCAATGGGAAATCCAATCCATTCCATTCCTCAAAACCACAACATCCCGCCATCTCAATCACACCCCCATCACCCCCAGAATGTGCCACCAGCTCAGCACATCACTGACCCACAAAAAGCTCACCCATTTATCCCTTCTCATCCCCTCCAAACCATGTGGCCCCACCAAGTCATCCAACCCATCACCCCCCAAGTCCAAATAGCATAGCTCGCCCCTCACCAATACCACGACCAACAGTACTAGGAGGATGAGATCCGCAACAGTGGAGGAATTGCCAGTTTTAACCCTCCCGAGCCCACCATCATCACACCTAGGGTCGAACCAAATCAAGGGGAAGCGGTCCCCGCCATAGCCTCGAAGGAACTGGAGCATCTAAAAGAACAGATAGACAAAATACAGAAGCAGCTGATGAAGATGGGAGGAATGGAACTACACTCGACAGACTTTTCAGACTTATGTCTGTTCTCTGACGTCCCCTTGCCACCGAAATTCAAGATGCCATCATTTGATAAGTACAACGGCACTGGCAACCCCATCGCCCACTTGAAATCTTACTATGGGGATATGTGCCAATATGGCGGAGATGAACGACTCCTCATCAAAGTGTTCCAGAAGAGTTTGACGGACCCAGCACTGAGATGGTTCACATCCCTAGAACCATCCATGATAAAAAATTGGAAAGATCTGGCACGCTTATTTCAAGAACAATATGTCTATAACATGGACATAGAGCCAAGGAAGTCGGACTTGGCCCGATTAAAGCAAAGACATGATGAAACATTCAGTGCTTACTTAGGGAGGTGGAGGGCCTTAGCCGCTCAGGTAACTCATCGAATTCCCGATGATGAGCAGATTGAATTGATAACCAAGGGAGCCCTCCCAGTCATCACAGATTTTTTAGTATATCGCCACCAAGTTTTCGATCTAGTCCGAAATGCCAACCGTTGCTAAGACGCCATTAGAGAGGGCAGGCTAGGAAGGAATGCGGCCAACGGGGCCACTGAGGTTCGAAAAGCCGCCGAACCAAGAATTGAAAGAAGACCAGGGACAGAGGTGCAGAACATTGTTTACCCCCAGACCAATACCAACGCCCCCCCGATACAACTCCAGGTTACACAACCCCCCCCCGACCCATTTCGAGCAAGTACCAAGGCCAAGCAATGGACCAAGAGCCCCGTTTACCCCGGAACAGATGAAAGCGCTCTTCGAACGAGTATTCACCCCGTTGGGGCAATCCTTGAGTGTCTTACTGCTGGTGTTACTACAGAAAGGCCTGGTCAATTTACTCCAACCTCGCCCCCCACCCCACCCAATACCAAGGAATTATGATCCGAATCTGCATTATAATTTCCACTAGGGACCGAGTCACCCTACGGACCGGTGCTTCCCGTTAAAGCACGCGGTCCAAGATCTGATAGAGGCAGGAAAGATCATACCCCCGCCACTTCCCCAAGGGCAGAACCAAAATATCCATCAAGCCCCTCTACCACCGCACCCAGGAGGCCCCAGGCCTAACATACATTGGATAGAGGAAGAAGAAGAGTTTGACCCTTCAGATTATATTAGCAGTCAGGAGGAATTTTCGCTCCCCGGGTCAAACAAAGATGAACTATTTGTTGGGGTGATCGAGCCACTGTATCTTGCCGATTATTTTCCCACACCAGCTTGCCAAGAGGAGCCCTTAGATTTAGGGCAGTATTTTTCCACCCCCGCCTATCAAATCCAAATGGGCATGACCCCATAATCATACGCATATCCACCCCACACCCAATTTATCCCATACACCCCTCCGTCACACATAAATCATCCTATTCCTTACGCAATTCCGCCATCCCCATATTATCCTACCCCATACACGCCCTCAAGTCCCTCCACCCAATACAATGCTCCGCCATCCTCAAGTTACCCCATGCCATACATGCCTTCAAGTCCCGCCACCCAATTTACCCCATACACCCCTCCATCACCCCCGAATTACCCCGCTCCATGCACCACTCCATCATCCTCAATCTATCCCATTTCATCCACCAACCCATCATCATCCCACCATGCCACAAACCCTTTATATCCCCCCAATCCACCCACTACCCCGCCATGTCCCGGTCATCCCGCTCAATGCACAACTCCATCGCCCCCAATTTACCCCACTTCATCCACAAACCCGTCACCATCCCATCATACCTCCCCATATACAAATCCTTCATACCCCCATCATCTCACACCCACCACACCTCAAACGTCTCCCCATCCCCCCAGCCCAGTCACACTCTCGCCATCCCTTCACTATTTTGGCCCTCATCCAACTCCACCACCACCCGGACAAGCAACCCCTCACCCAATCCCCGCATCACCCAATCACCACTGGTCCTACCATGCCCAGGTAATGCCAGTACAAGCCCCCCACTACCATTCCACGCCCCATTGGAGTTAACCTGGTCGGACCCGACAAACCAGTATATCCGGCCCAATCCTCCCCGGAATCCTCACGCACCCCATTTCTCATCCCAAAACCTGCTTATGACCCGCATCAGGTGCCATTGAGCTATGAACAGACAGACATGAATGTCAGGTGCAACCAAGAAGAGGCTGTTGAGTTTGTCACTCGATCGGGCCAGATTTCTGCCCAGCCAGAAGCATCAGGGGCAATCAGAGGAGAAGAAAAGAAGAAAGAATAGGCCACAGGAAATCCCTTTGAAAAATGGCGAGGAATATATCATCGAGACCACTCAAGAGAACGCCCGCACATATTACCGTGTGGGATTTATTGATCATGTCTCCACTCCACTTTCAAGCCTTAATGGGAGCGCTCAAGGACGAGCATGTCTCCACCCATGTAACTCCGGATGAAGTAGGGGAAATAATAGGGCAAGTGTTGGCCCCAAACGCCATCTCTTTCACCGATGCAGACCTACCGATTGAGGGGAATGACCATTCTAAACCCCTGAATATAACAGTGGAAGTAGGTAACTTGGTGGTACCATTGGTCCGGATCGACAACGGGTCGGCGCTGAACGTATGCCCTCTAAGGACTGTAATCAAAATTGGGGCGAACCCCGACACCTTCCGACCATCCATATCAAGCGCACGGGGATTCGATAACACTAGAAGGGAAATCATAGGAGAAGTAGACCTTGACCTGATCCTCGGACCGCAAACCTTCACCACCCCCTTTCAAGTGATGGACATCAAGTCTACCTTCAATCTGCTATTGGGCCGGCCATGGATACATATGCTTGGAGCGATACCATCTACTCTACACCAAAAGCTCCGATTCATTTCAGATGGAAAAATTGTCACCATCTTAGGTGAGAGTAGAGAAGGCATGGGGAAGAGCGCTTTGCACATTGAGAATCCGAAAGTGCTAAACATACCACACACAGCTGAGGACGCCGATCTCCATCGATTTGAGTACGACTTCTCGAATGTTACCCTTGAACCAACTGAAAAGATCCCGGATAAAACTGGAGGAGGAATGGATGTAGCTGTGTTCATGCTCCACAGATGGGGCCATCAAAAAGGGAAAGGACTGGGCCCGCGCCTTCAAGGAAGAAGAGACCCCGTCAAGGCCAAGGGGCAACAAACTAAATTCAGCTTAGGCTACAGGCCCAGAGAAGAGGAAGTCAGAGAAGCCAAGGAGAAGATGAGAGCCGCAGCAGCCGCCAAGGCTAGAGGAATCATCTTAGAAGAGGAACCTCACGCTCACCCCCACATCTATGAAACCTTTGTGAGCGTCGGGGTAGTAAAAATTGATCTGAATGGGGAGACGAGGGTAACCCAGCATAAGCCTACTTCAATCCACCCCACCAATCCCTACATCATCCCCCCAGACTTCGAAATGGACTTAAGCGCCCTTTCCTTGTTTGAGGAAGAAGTGCCCCGATCCACCCCTCACTTCAGCACCAACCACTCTGGGCCCCTCCTGACCGTAGAGGATAAGGTCTCGGAGGATCCCTCTATAAATATGTTGAGGGAAGAAATGCAAGAGCCTACCGATGCCTCTCCTGATCAAAGAGGTAAAGGCCAAGGCTCGTAGGTGAGTAACTGGGCATCCTTGCCCCAACTCTTGAGAGCCGCCAAATGCCATGAAAGTGGCACCGACTCCCCAAAAAAAAACAACCTGTAAAAAGTGAGGTTAGCCTCTGGACCACTCTACCTTGTATATATAGAGATCCACCTCGCCAGGGGTTGACCTCCGAAAAAATACAAAAGATCATAAAAATAGAAAAAATACCAATTCTAAAAATATTGTCCTTTAAAATTCCCAATAAAGTTAAAATCAATGTCGGGATACCCGTCCCACGTGAAGCCAACCCCTTCCCTGTAGAAATACAAGAAGAGGTAGGAGTCACGAGACGACAAACCGATGAGCTCCCCAATGAACTCCTCAAACAATTTGCCGATTTTGAGCATGGCCCTACCCCAATCGTCGAAGAGACAGAGGACGTCAATTTGGGCACCACAGAGGCCCCCAGAATCACCAAAATCGGAATGTCGCTGTCCCCTGAGGAGAGGAAAGGTACGATAGACTTCCTTCGGTCATACCAAGACGTCTTCGCATGGTCGTATGAAGACATGCCTGGTTTGGATACCGATTTGGTTGAGCATGAGTTGCCACTCTACCCCGATGTTAAGCCGGTGAAATAGAAGCTGAGACGACTCTGACCCGAATGGATGTTGAAGGTGAAAGATGAGGTCATTAAACAGTATGACGCAGGTTTCCTCATGGTATCCAAGTACCCGTGTGGCTAGCCAATATCGTCCCCGTACCAAAGAAGGATGGAAAGGCTTGAATGTGTATCGACTTCCGAAATCTCAACAAGGCGAGCCCTAAGGATGATTTCCCACTACCACACATCGACATCTTGGTCGATAACACTGCAAAGCACGGGATGCTCTTATTTATGGATGGATTCTCAGGATACAATCAGATAAAGATGGCAGAGGTTGATCGCGAGAAGACAATGTTCATTACCCCCTGGGGAACCTTCTGCTACAAAGTAATGCCATTCGGGCTGAAGAATGCTGGGGCGACCTATTAAAGAGCAATGACGGCCCTATTCCACGACATGATGTACCGAGAGATCGAAGTATATGTCGACGACATGATTGCTAAATCACCAGAAAGGGAGGACCACTTGATCAACCTGTGAAGCTATTCAAGAGGCTGAGAAAATACAGATTGCGGTTGAATCCCCAGAAATGCGCATTTGGCGCTATGTCCGAAAAGCTACTGGGCTTTATTGTCAGTAGGAGAGGGATCGAGGTCGATCCGACCAAGATCAAGGCCATCACTGAGATGCCACCACCATCTACAGAGAAAGAAGTCAGAGGCTTCTTAGGCAGGATCCAGTACATCAGCCGATTCATCGCATAGTTAACTCCGATATGCGCACCAATCTTCAAGCTACTGAGAAAGGACTCTCCAGTTGAGTGGAATGATGACTGCCAGGCTGCATTCGACAAGATTAAAGGTTATCTCTTGAAACCTCTGGTATTGGTACCGGCCGTACCTGATAGACCCCTGATAATGTACTTGTCCACGACTGAGTTTTCCATGGGCTGTGTGTTAGGACAACATGATGAGATAGGAAGAAGAGAGTAGGCCATCTATTGCCTAAGTACGAAATTCACTGATTACGAGATGCGCTATTCCCATCTGGAGAAAGCATGCCTGGCGCTCGTTTGGGCCACTCAGAGACTTCGACACTATTTGTTATCCCAGGTCGTTCTACTTCTAGCACGGATGGATCCGTTGAAGTACCTATTCAAGAAACTTGCTCTCAGTAGTCGAACCGCACGTTGGCAACTACTCCTATCCGAGTTTGACATTACTTATGTCACCTAGAAGTCGATTAAGGGGCAAGCACTCGCCGATCATCTTGCTGAGAACCCTCTGCCGAACTATGAGCCTCTAAGGACCGAATTCCCCGATTAAGACATTTTGTTCATAACCGACGAGGATACAAAGGAAACGGAGGAGCCCTGGGTAATGCACTTCGATGGGGCATTGCATGTTGAGGGCCAGGGAGTTGGCGCCATTCTTATCTCACCAAAAGGATCCCATATACCCATCTCAATCAAATTGAACTTCCCATGCACCAACAATATGGCTGAGTATGAGGCCTATATAGCTGGTTTACAGGCGGCTCTTGATCTAAATATAACTCACCTTAGGGTCTTTGGAGATTCACAGTTAATTATATGCCAAACCAACGGGGATTGGAAGACCAAGGATGAGAAACCGATCCCATACCATGAACATCTGGAGGATCTGATAACTTGCATTGAGGAAGTCACCTTCTCTTATGTGCCACGAGCAAGAAATCGGTTTGCTGATGCCCTGGCCACCCTGGCCTCTATGGTTGAGATTCCATATGGAGTGGTGATGAAGCCGATCATGATAGAGCAGAGGAACGAACTGGCTTTCTGTCACCTAATCGAAGGACATACAGAGATAGATGATGAACCACCCTGGTTCTCAGACATCAAGAATTTCCTCGAGACCCGAACTGTCCTGGAAGGAACATCAAAGATAGACAAACACACCATCCAGCGATTGGCAACAAACTACGTCATCTGCGGCGATCTCCTGTATTGACGGTCTCACGACAATATTCTGCTCCGATGCCTAACCCAGAAAGAAGCGGTCGAGATCATGAAGGAGATTCATGAGGGGGTCTGCGGAGCCCACGTCAGCGGTCACATGCTTGCTAAGAAAATTCTAAGGCAAGGGTACTTTTGGACTACTTTGGAGACTGATTGCCGCAAGCACGTACAGAAGTGCTACAAATGCTAAGATCACTCCAGCCTAATACACGCTCCGGCCATTGACTTGCACAGCATGGCCACCCCCTAGCCGTTCGCCACAGGGTCTCGGCGTAAATCGGTCAATCCTAAGGCTTCCAATGGACATCAATTCATCCTCGTCGCTGTGGAATACTTTACAAAATGGGTAGAGGCGGCCTCCTACACGAGCATTAAAGCTAGCCATGTTGAGAAGTTCATCAAGAACAACATCATTTGCAGATTCGGCGTACCCAAAGATATCATCACTGATAATGGCACTAATTTCGCTAATGGGCACATCCGAGCCTTGTGTGAGCGGTTCAAGATCAAACATCATCGTTCATCCCCGTACAGGCCTCAGACGAATGGAGCAGAAGAGGCAGCCAACATAACTCTGATCCGCATCCTAGAAAAGATGGTAGTTACTTATAGAGATTGGAGTGAGCAGTTACCCTTCGCACTTTGGGCCTATAGAAAGTCTATCTGCACCGCAACAGGGGCAACACCATTCTCCCTTGTGTATGGGACCGAGGCCGTGCTACCCGTTGAGGTCGAGGTACCGTCACTCCGTATCCTTTTAGAATCCCATCTACCTGAAGCTGAGAGGGAAAGAGCCCGTTTTGAACAGCTAGACCTAATTGACGAGAAAAGACTCCTAGCCTTGTGCCACACTCAGGTCTATCAGAGAAGAATTGCACGTGCTTACAATAAGCGCGTCCGCGGCCGAGACCTAAAGATAGGAGACACTGTACTGAAGAAAATTTTTTTGTCTCTCCACGCCGATCCGAGAGGGAAGTTTAGGCCAAATTGGGAAGGACCCTACGTCATCCGAGAGGTTCTGCCAGGATATGCCATTCGCCTCGCTACCATGGACGGAGATCACTTTCTCGAGCCCATCAACGTTGGATACCTCCATAAGTTCTACTCATAGGTCTTGGGACAAGGTAAGTTTTGATAAAAGTAGATGCATGACCGCTTAAGGGCCCCATAAAAGAGGCCGTCATTTCAAAGTCAAGTGGCCCAAAAGAATATTCCCTGAAAACCTTCACCCCTTTTTGCTACACTTCGGGCCAACAACCGTTTCTTTCATATACCCCACCCAAAATTCCAAAAAAAGAAGAAGAAAGGAGGGAGGAAAAATCCAAACCAAAAGAAGAAGAAGAAGGCGCCCCTCAAAAAAATCAACAAAGAAAAAGAGGGGTACCCCAAAAAACAAAAAATAAAAAAACCCCAAAAAAATGAATGATGACTGGGGCATAAAAAGCCCCTGAAAAGAAAAAGGAGTCCTCGAATCTAGAAATCACCCCAAACTTAGATCCAAATCCCCAGAAAAACCCAACCTGTTTGAACCCAACCGCATTACAACCCGGAAGAAAGCCCTCTTTAAGGTCCACAAGCGGTTATAACATCTACTGCATCAGAACAAGCCGAGTCAACAAACCACACAGAACTTCATTCAGCCGGCTATGACGGAATCGACGCCCATGTCGTGGCTGTCTGGTTCTTGAGAAAAAAAAGAAAAAAAAAAAACAAAGAAAAAAGAAGAAAAAATTAATTTGAGTTCAAAGCAAGACGGACGTGGTGAAAACCCGAAAGAGCGCCACGGGTAAAAATAGTGAATTCACGCGGACCAGATGAAAACCTGAAAGGGCACCTGGGGTAAGAGAGCGAACCCATGGACGTGGTGAAAACCCGAAAGGGCGCTAAGGGTAAAAACAGGGATGACAGGCATGGCGAAAACCCGTCTTGGCGCTATGAGCAAAAAATGTCAAGAAAAGAGAGATTAGGATAAGATCTATCCTAGCCCGCCTATTTCAGTTTGGATCCCTTAAGCCTCTTCTCCCCTTTGATGGGCCGCTCATGTTGGAAATTGGATCGGATCCCAATCAAGTATGTCGTCTCTACATGACATCGACGCATGACCAAAGGAAAGACAGAATGAACCAATCCTGTGACAGCTAACCTTCCCATGTTTAAAGGAAAAAACCTGTGCCTCACCAACAGGGTTCGACCATGCTCAAAATAGGACCCACTGGATTTGGCTCCATAAAAAACCTCACCCTGTGAGAAAGAAAATTCCAAAAAAGATAATAGATTTCCCTTTCCCATAAAAAACCTCACCCTGTGAGGAAGAAAATTCCAAAAAAGATAATAGATTGCCCTTTCCCATAAAAAAAACCTCACCCTGTGAGGAAGAAAATTCCAAAAAACATAATAGATTTCCCTTTCCCATAAAAAACCTCACCCTGTGAGGAAGAAAATTCCAAAAAAAGATAGTAGATTTCCCTTTCCCATAAAAAACCTCACCCTGTGAGGAAGAAAATTCCAAAAAAAGATAGTAGATTTCCCTTTCCCACAAAAAACCTTACCCTGTGAGGAAGAAAATTCCAAAAAAGATAATAGATTTCCCTTTCCCATAAAAAACCTCACCCTGTGAGGAAGAAAATTCTAAAAAAGATAATAGATTTCCCTTTCCCATAAAAAACCTCACCCTGTGAGGAAGAAAATTCCAAAAAAGATAATAGATTTCCCTTTCCCATAAAAAACCTCACCCTGTGAGGAAGAAAATTCCAAAAAAGATAATAGATTTCCCTTTCCCATAAAAAACCTCACCCTGTGAGGAAGAAAATTCCAAAAAAGAAAATAGATTTCCCTTTTCCACAAAAAGCCTCACCCTGTGAGGAAGAAAATTCCAAAAAAGAAAATAGATTTCCCTTTTCCACAAAAAGCCTCACCCTGTGAGGAAGAAAATTCCAAAAAGAAAATAGATTTCCCTTTTCCACAAAAAGCCTCACACTGCGGAGGAGAAAATTCCAAAAAAGAAAATATATTTCCCTTTTCCATAAAAAGCCTCACACTGTGGAGGAGAAAATTCCAAAAACAAAAAAAAAGAGAAACCCCACCAGGTGAAAAAAAAGAAAAACTCCCATAAAAAGTCTTACATTGCAGGATTACAAAAAGAAAAACAAGAGCGCATGTATAGATTTCATTCCCTTCCTTTACAAGTGTTGCCCGCTGGGTGTCACATCCCAAAAAAATAACGACATGATACACTTCCTATTTTTGCTGCTTTCTTTACAACAAAAACAAAAACCCAAAATGTATATAGTTGTGTATATATGAAAAAAGAAGAAGAAAAGAACAGAAAAAGATAACCCAAAAAGAGATCTCTGATAGGGGCTTCGCAGGTATATGATCTATGATATGTGCAGGAACAGGTCAAGGGCCGGGAGCACGCTTCAAAGCGCTAATCTCTGCAAGCAGGGAGTCCTTGCGGGCATTTCAATCAGACATCCACCTACCATGAAGAGACTCTTCTGCCGTCTCCGTGAAGCTTCAGCTGCGGACTCGATCAAAAGACCACAACCAAGAACCTCGCTCTCAGAGTAGCTCACCTCGCAATATCAGCTCTGACCCTTTCTTTCTCCAAAGTCTCGATCAAAGCCAGCCTCTCTACGGAAAGGGACTCGATCCGGGTCCGAAGCATCGCTTCCTTACATGGATAGGGCCCTGTCTCTACCACATCTACCGAAGTTGGGCTAGCAGTAGGTAATTCCTCAGATACCAGCCAACCCTCGTAACCCGGAGAGACAACGCCCCCCGGAACCAAGCTACACATATGCGCCGATTGACAGGTTTCCCTGAGGGCAGTTATGCGATCAAGATCACTAAGAGAACCGCGAGAGAATATCGGAGAGCACAGCAGTGGCCTTGCGGTGCACGACACATCTTTGAAATATACCGAATTGGCGGAGCACCGAGATGGGAAGTAGTATGTGCTCGGTCAGCCCCAAAGTGTGATGCCCTCACAATCCCGAGAGTGGGCAATCGGGAAAGTGTCGTCCGTCTGTGGAAGTTGCGGTCGTCACTGCGATCGGATAGCCACGTGCTCGGCCTCGATGCTCCCACCGACTCGAACTCCGGATTAGAAAACCCCGAGCCACATCCCCTCTAATCAAGCAGAATCTTGGCACAGGCCCCATGATAGCCAAATGCTCTCCTAACCAGATCTGAACAAGAAGCGGGCTCCCGCTGAAAATCCCAACTCGGCCCGAGGCCGCAGCATCCAAGCCTCGATACATCTCCGCCAGGACCAAGTGTACCAATGAGCGACCTCCCTCCAGTTTGGTCAAAACATCACATAGCCCGAGGGAAAAGATCTCACCCCCAGTGAAGAAGAGAACCTCCGATAGCAAATAAAGGGCAAAGGCCTTCACATTGAAGGGATCTCGAATAGGCAACTTTCGAAGGCTCGAGTCACCGAAAAGTTCTCTCAGGAATTTCACCGAACACCTGGTGGGCCCTCCGGCGAAACATTTCTCATATCCACCCTTCTTCAAGCCAAGGATCGTGTGGACCGCCTTTGCATACCCTGGTTTGGGCACTACTTTGGCAAGGCCTCGATGCATCTTCAAGCCAGTGAGGGAGGCTAACTTTTCCAAAGTTGGGGTCAGCTCCCTAGACCCAAATTTAAAAACATGGGCCCTATGGTCCCATGATGCCAAAGCCGCCTGTAGTAGGTCGAGCAACAGAGGAACAGTGAGGAGAGAAGAAAGACGAGAGGGGCCCACTAAGGCCAAATTCTAGAAGGGGGATCCTATGTAAGGATCGAGGATGACCTGTAAAAGAAGAAAAAATTGGAAGGGGAGGTGCACATTTGATCAGAACCCCTAGCACACAGAAGCTGAGCTACTAAATTTACAAAAAGGGAATTGTTTTACCTGCTCTGGGATCAACAGGTCAAACTGAGAGTGCAGTCCTAACTCCAAATGCTTCATACCTACGTCCCGACGGCAACCCACGTGCCAGTTACTCATAAGGGGGAACGTAGCAATGTCAGACTAAAGTAGAGGGCGACCTGGCTGAAAGTGAAGGTACCCCCAGACCTGAGAAAGCAGACAGATGAGGACAGGTATGCTATCAAAGAAAATTGAGTAAACTAAAAACAAAAGATAAAATACCTCGATGGCAGGCCAGAAACCCACAATGGAGCTAGACTCCCCAAGAACGGCTCGCTTTAAGCTGGACATGAGTACGGCATAGCCAGCGCCGCCCCAATCGAATCGATGCACGGTCTCGATTCACCATCTGGCGGGGACAAAGAGACTCACCCTCCACTGGTGTTGGAGAGGAGAGTCTTGCCCAGGAGGAACAGTAAGGAGATGCGGGCCATCATAAGTGCGTGCGCAGGCTCGATGTAAATGTCCATGACGGGCTGCCCCTGGTCCACCAACTCATTAGGCCCAAACTGATCAACCAACCAGGATAGCTTGACCTCCGAGCCCTGAACGTTCCCTGAGGATGGGTAGGCCCCTAGCACCTGAATCACCTCCTCCCTACCCGGTGTGTGGGTAGGTACCACGGGCACACCTCCGATACGGACCCCGGTGATCATAGACCAGTCCGGCGGAGTGAAGGCCATCTCTACCACGGCCATGTGGAATGTCATCGTCTCGGGGCGAAAACGCTTTATCAGCGCTTTTAAATAGGCCGTATCAGCTCTTACAGCGGGGCACGAAATGAAGTCCCCAAAATCGGCAGCAGTGAGTAGGTCCTTCACCATTGGGGGAAGGTAAAGCACAAGACGCTGGAGGTCAAACCAACCGCCTCGGAACATAATGTGCTGCAGGGGCTGCAAGCAAAAGGCATCAATCAGATAGGGGCAGGGAGATATAATGAGGGCATCAAAGGAAAACAAAAGTGGAAAGGAGGAGGGGGTCCATCTGTTTACCTGACCAACGATCCCGATGTTGGACATATGGGCGTGCTGGCAGTAGAGGAGGCCAGTGTGGGCGGCCTCGCCTTGCATCTCATACTAAGGCTGGGAGGAGCGCTGAGACACAATGAACTGTTCCCCACGGGGGTCGTAGGCCATTTCCGGCCCTTCTTGCTGATCATGCCCTCGTCACCAGACATCCTGAAAGCATGAGACGCATCGGCATATGAGGGGTTGCCAACAAAAAAAGAAGAAAGAGAAAAATATGTATATGCACTAATCCAAAGAATAATAACAAAAAAAACAACCATGTATGTATGTATACTAATCCAAAACAAAAAAAGAGATGTGTGTGTGTGTGTGTGCTAAAAAAGAAAAAACCAAAAAATCATGTGTGTATGAATTGTAATCCAAAACAAAAAAGTGAGATGTGTGTGTGTGTGTACTAAACTAAAGAAAAAAAAAAACATGTGTGTATGAATACTAATCCAAAACAAAAAAGAGAGATGTGTGTGTGTGTGTACTAAACTAAAGAAAAAAAAAAAACATGTGTGTATGTATACTAATCCAAAACAAAAAAAAGATGTGTGTGTGTACTAAAAAACAAAAAAAACTCATGTATATATACCAATCCGAAGGAAAAGATGTGCGTGTGTACTAAAAGAAAAAAACAAAAAAATCATGTGTGTGTGGGTACTAATCCAAAAAAGAGATATGTGTGTATAAAAAAAAAAAAACAAAACCATGTGCGAGTGTGCTAATCCAAAAAAAATAAGATGCGCTAATCCATCGAAAACAAAAAAGAAAGAGAAAATAGGATGAGATGAATAAAAGATAGATGAAAAAAAATAGGCCTAAGGAAAACAAAAAAAAGAAAAAAAAAAAACATAACAAAACCGAGAGAAAAGGAACATAGGCATCACATATGTTTAAATGGAAATGAAAAAAATCATTTCACCATAAAAGAAAAAAAAGAGAGAGAGAAAAAGAAAAGCATCAAACCATAATGTTATCAAAATACAAAGAGAAAGTAAGGGAAGGTAATGGTTACCTTCAATGGGGGAGAAAAACGAAGAGCGGCGGAGGATAAGCGCCTTTCGATCCACACCCGCGACCGCTGGTAATGGAATTCAAGCAAAATCAAATGAAAAAAAAAAACCCTAAGGGGTTGTCCCGGACTCAAGAAGAAAGGAGGGAGGAGGAGAGAATTTGAAAAGGGGGGCCCCTTTTGTGCTCGGGCTCGGGCAGTTCGTAATAGCCAGATTTTAGACGGGCGTATGTAATATATACGCCCGACCATTTTTCGTTAGATTTTGAACTGCCAGATTTTAGACGGGCGTATATAATATATACGCCCGACCATTTTTCGTTAGATTTTGGTCAGGCGTATATATTATATACGCCCGACCAAAAATCGCAGTTTTTAAACTGCCCGACCTCCCTTTTTCGATTTTAAGGCCCAACGGCCCCCTTGTATGCTATGGACCTCGATCCTAACCTCCTTCGAGGCCCACGTGTATTCGGCCATGGTGCACGCATCCCCAAATGACCCTTCGAGTTTCCTTCGATTGGCCCAAGGGGACCGTGTTACAACAAACGGATCCAGATCCGTAGGCGCCCACCTAATGCGCCCACAAAATAAAAAAAAAAAGAGAAAAAAAAATAATAATAATAAACAAAAAAATAAAAATAAAAATACAACGCTAGTTCTCAAAAGAGCGTAGCAACGTCTGTTTGCCCCACTCCGAGAGCCGTGTTAAATCAATTCGGAATGATCGGGTTCACCCGAAAGTTCTCGAACCCTGTTTCATGCAGGGACACTTTGTACCTGATCCGGTAGGCAAATGAACTTCATTAATCACCGGGAGCATACACTTAGCCCCAGATCTCCCCCAGCAGAAGTCAAGGCCTGATCCGGCAGGCAAACCAAGAACCCATCACCGGAATGCACACGTCCCTAAGGTATATCAACATGGCAAGTTGATTCGCCCAAGGATACGTGCAAAAATAAATGCAGCTTGAGCATGCCCGGAGTCTCAATCAAAACAAAAAAAAAAAGAAAAAAAAAAGGAAGAAAAGGAGAAGAAATGACAACTTGTTGCTGCTTAGTGAAAACCCTAAGTGGGTTGACCCCACCTTCCACGCATTCACTCTGGTCATCCGCCTTCGGATTGATATTGACCAAGAGTGCCCCCAACTTCAGACCATTCGAAGAGTCTATTGTCAGTCGAAACTGACCCACCAAAAATGAAATTACAACCAACCAAACTATGTGCAAACATACAGACCAAAGGGCTCTTTTCCCTTTTTATTTCCTTTTACATAGGCTTAAAACCTGTATAGGCACGGTGTCCCTGTTGAATGTACACACTTACGTCTGGGTATCCACAGGATGGTCATTGTCCTCGTAAATTGTACCTTAGGGTCGAGGCTTCTGTTCGCGCCTATTTGCTGCTTACCGCCCCTGACGGGTGTCTGTTTGTGCATAGTTAGTAAGATGTGATTTCATTAGGGACGGAGGCTGGAAATTAGCCATCTCTTTTGAGGGATGTTTGGTTCTAGCTCGATCTTTAGCTTTGTCTCGAGTTAAAGCACTCTGGTCTGTGTGAATTAGGGGCACCTCACCACTGGAACGTACACATCCCCAGGGTGCACCTATCCCCAGTAGAGCGCACGCATTCTTAAAGCGTATCAATTGACATTTGATCCACTTAAAGAGTTGTGCAAAAATAAAGTTGTCAGAGGTCATCGAGCTCTACTTAGAGGCATCGAAACAAAAGAAAATTCGAAAAATGACAAAAAAAAAAAAAATCAGAAAATGAGCATTCATTCCCAAGAAGTGTTGCGACATCAATATTCGCTCCACTAGGGTAAATCATGTTAAAGCAACCTTGAGGTTGATGGGTTCGCCCAAAAACTCCGAGCCTTACCTAGGTAAGGGCACCTGTGGCCAACCCAATGGAGCTGTCATTATCCCATAGGATTGGACACAGTTTGAAGGCCTTCGCTTTGTGTGCTTCGCATCAATTCCGAAGCATAGATCGATCATCCCGTTTCATGGAGCAGTCTGGTTCAGATTAAGACTCAACATCATAAATCTAAAATTTCCCTCAGGAAGTGGATGATATGCCGGCTAGCGGGCTTACACTTTTTGTGATCATCGCAGTTATGCCCAGTAATGTCGCAATGCGCTTGGGGACTGTTAGCTTTGAGGTACGGATGATATCTCAAAATTAGAGGGCTTACGTACACTCACCATCACCATGAATCTTTGAGAATTGAGTTGAATCAGGCGGAACCATCAAACATGCCTTGGACCTCTTCGGATGTCTCTTGTCTTTGGCATCCGATCATTAGTGATCGAATACCAAAGAGGGGCATCTGTAGACACCCAAATTTGGCCCAAGGCCCGATCAATCTGTACTTCGGGAGAGATGTACCCCTGTGCTTCCGGTGGCACCCCCCCCTGAACCCTTAGGAATCTACCTAGACCAGTAGGAATCATCCTAAGACCTTTAGAGCCATTCCCCCAATCCTTAGAAGTCACCCCTACACCCTAGAATCCCTTCCCAGACCTAACTTAAACCCTTCTGGTGGTTGATGGGAGGAGAGCTATAGAATTTCACACAGACTAGTACCATGGATGAGCCATATACCATTGGAAGGAGGACTTCTCCAGCTTTCCAACAAGCTAAATATTACTCAATTTGGAGCCACGGTTCAAAAGTTATGGCCATTTTAAGTTTCACATAAAATCATGAATTTTACTCAGGCGTAAATATTACATACGCCCAGCCATTTTTACCCCAGATTACTCAGGCGTATATATTATATACGCCTGCCTATTTTAGGGAAAATTTGGCCGAGTGTATATAATATATATGCCCAGTATAGGTGGGACCCACCACGGGTTTCATCTTCTCAAAATTCCCCTGATTTTGGTGAAAATTACTGTTCCTAAACTTGGCGTATATAATATATACGCCCAGCTTAGCTACAGTAATTTTCATCAGTAGCTCGAATTTCCTCCATCTAGTTTGACCCTTTGACCATCCCCTTGGCTGAGGTGGGTGTCTTGAGATTGGTTGCACCCCCTTTGAGCTTATTGGCAACCCTTAAGTCACCCATGGTCTCACCCCATCATCCGCCATTGAAACCAGTTTCCCAAAACCCTAGGAGCTTGAAAACCCAAAAAACCTTAGATGGGGGATTACCTAATTGCTAAACCAATTAGCTCTTAAGTAAGCCCCTAACCCATCCCTTCTCTATAAATATAGAGGCCTCCCTCTTCCTTAAGGGTTGGAAGAAATTGGAGGTTAAGGATTTAGAGCCCAAGAGAGGACCCTAGTTAGAGAAAGTGCACTCATTTTCTAGAATTCCAGCAAGCTTAGTTCATCTTTTCCAATCCATTTCCACCATTAGATCACTCCCTTTAGCTAAAACCTAGCCTCTACCTTCACTCTACACCCCCTACTTTGTTGAATCCTAGCATTAGAACCCATTTTCACACCATTTAAGCCATCAAAAGCACGCCAAAACGAAGATCTTCCACGGTGCAACACGGGCCTGTGAGCTCCGGCTCACCTCTCTCTTCCTCTACCTTCTTGGTGTCTCCTCCGTCCAAAGATTCAAGCCGTTACGCCGCCGAAATTTCGGTTTAGCTCAAAGCTTGATAGGACCGTATTGCCTTCGGGCAAAGGGCATCTCCGCCCTTTTTATTTTCATTTTTGACCATAAATAGAGATCGCTACGTGCGGGTTGATCGGGTGCCTAGACCCTTCCCAATCGATAACCGAAGCCCCTGCCCTAGAGCCTTTGGCAATGACCGGTAAATCAGAGTCATATTTAGCACTTCGGTGCTCAAAATATCGATTTGAAGGTTTCCCGGGTCACCAAAAGCTCCGGGTGGCGACTCTACATTTTATCCAAGGCGACGGGTTCGAGAGGATCCACGGTCACACACCCGCAAACTTCACCATTAAAATAGTTAATTCCAGTGCAACCAGTGACAAAATAGATTTCAATAAATAAATCTTTATTCCACATCCATTCTCTAAAACTCAAAGGAAATTTTAGTAGTAATGCAAGCAATTTAAAACCTCAATCAACATGAAATTGCATCACCCACAATCAGCTCACACCAAGAATGCATTATGCAACAATTAGTACTAAGGTTGCCTTTAATTCAAAAATCAAGTTAGATACAGCACCAATAAAATTAAAATTTAGACCCATTCCTCACCAGGGCTACCTCTCAACAATGAAAATTCAAGGGTGTTCACATTCTCATCAGCTCAAGAACAGTTACAAACCCCAAATGGGCCTGCAAGCATGAGCATGGGCATTGCATCTATGTTCTGACATCCTTAAGTATTTTCCACCATAGATTGACACTCCCTTGTCTCTACATGACAGCTCATGTCACTTTGGATCAACAAGGTCTTTTTGATGGGTTATAATGTGGCTTATAGTTGAGGTTTGCAAAGAATAGGAGGGATAAAATGTATTCGAGAAATCAACAAGGGTAGGAGTGATTCATGACTTAACAACCTTCATTTCAGTACAACTTCCTCTTCTTTTGTGTTTTTCAGAGTCAAAGTGGCTAGCTCCTTCTCTTCTTTTCAATTTTCAAATGAAGTATTCACTTGACTTATCTTTATATATATATATATACATATTTCTTTTCTTTACATATATATATATATTATGATGAATTTCCACACATATACCACTACTACACTACTGTTCTATAGTGTACTTTTCTTCTCCTTCCACCAAATGTTGGACCCAGCCCACCTATCTTCAACTTCTACTCCTTTACCTCTTGAAATCTCAGATTGAGGGTAAGGTTGAATCAGGTTAATGAGGTTTAGGTGCAAGTACTCTGGTATTTGTTGAAGAAAAATTAAATTTTTTTAAGGCTCAAAGAGTGTATGCACTAGGGCAGTTTTAAATGCGTTGAAATTTTAGGCTCAAACTGTCCAAATGAAGGCCTCAGATCATCTCCTTAGTGTCATGAGTGTTGTCAATAAATTTCAAATTGGGGTACCTAACTTCTAGTGAAAAGGGATTGATCCAATCAGTCTTTAGAGCAGAAAAATTGTCAAAAAACTCTTCAAAAGAGAAAAATTGATAGGCCCAAATCTCACAGGGTATGGTCTTTCCATTTAACTCATGGGGGTGCACTTTCACCTTTTCCTCTCCTCTGTAGTTCACTTAGTACTACTTGAAAATTTATCTTGATGTTAGCCTCATGGTGGTATTACTTTTTCAAAGACTTTCAGGTTTAAAGAGTTTGCAAAAAAAATAATTTTAATTTCCTCTATCTAACTGATTAGGTGAGGATTGACTTTATCTATCTCAGTTAAACCATCACTGCTGCACTAAAATTAACTATTCTATTGGCTAGCCTGCCATACCCCCAAACCTAAGTTAAATAGTGTCCTCACTATTTTAACATAGATGCAAAGGGGCAGCAGTTTTATAATAGAAAAAGAGCAACAGTACAGTAGCAAAAACTAGAATGAATTGTATGAAAGGAAAATCAGACAAGGAAACATGATACAATTAACACACAAAAGATTACTTTCATTAACAAAATAACTATTATATAAGACTATTTATAGTTTGAACAACAGTCAGAAAGGATAAAACTAATTCTAAAATAGAAAATACAAAAAGAACTTAAGTATAATAAACAAAAACTACACTACAGCCTAAGCAGAATCTGAGTCAAAACTCAATTCAAAGGGTGGGGTACTCATATTTGCCCTTCTCTTTCTTCACAGTTTCAGTTGTGGCAGCACCAGCCTTGCTCCTTTTAGCAGCTGGTTTCTTGGGCTAGGTGCTGCTCTTCTCCATTGAAGGCTCTTTGATGGACACCCCCTTGGGGGGTCATGGCGGAAAAGGAAGAGGTAAATGTGTCCAACATCCTCTCCAACTGGATTGACTTCAGCTTGTACACTTTGTATAGGTCCAAAGAAGTAGCACCATCTGCCAATGCCTCTTCAGCTCCTTCTCATTATTTGCCTTGATTTGGGAAATTTGGGCTTCATAGGGCTGCTGCCACATAGTTGTGATTGTATGTATCACTGATTTCACATCTGTCCCAACATAAGGGTTAACCTCTATAGCTTTGTTGAGGTTGAAAAATGGGGGAATGGGTATGGCACCATATGGGACTATGGGCCAGTTGGTAGGGTCATCCAACTTAGAAATTGTGGGTGGAGATGATGGTGGGATAGAGGTAAGGTCAAGTGGCAGCTCCTCCACAAGTGGCTCGGGTTGGATGAGGGGTGAGGTGAAGGTTAAGGTGAGGGTAGGTGAAGTGGGTAGCTTCTCTTCCTCAAGGTCAGGTTGGGTAGAGGTAGAGGGAGAGGCACCTCCTCCTCAAAATCTGTCTCGGTGGGGGTGGAGGCATAGGTGGGTGGGGTAGGGATAGGAAGTTGGGTAGTTGGGGTTAAAGTCTGAAGGGTGGACTGTATGATTGTAGGTTGGTTTGGAGGGAAGTTTGGTTTTGGGTGTTGGCCAGGATTTGGGTTGGGAGTGAGGTAAGGAGGAAAAATATCTGGGTTAAGTGATCTGGAATGGTTGGGATAGTAGGTGTGGTTGTTAGGATTGGTTGGAAAGGGGAAGTTGGGGCATGGTTAAATTGGGTAGGCTATGGGGAGTCGGGGAGGGGTATATACTCATGTCTGATGTCCTCCATAATGGAGTCCATCATTGTTGAGAACCCCTCAGATGTGAATGGGTCTTGGTCAGGGGTGGCGGAAAATGGACTGGAATGGGTAGGGGAGGTTATAGGGTGAAGTGGCTCAATGGGTTCTGGTATGGTAGTGGGTTGTTTAATGTTAGTGGCCATAGGGTCATTGCCATCATATATCAATGGGGATGGTGAGTCAAGAAATGGGCTTGGGATAGCAGGTGGCTCAATGTCTGGTATGGGTTGGGTTAATGGAATGGGGTCAGGGCTTGGTATAGGTGCTGGTAAGGTAATTGGTATGGTAGGTTCGATGAGTGCATTGGGTGGTTTGGAGGCTTTCTTTTTGTATTTTCTTTGGATAGGTGGGGTGGGCAGATTAAATGGAAAAGTGGGTTGAGCTGGAGCTGACACTGGGATAGGAATGGTGATTGTGGAAGGGGCTGAAGATGGAATGGTAGGCATGGGGATAATGATGGGAGATGGACTGATGGTGACTGGTGTTGGGATGGTGTGTGAGGCGGGTATGATAGTGGTGGGGATTGTACTGAGCTGGCAGCAGATGGACCGACTGATGCACTTGCTGATGTAGTGGGGATGGTGGTTGAGCTTACAATAGGGATAACCACTAAAGCAACTGCTACAGTGGTGGCAGCAAAAGCTGTTACTTCTGCTGTTAGGATGACAAGTGCTGCTAGCTCAGGTCCCTTCTTCTTTTTCTTCCCCAGCATGGACATGTTGATTGTCCATAACCTCTTTCCAAACTCAATTGGGGCCAATGTCTCAATTGGTTCCCCCATCTTCAGCTAGTATCCTCCTCGTTTTAGCAGGGTTGTGATCAGCCTACTGTATGGAAGTCCGGTGGGCTTCAGTTTCTTGTAGATCTTTAGGTAGGTGTCCATCATTCCTTCAAAAAACAACTGGGCTGCATTGAAGCAATGCCCCTGAGAGAAGGAAAAGATATCATCAGCAATGGGATGCCTTCTCACTTATTGGCGCCCAACAACAAAAATGTTCTTCCTAAGAACATTGTCCATAAAGAGTAGGCTGGGGCTGAGGTCACTCCCCACAATTGATTCCCCTGAAGCCTTCTTTCCTGCAGTCGACATTGTCGGCAATTTGAGATGGGGCGATCAATTGAGCTCCCAAATTCTGATTTGGGGTATAGCATTTGGGATGCTTAGGGCCCGTCTTTATCACGGTGTATCCTGATCATCTCAAAATCATCAATGGGGATTAAGAGCATAGTTTGCCCATTCTCAGACTTCTTCACCCTGATGTTTTGGTACCACAGCTGGACTAACCTAGGATAGGCCAATTCCAGTAAAGGCTTTAGTAGGGTCACCAAGGAGGCCTTAGTCAAGAATTCAATGGCTGCAGCAACCAAGGGTTCCTTTGTAAAAAATGCCTTGTCAAAGGCAGTCTCAGGTTCTAATTTTAAAGCAGCCATGAACTCATTGGGAGTTTCTAGGGGGTCCATCTCTGGGGTATCCTCCTCAATCTATTTCTGTTTCTTTGATTTGACAGATTTCTGCTTTGACGTGGCAGTTCTTGCCCTCTTCTTAGGTACAACCCCCTTCTTAGGTTTTTCCACTAGGGGCTCTAGGGCATCAGTGGCCTTCATAGTAAAGGATGTAGCAATCCTTACTGACTTTCTGGTTGGAGTGGATGGGTCTGTTTGTGGAGGGCTCAACAGAGCTTGCAGGTTATTAAAGAAGGGGGATCTGTTGGCCATTTCACTAAACTCTAACCCTTGTCAATCTCAAATCGCAGTTGCCTGCTGCTCCCTATGGTCTCTTAGTAAAATCTTCCTCCAAAAAAAAAAAGCAAATTTATCCAAAGACGACAAAAAAAAAGCCAAATCATAGCACAATTTGACTAAAGTGAGACACTTACCCTCAAAATAGCTAGGGTTTCATAAATGGGAGATGCATAGCAAAACAAATCCAACCTTGCCAGGTGCAAAATGATCGGCCAATGAAGCTTAGCAAAGTAATCGAAGCAGGGTGCAAAATGATGGAGCAAAATGGTCAATGAAAAAGGGAGTTGGAAAGCTTGTAATGGGAGTGAGCCTAAGAGCTAGGGCTGAGAATGCAAATGAGGAAAAAGCAGTTGCGAAGCTTTAAAATGATGACACCTATGCCTCGCTAAGATCTCGCGTGGATATTGCGAGGATGAGACAAGAGAAAATGATCCTCGCAAGCAGCAAATGGTCCTCACGAACTAAAGCAGGCCTGGAATGAACCTGTCACAGTTAATTTCAGGAAAAACCACTGCTCGCGTAGTTCAATTTGATCTGTGCAACAAGCTACTTTTGTGAAAATTAGGGCCTCGCGAGGCTCTTGACAGGCTAATCTTTAGGCAATTCTGCTCGCGAGGTTCTCAGATCCACGAGACGGCTGTCACAAGTTGCACCCTTTGCTGTGACTAATCTCGAGATGGCTTACTTCCATGATTTTTCAGTCTCAAACTGTCAGGCCCTCTGACCTATTGCATCAACACCAAAATTTTTGTCACAACCCTTCTACACCACAGCTCACTAGACACATGCTCACTTCATGATTCAGGCACACAGAGTACCCAACATTTATCACATCAGCAGACCCAGATTCATAAAGCCTATACATCCTAACTTTTTAAAGCACACCAAACACACAAAAGCAAACAAAAACACACAAAAATAGCTATGTTACACAATTTACATGGTTGGGGATCATTCATCAGTGGGAGGTTCTTGAAGGTACATGGTTGCAGAGGTTTCCATGGAAATTTCCACACAAAACTTGAGCCTCTGCCCATTTACTTTCATAATCCTCCCAAAAGTGGGGTCCATCCCATCTGGTTCTTAACTTTCCTAGAAAGAATTTTAACTTGGAGTTGAACAACCATACCTTGGCACTATCCTTAAAATATTTTCTCAGTAGGCTCTTGTCAAAGAAAGCCTTGGCTTTCTCCTTGTAGATTCTTGAGTTGGCATAAGCTTCCAATCTTAGTTCCTCCAACTCAGACAGCTGTAATTTCCTATGCAAACTAACAGCAGTTAGATCAAAATTCAAAGATTTAACAGCCCAGTAGGCCCTATGTTCTAACTTCACTGGTAGATGACAATCCTTTCCATAAACCAGTCTGAAAGGGGACATTCTAATAGGGGTCTTAAAGGCAGTCCTATAAGCCCACAGAGCATCCTACAGCTTCAGGGACCAGTACTTCCTATCAGTCCTCCCAATGTTTTCCAAAATGTGCTTGATTTCTCTGTTAGAGATCTCCACTTGTCCACTGGTCTGTGGGTGATATAGAGTAGCAATTCTATGTAATAGAGTACTTCTTGAGCAATCTCTCAAAGTGCCTATTACAAAAATGACTCCCCCCATCACTAGTAATAGCTCTGGGGGTGCCAAATCTGGATAAAATATTATCCTTTAAAAATTTAAGGACAACTGTGTGGTCATATGTTCTTGTGGCAATAGCTTCTACCCATTTGGACACATAGTCCACAGCCACAAGAATGAAATTAAACCCATAGGAAGGAGGAAATGGACCCATGAAGTCTATTCCCCATATATCAAACAGTTCTACCACAAGGATGGGGTGCAATGGCATTGAATCTATTTTGGATATGCTCTCCATCTGTTGACATCTTTGATAGGCCTTGCAGTGCTCCATTGCATCCTTAAACAAGAATGGCCAATAAAATCCACTTTGGAGCACCTTTGCAGCAATCTTTTCTCCCTCGAAATAACCTCCGCAGGCTTGCTCATTGCACATGGAAAGAATGTTGTAGAACTCACTTTCGGGAACACACCTCCTAACAATCTGGTATGCACAACACTTGTAAAGCTAAGAGTCCTCCCACAGAAAATATTTGACCTGAGAGAAAAACAAGTCTTTGTCCATCTTGGACCAATGTGGGGGAATCCTTCTAATAGCAAGATAGTTCACAATGTTTACAAACCAGGGCACACTCATTGTGATGGTAAAAAGTTGGTCATCTGGGAAAGAATCATTCATAGGCATGTCGGCACAGTGAGCCATTAAAATTCTAGACAAGTGGTTTGCAACCACATTCTCCACACCCTTTCTATTTTTGATCTCTAGATCAAACTTCTGTAATAGGAGGATCCATCTGATCAACCTAGGTTTGGCTTCTATTTTAGAAAACAGGTATTTCAGGGCTAAGTGATTAGTGAAAACAATAATTTTAGACCCTAAGACATAAGGTATAAATTTTTCCAAGGCAAAGACAACTGCCAGCAGCTCTTTCTCACTGGTGGTGTAGTTCAACTGAGCATCCATCAAACAGTTTTTCAAAATTGCACCCATTATAAAATCAGAAGCATCATTCATGAGCTCAAAGGGAAGGAAGTAATCTGGGGCTTGAATGATAGGGGCAGAAGTCAAACAGTTTTTCAAAACCTCAAAGACAGTCAAGCACTCAGCAGTGAATACGAAAGGCACCTCCTGACACAACAAGTAGCACAGAGGTTTAGAAAATTTATTGAAATCCTTGATGAACCTTCTGTAGAAACCAACATGCCCAAGGAAGAACCTAACTTGCTTGACAGTTTTTGGAAGAGGCAAATGTGAGATCAGATCAATCTTTGCTTTGTCCACCTGAATCCCTTTTTTAGAAACCACATGACCAAGAACAATTCCTTGGGCAACCATGAAATTGCTCTTTTCTCAGCTGAACACTAGGTTGGTTTCCTCACATCTCTGATACACAAGAGAGAGATGATGCAAACACTGATCAAAATATCACCATACATTGAAAAATCATCCATAAAAATCTCCAAACACTTGTCTAGCATGTCAGAACAAATTGCATACATGGATCTCTGGCAAGTAGCAGGAGCATTACACAGTTCAAAAGGCATCCTTCGATAAGCAAAAGTGCCAAATAGACAAGTAAAAGTTATTTTCTCCTGATCTTTTGGATACACGGGGATATCCATCAAGAAAGCAATAGTAAGCTTTTCCTGCAAACTTATCTAGAATCTGGTCAATGAAGGGCAGTGAGAAATGATCCTTCCTAGTCTTGGAGTTCAATTTTTTTATAGTCAATGCACACCCTCCAACCAGTGGCCTCCCTGGTTGGCATTAATTATCTAGACTCATTGGGCACTACAGCAATGCCAGACTTCTTAGGCACCACCTGCGTAGGTGACACCCATTCAGAATCTGAAATTGGATAGATTACTCCAGCATCAAGTAGTTTGACCACCTCTTTCATCACCACTTCCTGCATATGAGGATTTAACTTCCTCTGCATCTCCTTAGAGGGTTTGGAACCCTCTTCTAGATGAATTTTGAGTATACACACAGCTGGGTTAATCCCTCCCAGATCAGTAATAGTCCATCTAATTGCCTTCTGATGCATCTTGAGCACACGAAGCAATTTTCCTTCTTGCGCCTCAGTGAGGGAAGAAGAAATAATCACAGGAAAGTTTTTATCTTGCCCCAAGAATGCATATTTGAGAGTGCTTGGGAGCTGTTTTAGCTCCAAATCAGGTGAACTGACAAGAGAAGGCAACAAAGGTGCCTTGGATGGTTGAGGCAGGGGCAGCAATTTGGGTCTCCATGTAGAGTGCTGCACTAGGTGTTATTGATTCTAAGTGTGCATGATTTATTTGTGTTTTAAAAATAGATTTACAGGTGATGAATTGTCCTGAATTTAGAAAACTAAAAAGAATAAAGAAATATCAGCACAGAGAGAACTTAATTAGCCTGCAAGATCAGGGCCAATTGTAGCAAGTTTTAAATGTAAGTGAGTAAAAGATCGTCCACAGGGAATTTATTTAAAATATAAGATAAACCTTCAGATCTGAGCTACCAGATCTGACCTCTTATCCTATATACAAAGCACATAAGATGGGAGGTTGAATTTGTCACATTAACTAAATGATAAAAGTAAAAATTAAAACTAAATGATAAAAGTAAAAAATTAAAACTAAATGATCCAGATCTGAGTTGGGGAGATTTGATGCAAATTAATAAGAATGGAGAAATAATATCTAACTTCGATTTAGTACTTGATTGCAGAATGAGAATAAATGTAAAACAAAATGAGATATTATCCAATCTTCATCTGGCTACCAGCACAGATGCAAGAGAAAGTAATCCAGCTCAAGGATTGGAATTGAGTTGGACTTATGGCTATGGTCTGTCCACTTCAATGGACACAGATCATCCAAAAGTCTTCAATTCGAATCCGTGATACAGAACCAAAAACACCATTACAAATGCTGTGAGAAATTAGGTTACAAACGCCAATTCTCACAGGGATAATAAATTAAGGGAAATTGCTTTTAAAAACAGTAAATCTAAAGGAATTTAATGAAATAAGGAGATCACAGGGAACCCTTAACATGAATCCAATTAAGAACATACGGTTCACAGCAACCTTTTCAAATTCACCATTACAATTACAAAGTACAGCTTAAACAGCTCTCGGATTTGTAGTCTTGAATACAATTCTCACGTGAAGTACAGAGATATCTCACAGCTCTCAATTACAAATAAAAGCTAGGCTATTACAGAAATTTCAGACAAGCTATCTGAAATGGAAATGAGGCAATAGAAAAGAAACTCAAAATCTAGATACCCAAATTGGGCAAATGGTTCATCTATTTATAGTTTTCCCTAAGTCTAGCTCAGATGTGTATCAACCAATCAGCATTGGTTAGATCTGTATCAACCAATAGGAGTCGAGCACAAGGATCCAGATCTGTTTTGGCCAATCTGAACTGCTTGATCTGGTTCGGCCAATCAGATGACAGAAGCATCAATTCTGTTATGTAATTCAAAAATCTGTTAGAGCTTCTAGAAGTTCCCGCCAAGTGATTTCATCTTCGAGTGTTCACATGGGATGGAATATGCCTTTGGTTCATGCTCAGAATCTTCCAGAATATCCCTGGGTTTTTAAATGCATTGGGGCGCATGCAGATTCTTTGAATTACCCTTGCGTACAGGAATCTTGAATACCATTTCGCTTCAGTTTGGAGAACTTTCGTAAGTCAGTGACTTCAAGCTCTTTTCGCGATTGTGTCTTGTTACAAGGAGTTCTCTTCTTTTCGAATAGGTTAGAAATCCTTTCGAAGAGTTCAGGTGCTCTTCGAAAGCTAAGCCTGGAGCTTTTGGTTCTTTTCGAAAAGTTTAGATTCTTTTCGAAAAGTTTAGATTCTTTTTGAAAAGCAATCTGTAATGCATTCTTCTGTTTGAATAGCTCCACACCTCTTTCCAGGTTGAAACCAGGCCTTTGTCCTCTTTAGTTTAGGCATTTTGACAGCTAGTGAGGTTGTCCCTTCTCCTTCTTCCTCCGGATCAACATGAATCATCATCTTTGTGGCACTTTTAGGCTGCTTTCAGGGTTAAGCCTACCTTTATTATTAGCTGTGAAACAAACACTTAAAACACTTATTTAATTCTCTCAAAGGTCTATCAAGACCCAGGTTAAGGGGTGGAAAATGGTATTTCCCAGTTCTCAACACTAGGCCCCCGGAAGACTTTGATGTGTTGCTATCTTCAGCCATGTAAATTGGGGCCTCTTGCTCATGAACCTCAGTCCATACATGTTCAAACTCCTCACAAACTTTATCCCAATCTAATAGATTGGATATATTTTCCTCTACCAGGTTCTCTAGTACATCAACTGCAAAGCAATCCTCATTGTACAGCTGAGGTTGCTTCACAGCATTGTACACATTTAATTTTACCTTCATGTTCTCAAAGGTCACTTTCATTACCCCTGATATGTATTATATACAGGCAATGGCTGTGGCCAATAATGGCCTGCCCAAAATGACAGGGATAGGAGTGGTGCCCTTTGAAGGTTCCATGTCCAAAATAAGAAAATCAACAAGGTAAAAGAATTTGTCCACCCCAACCAGTACACCTTCAACCATTCCCATAGGCCTTCTCTCAGACACAAGCTAGCAGATGTTGGTTTCAGCTCCCCCAACCTTAGCTGTTCATATACTGAATATGGCTCCTAAGTCTAAGAGAGCTCTGCCTATGGTGTGATCACTAATAATACAAGGGATAATAGGCACCCCTGGGTCCTGAAGTTTGGCTGGTGTGGAAATAGACAACACAGACTTGACATTGTCAACTGTAAAAACCTTTTTATACAAATGGACCCTTGTCTTCCTCTTTTGGGTACAAAGGTCTTTTAGGAACTTAGCATAGGTTAAGCATAGGTAAATTGATCTTAACTTGCTTGAAGGTCTCCATCATTTCTTTCATTTTGGCATTCCCCTTATCAAAAGGAGAAGGACCTTTAAGTGCATGAGGAAATGGCAGCTGTGGTACTACTAGCACCT
The DNA here is from genome assembly GCA_021018995.1 of Chloranthus sessilifolius. NCBI lineage: Eukaryota > Viridiplantae > Streptophyta > Magnoliopsida > Chloranthales > Chloranthaceae > Chloranthus > Chloranthus sessilifolius. The sequence goes on along the minus strand of CM037585.1, from coordinate 91,081,853 downwards.
CAACTGCATGTTTAGCCAACTCATCAGAAATTATTTTCTTTTGATTTTTTTCATTTTTTCCTTTCTATGGGGGCTCAACCACAGCCCCATTATTTTGTTCCTGTTGTTCCTCAGTAGGAGATGAATTCTTCTTCTCCTTTGCACTTTCCTTTTTCTCCATTTTTTCTATGTTCTCTCTGCCCACCAGATTGTTCACCACCTTACCACTCCTTAGGGTAGTAATTGCTTTAGCTTCCTCATGGGTTGAGAAACCTTTACCAATCATATAGTGACCCTTTGGGTTGTTTATGGTCTAGCATGAGAGCCTGCCCTCCTCTCTTTTGGTCAACGCATTGGAGATTTGATTAAGCTGGTCTTCAATTTTCTTTATGCTTTAACTGTGAGAGTTCACAGTTTGTGATAAAGATCCCAAGTTTTGCAGTGATGACAAAATCTGTTATTGAAAAGAGGGGGCTCTAGGTTGTGGTGGGGGCAATGCCAATTGGTTTGATTGTGGGGCAGACTGCTGGAAGGGTTGTCTAGGTACAAATTATGTTGTGGATGTGGTCTATAATATAGAGCTTGCTGCTGCTGCTGGGGTTGCTGATAATTATCTTACTTCCACCTCAAATTAGGGTGGTTTCTCTATTAATACCCAGCAGGCGGTTGTTCATATGATTGGGCAGCATTTGCATGCTTCATAATCAACTCAAGAAATTGACCAGCTAATAGACAATCCACAAGTGAGTGTGTTGGTGATTGGCATATCAGACATGCCTCTTCCACTTGTGCAGCCATTCTAGGTTGCATCACATTCATCGACTTATTAAATTTCAGGCTTAGACTATCCACCTTTCTTTCCAGGTCATTGGACACATTGACCTCATACATCCTTCCTCTAGAGGTGGGTTCCTTTACCATTTTAGTTGGAGTCTCAATGTCATTTTGGGACAGAGACTCTTGCTACATGAAATTCTGACTGATTATATCAAAAAGTTCCCAAGCCTCATCAGCAGTCCTGTGGAGATAAGTACCCCCACATGAGGCATTCACCATATCCTTGCTCTTGGGATCAATTCCTTGGTAGAAGCTCTGGACAAGCTGCCACTGAGGAATTTAATGGTGTGGACATTGCCTCAATAGTTCTTTAAACCTTTCCCATGCTTGATGGAAATCTTCAGTTGAGAATTGAACAAAGAAAATTATGCTCTTCCTCAACTGGCAAGTTTTAGACATAGGAAAAAATTTAGCCAAAAACTGACATTGGAGGTCATTTTGAGATTGTATGTTGTTTGCTGAGAGCATGGAGAGCCAAGTTCTAGCTTTATCCTTTAATGAAAAAGGAAAAAGCCTCAGTTTGGTGGCTTCCTCTCCCAAGCCAGCAATATTGAATGTGGTGCATAGGGCAAGGAACTCATCTATGTGCTTATATGGGTCTTCTTTACTTAGCCCATGGAATGATGGCAGCATTTGGATCGTTGAGGATTTGATTTCATAATTTCCTTCAACTGTAGGAAATTGAATGAAGAAGGGGATGAATATACCCCTGGTGCATAGTATTCCTTCAATGTTCTCTGTTGCTCACCCATCACAACTGGCTCAATATTAATAGCAAGGGTTTGTGTGGTCTGCCTAAGTTTAAGGGCTCTCTCTATATCAGGATTTGGAGGTTTTAAGTCAGGGTTAAGAGACCTTCTTCCCAGCATACAACACACACACACAACAAGTAAAGAGAGACCTTACAACATGCTTAAAGAATGATAAACTAAGTTACTAATAGACTATTGCTGAAGTTAATGCATTAATCAGAAAGGAAAGAATAAGCAAGGGAGAGGGAATGCAAACTAAGGCAAGCAAGCTCTAGCTGCAGCTTCTAACTCCTCTTTTTACTGCTATTCCAGATCTGTAGAAAACTAATTTAAATTCAGTAGTACTTTTATTCAAACACAGTAAATACAACAAATGAATTTATATAAAAATAAAATAAAAACTCAGATCTACTATTTAGATCAAAGATCCCCAATTGCGACATAAAAAACTTGTTTGTTCAAATAGCTGTTGTTGTTATTATAAATCAAAGAAGGGAGTTAACTGGAATGGAACAACATTCAAAAGACAACAATCTAAAACATAGTCCTGCAAGATCTAGGGGCATGTTGAAGCAAGTTTTAAGAAGTAAGGGTTTGTCCCACAAAGAAATTTGATCTAAGAACCTAAGGGTGAATAGTAGATCTCCAGATCTGACAGCATTAACCTAAACTAGAAAGCAAAGGTAAAGAGAGGGAGTTTTGGGTGTCACTATCCACTAAATTAGAAAATTAAAGAACATATCTATACTATAGAAAGGGTTTTAGAAGAGATGGAAATGGATCTAGAAAGTAAACTAGAAAATGGTGAGAAGTAATAAGATTGGGGCTGAGACCTTTACTGAAATAGGGGTTGATCAAACAGAGAAAGGGTTAGACCCCATCATTCCTTCATTTGGCTGCAAGCCAAACGCAAGGATATAGAATTTGATCCAACCCTAATGATATGGAATAGTCTTAGGGTTGTGATCTATCCACTAAGTGGTCACAGATCACCCTAGGGATAGATTTCAGTCAAGGGGATTGAGATCAAAACATTAAAAATCACTGTTACTTCTATACATGAAAGGTTACAAGCTCTTGCATCCATAGGTACATGCAATCCATAAAATTCTTGATGAGAAACATAAAAAATATCACAGATTGAATGAATCAATATAAACAACTTTCATTGCTATAATTAAAACTTACAATGATCAGCTCTCCAAGCTGGCTCTCCAAGCTGCAGTCAATACAGATTCCAATTCTTTACAAATTTTCACTACCTTTTTATAGTAAAAACACTATCCTATCTATTACAAAAGATCTTAGGCAGCAAGTGCTGAGCTAAGGAGAGAAGAAAAGGAAAAAGATGACCTAACCCTAACACTAGTCTCAGCATAGAAAAAACCTCTAGTCTAAGAGCCAAATTAGGAAAATGTTAGATGCCTCATTTTAGCTAACACTAGAGCTTATATACAACTTCCACAACAGATCTCTATGCCTTGGCCAATCAGAAAGCATGAAACTCCAGTTAGTTAGGCTTCTGCATTGTGGCCCAATTATAGCCAAGTGTTGCTTAGGTTAGAAGGGAATGGATCTGCATGTTGGGGCATGTGCCACAGAGGCTGTGGAATCCCAAAAATGTCCCTGTGTACTGACTGAGAAGTTGGGAACCCATGCCTCGCCAAGATGAATGGTTACATTTTGCCTCTCACGTGGTTCTCGCGTGGTTGCTTTAGTTACAGAAGAAGGCTCGCCAGGTTCCCTAGTGGTGCAGATTGAGCAACCCACGAGGATGAGTGCTGCCTATTATGCATCTCGCACAGATTTTGCATGGATGAATTAGCCGCTGAAGAATGCTCACTAGGTTCCACTACTATGAATAATGCAACTCGGACAAATGAGGCTCCAGGTGGTTCAGCTCGTGAGGACTTCTCCAGGATTAAATGTAACTCGTGAGGGTTCTCGACAGGATCAATTCTTGCTGTCTCACATGGCTGGCTTTGATTTTCAAGTGCGCGAGAGCTTAGCGACAGATTTTCTGAAGCTGCCTCTGCACGAGAACTAAGCGACGGATTTCTTGAAGCCTGTGTCTTCGTGAGAACTTGTTGAGCAGATAATAGCTTGACTATCTCAACCTCGCGAGAACTACGTGAAGGGGCCTTCTGACACTCTGATCCTCACGAGGACTACGTGAGAGAGTTTTTTGAAGCTCTTCTGCCATTGAACTGCACAAGATCTTCTCGAGAGCTTTAAGTGCTACAAGCTCTGACTTCGTGAGATCTTTGTGAGCAAGTTTTCTACATACTTAACCTCGCGAGAGCCATACGAGGCTTCCTTTTAGTTCTCTGTTGTTGTACACAGTCTGCTGCAATAGTCTTCTCTGCTTGGGTCCATCTTCCTTCCATCTGTTGGACTTTTAAGGTCCACTTAGGCAACAAAAATGCTCACCATGGTGTGTACCACCATGGTGTACCCTCTATTCTTTAATCAGCTACAACCCTTAGCTTTAAAACTCTCGCTCTTCTTGGCCTCCAAAGTGTGGACTGTTGGACTAAACAACAATTTTATTCATAACTACAAAACATGCTCAAGAGATTATTATTAGATGGCTCCAAGGTGTAGCAAAGGCTAGGTTAAGAGGTGAAAAGTGGCATTTTTCAGTGACTAACACGCACCGACCAACGAGCAGCCTCCATCGCCTCAGTCTGAGTCCCCTGTGTAATATGCATCTCAACAAGCAGGTCCTCATGACTATGCGTTTCTCCGAGAATTCGCCTCGCTCTCGGAGCGATGCGCGCCCGCACCACCTTCAGATGTGACTCCTCGAGCTGACGAGCCTACATAATAACACAAAATCAAGAACTGAGCATACTCGCGAATGAAGGAAAAGCTGAAGAAAGAACCAAAAACATACCAGATCTGCCCTCTCTTGAAGAGGGCTCTCGACAGTCGTAGTAGTCACTGGATTGGCATGCAGCGCAGGAGGATCCTCAAGCATAGATGGCTGTCACACAAAACCCCAAAGAAGGAAAGCACATTAGATAGTATCATGGCTGAAGAACCAAAAATTAAATATAACTACACCAGCTATAATATACCTGAGTAGGGATAGGAATAGACTCCTGAGGAGGAGCCTCAGGAGCCAAATCAGGAATCACCTGCACAAGAACCAAACAAACCAACAAAACACGTTAGATAAAATTAAATCGACAGGAGCAAAATAAATTAATACACACACATCATACATGACTCTCGGGAAGTAAAGAGGCAGTTGCCGCCTCCCGCGTCTAGAAGTCCTCGATGATTTGACGTTGAAAAGCATATAACGTGATGATAGTAAACCACTAGACGACACATAACCAGATAACTCAGAAGACTGAAGAAACTCACCCACTGCTCCAGCTCATCCCGAAGCTGAGCTATCACGGGGTCCTCCCGACTAGAAGACACAGCCGAAAAAGGATCGAATGCTGAAGCAGACACTTCAGCACCTGCTAACTTTGACCTCTTCAAACATGACACATAACAAATGCATCAAAAGTGATAGAATGAATGATGCTAATGATTAAACCAAGATAAATACTCACCAGTCGGTCAATCTCTGAGCGCAGGCTGGCCTCTTCCTCATGACTAGCCTGTTGCTAACCTCACAGTAGCTCGATCATCGCTGCCTGGCTAGCAACCTCACCCTCCCTCTCAGTTTGGCAAGCACAAGGGAAATCAAACAAAGCAATGATGTTAAACTAACTCAAAGCCAGACGAATATGTGTTAAACAACCAGGACAAATAAACCAACTCACCAAAGATCGTCGGGTCTCTGCTAGTTGAGCTCTCAGCTCGTCCTCCGCCCTCATGGCCTGGAAGACGGAGTTTGTCAAGGAGTGCAAAATCTCCTCATCTGGTCGAGGTGCACGTCCCGTCTGCTCCATCGCTGGGTGTAGGGCGTCTATCGCTCCATAGACACCAGCATCGAGGTAGACCTCCTCCAGTGTGGCCAGCCTCTCCCTCAGTGCTGAAGTGGACTCAAAACTGCCAACAGTAAAAGAACCACTCCCGTGGAAGGGACGCGTGATGATCCGACCACCACCGAGCTCCCGGAACTACCTCGCGAACTCGTGGGAGTCTGCCTCATCGCATGCCCCTGTAGCCCTAGTCCCCCCGACTCTAAAATCTATAATCTGAGCCACCATCCTCGAAGCAAAGTTCCAGCCAGGGGGACCGATCATCCTCTTCCCCACCCTGTGGTGAATCTCTGAGGGAGCCCTAACTGTCGAGCTACTTGAGAAAGGTGGATGCACTCTATCTTCTCAAAGGAATGGACCCATATATCCACATTGAAGAAGAGCCGCCCAGACTGTATCAGTGGCTGCTCGGCATCCTCCCCGACTGCATAGGGCCTCCAAGTCACCTACAGCCAAAAACAATAAAGCAATCATCAGTAAATCCAAAACTCAAAAGCTAAGACATTGACAACATAGACAACACTTACCTGCCCTTCATGCATGTCCTTGAAGAGACCTCGTGCGGTCTGCAAGTCTGAATATCAGCGACGGCACCCCAATGCCCTCCGCCACACATGCATCCATCGGAACGTAATAGTGATCGCCACTAGCACCCACAGGCGTAAGAAAGTAAAGTGATCGTATGCACAGAACTAGAAAGAATGCCAAAACTATCATTAAAATGAAAGACAAGACAACGAACAAGCCAATAATTAATAAAAACTCACCTAAAGGAAGGGGAGGAAACCTCCAATAGTGGCGACACCTCTCCCTCTATGCTACATCTGCTCGTAGAGGTGTGTCAACGCCGCCGCACCCAAGGCATAGGTGGGGACTCGCTCCAAATCCCCAAGAAGCGTTAGAAATAACCCTGTGACGCACCCCCGGGTAGAAGAAGAAAAAAGTATTGCCCCAAGGAAGTGCATCAAGAATACATGGAGCACAGGATCCATCGCCACTCCCAGCTCCACCACAGCCTGTCGGCATGCCATCACCGCATGAGGAGCCTCGAATGACACTCTCAACTCCGAGTAACATCTCAGAAGGACGAAGCCACTAGCAAATGTGTCAAAGAACCAGGTGACACGGACCTGCCCCGATCTAGACCCACTAAATCGATATGCGACTCCAAGAATCTCCTCGCATAGTACTAGATAATCCCCCTCCATCTGGCTGGTCGCTGGCTCCCCCTCGAACCTAAGTCCGGTAATGTGTGGACCCAGTCCTTTGGGGTCAATAGCAACATCCCAACTAGGAAGAGAAGTGCCTGCTGCTCCTCCCTCCACCTCTCTAAAATTGCCCCGATCAGACCCCGATCGACTTGGATGGGCTCCAACTCCAAGATTGGCCTGAAGCTGAAAGACGTCAATCGTGACTGCTAAAACTCAAGCAAAGCATGGTACAAGGCATGGGACTCCGACCACGCAATGTTGATAGCCAGCACTGGGGGCTCCTAACAACTAATAAACAACAAAAACAAAACAAACGAGAAAGAACAAAATAGGACTAACACCTATGACTACAAAAATTGATAAGAATTACAAATAACAAGCAAACCTAATCCTAATAGCATAAAGCAATAAAACATAAGATCACAAAATGAGTCTACCAGAAGAACGTAAGAAATGATAAAATTAAGACAAAATAATAAAATAAACATGAACTAAAGCTAGATACAAAAGATGATGCATGAATGCGCACACACACTACACTAGATGCAAATTCAACGTAAATTAAAGTGTTTCTAGATCCTAAAAATCTATGTCATAACTTACATGCCTAGGTAAAAAAAAGAAGACTCTTGCTCACGGGTACCTACCTGGTCTCGCGCAAAGAACTCCTCTAGAGGGATGCGTATCGTACCCTCACCCTGATGAAGGGCAACATCATCATCATCATCCTCATCACCACCCTCCGGTGCATCCTCCCTCACTACCACCTCAGCACCGCCCTCCACCATGGCCTCAGTGCCAGTACGAGCCTCAGAGGTCTCACTAACCTCTTCGCCATCATCTGCTCCATCTCTGAAGCAGTCTTGTAAAGGAAATCACTACCCTCAAACTCCATCTCAGGATAAGAAGCTCGAGAAACTGAGAAGAATGGAAGAAACGACGCTCGAAACGGACGGACGAATTGCAAAATATCACGAAAACACGGAGAATCGGGCACTAAAGAGCAAGGAAGCAAAGAATCAAGGAAAAAATGGATAGCATGGGCGCGACTTATATAGAGCGTGGCTTAATTTTGTGCCATGAAACAGGCGCTCAGTTGGATCGAGCGTCGGAACACTAGCGCATAATCCTAATCGCGCACCTCTAAAAATGCGTGCAATTGAGTTGTTGCCCGCCCAAAATTCAATCACACACTCAAATTCCTGCACACAATTCAAAAAGTCACTGGCACAGTGACCGGTCGACTCTTCTATTACGTGCAGCCGACAGGGCACGTAATTGGAATGAGCGCCCACTACTAGACACGTAATTGACCTTACAGATGTCTGGATTGTGCGCGCCTGCCCTGGGGTGCCATTCAATTAAACGCTTGGGCTGTTGTGCGTAATTTCCCAAGCACAACAAAAATATAGCTAACAGCAGTAGCCAGGGATGGACTTCTACACTTAGTCACATTTAGGACTATACCTATAGCCCAAAGCTTACATACCTATGTCTAGGCACTCCGAAAATTATTTTAAAAAAATGCCTCCCTACATACTTAAAAATTCAAAAGGTCGCTGCCACTAAAAACACCTAAACACGCCAAAGCTCATCAAAACCCAAACTAAGTCAACACTAAACCAAACTAAAACTAAAAAAAAGAAGTACCGTTGATCCTAAAATTACACTCAACCAAACAAATTAGCTAAATCAAATCAAAATTAAGTTGAATTCAAATAATTATAAAAAGTTCTTCTCATAAATATCAAAATTATTACAAACTACACCGAGGGCATCTCCTCTGAATATACAACATAAACTAAGGGCTTGAAAATCAGCACGTTCAGGCAGTACGTGCCCGAATCTAAATTTTAAGAGAGAAAGACAATGGAAAAGCCTGGGGAAGAAGCACATCTTGAACGAATTCTAACAAAAATTTTATCTTCACTCCGTAATTCCTATGAGATGCTGCTTATGATGCAATCCTTCAAGTTACATGATCAAACTTCAGCATTGCAGAGCCCCGAGTTGGTAGAAAAGAAAGAGTGACTCATAGAAAGACACTTAGGAGTCGATGCAAACACCCACGAAGTGTCATCACAAAAATCCCCCAAGGGAAGACTCACAAGAGATTAATTCACAGAGCCTACCAAGAAGTAATTGGCGTAGATCATGTGAACTCTGACATAGCTCTTTCCTTTTTTTTCCTTCCGCCAACCTTTAACCCTTCCATTTCTTTCGCCAACAGGGTGGCACTTTGGGTCAGATTAATATCATCAACCCTAACACCACCCCCAATTCCCAATACCGCTCGTCCTCAAAAAAAAAAGAGTGAAAAAGAAAAATAACAATAATAAAATAAAATAATTACAAACCTCTTTGGGCATAACACTCGGGATACAAAATAGAAGGGAAAAAAAGACATTAAAATAAAAAAATGCCCCAAAAATTACAAATATTTTACAAATCCAAAAAAAATATTCAAAATAAAACCCAAGCCCTTACCCAAAATTATACCCCTTACACTACAATTCAACAAGTGTCACATTCACCAAAACCCTCCATCTGATTTAATCCAAAGCCAGACACATACCCCCTAAAAGACCATCGTCCATGACAAACTTAGATTAACGAATTAACACACAACACTTATCCTTCAAGAAACACAAGTCCAAGGCAAGTTAGATAGGCCAATAAGATTGAAACATCTAACACCCATCTAAACCTTAGGAATTAAACTCACCTTTGACAAGTGTCACCTCAAACTAAACCTTGAATTAAAACAAACAAAATTCATACCTTAAATAAAACAAATGCCAAAATTCCTTAAAACTCCCTAAAATAAAACTCTAACCCATATGGACCACAAGATAACCTCAAAAAAGAAAAACCTTAAACCCTTCAAAACAAATCCTACATAAGTCAAAATCCAAAATAAAATCAAATAAAATCCTAAATAAATAAAAAAAATAGATCAAAAAAAAAATTTTAATAGACCAGATAAATCCTAAATAAATCCAAGAACGATCAGATAAAATTCTAAATAGAATCAAATAAAGTTAAATAATAAAATTCTAATAAAATCCTAAATAAAATTAGATAAAATTCTAGATAAAGTTAAATTCTAATAAAATCCTAAATTAAGTCAAATAAAATTCTAAGTAAACAAATAAAATCCTGATAAACCAAGCAAGCTGAATAAAGTTGAATAAATCCCAGAATAAAATCAAATAGATGCTCAGAATAAGATAAACAATGAATTATAAACATGAATGAAACAAACAAAATAAATAAAACACCTCTTAATTTATATAATGAAATTTTACATCTATCACCGGAGGCCATACCTCCTAAACATACATTCCGAGACGAAAGCCTAGAACCTAACCTACAACCTAGAGCCTGTTGTTGCTTCTTAGTGTGCTTGATTTATTTGTGTTTTGAAAACAGGTTTGCAACTGCTAAGTTATAATGAATCTAGAATATTAAAAAAAGTAAAGAAATATCAGCACAGATAGAAGTGAATTAGCCTGCAAGATCAGGGCCAATTGTAGCAAGTTTTAAATGTAAGTGAGTAAAAGATCGTCCACAGGGAATTGATTTAAAATTTAAGATAAACCTCCAGATCTGAGCTACCAGATCTGAACTCTGATCCTATCTACAAAGCACATAAGATGGGAGGTTGAATTTGTCACATTAACTAAATGATAAAAGTAAAAATTAAACTAAGTGATCCAGATCTGAGTTGGGGAAACGTTTGAGGTAAACTTATACAAAAAATGGAGAAGTAATATCTAACTTTGATTTGGTCCTTGAAATCTAATGAGAATAACTGCAGCTCAGCAGAGGTGATCCAATCTTCATCTGGCTACAAGCACAGATGTAAGAGAGATAAATCTAATTCAAGGATTAGGCTTACACTTATGGCTATGGTATGTCCACTTTAATGGCCCCAAACCATCCAATAGTGTTTAATCCAAATCCTCGATTCAGAACAGGAAACATCACTACAAATGCTGTAAGAGACTAGGTTACCAACACTAATTCTTACAGGATTAATGAATCAAGGGAAATTGCATGCAAAACAATGAAGCTAAAGGAGTCTAATGTACTGAGGAGATCAGAGGGAACCCTTGACATGAGTCCAATGGAGAATGCATAGTTTACAGCAACCTTTTAAAATCCACCATTACAATTACAGAGCACGGCTTAACAGCTCTCGGATTTGCAGTCTTGGATGCAAACTCTCCTTTGAATTACAACAGTATCTCACAGCTCTCAAATGCAAGTACAAAGTAGGCTATTACAAGGATTACAGACAAGCTGTCTGGCTGGGAAATGGGGGATTAGAAATGAAACTCAAAATCTGGATACCCAAATTGGGCAAATGGTTCGTCTATTTATAGTTTTCCCTAAGCCAGCTCAGATGTGTATCAACCAATAGGAGTCGAGCACAAGGATCCAGATCTATTTTGGCCAATCAAAACTGCTTGATCTGGTTCAGCCAATCAGGTGATAGAAGCATCAATTCTGTTATGTAATTCAAAAATCTGTTTGAGCTTCTAGAAGTTCCCGCCAAGTAATTTCATCTTTTGGTGTTCACATGGGGTGGAATATGCCTTTGGTTCGTGCTCAGAATCTTCCGGAATGTCCTTGGATTTTAAAATGCATTGGGAAGCGTGTAACAGATTACTGAATTGCCCTTGTTAAAGCTGTGAATCTCCAGAATACCTTTTCGCAGAGCTTAAGGGTCTTTTCGCAAAGTGCTATGACTTCTGAAGCTCTTCTCGCACAGATTAGAGACCTTTTCGAAAAGAACTGTAACTTCTAGAGTTCTATTTGCAAAGCTTGGGGACCTTTTCGCAAACTTCAATCTTCTCTTCGAGGAGTTCAGATGCTCTTCGAAAGCTACGCCTGGAGTTTTAGTCCTTTTCGCAGAGTTCAAGGTTCTTTACGAAAAGTGCAGGTTCTTTGCGAAAAGAACTCTGTAGTGCATTTCTCTATTCGAATTGTTCCCTGCTTCGCCTACAGGTCTTTGCCTCTTTACTTTAGACCTTTCAACAGCTGATGAGGTTGTTTCTTCACTTCCTTTCTTTGGACTGACATGGATTGTCATCTTTTTGGCACTTTTAAGCTGCTTTTATGGTTAAGCCTGTCTTTATTGTTAGCTGCAACATAGGCACTTAAAACACTTATTTAGTTCTCTCAAGGGTCTATCAAGGCCCAGATTAAGGGGTGAAAAATGGTATTTTCCAGTTCTCAACTGAGCCTAACACGGAACCCAAAATGGACGCAAACCTAAAACTTGATGCACGGAGCATCCAATCAGAAGCAACAGAAAGGCGGAGAGAGGATTGGTTGGGGAACACCCTCTCCATACATTTGGAGGGCTTCCCTCCCGCCGTCTTCACCTCCTAACAATAATGAAGGATGTATGTCATCCCTCAATCCCAACACCCCACAAGCCATGCTACTTCTCCATCCAAGGCGACTTCAGAATGTGTGAAACAATGAAGATTGGAAGAAATGGCATTGAAATCTGACAGTTGTGTCACACAGTAGAAACACTCTAAACTCGTTCACTCAGATACAGAGAGAGAATGAAGAAACATGAAGAAAATTCATATATATATAAGCACTTGCCTAATTAAGCACAAGAATCATAGCGCATAATCCAATTAAGCGCAGGAAGATCTGTGCGAAAACTAAATCGTGCCACTAGATTGGGCGCACAATTAAACTGTCGTACGCCCTAAAGACCCGACGAATCAATCCTGTGTTGGAAACTTACTACGTAATCAAGTCATCTGCACATTTTGCCCCTATGGCCGGGTGACGCTCCAATCACATGCACAGAATTTGGTTCGTAATTAGATTCCATACACACGCCCAAACGCGCAATTACCCCTTTAAATCTTTCAATCATGTGCTCCCTCCCAGGTGCGCAATTGAGTTAAGCACCCATATTCAAGTGCGCAATTCCCAGCTATAACAAACACCTCAAGCAGAATACGTACTTCCAATGGAATAAACATATGCCTTCAACAAAAACCCTAATAAAACAAATATGCAAGACAACCTATCGAGACGCATATATAATCACCTAGGTCCATCACGAAACAATCAAAGCTAAGGGCATCTCCTTGTAGTCCCATTGCAATTAAGTCACCCCCTGACGACCTACTGCGAATTAACGTCTGACCTCGGTCAAAATTATTCCCTAGAGTCTCATCGCGTACTCACAAGTACACGTGACCACTCCTCAACATCCGCTGCACAAAATAAGTTGATAAAATAAGATAAAATCATCACTCACAATCCCATTGCGACACAAAGCAAAAAGTAACGGTGACAAACTAACCCACCATGCTACTCGTCCCATCACGATCAATATCACTATCCCTTATCCCATCACGTAACTGACCAGAGGGAGAGAGAACCGCTGATATCCCATCACACATCACCACGATAACCCGTGTCCCATCGTGATAGGATGCACATATCCAACGCTACCCCAACACCTAAGCTCATCGGTATAAATCAACCAGTCCCTCACGTCCCATCGAATGCCAAAACATCACCACGCGACCCCACATGCCATGTGACCAAAGGTAGGCTCGATCGATGCCCCATCGCGAGGAGCCAAGAATAAGCCTCCCAAAAATCTTGCCAAGACATCACCTATCCAAGAAAAGAGACACCATCATTGTCCCATCACAGTGTCAAAACAGCCAAAGAGCCATCAGACCAACACCTCATCACACACTCATAAACACGTCCTGTCGCAATGCAACTATAACCTGATCTTGTCATATAACCCAAGATCTGCCAAAGAAAAATAAACATAGCTTTCCCATCACATAACCGCCAATGTCCCATCACCAACTGCACTTCTCTAAAATTTTGTCGTAACTTGCTACGGCACATGACCAGAAAGGAAGGTTCATCCAAAATTCCATCACGAAGAGTCGAACCTCCCTCTGAACATCCTACCACGACAATCATCACATCCCGTCATGACGACTCCTAAATGCCCCATCACGCAATAGTCACCAGACTCCACCACAATAGAAACACATGACTGCCAACAGAAGAGAAGAGAAACTTCTTCAATGTCCCATCACACCCATCAACTAACTAGTCCCATCGCGAGCATTTCATCAAGCGACCTAGACATCTCGTCACATTCGCGGCCATCAGCCCCCACTACAACACTCAATAGAGGGGAGGATAAAATCGCTGATGTCCCATCGCGTGAGCCCACACAATGGACAAAATGAAAGAGGAAGAATAGAGCCTCTAATGTCCCATCGCAGTTCACACCCCTCCAAAATGTTCCATCACTACTCTCTCACCGAAATATAAAGCAGCACCGAAAGTCACCTAGACAATGCATAAACACCAACAAGAAGGCTTTGAGTTCATGTGCAAAAATTCACACAAAACAAGCTCAGTAGCCCGAGAGCGATAAAGCCCGCTGATACAAATGGTGTGGGTGGTTGTGTGATTTCTCATGCTTCCACAAAGAGCCTGAGTCCTTCCGATGACTTCACCTCTACACACTTTTGTCCCATCGCGTAACCTTACATACCCAACAAGGGCGAATCAAATTAGAAGGAAAGTAAACTCTCTAATGTCCCATCTCGATGCCACCACAACAGCCGACCAATCCCATTGCAAGCAAAATTCTCTCGCCAACAACAAATTAGGTAAGTAAACACCCCTATCTACTTGATATTTCCTATAAAATATAGTTATATAATATTAAGTCAAAATGTTTTCAAAACCCGTCTTTCTCGACTTGCGAATCACTGTAGTCCTCCCATAAGAGACAATCATCAATATTTGTCAAGAAAATCAAACGGAGTATTCGGCATACCAAGTATCGTCTTGACAACCATGTAAACGATCAAGTCTACAAATCCCGTACCAGTGGATCTGCTCAGCGATGTTTTAGAAGCCATATTTTTCATAAATTTACCATCAAATTGATCTTAAATTAAAATCCCTAAATTTTCAAAAAAATATATATATATATATAGTTTTAAAAATAAAAATAATAATAAATAAACAATACTAAATAAACCCTCTATTCCAATCTGTTCTATCCCCTATGAAACCGAACACCAAATATGCTCAACTTTGAGAAATTACAAATGTCCACTGGAAAGGGACACCTGACGTACCATTGGTATGAGCAATGACATGCTCGATGTGACATGCCTTACGAAAGCCATAGCCATTATATAATATTACATTTTATTATTCGGTCTCTGGACCTTGTCTCTAGACACTTGTATGACGCCCCTCGGTACCTTGACTGCGTCATTTTTCTACTGTTTAACTGCCACTTACAGTAAGTCGTGACATGCGACAGGATGCCCCTTGCACCCACAGATGAGGATATGATGATCATTCTACCGTTTGACTACCCCTTAAAGCAAGTCGCGATATGCGACGAGATGCCCCTTGCACCCATGGCTTAGGATATGCCGATTTCCCCTGTTGACTTCTACTCACAGTAGGTCACGATACGCGACTGGATGCCCCTCACATCCACGAAATATGCCTTTCGACAGCTACCACTGGGCCCCAAGTGCTCCTTTTAGCTTGCACTAATAGATAAGAAAGCCAAGCATGTCATGTCAGCATCCCCAGTCTACATTCATGATTTCCCAAAAGTGACTAGAAGGCACCTCGGAAGAGGGGTGTCTACTTCTTCAATGCATTCTTACTTTATAAGAACACGCCAAAGAGGAGCATCTATAGACACCCCAATTTACCCTCTCGGAGTATACAAACCTGTTTGGTCAACCTTTGACCTTGCCCATAACTTTCAGAGAGGACTTACCTTCTTTAAAAGCTTTAAGACCCTAACACGGGGACCATATACTGAAATAATAGTATATGGCTGTGACAACCCAGATTTTGACACCCCAAAACTCGTGCCATCGGCACGACCCTCGTGCCCCATATGCCTGCACAGAACATTTGGTATATCTACACAACTAGAAAGTAAAACATGTATTAACTAACAAATACAAAATTAAAACTCCAGGTCTATAAGATAAAGTCAAAATGTGAACCTCAAAAGACAGTTCTAATCTCATGCCACTGCATTAGTAAAAGAACCAACCTGAACCATTGGTGATGAAACAGTCGTCACCCCAGATGGTTCGCCAAAAAAATCTCACAAAATATTACATTATCTTATATAAAAGGATGGACATAGCAAGTCATACAATTCTCTCTCGAAACAATTCAAAGTACGCAGTGGGTACTCTCGAAGAAATCATCAAGAGGGGGCTCTGACTCCTCCCTAGGCACATAATCTGAATCCTCCGGATCTACATCTCCCGAAGCAGCAGTAGCTAACACTGGACCTATGATGTATAGTCTAAAAGGGTGAGCTACATCCTAGCTTAATAGGAAAGATATATGAACAGATAAATCTATCTTACTCACATACATTTCATGACATAATGGAAACATGCTTTAATTTATAGAGAATATTTAGGAAATAATTTGAGATATTAAAAGACTAAAAAAAATGTAATTGCTACACTACACATGTCATCTCATGCTCAACTGGTTCTCATATTACAACTGGGCTGGTCTCATGACTTCAATCAATTAACTTAAATAATCCTTGAGCAATATAGCATGGAGCTCCGATGAAATGCCTTCCATCGTCGTCTAATCAAACTATTTTTCATGTGATCTAACTCAAGTCCCTTTCATGTAGGCGACTGGCAGATAACTCATATACATTCCTGGGATGTCTTACTAGTGTACGGATTGACCGTCGTATCGATCACGAATATTCTGTCGAGTTAGTCACAGGTATACCACCCAGTCGGTGGGGTATTCTATAAACCTTAAATCAATTGTGCACTACATATAGTTATTCACTGTATAATTGTGCTAATTATTAGTAGTCCAAGCCCATTCATGTGTTTTCTATCACATGTACATTTGCATTAACTATACATCCCTAGGATGTCACACATTTAGATGCATCATATAGATGCCCAGTTCTCATCCACATCCCTGGGATGTCTCTTTTCTTATACTTATAACTTCCTCATTTCAGTGTATGCACATACATTAAGTTTCACACATTTTTCTTAGCATTTTAAACCCATGCACTTATCCATGCTTTAAACGAACATGCATACATAGAATGTCACTATATACGTGCATTCGTAATCAAGTGTACAAGTTCAGAACATCCCCTACCTTAAAGCAATGTCATCACTTAATCACATCAATACCACATAAGCGTCAAGCGTAACAACCATACGCCAAACCTACATTACATGAATAAAAATACTCTTAGAAATGCTCATAAGAATCTAGGGAAAGATAACTCCAAAGAACTAATCAAAATAAAATAAACATCTATGTTATACCTCGCGCAAGGGACCACTTGTCCTCGCGCGAGCGAGTACTTGTCCTCACGTGAGCGATCACTCACCCTCGCTCAAGCGATTATAATTCGCGCGAGCGACCATTTGTCATCACTCGAGCAATCACTCACCCTCGCTCTAGCGATTATAATAGAGGTCACCTGAAGCTCACCCGAGCCCTTGCGCGAGCGATCTTCCCTTTACAAAACTGTCTCATGCGAGTGAGAACAGAACATATTTTCTTTCTATATTGGTTTTCTCACGCGAGCGAACTATTATAATCGCACGGGAGAGGAATAACTACCTCTACAACTCGAGCTTCTCGAGAACTTTAATACACCAACAAACCCATCATAAATACGTCATTTAATGATCTTAATTAACTAAATACATACCTTAAATGCTAGGTCTCCCATGGATTTGGTCCATGATCTTCTTAACAAAAGAGAGTTTCAAAACCCTTTTATCCAACTCCTATCTTGATCAATCTCAAGCTCAAAACCCTTCGATCTTCCTCAAGGGTTTCACCACAACTTCCTTATCTCATAAATTTAACATCCATAAGGTAGATCTTATCTTTGGGTCAAAAGAAAATCCTATCTCTAAATTTGTCTACAACTCAAACCCTCTTTCTTCTTATTCTCTATTTCACTCTCTCTTTACTCAAGCAAAAAGGATACCCGTATTGGGACTCCTCCCCCTTTTCTCTAACTTGCAAGGAGCTAGTGTGTTACACACACACACCCATACAATTTGTTTCACATCACTTACTCCTATGTCCAACACATACACTTAAAAGTGTATAAGGCAAGTGTGGTTCCCTTGTGACCCACAAACACGCAAGCATAGTGCAGGTCGCACATGACCTACACTATTCCAGGGTTATTACAATGGCTGAACACAGGCTGAAACAATAGCCTTGTGGATCGGACCCCACTTTGTCTCGGCAAAATCTTGAATTACGCGCCCACACAAGTGTGCGCAATCCGATTGCACGCCCCCTAGCTAGCGGGCAATTGGTCCCATTGGACCAAGGTCGCCCTTTCTGTGACCCGCCTTAGAATTATATTGCGCGTGCTCTAATCCAATTGCATGCCAAATCACTGACGCGCAATTTGTCCAATATGGACTGGCCTCTAACCTTCTAGAAGCTGCCTTAAGGCCCTATTGCGCATCCAAACTAGTACGCGCAATCGATTGCGCGTTCTGTACAAGGCGCGCAATTAGTTCTAACTTGATTAGAACTCGGACACCTGGCTGAGCCAGTCAGCCGATCACTCATTGAGTCGGTCACCGACTCAAGGCTATTAAGCACCTAGGATAGGGTGCATTATCAGAATAAGCAAACCAGATTGAGCGTGCAATCAGTTAATTGCACACCTCCAATAGGGAGCGCAATTACCCGAATACCTATGAATAGACCCCTACCCCACACCGAAATGGACAGCAAGCAATTGAGTTTTCAAGTTCATTTCTTTTGAGTTTAGGGATTTTGAGACTTTCTCTTTAGCACTTAGCTTTAGGCAATTTCTTAGTCCTAGTTTTTAATTACTTTTCCAGTTCTAGATTCTAGTTCTAGTTTTAGTCCTTAATTTTGTAGATTTTAGATTTTAGTCTTTCAATTTCTAGTCTTAGGTATTAGTTCTAATTCTAGTTTTTAATCTCTAGTTCTTAGCTTCTAGAACCAGTCCTTAGATTTTGATTCTAGTTTTTTAACCATAGTTTCTAATTCCGATTCTTAATTTTAGGTTTTCGATTCCAACTCTTATTCAAACTCTTAGTGCCCTTAATTTTTGGTTCTAGGTTTTACTTCCTAGAACCAGTTTTTAATTTTAGTTTTAAGTTTCGGTTTCTGGTCCTTAATCTCTAGAGCCAGATTTCAGTCCCAAATTATTTTCAAAATTCTAATCCATAATTTTCTCGTTTTGATCTAAGTCTTCAAAATCGTAATTTCCCAATAAAAATCATATTTTCAATCTATATTATTTTTAAAATGACCTTTAGCCAACCGATTTTCCCAAGGGAGCTTACGGAGGGTACCCAGGAACGGGGCCAATCCTTGTTAGCATAGCGGGCCAAACCCCCTTTTTTTAGATTCCTAGTAGAAGTAGGAAACTTATAATAATTAGATTCCTAATAGAATTAGGAAACTTAAAATAATTAGATTCCTAATAGGATTAGGAAACTTAAAATAATTAGATTTCTAGTAGAAATAGGATATTTAAAATAATTATATTTCTAATAGAATTAGGAAATTCAAAATAATTAAATTTCTAGTGTTAGTAGGATGCTTAAATTGATTAAACTTCTAATAGACTTAGAAAACTAAATTAATTAGACTTTTAATAGAAACAGGATACCTTAGTTAATTAGGCTTTTACTAAAAATAGGACAATTATGGTAATTAGATTTTTAACAGAACTAGGATACCTAGGTTAATTAGAGTTCTAATAGACTTAGGATATTTTGATTAATTACACTTCTAATAAAATTAAAACACTTAAAAGAATTAGACTTTTAGAATAATTAAGATACTAGAAATAATTAGATTTCTAACAGAATTAGGACACTTAAGATAATTAGACTCTTAATAAAATTAGGATATTAGATTCCTTGTAGAATTAGGAGATCAATACCAATTAGACTCCTAATAGGATTAGGACTCTTAGGTTAGTCAAACTTCTAATCAGATTAGGACTCTTAGGTTAGTTAGACTCCTAGTAGGATCAAAAGATTAGTTTAATTAAATTTCTAGACTAGTTAGAAGATTAAATTAATTAGACTCTCGGTAGAATTATGATAACTAAAGAAATTAGATTTAGGATGAGAATAGGAAAATAGAGCTAACTAAATTTGCAAGTGACCCAGTGTTGCTGACGTCGGCAGGCCGACGATTCAGTAAAGAAGTCAAACCCACACCCTGAAAGGCGTGATCAGTGACGTGTTGCATGTCGATGAATATCTGTAGCTAGCGATCACAATGAACCAGGTATTAGGATTTACCACTTATATTTCTGTATTTTAATTTACCATTCATCATTTTCGTCAGAGTCCACATAGTCCAAATTGGGCAACTCTTTCCAGGGACCGAAAGGAACACAAAAAAAGTGTGTACCAACACTAATATGTGAAAGATTGGAAATAAATTGACCTCTATCATCTGATTCAAGGCAGTCAATGGGGTCAAGAGTATAACCATTAGAGGCATGAAAAAAGTTTGCATGGGAAAAATTGGGACCTTCGTAATAACATAGTAAGGATTGTGTGAGAAAGAAAGTGTTTTTAAAGGTTGTTTCAAGAGAAAGTATTTTTAAAAGCTTATTGCAAACATTTTAAACTTTAACTTGTTGAGTTAAAGTTTTTCTCATGACTAATATGATGTTACAATTTGGGGTTTTTCAAACAACAAACTTTGGAAATTGGATTTTTCTATAAATGCGGAAAGTTAAGGGGTTGTATATAAATTTGAAACTTAATAAGGGTTAAGGAGTTTCGTATATTATACACTAATTATATAGTATATAATATAGACTATAGTGGTATATACTAAGTATATAGTATATAACATATACTATAGTAGTATATATAGTATATAATATATACTATAGTAGTAACTAAATATTATATATTATAAACTAACTATATAGTAACTATAGTAGTATATATTAACTATATATTATACACTAACTATTATAGTATTATATTATATATTATACAATGTGTACACTATCTATATATATAGAGGGCCGGCGATATGCACCCGGACATAGAGATATCTCTGCGCCTATTGATAGGAGCTTGACACGTATCGCCTTTTTCCCTGATGCGACATCCAACCTTTTCCTCATTTAACCCTACTTTAACCATAGTTACAACTGACAAATCCGAAAGGCAAAGCGTGGTGAGGCAAAGGGGTTACATTCCTAACATCATGATTTGAGGATGATTACATTTGAAAAGACCACCTTTTATGAAGTGCTTACGCTTCTATGAATGAGGCGAGTGTGCTTACTATATAGCGCGCTATCGTGATTATCAAGAAGCATAGCACCTCGGACAACGCCCAACAAATGACAGGAAGCGATGTATGACGTAATATTATTTATTACCGTTGTTAGAACATTAAATGAGAAGTGGAACATGACATCGTGATTTTCAATGGTTATCATTACAATTGGAGATGACTATTTAAGGCGCCTCTTCGGCAAGATCGGTTGCGCTAATCATGCTTACACCTCAGTACGAAGCATTTTCTCTTTGTATAAGATGAACAAACACTTCATCACCTAGCACTATCGAAGTGTTAGCGCTCCATCATGGAATGGAAGACTCTAACATGTAGCACGTTTAAGTTGACATTCGAAAAGACCATGTTCTTCTAAACGATTATGCTTCAAGAAAGGAGGTGATTGTGCTTCCTATACGGCACGCTATCACGAATATCATGAAGTGTAGCGCTTCGAGCTGCGCCCAGCAAATGACAGGAAGCGACGTAAGACCTAATATCATATAATACCGTCGTCATAACATTAAATGAGAAGTGGGTGCATGACATCATGGTTTTCAATGGTTATCCTTACAAATGAAAATGACTATTGAAGGTGCCTCTTCAGGGAAAACGGTTGCGCTCCTTACGCTTACGCCTTGGTACGAGGCATTTGCGCTTTGTATAAGACGAATAAACGCTTGTTCACCGGGCACTAACACGACTATGTCAAAGCGTTAACGCTCCATCAGGGAATGGAAGATGCCTTCCATATTACACGTAGCGCATTTTAGTTGACACATAGCACTCTTTTGTGCGAAGCGACTGCCGACCTTACTTCATTTATTACCATCTTCAGAGCATTAAATGAGAAGTGGGGCATGACTTCATGATTTTCAATGGTAATCATTACCATTTGAAATGACTATTGGAGGCACCTCTTCGGGTAGACCATTTATTAGCCGAATGTTTTGCATTTATTGCTTGAATGTTTAGCATTAATGGCTCCTCTGTCAAAGGAAGTATGGTTCCCCAATAAAACTGCTAGCACTCTGATAGGAAGTGCCAGTGCTTTCTTTTGTTTGCGCTTGACGCGACTAACAGAAAGCGTTAGTGCTCCGTATATGACACGAAGTGCCCCAAATAGTCGACACCACACTTTTTTGTGAGAAGCGGCGCCTCACCTCACCGTATATAATTTATTATCATTGTCAGAACATTAATGAGGAGAAGGGAGAGGCGGGCGGGATTACGGCATCTGACATCATGTTGTGCAATGGCCATCATTCCCATTTGAAAAAAATTATTTAATGCGATAATTTTGTTTCTTACAAATTCACAAATTACTTTTCACCTTTGTCCTCCCAATTTTCATCTTCTCAGAGTGCAGTAAAAAGCATCAAAGCAGCGAAACCTTATTTCTGCATCTAGTAACAAGGTGACTGTCCTTTTATTTTTGTTTCACTTTAAAAATGCCAAATAGAAGCTCCATCCCTTCCATAGATGAAGCGTTTGCTCCTCAGAGAGGGGCGGGGATGCCTTAGCGCATAAGCTTTTGGAGCGCCGCTCCTATTCTTACTACCTTCTTCTCTAAACTTCTCCTTTTTCTGTTTCACATATTTTGAAGATGGTTCTCAAGACTCCAACAACTAAGTGCACCATTGGAAAGTGCTGGGTCATTTATGATGAGACATCTGAGCAAAGGAAAAATCTTCATACGCAGTCGGTCTTCAAGGTATTCTTTGAGGCTCCAAAGGGCATGATAAGCATCAATAGCCTCCTTGAAGAAATCATCAAGTTCTGGGTCGAAGGTAAGGTTTGGAATTTTGGGAAAGGCAATATCAAATTTTGAGCCCTTGATTTTTCCTTAATAACTAGTCTTCGAGTGAGCGTCCCCCCTCCTTACCCTTCCCTCTCTAAGATTCCCAAAGAACAAACCATTAGAGATAGGATTTTCAGGGGCCTAAAAGATGTAAAGAGGGGAGACATCATTGTTGTCATTAACAGAGTTGAGCAGGATGCTGATGAGGACTCTTTGTAACTCTCTCTATTGTTCATCCTCACCACCGTCCTCTTCCCAAACACAAAATACACCCTCAAGGAGTCTTACCTCGACCTCGTTGATGATCTCTCCAATTTCAACGAATATCCATGGGGCGAGGCCGCATAGAATAACCTTCTAATGTGCATGGACAAAGCAAAGAGGAAGAAGGATATAGCTGAGAAGGCAAAGGCAAACCAGGAATATAATATTTACGGCTGCACTACTGCCCTGTAGGTAATGTCATCTCCCATAATGTTCTATTTTATTTCCTACGAAGGCTGCCCATTAAAAAGTTCATCAAAGTTTTATTTTATTTTTCTCAGATCTGGGCATATGAGATAAACTACAGGTGCGCCCCAGCCAAGCTTCTTGGCAAAGCCTGCTTCCCAAGACTGCTAAATTGGGCAGTGAACTACAATATGAGGAAGTTATACATCACGGACTTCAAGAATAAGATAAATTTGATACAAGATGACATCGCATCCAATTGTCGGCATTGTCGCTACAATGCGCTTCTTTGTAGATCGTTTCCAAAAGAAGCGATGGTGCCTCTAATATGAGCGCAATCACTTCCTAAATTTTTTATCAGTAAAAAATAATGTGAAACATCTGTCATCCTGTAGGGCTTCCAAGAACTGGAGACCACACTCCATGAGTTGACCCTGTCTGTGGTAGCAGCCGTACTGCGAACAGGGCAGAGACGGAAGCAGATGAATCACCTGCAATCCCACTCATTACTTTGCGGAGGAAGAAAATAGGCATTGATGTTATTCACATGAAATTAGAGGAAGAGGAAGAAGAGGAAGAAGAAGAAGAGGCTCCTAAAGCCTGTAAATCTACGTAGAGCAAAAGGCTTCGATGACCTCAGTCTAAAGGTTTCACAGCTGGAACAAGAGAACCAGAAACTGAAGGATCCAGATTTGCTAGGATCTTGAAGGAACATGGCTATATTATTAATCGATTGACCATCATCCAGAATGATCATGCATCTCTGAAGGAGAATTTGAGAAAATTATTTGAGGTATGTGAAGCACTGAAGCGCAATCGCTTCTGAAATATTTTGTCAGTCGAAAATTATCCAGAATGATCATACGCTTTTACATGACACTCCAATGCTTCAAATGTGAAGCACCAATATCTCTATACCAGGCACATACATTTTTGTCATGACGTGTCGACACTTCTCATGTGAAGCGTCGAAGCCTCTACCTGAGGCACCTACGCTTCTTCATGAGGCGCCAATGCTTCTCTATGAAGCGACGACTCATTGACTATGATGCGTCGACGCTTTAGAATATTAGGGGTGAATGCTTCTTATTCTGCAGGTATTAGTCAGGGCCCTAAAACCAAAGTCTATCCTAAATATGTGCCAAAGGAAAAAAGAACTTCCGCCCGAGGAGTTCTATCCGTAGATGAGTTTCAGCTTAGATTTTTGGACTCGATATAGTATAGTAACTTTTGTGGAATGTTAGAATCAGTTTTGTTTGTCTACCTATTGTAACTCATACCACTGTTTAGGTGACGATCATCCGTCACCGGTGGACTTTTTGGTGTGGTTTTCATGTTCTATATATCTATATATATATTAGAATCTCAATTATTTCCATAACTTATTACCATATGATATCTGTCTTTGATTTTCGTAGATAGATTTATGATATCCGCTTTGATTTCTACACATCTGAATAAGAGATCTACTTTGATCTCATTTTCGAACTCATCGGACGGTCCAATTTTCCCATAAATCCATACAAGGAAAATTGGGTCGTCACAATTACCACTTGGGAAGGACTGTAGTCCAAGTTTTTGAACAAGTACTT
The DNA here is from genome assembly GCA_021018995.1 of Chloranthus sessilifolius. Taxonomy (NCBI): domain Eukaryota; kingdom Viridiplantae; phylum Streptophyta; class Magnoliopsida; order Chloranthales; family Chloranthaceae; genus Chloranthus; species Chloranthus sessilifolius. Next base: position 91,056,890 of record CM037585.1, on the reverse strand, counting down.
TCCAATTGGTAAAACTAATCAAATTCACGAGGCAATTCAAGACTTTAGGCAATTGCTTGGAAAATTATTTCATGAGAGCTGGGAACGCATGAAGAATTTATTGAGAAAATGTCCTCATCATGATGTGCCAAATTGGTCTATTGCGCAAAGTTTTTATCAAGGGTTAACTGAGAACAACAAGTCTACAGTTGATGCCATAAGTGGAGGAGCCTTCATGGCTTAAAATGGCTAGCAATCTTGGAATTTATTTGAGAAACTAGCTGACAATTCAAAGCAAAAACCAGCTTTGCTGAGATCTGACCCAGATGTGATTCGCCACACCCCACTCGCCAGGGGTGGTCTTTACGATGTCAGCAAGGACAAAGTAAAGGAGGATGACATTAATGGTAAGGTTGTAATGCTGGAGCAACAAATAGCATCATTAATGACTACCAAACCAAGGACTCCGAAATGGCCTACATAGCCTATTCAGCTTGCCAGAGCCTAACCCATGGCATGGTCGGGTGCCCAGCTGCACCATTATACCCAGATGCGGTAGAAAACGAATAAGTTATGGAATTCCAGAGGGGAGATTACGGGAATACATATAACCCGTCGTGGAGGAATCCTCCAGGATTTAATTATGGTTCCACAAGTGGGGCACAACTAGCACCATCTGTTGTGCAACCCCGATTTCCCCTGACCCAAGTTTTCCACCAAAGACATCAAATGCCGATTGTGCAGCCACAGTTCGATCCACCAAGCAATGCACCGATGCTGTAGTTGTTCAGATCCTTTGGGATTTGCAACAATAGTCACATTAGCATTCAAAAGACTTATCTCAACTCGCTCAATTCTCTCATGTGCTTCATTCACATACCTAATCCATCACAAAGTTGGAGGGCCAGATTGGCCAACTAGCTTCACAAGTGACAAAGAGAGAGTGACCAATTGCCAATGTAGCCAGTTAGTAATCCAAGAGTACAAGTGTTCCTAGGGGAGACATTCACTCCCCATAATCCAATTTGAGTTCCTCTATAACTTGCTGAGTTACTAACTCATCTATAGAACAATTTTGTAAATTATGAGTAATATTTTGTCTAATTTTAGGAATTTTGTTAAAAGGAAACCTCACAATTCAAATCGTAATAAAACGCTATCAATCATGAGGAATTCGTAAATGTGCATTGGAGCAATCTTATGGATTTATGAGCGCTCGTATTCTTCCTGATATTAAGTCCATCGAACAAATTATAGTGATTATGGTTTGGTTTGTACGAGATTTTGAATTTACGATAGCTGAAAAGCTAGAGGCGAATCAACGATTCTAGGTTATATACATTCTTGATGACCAGTTCAGTAGGTCATCACTGAAATTAGGGCCTACATATTTGTGAGAGAATACATCGGCCCCATTTTCAAACTCTCTAGTTGATCTTTCTCTTCTCCCTCCATTTTTCAAATTGCATGTAGCTAAGCCAACCGCTTTCTTTACCTACCTTGAGTCTTCTCTCTTCTCATCCAAAACCCTATCAAAGATTAACTCTCTGATTTTTAAGATTAGGGTTTAATAAAGTAACGATTCTAACTCCTAATCGGGCGAGTTCCTTTGGAAATCTCTCTGATTCAGCCTATATTATGGAATATTAATTTGATCTAGTGAATTACTACATGAGAAAAACTGCATCATGCCGAAATCGAAGACCAAGAGACAGAGGGAAGAAGATGAAGATGAGGGTAATATTTCTGATCATTCTCCACTCTTAAGGCACATCACACAGGCTACTGCCCTTATGGCTAAATAAAAAATAGAGACCACCTAAGAAGAGATCTAAGTCTTCGGGGATAGTTATCAAAGACCCACCGAAGAGAGGCTGGGGATTGAAACAAAGACTGTATCTACCCCTGAAGAAGGCATACAGCCAGATAAAGGAAAAAGGTTAGCATCTACCCAAAGAACACTGGATCGGTCCCCAACCTCTATGAAACATCACATTGTGGGGGCTGAAGTCGCAGTGGATGTTGCCTTTTGGGCAAATGTAGATGTCAGCAAAGACATAATCAAATACTTCAAAGATGTCAGGCTTAATTATTTTCTAGAGCCTCGAGCGACACCAGTCTACCATAGACTGGTAAAGCTGTTTTAGAGAAGGATGAGTAACAACAGCAAAGGTCTCACCCCAATGCTTTGTACAATTGTAGATGGGCTGACCATTCAATTGACTTAGGAAATGGTTGTTGGAGTTATGCACATGCCCTTAGAGAGACCAAAGTCGCCCAATGATAATTCAGAGGCCAATTTGCTAAGATTACCACCTCCATCTCCCGAACGTCATAAACCGTCCCCCACTTCTCCAACTCTACTACCCATGGTCACATCAATTACAGAGCAGATTCCGATTGTTAATATTATAGAAGCAAGACCTAGTGTTGAAACTCCAATAGGGGGTTTCACAAAAATGCTTAATGAAGGAGAAACACCCGCAATTGTTACCACAACAATCCTGTGCAACCGTGGGATTTGTGACAATCTCGTCGCGGCGATGCGCTCACTAACAAAAATATAGAGTTTCCACTCAGAGCTTTTGGTGTCCCGGGATACCTATATCATTTTTATAAGCACCGAAATACCACAAATATGACTCTGAATTCGGTCCACAGCAAAGGCTCTTAGGTAGGGGCTTCGATTATCGATCAGGAAGGGTTTAGGCACCCGATCAACCCGCTTAATGTAGTCTCTACTAATGGCCAAAATAAAAGTAAAGTAAAAGAAAATAAAATGGCTTCCTCTTGTCCACATGGGCCTTAAATCCTATTTGTGCCCCTCCGTTCCTACCAAAAATTTAGCGGCGTAACGGCACAAATGGCAGGATGGGAAGAGCTAATGAATAGATAGGAGAAGAAAGGGGAGAGCCGGAGCCCTCAGCCCCTTGTAGCACCGTAGAGGAGCCTTGCGTTGGCTTGCTTTTATGAGCTTTCAAAGGCTTGTATGGTGGAAATGGGAGTTTTAAGCTCTAAGTCTTGCTAGCTAAGGGGTAAAGAGGGAAGGAAAATGGGTAGCATACACCTAAACTAGGGGATCTAAGGTAGAAAATATCACTCAAAGGGGGTTTTGGAATTCTGGAATTTGTATGAGCAATGGTGCACTAAAGGGAGAAAGATCTTCTCACTTTAAGCTCTTTCTCTCTTAGGTAAAAATTCTCAACCATTAAACCAAAGGGAGGGGGGTTCTATTTATAGGAAAAGGGTGGATTAGGAGAGCGTTTAGATGCTAATCAAGGTTAGAAATTAGGTAATCTAGCATCTAACATTTCCTAGGGTTTCACGGGTTTAGAGAAGTGTGAAGGTGGGCTTTAATGGTGGATGATGGGTTAATGGTTTAGATCACTTATGGGTTGCAAATAGGTGTTAAAAGGGTGCAACAAAGTTATCAAAACACACTCTAAGGACTAAGGTGGTCAACAAGTCAAACCCTAGCTTCAAAATTCGAGACAAAAACCTGAGGTCACTGTTCATATGCCTGGCGCAACTATTAGTTGCGCAAGGCAAATGTACAGTAAAATAGTTTTGTACAGTAACCTGGAAGTTAGCTTTGCGAGGGCTGGGAGGACCCATTTATACTTGGCACAACTATTAGTTACGCCAGGCAAATTCTAGGGGAAAATGGCTTGGCGCAACTATTAGTTGCCCCAGGCAAAAATTCCTCCAAAATGACTCGATTTTCAAATGGTCATAACTTTTGATATATAACTCTGATTGAGGTAATTTTTGGCTCGTTGGAAAGCTGGAGAAGTCCGCTTTCCAATCATATATGATTTGATATTAGTAGAAGATCTCAGCTACTCCTTATACACTACTCTTCATCCATTTCCCGAGAAGGTTAGGTTTAGGGTTCAAAATGGGTTCTAAGGGTTGAGATTGGTTTCTAAAGGTTCGGGATAGGTTCCTAAGGGATCTAGGGTGATTTTTAAGGGTTTGGGGTGATTCCTAAGGATTCCATACATGCCATCAAAAGCTCATAAATGCACCTCTCTTAAAATGTGTTTCGATCAGGCCTTGGGCCAAATTTAGGTGTCTACAGATGCCCCTCTTTGCTATCTGGATCACTAATGATCGAATGCTAAAGAAAAGAGACATTTGAAGAGGCTCAAGGCATTACTGATGGGTCCACTACATTCAAAAAGAATTTTAACCATCATATGAGTAACATGCTGAGAAAATAAAAGCCCTGGATGTCAGGCTAAACATTCGTTTCTCAAGGTAATCGGTCCCCAAGCACTTAGCGAAATTACTGGGCATAACCGAGGTGGAACGAGTTGCGGAAGCCCTATATGTCAGGCCAAACATTCATTTCTCGAGATAATTTAAAGGTATTTGATATTTAAGATTTATTCTAAATGCAACAACTTTGTAACTAAGAGGGGTGATCGACCCACATTCAAAGATAGGAGTGAAGTAAACATATGCAAGGCTCCACAGTTTGCGTCCAATCCTATGAGGCATTTGATTGCCCCATCTGACTATTCACGGGTGCCCCTACTAAAAGCAGGGTTTGAGGTCTTTGGGTGAACGCATTGATCCCAAAGTTTATTTAGCATGACTGCCCGAGCAAAGTGAATAGATGTCACAACGCTTTTTGGGAGGACGTGCTACTTTCGAAGATGTGCCCCGAATCCCCGAATCAACATGATCTAAAGCATCCAGCTTCAACTACCTTGAATAGATCTAACCAAATTTTGCGCATCTCTCAAAAGAGACATCTAATCCTAGTTTCTGCCAATAATGATCATAAATATCATTTAACTATGCATAAACATGCACCCATTAGGGGCGATAAGCAACAAAGGCGATGGAAGCCCTTACCCGAACCTACCCGGGTACAATTTACAGGAACAAATGACCATCATACGGATAACCAGACACATGGCGTACACTTTACAGAGATACCGCTGCCAATACAGGTTTTAAGCCTGTAGAAAATAAAGGAGAAATGAACCCTTTTGGATGCATGGTTACACATAGTTTGATTGATACGTAATCTCATTCTCAATTGGTTGGTCTCAACCAACGATTGACCTTTTCCAACGGAGAATCTGAGGCTTAAGACACTTAAGTTCATATGAATCCAAAACAAAGCGCTCATCGTAAAGATTTAGCAGTGGAGTCGACTCGATCAAAACATTGACTGTTTGACTGGGACTAACACCGTTGCTCCTACCTTAAAGCAGGATCCAAAGATTCAAGGCGAACCTTAGACTCAGGACTTTAATATGGCACAGCTGCATTGCTGATAAAATATTGACATTTTACTACCTTATGCTTGTGCGTAGCTCTGTGGGGAAACACAAATTTATTCTTCTTCTCTTTTTGCCTTTTTCAAAGATTGCTTTTTCCATTTTTTTTTAAAAACAAGCATTATCTGGACCTCGAACCCCGGGAGGCGCACGCCCAGACAACGCATACCAAGAGCCCGTGCCTCCACAATAGTTTGCGAAGAAACTGAATCCAACATACTCAGGTTCATGTGATATTGAAAAGACCGGGTCATAATTGGGTATCCACTGAAGGATACTCAATCTTGGCCTCCGTCATCAATGAAGTTACAAATGAACAACTATGCCGTTTTTGAAAGCATGCCCTTAATGAACATGACCTAGAGCATCCAGCTTCAACTACCTTTGACAGATCCAACCAAATATTGGGTGTCTCCCAAAAGGGGCATCCAATCCTAGTTTCTGTCAACAATGATCATAGACATCATTTAACTATGTGTAATCATGTACCCACCAGGGGCAATAAGCAACAATAAAGGCGATGGAAGCCCCGACCCAGACCCACCCGGGTATAATTTATGAGGACAAACGACCATCATACGAATACCTAGACGCATGGCGTACACTTTACAGGGATATCGCTGCCAATACAGGTTTTAAGCCTACAGAAAATAAAGGAAATGAACCCTTTTTCATGCATGTTTGCACATAGTTGTTTGATGTAGTTTCGTATCTGACAGGATAGAATGAATCCAACAATGGATCTTTTTAGAGGACGGAGTTATCCGGACCTCAAACCTCATAGGGCGCTCACCCGGACAGTGCAGACCAAGAGTCTACACCTCCAAAAATATCACATGACGAACTTGAAGTACAAGGCACTCAAGTTCACCTGAAACCAAAATATGGAGCAATCAGAGCGAAGATATAGCAAGTGGAATCAATTCGATCCAAGGATTGACTGTTTGACCAAAATTGACACCATCGCTGAGAGGTTGCTGACTTCGAGGCTTCAGACCGTTTTGATGTTCCTGCACATTCTTAAGAAAATGTCAGTCTCTCTTTTTTTTCTTTATACATATACAAAGAAAATGCATCCTAAATAATAGAAGGAGAAGTAAATTTTTACCTACACTTTTTCAATTTCAAGATATTTTTTGGATTTTTATTTTCGGAGATTTTTTGTTATTTTTCTTCATTTTTGAGATTGAAATATGATGCTGGAAATATGTACATGGAAATGAGTAGAAATATATGCACATTTTTTGGTATTTGGATTTTTCTTGATTTTTTTGTTTTTGGATTCTTTTTTTCTTTTTTCTTTTTTTTTTTCTTTTTGTTTTTGATGCCTTGACAGTGAGACGGAGTAACGGGTCCCATTTTGAGCATAGTTGAACTCTTTTATGCAGTTGAACCTGAGTGAGTTTTCGGATTTTACCAAGGCCGAAATGTTAATCCCTTTGGATTGAGTCAAACCTTTCTCCTTACCTTGAGTCATTTGTTTGACAAAGTAATTTCACAAAGACAATTTTGGTCGGGACCCATCTTGAACTAACATGAGCGGCCCAACCGAAAAAAGGGTATCCAAGAGAGTAACCAAGAGGGCTCCTCAAGCATCAATCTACTCAATCAGTGCAAACCTTTTTCTTTTTTTTTTCTTCTTTTTTATTTATCTCCTTTTTTACCTGTGGCACCCTTTCAAGTTTTCACCACGTCCATGGGTTTAGCTCTCTTACCCCAAGCGCCCTTTCGAGTTTTCACCTGGTCCGCACAAACTCGTTGTTTTTACCCGTAGCACCCTTTCGAGTTTTCACCACTTCCATCTTGCTTTGAGCTTGTATTTTTATTTTATTTTTTATTTTTTTCATTTCTTTTTTCAACAGCCACGACATAGACGTTGATTCCATCATAGCCGATTAGATGGGGTTCTGGTGTCGTCTCACAACTTAGCTTGTGTTGACTTAACAGATATTATGATTGGTTGTAAACCTAAAAGAGGGCTTTCTTCAGGGTGTAGCTTGGCCATGGGCTAGGTTAGGATTTTAAGGTATGCTTGGGTAAAAGGGTTTCCTTGATACGGCTTTAGTTTTCTCAACATATTTTCTTCCTTGGGACCAAGGGGTTTTTACTGTACATGCCACATGATTCTTCTACATTTTTTTTTATTCTTTTTGCTCTATTTCAGGCAATCTCTTTTTGAGGTTTTGCTTTTTCAATTTTTTTAGATTTTGATAGTAAGTTTACTTCCCTTTTTTTATATATGTACACACATATTCTTGGGGAAGGGGGTTATTGAAAGAAAGGCCCAGGCTCAAATGGGGTAGCGAAGGATATCATCATTTTTAGAGATGCTTTTTGGCTACTGTGTTTGGAATGATGGCCTCTTTTGGGTGGTTCTTAAGCAGCTACATATCTGTTTAACCAATACTTATCGCGATAGACTAAGAGTAGAACTGCCGAACATATTTAGCATTGATGGGCTCAGGAAGATGATCTCCATCCATGGTGGCAAGGCGGATGGCGTGTCCTGGTAGCACTTCTCAGACGATGTAAGGTCCTTCCCAGTTCAGCTTGAACTTCCCTCTTGGATTGGCGTGGAGGGATGGGAAGATTTTCTTCAGTACAGTGTCTCCTACCCTCAGATCTTGACCGCAGACACGTTTATTGTAAGCACGTGCAATTCACCCCTGGTAAACTTGAGTGTGACACAAGGCTAGGAGTCTCTTCTTATCCAATAAGTTCAATTATTCAAAGTGGGATCTCTCTCTCTCTGCTTCAGGTAAGCCTGATTTCATAAGGATTCGGAGCGAGGGTACTTCAACCTCAACTGGAAGGATGGCCTCGGTTCCATACACAAGGGAGAATGGTGTTGCCCCTGTAGTAGTACGAATTGATGTTCTGTAGGCCCACAAAGCAAACAATAGCATTTCGCTCCAATCTCGGTAAGTGACAACCATCTTCTCTAGGATGCGGATGACCATCTTATTAGCAGCTTCTACGGCTCCATTAGTTTGAGGCTGATAAGGTGACGAGCGATGGTGCTTGATCTTGTATTGCTTGCAGAAGGCTCAAATTCACTTATTCATAAAATTGGTGCCATTGTCTCTGATGATATCCTTGGGTACTCCAAATCAGCACACAATATTGTTTTTGAGAAGCTTGTCGACGTGACTAGCCGTAATGTTGGCATATGATGCCGCTTCTACCCACTTGGTAAAGTATTCAATGGCGATGAGGATGAATCGATGCCTGTTTGATGCTTTTGGATTAATCCTTCTAACTACATCAAGGCCCCAGGTAGCAAATGGCCAAGGAGTGGTCATGCAATGTAGATCGATGGTAGGAGCATGTATCAGACTAGAGTGTTCCTGACAGTCGTAGCATTTCTGAACATATTTACAGCAATCCGATTCCATAGTGGTTCAAAAGTATCCCTGTCATAATATTTTCTTGACAAGCATGTGACCACTGATGTGGGCTCCGCATACTCCCTCATGGATCTCCTTCATGATATTGATCACTTCACTTTCAGTAAGGCACCTGAGTAAGATATTATCATAGGATTGCTTGTAAAGGCACTCTCCGCAAATGACGTAGCCTGTTGCTAGACATTGAATTGTTCCCCGATCTGTCTTGGATATACCCTCAGGGAAGGTTAGCGTCTCGAGAAAATTCTTGATATCAGAGAACCAAGGTGGCTCATCATCAGGCTTTATAGGTTCCTTAATTTGAAGGTAGAAGGCTGGCTCATTCCCTTGCTCGATCATGATCAGCTTCATATCAGCACCATACGGGATTTCTATCATTGATGCCAAAGTTCCTAGTGCATCGACAAAGCGATTCCTTATCCGGGGGACATATGAGAATGTCACGTCTTGGAAGCAAGCTATCAGATCCTCGAGGTGTTCATGATAAGGGATCAGTTTCACATCTTTCATCTTCCAGTCACTATTCGTCTGGCATATATTTAATTGTGAATCGTCGAACACCCGGAGGTGAGTTACATTCAGATCAAGAGCCACCTGCAGACTAGTGGCACAAGCCTCGTACTCTGCCATGTTGTTAGTGCAAGGGAAGTTGAGCTTGATAGAGACGGGTATGTGGGATCCTTTCAAAAAAATTAGAATGGTGCCAACTCCCTGACCCTCGACATTTGCTGCCCCGTCAAAGTGCATTACCCATGATTCTTCTACTTCTTCTGTATCGTCTTCTGTCATGAAAAAGATATCTTCATCTGGGAACTCAGTTCTCAAAGGTTCGTAATCTGGCAAAGGATTGTCGGCAAGATAATCTGCTAGTGCTTGCCCCTTAATTGACTTTTGAGTGATGTACATGATGTCGAACTCGGATAACAAAAGCTGCCATCGTACAGTTCGTCCAGTGAGGGCCGACTTCTCTAAAAGGTACTTCAATGGGTCCATTCGGGTAAAAAATAGAATGGGTTGAGATAGCAAGTAATGGCAAAGCCTCTGAGTAGCCCATATAAGAGCCAGGCATGCTTTCTCCATATGAGAATAGCGCATCTCGTAATCACTAAACTTCTTGCTCAGATAGTAGATTGCCTGCACTCTTCTCCCTGTTTCGTCATGCTGCCCTAAGACACATCCCATCGAAACTTCCGTTGTGGAGAGATACATTAAGAGTGGTCTCCCTAGCTTGGGTGGTACCAACATTGGTGGGTTAAGGAGGTAGCTTTTGATTTTATCGAACACTGCCTGACAATCATCATTCCATTCAATGGGTGAGTTCTTCTGAAGTAGCTTGAAGATCGGCGTGCAGATTGGGGTTAGTTGCGTAATGAACCGACTAATATATTGTATTCTACCCAAGAACCCTCTAACTTCCTTCTCAGTAGATGGTGGTGGAATTTCAATGATAGCTTTAACCTTCACTGGGTTGACCTTGATCTCTCTCCTGCTGATGATGAACCCCAACAGTTTCCCTGACATCACACCAAATGCGCACTTCTATGGATTCAGACGTAACCTTTACTTTCTTAGCCTCTCAAATAGTTTCTAGACGTTTACCAAGTGATCGCCTCGCTCTGGTGACTTGGCTATCATATCATCAACATACACTTCAATTTCTCAGTGCATCATGTCGTGGAACAGTGAGATCATAGTTCTTTGGTACATTGCATAGGCATTCTTCAGCCCAAATGGCATGACTCGATAACAAAAGGTTCCCCATGGAGTGATGAACGTACTCTTCTCTTGATCTGCCTCCGCCATCTTTATCTGATTATATCTTGAGAATCCATCCATAAAAGAAAGCATCCCATGCTTAGCAGTGTAATCGACCAAGATGTCAATGTGCGATAATGGGAAATCGTCCTTTGGGCTTTCCCTATTTAAATTGCTGAAGTTGATACACATGTGGATCTTTCCATCCTTCGGTACAGGCACGATATTGGCTAGCCACTTTGGGTACTTGGATACCATGAGAAACCCTACATCATACTGCTTGATGACCTCGTCTTTGACTTTCAACATCCACTCAGGTCGGAGACATCTCAGCTTCTGCTTAACCGGCTTCATATCAAGGTAGAGAGGCAACTTATGCTTGACCAAATCGGTGTCCAGACCAAGCATGTCCTTGTATGACCAGGCAACAACGTCTTGGTATGATCGAAGGAAGTCGATCATGCTTTTTCTTTCTTCAGGAGACAGCGACATTTTGATTTTGGTAATTTGGGGAATCTCCTCAGTTCTTATATTAACGTCCTCAGTTTCCTCAACAATGGGGGTAGGGCCATGCTCAAATTTGGCAAATCTGTCAAGGAGCTCATTGGGGAGCTCCTCCAAAGGACTATTGTCATCCAGCCTCGTAACTCCTACTTCTTCTTGTATTTCAATAGGAAAGGAATCGATTTTACATGGGATGAGTATTTCAATTAAGGCATCTTTTTGTGGGACTATATCTGGAATCTTAAAAGATAATATTTTTGGGTTTTGTATTTTCTTTATATTATTGGGATTTTATATTTTTTCAATGTTTCTGAGGTTTTGTATTTCTTCAGAGACGGACCCTTGGCAGCACGAGTCTATGTATATACAAGGTATTGCCTGCCAAGGGCTTATCTCACTTTTTATAGGTCATTTTTTTTTTAGAAATAGGTGCAAAATTGAATGCCACTCCTTGCTTTAAGAGTTTGGGGTAAAGATGCCCAGTTGCGTACCTAAGGGGTCGCGCCTTTACTTGATTGGATGGAGGGGGCTTACTAGCATGGCTCATTGGAGTCAGCTTCCATCATGTTGATCCCCATTTCGTCTGAGATTTCATCCTCAAACTTTAGCAGAGTCCTGTGGTGGTTTACCACAAGAGGAGTTTGTTCAGGTACTGGCCGTCGTTCCTCAAAGAGGGATAAAGCAGCCAAATCTATCTCCAGGCTGGGAAGGGTGATGTAGGGATTGGTGGGGTGAACTAGTGCTATCAGCTTGTGTGGGGTTAATCGGTTTCCCCATTTTGGTCAATCCTCATGACCCCGACACTTATGAATGAATTTCTGATGTGAGGCCTAGGACGGGGTTTTTCTTCTATGTGGATCCCTCGAGCTCTTGCAGCTGCAGCGACCCTGGCTATTTCTTTGGGCTCTCGGACCTCTTCCTCTATGGGCTTGTAACCTAACCTGAATCAGACTTTCTGCCCCTTGGCAACAACTAGCTCTCTTCTGCCCTGCAGTCTAGGTCCGAGCCCTCTGCCTTTCTGATAGCCCCATTTCTGGAGCATGGCGACCACTGCTTCCATTCCACCACTGATTGTTGACATGATGTTTCTCAAGAGTTTCAGGCCTACTGTTGATACCTCATACTAGAAACTGTGGAGGTCGGTGCCTTCCTCAGTATGTGGCACATACACTACCTTAGGATTTTCAATGTTGTGGGTGGCCTTGTCTTTCTCATCGTGCCCTTCACCAATGATGGTGATCACATTCTGCTCGGATATGAATTTTAGTTTTTGATGGAGGGTAGAAGGTATCTCCCCAACCTCATACAACCAGGGGCGTCCTATCAGCAAATTAAAAGAAGATTTGATATCCATCACTTGAAAAGGTATAGAGAAGGCCATGGGCCCAATTACTAATTCTAGATCGACCTCTCCCATTACTTCTCTTCTTGTATTATCAAATCTCCGAGCACTAGTCCTTGTCGGCCTTAGCATAAAGGGGTCCATGCCGATCTTGGTGGCAATCCTCAATGGGCACACATTCGGAGCCGACCCGTTATCAATTAGAACCAAGGGAATTATCATGTTCCCAGATTTAATAGTAATATTAAGGGATTTGGCATGATTGTTTCCCTCCTCAGGTAGATCTGCGTCTAAAAACAAAATGGCATTGGGTGCCATCACATGTCCGATTATTTGCCCTACCTTGTCTGGGCTCACCTGTTGGGACACATGTGCATTCTTTAACGGCCCCATTAGAGCTTGGAAATGGAGTGGGAACGTCATCAAGAGATCCCAGATAGTGATATGGGTTGGCATCCTTCTTAATTGAGTCTCGAGAATGTGCTCCCAGCTCATCTTCTCAAACGGGTGGACTACACTATCCTTTTTCCCCTTTGGCTGTTCTGGTGCTGGTGCTATTGTTGTTGCTATTGCTGTGTTGCTGTTGTTGCCTCAAGCTGTTTTGAGATTCTTCTCGATATGGTAACAAAGTCCACTGCCCCCTCCCTGCTACTGCTGCCGGCTCTAGCATTGGTTTTCTCATTACTCAGCGGGACCTGATGTGGATCATAGGTTGGTCCTAAGAGCTGGAATGGTATGGCTGCCGGCACCTGAAGTGCATGTATTGATGGCTCAGGATGTGTGGGCAATACTTGATTTATTTCAGTGGTAGCTGGTTGGGTGGCAAAATTGGGCCAAATGGGAGTTGTGAAGCTTAAGGGTGATGGTATTGGGGGAAAGGGGGTAAAAGTAGGCCATTGATAGCTGATAGGTGCTGGCGGGAGATCGAGGGTTTGATGGGCCATTAGGTAATTGACAGGGGTGGTGGAGTTTGCAGGTGGTTGAACCGGGGGTAATGGGGTGGGCGCATGCCATTGGTAGTTTATTGATGGTGGAGGATTGGGGGCCTGTTGGTTTATTGGGTAATTGATGGGGGTGGTGGAATATGGTTGATACGCATTTATTTATACGTAGTTAATGGGGGTGGATGGTGGAAAATAGGCCCTAAGATCTAGGGGTTCGGCTTGTGGTGTAGGAGTGGAAAACTAATCCACTAGATTCAGGGGCTCAATCACCCCAACGGTTATTTCTTCTCGGTCTTGCTGCCTTGGGATCATAAAATTTTTGCTATTATTGATGTAATCAGAGGTGTCAAATTCATACTCTTCCTCAATTTCCTCTACCATCCCTATGGTGGGTCTGGGACCTGCTATTCTGGTAGGGTGTGGTGGTAACGGCACTTGATGGATGTTTGCGTGCTGGTTTGCTTGAGAAGGTGCTGGTGGAATTATTTTCTCGACATTGATCAAATCTTGGATCACGTGCTTTAATGGAAAGAAACAATCAGTTGGGTGACCGAACCCTGATGAAAATTACAGTGGGTATTTAGGTCATAGTTCTTTAGGATCGAGTGCGGAGGAGGTTGCGATTGACAGATAGTAACTAATCCCTTTTCTATTAATAAAGATAAAAGTACACTTAGTGATTGCCCCAGGTCCATAAACACTTTGTCATAGCGGGCTCTCCTCTATTCAGGAGTCATCTGCATTCCCTGCCCATTCCCTATCCTCTATATCTGCTCAGTTCTGACTGGCCCTGACTGCGCTGCTTGAAATTGGAATGGGGCTACATTGTTATTATTGGGCCGGGTGTTTACTACATTTTGCACCTCTGCCCCTGTCCTCCTATCATTCTTCTATTTGGTAAGTCTCCTAACCCCACTGGGCCCCCCGGATGCATTCTTGTTCAACCGTCCTTCCCTGATGGCGTCCTCACAACGGTTGACGTTTCTTACCAAGTCAGCAAAACTGGACTGTTGCTGGTATACAAGAAAATCTGAGATCACTGGCAGGGTATTCTTTGAGATAATTTTTATATGCTCGTCATCAGGTACCCTATTTCTGACTTGCGCTGCTAGTGCTCTCCATCGCCCTAAATAGTCGCTGAAGGTTTCATTGGAGTTCTGCTTCAATCGGGCTAGATCTGACTTACGGGGCTCAATGTCTATGTTATAGACATATAGCTCTTGGAATAGGTGGGTCAGATCTTTCCATGTCTTCATCATGGATGGTTCTAGGGATGTGAACCATCTCAGGGCCAGACGCGTCAAACTCTTCTAAAAGAATTTTATTAGTAGTCTCTCATCCCCCCGTATTGGCACATGTCCCCACAATAGGACTTGAGGTGTGCGATTGGGTTGCCTATGCCGTTGTATTTGTCGAACGCTGGCATTTTAAATTTTAGGGGCAGGGGGACTTCAGTAAATAGGCATAAATCCGTGAAGTCCGTGGCGTGGATTTCAGCGCCACCCATCTTCTGTAATTACTTTTGGATTTTATCCAACTGCTCTTTTAGCTATTATGATTCCTTGGACATGGGGGCGGTCTTTTCAATTATCAGCCTGGACTCACTTCGGGCTGCCAGGGGTGGGGTAATTACAGGGGGAGGGTTGGCATTGGTTGTTGCCCCGGCATAGGCCCCACTGCTTCTAATCTCATCCTCCTCATACTATTGGTCTACATAGGGTGCAGCGAGGGAGAGATTTTCATACTGATGTGTGGATTGGACGAGATTGGACTGGATGTGGGTTGGGTGTGCCCCTTGAACATAAGGGAGGTGTTGTGGGGTGATAGGGTGGGTGGTAGCTTGGTTTAGGGGTAGGGCCTGATGAGGCCATTGGGTATGGGGGAAAGTTTGGAGATGGTTTTGGGATATGGGGCCGTGAGAAAATTGGGTTTGGGGTATGGCATGGGTTTGACCAGGGTGTGATGGTTGAGGGTGGGTGAAATTTTGAGGGTATTGTGGGGGGTATTGGTGCAGGGTTCCAAGGTTTTGGGCTTGGGTTTGGGCCATGAAGCCTTGGTCATTATAGGTTTGGGCCACGAGCCATTGATGGGTTTGGGCCATGGGCCCTTGATGGGTCTGGCCCATTAGGCCTTGATGGGTCTGAGCCATGAACCCTTGATGGGTTTGGCCCATTGGGCCTTGATGGGTCTAGCCCATTGGGCCTTGTTGGGTCTAGGCCATGGGCCCTTGATGGGTATGGACTGTTGGGCCTTGGTGGGTATGGGTTATGGGGTTTTAGGCCACTGGGCCTTGAGACATGTGGGGAATGGAAGTTTGGGCCATGGGGCATGTGGGTAATGGGGGTTTGGGGCAAGGGTCCTTGGGCCATGGGGGTTTGGATGGTATGGAATATGGGGGGTCGATAGAGGTCATGGGGGAATGAGGCATGGAGATTGGCTAGGGTATGGGATGGGTCCAGGGATGTGGCGTGTGGAAGGGAGGAAGCATTTTGGGAAGCTTTCCACATGGAGTAGACTTGGAACATCTCCTCCATCATGGTCATGGAAGGAGGATCGAATGGAGATGGTGGATTTAAGGGGTGATGGGGTATAGATGGGATGGATGTGGAGGATAAATTAGGCATGGCCCCGATAAAATCGGGCATGACCCGGGTAAGCAATCGAATATGGGGTGGATTAGAGGGATGAGGGGATGTATTGGGTATGTTTTGGGATGAAGGGGGGTATGGTGTTGAGGGGTGAGAAAAATCAGGCATGGTCCGGTAAAAATGGGCATGACCCAGATAAATGGGGGGATTTGTGGGGGGTTGGATAAGGTGGAAGTGGTGCATGTGAATGTGGGTGGATCGGGCCTATAGGGGGAAGATGGGAAATGGGGCATGTATGTGGATTGGGAGAATGGGTTTGGATTTGTCATGAATGTGGATGGGAAATGCGTTGGATTTGGCATGGGCAAGGTTTGGGCAAAAGATGGGGAGTTGGGGGTTGGACTTTGGATGTTTTGGGAGGTAGCGGTTGGAAAAATGGGGGCGCCAAATGGGCCGGTAATGGTAAAGGGTGATTGGGTGAGGGGGATGGTGGAAAAGACTTCCTCCAAATGGGAATGGGTTGGAGAATGTGGCGGGGATGTGTCGGGATTGGCATAAGCCGAGTCCACTACCCACGATATTCTACGGGAATGAGTTGGTTAAGGGTGCCTTGGATGAGGCCCAAAAATCCTCCTCCTTCTTCCCCTCTGGGACAGTGGAGGGCAAGATGATGCCGTTGTACCGGCACCACAAACTATATATTTTTTGACTTTGATTTGATTTTTAGTTTTTAGTAAGTTTTTTTTTGTTTAATCTTTTGAGAAAATTTTGAAAAACAAAGGTTCCGACGCCTTAGAATTGCCTTCTCGGGTGGCCTTCGCACCTTGATTTTAGACCCGCGATGGCGATTCTGGCACACTTCCAAAGAATTAAAGGAGAACCTTTGATCTATTGAAGGTACAGAAATCGAGGCAAATGACCCGATCCCCCGAAATGAGTCAAAAAAAAGTTGCCTTCTTTTGACCGGCGGGGGCATGTTGGGTGTCGGAGATGGCGGGGCCCAAACAGAGATACTAAGCACACTAATCGAGGGACTCGGGAGGTGAGAAAGCCTCATATTTTGGGTGTCCAGGTAGACTTGGTGCAACTAATACATACGCCAAGGTAGCAAGGCCTCTTTTTTACACTGGCGCAACTATTAGTTGCGCCAAGGTAAAAAGGGAGGATTTAAATATGGCGCAACTATTAGTTGCACCAGTTATCAATTCTCAATTTTTGCACTGGCACAACTAATACTTGCGCTAGGTAAAGATGATGCTCCAAATTCTACAACAACCTGAAGATGGGTCTGTTTTGGGTTTTTGTGGAAGTTGGGCTTTAGAGAACTAGTTGACTTTATATGATTGATTCTCTCCTCACCGAATCCTAGAGGTTTGAGTCCTGTATAACTCGCTAGTGCGCTCCCCAAGGGTTTTAAGCTTTGGAATGAGAACCCACCTGATATACCTTCGGCACAAGCGCCTTCACAGATACTAAGTGGGCTGGGACTTTTCTGGATCATTACCACTAGGGGTTGCCGCCATACTAAGACTCGGGTGGTTGTATGTGTGCCTAAACCCAACCCATTGAAAATCTACCCCGTAAAAATAAATTAATTAAGCTCCCTATTCTTGATTCAATTTTAACTTCTTTTTCAAAACATTTTTTTTATGGAATCTTTCTTTAGTCCAAAAGATGGGGGTGATGACCCCGTGCCGCCACTACGAGACGGCATCCACTGTCGGAATATGTTTGCACAAGTAGGCCCGCCAATCAACTAAGGCAATTTAAATGACACAAGTTAAAGAAATTGAAAGACAATGCTCAAGTAGGCCTGTCGATCGGCTAAGGAACTAAAAATGATGAAAAAGTAAAAAAATTTAAAGACTATGCGCAAGTAGGCCTGCCAATCGGCTATGGCTCGTAAATGGCGTACAAGTAGGGGTAAGTAAAATGACTTAATCGGAGGGGTGAGTAAAAAAAATAGTAAAAATAAAATAAAAAAATAGCAATAAAATGTTAGAAAAATATAAAATAAAGAGGCCTAGTTTAAGGGGAAGCTCTACTAGCTAGTCCCCAGCAGAGTCGCCATCTGTGCAATCGTGGGATTTGTGACGATCTCGTCGTGGCGATGCGCTCGCAAAAAAAAATATAGAGTCGCCACCCAGAGCTTTTGGTGTCCCGGGATACCTATATCATTTTTATAAGTACCGAAATGCCACAAATATGACTCTGAATCCGGTCCACACCAAAGGCTCTTCGGTAGGGGCTTCGGTTATCGATCGGGAATGTATTAGGAACCCGATCAACCCGCTTAACGCGGTCTCTAGTAATGGCCAAAACAAAAGTAAAGTAAAAGAAAAGAAAATAGCTTCCTCTTGCCCACGTGGGCCTTAAATCCTATTTGTACCCCTCTGTTCCTACTGAAAAATTGGCGACGTAACGGTGTTAAGTAGTGAAAAATACCATTTTTCACCCCTAAACATGAGCCTTGAAAGACCCTTGAGAAGACTAAATAAGTGCTTTAGTGTGCATTTTACAGCTAACCAATCAGACAGGTCCAAATCCGAAAAGCATCCCAAAAAGATCAAAAAGCTGACAGCTCATGTCAAGTTTAAAGAAGGAGTGAAGAAACAGCCTCAGCAATGGCTAAAGAGGGTCTAAAAGAGCAGACAAAGACCTGAAGCAAGAGAGAGTTCAATTCGCAAAGAACTTCTACTATTCGCAAAGAAGAATGGGAGCCTAGAGTTCAATTCGCAAAGAACTTCTACTATTCGCAAAGAACCTTGAACTTTGCGAAAAGAAGAAAACACTCCTCGAAAAGAAGATTGAACTTTGCGAACAGAGCTTCAGAAGTCATTGAACTTTGTGAAAAGGACCCTGAACTCTGTGAAATGGCATTCTGGGGATTTGCAGCTCGTCCGAAGGGTATTTCAGAAACTTTGCACGCGCTAATGCAATCAAAAGACCAGAACATTAGGAAGGTTCCAATCAAGATCCAAGGCATATTCCAACCCATGTGAGCGCCCAAAGTTAAATTACTCAAGGCGGAACTTCCGAAGCTCAAATGCAATTTCAAACCCATAATGTAATTGATGCTTCGGCTCGATTATTGAACAGATCAAGCGATTCGATTGGCGAACAGATCCGGATCCCGGTGCTCGACTCCTATTGGTTGATACTGATCTATCCAATTGATTGGTTGATACACATTTGAGCGGCTTAGGAAAACTATAAATAGACGAACCATTTGCCCAATTTGGGTATCCAGATTTTAGAGTTTTCATCTCTGTTTCCCTCATTCGGTCGATAGCTTATCCGAACCCCTGTAATCCTTCTTGTAGTTTACCTTTGAGAGCCATTGTGAGTGATTTGTACTTCCAAGTTTGGATTCAAGATCAGAAGTCCGAGGGCTCTCGAGAAGCTCGATTGTAAGTCCGAGGGCTCTCTAACAGTGCTCTGAATTGTAATTTTGGATTTTAAAGGTTGCGATAATTTGTGTCTTCTCCATTGGAGTCATGTCGAGGGTTAATGTTCACCTTAGTGCATTAGACTTCTTTAGATTCACTCATCCGCATGCAACTTCCCTTAATTCATCACCCTCTGCGAATTAGCGTTGGTAACCTAATTCTAGCATTTACTGATGATGTTCATGTTACGAACTAAAGAATAGGCCACTAGGCAATCCGTGACCATTTAAGTGAGATCACGACCATAAGTCTAAACCTATTCCTTAATTCGATTTATTTCTCTTACATACATCTTTGGTAGCCGGATGAAGATTGAATCATTTGTTGAACTACAGATTCTCCATTAAAATTCAGAGGCTAAAGTACATGAAGCTATTATTTCTGCATTTGTCTTATTTTAAACATCTCCCCAACTCGGATCTAGATCATGTAGTTAGTTCTTTTCTATATTTGCTTATAGTTAAATGTGACACAATCCAACACTCTCTTTATCTATTCTTTTTTTTAGATAATTATAGAGCCGGATCCGTAGCGATCTCGAAGGTTTATCTTAAATTTTAAATCAATTCTGTGGACGATCTTTTACTCACTTACATTTAAAACTTGCTACAATTGACCACGATCTTGCGGCCGTGTTAGCCCCAATGTCTTGATATCCCTTTCATAAGTTAACATCCATATAACCTAGCATTCTTTAATTCTTTAATTTTGATTCATAATGCACACAATTATGGCACACTTGGAGCGACAACAAGTTTTGGCGCTTTTGAGAATAGATTTTAAAATTGGTAGACCTAAGTTTTTCTATTTTGTAGATTTGATTTTATTTTAATTTTTGCTTTAAACCCGCACTTTGCATTCCAAGTGCTTGATTAAATGTCTCTGATAGTTTTGTATAGAAAACCTGTTTCTTTTTCGCAGAATTTTTATTTTTTATTTTTCCGAGTTTTTATTCTTTGCCTTCTAGTTATTTGAATAAATCTGCTGCCACTCTTTTGTCTTTTGGCAAATTTCGTGCTTTGAGTTTTCTTTTATTTTTGTCAATACTTGAATAAGTCTACTGCAGTTTTTGGATGTTTGCGATCCGGAGCACCGTCAACAAGGAGCATCTGGACCAAAGTGGAGCAGATCCGCTTGAGTTTGCATCCTTTCTCCTTTGTATTCATTTTCTATTTTTAAATTCTTGAGAACCAGCAATTCAGCATGTGTTTAATGTTTGTTTTGATTATAATTTCTGCGTCTTTTAGGCATCTTGATTTTCTTTTACAAAACCAAATACAAAATAAAAGAAGTGAAAACACAAATAGAAAATCTCAATTGTTTCTCATTATTTTCGTAGTAAATAAGGGCTCTTGTTGAGCCCAGTGATCAAAACAAGTAAAAAAATAATAATAATAAAAAATAGAAAATTATAAAACAATATAGATATCTTAGGATGTTTGTTTTTCTCCATTTGCATCCACTTTTCCCATCTGGACCTGCTGAGATCATTTTTTTTTTTTTTAGGAATCATGTAGGATAATGAGTAGTGAATCATAGGCTGTTTTGAATATTCAATGAACCAACCAAAAGTACCATTGCCATCCCTGTCATTCTGGGAAGACCATTCCTGGCTACAGCTAATGCATGCATTCAATGCAGGTCTGGCATCATGGAGGTGTCTTTTGGAAATATGAAAGTTAAATTGAATGTGTATAATGCTGTTACTCAACCTCAATTCTCTGCTGAGGAATGTTTCCATGTTGACATCATTGATGAGCTGGTGGAGGAGTCTTTACAAACATTTCTGCAAGGTAAAGACTCCACCACAGAATTTAAAAATGATTGGGGATCCACTGAGAAAGAAGGAAAAGGGAGATCAAATTCAACGGGAGTCTGCTTTGTGCAAGGCACTCACCAACAGTCATCAAGTTCTCTCTCTTGGAGACCTGCTCCTCTCCCTCTTCCACAAGTTACCAAGGTACCTTTGTTGCCCTCTTTCTCAAATTTCACACAATTGGAACTCAAACAGCTCCCCAAAATCTGAAATATGTTTTTGGGAGATCATCAAACACTACTGTGATTATTTCTTCCTCCCTTACAAAGGAGCAAGAAGAGGAGTCATTGGTAGTTCTAAACAAAGACAAGAAAGCAATTGGTCGGACCATTGCTGATTTAGGAGGAATAAACCCAATTGTATGCATGCATAAGATCCACACGGAAGAGGATGCCAAGCCTTCTAGAGAAATGCAAAGAAGGTTGAATCCTCACATGCAAGAAGTGGTAATGAAGGAAGTTGTCAAGTCGCTAGATCTGGGGTCATTTACCCCATTTGATTCGCTTGGGTAGCACCCACACAGGTGGTGCCTAAGAAATCTGGCAACCGTTGTAGCAAATTGAATCGGTAAACTTATGTCCACCGGACAAACAAGCTGGATGGAGGGTGCATAGACTACAGAAATTAAATACCATGACAAGGAAAGACCATTTCCCCTCCCTTCATTGACCAAAAAGCTTACTCGCTTCCTTGATGGGTACTCGTTACAACCAGGATCACATGTACCACAGGACCAAGAAAAGACCACCTTCACCGCCTTTGGCACTTTTGCCTATAGGAGGATGCCCTTTGGTCTTTGCAATGCCCTGCCATTTTCAAAGATGCATGTATGCCATCTTTTACGACATGATTGATCAATTCATGGAGATCTTCATGGATGATTTTTCAATTTATGGAGATAGCTTTTCCCAATGCTTACACCACCTCAAGTTGGTGTTGCAAAGATGTGAAGAAACCAATTTGGTTCTAAGTCGAAAGAGTCATTTTATGGTCACCCAAGGCATTGTCCTAGGACATGTGGTCTCCCATAAAGGCATAGAGGTGGACCAAGCAAAAATTGATCTAATTGCACATTTGCCTCCTCCCGTAATTAAGCAAATCGAAGTTTCTTAGGGCATGCAGATTTTATAGGAGGTTCATCAAAGATTTGAAAATTTCCAAGCCACTACATCATTTCATCGTGTCAAGATGTTCCTTTTGTGTTTACTAATGAATGCATGCCTTTGAGGTCCTTAAGAAATGTCGATTTCAGCTCCATCTTGATCCCCGACTATTCGGTGCCCTTTGAGCTGATGTGTGATGCATCGGACTATGCCCTAGGAGCTGTCCTAGGGCGGAGAAAGGATAAGCTTCCCATGTCATAGCTTATGCCAGAGATCCATGATAGATGCCCAGCTCAACTACACAACAAGCGAGAAAGAGTGCACGGCCATTGTGTTTGCATTGGAAAAATTCAGGCCTTATGTTTTAGGTTCACAAATTGTGGTGTTTGACCACTACGCCCTAAAAGTACCTTCTGTCTAAGAAGGATACCAAGCCAGATTAATGGTGGATCCTCCTATTACAGGAGTTTGATCTGATTAAGGATAAGAAAGGAGTGGAGAATGTGGTGGTGATCACTTATCCAGAATTCTCAATCGAGGATGATAGCTTACCCATTAATGAATCATTTCACGATGAGCAACTTTTGCCATCAATACCCACGATCCTTGGTTTGCAAACATAGTCAACTTCTTGGCTATTGGATGATTCCTCAACATTGGAATCGAATGGATAAAGATCTTTTCTTCTCACAAGTTAAACATTTCATTTGGGAAGATCCTTATCTATTCAAGAATTGTGCACCAAGTGATCGTAAAGTGTGTCCCGGACCATGAATTCTCGGCATATTGTCAATGTGTCATGAACAGTGTGGAGGCCATTTCAAAGGGCAATAAAACATGCAAAAAATTCTGCGATGTGGTTTCTATTGGCCCACAATCTTTAAAGATGCCTTCTGACTGTAAATCTTGCAATCGCCAAAAATGGCAAGATTTCCAAAGAAACTCAATGCCCCTGCCAATCATCGGTAGTTGAGTTGTTTAATGTTTGGGGCATAGATTTTATGGGCCCCTTTCCTTCTAATGGAAACAATTTCATCTTGGTAGTGGGATTATGTCTCCAAGTGGGTTGAGGCCATAGCTACCAAATCCAATGATCACAAAGTGGTTTTAAGATTCCTCAAAGACCACATTTTTCGATTTGGATTCCCAGAGCCATCATTAGTGATGGGGAAGCCACTTTTATGTGCGTTTGACTCTCTATTAAAAAGTACTCATCACTCACAGAGTAGCCACTCCCTATCATCCACAAACCAAAGGGGTGGAGATTTCAAATAGAGATCAAACACATTTTGAAAAATGTGAAGAAGGATGAAAGGACTGGTCCTTTAAGCTTAATGATGCTTTTTGGGCATACTGAGAATCGCCTACAAGACTCCTATAGGGATGTCCTTTCAGTGGTTTATGGCAAGGCATGCCATCTACCAAAGAGAATTAGAATATAAGGCCTTGTGGGCAATCAAAACTTTTAATATGGATCTAATCGATTGGTAACCACAGAAGCTTCAATTCACTGAATCTGGAAGAAGCGAGGATGGATGCCTACACTAGCTCCAGTTGTACAAAGAAAAGGTTAAATCATTCCATGATAGGAGCCTCATGAGAAAAGAGTTCATACCGGGGTCCAAGGTATGGTTATTCAACTCTAAACTTAAATTCTTTCTGGCAAATTGAGATCCAGATGGGAAGGGCCATACATCGTCATCAAGGCCTCCTCGGGGCTGTGGATATTTCAGATCCCAAGGATGGAAGAATACTCAAGGTAAATGGTCGAGGCTCAAACCATGCATTGAAAACACCCAGAGCCCTGCCCCCACCTATCATCATGAATCTCCAAAAATCGATGGTAGAAAAGTGTATAATATGTTTGTACAACATTGTTTTTTCGATTTTTATTGTTCATCTTTTTCTTGTACATAGTGTAAATACGCTTCAAAGTTCAAATCGCAAAGTAAAAAGTACTTTTCGAAAAGTTCAAAGTTCTATTGAATTGATTACGAGTGTAATGAACTACTCGAAAAGAACCATGTTCTGTTCGAATAGTTAAAATTTCCTTTTCGAATAGAAAATCTGGGGAGAAGTCCTTTGCGAAAAGATCCTTCTGGAGCCAGTTTACTAATTTTCGTCATTTTTCTATGAGTACAGCTAGTTTCTAACTTTGTTTCCCTATTTTGCATTCACAAATTCTGTTTTTGTATCAACACTTTTCTATTTTTTTTTTTTTTTTTTACTTTATATTCAGTCCCTTACCTTGTTTTTACTGTTTCTCTGCTATTAGCATTAGTTTCCTTCCATTTGCATAGTAATCCTTCTATTTTTTAGATTTTATTTAGCAGTTCTAGCGTTGGTTTGTTGATTTTTCTTGCATTTGTATATCATGTTTTCCATTTCCTTGCTCATATCTTCAGTTCTACATTTTTATTTTCTGCTGCATATAGTTTAGATTTTTTCTGTTCTTAGTTTTTCTTTCTTCTTTTACCCTGTTACCCCTAGTCTCTCATTGTCTAGAACATTGAGGACAATGTTCATCTTAGGTTTGGGGGTATGGCAAACAGGTCCTGCCCATGGGATAATTAGCATAAGGGCATCACAATCACCAAAGTAATCAGGAAATGAATCAATTTACTTAAGAATCATGACAATGTGGAAATTTTAAAATTTTCTTTGCAAGAATTTAGACATTCTAAACCCTACAATATTCCACATTTCCATGATGTTAACACCAGGAAAATACACATGTATTAGCACATAGCAAGTCCACAGGAAGAGAAAAAGGTAAAGATATACTTAAAAGCTCAAGGAAAAACCATAACCAGTAAGAATTGAGCCTATATGTTTTACATCTCTGTTGAAGAGTGACCGAGGCAACCCTTTTCCGATTCAAAGGATGGTGAGGCATTAGATCCACTAGAAATTAGGAAACTCCAAATCAAAACAAGCAACAGATTCATGAACGAGGAAAAGATCAAGGCCTTCTTGACTTGAGCTTAATGAACCAACCAAGAAAGATCTGCCCTTATTTGTACCCCAATTGAGCTATAAATCCTACAATGCTTCATCAAAACACCCATTTTTCTTGCACCTGAACCAATGGAACCAATTCAGCCTTCCCTCACCTTGAGAATTCAGGAGTTAAAGGAGAAAGAAGTAAAGATGGAACATTGGCAAATATCAAAATAAATGAAGAAGAAATACCTCAAAATGGGCGATGGTGAGAAAGTAAAAGAAAAACAATGTGAAAAGAAGCAAGCAAAAAAGGCAAAAGGGAACTTTATGTTGAAAACTCAAGATCAAAGGAAGAAGAATCGAGTACTTTGAACACGAGAATCTCAAAAGAAGCTAAACTCAAGAAGGTGGAGTCATGAACCACCTCCTTCAATTCTCGACTTCTCAAAAATCCAAACACTTCAACCTTCCTATCCTGAAACCTCACTCCATGAGCCATACAACAAACCCAAATTTAAAAGTGCTTGTCATCCAAAGTTCAGTGAACTGTCAAGTGGAGAAAAGCAGTTTCCCAATCTATGGTGAGGAGATGTCAAGGATGCCAGCACCTGAGCATCATGCCTATGCTCATGCTTACAAATCCATTTGGGAGATGTAACTGCTCTTGAGCTTGAGTGAAAATGAACCCTTCAACAAAAATCTTGATGAGAGTACACCCTGGTAAGTGTTTGGGTTGGAACTTGAGCACATTAAGTATGACTTATAACCTAATTTTTATTCAAATGATGAACTACTGCTGACACATTTGCATGATTTCTATGGCTGCTCACAGATTGGAAAGAGTGAAACATTCATAAGGTTTATAAATGTTGAAATCCCCTTGCAAACAATAAACCTAAATTTCTGTTTAAACATTGATTCAAGAGTAACTAATTTTGATCTTTGATTGCTCATGGGATGACAGTGCACTAGTGCCAACTGTCCCATGGAGAAGGTTGTGGGTACCTTCACTGAAAACCCTCAGGAGACTTCACTCCTCCTCTAGGGATCACCTAGGGGTTTAAAAGGCTTGTTGCATATGCTAAATGCACCTGTGCTTCCTACAAAAGTGGCTCTTTATTTTGCTTTTACGTTTCTTTGCTCAGGGACTAGCAAAGCTTAGGTTTGGGGGTGTGTTAAGTAGTGAAAAATACCATTTTTCACCCCTAAACATGAGCCTTGAAAGACCCTTGAGAAGACTAAATAAGTGCTTTAGTGTGCATTTTACAGCTAACCAATCGACAGAGGTCCAAATCCAAAAGCATCCCAAAAGATCAAAAAGACACTCTCATGTCAAGTTTAAAGGAGTGAAGAAACAAATTTCAAAGAATGGCTAAAGAGGGTCTAAAAGAGCGACATAAGGCACGAAGCAAGAGAGAGTTCAATTCGCAAAGAACTTCTACTATTCGCAAAGAAGAATGGGAGCCTAGAGTTCAATTCAAGAAGAACTTCTACTATTCAAGAAAGAACCTTGAACTTTGCGAAAAGAAGAAAACACTCTCGAAAAGAAGATTGAACTTTGAGCAGAGCTTGAAGTCATTGAACTTTGTGAAAAGGCCTCGAACTCTGCGAAATGGCATTCGGGATTTGCTCGTCCAGAAGGGTATTTCAGAAACTTTACACGCCTAATGCAATCAAAAGACCAGAACATTCGGAAGGTTCCAATCAAGATCCAAGGCATATTCCAACCCATGTGGCGCCCAAAGTTAAATTACAGGTGGGAACTTCCGAGCTCAAGCAATTTCAAACCCATAATTGATGCTTCGGCTCACGATTGGTGAACCGGATCAAGCGATTCGATTGGCGTAACAGATCCGGATCACGGTGCTCGACTCCTATTGGTTGATACAGATCTATCCAATTACGATTGGTTGATACACATTTGAGCCGGCTTAGGGAAAACTATAAATAGACGAACCATTTGCCCAATTTGGGTATCCAGATTTTAGAGTTTTCATCTGTTTCCCTCATTCGGTCGGATAGCTTATCCGAACCCCTGTAATCCTTCTTGTAGTTTACCTTTGAGAGCCATTGTGAGTGATTTGTACTTCCAAGTTCGAGGGCTCTCGAGAAGCTCGAGTAAGTCCGAGGGCTCTCTAAGAAGCCGTGCTCAGTAATTGTAATTTTGGATTTTAAAAGGTTGCGATAATTTGTGTCTTCTCCATTGGAGTCATGTCGAGGGTTACGAATGTTCACCTTAGTGCATTAGACTTCTTTAGATTCACTCATCCGCATGCAACTTCCTTAATTCATCACTGTGGAATTAGCGTTGGTGGTAACCTAATTCTAGCAAAGATTTACTGATGATGTTCATGTTACGAACTAAAGAATAGGCCATGACTAGTGACGATCTGTGACCATTTAAGTGACGATCACGACCATAAGTCTAAACCTATTCCTTAATTCGGATTTATTTCTCTTACATCTGTGCTGGTAGCCAGATGAAGATTGAATCTGCGCTGTTGAACTACAGATTCTCCATTAAAATTCAGAGGCTAAAGTACATGAAGCTATTATTTCTGCATTTGTCTTATTTTAAACATCTCCCCAACTCGGATCTGGATCATGTAGTTAGTTCTTTTCTATATTTGCTTATAGTTAAATGTGACACAATCCAACACTCTCTTTTATCTATTCTTTTTTTTTTAGATAATTATAGAGCCAGATCTGGTAGCACAGATCTGGAGGTTTATCTTAAATTTTAAATCAATTCCCTGTGGACGATCTTTTACTCACTTACATTTAAAACTTGCTACAATTGGCCCTGATCTTGCAGGCCAGTGTTAGCCCCAATGTGCTGATATCCCTTTCATAAGTTAACATCCATATAACCTAGCATTCTTTAATTCTTTAATTTTTGATTCATAATGCACACAATTATGGCACACTTGGAGCGACAACAAACAGCACAAATGGGAGGATAGGAAGAGCTAAAGAAGAGATAGGAGAAGAAAGGAGAGAGCCGGAGCCCTCGGGCCCTTGTAGCACCGTAGAGGAGCCTTTTGTTGGCTTGCTTTGATGAACTTTCAAAGGCTTGTATGGTGGAAATGGGAGTTCTAAGCTCAAACGCTTGCTAGCTAATGGATAGAGAGGGATGTCAAATGGGTAGCATACACCTAAACTGGGTATCTAAGATAGAAAATATCACTCAAAGGGGGTTTTGGAATTCTGAAATTTGTATGAACAATGGTGCACCAAAGGGAGAAAGATCTTCTCACTTTAAGCTCTTTCTCTCTTAGGTAAAAATTCTCAATCATTAAACCAAAGGGAGGGGGGTACTATTTATAGGAAAAGGGTAGATTAGGAGAGCGTTTAGATGCTAATCAAGGTTAGAAATTAGGTAATCTAGCATCTAACATTTCCTAGGGTTTCACGGGTTTAGAGAAGTGTGAAGGTGGGCTTTAATGGTGGATGATGGGTTAATGGTTTAGATCACTTATGGGTTGCAAATAGGTGTTAAAAGGGTGCAACAAAGTTATCAAAACACACTCTAAGGACTGAGGTGGTCATCAAGTCAAACCCTGACTTTGAAATTCAAGGCAAAAATCAGAGGTCACTGTTCATATGCCTAGAGCAACTATTAGTTGTGCTAGGCAAATGTACAGTAAAACAATTATGTACAGTAGCCTGAAAGTTGGCTTCGCGAGGGGTGGGGGGACCCATTTATACCTGGCACAACTATTGGTTGTGCCAGGCCATTTCTGGGGGAAAAAGGCCTGGCACAACTATTAGTTGCGCCAGGCAAATTCTAGGGGAAAATGGCTTGGCGCAACTATTAGTTTCGCCAAACTAAAATTCCTCCAAAATGACCCAATTTTTAAATGGTCATAACATTTGATATATAACTCCGATTGAGGTGATTTGTAGCTTGTTGGAAAGTTGGAGAAGTCCTCTTTCCAATTGTATATGATTTAGTATTAGTAGAAGATTACAAATAATCTTAGTGCACCACTCTTGATCCATTACCCTGGAAAGTTAGGTTTAGGGTTCGAAATGGGTTCTAAGGGTCGGGATTAGTTTCTAAAGGTTCGGGATAGGTTCCTAAGAGATCTAGGGTAATTCCTAAGGGTTTGGAGTGATTTCTAAGGGTTCCATACATGCCATTAAAAGCTTAGAAATGCACCTCTTTCGAAATATGTTTCGATTAGGCCTTGGGCCAAATTTGGGTGTCTATAAATCCCCACATCCTCAGGAACACAGACTGAATGAGAAAAAAGATTGATAGAAGTAGAGTGATGGTAGAGTACACATGCTCCCTAGCTAATTCCAATACCAGGGCTGGTGAGAGGTATGATTGAAGAGATTAAACGAGTGAAGAATAGAGTCTTGGATGTCTTACCCAAATCAAGGGAAAGAGAAAAAATAACAGAAAACCTTCGGTAAATAACTGTGAGAGATCATCATGCACATTAGACAACATAGATAACAAGGAAAGTCCAAGAAGAAACTGCCACCCTTCAAGAGCAGAATAGAGTGCTCGAGAAAAATCAACAATCATAGGAGAAAGAAAAGAAAAAGTATGAAGAGGTAAAAACATATCTAAAGGATAGGATCAGATCCTTAATTGTGGATCCTAATGAGAGAGAAACGGTCCAGATCCTTAATTGTAGATCCTAATGAGAGAGAAATGGCCCATCTGGAATATCAGCATACGCTCAATGTCCAACTGGACAGGAAGACTCATTAGCTTACATTAGCAGAAGGGAAGATACTAAAGCTTTAAGAGGATCAAGACTCCTTAATTCAAATTTGTGAAGATCAAAAGCAGCATATACAAACCATCATTGACAACATCATTGTCACAATGGATAGATTACAAGCAGAAGCAGAAAAGCTGAGAATCGAGGCTAAAGAAAAGTTTACTGTGATTTATAAATTGAAAGATGCCTTGAAAGGAAAAGAATAAGTTGAATAAGAGCTGTAGGCTTTGACTAAAAGATATAATGCATTAATGGTCGAGAAAGAGAGTGTTGATGCTCTCTACAAGAAGGTTGGGCTTGAGCAATACGAGAACCCCACGTCAGAAGATGATGAGTCTAAGGCAGCCTCAATAGATGTTGTCTCCAATTCGGAAGAAGGATTCTCATACCATTCTTACTCAGCTACACCTTAAGGATCCCCTCCAGCCACTTCCTCACCAGAACCAACTCTTCCAATTGTCCCCTATACTTCATCATCCAATGAGTAAAATTTACCTGAATATTTCGAGCCTTACAGGTATGTTTTCAATATTTTTGAGTATCCCTTGTGTTGAGAACAATGTGGACATTCTCCTATTTAAGTTTGGGGCGGGGGGGTACACAACACTCTATGTACATTACTTTTGCTTATTTATTTGAATTTAAAAAAAAAAAATTTGTTTATATCTTTCATTTAATTTTATTCTCTATTTTTGGATTTTTAGATTAGTCTTGTGTAAAATTTATTTATTTTTGTTAACCATCACGTGTGAGTTACTATAGAAAAAATTGTGATTCCATAAACCTTACGATTCATCGTAGTAGAAGTTCAACCATAAAAAATAGAGCAGTTATGATTCATATTTAGCCCTATTGTACATTGTATCAGAATTGAATATTTGAAACTATATTTTGATTTAAACTGTAATATTTAGATTATAGTTTTAAAATCATATAACCAGTGAGATTTTGGGACTTATTTCCTTTCTTTTTGAGAGAGACTGCTGCCTATTCAAAGTCAAAAATTTTCTTGAACTTCTTAACTGTATTCTAATGAAATATCATATTCTTGTAATTTGAATAAAATATTTTATGATTATGATGACTTGCTTTTCTAGAACTATCTATTATATGCATCAAAGCAATATGACATTCTTGCTTGTAAATCGTGAAAATGATTTAAGGAGACCTTTGATTTGTTTGAGCTAAAAAGCCAAAAATACTAGAAAAATATTTATCCCTTGAATCCATATTAGAAGCCTAAACTGAATTTCTTGTACCAAGATTTTATAAATCCTTAACCATATGTACTACCCAAAGCTTCCGATCTTTTACCCTTGTCTTTCTGAGAATTTAGAACAAAGGGGAGAAATAGGAGAGTGGAAGGAGTATGTAATAATAGATAAGGGATATGCAAAAAATCATACATCTGAAAGAAATAAACTTTTTGAAAAAAATATGGGAGAAAAAGAAGAAAAATAGTAAATATGATTCTACAAAGAGAAGCAAAAAACTTCCACCATGAGAAAAAAAAATTCAATTGGATATCTGAAACAAAAAAGAGAGAAATCATGAAAAAGGGATTTACAGAAAAAAAATATATATATATATGGGAAGAAGTTATCCAATTTTTTGGGTACTTGCTGAAGTAGAAAAAGAAAGAAAAAGAGAAGAAGAAGAATAGGTTAGAGATGAGATGAATTCTCAAAATTTTTGAATTCCTTTCTACCTTTCTTTAGAACCCTTTTAACCCAAAGCTCCATTACAAGCCAAATAAAGACCTTTCTGATTGATGATTTACAAAAATATGGTCCTAGTAGAGATATGTATAATAAATAGTATGGATAAACAAGAAAGAACATGAATATAATTGATTATTTTTTTCCATTAGATTCATTATTTTTGTCAATTATCCTTTGAATCATTCATCATATATATCATATTATGAGAAACCAAAAATTTTGATATATTTTTTTGAGTATGCCAACAGTGAGAGTTTGGATGAAAATATTTTTTAAATCTACAATTTAGAGAAATCTATGATGAATAAACTATTCACTGATACGCACACACTCCATGCTTAATATGAATTGAAATTGTTGAGTTCTGATCAAGGATAACTGCTAGGATGGAGAGCAAGGGTTGATGAAGTCATATTTTTGAAAATTACAATAACCATGTGATGATTAACTGGTTAGTGTATAAAATTAGTTTAGAATTTTTAAACTTTTATTTTCTTTATTTTTGAAATTTTTGAAAAATTTAAAAATATTTGAAGTTTGTAGGTAACTTCACTGAAAACCTCCAGGAGACTATAACTCCTCCACTAGGGACTAATGGTTAAAGGCTTGTTGCATCTGCTAAATGCAATCATGCTCCCTATGAAAGTGGCATTTAATTTTGTAGTTTTAGATTGTTTTATCTTTCCTTGTTTGCTAGGACTAGCAAAACGTATGTTTGGGGTGTGATCAGTCACCTAATTTATCATTTTATCACTCCTAACTTAGTAATGCTAGACCCCAGTTTCCTACTAATAAGATGCTAATGTGCAGATATTTAGCATAATAGAGCAAAGGTATTCATCTTTGCAAAAATTAACTCAAAATGTAGTAAGAAATACAATCATACACAAATATGATCCAATCGTATTAAGAACCAGTCTGTAAGCCGAAGGAAGAGACCTTATGCCCAATCATAATCTCGAATGAACGAAATAGAAGTAGAAAGAAGGATTCGTAACCTACGATCCTACTAAAGAAGCTTAAAACAAGAGGAACCAAAATGAAGCTACGACCATTCGAAAGAGCAAGAATTGTATAGAAAGAGAAGCAATCGTATTTACGATTGTACGAAACAAAGCTGGTTGTTATTGCTGATCACGTGAAAGCCATGCATAGAATTAGAAGAACACTTGACTTAGAAGTTTTGCTAATCCACAGATCTTAGAAGATTGGCGAAAGAATCCTGAAGATCTCTGCTACTGAAAATAAGGAGAAATGACTTGCACGCATCTACCATCCAAAGCAAGGAACATTAGGATTATAAGTTTTGTTATTTTCGGAATCTTTTGTTTTTAGTAGTTTACTTTTTTTAGAATTCGAATAATGTAAACTGACCCCTTATGATCTATAAATAAGAGGGCTCGACAAGGGAAAATAACTTATCGAAGGAATTCTCAACATCAATTGATCACTGAGGTTGGGTTTTCTTCTGATCACCTTAGTTTAGAGTAGTTTAGATATCCAAGGTTTCTCGAGAAAAATTGACACCTATGATCGGGAGCTGGAAGAGTAGAGTAGAGTATCCGTAGTTTCTCAAAAGCAATTGATGCCTGTGACTGAGGGATGGAAGATCTTTTTTCTTTTTTTCTTTTTTTCTTTTTTTTCTTTCTAGTTTAGATTTACTACTTTCATTTGCTGCTTTGTAAACATCTAAAAGTTCTTAATTTTAATTGACGTCTAAAGTCTTGAATTTGTAGATTAGTGTAACGATTTTTATTTTCCATCTTCAATTTTTTTGAGT
This sequence comes from Chloranthus sessilifolius, assembly GCA_021018995.1. Lineage (NCBI taxonomy): Eukaryota > Viridiplantae > Streptophyta > Magnoliopsida > Chloranthales > Chloranthaceae > Chloranthus > Chloranthus sessilifolius. Next base: position 91,023,526 of record CM037585.1, on the reverse strand, counting down.
TTGATTGACGCCCAAATTTTTGAAAGATTGTTGATTAGTATAAATCTATATTGAAGAAATCTAGTTTTTCATTGATGCCCAAATTCTAGAGGACTGAGATATAGTATAACGGTAATTTAATTTTGTAAGCATTCGAGAACTGAAAGATTGTGATTGACGATCATAATCTGAAAGTAGGAGGATTTAGATTTATTTTTTCAAAATTAGTTTAACAACCATTCTTTTATTCATTTTTCTCAACCTTTAAAGTCAAATAGAAGTTTTCAGATAATTCAACCTTCCCTGCGAGATCGACCTCATGCTAGTGCTACAATTTTCATTGTGCACTTACAATAGGTTAAGGCTGAGTATAATTTATAATGCGTACCAGCTTTTTGGCGCTGTTGCCGGGGATGCGGAAAATTTTTGAAAGCCAATATTTTTCTCTCTTTATATTTTTTTTTATATCTTTATAGACACCCAAATTTGGCCCAAGGCCCGATCAAGACACATTTCGAGAGAGGCACACCCCCGAGCTTTTGAAAGTATTTTCTAAACCCTTAGGAATCATCTCGAACCCTTAGAAATCAACTATAGCCTTCTTAGACCTATTAGAACCCTTTCTGGGCCCGATTCGAACCCCCCTAAACAGCGGTAGAAAGTGGAGTGTTTAAGTTTTTATAGATAGTTACCTAACCTAAGGAATATACCATTGGAAAGTAAAGATTCTCATCTTTTCAACGAGCTCAGAATCACCTAATTTAAAGTTATACATAAAAAGTTATGGTAAAATGAAGATCACGGATTTGTGTAGGAAATTACAAAACTAGACCCATAGAGCCAGTTTCAAACCCTCCTGAGCAGTGGTTAAAGAGAGCAATGCCAAATCAAATACAAACCTCTTATGAAGCAGAATATTATATCATTGGAAAGAGGACTTCCCCCTCTTTCCAACAAGCCAAAAATAGCCTCAATCAGAGTTATACATAAAAAATTATGGAGAAATGAAGATCACGAATTTATGCAGGAAATTGTAAAACCGGGCTGGGCCCCTGTGGGTCTTCAACTTCCAACAGTTTGGGCCTGATTTTCCTTCAAAAAATAGCCAAAATTGACATTGGGGGTTTGACTTGTGGACCATCCCAAAGTCTGCGGTGTATTTCTTTAAGACCCTAGTGACCCTATTAGCTGAGGTTATCACCCTTTTGTCATTCAAGTCACCACCCTATCATCTACTATTAAACCCAAATCCCTCTTCTCCAAGCTCTAGAAAACCCCAAAAACCTTAGATTGACCATTACCTAATTGCTAACCCTAATTAGCTTTTAAGTAACCCTCTCTTTTTCTACAAATAGAGAGGCACCGCCCCTTGCAAAGGGCTGAAAAAAATTTTAAAAGAAAGAAAAGGCTTTAGCTATTCTTCTCATCCCTTTTTAGCATTTATCTATTAAAATTCCAGCACCCTAGTTCATCCTTTAGATCTCATTTTCCACCATCAATAGTTGAAATTTAGCTAGATCTAGGCCCTAACCTTCTTCTCCTACCTCTTAGCTCCCTAGCCTTAGAGATTAGAACCCATCCCGCTTTCGGAAGCTCATCAAAGACGCTCTTGCGAAAGGATCCACATCGGTTCTACAAGGGCCCGAGAGCTCCGGCTCTCCCCTCTATTCTTATACCTTCTTTACTTTTCCTCTCTCAAAGGATTCAAGCCGTTACGCCGCCAAACTTTTGGTATTGGCAGAGAGCTTGATAGGATCGTAGGCCTTCAGGCAAGGGAAAGTGCTGCTCATTTTCTTTTCTTTTTATATATATAATTATATATATATTTTTTATATACACATCCAAACATTCATAGTAGAGACCGCTTACGAGCGGCTTGGTCAGGTGCCTAACACCTTCCCGATCGAAAATCGAAGCCCCCACCAAAGAGCCTTTGTCATAAACTAGAATCAGAGTCATATTTGTGGCACTTCGGTGCTTATAAAAGTGATCTAAGTTTCCCCGAACACCAAAAGCTCCAGGTGGTGACTTTATATTTTTTGCAAGAGCTCATCGTCGTGACAGATCGTTAAAATTTCACGGTTGCATAGATGGCGACTCTACTGGGGAGTAGCTAGTAGAGCTTCTCCTTGAATTTGACTTCTTTATTTTTTTATTTACTAACCGTTTTATTACTGTTATTTATTTAATTTTTTTACTCATCCCTCCAATTACGTCATTTTACTTACCCCTACTTTTATGTCATTTACGAGCCTTAGCCGTTTGGCGGGCCTACTTGCGCACCGTCTTTCAATTTCTTTACGTTTTCGTCATTTCAAACACTATAGCCGATCAGCGGGTCTACTTGTGCATTACCATTTAAATTCCTTACATTTTCGTCATTTCAAGTACCTTAGCTCTTTGTCTGACCTACTTGCGCTTTTAATTCCGCAATCATATTCCACTAGTGAACGCCGGCCCGTAGAGGCGGCACGGGATCATCACTCCCGGTCTTTGAACTTAAGATAATTCCCTTAAAAGTGAAAAATAAAATTGAACCAACAAAGGGGATTTAAATTGATTTTTATGGTGTAGATTTTTAAGGGTTGGATTATTTAGGCACACATACAAACTCCCGGGTCTTAATATGGCGGCAGCCCCTAGTGGTGATGATCCGAAAAAGTCTCAGCTCACCTAGTTTAAAACTCGGGAAAAAGAGAGCGATAGTGAACCCAATTTGGCCTCTAAACCCTTAAGATCGGTGAGAAAAGAGATGTATCATTAAAACAGTCAGTCCCCGGAAGCCCAACTTCCAGAAAAAACCAATTAGGAGACTCATTTCGGGCTGGAATTGCTACTGTCAAACAAACTGGAACCCAATTTTTGCTTGGCGCCACTAATAATTGTGCCAAGCCAAAAAATCCTCAAAATTACATTAGCGCATATAATAGTTGTGCCAGCATAAAAAGGGGCACTTTTTGGTCTAGCGCTCCTAATAGTTGCACCAGCTTTAGGTACATAGTAGCAGACCGAATCTGGTGGCCTACTTCACATCCTGGACTCCCCGATCAGTGTGTTTAGGCCTTGCAACTTCCGACACCCAATATGCCCTCGCAGGTCAAAAGAATGTGACTTTTTTTTTTATTCATTTTGGGGGATCGGGTTGTTTGTATTGGTTTCCATGGCTTCAATAGATCAAGGGATTTCTCTTTGATTCTTTCGAAGTGCTTCGGAACCTTTATCGCAAGACCTATTTAGGGTACGAGAGCCACCCAAGAAGGGAATTCAAAAGGCCTCGAAATCCTCATTTCTTTTCAATTATAAAAATAAAAAAAAAATAAAAATAAAAAACCCAAAAATAGAGTCTTGATTGGTGCCGACACAACGACATCATCGTACCCTTCGTCATCTCGTAGGGGAAGAAGGAGGAAGCTTTACGGGCCCCATCCGAGGCACCCATACCTGACCCGATACCGAGATATGTCGTGGGCTGTGGACCCGGCTTATGCTGATCCCGACTCATCCCCGCCACATTCTCCAACCCATTCCCATACCGAATAAGTCTTTACTTCCACCCCCCTTGCCCAATCAACCTTCACCATAACCGGCCCGTTCGGTGCCCCTGTTTTCCCTTCCACCACTTCCCAAAATACCCAAAATCCAAATTTCCCGTCATTTTTCCAAACCATGCCTTCATCCATGGCCATCTCCAACCCATCTCACCCTCCTTTCACGCCCATTCAAAACCCACCCTCAACCTTAACCAACATACCAAATTTTTCATCCACCCAACCTGATCCACCCACATCCATCCATACCACATCCAATCCTCCAAACATCCCTCCATTTACCCAAGTCATGCCCATCTTTTCCGAAACCATGACCAATTTTTCTCTCTCATTCTCTAGCTCTATGCCCCATACATCTTCCCCATACATGCCTAATTCATCCACCAATGCCCCACCTCATTTCTCCAATCCACCCCATATCCCACCCCTCATCCGCGTCATTCCCAATTTTACCGGGGCCATGTCTAATTTTTCCTCTTCACACACCCCATCCATACCCCTCCAACCCCCAAATAACCCATCTCCATCTGATCCCCCTTCCATAGCCATGATGGAGGAGATGTTCCAAACCTATAATAGGTGGAAGGCCTCCCTACACATCCCCTCTCATCCACACCACACATCTATGAATTCATCCCATACCCTATCAAGCCTCCATGCCCCACTCCCCCATGACCCCCATCAACCCCCCATCATCCATAGCATTCGTGCCCCGACTACCCACATACCCCATGGGCCCATGGCCTAGACCCACTAAGTCTCAATGGGCCAGACCCATCAAGGCTCAATGGGTTAGACCCATTAAGGGCCCATGGCCCAGACCCACCAAGGTCTAATGGGCCATACCCATCAAGGGCCCAATGGCCCCAGACCCATTAAGGCCCAATTGGCCAAACCTACCAAGGACCCGTGGCTCAGACCCATCAAGGTCCAATGGGCCAGACCTGCCAAGGGCCCATGACCCAGACCCACCAAGGCCTAATGGGCCAAACCCATCAAGGCCTAATGGGCCAGACCCACCAAGAGCCCATGGCTCAGACCCATCAAGGACCCATGGCCCAAACCCATCAATGGCTCATGACCCAAACCCACCATGGCTCCCTGGGCCACACTTATCATGACCAAGGCTTTATGGCCCAAGCTTCCCAAGGACCCACGGGCCAAACCTTTATAACCCAAACCCAAGCCCAACAAAACCTTGGAGCCTCCCACCCATACCCTCCACAATTCCTCCAAAATTTCACCCATTCACAACCCTTATACCTAGCTCAAACCCATGCCTTACATCAATCCTAGTTCACCCATATCCCAACATCCTAAAGTCAGTTTCAAGCCTTTTCCCAGGCTCAATGGCCTCATCAGGCTCCAATCAAAAATCCCATCATCCAACAAACCTTCCCTCATCCCCAATGGACTCACCCAACCCCCACTCATGCCATTCACATCCAGTCCATGCAGTACCAGCAAGAGAATCCCACTCTCACTGCACCGTATATAGACTAGTAGTATGAAGAGGACGAGATTAGGAAGAGTGGAGCCTATGCTGGGGCATTGACTAGCTTTAACCCTCCTATAATTGCCCACCCCCTGGTAGCCCAAAGTGAAGTCCAACCAACTGCCGAGAAAGTGGCCCCCATATCCAAGGAGTCAGAGCAGTTGAAAGAATAGTTAGACAAAATCTAGAAGCAGTTGTTAAAGATGGGTGGTGCTGAAATTCACACCACAGACTTCACAGATTTATGTTTGTTTGTTGAGGTCCCCTTGCCTCCAAAATTTAAAATGTCAACTTTTAACAAATACAACGGCACCGACAATCCCATAGCACACCTCAAGTCTTATTGTGGGGACATGTTCCATTATGGGGGGGACGAAAGACTATTGATAAAAGTCTTTTAGAAAAGTTTGACCGGTCCAGCCTTGAGATGGTTTATATCTTTGGAACCATCTATGATGAAAACTTGGAAGAACTTGACACACTTGTTTCAAGAATAATATGCCCATAATATAGACATTGAACTGCATAAGTCAGACTTTTCCCATTTAAAGCAAAACTCGAATGAGACCTTTAGCGATTATTTGGGGCATTGGAAAGCATTGGCAGCTCAGGTTAGAAACAGGATACCTGATGATGAACAGATAGAAATGATTTCCAAAAATACTCTGCTAGTGAACTTAGACTTTTTAGTGTACCAGCAACAGTCTAGCTTTGCTGATCTAGTAAGGAACTCCAATCGCTGTGAAGATGCTATCAGGGAGGATCGCCTGAGTAAGAATATACCGAGTGGAGCCAGTGGGGTTAGAAGGTTTTCAGAACAGAGGAATAAAAATAGAACAGGGATTGATGTCTAAAACATTGCCAACTTCAGGCCCAATAATAATATAGCCTCGTTCCAATTTCAAGCAGCCCAGCCAGCACCAGTCAGAACTGAGTAGATGCAGAGATCAGGGAATGGACAAGGAATACAGATGACTCTTGAGCAGAGGAGAGCCCGCTATGACTGAGTGTTTACACCCCTAGGGTAATCTTTAAGTGTACTTTTACCTTTACTAATAGAAAAGGGATTAGTTACTATTCGTCAATCGCAACCTCCTCCTCACCCGATCCCAAAGAATAATGACCCTAATATTCACTATAATTTTCATCACGGTTCAGGTCACCCGATTGATCATTGCTTCCCATTGAAGCACGCGATCCAAGATCTAATCGATTCTGAGAAAATCATTCCACTGGCACCTTGTCAAGTAAACCAGCAGGCAAACATCTATCAGGTGCCGTTACCCCCACATCCTATCGGAGGAGCAGGCCCTAGACCCACCATCGAGATGATAGAATAATGTGAGGAGGAGTTCAAATTTGACCCGTCAGACTACATTAGTGATCGGGAGATCTATGTGGCACCATTGCCGAGAAATTATGAAGAAAGGAATATTGGAGTGATTGAACCCTTGAATTTATCAGATTATTTTCCATCACCCACACTTGTCAATTATATGCATATAAATGCATATCAACCATACACACCACCCCCATCAATTACCTGATAGCCCATCATGCCCTCAATCCCCCGCCAGTACCCATCAGCTACCAATGGCCTACTCCTACCCCTTTAGCCCTAGTGCAACCACCCACAAGCTTCACCAACCCCATCTAACCCAATTTTTCCACCCAACCAGGTGTCATCGAAGTGAATCAAGTGTTATTCACACCCCCAGAGCCTGCAGTGCAAGTGCATCCGATACCAACAGCTATACCATTTCAGATTTCGGGACCAACTTACGATCCTCATCAAGTCCCTCATAGTTATGAACAAATAGATATCAATGCCGATAGCAATAGAGAAGGGGCAGTGGACTTTATTATCCAATCTAGGAAGATTTCAAAGCAATCAAAAGCACCAGCAGCATCACAAGCCCAACCAGAGGGAAAGAAAGATAGCGCAGTGAACCCTTTCGAGAAAATGAGCCGAGAACATATACTGGAGACTCAATTGAGAAGAATTCCTGCCCATATTACTTACTGTATAGGATTTGTTAATGATTTCCCCACTCCATTTTCAAGCTTTAATGGGGGTGTTAAAAAATGTGCATGTATTGCTTCAGGTTAGCCCAGATGAAGTCGGGCAAATAATTGGTCAAGTGATGGCTCCAAATGCTATTTCATTTTCGAATGCCAATTTACCAGAGGAAGGAGGTAGTCACTCAAAATCCTTAAATATAGTTGTTGAGTTCGAAAATATGATAATCCCCTTGGTTTTAATCGATAATGGGTCCGTATTAAACATATGCCCACTGAGAACCGCCACCAAGATTGGGGTAGATCCTTGCATGCTGAGACCCACGAGAACTAGTGTCAGAGGCTTCGATAATACACGAAGATATATAATGGGAGAAGTTGACCTTGAGTTGTTAATTGGGCCAATGACCTTTTCCATATTGTTTCAAGTGATGGACATCAAATCCTCGTTTAATCTACTTTTAGGGCGCCCATGGTTGCATGAGGTCGGAGCAATACCATCAACGCTACACCAGAAACTCAAGTTCGCGTCAGGGCATAAGATCATCAGAATCATTGGTGAAGGGCACAGTGAGAAGGAAAAAGTCACCAACAGTGTTGAAAAGCTCAAAGTGCTGGATGTGCCGCACACCGCTAAGGATGCCGACCTTCACAGCTTTGAATACGAGGTATCGATGGTACTCCCGGAGCCCATTGAGGGCATCATTCCAAGAACCGGAGGTGGAATGGTAGCAGCAGTGGCCATGCTCTAAAAGTGGGGCTATCAAAATAGAAGAGGGTTGGGGCCTAGATTGCAAGGTAGGAAAGAGCCTGTCATAGCAAAGGGGGGCCAAAAAGTCAGATTTGGGCTAGGTTACAAGCCCACAGAAGAAGAGGTGCAAGAGGCTAAAGAAAAAGCCTGTGTAATGGCAGCTGTAAAAGCTAAGGGGATCCACCTAGAGGAGAAACCCTATCCCAGGCCTCATATCAGAAATTCATTCATGAGTGTCAGGGTTATGAAGATTGACCAAAATGGGGTAACCCGTTTAACCCCAAATAAGCCCACGGCATCGGTTCACCCCACCAATCCCCACATCACCCTTCCCAACTTGGAGATAGAGTTGGCCGCGTTATCCCTCTTTGAGGAACGATGGTCCGTACCTGAACAAACTCCCCCTATGGTGAATCACCATAAAACTGTGTTAACATTTGAGATATCATCTCAGACGAAATGGGGATCAACATGATGGAGGCTGACTCCAAAGAGCCATATCAGTCAGCACCCTCCATCCAAGCAGGTAAAAGAGCGGCCTCTTAGGTATGCAACTGGGAATCTTTACACCAAACCCTGAAAGAGGGGAGTGGCCTAACATTTGACACTCGTTTCCCAAAAAAAAACAACCTATAAAAAGTGAGATAAGCCCTTGGAAGGTAATATCTTGTATATACATAGACTCGTGCAGCCAAAGGTCCATCTCCGAGGAAAATAAAAATTCCAAAAACATTGAAAAAATATAAAGTCCAAAAATATTGTCATTTAAAATTTCAAATAAAATCTCACAAAAATATGCCTTAATTGAAAGACCCGTCCCACGTAAAATCAACCCCTTTCCTGTAGAAATATAAGAAGAGATAGGAGTTACGAGTCTGGACAAGGATATCCCCTTGGAGGAGCTCCCCAATGAACTCCTTGACTAGTTTGCCAAAATTGAGCATGGCCCTACCTCCATTGTCAAAGAAGCCAAGGACATTAATCTAGGGACTAAGGAGATTTCCCGAATTACCAAAATCAGAACGTCGTTGTCTCTCGAAGAAAGAAAAAGCATGATTGACTTCCTTCGGTCTTACCAAGACATTTTTGCCTGGTAGTACGAGGACATGCCTAGCCTGGACACTAATTTGGTTGAGCATAAGTTGCCTCTCTACCTTGATATGAAGCCAGTTAAGCAAAAGCTGAGACATCTCTGACCCGAGAGGATGTTGAAAGTCAAAGATGAGGTCAACAAGCAGTATGACGCGGGGTTTCTCATGGTGTCCAAGTACACACAGTGGCTAGCCAATATTATGCCTATGCTAAAAAAGGATGGAAAAGTCTGCATGTGCATTGATTTTAGAAACTTGAACAAGGCAGGTCCGAAAGACGATTTCCCATTATCGCACATCGACACCTTGGTCAATAACACCGCTTAGCACGAGTTACTTTCTTTTTTGGATGAATTGTCTGGATACAACCAGATAAAGATGGCAGGGGCAGATCAAGAGAAGACGATGTTTATCACTCCATGGGAAACCTTTTGTTTACTGAGTCATGCCATTCGGGCTGAAGAATGTTGGTGCAACATACCAAAGAGCTATGACTGTGCTGTTTCATTATATGATGCACTGGGAAATTGAAGTATATGTTGATGATATGATAGCCCAAGTCGGTGAAGCGATCACCGTGAACCTCCGAAAGTATAGATTATGTCTGAATCCACAGAAGTGTGCATTCAGTGCTATGTCCTAGAAACTGTTGGGATTCATCATCAGTAGGAGAGGGATCGAGGTTGACCCAATAAAAGTTAAAGCTATCACAGAAATGATGCCACCATCTACTGAGAAAGAAGTCAGAGGTTTCTTGGGCAGAATATAATATATTAGTTGGTTCATTGCACAGCTAACTCCAATCTGCATGCCGATCTTTAATCTATTAAGAAAAAACTCACCCATTGAATGGAACAATGATTTTCAAGCAGCGTTTAATAAAATCAAAGGCTACCTCCTTAATCCACATGTGTTGGTACCTCCTGAGATGGGGAGACCACTCTTGATGAATCTCTCCACGACGGAAGTCCCGATGGGATGTGTCTTAGGGCAGCATGATGAGACGGGAAGCAGAGAGCAGGCCATCTACTATCTTACCAAGAAGTTTACTAAGTACGAGACTCGTTATTCTCATCTGGAGAAAGCATGCCTGGCTCTTGTATGGGCTACTCAGAGGCTCCGCCATTACTTGCTATCTCAAGCCATTCTACTCCAGGCCCGAATGGACCTGTTGAAGTACCTTTCCGAGAAGCAGGCCCTCACTGGATGGACTGCACGATGGAAGCTTTTATTGTCTGAGTTTGACATCATATACGTCACTCAGAAGTCGATTAAGGGGCAGGCACTCGCCGATCATCTTGTCGACAATCCTTTGCCAGATTATGAGCCTTTGAGAACTGAGTTCCCCAATGAGGACATCCTGTTCATGATGGTAGATGATACTGAAGAAGCAGAAGAATCTTGGATAATGCACTTTGACGGGGCAATAATTGCCAAAGTTCAAGGAGTTGGCACCATTCTGATTTTGTCAAAAGGATCCCATGTTCCCGTCTCGATCAAGCTCAACATCCCTTGCACTAAAACATGGTTGAGTACGAAGCTTGTGTTGTTGGTTTGCAGGTGTCTCTCGATCTAAATGTAAGTCACCTCTGGGTATTTGGTGATTTGGAGTTGATCATATGTCAGATGAATGGAGATTGGAAAATGAAAGATGAGAAACTGATCCCTTACCATGAGCACCTTGAGGATTTGATAGTTTATTTCAAGGACATGACATTTTCATATGTCCCCCAGATAAGGAATTGATAGAAATCCCGTATGGTGTTGAGATGAAGCCCATCATGATCGAACAAAGGAATGAGTCAGCCTTCTATCTCTAGATTGAGGAACCTACAAAGCCTAATGATGAGCTACCTTGGTTCTCAGATATCAAGAATTTCCTCGAGACACTAACTTTCCCTGAGGGTACGTCTAAGATGGACCGACAAACCATTCAACATTTAGTGGCAGGCTATATCATTTGTGGGGAATGCCTTTACAAGCGATCATACAATAACATCTTGCTCAGGTGCCTTACAAAAAGTGAAGCAATCAATATTATGAAAGAGATCCACGAGATAGTATGCGGTGCCCACGTCAGCGGTCACATGCTCGCTAAGAAAATTCTATGGCAGGGATACTTTTGGACCACTATGGAATCAGATTGCTGCAAACATATTCAGAAATGCTACAAGTGTCAAGAACACTCCAGTTTGATACACGCTCCTGCCATCGATCTTCACTGCATAACCACTCCTTGGCCATTTGCTACCTAGGGCCTTGACGTCGTCGGAATGATTAATCTGAAACCATCAAACGGACATCGGTTCTTCCTCGTCGCCATTGAATACTTCACCAAGTGTGTAGAAGCAGTATCATATGCCAACATCACAGCCAGCCAGGTAGAGAAGTTCCTTAAGAATAATATTGTGTGTCGATTTAGGGTACCCAAGGATATTATCATGGACAACGGCACAAACTATGCAAATAAGCGCATCCGAGCCTTCTGCGAGTAATACAAGATCAAACACCATCACTCGTCACCTTATCGGCCTCAAACTAATGGAGCTGTAGAAGCAGCTAACAAGACGATCATCTGCATCTTTGAGAAGATGGTCGTCACTTACCGAGATTGGAGTGAAATGCTGCCATTTACTTTCTGGGCCTACAGAACGTCGAACTGTACCGCTATAGGGGCAACACATTCTCCCTTGTGTATGGAACCAAGGCCATCCTACCGGTAGAGGTTGAAGTACCCTCACTTCGAATCCTCATGGAATCAAGCTTACCCGAAGTAGAGAGAGAGATCTCGCTTCGAATAATTGAACGTATTAGATAAGAAGAGACTCCTAGCCTTGTGTCATACTGTTATTCACTGAAAAGTATCACTTTTCACCTCTTAACCTAGTCTTTGATAGACCTTGAAGCAGACTAATAATCATTTGTTAAGTGTGTTTTGTAGTTAGTAATAATTTGTGCAGCTTAATATGAAATCCATCCTTTTTAGCCCAAAGAAGAGGAAGAAGACAAGCAAAGATGATAGCTGAGCCAAAGCTTAATGGAACACCCTAGTAGTGCTCACCAAGGTGACTCATTTGCTAGTCATCATTGACCAAAAGCCTAGAAGATGGATAAAGTTGGCTGAGAGTGGAGAAACTGCAATAGCAGCAAGTGCAATGCATTAGAGCATAGAAAGATAGATCTCACAGAGTTGAGAGGCTCCCTCACAAAGCTATGGATGCAATGGATGATGTCCTCGCTCAGATAGGACGCACAGTCAAGAGGAGAGCTGTAAAGATATCACGAATTAAAATCCTCACAATTTATAGTTGCAAAGCTCTCGCGAAGATCAAGCTTTAAAGCAACTATGCAAAGAACATAGTGAGTCCATGTGTGTACTGAACAAAATTCCACCTCGCGGAGTTCGTGCGTGGCCCTGGAAGAGAGAGACACTCAGAATTCTTCTCGCACAGATCTCGCACACTTTAAAGCCTTACTAATTTCTATGCGAGCGCAGGAGCATACCTGCATGACTACCCAACGAGGGAGAGAGCTTCTGAAGCTCTAGTACGCGAGAAGTCTAGGCACTCCAGATCATCTCTATGACAGAATTGCAGCGCAAAGGAGCTGCGCGATAAACTGAAGATTCACTGCGCGAGTGAGCATTTTCCACCAACCAAAAGCTACTTCGCGAAGGCTTTCAAACTATGCGAATGAATGAATGCATATGCCAGCCTTGCGTAGTATGGGCTCCTCATTTCACAGTTTTAACTCAAGGACCTTTTGGGAATTTCCCAAGGCTAGGGCACACATCCCAAGGCATAGATTGCGAGGCACATGTCTCAAGGCATTCAAGGGTTGTAATAGTGCCACGTCTACTAGAAAAAGTAGGATTAATCTCTTCAGAGCAAAGGCCGTATGGACAGAGTATATAAGCTACAGTTAGAGTTTAGTTTTATGATCGACCCTTCTTTTCATCCTCTGTCAGTTGCGAGCTCCAATAGGCTAGGGTTAGGGTTTAATTATCTCTTTTTCTCATTTTTTCTGCTCTCTTAGCCCAGCACTTGCTGGCTAATCCCCCTGTAAGCAGTTAGGTTTAGTTTATTTCAGTTTGTAATAGGTTTTGTATACATTAGGATCTTAGATGAGCAGTTGTGTACCGGCTGCAGCCTGGAGGCAGTTCATTATAAGGTTTGCTTTTATTAATGGATTGTTGTTTTAAATAACTAATTGAATCTAAAGATCTTATGGTTCCCTTAGATGTCTATATGATCCATGTATTTGGGGCTAGCCCATTCAGTTTCTAGTAGATCTATTGTTTACCATCTAATTTCCCTTGGTTTGATAGCCCCATGGAAAGCAATGCTGGATCTGTAGTGAGATCTAGGGAGCTTGGAGGCCTGTGGACCATGGTAGTTACCGTAGTTTTCATACTCTTTCTTAGACCTCTGTGGTATGGACAGACCAATGGGATGCCCTGTGACCATTTGAGTGGACAGAGTATAGCCCTAAGGTGGTGTCCAGTCACATGTTTGAGGAAGATTCTTCTCCCCTGCACATGAGCTTCTAGAGCCTTGTGAGGAGGTTTGTAAAGGAACTGGCTCCCCTCTATTTTACCTAACCAACATCAGATGTTAGATCTGATCTCTCTATAGTAATTACAACTTGAGGCTGAGTCATTACAGGCCTTTTGTAACAATGATCAGCTAAATTTAGAGCCCTATTCAACCTGTTGCATAGTCCTTGTGGGCACCAGTGAGCCATTGGCCTTGGCAAAGCACTTAGGATCTTATGGGATGGAATACCTATGGATGTTAGCCAGATCTGTGTGCAGATTTGGGGAGCTTGTAGCACTGGCATTACATAGTGCTGCAATAGTATTCATGGCTTGATCTGGTCTAGTGGTCGAGGAAATGATCAGTCCACTCCTCTGGACTAGATTGGCAATTTCTAGTTTAACTAATGGGATTTGACAGACTCTATAGGATAGGCTGTGACCATTTGAGTGGACAGCCTATAGCCTAATGACCACCCCAAAAGGCATGGGTTAAACGAGATATTTCTATCTTGTTGAGACTTTTAATAGCGTCTCAGCAAGGAGCACTGCAGAAAAAGACTAAATCTGAGTTACTTTACTGCTTTAACTCTGAACTTAACTTGCTTCTCACCAATTTTTATATTTTATTTTGGTACACACTATCACCATCTTCTTCTTAACCCTTTCTTCAGGATAGGGCTATATTTTATTTCTCTATTTTTAGAATTAATTTAGTGTAGTCGTGACACCCAGCTCCCTTTCTCTAGAATTGTCAGATCTGTAGCCAGATCTAGAGGCCTACTATTATAGCCCATTTTGGGTTCTAGATCAATTTCTTTGTAGGACAAACTCTTTCTTATCAAAACTTGCTACAATAGACCTTGTATCTTGCAGGTCTAGGATTACTTTGTTTGTGCTAAATCCATTCTTTTGTTTTACTTTGTCTTCAAATTTGTTTCCACCACAACACAATAAACAGCACCAGTAGTCCGCGACAATAAGTTTTTGGTGCCGCTACCGAGGAACTTGATCTTTTTAGTAAACCTGAGTTGTACTATAGGTTAATGTTCCAAATTCTTTGTAGCTTTACCTAAACTAGAATAAAAGTATTATTGATTCTTTGTGGAATTTTGCATAAATGGATAGCAGAAGAAGGAAAAAGTTAAAGTGAAGCTAGCTCTGTTTTCACTTACTTTCCCCTAAATCTCAGTCCATTTATGTTTACTTCCCTGTTATTTATTTAGTATAAATTTGTGTAGTTATTAATTTTGTTAGCAATATTATTTGTGTGTGCTTGTGAGTATTTTCTGTACTTGTTGTGGGTGTGAGTATATATAGGTAGAAGGTCTTTAAACCCTGATCCAGAACTTCCAAATCTAGAGGTTGAAAGAAACCTTAGACCAAGATGCATCCCATAGGGTCCTGCTATTAAAACTGAGCCAGCTATCATGGCTGAGAGGCTGAGAACATCAAAGGAGTACAATACACCTGGGGATTACACCTCTCCCTTCTACATTCAATTCCCTCTGTTGAAGGGAATTATGAGATTAAATCCTCCACCATCAATATGCTGCCTTCGTTTCAACGGCTTAGTAAAGAAGATCCCTATATGCATATAGACCAATTTTTGGCACTTTACACTACCTTCCATATTACTGGCTTGGAACCTAAGGCCACCAAACTGAGGCCACCAAACTGAGGCTTTTTTCTTTCTCACTAAAGGACAAAGTCAGCACATGGCTATCAAAGCTCCTAGCCAATAGTATACAGTCATGGAGTGACCTTCAAACCAAATTCCTGGCCAAATTCTTTCCCATAAATAAAACCAGCTAGATGAGGACAAATATTTTGTCATTCACTCAGCCCTCAATTGAGGATTTTTATGAAGCTTGGGAAAGATTTCAGGAGATGTTAAAACAATGCCCCCACCACCAAATCCCAATGTGGCAGCTTGTTCAAGTATTTTATCAAGGAATTAATTCCAAGAGCAGGGAAATGGTGGATGCTTCCTGTGGTGGTAGTTACCTCCACAAAACAGTTGAGGAAGCTTGGGAGCTGTTTGACATAATAGGAGAAAATTCTATGCAGCAGGAGTCTCTGTCACACAATGATAGCCAGACTCTAGCTAAGATGGTAAAAGAGGCCACCCCCAGAGGTGGAATATTTGAAGTGAACGTGTAAGGTGATCTGGAGAGGAAGGTGGACAACTTGAGCTTGAAATTTGATAAACTCATGAATGTAGTACAGCCCGGGTGATTGCACAAGTGGAGGAGGCATGTCTAATATTTAAATCTCCCACACATTCTATTAATGATTGTCCATCTGCCACCCAGTTTCCAGATTTTATTATGGAGCAAGCCAATGCTACTCAAACTTTTGGGCAGCAGCCTGCTGGGTATTCTTGGAGGAACCACCCAAATCTAAGGTGGAGACAATATTCATATCCTCAACCACAGCAGCAGCAAATGGTATCTCCTTACAGACCTCATCACCAATTTAATCAAGATTACCCACCAAGGCAAAATTTTCTATTACCTGCCCCACCATCCAACTAGTTGGTCCTGCCCCCACAATAGACCAGATCCTCTTCATTTGAAGAGCAGATGTTGGCTTCAATGCAAAACTTGGGGAGCTTGGTGTAGACTGTCAATTCTCATGGACAGAGCATCAAGAATATTGAGGACCAGCTGGGCCAGATTTATAATGCTCTGCATAAGAGGGAGGAAGGTAAATTGCTTGGTCAGACCTTGACCAAC
Source organism: Chloranthus sessilifolius (assembly GCA_021018995.1). NCBI lineage: Eukaryota > Viridiplantae > Streptophyta > Magnoliopsida > Chloranthales > Chloranthaceae > Chloranthus > Chloranthus sessilifolius. The sequence continues at coordinate 91,007,371 of CM037585.1, read as the reverse complement.
CTAAAAGGGCAATATATGATTAAAGAAGCACCCTCTACCAATAAGGATGCTAATGCTATCACTACCCTTAGGAGTGGGAGAGTGGTTGATAATCTGGTGGGCAAGGTAACAGAAGAGGTCGCGAAAAATGAAGATGAAAATGAAAGGAGTGTTAGTGTTAAAGAGCCAAGGATTGTACCCCCTGTTGTGGATCAGAAAGGGCAAAATAAGGGGGCTGATGTTAAGCTCCAACATAAAGAAATAAATGAAGATAAAAGAAAAAGACAAAAATATGACCATGAGGTCAATGGGCATGCAACAGTGGCACCAGCAGTGCCACAACTACCATTTTCTCAAGCTCTAGCTGGCCCATTCCCTCTTGATAACGGAAATGCTCAGATGGAGGAAATGTTAGAGACTTTCAAGCAGGTTAGAATCAATTTGCCTTTGCTTGATGCCACAAAACAAGTCCCTGCCTATGCTAAGCTTTTAAAGGACCTCTGCACCCAAAAGAGGAAAGCAAGGGTGTAGTTGTCTAAAAGAGTTTTTACTGTTGAGCATGTTGAGTCAGTCCTGTCCATTACCACACCAGAAAAAATTACAAGACCCAGGGGTACCTACTATCCCCTACATAATCGAAAATGACACCATTGGTAAAGCCCTTTTGGACTTAGGGGCCAGCGTAAACTTACTCCCCTTCTCAGTGTATGAAGCTCTAGGTTTGGGAGAGCTTAAACCTACCTCAGTTGTGCTCCAACTGGCTGACAAGTCTGAGAGGAGGCCTGTGGGTGTGGTAAAGGATGTCTTGGTGGGAGTGGAAAAATTCTATTATCCAGCTGATTTTCTTATTTTAGGCATGGACCATTGCAAAAGCAAAACCCCAATCCCTGTTATCCTTGGTAGGCCATTCTTGGCTACTGCAAATGCTTGCATACAATGCAGGTCCGGGGTAATGGAGGTTACCTTTGGAAACATGAAGGCCCATTTAAATGTGCACCATGCTGCTACAGTGCCTCAGATTGACATTGAGGACTGTTGTGCAGTAGATGTAATAGATGGCCTGATAGAAGGAGAATTATCCAATCTGCTGGATTGGGATAATCTGACTGAAAGCCTGGAAAGTGTTTGGAGTCTGGTTGTGAAGGAGCCCCAAATTCCCATGATAGAAGACAACACAAATGCTAAGTCTTCTGTGGGCCTAGTGCAACACACATTGCTGCCCCTTCCTTAAACCACTAAGGCACCTTTATTGCCCTCAATTGAAAGTCCCCCTGAGCTGGAGCTGAAATAGCTCCCAACCACATTGAAATATACTTTCTTGGGGCAAGACAACAAGTTTTCCATGATTATCTCCTCCTCTCTCACTAGTGAGCAGGAGGAGGAACTATTGATTGTTCTTAAGAAGCACAAGAAAGCAATTGGGTGGACAATAGCTGACCTTGGAGACATTGATGCCTCAGTTTGCATGCACAGGATTCACTTAGATGAGGGTGTAAAACCCTCAAGGGAGATGCAGAGGAAGTTAAATCCTCACATGCAAGAGGTGGTCCTTAAAGAAATAGTGAAACTATTGGATGCAGGGGTGATTTACCCCATTTCAGATTTCGAATGGGTGTCACCTATCCAGGTGGTACCTAAAATGTCAGGCATCATAGTTGTTGCTTTTGATTGTGGGGAGTTGATGCCAGCTAGAGAGACCACTGGCTAGAGAGTGTGCATTGATTATAGGAAGCTCAACTCCAGAACCAAAAAGGACCATTTCTCCCTCCCTTTCATTGACCAAATTTTAGACAAGTTGGCTGGGAAGGCTTATTACTATTTTCTTGATGGATACTCAGGGTATAACCAAATCCTTGTGGATGCTCAAGATCAGGAGAAACTACTTTCGCATGCCCCTTTGGCACCATTACTTACAGAAGGATACCTTTTAGACTGTGCAATGCCCCAGCCACTTTTTAGAGGTGCATGTATGTAATTCTTTTCTGATATGATTGAGAAATTACTGAAAATATTCATGGATGATTTCTCAGTATATGGGGAAAGCTTTAGCCAGTGTCTAAGTCACCTTGAAAGAGTTTTATAAAGATGTGAGGAGACCAACTTGGTCCTAAGTTGAGAAAAGAGTGACTTTATGGTGACACAAGGTATTGTACTAGGCCATGTGATCTCTCACACGGGAATTGAGGTTGACAAGGCTAAAGTAGACTTGATCTCACATCTGCCCCCACCCAGGACTGTCAAGCAAATCAGATCATTTCTTGGACATGCTGGATTTTATAGGAGGTTCATCAAGGACTTCAGCAAGATTGCCAAACCATTGTGCCACCTGCTTTGCAAGGATGTGCCATATGCATTTTCTAGCTGATTGCCTTTGAGGCTTTGAAAAAGTACCTTACTACTATCCCTATAATCCAGGCTCCAGATTACTCACTCCCCTTTGAGCTGATGTGTGATGCATCAGACTTGGCCATAGGTGTTGTCTTAGGACAGATGAGAGATAGCTGCCTGCAATGATATATTAGGCTAATATAACACTAGCTGAAGCTCAGCTGAACTACACCACAACTGAGAAGGAGCTCCTTGCAGAAGTGTTTGTTGTGGACAAGTTTAGACCCTACTTGTTGGGGTCTAAGATTATAGTTTTTATAGATCACTCAACCCTGAAATACCTATTGGCTAAGAAGGATTCAAAGCCTAGGTTGATCAGATAGATCCTTCTCTTGCATGAGTTTGATCTGGAGATAAAAGACAAGAAGGGAGTTGAGAATGTGGTGGCTGACCACCTCTCTAGGATTATTCTGGATGATTGTGCAGCAACACCTGTTGTTGCTTCTTAGTGTGCTTGATTTATGTGTGTTTTGAAAACAGTTTTAAAGTTGCCAAATTACAGTGGCTCTAGACTATATAAGAAATTAAAGAAATATCAGCACAGTTAGAAGAGAATTAGCCTACAAGATCAGGGCCAATTGTAGCAAGTTTTAAAAGTAAGTGAGTGAAAGATCGTCCACAGAGAATTTGTTTAAAATGTAAGATAAACCTCCAGATCTGAGCTACCAGATCTGGCTTCTTAGCCTATCTAGAAAGCTAATAAGATGAGAGGTTTGAATTTGTCACGTTTAACTAACTAAAAACAAAGAAAAATTTAAACTAAATGATCCAGATCCGAGTTGGGGGAGTGATTGAAACAAAGATGGAGAAGTAATATCTAAATCTGATTTGGTCTTTGAAATCTAATGAGAATAACTGCAGCTCAGCAGAGGTGATCCAATCTTCATCTGGCTACAAGCACAGATGTAAGAGAGATAAATCTAATTCAAGGATTAGGCTTACACTTATGGCTATGGTCTGTCCACTTTAATGGCCACAAACCATCCACTAGTCTTTAATCCAAATCCTTAGTTTAGAACAAGAAGCATCACTACAAATGCCGTGAGAGATTAGGTTACCAACACTAATTCTCACAGGATTAATGAATCAAGGGAAATTGCATGAAAAACAGTAAATCTAAAGGAGTCTAATGCAATAAGGAGATCAGACGGAACCCTTAACATGAGTCCAATTGAGAAAATACGGTTTACAGCAACCTTTTCAAATCCACCGTTACAATTACAGAGCGCAACTTAAACAGCTCTCAGATTTATAGTCGAGAATACAACTCTCTTTTGAATTACAGAAATGTCTCACAGCTCTCAATTGCAAGTCAAAGTGAAGTTATTACAGGGATTTCAGACAAACTATCTGGTTTGGAAATGGGGGAATAGGAATGAAACTCAAAATCTGGATGTCCAAATTGGGCAAATGGTTCGTCTATTTATAGTTTTCCCCAAGTCCAACTCAGATGTGTTTCAACCAATCAGAGGTGCTCAGAATGTATTGACCAATGGTGGTCGAGCACGAGGATCCAGATCGTTTCGCCAATCGAATTCTTTGATTTGGTTGACTAATCGTGATAGAAGCATCAATTTCGCTTATGTAATTCAAAAATCTGTTTGAGCTTCTAGAAGTTCCCGCCAAGTAATTTCATCTTTGGGTGTTCACATGGGGTGGAATATGCCTTTGGTTCATGCTCAGAATCTTCCAGAATGTCCTTGGGTTTTAAAACGCATTGGGATGCGTGCAACAAATTACTGAATTGCCCTTGTTAAAGCTGCGAATCTCCAGTATACCTTTTCACAGAGCTTAAGGGCCTTTTCGCAAAGTGCTGTGGCTTCTGAAGCTCTTTTCGTAATGTTCAATCTTCTTTTCGAATTGTGTTTTCTCCTTCTCGCAAAGTTCAATCTTCTTTTCGAAGAGTTCAAATGCTCTTCGAAAACTAAGCCTGGAGGTTTATTCCTTTTCGCAGAGTTCCGTGTTCTTTCTAAACGCAGGTGTTCTTTGCGAAAAGAACTCTGTATTGCATTTTTCTGTTCGAATTATTCCCTGTTTCTCTTACAGGTCTTTGCCTTTTCCTTTTAGACTATTCCCCAGTTGATGAGGTTGTTTCTTCACTTCCTTCCTTTGGACTGACATGGATTGTCATCTTTTTGGCACTTTTGAGCTGCTTTTATGGTTAAGCCTGTCTTTATTGTTAGCTGCAACATAGGCACTTAAAACACTTATTTAGTTCTCTCAAAGGTCTATCAAGACTTAAGTTTAGGGGTGAAAATGGTATTTTCACTTGTCAACACACCCCAAACCTAAGCTTTGCTAGTCCCCGAGCAAAGAAAAGAATAATAAAAAAAACAAAGTAAAGAGCCACTTTTGTAGGGAGCATACTTGCATTTAGCCTATGCAACAAGCCTTTAAACCCTAGGTGATCCCTAGTGGAGGAGTGAAGTCTGAGGGTTTTCAGTGAAGGAACCCACAAACTTCTTCAATAAGTTAGTTAAGATCAGCAGCTCATAAAGCAAACTTTCATCCAATCGATTATTCACACCTACATCACAAAGTTGTAAGAAGATTTTCAAGAAAACATCGCTCAAAACTAAAATTCTCAGTAATTCCTTTATCATTCACTCGGTTGGTGTCAAAAAGTTTTACAAGAAAATTAATGAAAAGCTTGCCTTCTATTTGAGAATTTAGTTTTGATGTTACCCCAAATAAGTTGATTTCAAACCCAACTCTCACTGTGGTTTTCACTCAACATGCGTGTAGGAGGGTTGTACTATTTCACACAACTCAAGAGCGATTATGACTCAAATAGGACTATAAGGTGAGCATAGGCATTGCTTTTTAGTTCTGAATTCACTGCTCTTTTCACCATAGATTACACAAATCCTTATCTCCATGTGACAGCTCAATCCATCTTTGTTCAGTAAGGACTTTAACTTGGTTGTAATGTGGCTTATGGGTGAAATTTATCAAGAATAAAAGGGTTGGAATGGAGTTCAAAATTTTAGAAGTCAGTCAAGGTAAGGAGGTGGTATGGACACCTTCTTTATTTCAGCACAATTTCATCTTCTTCTTTGAATTTTCAGAGCCAAAGTGGCCATCTTTTTCTCTTTCTTTTTCAAACTTCCAATGAAATGACTTCTCCCCTTTTTTTTTTCTTTTCTTTTTTTTTTTTCTTTTTTTTTTTTTCAATTCAACATTGCCTGGAATGCCACATTTCTTCTGCTGATCCATCATTGCCTTCAATTATTTTTCTTTTTCTTTTACCAAACTATTACCCAACTCACCTTTCCTTTTCTTTCTTTCCTTTACCTTCTGAATTCTCAGAGTGAGGGTTAGGCTAAATGAGGTTGATGAGGTTTCAAAGAAATCTTTGATTTATAAAGCTCAAATGGTGTGTATCAAGGGCAGTTTTAAAAGGTGGGGCTTTTTGAAGTTCAAACTGTCCAAAAGAAGGCCCTACATCATGTCTTTAATATCATGATTGCTGTCAAGCTATTTTAACTTGGATATGTGTAACTTCTAGTGATAACTAGGTGTTCAAAAATTCCCTAGAGCGTAAAAAATTGCCAATTCATACCTCCAAAGAATACATTTCAAATACAGCCCAAATCTCATTGGGTGTGGTTTTCTATCAAATTCTTGAGGTATATCATCACTGTTTTCCTTCATTGTAGGTTTACTAAAACATCAATTTTCTTTTGGAAATTTCCTAACATTTACTTCATGAAAGTCTTTAGACTTACAGTAGAAATTCATTTTAAAAAGTTTTAACTTCCTCATTTTTCAAAACAACAGGTGTGAAATGACTTCATTTTCAAAAGTTTTATCGATCATAAGCTGCATAAGCATTAACTTACTTATTTTATTGGCATACCCGCCATACCCTCAAACCAAAGGGAAGCAGGTCCATGGTTCAAAACAGAGGAAAAATATAAGAAAGAAAAACAACAAAAGTAATAATGGCAAGAAGACAGACAAAAACGCACAGTAGTATACAAAACAAAATTTTCTATCGCAACTGTATAACACAAAAAGTACAATGAAAGCTAATAACTGGGGTCAAAATCTGTATCATAGGTTGGTTGGTGGCTTAACTGAGTCACCGCTAATCGAGCTAGAGTCGTTGTTGGAGTCCGAACTGGATTGAGCTTTCTGAATAGTGTTTTTCACGATACTCCTCAGATTTGATCTTTTTGGTGAGGCCGAGGTGTTTGCTGAGGCTAGTGGTCTTCAATTTTTCTTGGTCCAGTTGGGCTTGCAAAATGGACACCTTGTGTTGCTCAGACCTGACCAGCTGAAATGTTTGGCTCATCAGGTCCCTCATTTTATCTCTTTCAAATTTCATGAAGACTTCTAACTTCCGGATCTGGTTTTCATAGGGGGTACGGATGTAAGCTTGCAAATCAGCTAGCCCCTTTTGAACATCTCTGTGGATATAAGGGTTAGTTTCCATGGCTTTGATGAGGGTGGCATATCGGGGAAGGGGAATGGAATGGTAGGGGACTAAAGGGGGCCCAGCTGGGAGAGGGGTGGAAGAAGTGGTTAGAAGGGGGACAGCAGGGTCTGTCTGAGTGGCTTGTTCAGAGAAACTGGGTAGTGGTGGAGGGGATGGCAGATCAACCCATATTACTTCTGGATCTGTTTGAGTGGCCTATTCAGAGAATTTAGGTACAGGGGTGATGGTGGTGGTTTGGGTTGTGAAAGCTAAGGTATGGAGCAGTTCCAGGGCTACAGACTGATTGTCTGTGTTAATTTGAAGTTGGGTTTGGATGGACTGGAGGTAAGTAAGGATTTGGATAATGGATGCAGGTGTGGGAGAGGTGGGCATAGTAGAAACTGGGACAACTGAGGTGGAGGGTGCAGGTGCAATGGCTGTAAAGGGAGAGGATGGAATGTGGGTGAATGGAGGAGGAGCAGGTATAGGGGAGGGGTCCAGTTCCATGGTTTCAAAAATAGAGCCCATTAAAGCAGAGTAGGCTTCTGTAGTGAGGGGCTCAGGTTCAGGTGTGGGGGAGGCCTCAGGTGTGTGGGCTGATGGAGCAGGGGAATGTGAGGGGCTTGGGAGCAGAGGAGTGCAGGGAGATGGGGCAATATATCCTGCAGCTAACTCTTCTAAAACTTGGGCATTGGAGGGTGAAATGGGTGGTGTGAGAATGGTTGGAGTGGTTGGTGTAGAGGGGGAGTCCGAAATTGGAATGATGGGAAGTATGGGCAAGGGGACAGCTGGGATAGGTGAACTGTCAAGGGCTGGAGTGGGGGAGTAGGGTGTAGGGATGACTTCCTCCAGAGTATGTGCAGCTGCAGGGCTGGTCACCAAAGGGAGGGGGGTTTCAGCTATAAGGGGTGCAGCTAAAGAGCTGGTCACCACAGGGACTGGCAGAGCTGGTTCGGACAACGTTGGATCTGGCAACATGGCAGGGGCAGGCTCATTTGGATGCTCAAATTCAGCTTCAGGGATGGGTTCTGGCTCGCTCACAACTGCAGGGATGATGTCAATTTCAGGTTCAGCTGCAGGGGTGAGTTCTGGCTCACTCACAACTGCAGGTTCTGGTGCAGCAATAGGGGCATGTGCAGGTTCACCTGCCTCTCTCATCCTTCGCAGCATAGCCTGGCTTGTAGTCCAAGCCTTTTTTCCAAAATTGTGTGGTGTAATGACTTCAAAGGGCTCCTCAGTATCAATGTCAAATTTGGCTCGGAGGAGGGCTGTGATCAATCTGCCAAATGGTAGGCCAGCTATCTTCTGCTATTTCTTTAGCTTGGTACTGACATCAGCCATGGCTTCAAAAATTAACATAGGGGCATTGAAAAACTGCCCCTTGGAGAAATGAAAGAGGGCCTCTAAAATTGGTGATCTCTCTTGGCTGTGCCCAGTGACATAAAAACTACCCCTTAGAATGGAATCCATTAATAGAAATTGGGGAGCAAGGTCTCTTCTCATGATGGACTGCCCCGTGCCCACAATACCTTGAGTTAGATGGGTAGCCATCTCTCTAAAAGAGGCAATTTCGGGAGCAGCCAAAGGGCCAGAGGGATCAAATTGGAATGGTATCCCTAGAGCATTCCCTATGTCTTCAAAAGTCACAGTCAGATCACAATCATCAATAAAAATGACAAGGGTAGGGACATCAGCATCTTTTTCAGTGACCTTGACTAGGTTTTGGTACCATAACTTTACCATTCTTGGGTAAATTCTTTCTGGCAAGGGGGTAAGGATATTGCTTAGTGAAGCTTCTCTGAGGTATCTTAAGGATGGCAGGCATTCTGGTTTGGTGTCGAAAAAGTTTCACAACCATTAGCTCGGTATTAGCTTCGAGCTTCAATGAAGGGATTGGGTAGAACCAAATGAATAGGCAGAGGAGTAAGCTCAGCTCGGGCTAGCAGCAGGGTGGGTTCCTCATGTCTAATTTTCTTCCTTTTTCTACCATCCGCTTTATCCATTGAAAGTTTCTTTATGAAGTTTTGGTTTTTCTTTGCTTTTGGGGTCGATTTGCTCACCTTTTTAGCAGAGGGTTTGGGAAACATTGCGTAATGATTTCTCGCTTTTCCCATCCTAAATTGATGTATAATAATGCCCAAAAATAGATCTTGACATAGAACAACTTACTACATGATAACGAGAGAATGGGTAAAGAAATACCGAGATTTAGGGTTTCGCTTTTGAACGAGTTGTTTGTTTTGCGTAAATCCTCCAGATTATAAGTCGCAATTCTCTTAAAATGCATGATCTAACCAATTAGTTACAAAAGGGTAGTAGACTTGTTGAATCGTGCAAAGAAAGAACGAAGTAGGGTTTTAGTGAGAGGAGTCGCTCAGAGAGAGTTTGAAATGAAAACCCCACCGTCGAAAGGGTTTAAATATACTCAAGGTTAATATCGCAGTGCTTTTAAGTTTTCAAAAGTTCCAAAAGAGTCCTTTTTAAAATTGTGAATGGCATCTACCATTCGACAAGTTAACGACTTGAAAACATCATTTCGCAAAGGAATTAGCTTGAAATTACTTTTGAAAAAGAGAAATGGCTTCAAAGACCAACTATTTCGAAAAGAAAATGTTTTCGAAACAACTATTCAAGAGCACATCTTCTCTTTGAGTAGTTCATTACCAGATCTATTGAAAAGCAAATTGAACTTTCTGAAAAGAGAAATATTACTATGCGACTTGATTTTGAGCATATTTAAACTCGAAAAGAGAAAAAAATAGAACAGAGAAAATAAGCACAAACTATGATATACAAACCATAATCGATTTTTTGAAGATTCGTGATGATGGATGGGCAAAGACAGTTCCCGGGTATTTTCAATGTATGGTTTGAGCCTTTGACCATTTACCTTTATAATTCTTCCATTACTTGGATCAAGATGTCAAGAAGGGGCTGCCTTTAATGACAAAGTGTATGGCCCTTCCCATCCGGATCTCGCTTTTCACGGGAAAAACTTGAGTTTTGAGTTAAATAACCATACCTTAGAACCAGTGAACTCTTTTCTCAACAAATTTTTATCATGAAAAGTTTTGACTTTCTTTATACATTCTTGAATTTGTGTATGCATCCATTCGCAGTTCTTCTAACTCATCAAGTTGTAATTTCTGTGATTTCCAGCAGAGTTAAATCCATGTTCAATGTTTTAATGGCCCAAAAGCTTTATATTCTAACTCTCATCGGTAAATGGCATGCTTTGCCATAGACCAACCTAAATGGGGACATACCAATTGGGGTTTTACTGTCCTATATGCCCACAATGTCTCATTCAAAAAAGGACCAATCTTTTCTATCCTTCTTCACAGTTTTTTCCAAAATATGTTTGATTTCTCTATTGGAAATCTCCACTTGTCCACTGGTTTGTGGATGATATGGAGTGGCTACTCTATGAGTTACAGAGTATTTTTTCAACAAAGTTTCAAAATGTCTATTACAAAAATGGCTTCCCCCATCACTGATAATGGCTCTGGGAAAACCAAACCTGGAAAAAATGTGATCCTTAAGAAATTTCAGAACCACTTTGTGATCATTTGTTTTAGTGGCTGTGGCTTCAATCCATTTAGATACATAATCCACAGCTACTAAAATGAAAGTATACCCATTGGAAGGAGGAAAGGGACCCATGAAGTCTATCCCCCAAACATCAAACAATTCAACTACCAAAATAGGCTGTAAAGGCATTGAGTTTCTCTTGGAAATGCTGCCTAATTTTTGACAGGACTTACAATGCTGCAGGGCATCCTTGAAAAGTGTAGGCCAATAAAATCCACACTGCAAAACTTTTGCAGCAGTTTTGTTCCCACTAAAATGACCTCCACAAGGTTGTTCATGACACATAGAAAGTATTCTATGGAATTCTTGGTCAGGAACACATTTCCTTATTATTTGATCTGCACAACTCTTGAACAGATAAGGATCCTCCCAGATGAAGTGTTTAACTTTTGAGAAGAAAAGATCTTTATCCATTCTATTCCAATGTTGAGGAATTCTTCCAGTAGCCAAAAAGTTGACTATGTTTGCAAACCAAGGAGTGTGTATACTAATGGCAAAAAGTTGCTCATCAGGGAAAGATTCATTGATAGGCAACCTATCAATCTCAGCAGTTAAAATCCTGGAGAGGTGATCTGCCACCACATTCTCCACCCCTTTTTTATCTTTAATTTGTAGATCAAATTCTTATAACAAGAGAATCCACCTGATGAGTTTTGGTTTGGTGTCCTTCTTAGACAGAAGGTATTTTAAAGCCGAGTGGTCAGTGAACACCACTATTTGTGAACCCAAGACATATGACCTGAATTTTTCTAAAGCAAAAACAATTGCCAGCAGCTCCTTCTCAGTTGTTGTGTAATTGAGCTGTGCATCAATCATTGATCTGCTGGCATAAGCTATAACATGAGGCCGCTTATCTTTTCTCTGTCCAAGGACAGCTCCCAAAGCATAATCTGATGCATCACACATCAGTTCAAAAGGTAATGAATAATCTGGAGATCTAATATTGAGCTGAAATCCAGCTTTTTAGGAACTCAAAAGCCTTCATGCATTCATTATTGAAAACAAAAGGGACATCTTGGCACAAAGAATGACAAAGAGGTTTAGTTATTTTATCAAGTCCTTGATGAACCTTCAGAAAATCCAAAGATGTCTTAAAAACTTCTGATTTGTTTAACAGTTTGGGGAGGTGGTAAATGTGCAATTAACTCAATTTTTGCTTTGTCCACCTCAATGTCCTTGTGGGAAACAACATGGCCAAGGACAATGCCCTGGGTGACCATGAAATGGCTCTTTTCCCAACTCAAAACCAGATTGGTTTCTTCGCATCTTTGTAGTACCAATTTGAGATGGTGTAAACACTGGGAAAACTGCCATAGATTGAGAAATCATCCATAAAAAATCTCCATAAATTGGCCAATCATATCAGAAAAAGTTGCATACATGCATCTTTGGAAGGTAGCAGGAGCATTATAAAGACCAAAAGGCGTTCTCCTATAGGCAAAAGTGCCAAAAGGGCACGTGAATGTGGTCTTTTCCTGATCTTGTGGGTACACAGGAATCTGGTTGTAACGAGTAACCATCAAGAAAAGCGAATAAGCTTTTTACGCTAGCTTATCTAAGATCCGATCAATGAATGGGAGGAAATGGTCTTTTTTGGTCATTGCATTTAATTTCGTAATCAATGCACTCTCCATCCAGCTTGTTTGCTGTTGACATAAGCTCACAGAATCTGAGGTTACAATAAAGGATTCCAGATTTCTTAGGTACCACTGTAGGTGCCACCCAAGCTGAATCTGAAATGGGGTAAATGACCCCTGCATCCAACATCTTAACCACCTCTTTCATGACCACTTCCTGCATATGAGGGTTCAACCTCCTTTGCATTTCCCTTGAAGGCCTTGCATCTTCTTCCAAGTGGATTTTATGCATGCAACAAATTTGGTGATTCCTCCTAAATCGAATAGTCCAAAAATAGCCTTTTATGTTCTTTCAAGACTATCAGCAGCTCTTCCTCTTGCTCCTTTGTGAGAGAGGAAGAAATAATGGTAGGCAATGATTTATGATTACCCAAGAACACATACTTCAAATTTTCAGGTAGCTTCTTTAGTTCTAAATCAGGTGGGCTGAGAACAGAAGGTATCAAAGGTACCTTAGATGTTTGTGGAAGGGGGAGAGTAGCAGGTTTCCAAGAAGAAAAACTTGCTGATTTTTTAAGAGTTCCTTGCACAACATTAATTTCCTAATTGAGATACAACTTGCTTCTTTTCAAAGATATCCCCAAGCATCTTTGATATCTGTGGTGAATTCTTCACCCTGCAGAAATTGTTGTAAAGTTCCTTCCACAAGTTCGTCCAATAGATCAACATGAAAACATTCTTTAGAGCTGAATCAGGTGGATGCATTATAAACATTTAATTTTACCTTCATGTTTCCAAATGAGACTTCCATAATACTGGACCTACATTGAATGCAAGCATTTGTCAGAGCTGAGAATGGTCTTCCCAAAATGACAGGGATGGAAGTTTTGCTTTTGGTTGGTTCCATATCTAAAACTAGAAAATCAGCAGGATAGAAAAATTTATCTACTCCCACCAATACATCTTCAATTATTCCTACTAGCTTTCTTTCAGATCTGTCTGCTAGTTGTAACACCACATGAGTGGGTTTTAATTCTCCCAAACCTAGCTTCTCATATACAGAATATCGAAGTAGGTTGACACTAGCACCCAGATCTAATAAAGCCTTTTCAATGGTGTGTTCCCCAATAATGCAAGGGATTGTGGGGATTCCAGGATCTTGAAGTTTGGGAGGTGTAGCAATGGATAATACCTGACTAATTCTTTCCACAGCAAAGACCTTCTTGGACAACTGTATCCTAGATTGTCTTTTGTGAGTGCACACATCTTTCAGAAATTTTGCATATGCTGGAATTTGTTTGATTGCCCCAAGCAAAGGTAAATTTATCTTGACTTGCTTGAAAGTCTCCATCATATCATCTATTTTTGTGTTCCCTTTATCAAAAGGAGATACAGATTTCATTGCATGTGGAAATGGTAAATGAGGAACCAATCTTTCATCTACAGCTTTAGAAGTACCTTTACCTCAAGCAAAGATAATTTTTGTTTTTCATGTTTTTGGTTTTTTTGAGGTACATCAGCAACCCTACTGCTATCACTATGCTGCTCTTGCTGCATATCTTTATCCTCTTCCTCATTTCTTTCTTCTTCAGTGCCTACTTTGTTATCTATCAGTTTTCCACTTCTCAAAGTGGTGACAGTTTTTACTTCTTCATGCGAATTAGAAGCTTCTCCAACCATGAACTGTCCTTTGGGATTGTTCAGAGGTTGGCTGGGTAACTTTCCTTCCTCTCTTTTTGCCAAGGTATTTGAAAGCTGTCCCAATGTTTCTTCAATCTTCTTTATGCTCTGGCTGTGAAAATTCACAGTCTGAGTTAAAGATCCTAAATTCTGCAGTGAATTTAAGACTTGATCTTCAAAAGAAAGGGACCTGGAAGGGTTTTGAATCAAGGCATCACGCAGTTGTTGTGGAATGGGTGAAAGTTTGGTTTGACATAAAATTCTCACGATACGGTGTGCAATTTTGAAAGTCATTTGATTCTTTGGTCTGTTGTTGTTGGATTGGTAATTCCCTGGTTCCACCTCAAATTGGGGTGTGCTCTCCATGGATATTCATTTGATCCATCTATCCAAATGATTGAGCAAAGATGAGCTTGTTCCACCATTAAATCTGGGAACTGTGATGCAGCAGGACATTGGTCAAGTGAATGAGTAGGGGACTGGCATATCAGACATGCCTCCTCTACTCTTGAAATATTTGGAGTTTTAAGTGAGTCCATCAATCTATCAAACTTTGTGGTTAGATTATCCATCTTTCTTTTCAACTCATTCACCTCATAGATCTTCCCTTTGGTGGGTTGGTGGTTGTTCAACCTAGCAGGATTTTCAATTTCTCTTGACAGAGATTCCTGCTGAGTGGAGTTTTCACCAATCACTTCAAATAAGTCCCAAACCTCTTCAACTATTTTTTGTAAGTAAGTGCCTCCACAGGAGGCATCCACCATATTTTTGCCTTTTTGATCAATTCCTTGATAGAAGCTTTGAACTAGCTGCCATCTAGGAACATGATGATGAGGACATTGCCTTAAAAGTTCCTTAAATCTTTCCCATGCTTCATGGAAAGTTTCAGTTGAATTTTGGGAAAATGAAATGATACTTTGTCTCAATTGGCTAGTTTTAGACATTGGGAAATATTTGGCTAAAAATTGACATTGTAAATCATTCCATGAAGTGATACTATTTGGTGCTAACATGGATAACCATGCTGTAGCTTTATCCTTTAATGAAAAAGGAAAGAGCCTCAGCTTGGTTGCTTCTGGACCATCCACTATGTTGAATGTGGTGCAAAGAGCCAAGAATTCATCCACATGTTTGTATGGGTCTTCCTTACTCAACCCATGGAAGGAAGGAATCATTTGGATAGTTGATGACTTGATCTCATAATTTCCTTCAACAGTAGGAAATTGAATGCAAAAGGGAGAATTATAAGCATCAGGTGCAAAGTAATCCCTCAAAAGTTGAGGTTCTTCCCCCATAGTAGCAGAATTCTGTGTTGTTTGCTTGGTTCGTAGTAGCCTTTCAACTTCAAAATTCAATGGGAGAATCTCTGGGCTGAGAGTCCTCCTACCAAACATACAACTCAGAACAAAAAAAATCTGATTATGCAGAAACCTTCGTAATTCCTTTTAAGTAATTTCCTTCTTTAAAAATTGGAATATGAATAATCGCACAAGTATAAACAATAGAATAGTTTAGTCTTGATAAAAATTAAAATGAAAAACTTAGGTCTATCTATTTTAGAACGTGCGCCTAAAATCTTGTTGTTGCTTCTTAGTGTGCTTGATTTATGTGTGTTTTGAAAACAGTTTTAAAGTTGCCAAATTACAGTGGCTCTAGACTATATAAGAAATTAAAGAAATATCAGCACAGTTAGAAGAGAATTAGCCTGCAAGATCAGGGCCAATTGTAGCAAGTTTTAAAAGTAAGTGAGTGAAAGATCGTCCACAGAGAATTTGTTTAAAATGTAAGATAAACCTCCAGATCTGAGCTACCAGATCTGGCTTCTTATCCTATCTAGAAAGCTGATAAGATGAGAGGTTTGAATTTGTCACGTTTAACTAACTAAAAACAAAGAAAAATTTAAACTAAATGATCCAGATCCGAGTTGGGGGAGTGATTGAAACAAAGATGGAGAAGTAATATCTAAATCTGATTTGGTCTTTGAAATCTAATGAGAATAACTGCAGCTCAGCAGAGGTGATTCAATCTTCATCTGGCTACAAGCACAGATGTAAGAGAGATAAATCTAATTCAAGGATTAGGCTTACACTTATGGCTATGGTCTGTCCACTTTAATGGCCACAAACCATCCAATAGTCTTTAATCCAAATCCTTAGTTTAGAACAAGAAGCATCACTACAAATGCCGTGAGAGATTAGGTTACCAACACTAATTCTCATAGGATTAATGAATCAAGGGAAATTGCATGAAAAATAGTAAATCTAAAGGAGTCTAATGCAATAAGGAGATCAGAGGGAACCCTTAAAATGAGTCCAATTGAGAAAATACGGTTTACAGCAACCTTTTCAAATCCACCGTTACAATTACAGAGCGCAGCTTAAACAGCTCTCAGATTTGTAGTCGAGAATACAACTCTCTTTTGAATTACAGAAATGTCTCACAGCTCTCAATTGCAAGTCAAAGTGAAGCTATTACAGGGATTTCAAACAAACTATCTGGTTTGGAAATGGGGGAATAGGAATGAAACTCAAAATCTGGATGTCCAAATTGGGCAAATGGTTCGTCTATTTATAGTTTTCCCCAAGTCCAACTCAGATGTGTTTCAACCAATCAGAGGTGCTCAGAATGTATTGACCAATGGTGGTCGAGCATGAGGATCTAGATCTGTTCTGGCCAATAAGAATTCTTCGATTTGGTTCAGGCAATCAGGTGATAGAAGCATCAATTCTGTTATGTAATTCAAAAATCTGTTTGAGCTTCTAGAAGTTCCCGCCAAGTAATTTCATCTTTGGGTGTTCACATGGGGTGGAATATGCCTTGTCTGTGCTCGTAATCTTCCGAATGTCCTTGGGTTTTAAAATGCATTGGGACGCATGCAACAGACACTCAATTGCCCTTATTAAAGCCGCGAATCTCCGTAATACCTTTTCGCAGAGCTTACGTGGGCTTCTGAAGCTCTTTTCACAATGTTCAATCTTCTTTTCGAATTGTGTTTTCTCCTTTTCGCAAAGTTCAATCTTCTTTTCGAAGAGTTCAGATGCTCTTCGAAAACTAAGCCTGGAGGTTTATTCCTTTTCGCAGAGTTCCAGGTTCTTTACGAAACGTGCAGGTTCTTTGCGAAAAGAACTCTGTATTGCATTTTTCTATTCGAATTGTTCCCTGTTTCTCTTACAGGTCTTTGCCTTTTCCTTTTAGACTTTTCCCCAGCTGATGAGGTTGTTTCTTCACTTCCTTCCTTTGGACTGACATGGATTGTCATCTTTTTGGCACTTTTGAGCTGCTTTTATGGTTAAGCCTGTCTTTATTGTTAGCTGCAATATAGGCACTTAAAACACTTATTTAGTTCTCTCAAAGGTCTATCAAGACTTAAGTTTAGGGGTGAAAAATGGTATTTTTCACTTGTCAACAACACCTGTTAATGAGTTGTTCCCTGATGAGTAGCTTTATGCTTTGCAATCTTGTATGCCCTGGTTTGCACACATTGTCAATTTTCTTGCTACTGATAAGATCCCTCCACACTAGTCTAATATGGACAAGGACTTGCTCTTCTCTCAGGTTAGATATTTTCTGTGGGAGGATCCATACCTTTACAGGCATTGTGCAGATCAGGTCATTAGGAGATGTGTGCCTGAAAGTAACTTCCACAACATTCTTTCAATGTGCCATGAGCAAGCATGTGGAGGTCACTTTAGTGGCAGAAAAATTGCAGCAAAAGTGCTCCAATGTGGTTTGTTTTGGCCTTCATTGTTCAGAGATGCATACTTACATTACAAGGCCTGTGAGAGATGTCAAAGGATGGGAGGCATTTCTAAGAGAGACTCCATGCCATTGCAGCCCATCCTAGTTGTCGAACTTTTTGACGTTTGGGGCATTGATTTTATAGGCCCCTTTCCTTCATCTATGGGATTTAACTTTATACTTGTGGCAATGGACTGTGTCCAAATGGGTGAAAGCCATTGCCACAAGGACCAACAACCACACAGTTGTCCTTAACTTCTTAAAGGACAATATCTTTGCATGATTTGGCATCCCCAGAGCTATCATCAGTGATGGTGGGAGCCACTTCTGTAATAGACCTTTTGAGAACTTGCTCAAAAAGTATTCTGTTACACACAGAATTGCAACTCCCTACCACTCACAGGCCAGTGGGCAAGTTGAAATTTCCAATAGGGAGATTAAGCATATTCTGGAGAAGACTGTGAGGACTGATAGGAAGGATTGGGCATAAAAATTGAATGATACTTTGTGGGCTTATAGGATTGCCTATAAGTCCTTATTGGCATGTCCCCATTTAGGCTGGTGTATGGCAAGGCCTGCCACCTACCTGTGGAGTTAGAACATAGAGCCTATTGGGCTATCAAAGCAATGAGTTTAGATCTAACTTCTACTGGTTCTCATAGGAAGTTGCAAATGGCAGAACTTGATGAAATGAGGCTAGAAGCCTATGCAAATGCCAGAATATACAAGGAGAGATCAAAGGCATTCTTTGATAAGAAGCTGTTAAGGAAGGACTTCAATACTGGCACTAAGGTTTGGCTTTTCAACTCCAAACTTAAATTTTTTCTAGGAAAGTTGAAATCCAGATGGGATGGACCTTACACTGTCATCAAAGCCTCCCCATCTGGTGTTGTGGAAATCCTTGATCCAATGTTAGGGCAAATTATGAAAGTAAATGGTCAGAGACTCAAGATTTGTGTAGAACAACCAGTGGAGCTTCCTCAGACCATTCACCTACATGAACCTCCCACTGCTCAGTGATCCACAACTTTGTATTATGTGTGCCATATCTGTTTAAAATTGTTGTATGTTTTTGTTTGATTAGGAACCTATCATTTACTATTTTATCATGGAGATTTGTTTCTTTTCATCTACTTTGTTTGTTCTATTTTGAGTACTTGTTCATTTTTGTCAGAACATGGGAGATGCATGCTTATTACTGCTGGGTGATTGAAGTACTAGCACTATAACTATGTAGAATTTATTTTCATGAAGGAATTTTATCATTTTGAATTTTTTATATGCATGTACTGGTATGAGGGAGGTCATTATCATTTGGGAAGGGGAGACATGTAAAAGGGTGGATGCTGATGGCCGCTGAATCGGTGCATGACACTGTACATGCGCAGGCCAAGGCACAAATTGTGTAAAGAGGTTGAGTGTTGGTTTCTCGCGGGGTTAAATGGCCTAATTTTCACAATCGCGAGCCATTTCAAAACTTTCTCGTGGAGTCAAGAGGGTGCAAACAGCCAAATTCAAAATATTCTATAGCGCGAGATCACCAGTTAAGCCACGCGAGAAATGAGAAACTACTTCGCGCGCTCTATCCCAATGTCTACTCCACAAAGTAACTTCGTGAGCCACACACAACTTCTTATTCTGTACTCGCGGAGCTATGTTCTTCTGCACGATTTCCCTTCTCACGAATGTACTTCTGTTCTCCATGAGAATTCTACGCCGCGAATACCTGTGGATAATTGTGCGAAGCACGGGATTAGCCCTTTTTACCCTGACAAATTTCTTCAATTTCCTATCTCTTCGCCTTAACTCTCAGTGCTAAAAATAGACCAACATTTATTGTGTGCCCCCATTCCCCATAATAAATTGTGCGATTTACCATTTCCCATAACAATCCCAATTCATTGCCAACTAACCTTCCTTAATTACTTTTTGGCAATTGACCTTGGAAGGAGGCAATATTTAATTTGCCGATTCATATTCTACCTTCCAAGCATTTTAAATATACGGGTAGTTCATCTTCTTCACATTCACTCTCCTCTACTCTCAACAGTCCTTCCCTTCTCTCAGCTATGACGGACGACAAACCCACCGATCATCCCAACAAATTCTATCCAATGTGGTTGGACCCGCCACCACCTAAAGAGCCGGACCCACTACAATTCCTTTGAGATGAATATGAGGAGGTGCATAGGATCCTCGCCGAGGAGGAGAAGAAAAAGATTAAGCAAAAGAAGAAGAAGCAAAAGACCGAACCACCTGCCCCCCCCATCCTCTTCAATCCCCCCACCACCTGCTCAACATCCTTCTCCCTAATCCCCATTCTTCCCCCTTCTCCTGGCGTGTAGTTCCTCTTCCACATTTACCAGGTTGAGGATATCCCTAAGCCAAGAGGAAAAACCATTTATTTTCAACAGGGTGTTTTGCTGCTGTGTGTCTAGATTGTTTTTAGGTTTATAATTTTCTATCTCTTTCTAATCTTTTTGTTTTGTAATTATAATGAAATTTCTTTTCCTGATATTCTTTTTTTATTTCTGTGTGTTCATTTCTATATTGTTTGTTATGTGTTTTTCCTCTCTTATAGTTTCTGTTCTTTTAAAATCTTTGTCTTAAGCCTGCTGCACATCCACATATAATTTTGAATCAGTGAGGACACTGCTCCTCATAGGTTTGGGGGTGTGGCAGGCTTTGCCAATGAAGCAGTTAACCTAAGTGCAATAGAATCAAGCGAGTAAGATAGAAATGGATCCATGTTCACTTAAGAATCATAAGAAAAAAAAAAAAACAAAAGAAAAAGAAGAAAGTCCTCAAGGAAGAAAATATATTGTGAAAAACTGAGACCGTGTCAAGGAAACCCTTTTTAGCCGAGCATACCTTCAAATCCTAACCTGACCCACTATGGCCAAGCTACACCTTAAAGAAAGTCCTCTGTTTAGGTTCATAAGTAGTCATAGTATCTGTTAAGTCAACACAAGCCGAGTTGTGAGACGACACAAGAACCCCATCTAGCCGGCTATGACGGAATCGACGTCTATGTCATGGATTATGAGATAAAAGAAATAAAAATAAATAAAAATACAAGCTCAAAGTAAGATGGACATGGTGAAAGCCTGAAAGAGCACTATAAAACTAGCGAGTTTGTGTGGACCAGGTGAAAATCTGAAAGGGCCCTTGGGGTAAGAGAGCTAAACCCATGGACGTGGTGAAAACCCGAAAGGGCAGCACGGGTAAAAAGAGGGCACAAATGGGCACGATGAACCTACCTTGGGTGTTGTGAGTAGAAGGATTGAAGGATTAAAAAGAAAGGTTTGATTGATAAGATTGATGTTAGAGGAGGCCTCTTGGTTACTCTCCCTGCTCCCCTTTTCTGACTGGGCCACTCATGCTAGTACAAACCGAGCTCCAACCAGAATCGTCTTAGTGAAATTGCTTTGTCAAACGTATGGCTCAAGGTAAGGAGAAAGGTTTGACTCAATCCAAACGAATTGACGTTCCAGCCTTGGTAAAGTTACTGAAACTCACCCATATCTGACCACTTAAAAGGGGTTCGACCATGCTCAAAATGGGATCCGAGATCTCACCCTGTGATTGTGGCATCAAAACAAACAAAAATAAGAATAAAGGAGAGGGTGGAAAGCCCTTTTATCAAAGATAATAATTTCCCTTTTCCACTTTCATGCCCACACCTTGTGCACCTGGGCGGGAAGCCCCCTTTTGTCACAGAAAATGATTTCCCTTTTCCATTTTCCATGCCCATACTTTATGCACCAGGGCAGAAAGGCCACTTTTTGCTAAAGATAATAGACTTTCCTTTCCCACTGTAGTGCCCAAGACTATGCACATTCCATCTCAAAAGGGACCTGTTACTTCGCCTCACTGATAAGGCATTAAAAAAAGAAGGAAGAAAAGCCAAAAAGAACAAAAAAATAAGAAAAGTCTAAATACAAATAAATTGTATATATTTCTACTCTTTTCCACATGCACAACATTATACTTCCATCTCAAGAAAAAGAACAAAAAAATCTTTGAAAATGAAAAAATCCAAAAAATAGGTATATATATAGATCTTGAAAAAAAAAATAATAATAGAGGTAAAAGTTTGATTCTCCTTCTATTGATTAGGATGTATTTTTTTGTATATAAATAAAAAAGGGACTGACATTTTCTCGAGATGTGCAGGAGCATCAAAAGGTCTGAAGCTTTGAAGCAAGTAGTCTCTCAGTGATGTACATATCAGATGAAACATCTCACCACCGACTTCCAGTCTATTCAAAAAGGAAGAGAAGAAAATTATTTTTTTTTTAAAAAAGGAAAAAAAAGATAGCCATATTTTTGTGGTACTTTCCCCACGCACAGCTACGCACATGTGTGCTCTAATGCGGTAAAATGTCAATATTTTATCGGCAATGCAGCTGTGCTACATTAACATCCTGAGTTTAAGGTTCGCCTTGGATCTTTAAATCCTACTTTAAAGTAGGAGCAACGGTGTCAATCCCGATCAAACGGTCAATGTTTCGATCGGGTCGACTCCACTGCTAAATCTTTGTGATAAGCGCTCTGTTTTTTGATTCATGTGAACTTAAGTGTCTTAAGCTTCAGATTCCTCAGAGGAAGGTTAATTGTTGGTTAAAACTAACCTGTTAAAAAGGAAATTACCTATCAAATGACCATGTTCAAATATGCATTCTGAAGGGCTCATTTTAGGGTGGAGGATTAAAACCTGTATTTGTACGATATCCCTGTAAAGTGTATGCCTTGCGTCTGGGTATCTGTTGGATGATCGTTTGTTCTCATAAATTATATCCAGACAGGTTCTGGGTCGGGACTTCCATTCCCCTTTGTTTTATCTATCCCTGAGGAGTGCATATTTTTGCATAATTATTCGATAATAAGATCATCGTTGATCGAGACCAAGATTGAGTACCTCCTTCGGTAGGCACCCAATTTTGGCCAGATCTATTCAGTTTTATTTGAAGATTGATACTCGAAGTCTTTGACCTAGCGCAAGGCGGCGATCAATCGGCGCAAGCAAATACCGGAAATGAGGCATGCATAGAGGCGATGTAAAGGAACCTTAGGGAAGGCCAATTTTTGGTTTGAAGAGGGGGAGAAAATGTTTTTGAAAATATGCCTTTGCTGCCCGAACCTGGGTGTTTTGAGCCCCATTTTGGCTTGGCGCAACTAATAGTTGCGCCAGCCACTTTCGAGTCAGGTTTTGGGCCTGGTACGGGTCACCTGCATAGCTCGATCCCTCCCTCTCTTCGTTTTGTTACTCCTGACCGATGCACGTGCTCCCAAATGGTATTATGATCCTCATTCGACTTGCCAGGGAAACCGTGCTAGAATAAAATGAATTGAGATCAATAGGCATCCCGATCCTATACAGAACAACGTAAAAAAGTAAAAATAAATTGATAAAAAATCCCACATAAAAAGCCAAAAATAATTCACATAAAATGATAGAATAATTCACATAAAATGATAGTTCTAAGAAACTGAAAAATACAATAAAATGATAGCTCTAAAAAATCCAAAAAAATCACATAAAATGATAGCTTAAAAATCCAAAAATCCATAAAAAAAGGTTAAAGAAAATTCCAAAAAATAATTCACATAAAATAATAGAAGTAATAAAGTGATAAAATCACATGAAATAATAACTTAAAATCCAAAAAATCACATAAAATGGAAACACAAAAAAGGTAAAAAATTTCCCACAAAATAAAAAAAAACATAGGTTTTGAAAAATACAGCACGTACTCCCAAAAAAGTGTTGTGACATCTATTCGCTCCGCTTGGGTAGTTGGGCTCAATAAACTTCGGGATCAGTGGGTTCGCCCCAAGGACCTCATAGGGACACCCGCAACCAGTTAAATGAGGCAGTCCATGCCTCATATGATTGGATGCACAGCTATGCACATTAAGCTCTGATGCGGTAAAATGTCAATATTTTATCGGCAATACAATTGTGCTATATCAACGTCCTAAGTCTAAGGTTCACC
Source organism: Chloranthus sessilifolius (assembly GCA_021018995.1). Classification (NCBI taxonomy): domain Eukaryota; kingdom Viridiplantae; phylum Streptophyta; class Magnoliopsida; order Chloranthales; family Chloranthaceae; genus Chloranthus; species Chloranthus sessilifolius. Next base: position 90,983,999 of record CM037585.1, on the reverse strand, counting down.
TTGGATCTTTGGATCCTACTTTAAAGTAGGAGCAACGGTGTCAATTCCGGTCAAATGGTTAATGTTTTGATTGGGTCAACTCCACTGCTAAATCTTTACGATGAGCACTCTATTTGTGGATTCATAGGAACGTGAGTGTCTAACTTCAGATTCATCACGAGCTATTTCAGAGGTGTGGACTCTTGGTTTGTGTTGTCCGAGCATGCGCCCTACGGAATTTGAGGTTCGGATAACTCCATTATGAAAAAGTTCAATCGTTGGCTAAAACTAACCTGTTAAAAATGAAACTACATGTCAATCAAACTATGTGTAAACATGCATGCAGAAGGGTTCATTTCCTTTATTTTCACAGGCTTAAAACCTGTATTAGCACGATATCCATGTAAAGTGTACACTATGTGTCTAGGTATCCGTAGGATGGTCGTTTGTTCTCATAAATTATATCCAGATGGGACCTGCGTCAAGACTTCCATCGCCTTTGTTGCTTATTGCCCCTAATGGGTGCATATTTATGCACAGTTAAATGATTTGTAAGATCATTGATGGCAGAGACCAGGATTGGATGTCCCCTTTGGTGGACACCCAATTTTGGCTGATTCTATTCTGTGTTATTTAAGGTTGGATACTTTGGGTCATGATGATTCGAGGCATGTTGGAAAAGCGGCACATACTCCCAAAAAGCATTGCAACATCTGTTTGCTCTGCTCGAGTAGTCATGCTAAATAAACTTTGAGATCAATGGGTTCGCCCAAAGACCTTAAACCATGCTTCAAGCAGGGGCACCCATGACCAGTCAGATGAGGCAGTCAATGCCTCATATAATTGGACACAAACTGTGAAGCCTTGCGTACTTGCCTTTTGCCTATCTTTGAATGTGGGTTGATCACCCTCCTTACTTACGAAGCTGTTGTATTTAGAATGAATTTTATACATCAAAACATCTCAAGAAGCGACCATTTTTCCCAGCTATTAGGCTTTCGCAACTTATTTTTCACCTCGGTTATGTCTAATAATGTCGCTAATCGCTTGGGAACCGATTATCTTGAGAAACGACCATTTTTCTTGACATAGAAGGCTTTCATTTTCTCACCATGTTACTCATCTGATGTTTAAAGTTCATTCTAAATACAGCGGACCCATCAGTAATGCATTGGGCCTCTTCGGATGTCTCTTTTCTTTCGCATTCAATCATTAGTGACCGGATACCAAAGAGGGGCATCTATAGACACCCAAATTTAGCCCAAGGCCCGATCACGACATATTTCGAGAGAGGCACATCTATGAGCTTTTGATGGCATGTATGGAACCCTTAGGAGTCTTTTTGAATCCTTAGGAATCACCCTAGATCCCTTAGGAACCTTCTGCAACTCGTAGAAACCCATCTTGACCCTTAGAACCCATTCCGGACCTAAACCTAGCTTTCCCGAGCAATGGATGAAGAGTGGTGCACCAGGACTATCTGTGACCTTCTACTATGATCAAATCTCATACCATTAAAAATTAGAAGTTCTCAACTTTCCAACGGGCCAAGAATCATCCCAATCGGAGGTGTACACAAGAAGATATCGCATTCCGAAGTGCAGGGGCATAATGGTAAAATCAGTTGAACCCCCCTTAGGGATTTGGCGCAACTAATAGTTGAGCCAAGCCATTTCTCCAGTTATAAGGTGGGTCCCTTGTGGGCAACCAACTTCTCAGGCACAATTCAAGCACTATTTTACTGTACATATGCTTGGCACAACTAATCGTTATGCCAGGCATATGAACAGTAACCCTAGTTCTTTGCCTCGAATTTCGAGATTGGGGTTTGACTTGTTAACCATCTTAGCTTTTGGGGTATATTTTGCTAGTTCTGTTGTACTCATTTACTATCTATGTGCAACCCCTTAAGTGTTTTAAAGCCCCACCCTATCATCAGCCATTGGAGCATCTTCTCACACTTTTTAAGGCTCCAAAAATCTTAGGAAACTTTAGATGGCTAGATTACCTAATTGCTAATCCAAATTAGCTTTTAAACACCCTCCTAATCTCTCTTTTTCCTATAAATAAAGAGGCACCCCTCCCTTTACAAAGGCTTGAAAAAATTTGCAAATTAGAGATTAAGGAATCCCTTCTCTCTCTCCCCTAATGCACTCTTTTCATCCAAATTCCAGAACTTTCAAACCTTCAAAAAATCATAGCCTTCCATAAAAAAACTTTAGTTTAGGTGTGTGCTATCCCTTAGCCTCCCTTCTCTACCTCTTAGCTACCCACCCTAGGTGTTAGAATCCATCATCAAGCTATACAAGCCATTAGAAGCTCATCGAAGTAAGCCAATGCAAGGCTCCACAACAATGCAATAAGGGCCCGAGAGCTCCAGCTCTCCCCTCTATTCCTCTACCTTCTCGGTTCTTCCTTCATCCTCACATTTCTGTCGTTACTCTGTCGAATTTTTTGTTGGAACAGAGGGGAAAAAATAGAATTTTAATGCCCCTTAGGCAAGAGGAAGATGTATATGCATTTTTCACTTCTTTTTTGCTTTGGCTATAAGTAGAGACTGCGTCAAGTGAGTTGATTGGGTGCCTTACACCTTCCCAATCTATAACCGAAGCCCCTACCCGAGCGCCTTTGGTGTAGACCGGATTCAGAGTCATATTTGTGACACTTTGGTGCTTATAAAATTGATTTAGTTTTCTCAGGACACCAAAAGCTCCGAGTGGCGACTCTAAATATTTTATAGAGAGCACATCGTTGCGACGGGATCATAAAAAATCTCACGGTTGCACAAAATCAGTGAACATTATAGACTAATTTTTTCTTTCTTTGAGAGAGAGACTGCTTCTATGCAAGTCAAAATTCGTTTGAACTTCTTTACTGCTTTTATGAAAGAAAAAAAAATCTCATATTGTTGAACTTAGAATCAAAATATTCTATGACTATGATAACTTATTTTTTTATTTAGAACTATCTATTAATTGTATAAAAAAATAAGGCATCTATGCTAGTAAATCGTAAAGATGATTATTCCCAGAAAATAATTTATCGTTTGAACCCATATTAGAAGCCTAAACTGAATTTCTGTGCACCAAAATTTTGTAAACCCATAACCATATGTATTGCCCAAAACTTTTAACCTTGAACCCTTACATTTTCTAAGAATTTAGAATGAAAATGAAGGGAAGAAGAGGGAGTGAAAAGAGTAAAAGTTATCAGATAAGGGATATACTGAAAAAGGGTACAACTGAAAAGAAGAAAAAAAGAATATGGGAAATAGTCAAAAATCGTAACACATGATTTTATATGAAGAAACAATCAAAAGGATAAAAAGAAAAGAAAAATCGGGAAACACGATTTTACAAGTTTGAGAAAAGAAATGGGATTTTATAAAAATAAGAATTAGTAAATGGGAAGAAGCATACAAATTCTTGGATACTTACTGATACTGAAATAGAATAAGAACGAAGAAAAAAAGATAGGAGAAAGAAGAACTAAATTCTCATTAATACTTTGAATCCTGTCTACCTTTCTTTGACACCTGTTAAAACCCAAAGCCTCATTACAAGCCGAAAGAAAGACATTTTTTATTTACAATTTGCAAAAGCATAAGCCTAGTGGAGATATGAATAATAGGTACTATGGATTGCATAGGGAATCATATGAATAGAATAGATTATCTTTTTCATGAGATTTAAATTTTTTTGCAATTATCCTTTGAAGAAATTCTTCTGAAAATATATCACATTGTGAGAACCCATAAATTTTGATATCTTTTTTAGAGTATGCCAATAGTGAGAGTTAAAATGAAAATATATTTTAAAACTGCAGTTTAGAAAAATCTATGAAGAATAAACTGTTCACTGATGCATACACTCTCTGCTTACTATGAATTGAAATTGTTAGTGTTCTAATAAAGGATAACTGCTATGATGGAAAGTAAGGATAAAAGATTGGTAATTTTAGAAAATCATAACAACCATATAATGATTAACTGAGTTAGTGTACACAAATTAGTTTAGATTTTTAACCTTTTATTTTCTTGTAAATTTTTAAAAATATTTGAAGTTTGTAGGTACCTTCACTGAAAACCTTTAGGAGACTATAACTCCTCCACTACGGATCACCTAGGGGTTTAAAGGCTTGTAGCATCTGCTAAATTCAGTCGTGCTCCCTACAAAAGTTGCATATAAATTTTTAGTGTAGGATGTTTTATATTTCCTTGTTTGCTAGGGACTAACAAAGCGTAAGTTTGGGGGTGTGATCAGTCGCATAATATACCGTTTTATCACTCTTAATTTAGTGATGCTAGACCTCAGTTTGGTAATAACAAGTTAATGATATGTAGATTTTAACGAAAGACACTAAAATAGAGCCAAAGTGTTAATATTCATCAAAATGAACTTATAAAGCAATAAGAAAGATTATTGAACGTAAATGATGAATCATCGCCTACTGAAAGATGAAAAATCATACTTTATAATTGAGCAGACCACTGGAAAGGAAGAAAATAAGAAATCATAATTTAAGATTTTTCAGAAAAGACGCTCAAAGCGAAGTGTGATACAAAAGAGAAAAGTGATCAATCGTAAATAAAGAATCATCCAGAGAGTGAAAGCTATAAAATCATGATTGACGATTTTACAAAAGGAAAGCTTTCTGAAGTTGCTGATCATGTGAGGATTTACACCGCCATGCATATAATTAGAAGAATTATTGAATTAAAAGTCTGGCCACTTACGGATCTGAGAAGATTGACGAAGGGAGACTCCTTAAGGACTCTGTTGCTGAAATAAAGGAGAAAATCCAGAAGCGCATCAACTATTGAAAGCAAGGAAAAGATAAGATTAGAAGTAGAGTTATAATAGAAATTTTTTATTTTATTATTTTCTTTTATTAGAATTAGATCACTGTAAATCGACTCCTTAAGATCTATAAATAAGAGAGCCCGGTATAGGAATGAATCATCGAAGAAATTCTCAGCATCAATTGACGACTGGGGTTGGGTTTTCTTTTGATAAAAAATTTAGAGTAGTTTGGTTTAGATATCCAAGGTTCGTCAATCACAGTTGACGACTAGGATTGAGAGCTGAAAGATTAGAGTAGATATCTGGAGTTTCTCGGAAGGAATTGATGCCTGCAGCCGAGGGGTGAAAGATATAATTTTTATTGCTTTCTAGTTTAGATTAATTTTTATTACAATTTACTGCTTTATAAACATCTCTAAGTTTTAATTTGAATTGACGACTCGGGTTGAGATTTGTAGATTAGTGTAATGGTTTTTATTTTTCCATCTTTGATTTTCTGGAGTTTGATTGATGCCCAAATTTTTGGTAGATTAAAGATTAGTATAGATCTATATTGAAGGATGCTAATTTTTGATTGACACCCAAATTCTAGAACTGAGATATAGTGTAACGGTGTTTTAAATTTGTAAGCATCTAATAGCTCAAGATTGTGATTGACAACCCCAATCTGAAGAAGGAGGATTTAGGATTTATTTTTCTGCAATTTAGTTTAAGAAACATTCTTTCATTCATATTTCTCAAGTAGTTTAGGATCTTAAAAGACAAATATAAGTTTTCAGAAAATTAATTAATAGATGAAACACTTCCTCGTGGGAACGATCCTATGCTAGGATTACAATTTCCATTGTGCACTTGCAATAGGTTAAGACTTAATTAGAACAACATAAAGAGCATATCAAATCCCACGTCATAGTGCATTGAAAGGTAGGCTCAAGATCGGTCAGTCTTGGGTTCAGATCATGCATGACTTGTTGGCCTATGACTATAAACGAAAAGGGTGGTTGAATGTGAGCACTGGTCAGTTGGGTTCTTGCAAATTATTCATGAAGTCCGAATTTTGATTCTAGTTGACGGTTGGAATTTTAGTAGCTTGGGATGAGTGCCAATACTAACCCATCATTACACCTGTATCTAACACTACACACAAATAAATAATAGTTTAAAGATTGGGTGTGTCACATGACATATTCTTATAACCCTAGGTGATCTTGGCATCCATTTATTGAAATTTGATCGGGTTAATATCTTTTTATCGATATTTTATAGTAATATTAATAATTAATTAAAAAAAATAACGAGAGAGATTAGGTCGCTACGTGCATGATTGTACTCCTACAGGCAAAAGAGTGGGCCAAAGGCCACGTCACATAGACCCAAAGTTTGACCAAGGTCAAATTAGTCAAAATAGTTGCTCTTTCATCAAATGTCTACGATTCAAAACTAGAAAACTCAGGGTCGTTATAGCCTCCCTAGAGGACTTTTGGAGTCGTCGTCTTCCTCGGTCCAAGAAGCCATTTTTTCTGGTCAAGTCTGCAGATTTAGAAAAGGGGGTTGCCAAGAATAATTTTTGGTTTAGATTGGATCAGAATTTCTCCAAAAGGACTCTAGTTAAACCATTTCATGATTGGCACTGATTTTGAGTCGTCCTCACAGTTTTTAAGTTTTCTATTGCAATTTCTCATCTTCTCTGACAGTCAGTGATCAATTTTTTCAATCGGAACAACAAGACCCATCATTTCAGCCGAAACTGTAGTTTTCTTTCACAACCAGGTTCATATATTATTTGATTTGCTTCGGTAGTATTATTGTAATTTTTTTCCAGCTATTTCATTTTTTTTTTCTGGATAAACTCTATGAGAGGGTCAGATAGTCAGATGCATGATTATGGAGGTTATTTTCTGCTTTCAGTTGCATTAGTGTCCTACATTTTTTTGTTGTTCTTTCCCTTTCTCTTTTTTAGAGTCCTTGCTAGTCATGACCGAAGTATATAAGAACATGTGTGGAGAGAATTTACCAACCTCTATCACTATAAAGTTGAATTCCAGCATTTACTTAGAGTGGCAAAGGGCTATTACCCTCTATGTTCAAGATAGGATGAAGATGGGGCTTTTAATTGAAACTACACCAAGAACCAAAACCAATATTTTTTATGCCGAAAAATGGGATGCAGAGAATGCGATTATTCTTGGATGGCTTTTGAAATCGATGAATCCTTCCATTTATCAAACATTCATGTTTTATGATTCAGCTACCAAGCTTTGGGGCAAGATTGCAAATACCTTTTCTCCCTTTGATCATGACCCTAGCATCTGTCAACCCAAGCAAATGATTGCTAAGTGCAAACAAAGTGATTCCTCTATGGGGGAGTATTACAGTTCTTTACATGTGTGAGAAGAGCTTAGTCACTATGAACCTCTTTCTGAGTTTGACGAAGAAGTGAGAGTCAAGTTGGCCAAGCGTCTCGAGAGGGATCAGATTTATAAATTCCTTGGTGGTCTTGCATCGGATTATGAGTAGACACGTACGCAGATTCTTACTACATGGCCTCTTTCGACCCTGAGCACTGTTTATGGCATTCTTTTCACTGAGGAGGAGCATAGTAATGTAATGTCCACTGATGCTCCTATTCTAGACACACCTTTTGAGCGCACACTGCTTTTACTTCTGAAATGCACCCATAGTGGTAGAGGTAGGGGGAGTGATAAAGGTGGTTGTCGGGCCAGTGGAAGCCAAGGTGGGTGTGGCAGTCACTCCACCATTAAATGTTCTCACTGTGGGGTCACTTGTTACTATTTCCATGGCTATCCAGAGGACTACCAGCATAGGTCTGCTCATGTGGCAGCTACAGATACCCCTGAGATTGATGCTAGTAATCTTAGCTCCCTTCAATCTTAAGCGTCAGAGATGTTTAGATGTTATGAGCATCGTGTCACACGGTCTAGATCTACTGATCAGTCTGGGACTTCAACTTCTGCATCTGTGCCTTTAAGTTTTGCATCTGCACAATTAGGTACTTTTGACTCATCTCCATTCGCTGCGACCACTAATTTCCCCACTTTGGTCATTGATTCAGGGGCCGCTGATCATATGACGAGTGAGTTTCAAGGGTATTCTCTTTATTCTCCATCTTCCTCTCTAGCCTAGGTTTGCATTGTTGATGGCTCCTTTACTCCCATTCTAGGAGCAAGGCCCATTCTCATATCACTCTCTTCGTCACTTTCTCATGTTTTACATATTAATCAGTTTGCTACCTATCTTCTTTCTATTAGTAGCATTGTAAAGAAATTAAATTGTTGTATTATTTTTTACCTCATTCATTGTGTGTTTCAGGAGCTTACTACATAGATGATTCTTGGTAGAGGTGTTGAGAAGTGAGGACTATATTACCTACAGGCGAACTTTAGTGTGCCAACTGCTGCTGTTACTGATGGACCTGCTACCATTCCATCTTCTATTTTTTCTTTTCCTATTAGCATTAGTTCATATAGTCTTTTGTTGTGGCATGTCAAACTTCGACATGCCAGATTTTAACCCTTATTCTCTTTATTTCCTAGTTTTAAATCTCTTTACAGTTCAATTCAATTTCAAGGTGATGTTGTAAACATTTGAAACATGTTAGACATTCGTATCCATCACATGTGCGTAAATCCAATGCTCCCTTTTGTATTGTGCACTTTGATGTGCAGGGTCCCTCCTTAATTACTTCTATTGACGACTTTTAGTATTATGTTTCCTTTATTGATGACTGCTCTAGGTGTGCTTGGCTATATTTGTTGAAAAATAAGAGTAAAGTTTTTTATAAATTTCAAGAATTTCAAGCCTTAGTTAGAACTCAATATGTTGCTATTGTGAAGATTCTGAGATCTGATAATGGAGGAGAGTATATGTCTTAATCATTTACAGATTATTTGAAAATGTATAGTATTATTAATCAATATTCATGTCCTTATACTTCACAATAAAATAGTGTTGTCGAGCGTAAGAGTAAGCATCTTGTAGGATTGGCTCATTGCCTACTCTGTGATATGTATGTGCCAAAACCTTATTGGTCTTTAACACTACTTACTACATGTTTCCTTATGAACTGCATCCCATCTAGAGTGTTGGTGGGTCATTGTCTATGCCAACCTCTTAGACCCACAAATCTTCTTTTCCCTGTTGAGCCTCATATGTTTGAATGTACTTCTTTTGACCAGGACCTTCATTCTACACGATATGAATTAGATGATTAAGCAATCGGATGTCTCTTTATAGGGTATTCAACTCTTTTCAAAGGATACCGTTCCTATGATCACCATTCTCGTCTACCTCCATGGATGTCACCTTCTTTTAGGATGTTCCCTATTTTATTGAGGACTGTCATATCCCTACCCCTGCCCCTCCTCTCTCTTTGCTTGCACTTTAGGATCTTTCGGTTTCCCAGCAACAGAAGGGAGTGCTTATTTTTGTCTAGCGTGGTTCAACTGTAGCAGTGCATCTTCTAACATCCTCTGCAGTGGTGACTTAAACTCCTATAAATACCCCAGATCTAGCTCCTGTAAGTATCCCTGAGCTAGCTCTTATTTATTTTTCATCTTCTACTAATGATCTTAATCTTCCTATAGCTCCCAGGAAAGGGATTCACGGCCAGGTTACCTCTTATCATCTTTCTTATTTTATTAGAAGGGCTACTCCCCCTACCAGGCTTTTTTTTTTGCTATCGACTCTGAGACGACCTTGGACTATTCGTGCTACACTTTATCATCCCTCCTGATGGGCTGCCATGATCGAGGAGATGGATTCTTTACAGGCTAATCATACCTGGGACATGATCCTCTTCAGAGAAGAAAACCATCAGTTGCAAGTGGGTCTTTGTTATCCCTCCTGATGGGCTGTCATGATCAAGGAGAAAACTTGTAGTATAAGGCTCAACTTGTTGCAAAAAAGTTTACTAAAACCCATGGAATTGATTATGAGGCTACCTTCTCTTAGATCTTGCATCCATGCATGGTTCGCCTTTGTATCAACTCGTTGTGAAGAATGCTTTTCTTCACGGTGATCTTCTTGAGGAGATTTATATGGACCCCCCTCCTGGTTTCCTGCTTCGAGGGTTGTCACGCCCCTAGCCTCGCACGTCGGGTCACTCTCGTGCCCTGCACGTTTTGATTCACGAGACCTGACTGTGCCAGGTTATTGTCCAAGGCAAAGTCCATCCAAAATTGTTAATCACCCATCTGTTGATCGATGGGATAGTATCATTTCTAGTGGCACCCATAGGGCACCCCTTTTATTTAATTGGGTGTGTTAGTAATTAAGTAAAATACACACCACATCTTTGCATTCAAAATGTTGTGCTGATATATTTATTAAAAGGTGGAATGATAAAAATCAATGGTAGCAAAATAAATTAAAATATGGAATGGAATAAGATGGAATCAACACACAAATATTCTAAACTAAGTCCTGCAAGAGTCAGGGTTGTTGTAGAAAGTTTTAAAAGTAAGTAAGAGTTTGTCCCACAGAGAGTAGTGATCATGAACCTAGTAGACCTCCATATCTGCTACAGATCTGGCAATTCTAACCTAGTCTAAGAAAACAGAGAAAGAAAGAGAGTTTCGGGTGTCAATTAAACTAGATCTAAGCTACAAAATAGAAATAAAAGAAAGGTTTAAAGGAGGATGGATGTGAATGAAGAAATAAAATATAAAATGGGGAGAAGTAGACATCTATGGGGCTGGTTTTTAATGCAAAACAGATTAAGAAATGGATCAATAGCTGACTTCACTTGACTAGAAGCACAAGTGCAAGGTAGAAGAATTAAATCTAAACCAAAGGATTAAACTGATCTTAAGGCTATGATCTATCCACTTGAATGGTCACAAAGCATCCTAGAGATTTCATTTAATCCAAAGGCTCAAATTGAAACAAGAAAACCATTGCAACCACTATGTTAACAAGGCTACAAGCTAATGCATCCATATGATCAAATAATATACACAGATCTAGTGAGAACCACTAGAAAGTACAGATTGAATGGGGATCTAAACTCAGCTGGTCATTGCTTTAAACAGCTTGCAATGACCTAGCTCACAAGGCTGCAATTTCTTCACAATTCCAGATCTCTTCACTGAAAATAGATCTGGAAATCAAAGTAAGAGTCGGTTCTGCTACAATCTTTCACTTGGCTACAAGCTCAAGTGCAAAGAGGAAGAATCCAATTTCATCCTTAATTTTGGATTAGTCCTAAGGCTATGATCTATCCAATTGAATGGTCACAGATCATCCCATAGATTTACTACAGCCATGGGGATAAAGAATGGAACATGAAAACTACTGCAGGTACTATGGTTGCGAGGCTACAAGCACAGGCAACCACAGGTGCATAAGATCTCTAAAATTCTAAAGCAAATGATTAGACAAATCACAGATCTAATGAAACTATAAAACCAGCTTTACATTGCTTAAACAAGACTTACAATGCTTTGCCCTCAAGCTTACAGTCTGTGCATAGATCCAACCATCTCCACACTGATTTACAGATCCAATTACAATTCAAATCAGCCTTTAGCTGCTACCTAGATTTAATCCAATAGGCTGGATTAGGGAGAGAAAAGAGGGGGAAAAAGATGGAAAAGAAACCAAAAAATACACCTAAATGAGTCAAGGAAAACTCAGATTATTCCTTGCTTCCTTACTATCGAATCACAGCCTAGGGCTGCTGTTTATACATTTGCCTCAATTCATGTGCCTTGCATTTTGACCAATTAGAGAGGAGAAGAAACTATTAAGTTTATGCCAATCCACATGCTCTATGCCCTGGCCAATCAGAAGAAAATAGAATCATTATAGTTTATGCCAATTTCAAGTGGCTTGATTGCAGCAAGAGAATGCTCTCATTCGATTGGGAATTAACTCGCACATGGGACAGGTTATTTAAACTCCAAAGCTGCACTTTTGCTCCATTGGTAGCTATTGGAATTCCCAGAATAAACTCACAATTCGTTGGCTGCTGCAGGAGTTCCTAAAAATAGCCCTTTAGATCCTCTGATGAAAGTTGGCAACAGATAAAGCATGATGGAGCCTGAGCCTCAAGAGTTTGAAAGAGGAAATTCAAGTGGCTGCTGAAGATTAAAGGTGCACAGCTGAACTTCTATAGCAACTCGAGAGGTTGAGGATTGGAGCTCGAGCATTTCTGAAGGAAGTTCGATAGGTTGGTAGCTGAACATTAATTTGCTCAAGCAAATGGCTGAAGCTAGTCGAGAGGTTGCTCAAGTGTTGAAAGATCTTGGGAAGTTGCTGATGTGAAGTTCTCGAGAGGTTCAATTGCAGGTTCAAAAAAGCAGCTTCAGCAATCCATTCGAGAGTTTCATAGAACCACTCGACAGGTTGGGAGGTTCAGCAATGCATAGCTCAACAGGATCAACTCAACTATTCATGGAGTTGTTTGCTTCAGCATGAACATCTCGACAGGTTATTTTCCAGCTGCAATTTATACAATTTGATAGGTTTAATGGCCCTGCTACAGGTCGACAGGTTCGAGGGAGTTTGGAGCTGTTGGAAGCATCTGCCCGAGTGGCTTATTGCTGCTCAGCTGCTCATCAGGCTGAAACGTTTTATTGTACAACTCCTGAAGGTGAACCACATGGCTGGTCTAGAGTGCAGATAGTGTGCACAAAGCTGAATGATGTGCAGCTAATATGCAACTATTGTGCACACAGCTGAATTTGAACCTGTTTTACTCTAGCAAATGTCTCTCCCAGCAGTTGCTGATCTACTCTCTAGTGTGCACACTGCCATATATTGCTGAGCCTCTGAGCTACTCAAATCTATGCTACTGAAGCTCTAGTGAAGCTGCTCTAGTGTGCACACAGCTGAAGGTTTTGTCTTGAAGGCTTTTTGCTCTGCTATTTGGCTCCATCAGCAGCAACTCTTCTTCATGCATTGGGTTTGACTTCTCTTAGCTCAATAATGACTCTAGTCTCCTCTTATTGGCATTTATTAATTATATTTTTGCATCATGGCTGCGTATTATTGCTAACTAGAAAATAATATTTAAAAGCAGTTATTAATCACTCTAGGTTCCAGTAAAGCCTAAGTTTAAGGGGTAGAAAGTGGCAAAAATCAGTGACTAATACACCCCCAAACCTAATCTTTGCTAGTCCTCGAGTAAAGTGAAAATTAAACCATTATTCTACAAAGCTTAAATGTCACTTTCGTAGGGAACACAGATGCATTTAGCATATGCACTAAGCCTTTGAAACCCCTAGGTGATCCCTAGTGGAGGAGTGAAGTCTTTTAGCGAAGCTACCCACAAACTTCTAAATAAAACAGTTAATGTAAGTGCAACATGTCAAAACAAAGTTTAACCAAACAAAATTCATTCCACACCTTATCAGTTCAATTTTTTAGACAAGATTAAAACAGTAAAATAATAGTTTAATACTAAAATTCTAATGTAATTCCTTCACCATCAATCAGCTCATATCAAGGGTGTTGTTTCTGGAAATTAGTGCAAATATCACCATTAATTCAAGCATTCTGATTGGATAATGCCCCTAACAAACTCAATTTCAGACCCAAGTCTCACCAGGGTTGTCACTCAAAATAAAATTGGAAGGTGTATTATTTCACTCCTAGCTCAAGAGCAGTTACAGCCCTCAAATAGGACTACAGGTATGAGCATAAGCATGCTACTAAGTTCTAAAATCCTCTATCTCTTTTCACCATAGATCAAACAAATCCTCATATCCACATGACAGCTCAACCAACTTCAGATTAGTAAGGTCTTTTTATTGGGTTGTAATGTGGATTATGGTTGAGGTTAAAAGAATAAAAGGGAATAAGAGGGTTCAAAATTGAGAAATCAGCAAGGTGAGGAGATGATTCATGACTTCACCTTCTTCATTTCAGCACAACTTCATCTTCTTTTTCAATTTTCAGAGACAAAGTGATCAACTTCTTCTCTTCTTTTCAAATTTACCAATGAAGTTCTTTCTTGACTTCTCTTTCTCTTTTTATTTTATTTTTCTCTTTTTGTATGCTTTTCTTTGTATTTTTCACATTTTTTTTATATATATGGGCTAGAATGCAACAGCTACATAGCTACCATCAAATATCCTTACTTCTTCTTCCACCAAATGTTAAACCAGCTCCACTTTCTTCAACTTGTTCTCCTTTACCTTCTCAAATCTTAGAGTGAGGGTTAGGCTGAGTCAGGTCACTGAGTTTTGGGTTCAAATTCTCTGATTTTTTTCAAAGAAAACTTGGAATTTTAAAGCTGAAATGGTGTGTATCAAGAGCAGTTCAAAGGGTAAGGATTTTTAAGGCTCAAACTGTCCAAATGAAGGCCTTACATCATATCTTTAGTGTCATGAGTACTGTCAAGTTGTTACAACTTGTAGTGCATAACTTCTAGTGAAAAAGAGTAGGTTCAATCAGTCCTTAAAGCAGAAAAATTGCCAAAAACACTTTTCAAGGAATTTTTTTATAGGCCCAATTCTTACTGGGAATGGTCTTCCATTAAATTCCTGGGGTATATCCTTACAATATCCCTCTTTTCAGATTCACTAAGCATCAATTGTGGAAAATTTCTTGACATTTGCTTCATGAAAATGTTAGATTTACAATAAATTTTAGTTTTAAAAAGTTTTTAATTTCCACTTTCAAAAATTAGGTGGGAATTCACTTTATTTGAAAATTTTTAATTCAACACTGCTGCACTAGCATTAACTATTCCATTGGCATACCCTGCCATACCCCCAAACCTAAGATGAACATTTTCCTCAATGTTTGCACACTGAGTAGCTAGGGGTAGCAGGGTTTGTAAATAGCAAAGAATGGACTATATGCAAAAAAGAAAGAAGAAATAAAAGCATAAAACTGAATTTATTGACAGAAAAATAGAAAGAATGTTATACAAATGAAAGAAACAAAAGAACATTCCTGAAAAAACAGAAAATCAAACACAAAAACAGCAAAACAAAGTCAAAAAAAAAAAACTTAGTATTCAAACATACAAAACAAAAATCAAGGAAAAAAACCAGAAAACATAGATATTCTAAGAAAGAAAACAAAAAAAAAATAGTAAAGAAACACAAAAAATAACATGCTTAAATCTGAATATGCAGCTAGGTACCCCTCTGCCTTGTCCTTCTGCACCTCATTTTGGTTCGAAAACAACTTGGCTGTCTACCAACTTCTTCAAGAGTTGAAGAAGATTCACCCATCATGTGCAGTCCCTTTGGACTATTTATTGGTTGACTGGGAAGTCTGCCCTGTTCCCTTTTAGTCAGAGCATTGGAAAGTTGATCGAGCTGGTCCTCAATCTTTTTTATGCTCTTGCTATGGGAATGCATAGTATGTGCTAAGGAGCTGAGGTTCTGTAATGAGGACAGAACCTGCTCCTTATAGGAGGGAGTCCTAGATTGGGGTGCTTGTGTAGACATATGATTTTGCTAGGCCATTGGCTGTTGGGACTGATGGTTAGGGAAGAAATTATGTTGGTACTGCTGGGGTCTATGGGGCGTTGGAAGTTGTTGCTGCTAGGATTGATGAAAATTTTCTTGATTTCACCTCAAATTGGGGTGGTTTCTCCAACGGTACCCAGCAGGCTGTTGTTGCTGTCCATATGACTGAGCTGCATTAGCATGCTCCATGACCAACACATGATAAAGACCAGCAGCGAGACAATCCTAAATAGAGTGAATTGGGGATTGGCATATCAAACATGCCTCCTGCACATGTCTAACTAATGGGAGCTACAACACACTCACCAATTTACTAAACTGGAGTGCCCAACTGTCTACCTTCCTCTCCAAGTCATTATACACATTTAATTCAAACAATTTTCCTTTGGAAGTGGGTCTCGTGTAAGTCTAGCAGCTGGCTCAATGTCAGATCTTGACAGAGCCTCTTGCTGAGTTGAATTTGGACTAATCATATCAAACAACTCCTAGGCTTCCTCATCAGTCTTGTTAAGGTAAGTGCCACCACATGATGCATCCACCATGGATCTGCCTTTAGAATTAATACCCTGATAGAAGCTCTGAACAAGTTGCCATCTAGGTATCTGATGGTGTGGGCACTGCCTCAGCAATTCTTTAAATCTCTCCCATGCTTCATGAAAATTTTTAGCTTGGAACTGAGCAAAGGCAATGATGATCTTCCTAAGCTGACTGGTCTTGCTCATGGGGAAAAATTTAGCCAAAAATTAGGTTTGCAAATCATTTCAAGAGGTTATGCTATTGGCGGGGAGCATGCTGAGTCAATTTCTAGCCTTGTCCTTTAGGGAAAAAGGAAATAGCCTCATTTTGGTGGCCTCTTCTCCCAATCCAGCAATTGTAAAGGTGGTACACAGGGCAAGAAATTCATCAATGTTCTTATATGGATCTTCCTTGCTCAGAGCATAGAAAGATGGTAGCATTTGAATGGTCTGAGCTTTGATCTCATAGTTGCCTTCAACTGCAGGGAACTGAATGTAAAATGGGGATGAATATGCCCCAGGTGCATAGTAGTCCCTCAAGGTCCTTGGTTGCTCTCCCATCACAAATGGCTCACAATTATCAATAGGTGTGTGGGGGAAGCCTAGGTTTAAGGATCATCTCAACTTCAAGATCTAAAGGGACAATCTCAGGGTTGAGGGATCTTTTACTGTGAAACCGTGGATTTTTATCAAACCCGTCACGATGAATGCGCACTTGCAAAAAAATATAGAGTCGCCACCCGAAACTTTTGGTGTCCCGGAAAACCTAGATAAATTTTATAGGCACAGAAATGCCACAACTATGACTTTGATTCCGGTTTACGCCAAAGGCTCTTGGGTAGGGGCTTCGGTTATCGATCGAGAAGGTGTTAGACACCCGACCAACCCGCTCGTAAGCGGTCTCTACTATGGCTATTTTGATGTTTGTAATATATATATATATATATATATATATAATTATATGTATAAAAGAGAAAGAAAATGAGCGACAGTTCCCCTTGCCCGAAGGCACACCGATCCTATTGAGCCCTTCTCGCTTGCCCTTGTAGTACCATCTTTCTATGATAGAGGAAACGCAAAGAAGGTGATACACAGGGCAGCATAACGGCTCAATTCTAGGATAGAGGAAAAGCAAAGAAGGTAGAGAAATAGAGGGGAGAGTCAGAGCTCTCGAGCCCTTGTAGTACCAATGTGGATCCTTGCGCGAGAGCATCTTTAATGAGCTTCCGAAAGCAAACGGGTAAAAGGATGGGTTCTAATCTCTAAGGCTATGGAGTTAAGAGGTAGGAGAAGAAGGCTAGGAGCTAGATCTAGCTAAATCTCAAGGATTTATGATAGAAAATGGGGTGTCAAAGATGAACTAGGGTGCTGGAATTATATGAGTTTTTTGTAGGCCAATGAGAGGGGAGTTCACTAAAATTTTCTCTCTTTGAAAATTTTCCAACACTTAAGCAAGAGGGGTGACTCTCTATTTATAGAGAAAGGGAGGATTATTGATGGGTTAAAGTCCTAATTGAATTAGCAATTAGATAATGGGCAATCTAAGATTTTTGAGGTTTTTTAGAGCTTGGAGATGAGGGATTTGGGTTTAATGGTAGATGATAGGGTCGTGACATGAATGGAAAAAGGGTGATAACTTAAGCTAATAAGGTCACCAGGGTCCTAAAGAAACACACCCCAGACTTTGGGATGGTCTACAAGTCAAACCCCTAATGTCAATTTTGGCCATTTTTTGGAGGAAAATCAGGCCCAAACTGTTGAAAGTGTAAGACCCGCAAGGGTCCGGCCTCGTTTGCAATTTCCTGCACAAATCCATATTTTTAAAACTGTCATAACTTTTGATGTACAACTCTAAATTAGGCGATTCTTGGCTAATTGGAAAGATGGGAACCTCTACTTTCTAATGGTATAGGCTTTAAGTTAGGAAAATATTTGTAAAAGCCTTAGCACTCCTCTTTTCATCAGCCATTTTGATTTGTTCAAAACTGGCTCTATGGGTTAGATTTTGCAATTTCCTGTATAAATCTGTGATCTTTATTTCACCATACTTTTTCTTGTACAACTCTAAATTAGGTGATTCTTAGCTTGTTGAAAAGATGGAAAAGTCTACTTTCTAACGGTTTAGGCCTTAGGTTGGGAAATTATCTATGAAAACTTTGGCACTCCTTTTTCTAACCGCTGTTCAGGAGGGTTCGAATGAAGCCCGAGAAGGGTTCTAATCTTTCTGGGAAGGCTATGGTTGATTCCTAAGGGTTTGGGACGATTCCTAAGTAGTTTGGAATGATTCCTAAGGGTTTGAGAAATACTTTTGAAAGCTCGAGGGTACGCCTTTCTCAAAGTATGTGTCCATCGAGCCTTAGGCTAAATTTAGGTGCCTACAGATGCCCCCCCCTCTTTGATATCCAATCACTAATGATTGAATGCCAAAGAGACATCTAAAGAGGCCCAATGTATTATTGACGGGTCCATTGTATTCAAAACGAACCTCAAACATTAGGTGGGTAACATGGTGAGAAAATGACCGCTCTTTATGTCGAGAAAAATGGTCGTTTTATAAGGTAATCGGTCCCTAAGCTCTTAGTGACATTACTGGGCATAACCGAGATGGAACAAGTTGCGAAAGCCCAATAGCTAGGAAAAATGGTCATTTCTTGAGATGATTTGAAAGAGTTTAATGATTAAGATTCATTCTTAATATAACAACTTCGTAAGTAAGGAGGGTGATCGACCCACATTCAAAGATAGGCGCAAAGTAAGTACGCAAGGTTCTACAGTTTGTGTCCAATCATATGAGGCATTGACCGCGTCATCTGAATGGTCACGGATGCCACTGCTTGAAGCAGAGTTCGAGGTCTTTGGGTGAACCCATTGATCCTAAAGTTTATTTAGCATGACTACTCGAGCGGAGCAAACAGATGTCGCAACACCTTTTAGGAGTACGTGCTGCTTTTCCAACGTGTCCCAGATCATCATGACCCAGAGCGTCCAACCTCAAATAACACTAAATCGATCTGGCCAAAATCAGGTGCCCACCGAAGGGGACACCTAATCCTGGTCTCTACAGATAATAATCTTACGAATAACTTAACTATGCATAAACATGCAACCGTTAGGGGCGATAAGTAATAAAGGCAATAGAAGTCTCGACCCAAATCTCGCCTGAGTACAATCTACGAGAACAAACGACCATCCTACGGATACCCAGACGCGTGGCGTATACTTTACAGGGATACCGTGCCAATATAGGTTTTAAGCCTATAAAAATAAAAGAAATGAACCCTACTGTATGCATGTTTGCACATAGTTGATTGATGTGTAGTTTCATTTTCAATAGGTTGGTCTTAACCAACGATTGATCTCTTTCTGAGAAATCTGAAGCTTAGGATACTAAAGTTCACATGAATCCAAAGACAGAGCGTAAGCTCAAAGATTTAGCAATGGAATCATCCTGATCGAAATATTGACCGTTTGATCGGGATTGACGTCGTTGCTCCTACTTTGAAGTAGGATCTAAAAATCCAAGGTGAACCTTAGACTTAGGACATTGATATAGCACATCTGCGTTGCTGATAAAATATTGACATTGTACTGCTTCGAAATACGCATGTGCGTAGCTGCACGTTCAATCATATGAGGCATAGACCGCCTCATTTAACTGGTCGCGGGTGTCCCTGCTTGAAGTAGGGTTTGAGGTCTTTGGGCGAACCCATTGATCCCGACATTTATTTAGCACGACTACCCGAGCGGAGCGAATTGATGTCGCAGTGCTTTTTGGCAGTACGTGCCATTTTTTTTACAACACATATTTTTTTTTATTTTATGTAGAAAATTTTGACCCTTTTTTGTGTTTATCAATTTATGTGATTCTTTGGATTTATCATTTTATGTGATTTTTATCTTTTAAGTTATCATTTTTTTTTTTGGTTTAAATCTACCATTTTATGTGATTTTTTTGGTTTTTCAAAACTATTATTTTATGGGATTTTTTGGTTTTTCAAAACTATCATTTTATGTGATTTTTTGGTTTTTCAAAACTATCATTGTATGGGATTTTTTAGTTTTTCAAAACTATCATTTTATGTGATTTTTTGATTTTTCAAAACTATCATTTTATGTAATTTTTATTTTTTTCAAAACCATTATTTTATGTGAATTATTCTATCATTTTATTTATTTTTCGCTTTTTATATGGGATTTTTTCATCATTTTTTAGACTTTTTAACATTTTTCTGTGTAGGATCGGGAGGCATATTGATCTTGATCCATTTTACTCTAGCAAGACTTCCCGGGCAAGCCGAATGAGGATTGACATACCGCTTGGGAGCATGTGCATCTGTCGGCAGTAATAAAACGAAGACAAGGGGGTACCGGGCTATGCCTGTGACCCGCACCAGGCTCAAAACCTGACCTATAAGTGGTTGGCGCAACCAATAGTTGCACCAAGCCAAATCGGGGCTCAAAATAGCCTGGCGCAACTACTAGTTGCACCAGGCATGGCTGGGGTTTTGAAGTTAAAGCGCCCGAGTTCGGGCAACAAGGGCATATTTTCGAAAATATTTTCTCCCCCTCCCTTCAAATAGAAAACCAGCCTCCCCTAGGGTTCCTTTACATCGCCACTATGCGTGCCTCATTGCTGGTATTTGCTTGCGCTGATTAATCGTCCGCACCGCGCTAAATCAAAGACCCCTCTTTCTTCAAAGGTAACCATTTAAAACCATTTTCTTTGATTTTTTCTTGCTTTTTCTTGCAAATGTGATCATGATCTTGCATTCTTAGATGATAAATGGTTTAATTTTATTGTAAGCATGTGTGTTGATGATGAATGATGCCCTATTTTTGTTGTTTTATGGGTTTTATTAATGCATAATATATATATATATATATATATGTATATATATATATATATATATATATATATATATTTGTATTGTTTTTATTTGTGCATATAGAAAAGACTCTACTTTAGGTTTTTGTTTTTGTTTTTATTTTTTAATATAAAGCAAGGATTTTTGGTTTTCATTTTCAAAAATTAATTAGGGAAAGGGGATTTTTGGTTTCTATTTTTTAAAAATTAATTAAGGAAAATGATTTTTGATTTCAATTTTTTGAAAATTAATTAAGGAGAAGGATATTCGTTGGTTTTTGTTGTTTGAAAACTAAGGCATTGATTTATTTTTTGTTGGTTTTTTATTTTACGAAGGAAGGGATTCTTTAGTTTTAGTTTTTGTTTTTATAAACATAAAAGAAGGGTGTGCTTTTTTTTATTTTAGAAGCATGGAGAAAGGATTTTTTTATTATTTTTTTTTGTTTTTATAAACATAAAAGAAGGGTTTCATTTATTTATTTATGAATAGGCCTTCTCCACTAGCAATAAATCCACATCTCCAACTTTGGCATAGCAGGCAAGGTAAGAGATGAGTTCAGTTTTTCTTCTTTTCTGCGGCTATGCTTTATTCCTATGATCTAATTCACTTTTCCCTCTTGACATAGGACTTGCCCTATATCGTATTCCGAGGAGGCTGGCTGGACTTCCATGACTTTTACTGCTACATCCCCCTTGTGGTGAAGTATTTGCTTGAGCAGGCGGGTTTCTAGGAGTTCTTATCCTGCCCTCCCATGGGCCCGACTCCGCATACTTGAGAGCATTGATAGAGAGGTTTCGCCTGGAGACCATGTCTTTCCACATGGCCTATTCAGAGATGACCCTAACGCCAGTGGATTGGGTGATGATTACCGGCATCAGGGTAGGGGGGGTACTGATAGCCAACCTTGTGCTGCCTAGGAGAGATGATATTGTCATATTAATTGGGGATTATCCCCATTGCGGGCAATTGCATGGTACCGAGGTCAAGATGACCTGGATATCTGAGCTCTACGGGATGAATGAGTTGGTAGACTTGGGCCAACCAGATTTGGATCTTTACAACGAGCCCGAGCAGGCGATCCTCCTAGCCCGTATCACGCTTTTGCTCCTATTGGGCAAAACCATCTTTACAAACACAAGCGGCAAGCGAGTCAGCTTGGCACTGTTGAGCATTATGGATAACTGGCTCGACATCCACAGGTATGACCGGGGCGGGGCCGGATATGTGACGTTGATGTATGGCATAGCCCGAGTATCTACCAGGGAGGCCAAGTCTGTTGTTGGTTTTTGGTCGGCATTGGAGGTAATCTCTAACTCTTTTGCTTTTATCAATTTACTTAGATGGTCTTTGTATGCTATTGGCTTATCTTTTGTGCACTGCTCTCCTCAGGCATGGGGGATACCTTAACTATCAACCAGGACGCCAGCTTTTCCACTCTAAGGTAAACACCTATCCTCTCCTAAGCAATTGGAACCAATCCTGGCACCGCAATGTGGGCATGAAGCATCTAGAGTTGGGCCTGAGGTCCCAACTGGATCTGATGGTCCCCGAGCAGGTAAGGCCTTTTCACCTCTATTTATTTCAGTTCAGAAATTCTCTTTTGTTATTATGCTACATGTTTTCATTGATTGGCCACCTCTTGACTTGGACAGATCATTTATGACCCGTACCACAACTCCATTTTCTCGGACTGGGTTGCCGTAGGTCCATCGCGCCTTTTTAACAACCGCCGTGTTGTCTTCTTCTACGGGGCATGGGCCAGGGCCTACTATCTGGGATAGTGGGTGCTTCATCTCGTCATACCCATGGATCCTCCTGCAGATGTTTTGGACCCTGTGGGTAGCATTGAGGAGCTCACTGTGGCCTTCCTCCATAATGGGGTCCCCATTAATGCCCTTCTCGTGCCTGGGGGCTATCGACTATGGTACGTCTCTGCCGTATCGGTTCATCTTGCCGCACTTTATTCCTAGCATCAATTTCCTTGCTTTCAGTAGGTCGCGCACCCAAGTAATTCTCCTTTCTCTTTTAGATTAGTCTCCCTCTTGGATTCAATTTAACTTTTGTTCCTACTGAGCGAATCTCTATTTTGTTCACAATTTGTCCAAGGGGATGACTCTGATGATGAGGGTGGAGTGGCAGTGGGTATTGCGGGTGCTTCAGATGCTGGTCCCTCAGATGAAGGTCCTTTCGGTGCCGGTTCCTTGGGAGCTAGTTCCTTAGGCGCTGGTCCTTCAGATGCGGGTCCCTCAGGTGCCTCTCGTATGGGTGGCCTAGGTGGTACACCTGCTGTGGTTTATGGGACCTTCAGGCACCTCGACGATGGCTTTCTCTTGGATCTATGCGCCGATGTGGATAAGCAGGCACGCTTCTCAGTTGAAGCCGGTGGGTCCCTCCTCCTGAGGTGGTCCAGGGGGTAAGATTCTTTTTTATCATTCTTCCTTTGTCTTAGTTCCCTTGACAAATGCCTGTGTTTGTTAATATTCCCTGCAACTGACACTGTTTTCCCTCTGAATGTAGAACTTTTAATCGGCCATGGACCATGCTGCATATTATCACAACATTGCTGAGCTCCAGGATGTGGAGATGGTGAGTATTTTGCTGACCTGCTTTCCGCACTGATTTACCATTCTTTGTCTACCAATTGCTCCTGATTTATGATCTTGACTATGACTTGCAGCGCGCATGTGACAAGGAGTCATGCTCTTTACTTAGACGACTTTCACAGGCGTGGTCCCGGGTAAGAGATCTATAGACCTTCCAAAGCTCCTTGCACCGGCGAAAGAAATCAAAGGGCGCCAACAAGGACTAGGCCTAGCTTCTACATTTTGAACATTTCAAACACTTTTGAGATGGTTTTTTATTGGGATTTGAAAAGTTTGTAATGGATAATTGTGGCACTTTTTTGGATAATTTTATGCTTGGAAATGTTTAGTGCTCTTTTTTGATCGCATGTTATGTTCCCCTTGCACTATATTTGACTGCTTGCAGGATGGTTTTGACAATTGTTTGTGAAAATGACCCTTGCGGTCGCATGCCTTCGCATGGGTTTCTCCTGCACAAAAAAATTTAAATGATTTTAATGTTAGGTGCACTTCAAATCTTGTGTTCGTGAAAGTAGTTAAGGCATAAACATGTGATCAGGCATACTGGTTAAGGGGCCCAACCAAAATATACAAAAATCCCCTAAAAGCTTCAAAAAATGGCATAGAAGGCTAAACCTAGGGGATTTTACACTGGCACAACTATTAGTTGCGCTAGGTTTAGCCCGGGGGGAATTTGCACTGGTGCAACTATTAGTTGCCCTAGGTTTAGCCTGGGGGCAATGGGCCCTTTATATGCCCGAGAAAGACTGTTTTCCCTCTCTTTTCTCTTTGACTTGGCTTTTTCAGCTGATTTTTCCTCTCCTTGCTTTCCCAAGGGTGGGTCCATTGACATACATTGAATTTTACATTTTTGAAAGATCTTTGTACGTCTATGGACCCGCTTTCCAATCCTCCCTTACATGGAGGGCCCGAAACCAATTTACTCCTTTCTTTGGGCTTGGGGCCTAATTTTATAAAAAGTTGTCTTGGGAGCTTGAATGAGAGCGAGCTCATCGATCTGGAGCGGCATGGATTGTCCCGTCTTCTCTTCTTTCTTGAGGTTCCTCCACGGGGGGACCTACTTCATGCGCAACCTCATTTTGAGATATAAATGCCCATGTGTTCCATTTTGGGAAGCGGGAGCTAACTCCCATCTTGAAGAGTTATCCAATTTATCCTGCTTGAAGCTCCACAGAGGCCTCATAAGAGTCACATCGAAGTCAAGTTATTCTAAATCCATTCACCTTACCCTAGGTTTGAAGAAATTTGAGTATGAGAAGAGTCTCATTAGGAGGCCCACAAGGTGTTCAATCAAATTCCTCAAAGAACTTTTCGGTGATGAAAGTCTTAAAAAATTGCCAATTAGAAATATCTTCAATGTGAAAGCCTTTTCTCTTAGTCTCATCTCGGAAGTCCTTTTCATTACTGGGGGAGAGAGCTTCTCTCTGGTTCTCTGCGATGTTTTGACCGAGTTGGTAGAGGGTCGATTAGTGATGCACTTGGTCCTTGCCAAACTATACCGATGCCTTGATGCATTTGCTCTGGGCAAGGTGGAGAGCCTTAGGGGATGTCCTTTGTTGCTCCAGGTCTAGTTAGGTGAGCATCTCGCTATCTTGGGACCCATGCCACACTTTTACGTTGCCCGAGGTGAGGCTGTTCGATACTTTCTGAGTAGGTGTCACTCGATTCTGCAGGGTGATTTGTCAGCTTTGAAGCTTTGGTTGACTGATGTTGAGCTGATATGGAGACTTACTTGGTTGGATTGGACCTTCCCTGTAGTTTGCTCCAGAGACATGAGGGCATCACCCTTCTAGGATTGACTGGCAGCACCTTCTACTTCCCATTCCAGGTATTGCGTCAATTCGGCTGCTCTCAGAAGGTGTCCTATGAGGCAAAACCTCCTCTATGTGATTTGATCTTTTCTAGGGGGTCCTCTGAGGACGTGGGTTGGATTGCTGCTCTCTGGGAGATGCGTCAGTCGATGCTGATGTGTGATATGGAGCAGGGAGATTCTGTTCAGTCTTCTCCTAAGTATGAGGCTTGGCTATCGGTTGAGCAACCTGCTGCTGATCATCTAGATTAGGCGGAGAGTGTTGATATGGGAGGCCCCTGGCCGAAGAAGGAGACGGCGCTTCGAGCTCGCATTGAGTTATTGACCGATAAGAAGAGGGTCCTACAAGAGCTTTTGACACAAGAGAAAGTTAGAGCAGGGGTAGCAGAGACCAGAGCTGGCATAGCTGAGAGCGAGGTCCTTCATCTGGAAGGATCCTTGAATGTTGCTCATGGAGCTGCTGATGCTTCTTGGAAGAGGGATAAGAACTTTCATGGTTGTTGGTTGACCAAGCAAAATGTTCGGGAGGATGGTTTTCGCATTGAGATTAATGCCTTGAAGCGCTAGCTAGGCCATTGATTCCCTCCTGCACATATATCTTTTGACACATATCAGATACACAGAAAAAGGGGCGTAAGAAACCCCTTTACAGATACACACTTTTTGGTATACATATTTTCTTTAAATATATATATATATATATATATATATATATTCAGCTTTTGTGAAAAAGAAAAAAAGAAAGCTACATATCACACCGACTATTTTTTGGGATGTGGTGTAAGCGATACAGTTGTAAAAGGAAGATCTATTATATTTACAAAGACTTCTTTTTTTGTTTGTTCTTTTTGATTGATGGGTCCCTTTTTGGAATGTGCACTGTCTGGGCATGGAAATGGAAAAGAAAAATCATTATCTTTAACAAAAGGGGGCTTCCACCCCCTCCTTTATTCTCTTTTTGTTTGGTTTGAAGCCTTAATCAAAGGATGAGATCTCGGGTCCCCTTTTGAGCATGGTCGAAACCCTTTTAAGTGGTCGGGTCTGGGTGAGTTTCAGCAGCTTTACCAAGATTGGAATGTCAATCTCTTTGGATTGGTTCAAACTTTTTTCCTTACCTGGGGTCAGACTTTTGATGAAACAATTTCACAAAGATAATTCTGGTCGGGGCCCGATTCGAACTAACATTAGCGGCCCAGCCGAAAAAAGGGGATCAGTGAGTGTAACCAAAAGGGCACCTCAAACATCAATTTTATCAATCAATTCAAACCTTTCCTTTTCAATTTTTTTCTTTTTAATCCTTTTTTACTCACAACGCCCAAGGTAGGTTTGTCGTGCCCATTTTTGCCCTCTTTATACCCGTGGCGCCTTTTTGGGTTTTCACCACGTCCATGGGTTTAGCTCTCTTACCCCAAGCGCCCTTTCAAGTTTTCACCTGGTCCGCATAAATTCACTGTTTTTACCCGTAGCACCCTTTTTAGTTTTCACCACGTTCATCTTACTTTGAGCTTGTATTTTTATTTTATTTTTATCTTTTTTTTTCTTTTATCAAAAGTCACGACATAGACGTTGATTCTGTCATAGTCGGCTAGATGGGGTTCTGGTGTCGTCTCTCAACTCTTCTTGTGTTGACTTAATAGACACTATGACTGCTCGTGGACCTATAAAGAGGGCTTTCTTCAGGGTGTAGCTTGGTCATGGGTTAGGTTAGGATTTGAAGGTATGTTGGGCTATAAAAGTTTTCTTGATACGGTTTCAATTTTTCACAATATACTTTCTTCCTTGGTGGATTTTACTATGCATGCCCCATGATTCTTCTATATATTTTTTCTGTTTCCTTTATTTTATTTCAGGCAATCTCTTTTTGAGGTTTTACTTTTCCAATTTTTTTATTTTTTGATAGTGATTCTACTTCACCTCCTTTTTTGTATATGTACACAGTTTTTCTTCTTCAGGGAAGGGGTTTATTGAAAGAAAGGCCCAGGCTCAAATGGGGTAGCAAAGGATATCATCATTTTTAGGGATACTTTTTGGCTACTGTGCTTGGAATGATGGCCTCTTTTGGGTGGTTCTTAAGCAGCCACGTATCTATTTCACCAATACTTACCTTGTTGCGATATACTAAGAGTAGAACCGTCGGACGTATCCAGCATTGATGGGCTCAAGAAAGTGATCTCCGTCTATGGTGGCGAGGCGGATGGCGTATCCCAACAGCACTTCTCGGAAGACGAAAGGTCCCTCCTAGTCCAGCTTGAATTTCCCTCTTAGATCGGCATGGAGGGATGAGAACATCTTTTTGAGTATAGTGTCTCCAACCTTCAGATCTTGACCGTGGACACGTTTATTATAAGCGCGTGCGATTTTCCCCTGGTAAACTTGAGTATGACACAAGGCTAGGAGTCTTTTCTCATCTAATAAGTTCAATTGTTCAAAGCAGGATCTCTCTCTCTCTCTGCTTCAGGTAAGCCCGATTCCATGAGGATTTAGAGTGAGGGCACTTCAACCTCTATCGGTAGGATAGCCTCGGTTCCACACACAAGGGAGAATGGTGTTGCCCCTGTAGCAGTACGGATTGACATTCTGTAGGCCAACAAAGCAAATGGCAGCATTTCGCTCCAATCTTGATAAGTGACGACCATCTTCTCTAGGATGCGGATGATTGTCATGTTAGCAGCTTCTACGACTCCCTTAGTCTAAGGCCTATAAGGTGATGAGCAATGGTGCTTTATTTTATATTGTTCGCAGAAGGCTCAGATGTGCTTATTCGCAAAGTTGGTGCCATTGCCTATGATGATATCCTTGGGTACTCTAAATCGGAAAACAATATTGCTTTTGAGAAACTTGTTAACGTCACTGGCTGTGATATTGGTATATGATGCCGCCTCTACCCACTTAGTAAAGTACTCAATGGCAACTAGGATGAACCGATGTCCGTTAGATGCCTTCGGATTAATCATTCCGACAACGTCAAGGCCCCAGGTAGTAAATGGCTAAGGAGTGGTCATGCAGTGAAGATCGATAGCAGGAGCATGTATCAGATTGGAGTGTCCCTGACACTTGTAGCATTTCTAAACATGTTTGCAGAAATCCGATTCCATAGTGGTCCAAAAGTATCCCTGCCATAGAATTTTCTTAGCAAGCATGTGACCGCTGACGTGGGCACCGCATACTTCCTCATTGATCTCTTTCATGATGTTGATGGCTTCATTTTCTGTAAGGCACCTGAGCAAGATGTTATTGTTGGATCGCTTGTAAAGGCATTCCCCATAAATGACGTAGCCTGCCCCTAAACGTTTAATGGTTCGCCAATCCGTCTTGGACGTACCCTCAGGAAAAGTTAGTGTCTCAAGGAAATTCTTGATATCTGAGAACCAAGGTGGCTCATCATCAGGCTTTGTAGGTTCCTCAATCTGGAGGCAGAAAGTCGGCTCATTTCTCTGCTCGATCATGATTGGCTTCATCTCAACACCATGCAAAATTTCTATCATTGACGCAAAAGTTGCTAGTACATCGGCAAAGCGATTTCTTATTCGCGGGATATATGAGAATGTCACGTCCTTAAAACAAACTATCCAATCCTCGAGGTGTTCATCGTAAGGGATCAGGTTCTCATCTTTCATCTTTCAATCTCCATTTATTTGGCATATGATTAGTTGTGAGTTTCCGAACACTTGGAGGTGAGTTATGTTCAGATTGAGAGCCGCCTGTAGACCTGCTGCACAAGATTCATACTCGGCCATGTTATTAGTGCAAGGGAAGTTGAGCTTGATAGAGACTAGCACATAGGATCCTTTTAGTGAAATCAAAATGGCACCAACTCCCTGACCTTCGGCATTTGTTGCCCCATCAAAGTGCATTACCCAAGATTCTGCTTCCTCAGTATCGTCTTCTGTCGTGAACAGGATGTCCTCATTGGGGAACTCAGTTCTCAAGGGTACTGAATCTGGTAAAGGATTGTCGGCAAGATGATCGGTGAGTGCCTACCCCTTGATCGACTTTTGAATGACATATGTGATGTCAAACTCAAACAATAAAAGCTACCATCGTGTGGTTCATCCAATAAGAGCCAACTTCTCAAAAAGGTACTTCAATGAGTCCATTCGGGCCAGGAGTAGAACGGCTTGGGATTGCAAGTAATGGCAGAGCCTCTGAGTAGCCCATACAAGACCCAAACATGCTTTCTCCAGATGAGAATAGCGCATCTCATAATCAATAAACTTCTTGCTCAGATAGTAGATGGCCTGCTCTTTTATTCCCGTCTCGTCATGCTGCCCTAAGACACATCCCATCGAGACTTCTGTTATGGAGAGATACATTAGGAGTGGTCTCCCCGGCTCAAGTGATACCAACACTGGTGGGTTAAGGACGTAACTTTTGATTTTAAGGAACGCTGCCTGACAATCATCGTTCCATTCAACAGGCAAGTTCTTCCTTAGTAGCTTGAAGATCGGCGTGTAGATTGGGGTTAGCTATGCAATGAAGCGACTGATATATTGTATCCTACCCAAGAACCCTCTAACCTCTTTCTCAATAGACAGTGGCGTCATTTCTATGATAGCTTTAACTTTGACTAGGTCGACCTCGATCCCTCTCTTGCTGACGATGAATCCCAACAGTTTTCTGAACATAGCACCAACTGTGCACTTTTGTGGATTCAAGCATAATCTGTACTTTCTCAACCTCTCAAACAGCTTCTAAAGGTTTACGAAGTGATCGCCTCACTCTGGTGACTTGCTATCATATCATTGACATATACCTCAATCTCTCAGTGCATCATGTCATGGAATAGCACCATCATAGCCCTTTGGTATGTTGCACCAACATTCTTCATCCCAAATGGCATGACTCGATAGCAAAAGGTTCCCTAAGGGGTGATGAACTCAGTCTTCTCTCAATCTACCTCTGCCATCGTAATCTGATTGTATCCTGAGAATCGGTCCATAAAAGAAAGCATCCCGTGGTTAGCAGTATTATCGACCAAGATGTCGATGTGCGGTAATAGGAAATCGTCCTTCGGGCTTGCCCTATTCAAATTTCGAAAGTTGATGCACATGCGGACCTTTCCATCCCTCTTCGGTACAGGCACAATATTGGCTAGCCATTGCAAGTACTTGGATATCATGAGAAACCCTGCATCATACTGCTTGATGAACTCATCTTTGACTTTCAGCATCCACTCGGGTCGGAGACATCTCATCTTTTGCTTAACCGGCTTCATATCAGGGTAGAGAGGCAACTCATATTCGATCAAATTGGTGTCCAGACCAGGCATGTCCTCATACGACCAAGCAAAAATGTCTTGGTATGACTGCAGAAAATCGATCATGCTTTTTCTTTCTTTAGGAGTCAGCGACATTTCGATTTTGGTGATTCAGGGAATCTCCTCAGTCCCCAGAATGATATCTTTCATTTCTTCGAAATTGGGGGTAGGGCCATGCTCAAATATGGTAAATCGGTCAAGGAGCTCATTGGAGAGCTCCCCCAAAGGGATATCCTCGTCCAGACTCATAACTCCTACCTCTTCTTGTATTTCTACAGGAAAGGGGTCGATTTTACGTGGGATGGGTATTTTAATTAAGGCATGTTTTTATGGGATTTTATTTAAAATCTTAAATGATAATTTTTTTAGAGTTTTTCAATGTTTTTGGGATTTTTATTTTCTTTGGAGATGGACCGTTGGCAGCGCGAGTCTGCGTATATACATGGTATTGCTTTCCAAGGGCTTATCTCACTTTTTATAGGATTTTGTTTTTAGAAAATGAGTGTCGAATTTTAGGCCACTCCCCGCTTCCAGGGTTTGGGGTAAAGATGCCTAATTGCGTACCTGAGAGGCCGCTCCTTTACTTATTTGGATGGAAGGTGCTGACTGATACGACTCTTCGAAGTCAGCCTCCATCATATTGATCCCTAGTTCGTCTGAGATGATGTCCTCAAATGTTAACATAGTCTTGTGGTGATTTACCACAGGGAGAGTTTGTTCAGGTGCAGACCGTCATTCCTCATAGAGGGCTAACGCGGCCAAGTCCATTTCTAGGCTAGGAAGGGTGATGTGGGGATTGGTGGGGTGAACCGGTGTTGTAGGCTTATGAATTGGGTTACCCCATTCTTGTCGATCTTTACAACCCCGACGCTCACGAATGAATTTTTGATATGAGGCCTTGGATGGGGTTTTTCCTCTATGTGTCGTGGACTTTGTTACCCAATTCAAGAAGATTTCGAAGCTGCCAGAAGCACCAGCATCCGTACAAACCCAACCAGAGGGAAAGAAAGATAGTGTTGTTAATTCTTTTGAAAAAATGAGTCGAAAACATATACTAGAGACTCAGCTGAGAAGAATGCCTACTCATATTACTGTATGAGATTTATTAATGACGTCCCCACTCCATTTTCAAGCATTAATGGGGTGATGTTGGGATTGGTGGGGCTGAACCGGTGTTGTAGGCTTATGTGGGGTCAATTGGGTTACCCCATTCCTATAGATCTTTACAACCCAGATGCTCACGAATGAATTTCTAATATGAGGCCGCGGACGGGTTTTTCCCCTAGCTCTTGCGACTACCGCCGTACTAGCTTTATCCTTAGCCTCTCACACTTCTTCTTTCGTGGGCTTGTAACCTAGCCCAAACCAAACTTTCTGACCACCCTTAACTATGATCGGCTCTCTTCTGCCTTGCAGTCTTGGCCCAAGTCCTCTTCCTTTTTTATAGCCCCACTTTTGGAGCATGTCTACTACCGCTACCATTCCACCTCTGGTTCTTAGAATGATGCCCTCGATGGGCTCTAAGAGTACCGCTGATACCTCGTACTCGAAATTGTGCAGGTCGACATCCTCAGTGGTGTGCGGCAAATGTTGTCATGGTTTTCGAAAGTCCTGCTGCTATTTTATTAAGAACAGTGGAGAAAATAAATCAAGAGTGGGGAATTGGAGATGGGTCAGTATAGCAAGTCTAAAATACACACAGTCCTACAAGGTACAGGGTCCATTGTAGCAAGTTTTGATAAGTAAGAGTTTGTCCCACTGAGAAATTGATCTAGAACTCAAAATGGGCTATAATCGTAGGCCTCCAGATCTGACAATCATAAAGAAAGGGAGTTGGGTGTTACGACTACACTAAATTATTCCTAAAAGAAGAGAAATAAAATGTAGCCCTATCCTAAAGAAAGGGTTAAGAGGAGGATGGTGGTAGTGTTTGCCAAAATAAAATACAAAAATTATGAGAAGTAAGCAGGTTGAGCTAGAGTTAATGATGCAGTAATTTAACTCAGATTTAGTCTGTCTCTGTAGTGCTCCTTCCTGAGACGCTATGAAAAGCCTCAGCAAGGTATAAGCTTCCAGTTTAACGCATGCCATTTGGGCGCTCTTAGGGCTATACTCTGTCCACTATAATGGTCACAGGGTATACGATAGAGTCTGTCAAATCCCATTAGTTAAACCAAAAATTTGCTAGTCTAATCCAGAAGAATGGACTGATCATTTCCCCCAGCCACTGGACCAGCTCTAGCCATGAATACTATTACAACACTATATAATGCAAGTGCTACAAGCTCCCCAGACCTGCACATAGATATGGCTGACATTCATAGGTATTCTAATCCATAAGATCCTAATTGCTTTGCTAAGGCTAACTGCTCACTAGTGCCCACAAAAAGGACCATGCAATAGGTTGAATAAGGATTTAGATTCAACTGGTCATTGCTACAAACGGCCTGAAATGACTCAGCCTCAAGCTGTATTTACTACAAAGAGATCAGATCTAACATCTGATGTCGATTAGGTAAGACAAAGGGGAGCCAGTTACTGTACAAATCTCCTCATAAGGCTCTAGAAGCTCATGTGCAGAGGAGAAGAATCTGTCATAAACATGTGGGTGGACACAACCGTAGGGCTATACTTTGTCCACTTGAATGGTCATAGGGTATCTCATTGGTCTCTCTATCCCATAGAGGTCTGAGAAAGAACATGAAAACTGGTGCAACCACCATGGTCCACAGGCCTCCGAGCTCCCTGGATCTCACTACAGATCCAGCATTGCTTTCCATGTGTCTATCAAACCAAGGGAAATCAGATGGTAAACAATAGATCTACTAGAAACTGAATTGGTTAGTCCAAAATGCATGGATCCTATAGACATTTAAAAAAACCATAAGATCTATAGATTTGATTAAGCATTAAAATAGCAGTTCATTGATAATAGCAAAACTTACAATGAACTGTCTCCTGGATGCAGCCTATACACAACTGCTTATCCATGATCCCAATGTATACAAAATCTCTTACACGACTGAAACAAAACTAAACCTAGCTGCTTATAGGGGGATTAGCCAGCAAGTGCTGAGCTAAGAAAGAAGAAAAATAGGAAAAAGAGGTGATCAAACCCTAAACCTAGCCTGCTAGAGCTCTCAGCCGAAAGAGGATGAAGGATAGATGAAAATAATAAACTCTAAGTACAACTTATATACTCTGTCAAAATGGCCTTGGCTCTAAAGAGATTAACCCTAATTTTTCTAGCAGACATGGCACTGTTACAACCCTTGAATGCCTCAAAATATGTGCTTTATAATCCATGCCTCGAGAAGTGTGCCCTAGCCTTGAGAAATTCCTAAAAGGTCCCTAAGTTAAAACTGAGAAGTGGAGAGCCCACGCTTCGCGAGGCTAGTAGCTGTTTTAGTTTGCTCGCGTAGTTACTTTGCTTTTGTGGAGTTACCTTTGGGTGATGGGAAGGGCTCATTCGCACAGTAAACCTTTAGTAAATTGCATAGTTTCTTCGCGTCGCAGTGCTGTCACGGAGATGATCTGGAGAGCCAGGGTGTTTCACGCAGTAGAGCTTCAGTAGCTCTCTCTCGCTAAGTACTCACGCAGGTGGGCTCCTGCGTTCACGTAGTAACTTGTAAGGCTCTAGAGTGCACGAGATCTATGCGAGAGAAATTTTGGGCGTCTCTCTCTTCCAGGGCCACTCGAGAACTCCGCGAGGTGACTTTTTGTTCTCTATGCATATGGACTCGTTGTGTTCCTCACACGACTGCTTTGAGGCTTGATATCCGTGAGAGCTTCGCGACCACGAATTCTAAAGGTTTTACACTGCGAGATCTTTACGATGTCTTTACAGCTCTCCTCCTGACTACACGACATATCTACGTGAGGACCTCTTCCACTGCAACTTTAGCTTCACGAGGAAGCTCTTCAACTCTGCGAGGTATGTTTCTTAACACTCTGCTACACTACACATGTTGTTGTTGCAGCATCATTCCTTCTCAGCTGACTTTAGTCATCTGCTAGACTTTAGGTCAATGATGATCAACAACAATGACTGACCATGGTGAGCACTGACAAGGTGTTCCATTAGGCTTTAGCTCAGCTGCCATCTTTGCTTGTATTCTCTCTCTTCCTTAGGCCAAAAAGCCAGGACATACTTAACAAATGATTATTAGTGGGCTTCAAGGTCCATCAAAGGCTAGGTTAAGAGGTGAAAAGTGGTACTTTTCAGTGTATAACACACTCCCAAACCTACTCTTTGTTAGTCCTTGAGCAAAGGATAATTTAAAACAACTACACTAAAAATTGAAATGCCACTTTCGTAGGGAGTACGGATACATTTAGCATATGTACTAACCCTTTTAAACCCCTAGGTGATCCCTAGTGGAGGAGTGAAGTCTCCTGAGGGTTTTCAGTGAAGATACCCACAAACTTCTCAATGCAAAAGTTAACATAGGTGCAACATTATCAAGTCAGCTGTCAAGAAACAGGGCATCAGTTCACCTTTGATTCAATAAAAATGTGAGGAATTTGGATATGAAAAGCACAGACATCTAATCATCACAAACTCTACCTGAGTGCACAATATTTTGAATTAGCTCACAACAAAGGGGACAACACATGTATATCATCACTGAGCTCATCATTAATTCAAAACTTAGGTTATAGGCCACACCCAATACATTCAACATCAGACCCAATCCTCACCAGGGCATACTATCACAAGGGACCTTGAGGATTTTATTTTCTCTCAAGCTCAAGAGCAGTTATAGCCTCCAAATGGGTCTGTAAGCATGAGCATAGGCAAAGCACCTAAAACCTAGGATCATTGGCATATCCTCACCATAGATTGGACAACTCCTTATCTCTTCATGACAGCTCATTTAACTTTTGATCACAAGGTCTTTAGCTGGGTTGTGATGTGGCTTATGAAGTGGGTTATAAAGAATGTAAGGTTGAAAAGGGATTTAACGTTGAGAAATTAGTAAGTGAAGGAGGTGATTCATGACATCACCTCTTTGTAGTTCAGTCCTTTTTATTTTCTTTCAAAATTTTCAGACTTGAAGTGGCCAACTTCTCCTCTTCATTATGATTTTTCCAATGAACTGTTCCTCTTGACTCCTCTCTCACTCCTCTTCATTATTGTTTTTCTTTCTTTTCTTATATTTTTCTTTCTGTTTTTGTTTTTATTTTTGTGTTTGTGACTTGCCACCTCTTTCCTCAGCTGCTACACTGCTCAACTTTAGGTATCTCTTCTCCATTCACCCAATGTTGACCCTATCTTGTCCATCTTCAGCTCCTTCTCCTTTACCTTCTGAATTCTCAGAGTGAGGATAGGTTTGAGTCAGGTCCATAGGTTCAGGTGCTAGTACTCAGGTGTATTTTGAAGAAAATTGGAAATTAAGGCTCAACAGGTGTGTGCACAAGGGCAGTTGATTAGGATTTGGTCTGTTTAAGCTCAAACTGTCCAAGAGAAGGCCTTGATCCTTTCCTAGGTTTGCTGTCAGTTGTTTCAACTTAGAGGTGCCTAACTTCTAGTGAGACCATTGCCTCAGCCAGTCCTTAGTGCTAGAAGAATTGCCTCAGTAACTCCTCAAAGGAGGGAAAAAAAAATTTATAGGCCTAACTCTCACAGGTTATGTTCTTCCATTGAACTGTTAAGTATGTCCTTACCTTTTTCTCTCTTTAATGATTCACTCAGTACTGATACATGTGAGTTTACTTGGTGTTCACATCATGGAAAAGTTAAAATTTAAAAGCTTGTAATGTGTAAAGATCTGCAAAATTTTAAATGTCTCATTTTTTTAATGATTCTTAGGTGAACATGGTTTTGTTTCTGTCTTACTCACTTGAATCTACTGCACTTAGGTTAACTATTTCATTGGCAGAACTTGTTACACCCCAAACCTATGAGGAGTAGTGTCCTCACTGATTCAAAGGGCAATGGATGTGCAGCAGGTATAAAACCTAGAAATTAACAAAACATAAACTATAAAAGAGAAAAAGAACACACAAAAACGAACAAGGAATTACGCACACGTGTAAGCAAAATAGTGACAGATTGTCGAGAAAAGAGATTTTATTATAGATACAAAAGCAAATAGATTACAAAAAGATAGAAAATTATAAACCTAAGAACAATCTAAGCAGAGCATCCTGTTAAATAAAATGGTTCTTCCTCCTAACTCAGGGATATCCTTAATCTGCTGTGGAAGAGGAACTGTAAGCCAGGAGGAGGGGGAAGACGAGGATCATGGAGATGGGTGTTGAGGAGGTGGTGGGGGGTTTGAAGAAGATGGTGGGGGAGATGCACGTGGTTCAGTTTTTTGCTTCTTCTTCTTTCCCTTCTCCTTTTTCTTCTCCTCCTTGGCCAGGATCCTCTGGACCTCTTCGTACTCATCCCAAAGAAATTATAGTGGGTCTGGCTCCTTAGGCGGTGGGGGGTCCAACCACATTAGATAGAATTTGTTTGGGGACTTGGTGGGTTTGTCGTCCGCCATGGTTGTGAATAAGGAGGGACTACAATGGTTAGAGGAGAATGGGTGAGATGAAAATGAACGGTCCCTGTACTTAAAGTACTTGGACGGTGGAATACGGATGGACACATTAACTTTCGTCTCTTTTCGAGCGTGGTAATAAATTGTGATTGTTCTGGGAATGATA
Organism: Chloranthus sessilifolius; assembly: GCA_021018995.1. Lineage (NCBI taxonomy): Eukaryota > Viridiplantae > Streptophyta > Magnoliopsida > Chloranthales > Chloranthaceae > Chloranthus > Chloranthus sessilifolius. Next base: position 90,947,066 of record CM037585.1, on the reverse strand, counting down.
AATCGCACAACCTATTTGCGAAATGAGAGCTCACAATAAATGGTGGCCTAATTTTGGCATTGGGAATTAAGGCAATCCCACGTTTCGTGGAGTTTTCCTAAGTGCTCACAGAGTAAAATTCTCGCGCAATACAGATGTACCTCCACGAGAAGAATAATCATGCAGAAGCAAATAGCTCTGTGAGTACAAAATCAAGAACATTGTGTGCCTCACGAAGTTACTTCATAGAGTAGACATTGGGATTGAGCATGCGAAGTCATTTTTAATTTCTCATGCAGCTTAGCTGGGGATCTCCGCGAAGAACATCCATTTGGAGTTTCAGAGGTCTCGTGCAATAGAATGTTTTGAAATCTACAATTCGCGCCCCTATGACTCCGTGAGAAAATGGTGAAATGGTCCACGACCGTGGAAATTAGGCCATTCAACCCCGCGAGAAACCAACAGTCAACTTCTTTACACCATTTATGCTCAGGCCTGTGCTTGTACAATGTCTTGCACCCATTTAGTGGCCATCAGCATCAACCCTTCACATGTATTCCTTTTCCAAATGATAATAACCTCCCTAATACTAGCCCAAGCATAGAAAAAATTTCAAAGGATAAAGGACGTTGATGAAAACAGATTCTAAATAATTGCAGTGCTAGTACCTCACTCACATAGCAGTAACATTCATACATCTCCCATGTTAATGACAGGAATGAACGAAGCATATAAAAACAAACAAATTTCCCTAATGAAAAATAGTAAATGACAGGTTCCTAATCAAGCAAAAACATACAATAATTTTTTTAAACAGCTATGACACATAATACAAAGCTGTGGATCACTGGGCAGTGAGAGGTTCATGTAGGTGAATGGTCTGAGGAAGCTCCACTGGTTGTTCCACACAAACTTGAGCCTCTGACCATTTACTTTCATGATTTGCCCTAACTTTGGGTCCAAGATCTCCATAGCACCAGATGGGGAGGCTTTGATGACAATATAAGGTCCATCCCATCTGGATTTCAACTTCCCTGGAAGGAATTTAAGTCTGGAGTCAAAAAGCCAAACCTTGGTGCCAGCAATGAAGTCCTTCCTTAACAACTTCTTGTCAAAGAATGCTTTTGATCTCTCCTTGTACATTCTGGCATTTGAATAGGCTTCTAGCCTCATTTCATCAAGTTCTACCATTTGTAACTTCCTGTGAGAACCAGTAGCAGTTAGATCTACATTCATTGCTTTGATAGCCCAATAGGCTCTATGCTCTAACTCCACAGGTAGGTGGCAGGCCATGCCATACACCAGCCTAAATGGGGACATGCCAATAGGAGTCTTATAGGTAGTCCTATAAGCCCACAAAGCATCATTCAGCTTTGGTGTCCAATCCTTCCTATCAGTCCTCATAGTTTTCTCCAGAATATGCTTAATCTCCCTATTAGAAATTTCAACTTGCCCACTGGTCTATGGGTGGTAGGGAGTTACAATTCTGTGTGTAACAGAATACATTTTGAGCAGGTTCTCAAAAGGTTTGTTATAGAAGTAGATCCCCCCATCACTGATAATAGCTCCGGAGATACCAAATCATGGGAATATATTGTCCTTCAAGAGTTTAAGGACAACTGTGTGGTCATTGGTCTTTGTGGCAATGGCTTTTACCCATTTGGACACAGTCTACTGCCACAAGTATAAAATTCAATCCCGTAGATGAAGGAAAGGAGACCATAAAATCAATGCCCTAGATGTCAAAAAGTTCTACAACTAAGATGGGCTGCAATGGCATGGAGTCTCTCTTCGAAATGCCTCCCATCCTTTGACATCTCTCACAAGCCTTGCATTGCAAGTTTGCATCTCTGAACAAAGAAGGCCAATACAAACCACATTGGAGCACTTTTGATGTAGTCTTTTTGCCACTGATATGACCTCCACAAGCTTGCTCATGGCACATTAAAAGAATGTCGTGGAAGTCATTTTCAGGCACACATCTCCTAATGACCTGGTCTGCACAATGCTTGTAAAGGTATGGATCCTCCCACAGAAATTGTCTAACCTAAGAGAAGAACAGGTCTTTGTCCACTTTAGACCAGTGTGGAGGGATCCTACCAGCAGTAAGAAAATTGATAATGTGTGCAAACCAGGGCACACTAGATTGCATAGTAAAAAGTTGCTCATCGGGGAACAACTCATTAACAAGTGTTGCTGCACATTCTTCCATGATAATTCTAGAGAGGTGGTCAGCCACCACATTCTCAACTCCCTTCTTGTCTTTGATCTCAAGATTAAACTCCTACAAGAGGAGAATCCATCTGATCAACCTAGGCTTTGTATCCTTCTTAGCCAATAGGTATTTTAGGGCTGGGTGATCTGTAAAAACTACAATCTTAGACCCCAACAAGTAGGGTCTAAACTTATCCACAGTAAACACTACTACAAGCAACTCCTTCTCAGTTGTAGTGTAGTTCAGCTGAGCTTCAGCTAGTGTTCTGCTGGCATAATAGATCACTACAGGCAGCTTATCTTTCCTCTGTCCTAAGATAACACCTATGGCCAAGTCTGATGCATCACACATCAGCTCAAAGGAGAGTGAATAATCTGGGGCCTGGATTACAGGGGCAGTGGTGAGGCACTTCTTCAAAGCCTCAAAGGCCTCAAGGCATTTAGCAGAATATAAAAATGGCACATCCTGACAAAGCAGGTGGCACAATGGTTTGACAATCTTGCTGAAATCCTTGATGAACCTCTTGTAGAATCCAGCATGTCCTAAAAAGGATCTTATCTACTTGACAGTCCTAGGTGGGGGCAGATGTGAAATCAGGTCCTCCTTAGCCTTGTCAACCTCTATTCCCTAGTGAGAAACCACATGGCCTAATACAATACCTTGTGTCACCATAAAGTGACTCTTCTCCCAGCATAGGACCAGGTTGGTCTCCTCATATCTTTGTAAAACTTTTTCAAGGTGACAAAGGCACTAGCTAAAGTTGTCCCCAAAAATTGAGAAATCATCCATGAAGATTTTCAAGAATTTGTTAATCATATCAAAGAAAATTGCATACATGCACCTCTGAAAAGTGGCTGGGGCATTGCACAGTCCAAAAGGCATCCTTCTATAAGCAAAGGTACCAAAGGGGCATATGAAAGTAGTCTTCTCCTGATCTTAAGGATCCACAGGGATTTGGTTATCCCCTGAGTATCCATCAAGAAAATAGTAATATGCCTTCCCAGCCAGCTTATCTAGAATTTGGTCAATAAAAGGGAGGGGGAAATGGTCATTTTCTATTTTGGAGTTGAGTTTCCTATAATCAATGTACACCCTCCAACCAGTGATCTCTCTGGCTGGCATCAACTCCCCAGAATTAGAAGCTACCACTGTGATGCCTGACTTTTTAGGTACCACCTGGATAGGTGACACCCATTCGCAATCTGAAATGGGGTAAATCACCCCTGCATCCTACAGTTTCACTATTTCTTTAAGCACCACCTCCTGCATGTGAGGATTTAATTTCCTCTGCATCTCCCTCGAGGGTTTTGCACCCTCATCCAGGTGAATCTTGTGCATGCAAACTGAGGCATCAATGCCTCCAAGGTCATCTATTGTCCATCCAATTTCTTTCTTGTGCTTCATAAGGACATTCAGTAATTCCTCCTCCTGCTCACAAGTGAGAGAGGAGGAGATAATCATGGGAAGCTTGTTATCCTACCCCAAGAAGACATATTTTAATGTGGTGGGAGCTGCTTCAGCTCCAGCTCAGGGGAACATTCAATTGAAGGCAACATAGGTGCCTTAGTGGCTTGAGGAAGGGGCAACAATATGTGTTGCACTAGGTCCACAGAAGACTCAGTGTTGGTGCTGTCTTCTGTCATAGGAATTGGGGCCTCCTTCTCAAACAGACTCCAAACACTTTCCATGCTTTCAATCAGATTATCTCAATCCAGCAAATTGGATAATTCTTCTTCTACCAGGCCATCTAGTATATCTACTATACAGTAGTCCTCAATGTCAATATGTGGTACTGTAGCAGTATGGTATACATTTAAATGGGCCTTCATGTTCCCAAAAGTAACCTCCATTACCCCTGACCTGCATTGTATGCAAGCATTTTACGATGCAAGAATGGTGCCAAGGATAATGTGAAGGCGGGTTTTACTTTTGCAAGGGTCCATGTCTAAAATAAGAAAGTCAGCTAGATAATAGAATTTGTCCACCCCAACTAAGACGTCCTCTACAGCAACCACAGGTCTCCTCTCAGACTTGTCAGCTAGTTGGAGCACAACTGATGTAGGTTTAAGCTTCCCCAAATCTAGCTCCTCATACACTGAATAAGGGAGTAAGTTTACACTGGCCCTTAAATCCAAGAGGGCTTTTCCAATAGTGTGGTTTTCGATTATGCAGGAGATAGTAGGTACCCCTGGGTCTTGTAATTTTTCAAGTGTGGTGATGGACAGAACTGACTCAACATGCTCAACAGCAAAAACTCTTTTAGGCAATTGTACCTTAGCTTTCCTCTTTTTAGTGCAGAGGTCCTTTAAAAATTTAGCATAGGCAGGGACTTACTTTATGACATCAAGCAGGGGCAAGTTGATCCAAACCTGCTTGAAGGTCTCCAGCATTTCCTCCATCTAAGCATTCCCTTTATCAAGAGGGGTTGGGCCAGCAAGAGCTTGAGGAAAAGGCAGTTGTGGCACTGCTGGTGCCACTGCTGCTTGCCTACTACCATCATGGTCATATTTTTTTCTTTTTCTTTTATCTTCATTTATTTCTTTATGTTGGGGCTCAACATCAGCCCCATTATTTTGCCTTAGCTGATTCATAGCAGGGGACACAAGCCTTGGCTCCTTGACACTAGCAATCCTTTCATTTTCAGTTTCATTTTCTGTGACCTCCTGTTCACTGCCCACTAAATTGTCAATCAACCTGCCACTCCGAAGGGTAGTTATGGCATCAACATCCTCAAGGGTAAAGGGTGTTTCTCCAAGTAAGAGCTGCCCTTTTGAATTGGCTAGGGGCTGACTGGGAAATTTTTCTTCCTCTCTCATGTTCAGAGCAATACAAATCTGTCCCATCTAGTCCTCAGTCTTCTTGATGCTCTATCCATGAGAATTGACAGTTTGCACCAAGCTCCCCAAGTTCTGTATTGAAGCCAACATCTGCTCTTCAAATGAAGAGGATCGGGGCTGTTGTGGGGGTAGGATAAATTGGTTAGATTGTGGGGCAAGTAACAAGAAATTTTTCTTTGCTGGGTAACCTTGATTAACCTAGTGCTAGGGTCTGTAGGGAGCTACCATTTGTTGCTATTGGGGTTGAGGATATGGGTCTTGTCTCCACCTCAGATTTGGGTGGTTCCTCTAAGAATACCCAGCAGGCTGCTGCCCAAAAGTTTGAGCAACATTGGCATGCTCCATAATAAAATATGGAAATTGGTTGGTTGATGGACAATCATGAATAGAATGTGTGGGGGATTGACATATCAGACATGCTTCCTCCACTTGTGCAACCATTCGAGGCTGCATCACATTCATCAATTAGTCAAACTTCAAGCTCAGGTTGTCCACCTTCCTCTCTAGATCACCTTGCACCTTCACTTCATATATTCCACCTCTAGGGGTGGCCTCCTTCACCATTTTAGCTGGAATCTGACTGTTATTGCATGACAGAGACTCCTGCTGTATGGAATTTTCTCCTATTATGTCAAACAACTCCGACGCTTCCTCAGCTGTCTTATGGAGGTTGCTACCACCACAGGAAGCATCCACCATATCTCTGTTCTTGACATTAATTCCTTGATAAAATACTTGAACAAGTTGCCACATTGGGTTTTAGTGGTGGGGGTAATGTTTTAACATCTCCTGAAATCTTTCCCAAGCTTCAGAAAAATTCTCAGTTGAAGACTAAGTGAATGACATAATATTTGTCCTCATTTGTCATGTTTTGTTCATAGGGAAAAACTTTGCCAGGAATTTAGTTTGAAAGTCACTCTATGACTGTATGTTGTTGATTGGGAGCTTTGATAGCCATGTACTGGCCTTGTCCTTTAATGAAAAAGGAAAAAGCCTCAATTTAGTGGCGTCAGGCCCCAAGCTAGCAATGTTGAAGGTAGTGTAAAGTGCTAAAAACTTGTCAATATGCTAGTAGGGATCTTCTTTACTCAGCCCATAAAATGAAGGCAGTATACTGATGGTGGAGGATTTAATTTCATAGTTTACCTTAACAGAGGGAAACTGAATACAGAAGGGAGAGGTGTACTCCCCAGGTGCATTGTATTCTTTCAATGTCCTCTACCTCTCAGCCATGGTAGCTGGTTCAATCTCAATAGCTGGGCCCTGTGTGGTGTGTTTAGGTCTAAGGATCCTTTTCACCTACGAATTTGGGGGTTCCAAGTCGGGGTTTAAGGACCTTCTGCCGAGCATACACTCACCAACAGTAATGAAAATGCTTACAAGCACACATAAAGAATTTCAAAAAAAAAAAAAAAAGTCATGACTACACAAATTTACAGTAAACAAAATAATAGGAAATTCAACATAAATGGTATAAGATTTAGGAGAAAGAAAGTACAAACAGAGCTAGCTACACTCCACTTGCAGCTCGAGCTTTTCCCTTCTTCTGCTGTCCATTTCTGTAAAATTTCATAAAGAATCAGTAACTTTAATTCTAGATTAACTACAACTACAAAGAATTTGTTAGTCTAAGTTATAGTACAACTGAAGTCTACTAAAAAGATCAATATCCTCGACAACGGTGCCAAAAACTTGTTTCATGGTTTTCGAAAGTTTTGCTGCTATTTTATTAAGAACAATGGAGAGAATAAATCAAGAGTGGGGAATTAGAGATGGATCAGCACAGCAAGTCTGAAATACACAAAGTCCAGCAAGATACAGGTCTATTGTAGCAAGTTTTGATAAGTAAGAGTTTGTCCCACAGAGAAATTGATCTAGAATCCAAAATGTGCTATAATAATAAGCCTCCAGATCTAGCTACAAATCTTACAATCCTAAAGAAAGGGAGTTGGGTGTCACGACTACACTAAATTAATCCTAAAAGTCGAGAAACAAAATATAGCCCTATGCTAAAGAAAGGGTTAAGAGGAGGATGGTGGTAGTGCATGCCAAAATAAAATACAAAAATTATGAGAAATAAGCAGGTTGAGTTAGAGTTAATGTTGTAGTAATGTAACTCAGATTTAGTCTGTCTCTGTAGTGCTCCTTGCTGAGACGCTATTAAAAGCCTCAACAAGGTATAAGCTCCCAGTTTAACCCATGCCATTTGGGGCGCTCTTAGGGCTATACTCTGTCCACTATAATGGACACAGGCTATCCGATAGAGTCTGTAAAATCCCATTAATTAAACCATAAATTTTCTAGTCTAATCCAGAAGAGTGGACTGATCATTTCCCCCAGCCACTGGACCAGCTCTAGCCATGAATACTATTACAGTGTTATGTAATGCTAGTGCTACAAGCTCCCTAGACCTGCGCACAGACCTAGTTGACATTCATAGGTATTCTAACCCATAAGATCCTAAGTGCTTTGCTAAGGCTAATTGCTCACTAGTGCCCACAAAAAGGACCATGCAACATATTAAATAAGGCTTTAGATTTAGCTAGTCATTACAATAAATGGCCTGCAATGACTCAACCTCAAGCTGCAATTACTACAAAGAGATCAGATCTAACATCTGATGTCGAATGCGCAAGACAGAGGGGAGCCAGTTACTGTACAAACCTTCTCACAAGGCTGTAGAAGTTCATGTATAGAGGAGAAGAATTCTTCTCAAATATGTGGATGGACACAACCTTAGGGCTATACTCTGTCCACTTGAACGGTCACAGGGTATCCCATTGGACTGTCCATCCCACAGAGGTCTGAGAAAGAGCATGAAAACTACTGCAACCACCATGGTCCACAGGCCTTCGAGCTCCCTGGATCTCGCTACAGATCCAGCATTGCTTTCCATGTGTCTATCAAACTAAGGGAAATTAGATGGTAAATAATAGATCTACGAGAAACTGAATGGGCTAGTCCCAAATACATGGATCCTATAGACATCTAAAGAAACCATAAGATATGTAGATTTGATTAAGCATTAAAACAACAGTTCATTGATAACAGCAAAACTTATAATGAATTGTCTCCTGGCTGCAGCCTATACAAAACTGCTCATCCACGATCCCAATATATACAAAATCTATTACAAGACTGAAACAAAACTAAACCTAGCTACTTACAGGGGGATTAGCCATCAAGTGTTGAGCTAAGAGAGAAGAAAAATAGGAAAAATAGGTGATCAAATCCTAACCCTATCCTGCTAGAGCTCTCAGCCAATAGAGGATGAAGGAAAGATGAGAATAATAAACTCTAAGTACAACTTATATACTCTATCAAAAAAGGCCTTGGCTCTAAAGAGCTAAACCCTAATTTTTCTAGCAGACGTGGCACTGTTACAATCCTTGAATGCTCCAAGATGCGTGCTTCAAAATTTGAGCCTCGAGAAGTGTGCCCTAGCCTTGGAAAATTCTCAAAATGTCCTTAAGTTAAAACTGAGAAGTGGAGAGCTCGTGCTTCGCGGGGTTGGCATCTGTTTTAGTTTGCTCGCGCAGTTACTTTACTTTTATGGAGTTACCTTTGGCAGATGGGAAGGGCTCATTCACACAGTAAACCTTTAGTGAATCGCGCAGTTGCTTCACATCGCAATGCTGTCACTGAGATGATCTGGAGAGTCAGGGTGTTTCGCACAGTAGAGCTTCAAGAGTTCTCTCTTGCTAATAGCTCGCGCTGGTGGGCTCCTGCACTCGCATAGTAACTTGTAAGGTTCTAGAGTGTACGAGATCTACGCGAGGAGAATTCTGGGCGTCTCTCTCTTCCAGGGCCACGCGAGAACTCCATGAGGTGACTTTTTGTTCTCTATGCATATGGGCTCGCTGTGTTCCTTGCACGGCTGCTTTGCGACTTAATCTCCACGAGAGCTTCGCGACCATGAATTATGAAGGTTTTACACTGCAAGATCTTCACGATGTCTTTATAGCTCTCCTCCTGACTGTGCGGTGTATCTATGTGAGGGTCTCTTCCACTGCAACTTTAGCTTCGCGAGGAAGCTCCTCAACTCTGCGGGTCTGTTTCTTGACACTCTGCTGCACTACACTTGCTGCTGTTGCAACATCGTTTCTTCTCAGCTGACTTCAGTCACCTGCTAGACTTTAGGTCAATGATGATCAGCAACAGTGAGTCACCATGGTGAGCACTACCAAGGTGTTCCATTAGGCTTTGGCTCAACTGTCATATTTGCTTGTATTCTCTCTCTTCCTTGGGAAAAAAAGCCAGCATTTTATATTAAGCTACATATTTTATTACTATAAAATATACTTAACAAATGATTATTAGTGGGCTTTAAGGTCCATCAAAAGCTAGATTAAGAGGTGAAAAGTGATACTTTTTAGTGCATAACAACACATCTAGCACTTTGGGCTTTTCATCGCTGTTGGTGGCTTTTTCCTTCTCACTGTGCCCTTCACCGATAATAGTGATAATCTTATGCCCGCATGTGAACTTGAGCTTTTGATGCAATGTGGATGGGATCGCTCCAACTTCATGCAGCCACTGCTGCCCTAACAGTAGATTGAATAAGGATTTAATGTCCACTTGAAATAATATGGAGAAGGTCATTGGCCCAATCAACAGCTCAAGGTCAATTTCCCCCATTATTTCTCTCCTCGTATTGTCAAAACCTCGGACACTGGTGCTTGTGGTTCTCAGCATGTATGGATCTACCCTAATATTGGTGGTGGTTCTCAGCGGTCATATATTTAATGTAGACCCGTTATCGATTAAAACCAAAGGAATTATCATATTTTTGGATTCCACGATAATGTTCAAGGATTTAGAGTGACTACTTCCCTCATCTGGTAAATCGGCATTTGAGAATGAAATGGCATTTGGAGCCATCACTTGACCAATTATTTGCCCGACTTCATATGGGCTAACCTGAAGCGATACATGTGCATTCTTTAATGCCCCCATTAATGGTTGAAAATGGAGTGGGGGCGTCATTAATAAATTCTATATAGTAATATGAGTAGGCATTCTTCTCAGCTGAGTCTCTAGTATATGTTCTCGACTCATTTTTTCAAAAGGATTAACAACACTATCTTTCTTTCCCTCTGGTTGGGTCTGTGCTGCTGTGGTGCTTTCGACTACTTCAAAATCTTCCCGGATTAGGTAACAAAGTCCACGACCCCTTCTCTACTACTGTCGGCATTGACATCCCTCTGCTCATAACTCAGCGGGACCTAATGAGGATTATAGGTTGGCCCCGAAATCTGAAATGGTATAGCTATCGGTATCAGATGCATTTGTACTGATGGCTCTAGAGGAGTGGGTAACACTTGGCTCACTTTAGTGATAAATGGTTGGGTGATAAAATTGGGCCATGTGGGGGTGGTGAAGCTTGTTGGTGGTTGTATCGAGGGTAAAGGGGTAGGAGTAGGCCATTGGTAGCTGACAGATGCTGGCAGGGGATGATTGTCTATCGGGTAATTGATGGGGTGGCAGAATATGGTTGATATGTATTGATGTGTACATAATTGATGGGTGTGGGTGATGAAAAATAAGCCCTAAGATCTAAGGGTTCAACTCGCGGTGCTGTATCGGGGAAGTAATTTGACAAATTCAGGGGTTCAATCACCTCGATACTCCTTTTTTCATAATCTCTTGGCAATGGTGCCACATAACTTTCTCGGTCACTAATGTAATCTGACAGATCAAACTCAAATTCCTCCTCACATTCTTCTGTCACCCCGATGGTGGTTCTGGTACCTGCTCCTCCGGTAGGATGTGGGGGTAATGGCGCCTGATGAATGTTTGTGTGCTGGTTTACTTGAGAAGGTGTAGGAAGAATGATTTTCCTGACATCAATTAAATCTTCGATTGTGGGCTTCAATTGGAAGTAGCGATTAGTCGGGTGACCCAGACCCTGATGAAAATTATAGTGAGTATTAGGGTCATAATTCTTTGGGATTGGGTGAGGAGGAGGTTGTGGTTGACGAGTAGTAACTAATCTCTTTGCTATTAACAAAGGCAAAAGTATGATTAATGATTGCCCTAGGGGCGGAAACAATCGGTCATAGCGAACTCTCCTCTGCTCCAGAGTCATCTGCGTTCCTTGTCCATTCCCTGCTCTCTATATCTGCTCAGTTCTGACTGGTGCTGGCTAGGCTGTTTAAAATTGGAATGGGGTTATATTATTATTGGGCCTGGTGTTGGCAATATTATAGACTTCGGCCCCTATTCTCTTCTTGTTCCTCTATTCTGAAAACCTTCTAACCCCACTGGCTCCACTAGGTATATTCTTGCTCAGGTGACCTTCCCTGATAGCATCTTCACAGCCATTGGCATTTCTTACAAGATCAGCAAAGCTTGACTGTTGTTGGTACATTAAAAAGTCCAAGATCACTGATAGGATATTTTTAGAAATCATTTCTATTTGTTCATCATCAGGTATCCTGTTTCTAACCTGAGCTGCCAGTGCTCTCCAACCCCCGAAATAATTGTTAAAGGTTTCATTCGAGTTTTTCTTCAAACGGGCTAAATCTGACTTAAGAAATTCAATGTCTATATTATAGACATATTGTTCCTAAAATAAGTGTGTCAAGTCCTTCCAAGTTTTCATCATAGATGGTTCCAAATACGTAAACCATCTCAAGGCTAGATCGGTTAAACTTTTCTGAAAGACCTTTATTAATAATCTTTCATCCCCTCCATACTGGCACATGTCCCCATAATAAGACTTGACGTGTGCTATGGGATTACCGGTGCCATTGTACTTGTCAAAAGTCGACATTTTAAATTTTAGAGGCATGGGGACCTCGGTAAATAAACAAAAATTTGAGAAGTCTGTGGCATGGATTTCAGCACCACCCATCTTCAACAACTACTTCTGGATTTTGTCTAATTGCTCTTTCAACTGCTCCGATTCTTTGGATATGGGGGCCACTTTCTCAGCAGCCGGTTGGACTTCACTTTGGGCTACCAGGGGGTGGGAGATTATAGGAGGGTTAAGGTTGGTCAATACCCAACATAAGCTCCCCTGTTCCTAATCTCGTCCTCTTCATACTACTGGTCTACATAAGGTGTAGTGAGGGCGAGATTCTCTTGTTGGTGTTGCATGGACATGATGGGAATGGCCTGGATGGGGGTTGGATGAGTCCATTGGAGGTGAGGGAAGGTTTGTTGGAAAATGGGATGAGTGGAAGTCAGATTCTGGGGTGGGGTTTAGTAAGGCCATTAGGCATGGGGAAAGGTTTAGAACTGACTTTGGGATGTTGGGATATGGGTGAATTGGGGTTGATGTAAGGCATGGGTTTGAGCTGGGTATGAGGGTTGTGAATGGGTGAAATTTTAGAGGAATTGTGAAGGGTATGGGAGTGAGGCTCCAAGGTTAGGGCCTTGTTGGGCTTGGGTATGGGCCATGAAGCCTTGGGAGGGTTGGGTTATGAAGGTTTGACCCATGGGTCCTTGGGAAGTTTAGGCCATAAAGCCTTGGTCATGTTAAGTCTAGCCCATGGGCCCTTGATGGGTCTGGGCCATGGGCCCTTAGTGGGTCTAGGCTATGGGCCCTTGGTGGTTCTAGGCCATGGGCCCTTGGTGGTTCTAGGCCATGGGCCCTTGGTGGTTATGGGCCATGGGCCCTTGGTGGGTATGGGCCATGGGCCCTTGATGGGTATGGGTCACGGGGTTTTGGGCCATGGGGCCTTGGGGTATGTGGAGAATGGGGGTTTGGGCCATTGGGCCTTGGGGTATGTGTGAAATGGGGGCTTAGATGGTGTGGATCATGGGGGGTTGGTGGGGATCATGGGGGAGTGAGGTATGGAGGCTTGATAGGGTCTCGGATGGATTCATGGATGTGTGGTATGGATGAGGGGTGATGTGTTGGGAGGCCTTCCACCTATTGTAGGTTTGGAACATCTCCTCCATCATTGCCATGGAAGGGGGATTGGATGGAGATGGATTATTTGAGGGTTGGAGGGGTATGGATGGGGTGTGTGAAGAGGAAAAATTGGGCATGGCCCCGATAAAATCGGGCATAGCCCGGGTGAGTGGGATATAGGGTGGACTGGAGAAATGAGGTGGGGCATTGGTGGATGGATTAGGCTTGTATGGGGAAGATGTGTGGGGCATAGAGGTGGAGAATGAGAGAGGAAAATAGGTCATGGTTTCAGAAAAGATGGGCATGACTTGGGTAAATGGAGGGATGTATGGGGGATTGGATGTGGTATGGATAGATGTAGATGGATCGGGTTGGGCTGATGAAAAATAGGGTATGTTTGTTAAGGTAGAGGATGGGGCCGGGTTTTGAACAGGTGCAGAAGGAAGGTGAGATGGGTTGAAGATGACTGTGGATGAAGGCATGGCTTGGGAAAATGATGGGAAATTTAGATTTTGGATATTTTGGGAAGTGGTGGAAGGAAAAATAGGGGCACCGAACGGGCCAATTATGGTGAGGGTTGACTGGGTGAGGGGGGTGGAAGTAAAAGCTTCTTCGGTATGGGAATGGTCTGGAGAATGTGGTTGGGATGAGTTAGGATCGGCGTAAGCCAGGTCCACAGCCCATGACATAGCTCGGTATCGGGTCGAGTACGGATGCCTCGGATGGAGCCCGTAAAGCTTCCTCCTTCTTCCCCTATGGGATGACGGAGGGTACGATGATGCCGTTGTGCCGGCACCAATCAAAACTCTATTTTTAAGTTTTTTATTTTTAATTTTTTTGAATTTTTATAAGTGAAAAGAAATGAGGATTTCAGGACCTTTTGAATTCCCTTCTCGAGTGGCTATCGTACCATAAATAGGTCCCGCAGCAAAGGTTCTGAAGCACTTCAGAAGAATCAAAGGGAAACCCCTTGATCTATTGAAGGCATAAAAACCAATTTAAACAACCTGATCCCCTGAAATGAATAAAAAAGAAGTCACCTTCTTTTGATCGGCGAGGGCGCATTGGGTGTCAAAAGTTGCGGGGCCTAAACAGAGGCAAAAAAAATTAATCGGGGAGTCCAGGATGTGAAGCAAGCAACCAGATTCGGGCTACTACTGTGTACCCAAAACTGGCGCAACTATTAGGTGTGCCAGATAAAAAGTGCCCCTTTTTATGCTGGCGCTACTAATACATGTGCCAATGTAAATTTGGGGATTTTTTGGCTTGGCGCAAGTAATAGTGGCGTCAGGCAAAAACTGGGTTCCAGATAGTTTGACAGTAGCAGTTTTGTTATTCACTGAAAAGTACCACTTTCCTCCTCTTAACCTAGCCTTTGATGGACCTTGAAGCCCACTAATAATCATTTGTTAAGTATGTTTTGCAGTTAGTAATAAAATGTGCAGCTTAGTACAAAATCTTGGCTTTTTGGCCCAAATTGAGAGAATACAAGCAAAGATGACAGCTGAGCCAAGCCTAATGGAACACCTTGGTAGTGCTCACCATGGTGACTCACTGTTACTGATCATCATTGACCTAAAGTCTAGCAGATGACTGAAGTCAACTGAGAAGGACAGATGCTGCAACAGCAACAAGTGTAGTATAGCAGAGTGTCAAGAAACAAACCTCGCAGAGTTGAGGAGCCTCCTCACGAAGAAAAAGATGCAGTTGAAGAAGCTCTCACGCAGATAGGCCGCGTAGTCAAGAGGAGAGCTGTAAAGACATCACGAAGATCTCGCGATGTAAAACCTTCAAAATTTGTGGTTGCAAAGCTCTCATGGAGATCAAGCCTCAAAGTTACCACACGAAGAACCCAACGAGTCCATATGCATAGAGAACAAAAAGTCACCTCGCAGAGTTCTCGTGTGGCCCTGGAAGAGAGACACCCAGAATTCCCCTCACATAGATCTCGTACACTCAAGAGCCTTACAGGTTACTATGCGAGTGTAGGAGCCCACTTGTGTGAGTACTTAGCGAGAGACAGAGTGCTCCTGAAGCTCTACTACACGAAACACCCTGGCTCTCCAGATTATCACCGCGACAGCACTGCAACTCGAAGCAACTGTGTAATTCACTAAAGGTTTAGTGCGTGAATGAGCCCTTCCCATCAGCCAAAGGCAACTCTACAAAAGCGAAGCAATTACGCGAGTAAACTAAAACAACTACCAGCCTCGCAAAGCGCGGGCTCTCCACTTCTCAGCTTTAACTCAAGGACCTTTAGGGAATTTCCCAAGGTTAGGGCACACTTCCCGAGGCACAGATTTTGAAGCACACATCTTAAGGCATTTAAGGGTTATAACAGTGTCACGTCTGCTGGAAAAATTAGGGTTAATCTATTTAGAGCCAAGGTCATTTTGATAGAGTATATAAGTTGTACTTAGAGTTTATTATTTTCATCTTTCCTTCATCCGCTCTATGCTGAGACCTCTAGTAGGCTAGGGTTAGGGTTTGATCACTGCTTTTTCCTATTTTTCTTCTTTCTTAGCTCAACACTTGTTGGCGAATCCCCTTGTAAGCAGCTAGGTTTAGTTTTGTCTCAGTCTTGTAATAGATTTTGCAAACATTGGGATTGTGGATGAGCAGTTGTGTATAGATTGCAGTCAGGAGACAGCTCATTGTAAGTTTTACTGTTATCAATAAACTACTGTTTTAATGCTTAATCAAATCTACAGATCTTATGGTTTCTTTAGATGTCTATAGGATCCATGTATTTGGGACTAGCCCATTTAGTTTCTAGTAGATCTATTATTTACCATCTGATTTCCCTTGGTTTGATAGACACATGAAAAGCAATGTTGGATCTGTAGTGAGATCTGGCGAGCTCGGAGGCCTACAGACCACGGTAGTTACAACAGTTTTCATGTTCTTTCTAAGGCCTCTGTGGGATGGACAGACCAATGGGATACCCTGTGACCATTCAAGTGGACAAAGTATAGCCCTAAGGTTGTGTCCATTCACATGTTTGAGAAGGATTCTTCTCCTCTGCACATGAGCTTCTAGGGCCTTGTGAGGAGGTTTGTATAGTAACTGGCTCCCCTCTGTCTTACCTAATCGATATCAGATGTTAGATCTGATCTCTTGTAGTAATTGCAGCTTGAGGCTGAGTCATTGCAGGCTGTTTGTAGCAATGACCAGCTGAGCTAAAGGCATTATTCAACCTATTGCATGGTCCTTTTTGCGGGCACTAGTGAGCAGTTAGCCTTAGCATAACACTTAGGATCTTATGGGTTGGAATACCTTTGGAAGTCAGCCAGGTCTGTGTGCAGATCTGGGGAGCTTGTAGCACTGCCATTACATAGTGATGCAATAGTATTCATGACTAGAGCTGGTCCAGTGGCTGTGGAGATGATCGATCCACTCTTTTGGATTAGACTAGTGAATTTCGGGTTTAACTAATGGGATTTGATAGACTCTATCGAATACCCTGTGACAATTGGAGTGGACAGAGTATAGCCTTAAGAGCGCCCCAAATGGCATGGGTTAAACTTGGAGGTTATACCTTGTTGAGGCTATTAATAGCATCTCAGTAAGGAGCATTGCAGAGACAGACTAAATCTGAGTTACATTACTGCATCATTAACTCAAGCTCAACCTGCTTACTTCTCATAATTTTTGTATTTTATTTTGGCACACACTACCACCATCTTCTTCTTAACCCTTTCTTTAGGATAGGGCTATATTTTATTTCTCTGTTTTTAGGATTAATTTAGCGTAGTTGTGACACCCAACTCCCTTTCTTTAGGATTGTCAGATCTGTAGCCAGATCTGGAGGCCTACTATTATAGCCCATTTTGGGTTCTAGATCAATTTCTCTATGAGACAAACTCTTACTTATCAAAACTTGCTACAATAGACCTTATAACTTGCAGGACTGTATGTATTTCAGACTTGTTGTGCTGACCCATCTCCAATTCCCCACTCTTGATTTATTCTCTCTATTGTTCTTATTAAAATAGCAGCAAGAGTCTCGAAAACAGACCAACATGTTTTTGGCGCCATTGTTGGGGATATTGATCTTTTTAGTAGACCTAAGTTATACTATAACTTAGACTAACAAATTCTTTATAGTTGTGTTTTATCTAGAATTAAAGTACTATTGATTCTTTGTAGAATTTTGTAGAAATGGATAGCAGAAGAAGGGAAAAGCTAGAGCTGCAAATGGAGTGTAGCTAGCTCTGTTTGCCCCTAAATCTCATGCCATTTATGTTGAATCCCCTATTATTTTGTTTACTGTAAATCTGTGTAGTTATTACTTTTTTTTTTTTTTGAAATTCTTTTTATGTACTTGTAAGCATTTTCATTATTGTTGGTGAGTATATGCTCGGTGTAAGGTCCTTAAACCCTGACTTGAAACCCCCAAATCCGGAGGTGGAAAGGATCCTTAAACCTAGACACACCACCCAGGGCCCTGCTATTGAGACTGAACCAACTACCATGGCTGAGAGGCAGAGGACATTGAAAGAATACAATGCACCTGGGGAGTACACCTCTCCCTTCTGCATTCAGTTTCCCTCTATTGAGGGAAACTATGAAATTAAATCCTCCACCATCAGTATGCTGCCTTCATTTCATGGGCTGAGTAAAGAAGATCCCTACAAGCATATTGACCAGTTTTTAGCACTTTGCACTACCTTCAACATTACTGGCTTGGGGCCTGAGGCCACTAAATTGAGGCTTTTTCCTTTTTCATTAAAGGACAAAGTCAGCACTTGTCTATCAAAGCTCCCAGTCAATAGCATAAGTCAGCACATGTCTATCAAAGCTCCCAGTCAACAGCATACAGTCATGGAGTGATCTTCAAACCAAATTCCTAGCAATGTTTTTCCCTATGAACAAAACAAGCCAAATGAGGACAAAAATTCTGTCATTCACTCAGTCCTCAACTGAGAATTTTAATGAAGCTTGGGAAAGATTTTAGGAGATGTTAAAACAATGCCCCCACCACCAAATCCCAATGTGGCAGCTTATCCAAATGTTTTCTCAAGGAATTAATGCCAAGAGTAGAGGTATGGTGGATGCGTCCTGCAGTAGTAGCTACCTCCACAAGATAGCTGAGGAAGCTTGGGAGTTGTTTGACATAATAGGGGAGAATTCCATGTAGCTGGAGTCTCTATCACACAATGACAGTCAGATTCTAGCTAAAATGGTGAAAGAGGCCACCCCTAGAGGTGGAATATATGAAGTAAAGGTGCAAGGTGATCTGGAGAGGAAGGTGGACAACCTGAGCTTGATGTTTGACAAATTGATGAATGTGATGCAGCCTCGGATGATTACACAGGTGGAGGAGGCATGTCTGATATGCCAATCCCCCACACATTCTATTCATGATTGTCCATCTACCAATCAATTTCTGAATTTTTTTATGGAGCATGCCAATGCTGCTCAAACTTTTGGGCAGTAGCCTGCTGGGTATTCTTGGAGGAACCACCCAAATCTGAGGTGGAGACAAGACTCATATCCTCAACCCCAGCAGCAGCATATGGTAGCTCCCTACTGACCCCAGCACTAGATTAATCAAGGTTACCCACCAAGGCAAAAATTCTTGTTACCTGCCCACAGTCTAACCAGTTGGCTCTGCCCCCTCAATAGCCCAGGTCCTCTTCATTTGAAGAGCAGCTGCTAGCTTCAATGCAGAATTTGGGAAACTTGGTGCAGACTATCAATTCTCATGGATAGAGCATCAAAAAGATTGAAGACAAACTTGGTCAGATCTATAATGCTCTAAACAAGAGGGAAGAAGGAAAATTACCTAGTCAGCCCATGATAAACCCGAAAGGTCAGTTTATGATTGGTGATGCATCCTCTACTCAGGAGCAAGCTAGTACCCAGTGAGCCAAATATTGATAATAATTGTATCATATGTATAAAAAAATTTGTGTTGAATTGTGTTCTTTAAAATTCTATCATTTGTGTTTTGTGTGTTATGTTGGTTCTATTGTTTTGCTTTGTCTGTATTTTAATTGTTTGTGAATGAAAATATGTGCCTTTGTTTCATCGGAATCGGCTGTGTTTGTTGATGAATGGCTGAGATACCTTGATCATGATTTGCATGAAATCGAGCTGAAAAACTACTTTTACAATTCTGCAATGTTGATGAACAACTGATGAAAAATGGATATAAGCTTTTCATGAGTGAAATGAAGCACCTGTCTGAGGCTCTGTGCTCATGCACAGTGGTTGGGTGCACAACAGCAAGAGGCACCAACCAATGTGCTGCACTGAGATTAAAAGAGTGAAGGTTGTGCAAGAAATACTGTCTTGCTGAGTTGGAAGGCTTGAATTTCCTATGTGAGCCATCTTTTGGCTTCCTCACGCGCTAGAACAGCTAAGCACTGACTGTGAAAGTGTCTCACAGAGTTGCTTTCTACTCCGCGAGTTTAATTTGTGAAAAGGATGCCTTCTAGGTGTTCTACGTGAGTATTGTGCGAGGCAATTTCCTGAAGCATATCAACGTCTCGTGCACTACAGCCAAGGTCTCAGCTCCATGAAAGGCACTATGAGGCAGTTTGTTCTACTGTGCGACAGATCCTTTCGCGGACTTAAAATCCATCTACGAGACAATCCTACTCCACGAGAGCCTTAAGTCAACCCCTCGAATCACGGGATTTGCTCTATAAACTCAGCGAAACCCCTCATTTGCTTCATTTTCTCTCTCTGCGCTAGCTCTCTCTGCCCAAAGGCGAGCACCTCTTTCTCTATTTTCCTCTCCACATCTTGAGCCACTCCATCTGTAGCTTTTTCCTCTCAGCATTTTTCTCCCCAGCTATTCCTAGTTACTTTGAGCACGGTTTGGGGGGATTTAAGCCACTGTGCACATTTCTAGGTGGAGCCCTAGCTCGCATTGGGTAAGCTCTGCAATTCTCCCTCTGTGCTTTAATTGGTTTAGTAAATTAGAGAGAGAGAAGATGAATTTTGATATTTTTGGTGCGTACTTAGAGTAATCTACATTCTCTGAGATCTGTGAGCCCTGTTTTGAGATTTGGAGCACCTATGGCCAAAAGTTCAAAATTCATTGATACATTGGCGGCTATGTTAGACCCTGCTCTTAGTGGCAGCCCTGTGGCCACTAGGAAATCCTCAAGGATTGCAAAGGCATCCACATTGGAGACCTCTAAGGTGCCCTCACCTGATGTTGACCCTACAATTTTAAAGGAAAAGAAGAAATCTGCCCCAAAGAAGAGGGCCTGAGAGCACCCACCTGCTACGAGTCATGAAAAATCAAAGAAGAAGCAGAAAAAGGGCAAGGTTGTGACCCCTGTGGGCCCTGAGGTTGAGGAGGAAGAAAATAATGAATACCTCAGGGTCCCTTCTGAATTTGTGTAGGCAATTCCATTGGAGGCTGAAACCATTTTTGATAAAGCCTACTTTGAGGAGCTACCAAAGACCTCTGCCTCCATTGAGTATCTGACCAATGCATCTCTGTTGCCCTTGTTGAGGCCCCCTATGTAGCTGGTGTTCCCAAGATTAGTCAGATTGTTTTATCAGAATATGAGGTTGAATACTGGTGATGATGGGAACCCAGCACTGTTGGTACTGATTTATAATTTTGAAATGTTGTTTAACCAGTCTGATATTGTAAGGGTACAAGGGATACCAGCTGGGTATGACCCTAAGTTTGGCTTGGGACCCCCCCTGACTGCCACCATTACAGTGATAGCCAGGAAACTAACTGGAGGAGTCATGGATTCAGGGGACTCAATCAGGAAGAGAGATCTGCACCCCAACCTTAGATTCATGGATGGGGTGCTGAGGAAAAATGTGTATTGCTCGGGTCATGAGTAAGAGAGGAGGTACCCCATAGCTGATGCCCTTCTCTCATTTCACAGAAACCACTACCGGGATGCAGCCAAGTTAATGTTCGAAGGGATTAAGGATTTGTGTGAGAAAGTGAAGGTTAACAAGAAACCGCATGCCCTTCCTTACTATAGGTTGATTATTGCACTGCTGAAAGATGGGAAATACCCCTTAAAAAGGGAGGAGGAGACAGTGGCCCTGAACCCCAAAATAGTGGAAAGAAATAATGGGGTATCAGTGGCACAATGATGAGAAAGAGGGAGAAGAGGAAGGAATTATTGAGAGAAGCAGCCCCCACCATTCAGGAAGTGGCTGCTGTTGTTGTTGCCACTACTAAGGCAGCAACCTCTGTTGGGCCAGCTAGGCCACCAACCTCATTGTCAGCACCAACCCTTCTCCCTCAACTTTATCTACACCCATTGCCCCACCAGAGCCACCCCAGCCCACATCCACCATGGCCACCTTACCCACTACTGCACCCTTACCCCCTTTTCCAGCCCATACCAGCCCAACTGTAAAAGTTGCCTACACTAAGAAAAGCCATAGCCCCCATATCACCCCATCCCTCCTATATTTTCCAAACCATTCCAATCCCTGATACCACCTTCATTCTAGACCCAATACCCACAACCTATGCACCAGAACCCCATACCTTTGACACCCCTCAGCAGTCCATTGAGATTTCCCCACCTTTTATACCTATCCCTGGTGAGCTTGTAGACCAATCCATTCCCTTATCCCATGATAGTGAGCCATTTTTAGGAGAGAAATTTTCCACTATGATGTCTACTATCCTAGGAGACATCAACCTTGAGTATACACCTCTCCCCCCCACACTTTACCCCACCACATGCCAATACCTTCACTCATAGACCCACATCTCCCTTCCAGCCAGTTTCACCCATCCAACCCACACCCAATACCATACCGGACCTCCTACCCCAAATTCTACACCTCCTACTGTCCCTCCAATCACAAATGTTAACCAATACCCTAACTCAATCATCCATAGAAACATATATTAATTCCATAACCTCCACCCTCCGAAACCAGAGAACCATAAAAACCAGCCTACAAGTCATCCAATCAACCTTAGCCACTTTACCCCAACCATCACATTCACCAACTATCCCTACCTCCCAACCATTACCTACTCCACCCCTTTCCACTTTTACTAATGCCACTACCCAAACTGAGGATGAACCTATTCCAGAGAGTCCACCTGTTGAAGGTACCTTTGATGCTATGACAGATTTGGATGACCTAATACCCATCTCCTCCTAGTCAATCCAAACAGGCTCTGATCTGGAGCCCCACCCTGAGCCTCCACACACCATTCCCCAGCCAACCGACCATTCATTCTTAGCTGGCCCTTCTTCAAGTGAGGACCTCCCCTTAATTCTTGCCTCTTCTTTTCCCAATCGTCCATACTCCACCCTCATTCTTGCAATGCAGTCCCATCATTATATCAAAAGGGATGTTATTAAAGGAATGACTATTCTTAGAACGTCCTATGAAGCACAGATTCAACACCTAAAATGGGATATTGAACAGTTGCTCAGGGACATAAGGAAGGGCTGAAAACAAATATTGTATCTACACAAAGCCTAAGAGAGTTTGGCTACAAAAGAGAAGCTCAATGCTAAACAAGAAAAAATGGCCGCTACAACCGAAAAGTTGAGAGTTGATGCATTAGAGCAAAGGTTGACTGCCTCCAAGGAGATCAGGGCACTCCTTATTGCCCGAGCTGAATTGGCTAAACAAAAGGTTGAAATCCTTGAGAGGCAACTAGTTGTAACAACTGGGAGAGTACCCCCACCACCAACTGTACAGCAGAAGAAAGACAAAGGAAGAGGGTTAAAATTAAGAATGAACCAGCTGACCCTTAGATGGTTAACATAGTGCACATGTTTTGAGTTGGGAGTAGTGTGTTGTAAATACATTTTCTAATATAATGAACTTTCTTTTTGTTACTTCTATGTACCTCTTACTTTGTTTCATCTTTGGTTGTTTGTTTGTGTGTTTGTTAATGTGTTGTGTGTTCATTTCTTGATTTTCTCTGCTTTTGTGTAGTGTTTTATGTATCTCTGTTTGTTCACTGCTGCACACCCATTGTCCTTTGAATTAGTGAGGACATTGCTCCTCATAGGTTTGGGAGTTTGGCAGGTTCTGTCAATGAAATAGTTAACCTAAGTGCAGCAGATTCTAGTGAGTAAGACAGAAACAGAACCATGTTCACCTAAGAATCATTAGAAAAATGAGAAATTTAAAATTTTGCAGGCCTTTAGGCATTACAAGCTTTTAAATTTTAACTTTTCCATGATGTGAAGACCAATTAAACTCACTTGTATTAGTACTAAGTGAATCATTAAAGAGAGAAAAAGCTAAGGACATACTTAAAAGTTCAATGGAAGACCATAACCAGTGAGAGTTGGGCCTACAAAAACAAAACAAAAATTCCTTCCTTCGAGGAGTGACTGAGGCAATTCTTCTAGCTCTAAGGACTGGCTAAGGCAATGCCCTCACTAGAAGTTAGGCACCTCCAAGTTAAAACAACTGACAGCACTCATGAAACCTAGGAAAGGATCAAGGCCTTCTCTTGGACAGTTTGAGCTTAAACAGACCAAATCCTAATCAACTGCCCTTGTGCACACACCTGTTGAGCTTGAATTTCCAATTTTCTTCAAAATACACCTGAGTACTTGCACCTGAACCTATGGACCTGACTCAAACCTACCCTCACTTTGAGAATTCAGAAGGTAAAGGAGAAGGAGCTGAAGATAGACAAGATAGGGTCAACATTGGGTGAATGGAGAAGAGATACCTAAAGTTGAGCAGAGTAGCAGCTGAGGAAAGAGGTGGCAAGTCACAAACAAAAAAATTAAAAAAAAAAACAAAAAAAAAAAAAAAAAGAAAAAGAAAAATACAAGAAAAGAAAGAAAAAAAATAATGAAGAGGAGTCAAGAGGAACAATTCATTGGAAAAATCATAATGAAGAGGAGAAGCTAACCACTTTAAGTCTGAAAATTTTGAAAGAAAATGAAAAGGACTGAACTAAAAATGGGTGAAGTCATGAATCACCTCCTTCACTTACTAATTTCTCAACTTCAACCTTACATTCTTTATAACCCACTTCATAAGCCACATCACAACCCAGCTAAAGACCTTGTGATCCAAAGTTAAATGGGCTGTCATGTAGAGATAAGGAGTTGTCCAATCTATGGTGAGGATATGCCAATGATGCCAGGACTTAGGTGCTTTTCCTATGCTCATGCTTACAACCCATTTAGGGGCTGTAACTACTCTTGAGCTTGAGAGAAAATGAAACCCTCAAGGTCCCTTGTGAGAGTGCCCTGGTGAGCATTGGGTCTGAAGTTGAATGTATTAGGCATGGCCTATAACCTAATTTTTAAATTAATGATGAGCTCAGTGCTGATATAAATGTGTTGCTCCCCTTGTTGTGAGCTAATTGGAAATGTTGTGCACTCAGGTAGAGTTTGTGATGATTAGATGTTTGTATTTTTCATGTCCAAATTCCTCACATTTTTATTAAATCAAAGGTGAACTGATGCTCTGTTTCTTGACAGCTGACCTGAGAATGTTGCACCTTTGTTAACTATTTTATTGAGAAGTTTGTGGGCATCTTCACTGAAAACCCTTAGGAGACTTCACTCCTCCACTAGGGATCACCTAGGGGTTTAAAAGGCTTAGTACATATGCCAAATGTATCCGTGCTCCCTACGAAAGTGGCATTTCAATTCTTAGAGTAGTTGTTTTACTTTTTCCTTTGCTCAAGGACTAGCAAAGATTAGGTTTGGGGGTGTATTATTCACTGAAAAGTACCACTTTTCACCTCTTAACCTAGCCTTTGATGGACCTTGAAGCCCACTAATAATCATTTGTTTAGTATGTTTTGCAGTTAGTAATAAAATGTGCAGCTTAATATAAAATCCTGGCTTTTTAGCCCAAAGAGAGAGAATACAAGCAAAGATGACAGCTGAGCCAAAGCCTAATGGAACACCTTGGTAGTGCTCACCATGGTGACTCACTGTTGCTGATCATCATTGACCTAAAGTCTAGCAGATGATTGAACTCAGCTGAGAAGGAAGGATGCTGCAATAGCAGCAAGTGTAGTGCAGCAGAGTGTTAAGAAACAAACCTCACAGTGTTGAGGAGCCTCCTCGTGAAGTTAAAGATGCAGTGGAAGAAGCTCTCGCATAGATAGGTCGTGCAGTCAAGAGGAGAGCTATAAAGACATCACGAAGATCTCGCAATGTAAAACCTTCAGAATTCGTGGTTGTGAAGCTCTCGTGGAGATTAGGCCTCAAAGCAACCACGCGAAGAACGAGTCCCTATGCATAGAGAACAAAAAGTCACCTCGTAGAGTTCTCGCATGGCCCTGGAAGAGAGAGACGCCTAGAATTCCCTTTGCGCAGATCGCGTGCACTCTAGAGCCTTACAAGTTACTACGCAAGTGCAGGAGCCCACTTGCGCGAGTACTTAGCGAGAGAGAGCTCCTGAAGCTCTACTACGCGAAACACCCTGGCGCTCCAGATTATCTCTATGACGCAAAGCAACTATGCGATTCCCTAAAGGTTTACTGCATGAATGAGCCCTTCCCATCAGCCAAAGGCAACTCTGCGAAAGCAAAGCAGCGGCGTGAGTAAACTAAAATAGCTACCAGCCCTGCGAAGCGCAGTCTCTCCACTTCTTAGTTTTAACTCAAGGACCTTTAGGGAATTTCCCAAGACTATGGCACACTTCTCGAGGCACAAATTTTGAAGTGCACATCTCGAGGCATTCAAGGGTTGTAACAGTGCCACGTCTGCTAGAAAAATTAGGGTTAATCTCTTTAGAGCCAAGGCCATTTTGACAGAGTATTTAAGCTATACTTAGAGTTTATTATTTTCATCTTTCCTTCATCCTCTGTCGGCTGAGAGTTCTAACAAGCTAGGGTTAGGGTTTGATCATCTCTTTTTCCTATTTTTCTTCTCTCTTAGCTCAGCACTTGCTGGCTAATCCCCCTATAAGTAGCTAGGTTTAGTTTTGTTTCAGTCTTGTAATAGATTTTGTATACATTGGGATCGTGGATGAGCAGTTGTGTATAGGCTGCAGCCAAGAGATAGTTCGTTGTAAGTTTTACTGTTATCAATGAACTGCTATTTTAATGCTTAATCAAATTTACAGATCTTATGGTTTCTTTAGATGCCTATAGGATCCATGTATTTGGGACTAGCCCATTCAGTTTCTAGTAGATCTATTGTTTACCATCTGATTTCCCTTGGTTTAATAGACACATGGAAGGTAATGCGGATCTGTAGTGAGATCTGGGGAGCTCGGAGGCTACCAGACCATGGTGGTTGCAGTAGTTTTCATGTTCTTTCTCAGGCCTCTATGGGATGGATAGACCAATGGGATACCCTGTGACCATTCAAGTGGACTGAGTATAGCCCTAAGGTTATGTCCATTCACATGTTTGAGAAGAATTCTTCTCCTCTGCACATGAGCTTCTAGAGCCTTGTGAGGAGATTTGTACAGTAACTGTCTCCCCTTTGTCTTACCTAATTGACATCAGATGTTAGATTTGATCTCTTATAGTAATTACAGCTTGAGGCTGAGTCATTGTAGGATATTTATAGCAATGACCAGCTGATCTAAAGGCCTTATTCAACCTGTTGCATGGTCCTTTTTGCGGGAACTAGTGAGAAATTAGCCTTAGCAAAGTACTTAGGATCTTATGGGTTAGAATACCTATGGATGTCAGCCAGGTCTGTGCACAGATCTGGGGACCTTGTAGCACTGACATTACATAGTGCTACAATAGTATTCATGGCTAGAGCTGGTCCAGTGCTGTGGAGATGATCGATCCACTCTTTTGGATTAGACTAGCGAATTTCTGGTTTAACTAATGAGATTTGATAAACTCTATCGGATACCCTGTGACAATTGGAGTGGAGAGAGTATAGCCCTAAGAGCGCCCCCAATGGCATGAGTTAAACTGGGAGCTTATACCTTGTTGAGGCTATTAATAGTATCCCAGCAAGGAGCACTGCAGAGACAGACTGAATCTGAGTTACATTACTGCATCATTAACTCTAGCTCAACCTGCTTACTTCTCATTATTTTTGTATTTTATTTTGGCACACACTACCACCATCTTCTTCTTAACCCTTTTTTTAGGATAGGGCTACATTTTATTTCTCTGTTTTTAAGATTAATTTAGTATAGTCGTGACACCCAACTCCCTTTCTTTAGGATTGTCAGATCTGTAGTCAGATCTGGAGGTCAACTATTATAGCCCATTTTGAGTTCTAGATCAATTTTTCTGTAGGACAAACTCTTACTTATCAAAACTTGCTACAATAGACCCTATATCTTGCTAGATTGTGTGTATTTAAGACTTGCTGTGCTGACCCACCTCCAATTCCCTACTCTTGATTTATTCTCTCCACTGTTCTTAATAAAATAGCAGCAAGAGTCTCGAAAATAGACCAACAAGTTCAAGCACAAAATGAGTCTCCTAATTGTTTTTTTCTGGAAGTTGGGCTTCTAGGGATTGACTATTCTAATGATATGTTTCTTTCCTCACCGATCCTAAGGGTTTAGAGGCCAATTTGGGTTCACTATCGCTCTCTTTTTCCCCGAGTTTTAAGCTTGATAACGGGAAGGTTACCCACCCAATATACCTCAAGTGCAAGTACTTTACTCAGGTACTAGGTGGGTTGGAACTTTTTCGGATCATCACCACTAAGGGCTATCGCCGTAGTAAGACCCGGGAGTTTGTATGTGTGCCTAAATGACCCAACCCTTGAAAATCTATCCCGCAAAAATCAATTCAAATCTCCTTTGTTAGTTTAATTTTATTTGTCACTTTTAAGTAAGTTTTCTTAAGTTTAAAGACTAGGGGTGAGGATCCCGTGCCTCCTCTACGGACCGGCGTTCCCTAGTTGAATATGATTACAAAATTAAAAGCGTAAGTAGGGCCGTCAAATGGCTAAGACACTTGAAATGACAGAAATGTAAAGAAATTAAATGGCAATGCACAAGTAGACCCGCTGATCGGCTAAGGTGCTTGAAATGACAGAAACGTAAAGAAATTGAATGACGGTGTGAAAGTAGGCCCACCAATCGGCTAAGGCTTGTAAATGATGTAAAAGTAGGGGTAAGTAAATGACGTAATCGGAGGGGTGAGTAAAAAATAGTAAAAAAATAGAAATAAATGGTTAGTAAATAAAAAATAAAGAGGCCAAATTCAAGGGGAAGCTCTAGTAGCTACTCCCCAACAGAGTCGCCATCTGTGCAACCGCTGTGAAAAAATATAGAGTCGCCACCCGTAGCTTTTGGTGTCTCGAGAAACCTAGATCAATTTTATAAGCACCGAAGTGCCACAAATATGACTCTGATTTTGGTCTACGCCAAAGGCTCTTGGGTAGGGGCTTCGGTTCGATCAAAAAGGTGTTTGGCACCTGACCAACACGCTCGTAAGCAACCTCTACTATAGTTGTTTTGATGTGTATAATATATATATATATATATATAAAAGAAAAGAAAATGAGCGACACTTCTCCTTGCTCGAAGGCACACCGATCCTATTGATCCATTTTCGCTTGCTGAAATTTGGACAGCGTAATGACTCAATTCTAGGATAGAGGAGAAGCAAAGAAGGTAGAGGAATAGAGGGGAGAGTCTGAACTCTAGGGCCCTTGTAGCACCGATGTGGATCCTTCCGCGAGAGCGCCTTTGATGAGCTTCCGAAAGAAAATGGGTAGCCGGATGGGTTCTAATCTCTAAGGCTATGGAGCTAAAAGGTAGAAGAAGAAGGCTAGGGGCTAGATCTAGCTAAATCTCAAGGATTAATGATAAAAAATGGGGAGTCAAGGATGAACTAGGGTGCTGAAATTATATGGGTTTAGTGGAGGCCAATGGGAGGGGAGCTCACGAAAATTTTCTCTCTTTGAAAATTTTCCAACCCTTAAGCAAGAGGGGTGGCTCTGTATTTATAGAGAAAGGGAGGATTAGTGAGGGGTTAAAGTCCTAATTGGGTTAGTAAATAAGTAATGGGCAATCTATGGTTTTTGGAGTTTTCTAGAGCTTGGAGAAGAGGGATTTAGATTTAATGGTAGATGATAGGGTGGTGACTTGAATGGCAGAAGGGTGATAACTTAAGCTAATAGGGTCACTAGGGTCCTAAGGAAACACACCCCATACTTTGGGATGGTCCACAAGTCAAATTCCCAATGTCAATTTTGGCCATTTTTTGGAGGAAAACCAGGCCCAAACTATCGAAAGTCGAAGACCCGCAGGGGCCCGACCCAATTTGCAATTTCCTGCATAAATTCATATTTTTCAAATTGTCATAACTTTTGATGTACAACTTTAAATTAGGTGATTCTTAGCTCGTTGGAAAGCTGAGAACCTTTGCTTTCCAATAGTATAGGACTTAGGTTAGGTAACTATCTATATAAACCTTGGCACTCCTCTTTTCATCAGCTATTTTGGTTAGTTCGAAACTGACTCTATGGGTCCGATTTTGTAATTTCCTACACAAATCCACGATCTTTATTTTGCCATATCTTTTGATGTACAAATCTAAATTATGCGATTCTTACGAGCTTAGAAAGTCTACTTTCTAATGGTATAGACCTTAGATTGTGCAATTATCTATAAAAACTTTGGCACTCCTCTTTCTAATCGCTATTCAGTAGAGTTCAAATCAGGCCCGAGAAGGGTTCTAATCAGTCTGGAAAGGCTATGGTTGATTCCTAAGGGTTCGGGATGATTCTTAAGGGTTTTGGGATGACTCCTAAGGGTTTGATAAATGTGTTCAGAAGCTCGAGTGTACGCCTTTCTCGAAGTATGTGTCGATTGGGCCTTGGGCTAAATTTGGGTGTCTACATCTACCAAGCATACACACATCAGAACAGATTTGTTAGTAAACAAAAACACAAAAATACAAAAATAAAATAAAAGTAGAACTAAAAAAAAACAATCAAAGCAGAACTGCTGAATTTAAAGAGTTTCAAAATTGAAGATGGAAACAAAGAAGGAAATGCAAACTTAGGCAGATCTACTCCAGCTGCAATCCATTTGCTCCTCTTTTGGCTACTGCTCCAGATCTATAAAAACTCAAATATTGCAACAGTAATTTATTCAAACAATTGTAATGCAATCTACTTTTAAACT
Source organism: Chloranthus sessilifolius (assembly GCA_021018995.1). NCBI lineage: Eukaryota > Viridiplantae > Streptophyta > Magnoliopsida > Chloranthales > Chloranthaceae > Chloranthus > Chloranthus sessilifolius. The sequence goes on along the minus strand of CM037585.1, from coordinate 90,917,158 downwards.
ACAGAAAAATTTCAGACCTTAATAAGAAAAACTCAGATCTATTAACTAGATCAAAACTCCTTGGCAACGGTGCCAAAAACTTGTTGCGTTTAAAATATTGTGCTGATATATTTATTAAAAGGTGGAATGATAAAAATCAATGACAGCAAAACAAATTAAAATATGGAATGGAATAAGATGGAATCAGCACACAAACAAGATTCTAAACTAAGTCCTCCAAGAATCAGGGCCATTGTAGCAAGTTTTAAAAGTAAGAGTTTGTCCCACAAAGAGTAGTAATCTAGAACCTAGTGGACCTCTAGATCTGCTACAGATCTGGAAATTCTAATCTAGTCTATGAAAATAGAGAAAGAGAGTTTTTCAGGTATCACAATTAAACTAGCACTAAACTACAAAACAGAAAGAAAAGAAAGATTTAAAGGAGGATGAATGTGAATGAAGAAGTAAAATATAAAATGGAGAGAAGTAGACAACTATGGGGCTGGGTTTTATTACAAAACACATTAAGAAATTGAACAATAGCTGACCTTCACTTGGCTACAAGCACAAGTGCAAGGTAGAAGAATCCAATCTAAACCAAAGGTTTAAATTGATATTAAGGTTATGATCTGCCCACTTGAATGGTCACAGAGCATCCTAGAGATTTCATTTAATCCAAACGCTCAAATTGAAATAAGAAAACTATTGTAGCCACTATGTTTGTAGGGCTACAAGCTCAAGCATCCATAGGATCAAACAATCCACACAGATTTATTGAGAACCACTAGAAAGTACAGATTGAATGGGGATCAAAACTCAGTTGGTCACGCGGGTATTCCCGCCTATCACGTGGGTGACCCGGGTTCGATCCCCGACAACGGTGCCAAAAACTTGTTGCATTTAAAATATTGTGCTGATATATTTATTAAAAGGTGGAATGATAAAAATTAATGGCAGCAAAACAAAGTAAAATATGGAATAAAATAAGATGGAATCAACACACAAACAGTATTCTAAACTAAGTCCTCCAAGAATCAGGGCTATTATAACAAGTTTTAAAAGTAAGTAAGAGTTTGTCCCACAAAGAGTAGTGATCTAGAACCTAGTAGACCTCTAGATCTGCTACAGATCTGGTAATTCTAACCTAATCTAAGAAAATGGAGAAAGAAAGAGAGTTTTTCGGGTGTCACAATTAAACTAGATCTAAGCTACAAAACAAAAATAAAAGAAAGATTTAAAGGAGGATGAATGTCAATGAAGAAATAAAATAAAAAATGGGGAGAAGTAGACAACTATGGGGCCGGTTTTTATTACAAAACAAATTAAGAAATGGATCAACAACTAACCTTCACTTGGCTATATGCACAAGTGCAAGGTAGAAGAATCCAATCTAAACCAAAGGTTTAAACTGATCTTAAGGCTATGATCTGTCCACTTGAATGGTCACAGAGCATCCTAGAGATTTCATTTAATCCAAAGGCTCAAATTGAAACAAGGAAACTATTGCAGCCATTATGTTTGCAAGGCTACGAGCTCATGCATCCATAGGATCAAACAATCCACACAGATCTAATGAGAACCACTAGAAAGTACAAATTGAATTGGGATCTAAACTCAGCTGGTCATTGCTTCAAACAACTTGCAATGACCTAGCTCACAAGGTTGCAATCTCTGCAAAATTCCAGATCTCTTCACTGAAAATAGATCTGAAAATCAGAGCAAGAGTCGAATCTGCTATAATTTTTCACTTGGCTATAAGCTCAAGTACAAAAAGGAAGAATTCAATTTCATCCTCAATTTTGGATTAGTCCTAAGGCTATGATCTGTCCACTTGAATGGTCATAGATCATCCTATAGATTTACTCTAGCCATGGGGATAAAGAATGGAACATGAAAACTACTGCAAGCACTATGGTTGCAAGGCTACAAGCTTAGGCAACTATAGGTGCATCGGATCTCTAAAATTTTAAAGCGAATGATTAGACAAATCATAGATCTAATGAATCTAGGAAAACAACTTTACATTGCTTAAACAAGACTTACAATGCTTTGCCCTCAAGCCTATAGTCTGTGCATAGATCCAAGTATCTCCACACTGATTTATAGATTCAATTCCAATTCAAATCAGCCTTTAGCTACTATCCATATCTAATCCAATAGGCTGAATTAGGGAGAGAAAAGAGGGGGGAAAAGAGGGAAAAGAAACCTAAAATTACACCTAAATGAGTCAAGGAAAACTCATATTATTCCTTACTTCCTTGCTACTGAATCGCAGCCCACGGGCTATTATTTATACATTTGCTTCGATCCATGTGCCTTGTGTTTTGACCAATTAGAGGGGAGAAGAAACTATTAAGTTTATGCCAATCCACATGCTATATGCCCTGGCCAATCAGAAGAAAATAGAATCATTATAGTTTATGCCAATTTCAAGTGGCTTGATTGCAGCAAGAGAATGCTCTCATTCGATTGGGAATTAACTCGCACATGGGACAGGTTATTTAAACTCCAAAGCTGCCCTTTAGCTCCATTGGTAGCTATTGGAATTCCCAGAATAAACTCACAATTCGTTGGCTGTTGCTGGAGTTCCTAAAAATAGCCCTTTAGATCCTCTGATGAAAGTTGGCAACAGATAAAGCATGATGGAGCCTGAGCCTCAAGAGTTTGAAAGAGGAAATTCAAGTGGCTGCTGAAGATTAAAGGTGTACAGGTGAACTTCTATAGCAACTCGAGAGGTTGAGGATTGGAGCTCGAGCATTTCTGAAGGAAGTTCGATAGGTTGGTAGCTGAACATTAATTTGCTCAAGCAAATGGCTGAAGCAAGTCGAGAGGTTGCTCAAGTGTTGAAAGATCTTGGGAAGTTGCTGATGTGAAGTTCTCTAGAGGTTCAATTGCAGGTTCAAAAAAGCAGCTTCAGCAATCCATTTGAGAGGTTCATAGATCCACTCGACAGGTTGGGAGGTTCAGCAATGCATAGCTCGACAGGATCAATTCAACTATTCATGGAGTTATTTGCTTCAGCATGAACATCTCGACAGGTTATTTTCCAGCTGCAATTTATACAATTTGATATGTTTAATGGCCCTGCTACAGCTCGACGGGTTGGAGGGAGTTTGGAGCTGTTGGATGCATCTGCGCGAGTGGCTTATTGCTGCTCAGCTGCTCATCTGGCTGAAATGTTTTAATGTACAGTTGCTGAAGGTGAACCACATGGCTGTTCTAGTGTGCAGCTAGTGTGCACAAATCTTAATGATGTGCAGCTAATATGCAACTATTGTGCAGACAACTGAATGTGTTGAACCTGTTTTACTCTAGGAAATGTCTCTCCCAGCAGTTGCTGATCTACTCTCTAGTGTGCAGACTGCCATATATTGCTAAGCCTCTAAGCTACTCAAATCTATACTGCTGAAGCTCTAGTGCAACTGCTCTAGTGTGCACACTGCTGAAGGTTTTGTCTTGAAGGTAAGTGTGCACACTGCTGAAGGTTTTGTCTTGAAGGCTTTTTGCTTTGCTATTTGACTCCATCAATAGCTACTCTTCTTCGTGCATTGGGCTTGACTTCTCTCAGCTCATGAATGACTCTAGTCTCCTCTTATTGGCATTTATTAATTATATTTCTACATCATGGCTGCATATTATTGCTAACTACAAATCAATATTTAAAAGTAGTTATTAATCACTATGGGTCCCAGTAAAGCCTAGGATTAAGGGGTAGAAAGTGGCAAAAATTAGTGACTAACACATACATCACATGAGAACCCTGAAATTTTTACTGATTGACTATGACCCGAGAATTGAATTGGCCCGAATTAGGACTGAGCCTTGGTGATTATGTGGAGATCATCATCAATGGTTTAAAAATTGATGATTAGCTCGATGGTGATTGAATATAGACCCATAAATTCAAGAAAACTAGATGCACTAACACTTTAAACATCGAATGTGTGTTTCAAGTGGAATAGTGGCAATTCTTGTAAATAGTTAGGCTATTCTAATTAATTTCCCTAATTTCTTTAATTAGAAATTAGAATTTTATAAAGTTCTAGCACATCCTAGCTACACATCTACTTGACCAACTTTGATCCCATCTTAGACAATTGAAAAACTTTGGGGAAATCTAAGGAGTTAGGTTAGGTGAGTAAATGCTCCACAAGATTGGGTTGAAAGATGTATCCACACATAATTTGAGGTCATAGAAGAAATCAAATGACAAGATGAGACAAATTGGGTGGTTGAAAAATGAAACGCAAGTGGGTCCCATTTATTCCATGCGAATGAGATAAGGAGGAGAAAAAGATGCTTGGAATGAGAAAAAGGGACACTTGGCAAGATTCTAGAAAACCATGTCTCCCCACTCCTTGCAAGAATCGAATTCCTCTAGTCCCTCCTCATTCCATCTTCTTCTTCCTCCATTTTCTCCATTACAGCTCCTACTTCTCTAGCATTTTCCCACCCAATCTACCCATTAAAACTATGATCCAACACCATCAATCTACTCCCTATCACTCCTAGAACCACATATACAAGATTGAACCTCATTCCAACTACTTCCACCATAGAAATTTGATCAAACTAGATAAGGATAACTTGGAGATCAATTTTTTTGTAAATCCTAGAGAATTTTTGCTAATAGTCCTATTCTTTCATTTCTTTTTCAATAATCTTTTGAAATATTATAAGTATAGCTTTTGTATGAATTAGATGTCATTTAAAATCTATAAATCATAGTGTATTTGATGTTATTTTAATGATTGATTTGAATGGAGATAGATGTTAATGGTCACAATTTTTCCACTTTCCAGGCCTAGAAAAATTCAAGAAAAAGATGTGCATAAAAATGTATAGATCATCTCTGTAAAATTTTAGGCTTTGATTCTGTTGGTTCAATTTATGTTGTTGTTCTTTATAATAAAAGTGGTAAAAATATGACAGGAATAAAGAATGGCAAAAATAAAATAAGAGGGCTAAAGATGGAATTAGAACACAAACACCACCTACAAGATACAGGGTTATTACAAGGGTTGTCCCATAGAGAATTATGGATCTAAAGGTAGTAAATCTCTAGATCTACTACAGATCTAGCAACTTTAAACCTAATCTATCTTAATCTTATAAAACAGGGTGAAGAGAGGGTGTTTTTGGAGTTTATCACTAATTAAAACAGAAATGGATACAAAAATCAGAAATAAAAGAAAGGGGCTGAAAGAAAAATAAAAGTGGTTTGGTAAAATAAACAGAAAATGGAGAAGTAGGTAGTTAGGGACTAATTTTTTACTGTAAATAACAATGTAAAGTAGAGCAAGAGTTGGATTTGCAGCAATCCTTCATTTGGCTACAAGCACAAATGCAAGGAAGAAGAATCCAACGCAATCCTTAGATATGGACTAGTCTTAGGGCTATATCCTGTCCAGTCAAATGGTCACAGGATATCCCATGGATATAATCTAGACATTGGGGTTAAAGATGAAACAATAAAACCACTGCAGACACTATGTGTGCATAAAATTCATAAAATCTAATGAAAAACACAAGAAAATACAGATTCAATAAAACACTATACCCAACTATTCATTGCCAAAAAGAAGCTTACAATGATACAACTCTCAAGTATGCAGTCTCTGCAAGAATCCAGATCTCTTCACAATGCTCTTACAAGCAATATATAACTCAAATTAGTCCTAACTGCTACAAAGATTTAACCAGACATGTTGAGCTAAGGAGAGAAGAAAAATAAAAGGGGAAAGATGACCTAAACCCTAGAAATGAGCTCAGCTCTCGTGTGTTGTGTGATGTGTGATCCCCCTTTTCTACATTGTTTACATGGTATATATACAATCCAAAAACTTACTTTTTGCTCTGGCCAATTAGACGAGTGGAGAATCAAAATAGTTAGGATCTGCTGACGTGGCTCAATTTCAACCAAGTATTGCCCCATTCTCTTAGGAAAAGTACAACACACTCAGACAGGTGTCCCATGTGCTGCAGAAGTTTTGAAAATGCCCCCGAAGTCCTTAAATATCTGTTGGGTCCCGAGCCTCGAGAGGGTGAAGTCTTCTGAAGGCTTCATAGTGTATAGCTTGAGCAGATAGACTGCATTCTAAAGGTTGCTTGAGTGGATGAAGTGCTGCAGTCCAAATTTGCTCGAGAAGAAGAGATGCTTCTGAAGACAGCTTGACAGGATAGTTATGAAGGCTTTGAATTGCTTGACAGGTTGGAATGTTGCACTCTTTGAACTGCTCGACCTGCTCGAGATGCTAGCATCAACTGAGGTTTGAACTGCTCGAAACTGCTCGACAACTGATCGAGAAGATGATTTGGAGGTCTGTTATGCTCAAGACAGCTTGAGAGGATAGACCTGAAGGCTGCAGATCTGCTCGAGGTTGCTCGTGCTAAAATTTCTACTTCTCTGCCGGTGTGTCTAGTTTGCTACAGCACTCCTTTAGGCATGAGTCCCACTTATCTCTCATTGCAGGATTTCTAGGGGTTCAAGGCATACTGAACAGCCCATATGGTGGGGACCACCATGGTTCAATCTCTGTATTTCCATCTGCTCCAATGCTTAACTCTAATTCCTCTCTTCTTGGCACTTGTTACATGAATTGTTGTACGATTCTATAGATTATTGCTAACTATAAAATCATACTCAAAAATTAATTATTAAATATCTCTAAGGTCTAATAAGGGCTAGGCTAGGAGGTTAAAAGTGGCATAATTCAGTGATTAACACACCACCAAACCTAATCTTTGCTAGTCCTCGAGCAAAGAAAAGATTAAACAATTATTCTAAAAATTAAATGCCACTTTCTTAGGCAGCACAAATGCATTTAGCCTATGCATCAAACCTTTTAAACCCTTAGGTGATCCCTAGTGGAGGAGTGAAGTCTCCTGAGGGTTTTCAGTGAAGATACCCTCAAACTTCACAATAGAACAGTTAAGGTTAGTGCAAAATATGTTAAATCAGATGTCAACAAATAAAGATTCATTCCACAGACCCTAGTCTTTCAAATTCAAAGAAATTAAAATAGTGATGCATTCATTTAACACTTAAATCATACTGAATTTCCATCACAGCCAATCAACTTACATCAAGAGTATTGTGTGTGTGAATCAGTGCTAAGCTCACCATTAATTCAAGAATAAGGTTTAAATATTGCCTCAATGAATTTAATTTTAGACTCAATCCTCACTAGGTTTATCACTCAAAAATAAAATTCCAAGGTGTATCATTTTTACTGCAGCTCATTATCAATTACAGACCTCAAATAGGCCTGCAATCATGAGCATAGGCATTGCTGCTAATTCCTGACATCCTCATGTTCTTTTCACCATAGATTACACATCCCCATATCTCCACATAACAGCTCACTTAACTTTGGATCAATAAGATCTTTTTATTGGGTTGCAATGTGGCTTAGGATTAAGGTTTAAAAAGAATAAAAGGATCAAAAGGGGTTAAAAACTACGAAATCAACTAAGGGGAGGAGGTGATTCATGACTTCACCTTCTTCATTACATCACAGCTTCATCTTCTTTTATATTTTTCAGATCCAAAGTGACCAGCTTCTTCTCATCTTTTTAATGTTTCAAATAAAGTACTTCTTTTGACTTCTCTCTTTATATATATATATATATATATATAGATGAAATACCACAATTATACAATTGACACACTGCTTTTTTTTTATAGATCTCTTCTCTTCTCCTTTACCTTCAAAAATCTCAGAGTGAGGGTAAGGCTAAATTAGGTTAATGAGGTTTAGGTTCAATTACTCTGGTGTTTATTAAAGAAAAGTGGATTTTAAGGCTCAAACAGTGTATACAAAGGGCAGTTCAATGGGTAGGTATTTTCTGGCTCAAACTGTCCAAATGAAGGCCTTTAATCATATCCTTAGTGTCATGAGTTCTGCCAAGCAATTTTAATTTAGGGTGCATAACTTCTGGTGAAAAGATGTTGATTCAATCATTCCTTAGAGCTGAAAAAATTTGCCAAGGCACTCTTCAACAGAAAATTTGATAGGCCCAAATCTCACTCGGTATGGTCTTTAAGTAAACTCATGGGGTATATCCTCACATTTTTCTCTCCTTTTTGGTTCACTAAGCACTAATTGTGAAAAGGATTTCTTGAAGTTTGCTTCTTGCAAGTGTTAGATCAATGTGCTAATTGATCTAACACTTTAATGTCCCCTTTCTCACATGGTTAGGTTGGAATTTTCTTTATTTATTCCATTTAACTAACAATGCAGCACTACAATTTACTATTTTATTGAAACACCCCTGCCATACCCCCAAACCTAATATCAATATTATCCTCAATGTTTCAACAGAGAGTGTATTTAGGGGCAACAGGGTATGAAGAGGAAGAAAAACAAATATAATGCTAAAAAGAAAGTAAAACTTACACTAACAAGATGGTTGTATTAACTAGAAAATAGAATTTTATAACAAAATATTATATACAAGAGAATAATGTGTACAAAATTACAACTGAATAAGAACCAAAATAGAAATAGAAAACTCCTAAAAATGGTCTGAATCAAATTTAGATCAATGTGCTCAGCTGCCTTATCTTTTCCTTTCTTCACACTGTCAGCCTTGGCAGCACAAGCTTTAATTTGTGAAGTAGTTGGTTTCTTTTGCTTGGTTCTTCCCTTTTGGTGTTGAGGCTCCTAAAGTTTAATTCCTTTAGCTCCTGGTAGAAGCTCCACATCTTGAACACCCAGAGACATGAGAGTGGTTGATAATGACTCAACCAGCTTGGATGGAAGCAAGGCTGGTTTGGATGGAGGACTGGTTTTCTATGGATGTGTGGATTTGGGATTGAAGGGAGGTTAGAAGGGAAATGCTTTGGGATAGAGGGTCTAGGAGGACAGGGGTAGAAGGTTGGGTTGAAACTGGTTTAAAGGGTGAAGTAGGTGCATAGTTAAATGGGTAGTGGTGTGGGGAGTCAGGTAGAGGGGTGTACTCATGCCTAATGTCCTCCATAATGGAGTCTATTAGGGCGGAGTAGCCCTCTATGGTAAATTGGTCAAAGGGGTTATGAAATGGATCTTGGATAGGGGACAGTAGAGGGTAATGGGTAGGGGAAGGAATAGGGGTGGGGATAGGTGAATGGGCAGGTGAAGGAGAATGTGAAGGACTGGGGTAAGTGGGTTAAATGGCAGTAGCCATTAGCTCATATTCAGGATGGGTAAATGGAGAAGGTTCTTCAGGTGCTGGGCTTGGGATGGGTGGGGCTATGGTAGTTGGTGGGCTGGTTTCTGTGGTGGGGTGTTGGGTTTTCTTTTTGTAGGTTCTTTGGATTGTGGGTGTAGGAAGGTTGTAGGGGAAAGGTATGGGAAGAGGAGGAGCTGATAGTGGAATGGACTCAAAGGTGGAAGGTGGTTGTTGTGGGAGTGTTGTAGAGGTTTGCCCAGAAGTGACAGGTAAGGATGGTGGAGTGGATTGGATAGGTAAGGATGGTGAAGTGGTTGATACTAGAATGGAATGGGAAGGTAAGGATGGTGGAGCAGTTAATGGTGGAATGGAAGTAAGGGTAGAAGGAGGCTACTCTGATATGACTGCAGAAGTTTGGCCAGGAAGGGCTGCTTCAGGCTCCTTCTTCATCAACGTCAAACTAATCTTCCACTGCCTCTCACCAAACACAACTGGTGACAACTCAGCAGTGGGCTCTCCTATTCTCCAGACATACCCTCCTTTTCTTAGCAAGGCTGTTATCAGCTTACTATCGGGTAAATCTTGAAATGTCTGTCTCTTCTTCACTTTTCCATGTATATCTCCCATCCTCCTAAAAATCACCTTCGTAGCATTGAAGAAATGCTCCTTGGAGAAGGAGTATAGTGCATCCATAATTGAGTGCCTCCTCTCTTGTTGATGACTAGCCACAAACACATTCTTCCCCAAAATATTATCCATGAATAGAAGGTTTGTTCTTAAGTCACTCCTTATAACAAAATCACCTGATGCTTTCTTCCCCTAAGTTAAATGTTGGGCAATTTCTGTTATTGAAGCACTGACTAGGGTTCCCAGGCTGCAAGATGGATCATAGGTTGTAGGGATACCCAATACCTGTGCTATATCAGTGGCATCCACCACTGTCTCAAAGTCATCTATCAAAACCACTAGCACAGGGTCCTCCTGAGTTTTCCCTCCTCCAGACTCTTTCATCCTAATATTCTGGTACCACAACTTTACTAATCTGGGGTATACAATTTCTTCCAAAGGCCTCAACAGGGAATCCATGGAGGCCTTTGCCAAAAACACTCTGGCTTCCTTAGCCCACTCTTCCTTAGTGAAAAAGGACATATCAAAGATGGTCTCGAGTACCAGGCTGAGATTATCCATAAAATCATTTGGGGTAGTGAAAGGGTCGAACTCAGGGGCAGCTCCCTTACCCTTCTTCTGTTTCTTCCATTTCACCGCCTTAGGCTCATGGGTGCAAGCCTTGGATTTCTTCTTTGAAGCTGTTGAGTCACTCGAAACAACAGATTTTCTTTTTGGTTGAGCCAAATGAGCTACAGGAGCTGAGGAAGAGGCAATACTCTTGAATTTTCTAGTTGGTGAAGGGGGATGGGTTTGGGCAGGACTAAGCAAGTTGGCTAGGGTTTCTTCAAAATCATTATTGTCAGCCATTACTGAAACCCTAATTTCTGTCTAATGAATCCAAATCCTAGGTTTCCCACAACTCAGCAAACACTCAACGCACTAAATGAAAATGATAAATCCCCTAATCCTCAGCAAAAAGGTCTCAATCTAATAGAAAATACTTAGAGAATGAAATGGACTGAGAAGGTAATGAGAACTTACCCAAACTAGGGTTTTGCGAGGATAGTCTACAGTGATCTAAATCCGAAGACGCTTGGTGCGAAATGTGTGGCTTGAGTTGCTTATCAAACTGGCAAAAATATTGGACGAATGACACAACAAATAGTACACAGTAGAGTAGAAAGAAGAAATCCGGATTGGGAGAAGGAGTGTGAGTGTTTAGCAGAGAGATGGACTGAGAGAATGAGCTTCCGGAGGGCTTTATAAATTCAGAACCTGAGCCACGAGAGGATTGGGCTTCAGGAAGAACAACTCGAGAAGATCTTGAGCAAATGGCTTTGCTCACATGAGCCTATCGAGGTTGGGTATAGCCTCAACACAACTGTCCTGAGAGGATGTTTGGAAGCACATGATCCTCTCGAAGGACAGCTAGTTCACCTACAAAATGGTCTCGAGAGGATGCTTGAAGGTTTCTGATCCTCTCGAGAATGCAAAATGGCTTGTTTAGACTTGTGATTGACATACTCTCATGCAAATAAGTTCAGTGATCCTAATGCTAAACAGATCCATTCAACATTTAACAACACATCAACAATTATGGCACACTTCCAGATTCACCAAAAGCAGACCCCAAGAACACAGTATTTACAAAATTTTAAAACACTTCAATAATTATGTTACACATGGTATAAAGGTTGAGATCATATATCAGGTGGGAGGTTCTTGAAGATTGATGGTCTCAGAGGGCTCCACAACATTCTCAACACTGAGTTTGAGTCTCTGGCCATTGACCTTCATGACTCTTCCAAAATTTGTGTCCATGACCTCAACAGCTCCAGATGGGGGTGTATGTATAATAATAAATGGGCCATCCCATCTGGACACCTCATCTCAGTCCAGCAGCTTGGGTAAGGTTTCTTTTGCTTGCTCATTAATGACATCAACCACAAAATAGTCCTCAGTTTCACATTGAGGTTGGTTGGCTGTATTATAGACATTGAGCTTAACCTTCATGTTCCCAAAAGTGACTTCCATCACTCTCGACCTGCACTGAATGCATGCATTGGTAGTAGCCAGAAATTGCCTGCCCAATATTACAGGTATTGGGGTGGTGGACTTTGTAAGCTCCATATCCAAGACTAAGAAATTTGTTGGGTAGAAAAACTTATCCACCCCTACCAGCACATCCTCTATAATTCTCATAGGCCTCCTCTCTAATATGTCAGCTAATTGGAGTACAAGTGTTGACTTTAACTCCCCAAACCTAGCTTCTCATACACAGAGTATGGAAGGAGGTTAATACTAGTTCCCAAATCTAAGAGAGCTCTACCTATGGTATGATCACCTATAATGCAGGGGATTGTAGGTACCCCAGGGTTTTGGAGTTTGGCTGGGGTTGCTATGGACAAAATTTGTTACACTTTTTCAGTAGCAAATACTTTCTTAGTGAGGTGGGTCCTAGCTTTCCTCTTCCATGTGCATAAGTCCTTCAGAAACTTTGCATAGGCTGTGACCTGCTTTATAGCATCAAGCAAAGGTAAATTAATGTTTACTTGCTTAAATGTGTCCATCATTTCATCCATCTTAGCATTCCCCTTGTTAAACGGAGAAGGTCCTTAAAAGCTTGAGGAAATGGCAGATGGGGTACTACTGGTACTTCATCTGCTACCCTAACATTTTCATCAAATTTTTTATTCTTTTTATTTCTTTCTTTCTGTTGAGGCTCAACAGCAGCCCCTTTATTCTCCTCCTGTTGTTGCTCCATGCCAGGGAACATGTCCTCTACTTCTCTACCACTTTTTGACTCAAAGACCACTTGATTGTCCACCACTCTACCACTCCTCAAGGTAGTGATGGCCTTGACTTTCTCATGAGTTGAAGAAGCTTCACCTATCATGTATTACCCCATGGGATTGGTCAGTGTTTGACTTAGGAGCCTGCCCTCTTCCCTTTTTATCAGAGCATTTAAGAGTTGACCAAGTTGGTCCTCTATTTTGTTGATACTCTGGCTGTGGGAATTCATTGTTTGTGATAGGGAGCTGAGGTTTTATAATAAAGATAAAACCTGCTCCTCAAAGGAGGGTGCTCTGATTTGTGGTGGTGGTAAAGTCAATTGACTTGGCTGTGCCACTGGCTGTGAGAAGTGATGTCCTCGGAAATAATCCCGATTATATTGCTAAGGTCTGTAGGTCAATGTCTGCTGTTGCTGGGGTTTCTGAAAATTATCTTGTTTCCACCTCAAGTTAGGGTGGCTCCTCCAACCAAACTCAGTAGGTTGTTGCCCATAAGATTGGGCAGCATTGACATTCTCCATTACTAACTCTGGATATTGACCAGCAGAGGGACAATTTAGAAGGGAGTGTGTAGGAGATTGGCATATCAGACAAGCCTCCTCAACCTGTGCAGATATTAGGGGTTGCACCACATAGTAATTTATCAAAGTTTTGTGACAAACTGTCCACTTTCCTTTCTAGGTCATTGTATACATTAAGTTCATACAATTCCCTTTTGAAGTGGGTTCTTTTACAGCTCTAGTAGCTGGCTCAATGTCATTTCTTGTCAGAGATTCTCGCTGCATAGAGTTTTTATTTATAATATCAAACAAATCCTATGCTTCCTCATCAGTTTTGCTGAGATATGTGCCACCACAAGATGCATCCACCATGTGTCTATTTTTAGAATCTACCCTTGGTAAAAGCTTTGAACAAGCTGTCATTTGGGTATTTGGTGGTGTGGGCACTCTCTCAGTAGTTCTTTAAATCTCTCTCAAGATTCATGAAAGCCCTAAGTTGGGAACTAAGCAAAAGAGATAATACTGTTCCTTAACTGGCTTGTCTTGCTCATTGGGAAGAATTTAGCCAAGAATTGGCTTTGTAAGGCATTCCAAGATGTAATGCTATTTATTGGGATCATGTTTAGCCAATTCCTAGCTTTTTTCATTAATGAAAAAGGAAACAATCTCATCTTAAAGGCTTCATCTATCAGACCAACAATCTTAAAAGTAATGCATAAAGACAGAAACTCATCTATGTGTTGATAAGGGTCTTCTTTACTCAGCCCATGAAAAGATGACAACATCTAGATGGTCCGAGGTTTGATTTCATAGTTACCCTCAGCTGTAGGGAATTGAATGTAGAAAGGGGATGAATATGCCCCTGGTGCATATTCATCCCTAAGGGGTCTAGGCTTCTCACCCATCTCAAATGTCTTTAAATGTTCAACAGGGGTGGGTGCTATTGTCCTAGGTCTAAGGACTGTTTCAATTTCAAGGTTCAATGGTACAATCTCAGGATTGAGAGACCTTCTTCCCAGCATACAACACACAGTAGAGACAAATTACAGCAAATAAAATGACAATAAACACTACTACTGAATTTAAAGATTATAGGAATGAAACTATAACAAGGGAGAAAGAGATGCAAACTAAGACTAGAGCAGAAAATCAGCAGAAAATCAAAAGACTACAACAGTAATTTATTGAAACATAATAAAGACAACAAACAGATCTAAATCATAACATAAATAAAAACTCAAATCTACTACTTACATCAAAAACTTCCCGGCAATGACACCAAAAACTTTTTGGTTTAATTTGTGTTGTTGTCCTTTATTATAAAAGTGGTGAAAATATGACAGGAATAAAAAATTGCAAAAATAAAACAAGAGGGCTAAAGATGGAATTAGAACACAAACACCACCTGCAAGATGCAAGGTTGTTGCAGCAAGTTTTAAATAAAGTAAGGGTTGTCCCACTGAGAGTTATCGATCTAAAGGTAGTAAATCTCCAGATCTGCTATAGATCTGGCAACTCAAAACCTAATCTATCTTAATCTAATAAAACAGGATAAAGAGAGGGTGTTTTTAGGGCCACTAACTAAAACAGAAATGGATGCAAAAATCAGAAATAAAAGAAAGGGGTTGAAAGAAGAATGAAAGTAGTTTGATAAAATAAACAGAAAATGGAGAAGTAGGCAGTTAGGGACTAATTTTTTAGTGCAAACAACAATGTAAAGCAGAGCAAGAGTTGAATCTACAGCAATCCTTCATTTGGCTACAAGCACAAATGCAAGGAAGAAGAATCCAACTCAACCCTTAGATATGGACTAGTTTTTGAGCTATATCCTGTCCACTCAACTGGTCACAGGATATCCCATGGATATAATCTAGTCATGGGGGTTAACGATGAAACAATAAAACTACTGCAGATACTACGTTTGCAAGGTTACAAGCACATGCATCCATAGGTGCATAAAATTTATAAAATCTAATAAAAAGCACAAGAAAATACAAATTCAATGAAACACTATACCCAGTTATTCATTGCCAAAAAGAAGCTTGCAATGATACAACTCTCAAGTCTACAGTCTCTGCAAGAATCCAGATCTCTTCACAATGCTATTACAAGCAGTTTACAACTCAAATTAATCCTAACTGGTACAAATATTTAACCAGACATGCTAAGCTAAGGAGTGAAGAAAAATAAATGGGGAAAGATGACCTAAACCCTAGAAATGAGCTCAATTCTTGTGTGTTGTGTGATGTGTGATCCCCCTTTTCTACATTCTTTACATGGCATACATACAATCCAAAAAGTTTGTTTTACTCTGGCCAATCAGAGGGGAGGAGAATCAAAACAATTAGGATCTGCTGGCATGGCCCAATTTCAGCCAAGTATTGCCCCATTCTGTTAAGAAAAGTATAGCACACTCAGACAGATGTCCCATGTGCTATAGAAGTTTCGAAAATACCCCCGAAGTTCATAAATATCTGCTGGATCCCGAGCCTTGAGAGGGTGAAGTCTTTTGAAGGCTTCACAGTGTATAGCTCTTACAGATAGACTGCTTTCTGAAGGTTGCTCGAGTGGATGAAGTGCTACAGTCTAGATCTACTCGAGAAGAATAGCTGCTTCTGAAGATAGCTCGACAAGATAGTTCTGAAGGCTTTGAACTACTCAGTAGGTTGGAATGTTGCACTCTTTGAACTTCTTGACCTGCTCGAGATGCTAGCTTCAACAGAGGTTTGAACTACTTGAGACTGCTCAAAAACTGCTCGAGAAGATGATTTGGAGGTATATTCTACTCGAGATGAAGTTTCTACTTCTCAACTGGTGTGTCTAGTCTGTTACAGCACTCCTTTAGGCATGGGTCCCACTTGTCTCTCATTACAGGACTTCTAGGGGTTCAAAGCATGCTGAATAGCCCATATGGTGGGGGCCACCATGGTTCAATCTCTGTATTTCCAGTAGCTCTAATTCTTGACTCTAATTCCTCTCTTCTTGGCCATTGTTACATAAATTGCTGCACCATTCTATAGATTATTGTTAACTACAAAACCATACTAAAAAATTAATTATTAAACAGCTCTAAGGTCTAGTAAGGGCTAGGTTAAGAGGTGGAAAGTGGCATAATTCAGTGATTAACTGATTCACTGTGGTTTGATTGACACAAATTCTGAGGTAAATCTTTGCAGATCTGCCTGGTATAGTGTACCAGAATTCTGTCTGATATTGAGCATGTGAATCTCTTGGTATAAAATTGTTTAAAAATTCTGCAAAAAAATGAGGATGGATCTTTATCAGTGTACCATCATTATATAAATTTTTTTATCTTTATTCAATTTCATTTTGCTGGTAGAAAATACGAAATCTGAGAACGCATAAATTTGTTATAAGGGGCACATCTAGTGACCACTATCAAACAGTCGATTGGATGACTCCATTTCCATCATGATCCAAATAAATTTAGCATTTCTAATACATAGAAACATCTTAGATAACCTCTATATCTTTCGAACGAGCTCTCACCTACTTGATTTAGACATCGGCAATAAAAGTTATGACTCGATTATTAGAGGCCTTAAAATTTGGTCTGATGACCAGTTGAATTAAAAACACATTCTGTTAATCTAGGGCCCTGATCAATTATGATCTAAATATTGAGTTTCATCACTTGTGAAAGATGAGGCTATCCATCGTCTTTCACTAGGTTTTGGAATCACTCCAAAATTCAATCGGGATAGAAAGTGGTAGGCTGATTTCCGGCAAGGGCCCGATACCCTTGAAATTTATAAAATGAATGGGATAAGTCAAAATATTGACTTTCTCCTTAAATCCCATGATATTGTGACTAATAATAATCACAAATAAGGTTTTAATGGTCATTGATGACCTGTAATCAAAATGGTTGACCATAGTTGACCAGGTCAAAGATTGACTCTTAGAAGGCCCAAAGGTTGATATGACTTAAATGACCCAATTTGGAGCTATGATCTCATGGACCAAAGTGACCCCAAAAATTCTATAAAATTTTGGGGAAATGAAGTTATAAATATATTAACTTCATCTAAAAGATCAGCCTCCGACTTGGTCGGTTTTGACGGATAGAAAACCTAGAAAACGAGAACACGAAACTATGTCAAGTGGCACACACTATAGCCATTGTTAGACATCTGATCAGATGACCTTGATTCGATCATGATAGTGACATTTCTAGTATTAAAAATATATAAAGATATCATAGATAACTTAAATATATTTCGAACAAGCTCTAATTCGCCTCATTTCAATATCGAAAATTAATGTTACAATCGGATTGCCGGAGACCTGGAAATCTGGCCTGATATACGAATTGGTCAAAAACCCGTTTGGTAAATCGATGGCCATAATCACATCTGATCATATTTTTGAGTGCCATTACTTATGAAAGATGAGGTTCCCTGTCCTCTTTCACTGAGTTTTTGAATCATCAAAAAACTCGATCAGAGTTGAAAATGGTGACACAATTACTTACTAAGGGTTTGGAACCCTTAGTAAAATAACTTGTATTGAAGGGATAGATTCAAGATATTGACATTCCCTTGAATTCCATGGTACAAAGATCATTGTTGATCACAGTTCAGGTGTTAGTAATCACTGATGACCCTTGGTTCATATACCAGATGGTTGAGTTTGACCAATCGAGATGGGACCCTTAGAGGCCTAAAAACCTGATCTCTTGAAATTAGACCAATTAGGGTCTGGAAATCGGATATGGCCTGACCCATGGGCCTAAGAAAATAGTTCAAGATAACTTATAAGACCTGATGTTGTTATTTAGATATTGAGTGGGCCACTGCTATTGGCTTCCCTCAAAATTTAGAAGCACCTACACTGAAAATATAAATTTTCCCAGGAAATCAGACTCCTTCTGATGTAGGACCCAGAGTGACAGGACATATGAGGTCTAAAGCTATTAATGAAATTATTGGGATCTGATGTCCCTATTTTGGAGCCTGGTGGGCCATTACTAATGGCACCCACTAAAAGCTAAAGCACCACATCATGAATGTGGAGACATCTTAAAGACCCAAACTGATTAAGATCCTACTTGGCCCAACTTGTAAAGACCCAAAAATTTTGACCTTTGAACAATATGCCTTGATGTGCGTGCCGACTGGTCACACATCGAGTAAGATAAAATATTAAATTACTTATGTGAGTTACTGAACCTAGTCTGTGGATGAGAAGAAAAGAATTGTATGTGTATAGACCATTGAGAAGGGGCATACATCGAGGTGAGGTGTACGTGCTGAACACTTGAATAAGATATAACAGACCTTAGGTATAAAAGTTAAAAGCCAAGAGAATTTAATCCTCTTGCCCTTGGTTGTTGAGGAGTATATGAGAAGAGAGAGAAGGAAAGTGTGTCTTGAATGCGTGTGATCATGAATGCAAGGAGTTAAGACTCTACGTGAGGTTTCAGAATTGGATCGTGAAAATTTGAGGCTTCAATCTTAGAACCTAGCTTGAGCTGAGTACCTGGAGCTAAGAATCTGACTATCTAAGAGGTAAGAATTTGATCTAATTGTGTTTTACGTTTGAGTTAAGTAGTTGGGTAGTATGTGTGTGGAAATTAGAAGAGAAGGGAGTTAAATTTTAGGAAAAGGATGAGATTTGGAAGTTAGAACCCGTGAATGTGCTGAATTTCGCAAAATCGTTCAATCGAAAATAATTTTGATTCAACGTTTTGGTGAATCCGTTCAATCGGTTTGGAACCGTTCGATCGGATTGGGACACCTGGAAAAAAAAGGCTTGATTTCTCAATGAGTAAACCATTCAATCGGTTTGGAACCGATCGAACGATTTGGGGATATTGTTCGATCAGTTTGGAAATCGATCGATCGGTTTGGCCAGATTCAGAGTTTTGCTTTGATTTATTTCGAGTAAGTTGGGGAGTCTCTATGTCTTCATGTCTTATGTCACTTCTGACACATGGGCTATAAATTGAATGTGTTTAGGTGTGAGCGTAGCCATGTTCATGTGAGTAGCTAAATCGGATTAAGGAACTTCCATTTAACTTCGTCGAAGGTGGGGAAAACTCTATATACCATGTGCATTTTTATATGATTAGCATGTGAATTATGATATGATGCAGGGTTTGAGAAAACGCATAAGCTTTGTGAATGTGTAAGCATGCGTGTGTGTTTTGATAACTTTGTTTGTGATAAATGTGTTGTGTGTGTGAGAACCTCTCAAGATTCCTTCCAATAATGTGTTAAACATGTGAAATCTTTCAAGATTCGTTAAGATGTGTTATAAGCGTGCGAATCTATGCGCTTTAAGCTTTCAAGATTTAATTATAATTACCACATCACACGGTGATAAACTATAAGTTATGCATGATGATTTGAGGTTTATGTGTGAATACCCGGCCGGCGCAGCTGTATATCCGCAACCGACACAACGGGATATTCCTGACTAGTACGGAGGGATACCCATACAAACCTTTATGATTTTGTGAATTCTACCGGCCAACGGTGTATGTGTTCGGCACAAGTGTCCGTTATTTTTGGGACCTTGGGCACCATATGTGAATGGTTCATGTGAACGACGATGGTGGTATTCCATCGGGGGCTCGATGTTATATACGCTCGAGGGATTATTTAAGTGAAACAATTAAGTTTCTTTTCTGTGTTATATGAATTAATAGAAGAGCATGTGACAACCTTTCCAAATTAAGAAAAAATTTACTTTTGTTTCATTCAGTTACATTTGAAATTGTGAATCTTTATGAGAAATCTATGCTTTTGATCATGTTATGAGATATATGCTTTTCTGGAGATATGGATGCGGTTGGTTTTTCCCTATTCAGCTTAGATGTATTTCATTCCTCAACTATACGTCATAGGTGCAAATGAAGAAACTGGTGCAGAGGACCAGGATAGGGAGGACTCCGAGTACGTGCCTTTAGAGGATGACTGAAAGCCCCATCCTGAAGATTGTTTTATTTCTGCAAAGCACGGGTAGGTCTGACTTTGATGAATGATTTAGAGTAAGGGTTTTTGGATGTATTTTGGTGATGTAAGGACTATGAATATATTAGGTTAGGCATACTATTCTTTTGTGAACCATGTTTCGGTGATGGTCGGCCATCACCGATGGTTCTTTTCGATTCTTCTACCCATGAGTTTTTTTTTACATGGGATTAGAACCGTTATTTTAAGCTTTGAGATATATAATTGGAGATTTACTTTTTGCATATGATGTTTATATTTGTTTAACTATGGGTTCCGCTTTGTTTCCATTCTGCATGTGGATGTGCCAAGTGTTCCTTTCGAGGATCGGCCTTAGTGTTAATTCGACGGTCTGGGTTTCGTGGTTAGGAAATCCGGGCAGTCATTGTTGGTATCAAAGCTTAGGCTTTAGAAATTTTTGATAAGTCTTAGATTTGACTAGACATTTAAGATTTTGTTGGAGTATAGGAACTTCTGTTAATGAAACTTTTGTTTCATTGTAATAGATTAAGATTGATTAGAGAGGTAGAGGACGCCCTAGAGGCGGTCATCATAGAAATTTGAGGAGTATGGATGATATCCCTTCAAGTTCAGGTAGAGATCAGCGACACCCTCCTGAAGAAAGGGATAAGAGGAACGAAGCAACGGATAGGACGGCACAAGCCATGGAGGCAGTGGCCGCTACCATGGCCTAACAGACTCAACAGACTGCACTGTTAGCTGAGCAAACGGCGCTACTGGCTGCCAATAATGTGAACCATTAGCAGCCACCACCACCTCCTCCAGCGCTATTACCCTCATCATTCATGGACTTTAGGAGAGATTGAGACCTCCTAGTTTCTTTGGGCAGACAGATCCGCTTGAAGCAAAAAAATTGTTAAATCAAATGGAGAAGCTCCTACAGAGATTACAGAGTACTGAGAATGAGAAGGTTAGTTGGGCCTCCTTCCAGCTTGAGGGTGATGTCGATCCATGGTGGAACTCGGTACTGAGAAAGAGAGAAGTCGAAAATCATCACGGCCTATGGACTTGGGCAAAGTTTGTTCATGTGTTTAACAAGGAATATTTCCCCAAGCAAGTGAGGAATCAACTGAAGAAATACTTTTCTAACTTTGAGCAAGGAAATATGACCGTACTAGAGTATGGTAATGAGTTTACAAGATTATCAAGCCTTGCATCGAAATTAGTCGCCACCGAAGAGATGAAGGCCACTAAATTCGAAGATGGCCTAAGGCCGAATGTACGAGATAGGATCTCAATGTTTGAATTAGAAACCTATGTCGAAGTGATAGGCAAGGCGATTGTGGCCGAGAGAGATATAAATAACATGAATAGAAGACAGGATCAACAGGATAAGAACAAGGCGGGTCAAGGGAGAGCAAGTGACTACGACTCGGGGAATAAAAAGTTGAGGTTCACACGACCAGCCCCAGTTTCAAGACAACCTGCCTACTCAAATTATCCCAGGCCACCTATGTCCACTCCTGTGAGGCCTTTCCGTATAGAGGGCCCTACTCAGACTCAGACGTCAAGAGAATTAGTTACTTAGGGGTTCTCGCAAGCAGCATTTTCAAGCCCCCAGGTTACGTGTGCCCTTTACGGCAAATCTCATAAGACTTCTGATTGTAGATGGGGATCAGGGGGATGTTTTAAATCCAAAAAGATGGGCCATATGATCCGAGATTGCCCAAAATTGAGAAAGGAAGGTACGGTGTCAACTGCTATTACGCAAAGGCCTATGCGATCTATGAGACCCACCATACAAGGTCGTGCTTTTACAGTGACTGCTGAGGATGCATGGGCGAGCAATGATGTCATTCAGGGTATGACCATCTGTCTATGTTTAAATTAGTTGATGGCATTTTAGATGAAGAAGGTGCATAGATAAGGATGATCTACTAGGGTTTTACTTTATGAGCATTTAATTTTTCCATGCATGTTTAATTATCGAGTATATGTATTAAATAGGTACCTTACAAATATATCAAGAAAATGACGGTGATCATTGTGATGCACGAGTTCTGATAGACCAAAGGTCTACCCAATCGTTTGTGACTCCGAAGTTTGCAGGAAGATTGAAGGTCATTCCTAAAGCATTAGAGTTCATTTTGGACGTGTCAGTTCCTACGGGAAGTTCAGTGACTACGGACACATGCTGTCGATCTATTGTCATACTAGTTGAAGATCATGAGATAATGACGGATCTTATTCTATTGAATATGCAAGGATTCAATGTACTCCTTGGTATGAATTGGCTATCCCCTTATCATGCGAGCATTGATTGCCTATGAAAAGTTGTAATATTTCGTCCACAGAAGCAGAAATCTTTTGGATTTATCAGTGAAAAGGGTAAGATTATACCAATCATCTCCACGGAACGAGCTAAGCAGATGATGAGGAATAGATGCGGTGGATACCTAGCATTTCTATAAGAGCAACGGGATGTAAAGAGCATCATCACTGATATTCTAATTGCTTGCAATTTTACGGACGTGTTTCCTGATGACTTACTAGGGTTACCACCATATCGAGAGATTGAATTCGCGATCGACTTAGCACCAGGCACAGAGCCAGTGTCTAAAGTACCTTACCGAATGGCTCCTGCTAAGTTGAAGAAATTGAAAGAGTAGTTACAAGAATTATTGGACAAAGGCTTTATAAGACCTAGTGTGTCTCCTTGGGGAGCATTGAACTTGTTTGTCAAGAAGGATGGGTCGATGAGACTGTGCATTGACTATCGTCAATTGAATAAACTGACGATAGAGAACAAATATCCTTTGTCTAGGATCGACGACCTCTTTGACCAGTTGCAAGGGACAAATCTTTGTGAAGATTGACTTAAGATCAGTGTATCATCAACTGAAAGTGAAGGCCAAAGTTGTTTAGAAGACTGCATTCAGAACCAGATATGAGCATTATGAGTTCCTGGTGATGCATTTTGGGTTGACTAATGCACCGGCATCGTTTATAGATATCATGAATAGAGTATTTAAACCACATCTTGATACTGCGTGGTTGTTTTCGTGGACGACATTCTCATTTATTTGAAATCCAGGGAAGAACACAAGCAATACTTACACATTGCATTACAGACGCTACGTGAGCATTAGTTATATGCCAAACTCAACAAGTGTGAGTTCTGGTTAGAGAAATTGAGCTTTCTAGGCCACATAGTCTCAAAAATAGGTGTGACAGTTGATCCAACAAAAATTAAGGCAGCAGCAGACTGGGAATAACCAAAGACTGTGACTGAGCAGTTTCCTCAATCTGGCTGAGTACTATAGAAGATTTATAGAGGAATTTTTTAAGATTTTAGGACCACTCACACGACTTACAAGAAAAGATGTTAAGTTTGAGTGGATTAGTGAATGTGAAGAGAGTTTTCAGGAACTTAAGAAATGGCTTACCTCCGCACCAGTATTAGCTATCCCATCAGGCAGTGGAGGATTCACTATATATAGCAATGCTTCACACAGCATCTTAGGTTGTGTACTTAATCAGAATAGGAAGGTTATTGCTTATGGGTCGAGACAACTTAAGGATCATGAAAAGAACTCTCCGACGCATGATCTTGAGTTAGTCGCGGTGAACTTCGCGCTTAAGATCTGGAAACATTATCTATATGGTGAGACCTTCGAGATCTTCATGGACCACAAAAGCCTTAAGTACTTATTTACGCAGAAGGAATTGAATATGAGGCAACGGAAATGGATTGCATTTCTCAAAGACTATGATTGCTCTATTCAATATTACCCCGGTAAAGCAAACGTCATGGCAGATGCATTGAGTCAGAAGAATTCAACTCAGTTAGCTAGTCTTGTTATGGGACTCCGTCGATGGAAATTGTTGGAAGACCTTTCTTTGTATGATAAGAATATTGAGGTCAAACTTTCAGGTGCCTTGTTGGCTAACATAATAATCAGACCAATAATTTTTGACCGCATCTATGAACTGCAGATGAAAGATGTAGAGCTCTTAAAGATTAGAAAGGGTGTGACAGACGGCACCAGAGTAGATTTTTCTATTAAGGAAGATGGATCGTTACTATTCAGAGAACGCCTACTCATACCGATTGATGCCGATCTGCGGCAAAATATATTAGACGAAGGTCATAAGTCCAAGTACGCTATTCATCCTGGTGGTACCAAGATGTACCAAGATTTGAGGAAGAACTATTGGTGGAGAGGATTGAAGAAAGATGTTGCCGAATACGTATCTAAATGCTTGGCGTGTCAGCAAGTAAAAGTATATCATAGACACCCTGTAGGTCTATTGCAACCTCTACCAATATCCAAGTGGAAATGGTAATCAATCTCCATGAATTTTATTGTAGGATTACCGAGGACGGCGAAGCGTTATAATGCTATTTGGGTGGTAATAGATCGCCTAACCAAATCAGCACATTTCCTGCCCTACAACACAACATACACGGCAAGCAAATTGGCAGACTTGTATATAAAAGAGATCGTCCAATTACATAGTATTCCAACGAGTATTATTTTAGATCATGACCCATTATATACCTCAATCTTTTCGCAAAGATTCCAAGAAGGTATGGACACGAGGTTAGATTTCAGTTCGGCGTTCCATCCACAAACAGATAGTCAAACTGAAAGAGTCAATCAGATCATAGAAGATATGCTTAGAGCCTGTATGATCGATTTTCAGGGATCATGGGATCAACATTTAGCATTGATTGAGTTCACATACAATAACAGTTTCCAGCAGAGCATTGGGATGGCTCTGTATGAAGCACTGTATGGACAGAGATGTAGATCTCCGATCAATTGGGAAGAATCCAGCTAAAAGTTTAGATTGGGTCAAGAAGTAATAAAGAGAAATGCAGAAACCATTTGTATCATTCAAGAAAGAATTAAGATAGCTCAGAGTCGGCAGAAGAGTTATGCCGATAAGAAGAGAACTAGCGTGGACTTTCAAGTTCGCGATCACGAGTTTGTCAAGATTTCACCAATGAAGGGTGTAATATGCTTCGAAAGGCGTGGAAAGCTATGTCCTCGCTACATTAGACCTTTCGAAGTATTGGGGAGAGTTGGCGAAGTTGCATATAGGGTTACTCTACCCCTGCAACTAGATAGAGTACACGATGTGTTTCATGTCTCTATGCTGAGGAAGTATGTGAGGGATCCGACTCATATTTTAGACGCACCACCGATTAAAGTCTACAAGGATTTGATAGTTGTAGAAGAGCCGATGCAGATATTAGATCGAACTAAGCAAGTATTGCACATGAAATGAATTTTGTTAGTGCTTGTTAAGTGGCGAAATCATTCAGCAGAGGAATCTACTTGGGAGCGCAAGGCGGAGATATGCGAGCAGTATCCTCAACTGTTCAAGGAGAGTTGAAAAAAAAAAAATTTCCAATACATTATAATCTTGAAGAGTTATATTTTTTCTATACATGTGACTTAAGGAGCTATGAGGAACAAAATACCTTAAGGATTAGAAGTGATATGGAATAAGGAGTGAAAAACACAAAATTGAAACTTTTCTGTCAAAATCGTTCGATCAAAACTGAAAACCGTTCTATCGATTTGATAGGAAAGGGGAATAGACTGTCTGTTAAAACCGTTCGATTGAAGTACAAAATCAATAGAACAAAATCATGAGGAAGTGAGCAAAACCTGGCCAAGAAAATGAAGAATGAAAAACCGTTCGATCGATTTAAACTATGATTGAACATTTTATAGAAATCGTTTGATCGAAATAAGTGAACGTTCGATCAAAATCTGAAAACCATTCAATCAAAATTATCTGGTTGAGCATTTATTGTTGAAACCGTTCAATTGGTTTTGAAACCATTCGATCAATTTCGACTTTATATAAATGGGACATGCGATTTTTTTTAGTTCAAAATTTTCATAACTATTTTTCTCTGGTTGGGGTTTCTTTGTGCTTGGCTTAGGAGACTTTCAGGCTTCGATTTGGAGTCTTTTGGAGCTCAAATCTTCACGAGAGTAATGCCCAGTGACTTCAAAAAGGTAAACCCTATGCTCCTTTCTGTTTAATTTGAAATTTCTTTGTTTACCCTAGTTTCCCTTAGTTTTAAGGAAAACCCTAGCCCCTTTTTCATTGTCGTGGTGGGAATGGCACCCAAGACTCAACAAGCTACGTCAAAGAAACCCGTCTCACAACTAGGTTCTTCGCAATCGTGACCACCACAACCACCCCAACAAACAACTCCGAGACCACCACAACAATCTATGTCGCAGCCACCACCCCAACGACGTGAACAACTTGAAGAGTGGTGGGCATTTTGAACTCAAATGGGTCATAGATGAGAAATTGTTTGAAAAGCACGAGGAGACACATTGGGCGTTTAGGTATATCTCTAGGGCTAACTTGGAGGGTATACTCAAACCTTGCAACGAGTATTACTACCCCTGTCTTGTAAGGTTGTTTTATCAAAATATGAGTGAGAATCAAAAGCAAAACACTCTTCGCACCAAAATTGATAGCCGGGTGTATGAGTTCTCTTATGATGACGTGTCTGACGTGTTAGAGTGTTATCACACATTTGTTAGTGAAATTGAGTTGACGGAGCCTTTTTCGGCGCTTGTGGACTATAAAGTTGTTGCAAACCAGATGACCCAAGGCTAGCTCGGGTCTGGTACAGCAGTCAGGCGAGTAAATTTATCGAGCGAGCTATGGATGCTCGATACCATTTTCACATGCAATTTGTACCCGTTACGACATAAGACAGAGAGTGTGTGAGAGATTCAAATGGCATTGTTTTCCGCATTCAATGGACGATGGTTTAATGCACTGCAAGTATTTCTCGAAGGGATGAAATATGCCAAGAGGAAAATGTTACAGGGGGTGGCAAAACCCATTGATGAAATACCATATGCTCGCCTCATTTCTCTCATGAGTGAGGACTATGCCGGTGATGAGACTTATACCCTATTGAAAAGTGAACCAAAACTGAGTGGCAACGTGAAGCCCTATACCATCAAGGAATGGAACAAAACCTACAATCGATTGATAAAGAGGCCGCACAATGAAGTTCAACCGCCACCTAACCCACAAGACCAAGAACAACTTGACCATGAGGCACTAGTTCATGACTAGTCGGCTGCTACGGTACCACCTCAGCAGCATACTCAGGCCCATGCACCACCAGCACACCCGAGTGCTCCTACGCCTTCCATTGCCGATATTTACACACTATTGACCGAGAACACATGTCAAATGGCTGAGAACAATTGTAGGATGAACCGCCGGCTAGACTACTATTATGCCTTACATGCCGAGACGATGCACTTCATGTACCTGATAGATTACTTACAACGCATGGCGGCAACTCAAGCGTGGATTCCGGAGGTGTCAAGTTCTAATGTGGGTGGAGGCGATGCGGACGAGGATCAGCCCGGTGATGCCGCAGATTGAGTGGTAGTTGATGGTTATTGGGTTACGGTATTTCTTTTTAAGTGCTCAAATATTTCTTTTTGGGGAAGTTTTGTAATTAATACAAGTGGAATTGGACGTAGGTCCTTTAAACTATTGTGGCATGGTTGCCACCTGAAGGTATATATGAATTTTTGGATGTAATTAAATACTTCAGCTTCTTTTTGGCACAATCTGTGAATATGCATTTGATTTTTTATACCTGTTGTGCTCGTTGTGAATACGTTATCGTGCAGGTACGATGGGGGGAGTTCAAATTAAATCATGATGTGATGTGTCTTGTGTGATGTGTTTGTTGTGAAATTGGTGTGAGGCTGGCATTGGCTGCCATTTTATGAAAGTTATGAGTTGGTGAGCCCTCGTTAACAGATTGGATTCTCTAACAGGAGTAACCATTGGATTCTTACATGTCTTGTGTGATAACTTCTTGACTCCATAGGGAATGATAAAACCCTACAAAACAGGGGCGCCTTAGTCAATTTTTGAGGACGGAACTTCCTAAGGTGGGGAGAATGTAAAGACCCCAAAATTTTGACCTTTGAGTGGTATGCCTCGATGTGCGTGCCGACTGGTCACACATCGAGTAAGATTAAATATTAAATTATTTATGTGAGTGAGCTAACTTAGTCTCTGGATGAGAAGAAAATAATTGTATGTGTATAGACCATTGAGAAGGGGCATACACCGAGGTGAGGTGTAGGTGCTCAACACTTGAGTAAGATATAACAGACTTTAGGTATAAAAGTTAAAAGGTAAAAGAATTTAATCCTCTTGCCCTTGGTTGTTGAGGAGTAAATGAGAAGAGAGAGAAGGAAAGTGTGCCTTGAATGCGTATAATCATGAATGCAAGGAGTTAAGACTCTACGTGAGATTTCAAAATTGGATCGTGAAAATTTGAGGCTTCAATCTTGGAACCTAGCTTGAGCTGAGCACCTGGAGCTTAGAATCTGACTATCAAAGAGGTAAGAATTTGATCTAATTGTGTTTTACATTTTTGTTAAGTAGTTGGGTAGTATGTGTGTTGAAATTAGAAGAGAGGGGAGTTAAATTTTAAGAAAAGGATGAGATTTGGAAGTTAGAACCAGCGAATGTGCAAAATTTGGCAAAACCGTTTGATCGAAATAAATGAGCATTCGATCGGTTTTGTCCAAGGAGCAAGTATATGAACTTTTGAGGAAAACTGTTCGATTGAAAATTATTTCGATCGAACATTTTGGTGAATCCTTTCAATCGGTTTGGAACCGTTCAATCAGATTGGAACACCTGGAAATAAAAGAGCTTGGTTTCTCAGTGAGGAAACCATTCGATCTGTTTCAAAATTGATCGATCGGTTTGGCCAGATTCAGAGTTTTGCTTTGATTTGTTTCGAGCAATTTGGGGAGGCTCTTTGTCTTCATGTCTTACGTCACTTCTGACACATGGGCTATAAATTGAATGTGTTTAGGTGTGAGTGTAGCCATGTTCTTGTGAGTGGCTAAATCGGATTAAGGAACTTCCATTTGACTTCGTCGAAGCTAGGGAAAACTCTATATACCATGTGCATTTTTATACGATTAGCATGTGAATTATGATATGATGCAGTGTTTGAGAATACGCATAAGCTTTGTGAATTTGTAAGCGTGCGTGTGTGTTTCGATAGCTTTGTTTACGATAAATGTGTTGTGTGTGTGGGAAGCTCTCAGGATTCCTTCCAATAATGTGTTAAACATGTAAAATCTTTCAAGATTTGTTAAGATGTGTTATAAGCGTGTGAATATATGCATTTTAAGCTTTCAAGATTTAATTATAATTACCACATCACACGGTGATAAACTATAAGTTATGAATGATGATTTGAGGTTTATGTGTGAATACCCGGCCGACGCGGTGGTATATCCACGACCGACACAACGGGATATCCGTGACCGGTACGGAGGGATACCCATAAAAACCTTTGTGATCTTATGAATTCTATCGGCCAACGGTATTTGTGTTCGACATAAGTGTCCATCATTTTTGGGACCTTGGGCACCATATGTGAATGGTTCATGTGAATGACGATGGTGGGTATTCAATCGGGGGCTCGATGTTATATATGCTCAAGGGATTATTTAAGTGAAGCACATTAAGTTTTCTTTCTGTGTTATGTGAATCAGTAGAAGAGCATGTGACAACCTTTCCAAATTAAGAAAAAAATTGCTTTTGTTTCATTCAGTTACATTTGAAATTGTGAATCTTTATGAGAAATCTATGTTTTCGATCATGTCATGAGATATATGCTTTTGTGGAGATATGCATGCTGTTGATTTTTCCCTATCAGGCTTAGATGTAGCTCATTCCTCGACTATACGTACAGGTGCAGACGAAGAGACTGGTGCAGAGGACCAGGATAGAGAGGACTCCGAGTACGTGCCTTCAGAGGACTCAGAGCCCCATCTTGAGGATTGCTTTATTTGTGCAAAACACGGGTAGGCCCAACTTTGATGAATGGTTTAGAGTAAGGGTTTTTAGATGTATTTGGTGATGTAAGGACTATGAATATATTGGGTTGGGAGTACTATTCTTTTGTGAACCATGTTTCGATGATGGTCGGCCATCACCGGTGGCTCTTCTCAGTTCTTTCCCATGAGTTTTTTTTTACATGGGATTAGAACCATTATTTTGAGCTTTGAGATATAGAACTGGAGATTTACTTTTTGCATATAATGTTTATATCTGTTTAACTATGGGACTATGGGTTTCTCTTTGTTTTCGCTCTACGTGTGGATGTGCCAAGTGTTCCTTTCGGGGATTGGCCTTAGTGTCGATCCGACGGTCTGGGTTTCGCAGTTAGGAAATCCGGGCTATCACACAACTTATGAGGGCCAAATGAATGATGATGAACCTAATAATGATATGATATCCTCTTTAATCAGGTGGTTCACTTGTTATGGACACCTGTGAAAGTGTAGGAGAACTCTACACTGTACGCTCTCGAAATCATAGTATTAATTGGATTTAAGATCTAAAATTGGCTCGACTAATAGACCCAACAAATGGTCTGACATAAGTAATGAGCTATTGGGACTTAGTGCCCTTGATTTATAAACGATGGACTCTGAATTACGGCAACACTAAGTATAATGTAAACTGATTCAGGAAATCAGTATGCCTAGTGATCCCATTATGTGTATATATAGGATAAAAATATTTATAGTGATTAATGTGATAGATCCTAGGATTCTGATTGATAGAATTGGACCTGGAACTTGACTGAATTACTGAATTATAGTATTTGATGCTATAATTCAAAACGGAAGCGTGATGGGCCCATAACCCACAGATCCCAGGATCGAAACCTGGCTCTGATACCAACTTCGGTATGTCATGCCCCAGCCCCTGGCTTCCACACCGTTCGGCTCTCACACCTCGCACGTTTCAATCCACTAGCCAAGTCGACGTGACACATCTTGATTCTTGATGTTCAATATGAAAAAATTTCGCCCAAATCGAAGGAAAATATAAAATTTATTTGTTACGAAAATCTATTTTCTTAACCTGATCAATTTCCAAATTCGATTATTCATTTATTTGGAAAACGCGAGTCCATGCGAAATTTATACTTATTGCGGAAAGACAAAATAAAGCAAAAGTATGCATTGTTTCGATTAAAATAATTTCAAAGTCTGATATTTACAATGAGACCAATGGCTTTATGAAATAATAAACCAAACTAGTCTTAAACAAAGTAAAACAACTATACATAGTCAATACCCAGTGTAAGTGTCACTTGGTGTGTCCACGTATGTGCTGGTAACTCCTTAGATAAATTGAGTTAAACACTTTCAGATCGATGGGTCATTGTAAATCTTTACCCGACTGCTTCGTCTAGCTCTTACTGAGCGACGTTTATTCTATCTCAGAATTTTTTTTTCATGAAACAACATAAACGGTGAAGCTTAATAAAGTATTAACTAGATTTATTGATGCAATTCCTGTAAATTATCATAATTCAATAAGTGTTTTCAATTAAATTTCATCGGTTGTCTATCTTCATGAATAATACCATATCCATATATCTCAATTCCAAATCTATCAATCTATCGAACAATGACTCATTAGGCACTAATGAGACAATGACGATAATGTTCAAGAATCCATTCGATACAAAGTGATCATTCAATTTCTCATTTTCAAGACATGATCAATTAAAATTTCCAATTATCAACATCACAAAAACCATGTCAAGTTCGATTTCAATCACCCATTCTATCAGTAAAAATTCTACAAATATTAACAATAACATATCAAATTCAGTTACTAATCCACCATTCAAATAATGTCATCAAAAAATATTAGGTTGCTTCATTGCAATTTAATCATTATTTATTTATTTAACTAATTATTCAGATATGTTACCACAAAATTAATAATATTAGATAATTAATTTAATGCAGTAGGTTTAATGATTTAATAATGTCTTTTATTTATTTCCGTGCGATACTAAACACCAACCATGGTTCGATATCAATATTAATTGCCAATGTCGCCCCAACAAAACTTGACACTCTTCACCATTTGGTCAATCAAGATAAGGATCAATGACCATGTTGGTCTAATGAGACCCAATCCTTAGCTGACATTTCAAAGTCACCAGAATAAGAGTCACTCATAGTGCCCGTTCGCAAGAACAGTGGTCAGCTTTATGAGGTTCAATAATCAATGCAATATCATCTTTCCACTTACACATTTTCAATGTTTCTTATCAATAACTCAATATTCAGGGTTCAATAGTTCATTCAATGTTCAAGATTCAAAGTTCAATATTCAATACATGTTCAATGTTCGATAATCAAACCGATAATCAGTATTCAATGTTCAATATTGAATATTCGATACTCGATTCAATTATCGATATTCAATGTTCAATGCTCAATACTTGATTCAATAATCCATATTCAATGTTCAATATTCAATATTCAAAGTACATATGACATTTAACAATTCAAGCAATCTTCGGATTCATTCTCAATCTATATCAAAAATCAATAATTCAATCGGTGTTCGAGTTCAAATACGAGTTCCATCAAATGTCAGTTTCAAATCAAATACGAGTTTCAATCAATATCGGGTTTGGATTCAAATACGATTTTCGTCAAATATCGGTTTCAAATCAAATGCAGACTTTAATAAATATCGGGTTCGAATTCAAATATGTGTTTCATTAACTATGGTTTCAAATCAAATACAGACTTTAATAAATATCGGGTTCGAATTCAAATATGTGTTTCATCAACTATTGGTTTCAAATCAAATATGGGTTTCAATAAATATTGGTTCAAATTGAATAAGAGTTTCAATAAATATCGGGTTCGGATCCAAATACGAGTTTCATCAAATATCGGTTTCAAATAAAAAAGGGCTTCAATGAATATCGGGTTCAGACTCAAATACGAGTTTCATCAAATATCGGTTTCAAATCAAATACTGGCTTTAATAACTATCGGGTTCGAATTCAAATATGAGTTTCATCAAATATCAGTTTCAAATCAAATACGGGCTTCAATAAATATCGAGTTCAGATTTAAATATGAGTTTAAATCAATATAGGGTTCAGATTCAAATACAAGTTTCATCAAATATCGGCTTCAAATCAAATACGGGCTTCAATCAATATCAGATTCAGACTCAAATACGAGTTTCATCAAATATCAGTTTCAAATAAAATACGGGCTTCAATAAATAATGGGTTCGGATTCAAATATGAGTTTCAATCAATATCGAATTTGCAAATACGAGTTTCATCAAATATCGGTTTCAAATAAAATACAGACTTCAATCAATATCGGATTCGACCTCAAATATGAGTTTCATTAAATATCGATTTCAAATAAAATACGGGCTTCAATAAATATCGGGTTCAGATACTGTGCAAACGTGGACCTTGCGAGTTTGTCGGGACGATGCGCTCAAAAATGAAGTCGCCACCCAGAGCTTTTGGTATGCCAGGACACCCTCAAATCAATATCATGTGCACCGAAGTGCTAGATTTGACTCCGAATTACTGGTCTACGCCAAACCCTCTTGGGTAAGGACTTCGGTTATCAATCAGGAAGGTGTTAGGTACCAGATTAACCCACTAGTAAGCAGTCTCTACTATGGCCAAGTGTAAAAGTAAAATAACAATTTGAATGGCACTTCCCCTTGCCTGAAGGCACTGTGATCCTATTTAAACCCCCCACAATCGCTGAAATTTCAACGGCATAACGGCTCAAATTCTAGGATAGGGGAATAGCAAAAGAAGGTAGAGGAATAGAAGGGAGAGACAAAGTTCTCAGGCCCTTGTAGTACCATGGTTGGATCCTTGCACGAAAGAGCAACACCGATGAACTTTCGATAGCACTAAGGGTTGAAGAAAGGTTCTAACTTCTAAGGTTTAGAGGCTTAGAAGGTTTGGAATGATGGTATGAGGAATGAGTTTAGGCTTTGTTCTTGTTAAAGCTATGAGGGATTGATGATGGGAGATGTAGTATGAAGGATGAACCTAAGCTCTAAAGCTTAGGTGGATTAAGGCTTGAAAATAGGGAAGGAATTCTCTAGAGTTTTCTCTTTCTTTTTTTTGGAAAATTTTCAAGTCCTTAACAAAGGGGGGTGACTCTCTATTTATAAAGGGGGATGTAATTAGTGGGCTCTTAAGGTTGCTAATGGGTTTAACTATTAGGAAATGCTAGATCTAAGGTTTTTGGGGTTTTTGAGGGTATGGAGAGGTGTGAATCGGGTAATGGTAAATGATAGGGTGATGGCTTGAATGGCAAAAGGGTGGAACTTAAAGTTGGGAGGGGCATATCAGTCTTAAAGTAGCACTCCCGAAACTTTGAGAAAGTCCACAAGTCCAATTTGAAATTCGAAATATGCCATTTTTGAAAAAAAATAAAATTTTAAGGCATGTGTGCATATTATGCGCCCATGCCTTAGGAACAATGATTTGGTTCAGAAGCTGGAGGTTCAAAGCCCGTGCTGGGCCCAAATTCTAAAGCAAAAGCCAAATTTTAAGGCATGAGTGCATATTATGCGCCCATGCCTTAGGAACAATGATTTGGTTTAGAAGTTGGAGGTTCAAAGCCTGTGCTAGGCCCAAATTCTAAAGCAAAAGCCAATTTCTGTTAGAAATTGCCTATGCATGCATATTATGCACGCATAGCCAATTTTTAGCAGAAAATTGGCAGGATGACTTCCGGCCCTGGGATGGGTCCATTATGGGTCTGACAGGTTTGGCTTGAATTTTATGGTCAGGTTAGAGTTTCTAAGAGTTAGGGAAGGGCTCTAAGGGTCTGGTAAAGTTTTTAAAAGGATCGGGTTAATTTCTAATGTTTGGGTTAAGTTTTAGGTTCGAGGAGTGCTTTGGAAAGCTTGAAAGTACGTGTAACACCCTAGAAATTTTGATTTCCAATCATTACACTGGGTATGTACACATGTTCAATGATCGAGAGCGACCTATGCCTTGGATTGAAACCAATCACTGCATTAAATTATAAGTTATGTCTTGTAATAAGGGATATGTATTAAATAGTGTAAAAGGTTACACAGGCCCCTTGAGAGGACCACTGGTAAAGAACTAGGTTGGTAAACAAAAGGGCTTAGTATCAAAACCTATCAAGTACATTAGACCATACCTTTTATTCCTTTATTTTGATTTTCATTTTAAAACCTAATACACTGTGTTTGATTTGTCGGCTGCACACCGAATCAGTGCCTATAGTATAAATTCCTTTCTTATGCATCAGCCATGCAAGTGTGATAAAATAGCCAACTAGATGAGAGAAAGAAACGAGAGAAGATTCCATTTCTTTTCTCTTTTGTTTCCTTCCTCAAAAGATCCCAGCCATTATATCTTCCCTGAATTCTCCTTCCATTTTGAGACGATCTCTGTTCGTTTCGATCACAGAGGAATTTCGATCACGACATCGTCATGATCAAAGCGAAGGATGATCGGACCATCAGACATAAGATCACTTAAACGTCGATAATTCCCAACACCGATGATCGAAGAACTTCGCATGTGTGGAAATTAAGAAGGTAATCATTGTAGCGTGATCATTTAAATCTCGATTCTGAAAATTAGGACCGATTATTGAATGTTTGGGTTGCATGCAAGGGTTTCGAGGATTGGGCTCGTGAGAAGTGCGAAACGCCGATACTCCCTGTGATCGATCACCGAAATCTTTGCATGTGAGGAAATTGAAAGTAGGATTATTGATTTGGTCAGATAGGATGGACTTAGGGTAGATAGAATTAATGCGTTAGAGTTTTTTATGTATGAAATTAGGGAAGACGAATGAGTTCTAAAAATTTTAGAACCTGACAGACTCGCTCGAGACACATTGGAAAACCACTCGAGCGAGAATCCTGCAAGCCTAAAAAGAGAGAGAGTTCTGTGTAACTCGCTCGAGCGAATTGGAGCTCGCTCGAGCGAGATTCCTTATGAAGCACTTGCTCGAGCGAGTGCATTAGGAAACTTTAGGCTAAAAAAGGATCTAGAAAGACACGCTTGAGTGAGTTTTGGTGTGCCATGTGAACTCACTCGAGCGACCTTGAAACTCGCTCGAGCGACCTTGAAACTCGCTCGAGCGACCTTGAAACTCGCTCGAGCGACCTTGAAACTCGCTCGAGCGACTTCCCCTATCTTTGGGCTGCCTCAACTTTTCCTCTTGAAAGGCTATGAAGACTTGATTTATGCAAATTCTCTATCATTAATACATGGTTTATGAACCATTATGATCTAGGTGGAACACGGGAAACCCATTAATAGAGTTTTTGTTTTATTTACAAAATTATTCCGCACGACCTTGAAGCTAAGGTAGGGAGAGTTTCATTGCATGGTTATATTTTTCTTCGAATTATGGTCATTGATGGAAATGAATTTAATACGTATATTTGAATCTATTTGCATTGATAATGATTTGAATTTCATGCATAGTTCATGAATTGATTTTGAACATGATCAACTGCATCTCGTACCTTGACATATTGACACACTTCAAATCATTGAATTTCAATTTCTAGAACTCATATTTGCCCATTCTGACTCTGAAATCAAGTGAAAAAGGGGAGTGAAGGCTCCAAGAAAGGGGTGGAGTCCCCAGGGGTTCTACCTCGCTTTCGCTACGGAATACTTTGTTCCCGCTACGTGATACTTTGGCTTGATGTATGGTTTTCCACATTAGCTACAAAGGGGAGTGGAGGCTCCAAAAGGCAGGTGGAGTACCCGAGATTACGACCTTCTTCCCACTATGTGATACTCTGTTCCTGCTATGGGATACTTTGATCTAATGTCTCCGTGTGTTGATCTGCTTTGTTCTCAGATATATTTGTTCTCTAATATGTTCTCTACGTTCTGACATGTCCTTGCTCTACCACATATGTGTCCCACATATGCTTTGCATCACTACATGACATGTTTTAGATTCATGCTTTCGAACATAATTTTTTATTGTTCCATAAGTAATATGAGAAATTAGAACTATTCATCATGTCTATGAATGAAAATGATAAATGTGGTTTTTGCATTAATTTTCTCTCTACTGAGTTTGGATTGTAGCTCATCCCTCGACTATATGTCATAGGTGCATGTAGATCTAGAGCAGGATCCAAAACTGGAGGAGGATCCCGATCATATTTCGGAGGTAAAAGAAGATCTACCACCTGACGAGTGCTATCCTTAGATTTGCAGTTACAGATTCAACGTAGTGTGGTTCATTTTGAGTTTTTGTACTTGGTACATTCTCATGACTAGACTTAAGTATATTTTGTATAGCTTACACCATTGTTTAGTTGATGGTCAGCCGTCACCGGTGGTGTGCAATTTTTATTTTGTGGGAACAGGTGGAAATCTTTTATTCAATTGCCTTTTGTTTTATCTGCCTTGCTTCTGCACATTGATCAGTTTACTAAATGATTGATGGTCCAATTTTTCCCATATACCTAATGAGGGGAAAAGTTGGGCTATCACAATTGGCATTAAAGCATTCAATGTGAACAGTGAATCGGATGGCTAGACTTTCCCAGGTATTCGTGTGGGAAATTGGATCGTCATAAATCCCGATACAAAGATGATTCTGTAATTCAGATAGTCTCGTTCGATCTGACGGCTCGGGGTTTCCACGTTTTATGCTTTCACGCGCCAAAATACGGGGCTGCTACAGTTGGTTTCAAAACCTAGGTTGTAAGTCTCATGAGGATCCAGAGCTATGGCTTAGGTTCAGAGCTATGGAAATTGATTTCCGTCAGACCTTAGGCTGGATTTCCATGATCATGTTAAATAATCCTGGTGTATGATCGTGACAGGTCAGTATGCCCCCAAGAGGAAGACTAAGGACCATGCGCACCAGAAGCATGATAAGTGGTGAAGGAATTGCCACTGGTGAAAATACGACTCCCTTGGGAAACAACACCTCCTTAATAAGAGGGAATGGCAATGGAAACGACAGGCAACTACTCGAGACCATGGTGAATACCATGGCCCAATAGACGATGCTACTTGCAGAGAGATGCCAGCCGTCGGGTTTCCAAGAGTTCATGAGGATGAGACTGTTGGTACGAGCTTTTTCTTGGTTCCTTTCGATCCCCGGAAAGAGTGGCCCAATTCGGTCCAAGTGGACTCTAGCAAAGGCGGTGTTTTTAGAGGTAATTGAATATTGAACAAAAATATGGTAAATCTCAGAGAAATACCTAGTTCGTTGTGATTGCCAGCTGCAGATGTTTATCGACGCTGCAACACGTCACTGATCATGCCTTCTGAGGTGGAGATATGGGTTGTTTTCTTTATTGAATCATCGGCCGGCCGATGTTAGCAGCACTGGGTCGCCTATAAGTTTAGTTAAGCTAGTTTGCCTAATTTTTTTCTAATTACTTTACCTTTCCTACTCTTACTATGACTATCGGGGATTTAATTAATTTTAATCCTATTAGAAGTCTAATTAAATGTGGAGTCCTAATTTGACTAGGTTTCCTAATCTTACTAGAAGTCTGATTAGTTTAAATATTTTAATATAATAAGTCTCCTAATCCTACTTGGAATGCAAATATGTAAATTCTACGAAAACTAATCAGGAATATACTAATTTTATTAAAACTCTAAGTAATTAAAATATTCTAATTCTATTAAAATTCTAATTAAAGTAAATATGCTAATTTTACTGAAAATATAAAAAAAAGGGGTTTTGGCCCGCTATGCTAAGGAGGATCGGCCCCATTTCCGGGTACCCTTCGTAAGCTCCCTTGGGCCAATCGGGTGGCTAGGGATTATTTTAGTAATAATATGGATTGAAAAATGAATTTTGATTTAGACATTGTGGATTTACGGATCGAAAATCGATTCAAGAATTAGGACTAAAATTTAAAATTCTAAGACTTAATTTAAGACTGAAATTAAGGACTAATTCTACAAACTGGGAACTAGAACTAGAAAAACTAGAAATTTAGATTATAACCTAGGACCTAAGATCTAGAATTTAAGAACTAGAGGGGTTAGAACCTATATCTAGAATTAAAAAAAGGAAGAACTAGTTTTAGAACCTAAGAACTAGAACCAGGGAAAAGAAAATTAGATAAGAATTAAGGATTAAAGAGATTAAAATCTAAGATCTAGAACTAAAAGCTTAAAAACCTAAGGTCTAATACTAATGGTCTAGAACTAAGAACTAGAACTAAGAATTAGAACTAAGAACTAGAACTAAAAGAATAAAAAATTAGAAAGAAATTATACCTAGGGCCAGAGCCACAGAGAGAAATCTCAAAATCCTAAGCATGGAAGTTGAAACTCGAGAGAAGTTCGTGTGATAATGAGTTGATGTGTTTTTGGGACGAGGTGGTGGGTCCGATTTATAGGTATTTGTCCAATTGTGCGCCCTGTGGGGTGTGTACAATTGGTCAGTGAACTTCAATTATACGCCCAGTTTGGTGCGCTCAATTGAATTATGCGCCCAGTATCAGGCGCACAATCACTTTGAGTCGATGACTGACTCAGTGAGTAACCGGCTGACTGGCTCAACCGGGTAGCCTAGTCCTAATCTAATTTGGCTAATTGTGTGCTCCCTGTAGTGCGCATCATCAATTATACACTAGACTAAGAGCGCATAATAGGAGATTTTCAGACAGTCTAGGGAATTAGAGATTGGGTTGGCTTAGAAACCAATTATGCTCCTGTGCTAATGTGCATAATCCAATTACACGCCCTAGGTAGGGCGTACAATCATGTCTCAAACAGTTTTTAGAAGGGCAGAGGGCCAGTCCAAAATGGACTAATTGCATGCTGGTATTGAAACGTGTAATATGATTGTGCGCACCTGGTTGGGCACATAATCAGAGTCTAGGCAGTTTGAAATCCTGGTCCAAGAGGGTCCAATTGCACACCAGCCATGGGCGTGCAATCTAGTTATGTGCACTAAATAGGGTGTATAATTTGAGACTTTCCTGGGATTGAGCCGAGTCCGAGCCACAGAGCTATTGTTTCAGCCTGGGTCCCGACCATGTACTATTGTTTCAGTGCACGGTCCCCGTATTAGGGTTAGTCCTTTTTTGAAGATCATGGGCAAGGTCAAAGGTTGATCGAACAGGATTGTATATTTTGAGAGGGCAAAATGGGGTTATCTACAGATGCCCCTCTTAGGCTCGTTTTTGTGGAAGAAGGACGCGTCAAAGAAGTAGACACCCCACATCCGAGGTACCTTCTCATTTTTCTTGGGAAATCATAAATGTGAATTGGGGATGCTGACATGAGATGCTTGGCTTTCTTATCTATCAGCGCAAGCTAAAATGGAGAATTCGGGAGCCTAATGGTAGCCGTCGAAAGGAGTATTCATGTCGTGGATGCGAATGACATCTTGCCACATATCGCAACGTGCTAGTAGCAGTCAACGAGGGAAAAGAGGCATAACCTAATCCGTGGGCGCAAGGGACCTCCCGCCGCATATCGCGACCTGCTGTAAGGGGCAGTCAAACAATAGGAGAGTCGATATCCTGATTTATAGGTGCAAGGAGCAATCAAACAGAGAGATATCCGACACAAATCGAGGTACTAGGGGGTGTCATATGAATGTCCAGAAATAAGGTTCAGAGACCGATAATAAGATAAAATATCAGGTAATGGCGAAGGCTTTCGCAAGTCATGTAAGACCGAGCGTCATTGCTGACACCAATGCGTGTCAGGCGTCCCTTTCCAATGGACATTTATTATTTTATAGAGTTGAATATACTCAGTGTTCGATTTCCTAGGGAAAAGAATGGATTAGAGTGGTGAGAGGTGAATTTTTTATAGATAGAGGGTTTATTTACTATTATTTTATTTATTTATTTATTTATTTATTTTTTTTATTTTTAATTTGGGAATTTAACTTAAGATCAATTCGGTAGTAAAACTTCAGAAAATGTGGCTTCCAAGATATTGCTGAGCAGATCCACAAGTACGGGATTTGTGGACCCGACTGTTTAGGTGGTTGTCAAGACGATACTTGGTATGCTTGATGCTCCGTCTAACCTTCTCATGAATATTGATGATTGTCACTTATGGGAGGACTATAGTGATTCATGGATAGAGAGAGATGGGTTTTGAAAATATTTGACTTAATCTTAGCTAATTACATTTTAGAAGAAATATCTAGTAAAAAGAAGGGGGTGATACTTACCTGAATTATTATCGAGGGTCTCTGTATAGCTCACAATGGGACTGATCAATCATCGTAATGATGTCGCGATGGGACATTAGTCGAACCTTCCTCTTCTTCACTTCTACAGCAGCGGGGCCTGTTGGTCACCAATGGGGTAGAATGCCTTGGGGAGGTGAGGTTCGCGATGGGACTTGAGGGGGACTCTGATGAGATGTTCGTGCTGGAACATGGTATGGGTGCGATGGTATGTTGGAGGGTTTCCTTTTCTGTAACGGTAGGGGCTCATTGGTTATCGCGTGATGGGACGGTGGAGGGTCTATCCTCCTCTACTGCCAGCGAGTGTGTGTTTCAATTGCGATGGAGTCTGATGATTGCTGCATGATAAGAGATTTAGGGAGTGGGTTCTCTACTTTCGCAATGGGAGTTGGAAGGTTCGGCTCTCTATGATGGGACATTGACTGAGACTTCCCTTATTGATTGTGCATCATGATGGGATGTGTTCGAGCGTCTTGGGTAGTAATGTCGCAATGAGACAGATCTGTGATGGGATCAAGTTGTAGTTGCATTGCGACGGGACATGTGCATGGTTTGTGATTCCTTATTTATCTCAATGTCGTGATGGGGCAATGATGGTGTTTCTTTCTTTAGCAGATCTTGCTTATGTAATGTGTTGGAGTGTTGATGGTCTTAGATTGTTGTTTGTTATTGGTGAGTAAACAGGGATGAAGAAAAATAAATGAAAAAGTGAAGAGATGGAAATTGCTTAAAACAGGAAGTCTAAAATACACAGCCTATAAGATACATGGTTGTTGTAGCAAGTTTTGAGTAAGTAAGAGTTTGTCCCACAGAGAAATTGATCTAG
Source organism: Chloranthus sessilifolius (assembly GCA_021018995.1). Classification (NCBI taxonomy): domain Eukaryota; kingdom Viridiplantae; phylum Streptophyta; class Magnoliopsida; order Chloranthales; family Chloranthaceae; genus Chloranthus; species Chloranthus sessilifolius. Next base: position 90,875,239 of record CM037585.1, on the reverse strand, counting down.
AACCCAGCATAAGGGTTATATTAGCAGGCCTCCAGATCTGGCTACAGATCTGGCAATCCTAAAGAAAGGGAATTGGGTGTCACAACTACACTAACTAACACTAAAAAAGAGAAAGAAAGTGCAGTACTATCCTAAAGAAAGGGTTATAAAGAAGGTGGTGATGGTGTGTGATGAAATAAAGATAAAATTGATGGGAAGTATGCAATTAAGCTAAGGTTATTTCTGCTATGTAACTCAGACTTAGAGACTTCTCTGCAGCAATCCTTCAGATGGCTACAAGCACATCATGCAAGGAGGAAGAATCTAACTCAACTCTTACGGTTTGACCTAGTCTCTTAAGGCTATAACATGTCCAATTCAATGGTCATAGGCTATCCAATAGAGAGGATCAAACCCCATGAGTTAAATCAGAAAACCAGTCTAATCTAAGGGAATGGACTGATCTTAAGGCTATAACTTATCCACTTAAATAGTCACAGATTTTCCAATAGATGTCCTCCAACCAATGGGACAAATCAGATCATTAAAATCATTGCAGACACCATATTTGCCAGGCAACAAGCTCTAGCATCCATGGGAGCAAATAGCTCTTGAAAAACCAGTGGAAACCATAGTTGTTCAGAGACTATTTGGGAACTTAAATGCAGCTAGTCATTACTACAAAAGGCTTGCAATGACTTAGCTCACAAGTCTGCAATCGCTACAAAGAAATTAGATCTAACATCTAATGTTGGTCATGTACAATATAGGGGAGCTTGTTCTTGCTACAAGCTCTCACAAGGTTACAAGCTCAAGTGCAGAGGATAAGAATCCCTCTCAAATCTGTGGCTTGGAATCACTCTAGGGCTATAGTCTGCCCACTCAAATGGTCACAGACTGTCCACAGGGGTTATACAATTCACAGAGGTCTAAGATGGAACATGAAAATTGCTGCTACCACCATGGTTACAGGTCTACAAGCTCAAGCTTCCATGGGATTTTCAAATCAGTAAAATCCTAAGTGTATGTCATAGATTAAACAATACTATGGACAAATAGGAAAATAGCAGATTGAATAAGTATTAAAATAGACATTTCATTGATTAACAAACACTTACAATGAGATGTCCTCAAAGCAATAGCCTTGTGCAGAACAACCCTCAACAAATCCCAATGTGTACAAAACCCGTTACAAAAAGTGAATTAAGCTATGCCTAATTGATTACAAAGATCATAGCCAGCAAGTGCTGGGCTAAGGAAAAAAAAAATAGAAAAAGAAGGTGATCAAACCCTAACCCTAATCTACTAGAGCTCACAGCTGACTGAGATTGAAGGAGAGATAATTTTCTAAGTTTAAATTATAGCTTATATACTCAGCCATTGATGCCTTGGCCAAAAGGAGATTAAACCCTAATTTTATGGAAGATGTGGCTTGGTTACAACCCTTCAATGCCTCAGGATGTCTGTATAGAGATTAAGGCCTCGAGATATGTGCCATGGACATAGGAAAATCCTTAAAAAGTCCCTGAGTATGGACTGAGAAGTGGAGATCCCGAGGTTCGCGGGGCTGGCTTTGGTTCTTTCATGTAGTCGTACAACTTGCAGAGTGCTCACGAGGTGAGATTTGGCTTGGAAAGCTTATCGCTCGCACAGAAGGCTTTGACTTGTTGCGCAACTGCTTTGCTCTGAAATGCACTCATGAGGAAGAGTTTACAATGATTTGTCTTGGCTCACACAGTGGAGCTTTAGGTAATTCCTATCGCGAGGGTCTTGCGAAGATGAATTTAAATTTTGCCAGGCTCCTAGTGTAGTGAGTAGCACAGCTCATGCAGTGGAGGTTTAGGATTTTACGCGCGTGAGAGCTGTGCGAGAGAATTTCTAGAGCTCTCTCTCCTCTTGAGCTCCGCGAGAGCTACACGGCTTGCTTGAGTCTTTTATGTGAATTAATCATGCGAGACTGTGTGTGCGGCTAATTTGATACTTAATCCCTGCGAGAGCTTCGCGAGCAGGATTTCTAAAGGTTCTAGTGTGCGAGTGCTTCGCGAGGTCTTGGAATGTTGAGAGCAATTGAAGCACACGACTACTGCACGAAGTAGTTCTCTGAGGCTAATCCTTCACTAAGCATGCGAGTTATTCGTGAGTTCCCTTTGTGCTGCAGGTATTGACTTCATGAGGTGGCTGCTGCAGATTTAAAAAGTGTGAGGCAACACTTCTGCTCCTCTGCTGCAGTGCATATGCTACTATTTTAGATTTAAACACTCATATCCATTCTTGTCTCATCTGCAGGATTTCTTGGGACACATTGGCATGCAAAATAGTCACCATGGAGTGTGCCACCATGGTGTTCCATCTGTCCTTACATCAGCTCCACATCTTAGCATGCATCTCTCTCTTTTTGGCTTCAAATACTTGGACTTTGTACTAAGCTGCAACTGTTATTGTTAACTATAAAGCATACTAAACAAAGAATTATTAGACAACTACAAGGTGTAGTAAAGGCTAGGTTAAGAGGTGAAAAGTGGTACTTTTAAGTGAATAACATGGAGTCAATTTGAATGGTGTCAGGATGGTTATGGGATTTTACTTTGGTCTTTGTGGTATAATAGAATTTTCGGGAGGCTCATTCTTAACTCTTCGCGATGGGACATTCGTCGTGCTTCCTTAGGTCGCATGGTGAAGTTTTAGCACCGCGATGGGACATAGCTGACTTATAATGATGTATTTGGATGCTGCAAGTCATGTCGCGGTGGGATGTAGGTGTGGTCAATGGCTCTCTCTCTATAAATGGCCTGTGAGGCCATGCGATGGGACGGAGGAGAAAGAGGGATTCAGATCAAGATGGGACAAAGGGGTGTGAGGGTGTTCATTCTATTTGAAATGTGGTTGTAGTTGAGTATTACGCGTAGGATATTGTTAAGACCTGAAAAGTACCACTTTTCACCCCTTAACTTAACCTTTGATTAGACCCATAGTCACCTAATAAGTCCTTGTTAAGTGTTTTATGTAGGCAATACTCAGCAGTAAAATAAGGCCAGGAATCCTACTAAAGAGCCTGTTTTGGCACCAGAATTCCCTCAGAAGGATGGAGCCTAAATAATGAGCCTCGCGCAGTCCAGCTGAGCTTCCCAAGACTCTACAACAACTTCTCACGCAGATGATTGATTGAAGAGCCTCAGAAACATAAACTCGCGTAGCTCTTGTGAAGCTCAAGAGTAGAACACATCGCGCAGTCTTGTGCAGTTCAAAGCAGACTTCTCTCAACCTCGCGCAGTTTGCTCAGAACGACTGAGAAGAGAGAGCTTCAGAAGACTCCTCGTGCAGCTGTCGCACAGTCGCCACGGGATGCAATTATCAGAAGAGAACTCCTCACGCAGTTCTCACGCCATTCAAGAAGAAAGCATCCTTGCGAAGGCAAAGCCACCCTCACGAAGATCAGTTAAGACATGGAACCTAGCACAGTTTAGAACTCATTAAAGCCTCACGAGGTAACTCACGAAGTCCAGTGAAGATAAGTACTCGCGAAGTTCTCGCGCTATTCAAATCTATCCTTGCGAAGATCAACCTCGCGACTGCTTAAGCTCCAACCCCGCGACATCTGAGGCTCTGATGTCTACTCAACCTCGCGACTACCTAAAGAGCAAACCAAGCCAACCTCGCGAAGGCGGAAGCTTCAATTTTAAGTCATCCTAGCGAAGAGCAAAAGCTACCACGCGACAAGTCTGGGAAACAATGGCTACCTAGCGAAGCTCTGAACTTCAAACTTCCATCTCTTCAGCAGAGGACATTCTGGGAATTTCTAGCGATTAGGGCACGCACTCTCATGCTCAAATCTTCGTGCACACGCCCCAAGGCATCTAAGGATCCCTATGCGGCCACGTGGCATCGTTAAAATTAGGGTTTCCTAACCCTAATGCGCCGCCACACCATTGCTATAAATACCCACACTTACTTCAGGATTAAGGAGTTAGACTTTATTTTCTTTCTACATCCTGAAATAGCTGGGAACCCATCTCATTTTCTAGGAGACCTGATCTGAGATCATTTAGTTTTTCTTTTTATAGTTGTAAGTAGTTCCTTTTTTTCTTTTTCCTTCTCTCCATAGTCCAGCACTTGCTGGCTGTCTTTATATATTTTTTGAACTAGATTAATGGAAGTTCTGTAATAGGATCTATTTGTGTTTCTGTGTGAGATGCTCTGTGCAAGGCTACTGCCTTATGATCCGCCATTACTTTGGTTGTGTTTCAAAGCAATGGAGGACTGATTCTAAGGGCCACTCAGATCCAAGTGACCTGTGTGTCTGGGCTAACATGGTCCTATAAAGCCTTAACCCCACCACAGGACCCACTAGATCTGAAATCCCCATGGGAGCTTGAGCTGGTAACCTTGTGACCATGGTGGTAGCAGTGATATTCTTGTTTTGTCTTGGGCTCCATGAGGAGGATAGCCTCTGGGATAGTCTGTGACCATTTAAGTGGACAGATTATAGCCTTAGGGTGATTCCAGTCCACCGATCCAAGATGGATCCTTCTTCTTTACACCTGAGCTTGTAGAAGCCTGGTGGGAGATTATACAGAGGCAGACTCCCCTATTTTTGTATAGATCCGCCATCAGATGTTGGATCTGATCTGGTTATAGAGATTGTAGGCTTGTGACTAGGCCATTGTAGCTTCACTCAAGAAATGGATAGCAAGATCGAAGGTTGTACTCAATCTCTTGCTGGTTCTATGTGTCTGGGCTATCATGGTCCTATACAGCCTTAGCCCCACACATAGAGCTTTAGAGGTTGAGGTTCCCTATGGATTCTTGAGCTGGTAGCATGGATGAAATAGTGCCTGCAATGATTTACTTGTTATGTTTTGACCCATCCCTGGATTGTGGTTCCCCTATGGGATAATCTGTGACCATTTGAGTGGACAGGTTATAGCCTTAAGGGTGGAATCATGGCAGAGTAATGGGTTGAATCCTTTCTCCTCAGTGGTGATAATGTAGCCACTGGACATGATTTCTATAACATCAGATCTGAATCTGAGTTACAAAACTCCTCTAATCTGGGCTCAATAACATACTTCTCACCATTTTATATTTATTTTCCACACTCCATCCATCCTCTCAACCCTTTCTATAGTTTAGACATTAGAATACTTAGAATAAGTGACCTTAAACTCCCCTCCTTTTAGGACTGCCAGATCTGTAATCAGATCTTGAGGGACTACTAGAGATGGCTCCTTTGGAGCTATAGATCACCTTTCCCTGTGGGACAAACTCTTACTTATCAAAACTTGCTACAATAGACCCTGTATCTTGCAGGTCTAGGATTTCTTAGTTGTGCTGATTCCATCCCCTGTTTTACTCTTTCTTTGATTTTTAAATGACTTTCACCACCAACCAATAAAGCAAGCACACACAAAAATCTGCCAACAAGCTTTTGGCGCCACTACCGGGGAAAGATGATCTATTAGTAGACCCTTAGTTTTTATATTCTTAGTATTCTTTGCACATGTGAATAATTGATACTGCTGACATAATTTTGAACCCTTCTTGTAGATCTAGACAGCAGCTGTGAAGGACAGTTAGACTGCATTTGGAGCTTAGCTACCTCTATTTGCAAACTCTCTGACTTTTAAAGCTCTGTCTATCTTTCTCAAAAGTTTTCTAGCAGTATCGAGGATAGTTTTAAATGTATTCTTTGAATAGTTGTAAACTAGTTAGATAAATTTGTTAATTGTACAATTATTCTTTTGCAATGTGCCTGCAAGAACTTTCCTTGCTGTTGGTGTGCTTGTATTCTAGGGAGGAGATCTCTCAGCCCTACTTTAGAGCCTCTTAACCCTGAGTTAGAAAGGGGAAGGAGACTTAGAAGAGACAGGAACACCACAGGAGAGCCCCCAAGTGAATCTATGACAACAATTATGGGTGAAGAACAACTCAGAACCCTCAAGGAGTTGAATGCTCCGGATGACTATAACTCCCCTTTTAGCATTCAATTCCCTGATGTTCAGGGGAACTATGAAATAAAAACTTCAATCATCTAGATGCTGCCCTCTTTCCATGGGCTTTGCAAGGAGGACCCTTACAAGCATATTGACCAGTTCCTGGCCTTGTGCACCACTTTTAATATCACTGGTTTGGGACCTGAGGCTACTAGGCTCAGACTCTTTCCCTTATCTCTGAAGGATAGGGCCAGTACTTGGTTGACCACTCTTCCCAACAATAGCATTGCTTCATGGAAAGACCTGCAGACCAAGTTCCTAACCGAGTTCTTCCCCGAGACCAAAACTAGCCAGTTGAGGAAAGGGATTCTTGCTTTTGCTCAATCCCCAACTGAGGATTTTAACCAGTCCTGGGATAGGTTTAAGGAGATGCTCAAACAATGCCCCCACCACAAGATCCCAGAGTGGCAGCTTGTACAAAGCTTCTACAACAGGATTGATGAGAAAAATAGAGATATGGTCGATGCCTCTTGTGGTGGATCCTACATGCACAAGACTGCTGAGGAGGCATGGGAATTGTTTGAGGTGATTAGTGATACTGCTTTTCAAAAGCCATCCCTGGCAATAACTAGTCAGGAATCTGAGTCAAAGGTGGGGCCTGCTGCTGGATCAAGAGGAAAATTTTATGAGGTGTCTGGGAACAATGACCTGCAGCTGCAGATGGCAAACCTCTCTATGAAGTTTGACAAATTATTGACTGTGATGCAACCCAGAAGGGATGCTCATGTGGCGGAGGCATGTCTGATATGCCAGTCCCCACAGCACATAGTGGAGGAATGTCCATCTGCAGGGCAATTTCCTGAATTAGTTTTGGAACATACTGCTGCTGCTCAATCTTATGCCCAACAACATTCTGGGGGCTACAATAGGCAGCCATATGGATACCAGCACCAAAATGTTGGTTACCAATGGAGAGACCACCCAAATCTGAGGTGGAGGCAAGACAACTACATGTAGCCCCAGCAGATGTTGGCCTTACCACAAAGGCCATAGCAGCAGTTCAATCAAGGGAATGCCCCTAGGTCTACCTTCCAGCACCATCAGCAGCCCCATCAGCAGCAAAATCAATTGGTCTTACCCCCTTCTCAACCTAGAAATACTTCTTTCGAGGACCAGGTCTTGACCTCATTGCAAAACCCGGGTTCCTTGCCTCAGACTGTGAATTCTCATGGTCAGAGCATCAAGAAGATGGAAGAACAGATTGGCCAACTAGCGAACACCTTAGCCAAAAGAGAAGAGGGGAGGTTGCCCAGTCAACCAGTGGTTAACCCCAAGGGCCAATTTTTGATTGGTGAAGGATCCTCCAACCTTGATGAGGATCTTTCATTGAATTGATGATAAGAACTGTGCACCTTTGTATGATATGTACTTTACAGTTTAGAAGAATTTGTAGTGATCTTGTTGAAATCTGAGTTTAGTGCGTCATGCCTACTTTTATTCCTGTGCCCCTTGTTTGCTAATTTCAAGTGATTGAATGATGATGGTATTATTTGAATGCTTTTCATGCTGTGTGAATTTAATACTTTGAGAGTATGGGAATTTTTGAATATTTTGTAAGGCGTATGGGTGTCCCTGGAAGCGAGCCTGTGAGAGAATCCACCCACAAAACAAGGTCAAAAGGCTAACTAGTGGGTGAGTTAATTCTAACTCTGTTAAGCCATCGCGGGGTTCTGAATATTGGATTTGGTCTCCTCTTGCGCAGTTCATAAAGAACTACTTTGCTTTGCTGTTGCGAGTTTCAGATATAGTTGGGTGGGCTGCCTCGCGCAGTTTAAATGAACATCTAATCTCGCGACCCATTCATGCCCATCCAGCGAGCGGATATTTTCAAAGCGCGCCGAGCCTCGCGATATTTAAATCCCACCCCGCGCTGCTTTTCTTTACTGCTTACTCTTTCCTCTCCTGCCAGCGAAACCCTAGCTCCCACTCCTCTCAATCTCTCTCCTCCAGCATCCTGTTTACAGTTCATTGCCCACTTTGAAACTCTGGATTTTTGTTCTTAAAGCTTCCATCAACAGTTGCCCCCAGCTAGGAGCTCTTGCGGTCTACCGTGATCAAATTGAACATAACCCTAACTTTTAGGGTAAGACTCAGCTCTTAATCTTTCCTTTCAAAATTCCAACTGCACACTCACCAAGGAGAATCTTGATGGCTCCTAAAAGTGCACCTATGAAGAGAGCCAGGGACCAGGCCACCGTGGAGCCTATCCCTAAGAAAGCCAAGTCCCTTATGGCACAACAAAAAGGGAAGGAGGTGGTTCCTGAGGTGGCTACAAAAACACCGAATTACTCTACTCCCTCTGAGCTCCTCATTTCCATTCCCTTAGAGCCTGAAGCCATTTTTGATATATCGTTCTTTGAATCTGAGCCGTTGTCAGCTCCTGCCATTGAGTTCTTGGGCAAGGCTAGTTTGTTCCCCTTGATGCAAATGATTCCTGCACTAGCCTATCCTAGGTTAGTGCAACTCTTTTACCAGCACCTTAGGGTCAGACCAGACACACATGGGCAGCCAGGCCTCCTTGTGTTAGTTGACAATTTTGAGATGCTGCTTAACCCAACGTTGATTGCTGAAGTCATGGGCATCCCTGCCATTTTTTATCCCAACTGCGGTTATGGTGCCCCTGTGAGTGCCCCCCTTGATACCATTGCCCAGGCCATTACCAGAGGCTTGAAGGCCACAGGGGACTCCATCAGAAGAAGAGATTTGGATCCCAAGCTGCTGTTCATCGATCAAGTGCTAAGGAAGAATATCTACTGCTCCGACCATCAGCAAGAGAGGAGGACACCAATTGCTGATGCTCTCTATTCCTTCTCCCTGGGCCACGGATTTAATGTTGCATGGTTGATTTTTGAGGCCATGAAAGATATGATGGTGAAGCTTGGACTGCAAAAGAAGGTCCACACGCTCCCCTATGGAAGACTCATCACCAAATTACTTCTGAAGGGAGGATACAAGATACCAGTGGGGGAGTTATCTGCTGACCTCACTCCCACCACTTTTGCCAAAAGACAATGGGGGATCAGCAGAAGTCTAATGGATCCCCAGAAGAAGAAGAAGAAGGCTGAAGCTCAGAATGTCTCTGAGCATGGAGAGGGAGCTACTGTGGCAAAGGCCACCTGCCCCCAAAAAGAAGGCTAAAGCCCCTGCTCCAAAGAAGGTGGCGCGAGCTTCTGTCACCTCTGCTTCTGCAGCAATCCCTCCATCCACCATACTTGCCTCTCCACTAGTTTCTTCACCCATTCCATCTCTCCCTTTCCCTCTCTTATCTCCATTTTCCATTCCACCCCCCACTGTGATTCATTCCTGGTGGAAAGTGTTGAACCCCATGCCAACACTCCCCCTTCACGCACCTTACCTCAATACACATCCCCAGTGCCTCCGACATCCTCTGACCTCAACCCTGATAGCCCTCCCTTGATAACATACCTTAAAAAGAAAACCTCTCACACAACCCCTGCCTTATCTTTACCCACTTCCACCTCCCCTGTCATTCCCACAGACACACCCCATATTGACCAACCCCTAGTCCAACCCCTCCCAACTACATCTTCCCTCCATGATCTTGACTTTAACCTAGCCACCACTTCAGGGTATCAGGCCTTCATGACCACCTTGCTTGATTCTTTGCCCACCCACGACATCCCTCTCCCAGATTCCCCACTCCCTTCACCACATCACTCCCCAGCCCTTTCAACTTCTCCCCCTACCACTTTCCATCATGCCCCCACTTCCCCTTTCCAACCTGTTCCCTCCTATCCTCATACTCCACCCCAACCAACCTCAGATACCCTTACCCATACCCTTCCCTCATACATGACATCCAAACCCAACTCTCCAACACCACACAGACCCAAGCCCAAATACAAACTGACATCACCAACATACAATCCACCCTTCAAACATTGACAAACCCACTCATCCCTACACAACCTCCTACCACCCCATTGACCCAACCCCCTTCCACCTCTGACTCCACAGTTCCACCAGACCTCACCCAAATTGACTTACCTACACCCTTCACCCTCCAAGACACCATACCCTACCACTCCTTCCCCTCTTTACCTATTTTACCCCCTCTAATATTACCTCCACCACAATTTACCAACACTTCTACCCAAACAGACCCCATTTCCTTCCCATCCACCTTTCCCATTCCACCCCACCTATTTGCAACCCCACCCCTTCCATTTCGACCCTTCACCATTCCCTTCTTCCCTCACCCAGAACCATCCTCATCCACTGACCTTCCTTCATTTCACTTTCCACCCATACCTTCCATTCCACCTCTTCTCCCACCCCCTCCTCAATTCATTGACCATTCAACACAGACTACCCCAGCCACTTCCACCCCTTCTCTTGACTTCATCCCTACACCACCCACTCTTGCCCCCCAGGATCAATCACCTTCTACTTCTTCCACTCCATTTCTACCCATCTTACCCAGACACTCCTATTACACCCCCCCTCAATGCCATGAGGGACAATGCCTATATCAAGAGGGATGTTCTCAATGGCATGGCCCAACTCCGACAAGCCATCGAATACCCCTTGCTGCAGAAAATGAGTGACTTGAAGCTTGCTCACCGCGAGCAGCTGAGAGATATTTTCAAAGGGTGGGAGGCAATTTTGGAGACACTCAATGCGAACAAGGCTGCGACAACTTATTACAGAATGACTACTAAGATTGAAAAAGCCAATGCAGAAAGGGCGAAAAAGCACAACAGGTTATTAGAAAGGAAACTGAACAATGCTCAAGAGATCAACCGACTCAGTAAGGAGCTTGCAGATACCAATCTCCTATGGGCTAACAAGAAAATTAAGATTTTGGAACAGTGGGTTGCCTTCCTAACAGGCCACCCCTCTCACCACAGCACCCCCTGAGGCCCCATCTTCTTCCACACAACCAGGCCCATCTTCTTCCACGCCCCCTGCCCCTACACCTACACAACCTGTTCCCCCTCCCCTACAGCCCCAACCTCGGTACCTCCTCCTGTTCCTCCTCAAGTGCCTACTCCTGCTAAAGTCCCTACTGTAGTTCTTACTCCTGTCTCAGTGCCTCCCCCTATTCCCTCTCCTGCCCCCAAAAGAAAATGCACTCCTTCCAAGAAAACTCCCACTTCCAAAAGAGCCACTGCAGCCCAAAAAGGAAAAAGGCCAGCCCCTCCATCCTCACCTCCAAAGGTCACCAAAGCTTCTGCTCAGGATGATCCCCATGGTCGCCTACTTTCCAAAGAGGAACGCAGACAGGCTGCTGCTGCCCTTGGATTGGATCCCACTGCACTTTTTCCTTCTGACTCAGAATCTGATTCCGCACCACCTAGGGATCCCAATGCCCAGACTGCTATCGCTGCTACTTCATCAAGCCCTGCTGACCAATCCTACCCTCAGCGAAGGAAGGTTGCTGCCAAGAGGACTACTCCCCCAAGTGGCTCTTTGAAAATTAGAAAAGACAAATATGCCCAGTTTGAGGAGGCACCACCAATGAGCAAGCCAGTGAAAGGGAAGAGCCCTGCCATTCCTGCAGCCGAGGAACAAGAACAATCTTCTGTTGCTCCCCCTAAGCTTCCTAAAGGAAAATGTCCTCTCCTGCCTCAAGTGCAAGAGAAAGATAAATCCCCTGTTGCTCCTCCTAAGCCAGCACAAGCCCCATCCCCTCTTATTCCCCCTCAAGCCTCCAAAGGGACGAGCTCCAAAGGTAAGGGGCCCAAAGGAAAATCTCCCACCAAACCCCCTGAGCCAACCACTGATAAATCTTCAGAGATCCCTCCTGAACCAAAGAGGAGAAAAATGAGGGTCAGGGCTCCAACCATACCCAAAATTGCCGACCAAAGAAAGGCAGAGAGAGAACAAAAGAAGAAAGAGGAGGAGGCTTACCTTCAAGAACATGCCAAGAAGATGGGTTGGGACAAGTTTTGAGCCAGATTCTGACTAGATTGTACTTAGGATTTTCTCAGTTTCTGCACTCTGTTGTTTCTGTTTTCTTCTAGTTTGTACATTTCTCATTTTTAATAGACTTTATTCCACTGTCATTACTATCTTGCTTTGTCTGTTGTGTGTCCTTCTTTCTTGTTCTACCCTTTTATGCTTAAAAAAAAAAAAAACTCTGCTGCACATACACCTTTGAACCAGTGAGGACACTGCTCCTCATAGGTTTGGGGGTGTGGCAGGCAAACCCTGCCAATGGAATAGTTAACCTAAGTGCAGCAGACTCATCTGAGCAATATGGAAATGGACCTCTGTTCACTTAAGAATCATGAAAATAAGAAGTTTAAAATTTTTGCAAACTTTTGACATTATAAACTTCTAATACTCCACATTTCCATGATAATATCACCAAGGAAACTCACTTGTATCAGCACTCAGTGAATCAGTAGAGAGAGAAAAAGGTGAGGACATACTTAAAAGTTAAAAGGAAGACCATAACTAGTGAGAATTGGGCCTATAAAAAAAAAAATTCCATCTTTTGAGGAGTAACCAAGGCAATCCCTTCTAGTTCCAAGGACTGGCTGAGTCATCATTGTAGATGACCAATTTCTTCCAAAATCCGTGCCATCAAGACGACCCTCAACAGGTTCTTTTCAAAACATTGGTATATACAAGCCAAAACTGTAATTAAGGCGCACGTAGCTACCCTAAACAAATTCTCATAAACAAAAAAAATAGTCAAGGTATCGAAAGGCAGTCCTTGTCCCATGCCAATTCATGGGCATAAGAACTTACCCAAACCATTGGTGATAACTGTTCATCCTAGACGTTTTATCAAAAGAACCGATATTTAAATACATTCGAAAAAAAAAGAGGCTTGGCATACCAAGTCGTACCTAATACTCTCAACTCACTCTCAAAGTATGCAGTGGGTTTCCTAGAAAAATTCCTCAGGAGGAGGTTCTGACTCTTCCGTAGTCACGATCCCGGATCGATCGTCTCCAGAAATCTCTACTGCCGCTAGTCCTGGACCTGTGACGTATAGTCTAAGGGGGGTGAGCTACATCCTAGCTTCGTAGGGAAACAAAAAAGAACATACAGATTAACCTTCACACTTATGTCAGCAGTTTAAAAGCATAATTTATCGAGTAACACTTATGGAAAACAATTGAAATATTTGGAATAAAAATAATGATTTCGACTGTTACTCTGCATGGTTTCGTTTAATCTCCTTACTGTTTTAGTTGTGAATATGGCCTAATCACTTAAATCTTAACTTAAGTAGTCCCCGAGCAATATAGCATCGAGCCCCGATGGAATACCCGCCATCGTCGTCTAACTAGACAGTTATTATATGTATTCCCTGGGAATACTACCCAAGCCCCTTTCTCATAGGTGGTGGGGTCTATTTTTAGATCTACATCCCTGGGATGTGCTATGAAAGTACGGATCTGCCGCCGTACCGCTCACGGATATCCTGCCGAGTCAGTTGTGGGTATCCCGCCACGTCGGTGGGGTATTCTAATCAAACCTTAAATAATAAAAATATCAAATGTGCTCTACATATAGTTATTCACCGTGATTGTGCTAATTATATTACATCAGGCCTTATCACATTACTTACGTTTCACTGTTAGTTTTCATCTGCATCCCTGGGATGCCCCTAATTTCCATCGCATCCTTCTTTGTTTAACTATATGATTTTTCGTCCCCTGGGGACCTCAAGACTATCACGTTTGAAACTCACTCACATACCCTTTTTCATGAGGATCATGCAGTATTTGACTATTTAAATGGATTACACTACATATATGAATTTGATGGAATAATGCACATGTTTCAAGAATATTCCCTACCTCAACGAATTTCAAAGCACGCCTTCTCGTAGAGGTTTACACTTCACGATCATGCGTCAAACCTACATTTCAATTTAGCATAGGCTTAGAAAGGTCACTAGAACCATTGGGTTGTACAACCTCCAAGTTTCTTGTACCCATAAATTCAAGAACTAAGTGCTCACCAGACCTCGCCCGAACGGTCACTTGACCTCGCCCGAGCGGTCACTTGACCTCGCTCGAGTGGTCACCTGACCTCGCTTGAGCGGTTAAATCGAGCCACTGAAGTATTACTGGGGACCCTCGCTCGAGCGAGCTCCCCCTTAGTTTTGGGGACCGCTCGAGCGAGCCCAGAGTTATATTTTTCCTATTCATCCTCGCTCGAGCGAGCCCTTTAGAGCGCTCGAGCAAGGAATGATGATTTTTGCTCCTCGATCAGATCGAGAACACAATTTCTCCCTTCATTTAAACCTTAACATCATAAATAAAACATTTAACCAACATTCTTCCTATTATTTAAAACATGCCTAAGCATCTATCATGCCTTTAACATACCTCCGACGATGAGTCTCGCGCAAGTTTGATTTAAGATTCAAAATTCTACTAGGCTAACAGGCCTCCAAGGTTCCTCCTCCAGCCTTTTCTCCAACTCTTCTGCCGATTTAAGTCCCAACGAAACCCTAGTTCTTTACTAGGCTCTTCTTCTCTTTCTCTTTATATTCTCCTTCTCTCTATTTAGGTTAGAATAGAGTTACGCAAGGGCTCTTCTCTCCTCTCTCTTTCACTTATATACATATAAGTTAGGGAAATACTAGTGTGTTTCCCACGTACACACATAGTGTCTACGGTTCGTTTTGGTCTCCTTGTGAAACACATATACATGTATATAGTGTATGACGTACACTTATCCCAAAAATCTGGGGTTGTGACAATCACCCCAACTTATAAGATTTTCGTCCTCGAAAATTGACGATATTCTCATAACCAAGTACTACTACTATTACCAGACCATGAATATCTAAAACAGTAATTAAACGGTTTGTCGCATTTCGCAACGACATGCGTTGGCCATGTAAATTTATTTCCACATAGTTGAAAAGGATCATCATTCATAACACTTATTCAATCGTTATGTTAATCATCCACAAAATTTGTGACATTCATGTCACGATAGTTTGTAAAAAAAAACATTGACCAGGAAACACCTCACCACAAAATATCTCAACAAAATATTACATATATTTTTTCAAAAAAAAATGTGACTATCTAGTCATCATCCTCCTCATAATCGTTGTCGTCGTCGCCGGAGCCATCATCATCCTCATAGCCCTCATCATCCTCATCCTCGTCGTCCACCCTGACGGTCGTGGTACCTGCTGTGGCGCTCCTCATAGCAGGGCTGGAGCTAGATGCTCCAAAAATAGCATCCCTCATGGCACCGACGCGCTGCATGTATGACTGCGGGTAAGCCTGGCCCATGAGGTCAATAAGTAGTGCCTCCTGGAACCTCTGATGCAATCTGATCTCCCGCCCTCGCTGAAGGATCTCCCGCATCATGCCAGTGTCGGTAGTGGGTATGGGCTGTGGAACTGAGGTAGAGGGAGTGGTCGGTCCTGCCGGCGCTCTTTTCTTGTTGATGCTGGTTTGTAGACTCTTTAGGTTGCGGCTCCAGTCTTGGGCGAGATAGGGGACGACGTTATCAATGAGGAACAACTCGTCCTCTCGGATCTTAAATCCTCCCTTCCCATTTCGTGAGTCTAGGAGTCGGGAAATCAACCGAGCATATGGTAGTCGGTTGATGGGTGGAGGAACAGCACCCTTTACATTTCTTTTATAGGCATGTGCCATGCCTTTTATGATGATCATAGCTGCGTTGATCCACCTATTATGGAATGCGATTTGTAGGGCCCGTAGAAACGCATCTCGGCGTTCTTGATCATGGCCGGTTGGGTGTAGATTCTTTTTGAAGATGACGTCTAAAAGCCACATACGCGGCAGTAGTTGTGATCAAGTAATATATTGTCCTGAAGCGGACATGCCGCCTGTGATGTCGGAGATGATCGTTGGGAAATCGACGTTCCCAGAAAAAGGTGGTAGGATAAGTGGGCTAGGGGTGTAGATGTGGGGACATTTCATGACCGATTAAATTTCGGCACATCTAAAGATCAGTTCATTTCCATCGATTGTGACGAGGATAGCGTCCTCATCCACATTCAAGTTTAGGGTTTAATAAAATTACTTCACAAGCCTCGGGTAATAACGATCCCCGAACGGTGTAAGCAGGGCCTTAAGATTGTTGTTGGTGAGGAAGTTCGATGTCCATTGGGTGGATGTCGGATCCTCGAAACAGGAGGGATATATATCCCATTCGGTTTCAAAAATTTTGGCCCCCCACCAATCATCTAGTGTGATCGGAGTGGAGGATGGGTTTGGTGATGGTTGTGAAGTTTGCGGTGCTTTGTTGCGCGTCGACGGCGACCGAATCGCCATCCTCTTCTTAGGTTGTGGATTTGGGCTTGAAGCCATTAGGTATTTAAAGAGTTTAAAAAGAAAAGAAAATTTTGGGAATGGGTAGATTTTACCTAGAAGAATATTCTTAACGGATCGGATTGTCTAAATCTGGCTCGAATAGGACGGAAAAGGTCGAAGATAGCAAGCCCTAAACCCCTCGCTCGGCTCCACTCCCCTCGCTTGAAGATGAAATGGCATCGTGTTATTCTGTCAGCTATATATAGTCCCTCCTCGCTCAAGCGGTTATTAGTTATCGCTCGAGCGAGCCCATGATGCTTTATTTTATATGTTATGGCCTCGCTCGAGCGGTTATAGTTTCTCGCTCGAGCGGTCAAAATGCCTCGCTCGAGCGAGGAATAGCTATCGCCCGAGCGAGAGGAAGTTGTGATTTTATGTAGTTCGCTCGAGCGAACATAAGTGGTCGCTTGAGCGAGACCAGAAACATTTTTCTGGTACCTTTTTGCTCGTTTTCGATTTCTAATCTCATCACTAGTTTTATTATATAAAAAGTTCAACGAAAAGTGGTTCAATCATTGCTTGGAGTCAATATATATTTATAAAATATATATATATATATAGACTTCATACTACCCGTAAATCACATATTCTCAAATGAATAAAACCATTCAGTTGGCAATTTCGAACAATTTGGGATATTGTTCTCTAACATCCGCCTCACGTTCCCATGTTGCTTCTTCGACCGGATGGTTCTTCCATCGGACAAGCACTAAGGGAATAACTTTTGTTCGCAACACATGTTCCTTTCGATCTAAAATTTCTATCGGCTCTTCAATCATGGTCATATCATCATGCATTTCGAATGATTGGCCGCTCAGCACGTGATC
The DNA here is from genome assembly GCA_021018995.1 of Chloranthus sessilifolius. Classification (NCBI taxonomy): domain Eukaryota; kingdom Viridiplantae; phylum Streptophyta; class Magnoliopsida; order Chloranthales; family Chloranthaceae; genus Chloranthus; species Chloranthus sessilifolius. The sequence continues at coordinate 90,858,154 of CM037585.1, read as the reverse complement.
AGGGTCATTAAGATATTTCCTGAGCATCGACATGTGGAATACATTGTGTACCTGATCAAACAATGGTGGCAATCCAATGAGGTAGGCTACTTCTCCTACTCGACCCAAAACTTCAAACGGTCCAAGATAGCGGGAACTTAGCTTCCCTCTCTTTCCAAATCTCATCACTCCCTTCATCGGTGATACTTTCACGAAAACATGTTCATCCATCTTAAAGTCTACACTCGTCCGCTTGATGTCAGCATAGCTTTTCTATCTGCTTTGAGCCGCCTTTAGTCTTCCCCTGATCATGCGGACAATAGCCGCGTTATCTTCAAGTAGCTCGGGTCCCAAAACAAATTTCTCGCCAATTTCCTCCCAATTGATTGGCGATTTGCATCGTCTTCCGTACAAGGCTTCATACGGTGCCATTCCGATGCTCGTCTGAAAACTATTATTATATGCGAACTCAATCAATGGTAGGTGTTGATCCCACGATCCTTGTAATTCTAACATACATGCCCTAAGCATGTCTTCAATGACTTGATTGACCCTTTCAGTCTGTCCGTCGGTCTGTGGGTGAAACGCCGTACTAAAATCTAGCCTAGTTCCCATTCCTTCTTGGAATTTCTTCCAAAACTTTGATGTATATAATGGGTCCCGATCTGAAACAATGCTACTTGGAATCCCATGTAAACGGACGATCTCTTTCATATAGAGCTCTGCTAGTCTTCCCGCCGTGTACATCGTGTTGTAAGGCAAGAAGTGTGCTGACTTAGTCAATCGATCGACTACTACCCAAATGGCGTTATGCTTCCTTGCAGTTCGCGGTAGACCGACTATGAAATCCATAGAGATAGATTCCCACTTCCATTCCGGTATGGGTAGAGGCTGTAATAGGCCTGCGGGGTGTCTATGATCGATTTTCACTTGTTGGCACGTCAAACATCGCGACACGTACTCTGCCACATCTTATTTCAAACCTCTCCACCAGTAATTCTTTTTTAGATCTTGATACATCTTTGTGCTTCCCGGGTGGATAGCGTAGCTTGACTTGTGAGATTCATCAAGAATCGTTCGCCGCAAATCGGCATTGTCTGGAATGCAAAGTCGCCCCTTGAATACTAAGGAACCATCCTCCTTGATCGAAAACTCAGATGTAATACCTTCAGTTACATCTTGACGCATCTTTGTTAGAATTGGGTCTTTCATCTGTAGTTCTCGTATGTGTTCGAATATCACTGGTTTCACTGATATGTTGGCTAAGAAGGCTCCTGTGGCTTGTGGCTGTATGTCTGCGCCACATAGCGCTAGATCCTCCAACAACTTCCATCGATGTATACCCGAAATTAGACTAGCCAACTGGGCCGAACTTTTCCGACTCAAGGCGTCGGCCACTACGTTAGCTTTGGTTCGATGGTATCAGATAGAACAAATGGTAATCTTTGAGGAATTCCATCCACCTACGCTGCCTCATATTTAGTTCCTTCTGTGTAAACAGATATCTGAGGCTCTTATGGTCAGTGAAAATTTCAAATATTTCTCCGTATAAATAATGTCGCCATATCTTTAATGCGAATATGACTGCTACTAGTTCCAGATCATGTGTTGGGTAGTTCTTTTTGTGCTCTTTCAACTGTCTGGAGCCGTAAGCTATTACCTTTTTATATTGATTTATTACACAACCCAACCCGTTATACGAAGCATCACTATAGACTACGAATCCCCCACTGCCTGATGGAATGGCTAACACTGGAGCTGAGGTGAGTCTCTTCTTGAGTTCTTGAAAGCTCTTCTCACACGCCTCACTCCACTCAAATCTTGAGTCCTTTCTTGTAAGTCTCGTAAGAGGTCCTGATATTTTTTAAAACCCCTCAACGAAATGTCGATAATAACCTGCCAGTCCGAGGAAACTTCGGACGTCTGTCACAGTTTTTGGTTGCTCCCAGTTCACTACCGCCTCGATCTTAGCAGGATCTACTGTGACACCATGCTTTGAGACGACATGTCCCAAAAAGCTAACCTCTTCTAGCCAAAACTCACATTTCCTGAGCTTGGCGTACAATTGGTGTTCATGCAAGGTTTGTAGAGCGACTCGTAAGTGTTCTTCATGCTCCGTCTTCGATTTTGAGTAAATCAGGATGTCATCAATAAACACTACAACGTAGGAGTCTAGGTGTGGTTTAAACACCTGATTCATCAAGTCCATAAACGACGATGCGTTAAATCGGTCACAATGGCATCACTAAAAATTCATAGTGTCCATACCGTGTTCTAAATGCCGTCTTCTGAATGTCCTCGGCCGTGACTCTTAACTGATGGTATCCAGATCTTAGATCGATCTTGGAAAAATGTTTTGCTCCCTGCAATTGATCGAACAAGTCATCTATTCTTGGTAACGGATATCGATTCTTCACAGTGACTTTGTTCAATTGACGATAGTCAATGCACAACCGCATCGACCCATCTTTCTTTTTCACGAATAGAACTGGTGCTCCCCATGGAGACACGCTTGGTCTTATGAACCCTTTGTCCATGAGCTCTTGCAATTGTTCTTTCAACTCTTTCAACTCCGCAGGGGCCATCCTATGAGGTACCTTTGAAACAGGTTCCGTTCCTGGTGCTAAGTCGATCGTAAATTCTACTTCTCTTTCTGGAGGTAACCCTGGCAATTCTTCTGGAAATACATCTGGGAATTCTCGCACTACCTCTATGTCGGAGAAAAATTCTTTTCTTCTTTATTTTCTTTCAGGAATGCCAAATAACCGCTACACCCCTTTCTGATTAAACGCTCGCTCGATCCGAGATATGAGTGGTACCTGTGTCGATCTCTCCCCTCGAAATCGAAACGATCTCCTCGTGTTAGGACGGAAAATAATAACTTTATCCTTGCAATCCACTGTTGCGCAGTGATGGGACAGCCAATCCATGCCAAGGATCACGTTGAATCCTTGCATGTCCAACAATATTAAATTTGCGTCTAGTTCGTAGACAACGTGATCCCGAATGCTTACCACTACCGATTTGCAGACTAACTCTGTGTCCACTAATTCTACTGTTGGGATAGACACTGATAACATAAAGTCTAGTGTCTCCGGAACAATCTTCATCTTCTTTGCAAATCTAGGGGCGATGAAGGAGTGGGTAGACCCTGGGTCTATCAGCACTCGTGCGTGATGTGCTACGTAGCACCCTTTTTCATATATTTGTAATGTACCTATAATGCATACATATACGTACATAACATATACTTTATTTAGAATTTTTCTAATGCGCAGCAACGGTTATATATATATATATATATACTTGTCCTAATGAACGCACATTCTCTATCTAGAAATTGTATTGAAACCGAAATTCTTTATTTAAAAGAAATCTCACCTTGGATGATGTCATGTACACTCCCTGCTTCCTAGGCGGTAACTGCGTAGGCTCTCCCTCGAACAACTGGCTTTCGTGATTGAATAGGTTGTGGCATGGAAGCTGGGGCCGTCTTTTCTTTAACTGTCTCAGGGCAGTCTTTAATCATGTGGCTTATCTTGTCGCATTTGAAACAGCCTCGCATTCCCTGCCTACAATCCGCTGTTCTGTGGGACTTGCCACACTTGGCACAAGTTTCCCTTGGTGTTGAAGTAGCAGCTCTCGAAAAACCTTGGGTAGTTGTAGCCCCGCTGGAAATAGCAGGACCCTCATACCTCATTGGTCTCCCTGATGCCAGCAACGGAAAACTTTGATGAGTAGCTGGTTGTGCAGCTCTCCCATACCCTATCTGGAATGATTGTCTCTGATTCGGTGCTACAAACCTCGGTTTCTTATGTACCGATTCATAGCTCCCCGTCCTGCTTGGATCAATGGTTCCCCTTCCCTGTTGTTCCCTCTGACGGTATCTGTTATTGTTTTCTTCTTCAACTACTAATGCCTTACTCAGTACTTCTCCATAGGTCTTCAGCTGGAAGGGTGCAACCCCTCCTCGGATGTCCGACCTTAAACCCTGTTGGAATCTCTTCGCTTTCATCACGTCTGAAATTACGTAGTCTGGGGCGAAGCGAGCCAGTCTCATGAATTCTACTCTGTACTCTCTCACGGTCATCCTTCCTTGCGCCAGTTGTAAAAATTGGGTCTCCATCTGATTCCTCACAACTTCAGGAAAATATTGCTTATTGAATTCTTCTACGAATTCGTCCCAAGTCCACGGCATATCTGGAGTTTCTTGTGCTCTTGTTCGTTAAACGGATTTTCACCAAGGTCCAGCTTCTCCATCTAGCATATATGCCGCCCAACGAACGCTCACATCCTCCGTGCATGTCAGTACGCTAAACACCTTTTCCATTTCACCCAGCCAGTTTTCGGCTGCCATTGCGTTTGCCTATCCTGAAAAGTTTGGAGGTCTCATCCTTCTGAACTCGGTGAATGCTGAAGCCACTGGTGGTGTAAGTCCCACTGGAGGTGTAGGTGTTCGTTGTGGTTCTGGTACTGTATGCGCTGCCAAGGACGCTGCTTGTTGTGCCATGGCAGTTTCCATTGTCTCCATTGTGTGCATCATCCTCTGACGCTCTTCTCTTTCTTCATTTCTCTCCCTCACTCTATCTTGTTCCTCCGATTGATCCTCGATCTAGATCTTGATCCTCCGCTTGATTTTGGTTTCTCCTCGCCACCGCCTCGGAATCTCCTGCTTCCCAATGGTACTGCTTTGTAGGTGAGACGAACCCATCTCACAAGCAGAATTCCTATCATGACCACCTCGGGTCTCTTCTTCCTCTAGGAAACATAACGGTCTGCATGAGAATCCATAGTCTCGTTAGCAGAAGTCCCTATATTCTGACAGATGATAGCCAGAACTAGAAAGAAAAGCTTTGATACCAACTATGACAGCCCGAATTTTGGCACCCCAAAATCCGTGCCATCAGCACGACCCTCAAGGCCGTGCCCTGGGTTCTTTTCAAAACATTGGTATATACAAGCCAAAACTGTAATTAAGGTGCACGTAGCTACCCTAAACAAATTCTCATAAATAAAAAAAATAGTCAAGGTATCGAAAGGCAGTCCTTGTCCCATGTCAATTCATGGGCATAAGAACTTACCCAAACCATTGGTGATAACTGTTCATCCTAGACGTTTTATCAAAAGAATCGGTATTTAAATACATTCGAAAAAAAAAGAGGCTTGACATACCAAGCCGTACCTAATACTCTCAACTCACTCTCAAAGTATGAAGTGGGTTTCCTAGAAGAATTCCTCAGGAGGAGGTTCTGACTCTTTCGTGGGAACGTAGTCCGGATCCCCTGGATCAGCATCGCCAGGTCACCGTGTGGGTGTCCCTTCGAATTCTGTGCCATGAAGCAGGTGCACGATTATATTATGCGCAGGCGTGCCTGCGGGCGATAGTTGTGTCGGGACTGTGTACGGGCAGAAGTTCGATTGTGCGCCCGTTGGGGTGCGCATGATTGCGTTTATGCATTTCCGTATATGCGCATGATCGAATTGTGCATTTTGTTTATGGCGTTAAATTAAGCCAGTGTCTATATATACTCAAATTCCTTTCATTTTTCTTCATTTGTTCCTATTTTTCTCTAATCTCTGAGTTTTAGCAATAACTTGTGATTCACCTATCGGATTTTGATGTCGTTTCTTTCCATATTTGTGGTTTTGCATGATCTTCAGCCTGGCGGGGCTTTCGACGGTGGTGTGACTTTGAGAATGGGAGGTATTGGGAAGGATGAGGTCGACCTTCACATCAATCCCTTTTAGGGAGTAGTGAAGGCAGCGTTGACGTGGGGGCGGCAGAGGAGGTGAAGATGGCGGAAGAGATTGTGTTACAAGTAGAGGGATGTATTCCCCAACCAATCCTCCACCTCGCCTTTTCTGAAGCCTCCGATTGGACGCTCCGAGCTCGGGCCTTCGAGCTTAGTTTTCATTTTTGGGTTGTAAATTAGGTTTTTAGGTTTTCATTTATGGTTGTACGTTCAAGAGGTGTACCTCTGATGATCTTGTAAAAGAATATATGAATAAAATATTTGTTGTGTTTATTTGGCGCATTCATTTTCGATTAAACTTTATTTTTAATTCTGCAATTGATTAGGGCTTTCATTTAAGGTTTGAGGTATTTTGTTTTAGTCTTAGGTTTGATTTTAAGTGTGAGTTGTGTGAATTTAAGGTTTAACTTAAAAGGGTTCTAGATGGGTGTCAGGTGTCTTAATCCTGTTGGTTCATCTCTTTCAGGTGGATTTGTGTTTCTGAAAGGGGTGAGTTTATTGGTCTATCTAAATTTGTGGTGGATTAGTATTTTAAAGGGGGCAAGTCTCTTGTTTTAATGAAGATAGATGAAGGGGGCTTATAAGCAAGACACTTGTCATTTTGTGGTTTAGGGAGCATAAGTTATAAATGAGGGGTTAAGGACTTGGGTTTTGTTTTGTTTCAAATTGGGGAAAGACTTGGGACATTTTTTTATTCAAAAGTTATGGGGCATTTTTTTTTTCATTATTATTCTGGGGCATTTTTTTAGTTTATTAGTCTATCAGTTTATTAGTTTTGTATCTTGGGTGTTAGACCCTAAATGGATTGAAATTTTTACTTATTTATCATTGTTGGGAATGAGCGGCATTGGGAATATGTGGTAGCAACCGAATTGCTACCATGCTAGGGAAGAGGTGGAAGAGTTAAAGGAGGGGGAAAAGAAACCGAAGGAAGGAGCGGTGTCGAAGTTCTCATGACCGACGCTAATTGTTCCTTGGTAGGCTCTGCAGATTATCCTCCAGTTGGCGTCCCTTAGGCGGCTTCCAAGACTAGCCTTCCAAAGGTGTATCTGTCAGATCCTGGGTGGCTTTCTGTGAGCCACTCTTTCTTTTCTGCCACCTCGGGAGAGGAAGATGAGATTCTTGTTGGTCTTCATTCACGGTGTGCTTCCTCTCTAGATTGTTTTATTATTTTCCCCTATTTTGGGTGGTTTTGTAGGGATACCCCTCCTAAGTGTCTACGGGCTCGGGTGTTTTTGAGTTTTTGTCTTGAATCAAGGTTCATCTCTCACTCCGAGACCATAATTATTTGTAAATTTAAAGGGTATGCCCTTGGTGTAATTTATAATAATTTTTCGATGTTAAATAAATTTTATTTACGATTATGTGAAAATTTTATGTTAATGTAAATTAGGCTTAGTTAATTTTAGTTAGGTTTTACTTTTTATCGGGTGCATTCTCATTTTGTCAGGGGCATTCTCATTTAATTAGGATGTGTTAAGTCTGGTTTGGTCTCAATTTGGTATGGGTTTCGGACAGGCTTTAATGGCTTAAGGTGTTTAAGTGTGGCCGTATAGGTGAATTTTGAGTTTTGAGAGTGTAATGCGTAGGTGAAAGAGTGTGTGTGAAAACTGGACTGTGTATGGTGTTTGGGTTATCGGGCACTAAGTCTTAGTTTTCATTTTTGGGCTGCAGATGGGTAGCAAAAATTTTTAGGTGAACTAGGGTGATTGCGCGCTGGATCTAGGGTGCTCAATACGATTGGGCACCAAGTCAGGTGCGCAGGAATGATAGACCCAGGGGTCAATTATGCGCACAGTTTGACACGTGCACCAAGATTGTGCACTTGGCTTTGGTCGCATAATTCAGTCGGGTTCCAATCAATGTACAGGCGACGATTGAGTTTGCATGCCTGGCTTAGCACGTATAATTCTATTGTGCATTATGCTCAAAACGAGCGACTAGTAAGTGCGCGGGCAACAAATTGATTATGAGCATGGTTAAGGGTGTATATTTTCGTTTGTGCGGAGGAGATATAGCGCGCGATCCAATTGTGTGCCCGTATTTTGGTGTACGATTAGGCCACGTTCTATATAAGCCCAAAGTTTCATCTTCTAATGACGTTTTCTAAATCTTTCGTAATCTCGAGCTCATGCTTCCTGGTTGCTGATTTTCGTGTTTTCTTGATATCTCGCGATCTATTCGTCCATTTCGGACACCGTTTCTTGCGTTCTCTTTAGTTTTTCGGGCTCTTCAATCTAAGATGGAGTTTGAGGGCATTGACCACCTTTCATGGACTGCCTTTGAGGTAGAGCTGCTGGCCGAGGGGGGAGGTGATACGTCTAAGGTCCACACCGGTGGTGACGTTGAGATGGTTGTCAGGGAGGAGGTCTTTGAGACTGGTGATAGGGACGGTGAGAATGGTGAGGAGGATGCCGATGAGGATGCTGCTCCTCACGAGCTCATGATCAGGATTTTGCTGGAGGAGTTCTTCGCACGAGATCAGGTAGGTATCTGTGAATAAGAGCTCCTGTTATTTCTAGGCATTTAGGTTACAACGTAAACTTCCTAGGATGGAAACCTGCTAACTTTTATGTCAAACCTACATACTTGTATCTAGTTTCAGGTCACATTTATTTTATCATTCTGCATTATGTTGTCTTGCGCGCTTGTTGTGGATCATGATTCTTATTTGTTTCATTATTGTCATTTTTACCGTTACTGTCATTAGGTAGGTTTAGTCAATGTCTGTGATTGTGATCAAGGTTAGTGTAGGCCTAGGTTAATGTGTCTTGTTTCTCGTGGTTGGTCAGGAGCCTCCAGTGCTGGCTATCAGCACGACATGGTCTGAGTCGCATGCCTGGTACCATTCCCTGCCTAAGCTCCGGCGAGTGCGGTTAGTGGCATTCGACTTTGCGCCAATTTGGGGGCTGGACCCCTTTTTAGTTGACCGTGGTCTGATTAGGGTGATCATGGAGAGATGGAGGGAGGAGCAGTAAGCATTGCTGTTCCCGATAGGTATGTTGTTGCATGAGTCGCTCGAGAGATGTGGATGCGCTCCACCTTCTCAAAATAATGTGCTCCAAACCTATGAGGAGCAGTGTCCTCACTATTTGAGAGATAAGAGACATGTGCAGTAGGGTACATTGGTAAAAATAACACACAAAACAAGGCAAGTAAAATTAATAAATAGCATAAATAAACAAAACCAAACAAGATTCAAACAAAAGATACCAAAAAGAACTTTCATTCATAAAATAATAACATGTACAATGCAGGGGAAAATAAATACAAAAGATTCTAAGAAGCAAAAATATCCTAACTAATTACATGTACATAGTTTAATCATATGAATCTACATCTACTTGTTCTTGAACAGATTTCCCTTTTTCTTTCTTCAGAGCAGCAGCAGTGGACTTGGATCTCTTAGAAGTAGTCTTCCTCTGCTTAGTGTTGCTCCTCCTTTTGAGAGTGGGTTCAGGCTTTGAGGCAGATTCCTTGATCTTGATTCCAGGTTTTAATGTTCTCGGCTTTTGGGGTTGAGGAGTAGTTGCTATAGGAGGTGTTGCTGCAGTGAAGAGAGAGGCAACAACAACTGCTAAGTCTCTGTCACCTATTTCAGATAGGGTCTGCTACAATGCTGAAGTAGTCCTGACATAGTCATCAGCTCTCTCTTGCACTAATCTCAGGGCCAACTATAGGTTTTTTACTGCATCTTCAAGTCCTTCAACTCTATGTTTCTCTTGTTGGTATTGTAGCAATGTCTCCCTCCACCCATGTTTTATCCTTTTCCTCTATCTTGTGATCCAACTTGAGCATCTTTATCTGATTGAGAAGGGGTAGCTTGACTGTAGTTCTGAGGTCAGCCATGCCCCTTATGACATCCCTCTTGATGTAGGGATTTTCTTTCATGGCTCTAAGGAGTGTGGAGAATGGAGGCATGGGGTTGGAAGAGGTAGGTAGGATTGTATTATTAGTAGGGGTAGAAGGGCCAGCCAGCAACTGGGGTGGTGTGGATGAAGAGGAAGGGATGGATGGTGGGATGGGTAGGGTGGAGGTAGAGGATATTATCAAGGGGACTTCAGGTTCAGGTTTGGTAAGGTCCACTACCTCAGGATCTGTTTGGGAGGCAATTGAGGAAGTGGGGAGCAGGTCATCAACATCTGTGGCAGCATCAACTGTTGCCACTGCAAGGGGGCAGGTTGGGGTTATGGGTAGGTGAGTGCCAGAGATGGGTCAGTAAGGGGTGGCTGTATAGGCTCAGGTAAGGTAAGATCAATTACCTCAGGATCAGTTTGGGTTGAGGCAGTGGAAAATGTAAGTGGAGGGGCTTTCTAAACTGATTCAATGTGGGTAGCAGCAATTGGTGTTGCTGCTAAGGTTAAGGGTTGGGGATATGGGGGTGGTGTAGGTATATGGGTAGGGGAGGGATAAATGGCTATTGTGATGGTGGGGTTAAGGTTAACCAGGTGGACTTGATGACTTGTAAGCTGGTTTGAATGGGGACGTGGTATTGGAGGGTTGAGTGCATGGCTTGAAGGCTGGCCTCGATGGTTTATTGGCTTTAGGTGTTGGCCAGCAATTGGGTTTAGAGGGAAAGTAGGAGGTTAAAGATTTGGGGTAGGGGTCAGGTGTGATAGGTGTCATGGGTTGGGTGGTTTGAATTGGTTGAAAGGGTGAAGTGGGTGCATGATGGAAATTAGTAAGTTTTGGGGAGGTAGAGGTAGGGATAAAATGATGTGGCTGTGGTGAATCTGGAAGAGGGGTGAACTCTTAATTGATGTCCCCTATAATAGAGTCCATCATTGCTAAGTACCCCTCTGATGAGAAGGGGTCTTGGTCATGGAAAGGGGAAAATGGAAGGGCTTTGCCTAAGGGTTCAAGTGTGGCAGGTTCAATGTGTGCAGAGGGTTCAGTGGGATGGGGTAAGTCAGCAGGGGAGCTATGTGGGCTGTCAGTGAGCTGAGGCCCACTCTCATCATGGTGGATTGAAGAGGGTGGTACTGGTGATGAAGGTTGTATATCATTTGTTGGGTCTAGTATAACTGTTATTTCAGGGACAAGGATAGGCTTGGAGATATAGGTGGGTTGGGGCTCAGTGGGGGCTTTGGGGGCTCTCTTTTTTCTGTAGGTTACTTTGACAGGTGGGCTGGGATGGGCTGGGTAAGTAGGCATAGGCTAAATAGGTACTGTTGTTGAGAGGATAGGCAATGAAACGGGTATAGGTAGAGGTAAAGGTATGGTCACAGCAGGTATGGGGGGTGTAGATGTTGTAGTAGTTGCTAAGGTAATGAGTAAAATTGGCTTAGGAGAGATGATGTAACTGTAGAGGGTTGTAGGGTTGGGATGATGGTAATAGCTGGCATGGGAATGGAAGTGAGTGTGGAAGTTGTATGTGTAGATGATGATGGTGGAATGGGGTGTGATGGGAATGGGATGGTGGGGGTAGCTGAGCTGATAGCTGTAGGAGCAGAAGAGGCTGCAGCAGAGCCAGCAGTGATGACTGTTGCAAAGGTGATAGCTCCCACTGGGATTGTGGGGGCTGCTTGAGCTAGCAGCTCATCCTTCTTCTTCTTCTTATCAATCAATGTACCACTGTTCCCCCACTGCTTCTTCCCACATTTACTAGGGGCTAAGTTGAGAGTCTCTTCATTCATGTGGAAATGGTAACCCCCCAGCTTCAGTAAAGTTGTGATGAGCCTGCAGTAGGGCAAGGCATGGGGCTTCTGCTACCTCTTCACTTTCTCATGGATGTCTTTCATCCCTTCAAAATTAAGCTTGGTAGCATCAAAGTAGTGGTTACAGTAGAAGAAGTAGAGGGCATCAGCTATTGGGGACCACCTCTCTTGCTGGTGTCCAGAGCAATACACATTTTTTCATAAAATAGCAGCCATAAATTTTAGGCTTGTATGCAAGTCTCTCTTTCTAATTGGCACCCCAGATGTTGTAATCCCTCCAGTGAGCTCTTTAGCAGTCTCAGGGATGGTTGCATTCAAAGGTGTACCCAAACAACACTCTGGGTTGTATGTGGCTGGGTTGAACAACACTCTGGGTTTTCCTAAGCAATTACAGAGATCCCAAGGATCTCTGCAATTGTTGTCTAGTTGAACAACATCTCAAAATCATCAATTAACACCAGCAGAGCAGGGTTTCCATCATCCCCTATGTTGACCCTGATGTTTTGGTAAAACAACTACACTAGCCTAGGAAAAGCTAGCTGTAGTGGGGGCTTGAGTAGGGGCAAAAGAGAGGCCTTGGTGAGGAACTCAATGGAAGCAACAGTTTCTAGCTCTTCCTGAAAGAAAGCCTTATCAAAGGCAGTCTCAGCCTCTAACTTGATGGCAGCTACAAACTCAGAAGGAGTTGTGAGTGACTCAACCTCTTGGTCTTCCTCTGGGGCAACCTCAGGGACCACTTCCTTGCCTTTCTTTTACTTTTTCTTAGATTTCGCAAGGCTCTTGGCAGCAGGGGGTGGTCTCTGACCCTCTTCTTAGGTGTTGATTTTTTCTTGGGAGTAGGGGACTCAGAGGCCACAAACTTAGCCTTTTTCACAGGGGCAACCCTTTTTTTAATTTTTTCCACTTGAGGCTCAACCTGTGGTGTAGGTATATCAGAGGTCTCCACAGTGGAGGCCTTTGCAATCCTCACAGATTTCCTTATGGCCATAGGACTGCCAGTAGGGGAAGGGTTCATCATGGCAGCCAAGGTATCAATGAACTTGGAACTCGTGGCCATGGCTACACAAATTCTTAAAAATGGGTCTTGAAACACACTGACTGGGAAGTCCACACTCCAAGGAAACTATTGCACAAAAATCCTCCCTACTCAATAATAAAATAGCAAATCAATCAAACCAAAGGGGAGAGTGAGAACACTTATCACGAAATAGCTAGGGTTCCACTTTAATTGATGCATAGTGGATCAAATTCCCCCAAACCAAGTGCAAAATGACCAGGATTTGGTGTGGAGCACAATGGTAGCAGCAGAGTGACTATGCTGGAGTGGTACGGGCAATAAAGGAGAAGAAAGGTTAGAGGTGTGCAATGGAAGCTAGGGCTGAGAGAAAGAGAATGAAGAAATGAAGGAAATCATAGGGTATAAGTGGGTGAACCCGTGCCTAGCTCAATTCTCACCAGGTACTCACGAGGCAAAATTCTTCTCATGCGCTGAAGTGAAATCTTGCGACAAATGCATTGGCTGAGAAGAAAAAGGCTTCATGATGTAATCGCGAAGCTGAAGTTGGGTAAAGTGCGTAAGAGGAATATTTGCGAATCTCGCGCATCTGAGATTTTAATCTCATGAGAAACATATAATTAGAGAATCAAGGGTCTCGTGAGGCAGGTTGCAGTATGAGCTTAAGAAATTTTACTCGCGAGGAACAAAATGCATGACATCCAATTGTCACGTAGCTCAGTGTCACGGAGAAGAAAAGGCCTCGCGAGGCTCAATTTCAGGCTTTCTTTAGGTGATTCGCTCGCGAGGCTCTCGCGAAGCAGCAAAGTTCATATCAGAGCCCCATGAGAAAGCCAAATACAGCTCGCGAGTGTGAAATTGAGGCCATTGAACCTCGCGACAAAGCTAAATCCACTCTCTCTCAGTGCCTGCACACTGGCATGTACATCTACACTATCATGCACCTTGCCATTGTGCCTCAGCACCAACTGTCTTCAAAATTCATCTCTTTCACCTCTGATCAACTCATGCCCATTACCAACATATGCACAGAGTAAATATCCTAGCATTCAAATGATTTTAACTTAGAGCAGGTTCATGCACATTTAAATGACAGTAGGTCCATGCACATTTCAATCATAACAGGAAACATGCTCATTAGATTCAGATGACAAAACATGCACATCAACAATCAACAATAAAACAAATCAAAATAAAACAAAACATGCACATCAACAACAAAACAAAAACAACACATGACAGATTTTTAAACAACACAAAAAAAATTAAGCAAGTATGGTACACAGTTTACAGAGTTGTGGATCACTAAGCAGCGGGAGGTTCATGAAGGTGGATGGTCTGAGGAGGCTCCACAGAATTTTCTACACAAATCTTCAGCCTGTGACCATTCATTTTCATACTCTTCTTAGAAATGGGATCCAAGATCTCCACAGCACCAGATGGGGAGGCATGGATGACAGTATAAGGTCCATCCCACCCTAGAAATTTTTTTTAACTTGGAGTTAAATAACCAAACCTTGGTACCAGCCTTGAAATCCTTCCTCATCAGTCCCTTGTCAAAGAAAGCTTTGGATTTTTCCTTGTAAATCCTTGAGTTGGCATATGCATCCAATCTCAATTCCTTATGCTTTGACAGCTGCAGCTTCTTGTTCATACTAGTAGGTGCTAGATCCAAATTCAAAGTTTTAACAGCCCAATAGGCTCTATGTTCCAACTCCACTGGCAGGTGACAAGTCTTGCCATAAACTAGTCTAAAATGGGACATGCCAATTGGGGTCTTATAGGCAGTCCTACAAGCCCACAGTACATCATTAAGCTTCATGAGCCAGTCTTTCCTATTTGCCCTAACTGTCTTCTCTAGGATGTGTTTAATCTCCCTATTTGAGATTTCAACCTACCCACTAGTCTAGGGATGGTAGGGAGTTGCAATCCTATGAGTAACAGAATATTTCTTGAGCAAGCTTTCAAAATTTCTGTTACAGAAGTGGCTGCCCCCATCACTGATGATGGCTCTAGGGGTGCTAAATCTTGAGAAGATAATTTCATTGATAAATTTCAGGACAACCTTATGGTCATTAGTCCTTGTGGCAATGGCTTCAACCAACTTCGACATATAGTCCATTGCCACACGGATAAAACTATAACCATTTGAGTGAGGAAAGGTGCCCATAAAATCAATTCCCCAGATATCAAACAATTCGATAACAAGAATGGGTTGTAATGGCATGGAATTTTTTTCTTAATAGGCCACCCATTTTCTGACATCTGGCACGTGCCTTGTAGTGGGCATATGCATCCTTAAACAAGGAAGGCTAATAGAAGCCACACTGTAATACCTTTACTACAATTTTTCTCTCACTAAAGTGACCCCCATAGGCATTTTCGTGGGACATGCTTAGAATACTGGGGATGTCACTCCTAGGGACATATTTTCTTATGATTTGGTCTGCACAATACTTATATAGGCATGGGTTCTCCTAGAAAAATAACTTGATTTGTGAAAAAAATAAGTTTTTATCCATTTTTTTCCAATGGGAAGGGACCCTGCCAATAGCCAAGTAATTTACAATATTGGCAAATCAAGACACAATGGACTGAGTAGCAAACAACTACTCATCAAGGAACAATTAATTGACAGGTGCAGCTGCACATTCATCCAATAAAATTCTAGATAGGTGGTTAGCCACCACATTCTCCACTCCTTTCTTATCCTTGATCTCAAGATCAAACTCCTACAATAGGAGAATCTATCTGATCAGCCTAGGTTTAACATCCTTTTTATCTAATAGGTATTTAAGGGCTGAGTGATCAGTAAACACAATAATTTTAAACCCAAGAAAGTAGGGTCTAAACTTTTCCACAGCAAACACAACAGCTAACAGCTCCTTCTCAGTTGTGGTATAGTTGAGTTAAGCTTCTGTTAATGTTTTGCTTGCATAATAAATCACTACTAGCAACTTATCCTTCCTCTGTCCTAGGACAACACCTATTTCCAGGTCTGATGCATCACACATCAGTTCGAAGGGGAGTGAGTAACCTGGGGCTTGGATTATAGGAGCAGTGGTGAGGAACTTTTTTAAGACCTCAAAGGCCTCAAAGCACTTAGCAGAAAATTCAAATTACACATCCTGATACAGCAGGTGGCATAGTAGCTTTGCAATTCTGCTGAAGTCCTTAATGAACCTCCTGTAGAATCCAGCATGTCCTAAAAATGCTCTAATTTGTTTGACAGTCCTGGGTGGGGGCAGGTGTGAGATCAGGTCCACTTTAGCTTTATCAACCTCCATACCTTTGTGGGAGACCACATGGCCTAATACAATTCCCCGTGTTACTATAAAGTGGCTCTTTTCCCAGCTTAAGACCAAATTGGTCTCTTCACACTTTTGTAAAATCAGGTCAAGGTGACTTAAGCATTGACTAAAGCTGTCCCCATAGACTAAAAGATTATCCATAAAGATTTTCAAGAATTTGTCAATCATATCAGAGAAAATGGCATACATGCACCTCTGAAATGTGGCTGGGCCATTGCACTGTCCAAAAGGCATTCTCCTGTAAGCAAAGGTGCCAATGGGACATGTGAAAGTCGTTTTCTCTTGATTTTGAGGATACACAAGGATTTGGCTATACCCTGAGTATCCATCAAGAAAGCAATAAAATGCCTTCCCAGCCAGTTTGTCTAAAATTTGGTCAATGAAAGGGAGAGGGAAGTGGTCTTTCCTGGTCTTGGAGTTGAATTTTCTGTAATCTATGCAAACTCTCTAACCAGTGGTCTCCCTGGCTGGCATCAACTCCCCAGAATCAGAAGTAATAACTGTTATGCCTGACTTTTTGGGTACCACATGAATAGGTGACTCCCACTCTGAATCTTAAATAGGGTAAATTACCCCTACATCCAACAGTTTTACTATATCTTTCAAGACCACCTCTTGCATGTGAGGATTAAGCTTCCTTTGCATCTCCCTAGAGGGTTTTGAACTCTCTTCCAGGTGAATTTTGTGCATGCAAACTGAGGCGTCAATGGCCCCAAGGTCAGCAATTGTCCAACCCATTGCCTTTTTGTGCTTCTTGAGAACACTCAATAATTCTTCCTCCTGCTCACTAGTGAGAGAGGAAGAGATAATCACTAAAAGCTTTTTGTTTGCCCTAAAAAGACATACTTTAATGTGTCGTGCAGCTGTTTCAGCTCCAGATCAAGGGAACTTTCAATGGAAGGCAACAAAGGTGCCTTGGTGGTTTGAGGAAGGGGCAACAATGTAGGTTTCCAGCTAGAATGCTACACTAGGCCCACAGAAGACTCTATTGTGGTGTTGTCTAACGCCATGAAATCTTGGGCCTCCTCCTTAACCTCACTCCAAAAATTTTTCAAATTCTCAGTAACATTATCCCAGTCCAGCAGATTGGATAATTCATCTTCAGTAAGGTCATCTAGTACATCTATTGCACAGCAGTCCTCAATGTTCATCTGAGGCTACTGGATAGCATTGTACACATTTAACTGGGCCTTTATATTCCCAAAGGTCACCTCCATCACCCCAGACCTGCATTGAATGCAAGCATTGGCAGTGGCCAAGAATAGCCTGCCCAGGATGACAAGAATTGGGGTTTTACTTTTGCAATGGTCCATGTCTAAAATCAAGAAATCAGCAGGTTAGTAGAACTAGTCTACCCCCACCAAAACATCCTCCACCACACCCATAGGTATTCTCTCAGATCTGTCATCCAGTTGGAGCACAATTGGAGTTGGTTTTAGCTCCCCCAAACCTAGCTTCTCATACGCAAAATATGGAAGTAGGTTCACACTGGCTCCCAAGTCTAAAAGGGCTATTTTCCAATGATGCAGGGAATGGTAGGTATCCCTGGATCCTGTAATTTTTTAGGTGTGGCTATGGACAACACTGATTCCACATGTTTCACAGCAAAAACCTTTTGGGACAGTTGCACCCTTGCTTTTCTTTTTCTTGTACAAAGGTTCTTCAAGAATTTGGCATAGGCAAGGACCTGTTTTATAGCATCAAGCAAGGGTAAATTTATCTTGACCTGCTTGAAAGTCTCCATCATTTCCTCCATTTGAGCATTCCCTCGATCAAAAGGGGATGGGCCAGCATGTGCATGAGGAAATGGCAGCTGTGGGACTGCTGGTGCCACAGCTGCATGCCTAGCAACATCATGGTCAAATTTTTATTCTTTTCTCTTTTCTTCATTTATTGTTTGTTGTCGGGGCTCAACATCAGCCCCTTTATTTTGTCCTTACTGCTCCATAGTAGGGGATAAATTCAATCGTTCTTCAACACTCACATTTTTTTCTTTCACATTCTCCATGGTCTCGTCAGCTGCCCTGCTGTTCTTGTTGCCACCTTACAATTATTATATGATTAAAATAGCAAATTAACTGCACAAATTACAACAATGTTGAATCAAGGTGAGCAGCCAGTCCTGCAAGATCTAGGGCTGCTGTAGCAAGTTTTAAAAGGTAAGTAAGGGTATGTCCACGGGGAAATATGTTCTACAGTATGGTAAATCTCTAGATCCAGAGTAGATCTGGCACTCTATCTTAATTTAAACTAAACTAAAGCAGGAAAGAGGAGAGGTTTTATGGTTTTGTCATTTTAACTATAAACTTCAAAAGGAAAATGTTATTGATCAAGCTCTAATCAAACATATAGGTAAGGGGAGATATAGAAAAGATGAAAAATAAAAAGGGTAAAAATAGCAGCTAGGGGTATTGATCTTTCACTGAAAATCAAAGGAATCAAAGGTCTTGTATAGATCTGACTTGCTACAATCCTCCATCTGGCTATAGACAACCCTGTCGACGGGTTATACAAACTTTAGTGAAGTGGTCGACAGGTTAGCTCAATCCTCGCGAGAATGAATGCTGCTTCAGGTAAGTTATCGTTAGGTTGCTTTGTACTACTCGACAAGTTTAGTTGAACCTCACAATAAGTGACTAGATCCTGTCGACTTTATCTATACCTTAAAGTATCCTCTCGACAGGATCCACACATGTACTTCCAACCTCTCGGTAGGTGTTGGAACTTCTCGAGATCTTTATCTTTTCAGCTCAGTACCTCTCGATAGCTTCTTTTACACATGTTCAACCTCTCGACTGCTTCATTCTTTGCCCTCAAAACTTCTCGACGGGTGCTGGGAAGCTCTCGACAGCTTCATGGAACCTCTTGACAACATATTTTTAGTGCTCTCACAGCTGGCACACATCATGGGTGTGTTGTTCTTCCTTTGTTCAACACTCAGCAACCCCTTAGTATGTTTAGACTTTATTTCTTGTAGCTGGACTTGGTCTCCGGCCTTTCCAATTAGGTAGCACAGTGTTTCTTGGGCTCTTTTAAGTTGAAGTCTATATTGAGCTTGCAATTTATTGCTTAACTATAAAATATACTCAAAACACATTATTAGTAAGCTCAAGGGTCCAACAAAGGTCAGGTTAAGAGGTGAAAAATGATATTTTTCACTACTTAACACACCCCCAAACCTAAGTGTTAAGCACTGATTTTGGCCATTTTATACCCCTTTAAACCTGGCTTTTGATAGGACTTACAATATTTAATAATTGTTTTTCGTGTAGTTTTGCAGCAAGGAGTTAATTTTATCCTTAGTGCAATTTTTAGTTAAAAAGCGCCAATAAGGAGAGTTTTTGGAATCAATCCATAGCTGAGAATGAGATGGCTTCAATCCTAGGCACATTGGAGGTGTTTTGAGGATCACCTTTAGCTCAGCAACAGTTTGGGTGGAGCACACAATCAGTTGATTCATCATTTAATGCAGCAGTAGTATACCAGCTCTGATGCATTTAAATCTAGGGAGAAACAACCCATGCACCAATCAGCCATTGCAGCCATGGACTTGAGCAGCAGTGCAACCATATAGTTCGGCCCTCCATGTTGCACCTTATCGAGCAGTTGCATATCTGTACATACATGCTCAATCGAATGCATAGCTCAGCAACACTCCAAGATCAAGCATCAAGTGCAGTGACAGCTAGGCATCTGAAAGAAGCATAAAACTTCAAGTTGTAGCCAGCTACACATTGACAGTTTCAATAAGGAGGACTTGCTGCACACTGGCAGAACACTACAGAAGCTTCATATTAGAGAAATTGCACACTTTCGACAACTCCAAACTGTAGCAGCAATATATGTAGAGTAGCTATGCATTTCAGATGTGTGCATATATATATGATAGAACAACAACAGTACACATGGAAAACCAACCTATCGAAGTGCTGTAGTTATTGCACCTATCGAATGGAACACCTCAGCAGTTAGGAACCTATCGAATGCTTAAAAGAGGCTTCAGTTTTATATCCTATCGAGCAGTGGTTTTATCCTGCCGAATGGTAAAGACTACGACTGAAGTAGAACCTGGCGATAGGTTCTGAAATAAGAAGGGATCCTATTGAGCAGTTGGCTGGAGAACCTGTTGACTAGGATTCACAGCAGAAGACCTCAACCTATCGAGATGCCATGAATACAATAGCTACTGAACCTGTCGAAGTGTTCAAATAGGAGCTTGAACCTATCGATTGGTTGGTAAACTTGACCAGCTGCAGCCAAGTGCATGAACCTATCAAATACCTTACATCTCCATTCAATCCTCACGACTTGCAGATCCATCCTCCCATTTAGCTAAGGCTCCAAACCTCTCGATCAGCAAGCTTCCCCACTTACAGAACCTGTTGAGACCATATGCTCCAACCTCCCACCAATCCTATCGAGACCTTCAAACCTGCAATATCTTCTCATCCTCTCGACAGCCTCCTAACACCTAAAGCAAACCTCTCAACAGCTGTCCATCCCCCCTTACACCTCTCGAGCAGACCTGCACTCCAATCCTGTCGAGGTCTGAAAACTTGCAGCTACAATCCCCTTGAGATTTCACTTCAAGCCCCCATGCACCAACTTATCGACTGGTTCAACAAACTTCAAAGCCATGAACTGCAGCCCTTCACTCTATAACCTGTCGACCAGCTTTGCAGCTGCCATCCTAAACTTGTTAAAATCTTGTATTCTGCAGCTTTTATCCCCTCGACGCCTTACCTAGAGCTGCTATCTACGCTCCATCATCCCGAGCTGCATTTTCTCCACTGCATTGCTAGAACCGCAAGTTTGAATGGCCGCTAAGTTCAGTAGTAGCAGGGGCATTTTGGGGCAGCTGAATAGGCTGATTAATGTGTGAATATGCTTAGTAGTTCAGGCAAATATTTTAAGGGTGCAGATGAAGTTATTTGTGGGTCCCATAAGACAAGATATTCTTGGTTAAACAAGGGGCAGTTTGGGAACTTCAATGCATAGGAAATTTTACACATGGGTGGGAACTAATTTTTGGCGGAAACAAATTAGCTTCAGCTGAGCACAAACAAAACCAGATCCCTATCTCTTCTCTGATTGGTTAGAATGCTTAAATAGGGATTAAGCATCAAAATCTCTCCTCTGATTGGCTGCAATCCAAAGCACACAAATCACTGCAAATGTATAAATAGAACTCCTTGCTGCTATAGTTCCTCAGCAAGGAATCCATAGAATAGTTGTGTTTCTCCTTCGCTCAGTTAGGTTTTAATTTTAGTTTTATTTTTCTATTTTCTTTTCCCCCTTCTCTCCCTAATCCAGCATGTTGGATTAGATCTAAATAAGCAGCCCAAATCTATTTTGTAAGTGTATTTTAAAAGCTTTAAAGAATTTGGGAATAGATCGATGTTACACAGATTGCAGATCCGAGCTCAATATGCTATAAGATTACAGTGATTGTGGTTTTTAAAGGTGATCCCTGGGTTGGATATTCCTATAGATATTAACCTACGAGGGTCTCGTATCCTAGAATCTATAGCATCTGCAATGGTTTTCCTGTTCTGATCAAGACCCTTGGAGCGAAACAATCTCTAGGATGGTCTATGACCATTAAAGTGGACAGATCATAGCCTTAGGATTGCTTCAATTCTCTGATTGAGATTGGATCCTTATACCTCACCTTTGCCAGGATAACCTGGGAAGCTGGGAGCCAGAAAAGAAGATCGTAGCAAATCAGATCTTTACAATGCCTTTGATTCGATTGAGTTATAATAAGAACCAGATCCTGGCTGCCTCTTTCTCACCATTTAATCCTTATTTTTTCATCCATCTTTTAGCTTAGTTTTATTTCAGTTTTGTAGAAATAGATCTAGTGACACTCGAAAAGATCTCTTTCTTCTTAGAATTACCAGATCTACTGCCAGATCTGGAGGTCTACTATTCATCTTTTAGGTTTAGATCACTACTCCTTGTGAGACAAACAATTACTTATCAAAACTTGCTACAAAGGACCCTGTATCTTGCAGGTCTAGGAGATTTTAGTTGTGCTGAATCCATCCCTATTTTACTTTGATTTTATTTTACCTTTACCATTACACAATAAATCAGCACACTGAAAATCTCCAATAAGTTTTTGGCGCCGCTGCCGGGGAGTTTTGATCTAGGTAGTAGATCTGAGTTTTTCATTTTTGTAGATCTTATTTTTATTTTTATTTTGTAGATCTGATTTTTTAGTTTTTATTGTTGTTCTGTTTTAGATTTTTATATTGCATTCCAACTGTTTGATTTAAGGTTTGCTGCAATTTTTGTATAGAAAACCAGCTTTAAACTGCAGCAATTCTGAATTTTCAGAGTTTTTATTCTTTGCCTTTTAGCTAGTTGAATAAATGTTGTTGTAACTCTTTTGTCGTTTTGCCCAAATGAAGCAGTGGCCTGAGGTTTTTTTTTGTTATTGTCACTATGCTTGAATAAGGTACTGCTATAGTTTTTGGATTTTTGTAGATCTAGAGCAGTCGCCAAACGAGGAGCAAATGGATTGCAGTAGGAGCAGGTTTGCTTGTATTTGCATCCCTTTCTCCCTTACATATATTTTCAATTTTTAAATTCTCTAGAACCAGTAGTTCTGCTATGTTTAATGTTTGTTTTGATTATAATTTCTGTTGTCTTTTAGGCATGCTGATTTTACAAAACCAAATAAAAAATAGAAGAAAATGAAATCACAAATAAAAATTTATGTTTCTTATTATTTTTCAGCAATAGTAAATAAGGGCTCTTGTTGAGCCCGGGCTGATCCAAAACACATAAACAATAGAAAATTATCAAAACATAAAAAGTTTCTTTTTAGATGGGCTATTTTTCCTTTGCCTCTATTAATTTCCCCCATGTGGAACTGCTGAGATCATAACCCTTCCTCTTGAGGAATCATGGAAGTTAATGAGCAATAGATCATATGTTGTCCTGCTAATTTAATGGAGCTATTGATTTTATTTTCCTGAAAAAAAATTCACCATTCAATGGATCTCAGTTGTGTAAGAATCCCGTTTTTAATGTGTGCTCCCATGCTTCATTATTTAGAAATTCTTTTTGACTCATATACATCATCAACATAGGGGTCAGTCTTATAATCTTGCTTTTCACTGTATGTTATTCCTATTGATCATTTTAAGAATCACTTAGATTCATAAGTAGCAGATTGGCTTAGGCTTTTGGGTTTTCTTTAGGCTTAGGGGATTTATGATTTGGTCTAGGAATTTTAGTTTAAAAATCTATTTTTCGATTGTTAATTTTCTAAGGTCTTAATTTTACTGATTTTCTATATTTTTGTATGATTATATTCATCTTCTAACTTTGCTTTTCCAGTTTTTTATCTACAATTCTGTTTTTGTATGTTTGTAGCTTTCTATTCAGTTCCTTACTTTGTTTTTATTGTTGTTCTGTTATTAGCAATAGTTTCCTTCCATTTGCATAGTAGTCCTTTTTATTTTTCTGTCCATATATGTAGTTTTTTAGATTTTATTTTGTAGCAGTTCTAACTTTATTTTTACTGATTTTTCTATTTTATCAGTAATTTCCTGCATTTGTATAGCATTTTTTTTCCATTTTCCTTTTCATATATTCAGTTTTTTTTTTAATTTCTGCTGCACATAGCTGCAATTTTTCTACTTAGTTTTTCTTTCTTCTTTTGCCCTGTTGCCCTTAGTTTCTCATTGTGTGGAACATTGAGGACAATGTTCATCTTAGGTTTGGGGGCATGGCAAGTGTGCGAATGAAATGAGTCAATGCTAGTGCAGCCATGTTGAAATTTTTTTGAAAAGAAAGTGATTTCCCACCTTATTTTTGGAAAAAGAGGAAATTAAAAACTTTTTAAAACTGAAATGAGCTGCAGTTTTAACATCTTTCATGAAGCAAATGTCAAAAAATTTCAAAAATTGATGTTTAGTGAACCTGAAATGAGAGAAAACTGTAAGGATACACCCCAGAAAATCTTATGGAAGGCCATACCCAATGAGATTTGGGCCCGAAAAATTTTCTTTGAACAGTGTCTTGGCAATTTTCTCTGCTCTATGGACTGATTGGATCTAGTTTGTCCCACTAGAAGTTAGGCAAATCCAAGTTTAAATAGCCTGACAACATTCATGGCATTGAGGACATGAAGTAAGGCCATCCCTTGAACAGTTTGAGCCTAAAATTTTCCCACCTTTGAGCTGCCCTTGATACACACCATTTGAGCCTTAAAAATCTCAGTTTTTCTTTGATAAAAACCAGAAAATTTAACCCCAAAACCCCTTGACCTATTTCAGTTCACTCTCGATCTGAGAAATCAGCAAAAAGGAGAAGTAAGGTTAGAGGAGTAAGGTTTAAAATTTGGTTGAAAGAGAAGGAAGCACATTTGGTGGTATTGTTGCATTCCAGCCCATAAAAAGAAAAATGGAGAAAAATACTAAAAGAAAAACATACAAAAATGAAAAGAAAAAACAGAAAATCAAAGAAAAGGAATGAGAAAGCAAAGTCATTTCATTGAAAGAGTGAAAAGAGGATTAGAAACTAGCCACTTCAAATCTAAAAATTCAAGAAGTAGATGGAATTGTGCTGAAATGAAGAAGGTGTTGTCTAGACCACCTCCTTATCCTTATTGATTTCTCAATTTGAATCCTTTTTACCCCTTTATTCTTTTACAAATTTCACCCATAAGCCACATTACAACCTAATAAAAAGTCTTTACTGATCTGAAATTGATAGAGTTGTCATGTGGAGATGAGGATCTGTTTGATCTATGGTGAAAAGAGTTAGAAATTTCAGAAATTAGAGCAATGCCTATGCTCATGCTTGCAGCCCTATTTGAGGGCTGTAATTGCTCTTGAGCTGTGTGAAATGTTACACCCTTCTATTTTTGTTGTGAGTGACAGCCCTGGTAAGACTTGGGTCTGAAATTCAATCTGGTTGGGGCATTATCAAAACAGAATTTTTAAATTGAAGGCGAGCTCTGCATTAATTTTCACGCACAACGCATTGACATGAACTGATTGATGATAAAAGAATTACAACAGAATTTCAGGTTTTAAACTGATGATTTTTCTGCTGAAAACCCTCTAAAAATGAATGAATATGGTGTGGAATTTAGTTTATTGGATTTAAACTCTGTTTAACATGTTGCATAAGTATTATCTATTTTTATTGGAGAAGTTTGCGGGTACCTTCACTGAAAACCCTCAAGAGACTCCACTCCTCCACTAGGGATCACCTAGGGATTTAAAAGGCTCGGTGCATGTGGAAAATGCACCCGTGTTCCCTACGAAAGTGGCATTTAATTTCATAGGTTAATTGTTTTAAAATTCACTTTGCTCGAGGACTAGCAAAGGTTATGTTTGGGGGTGTGTTAAACACTGATTTTTGCCACTTTCTACACTCTTAAACTTCTCTTTTACTAGGACCTAAAGTGTTTAATAATTGTTCTTAGTGTTGTTTTGCAGCAAGGAATCCATAGAATAGCTGTGTTTCTCGTTCGCTCATTTAGGTTTTAATTTTCTATTTTCTTTTCCCCCTTCTCTCCCTAAGCCAGCATGTTGGATTAGATCTAAATAAGTAGCCCATGTCTGTTTTGTATGTGTATTTTGAAAGCTTCAAAGAATTTTGGAATAGATCGATGTTGCTTAGATTGCTGATCCGAGCTCAATATGCTGTAAGATTACAGTGATTGTGGTTTTTAAAGGTGATTCTAATATATATTTCACTTTTTCATATTTGTTTTTCTTGGGTTGGATATTCCTGTAGATGTTAGCCTACGAGGGTCTCGTATCCTCGGATCTACAGCACCTGCAATGGTTTTCCTGTTCTGATCAAGACCCTTGGAGCGGAACAATCTCTAGGATGGTCTGTGACCATTAAAGTGGACAGATCAAGACCCTTGCAGTTTTTATATAGAAAACTAGTTTTAAAATTGCATAAATTCTGATTTTCCTGAGTTTTTACTTTATGCCTTCTAGATGTTTGAATAAATGCTGCTGTAACCCTTTGCATTTTTTTCAAAAATGAGGCTGCAATATGAGTTTTTCTTTTCATTTTTGTCAATATTCTTGAATAAGGTACTGCTGCAGTTTTTTTAGATTTTTGCAAATCTGGAGCAGCTGCCAAACAAGGAGCATCTGGATTGCAGTAGGAGCAGATCTGCCTGAGTTTGCATCCCTTTCTCCTTGCATTTATTTTTCAATTTTTAAATTCTTGAGAACCAATAGTTTTGCTATGTTTGATGTTTGTTTTGATTATAATTTCTGCTATCTTTTAGGCATGCTGATTTTTTTTTACAAAACCAAATACAAAAATAAAAGAAAATGTAAACACAAATAGACATTTCTGATTTGTTTTCTTATTAATTTTCAGCAGTAGTAAATAAGGGCTCTTGTAGAGCCCAGGTTGATCAAAAACACATAAAAAGTAAAAAATTATAAAAACATAAAAAATTTTCTTTCCAGATGGGCTGCTTTTCCTTTGCCTCTATTCATTTCCCCCATCTGGAACTGCTGAGATCATGACCCTTCATCTTGAGGAATCATGGAGGTTAATGAGCAATAGATCATATGTTGTCCTGCTAATTTAATGTAGCTATTGATTTTATTTTTCTACAAGATTTGTCACCATTATATGGATCTCAGCTGTGTATGAATCCCGTTTTTAATGTGTGCTCCCATGCTTCATTATTTAGAAATTCTTTTTGACTCATACACATCATCAACATAGGGGTCAGTCTTATGAATCTTGCTTTTCACTGTATGTTATACCTGCTGATCATTTTGTAAAATTCACATAAATTCATAAGCAGTGATGAACCTGCTATAGGGTAGCCTTGATAGGACTTGTACTTCCAGATTGTGTCTTGCACATAGGTGACTCAGAGTTTTCTTTTAGGATTTTCTTTTTTTTTTAGGAATTTTAGTTTAAATTCTGTTTTTAGATTGTTGATTTCTCTTTCTTAGGTTTAAGGTGTCCTAGCTTTACTGATTTTCTACATTTTTTCAGTGATTATAGTTAGTTTCTAACTTTGTTTTTTCTATTCTTGCCTCTGAAATTCTATTTTTATATCTGCATTTTATTTTTTTTGAAGTTTTGTAGTCAGCTCCTTACTTTGTTTTAACTATTTTTCTGTTATTAGCATTCGTTCCCTTTCATTTTCATAGCAGTTCTAGCTTTATTTTACTATTTTTTCTATTTTATCAGTAATTTCCTGCATTTGTATTGCATCTTTTCCATTTTCCTGCTCATATATTTAGTTTTGTTTTTTTTATTTTCTGCTGCTCATAGCTGTAATTTTTCTACTTAGTTTTTCTTCTTTTACCCTTCTGCACCTAGTTTCTCATTGTGTAGAACATTGAGGACAATGTTCATCTTAGGTTTGGGGGCATGGCAGGTGTGCCAATAAAATGAGTCAATGCTAGTGCAGCCATGTTGAAAAAGTTTTTGAAAAGAAAGTGATTTCCCACCTGATTTTTGGAAAAAGAGGAAATTAAAAACTTTTTAAAACTAAAATGAGCTGTAGTTTTAACATCTTTCATGAAGCAAATGTCAAAAATTTTCAAAAATTGATGTTTAGTGAACCTGAAATGAGAGAAAATTGTAAGGATACACCCCAGAAAATCTGATGGACGGCCATACCTAGTGAGATTTAGGCCTGAAATTTTTTCTTTGAAGAGTGTCTTGGCAATTTTCTCTGCTCTATGGACTGATTGGATCTAGTTTTTCCCACTAGAAGTTAGGCAAATTCAAGTTGAAATAGCTTGATAGCATTCATGACATTGAGGACATGAAGTAAGGCCATCCCTTGGACAGTTTGAGCCTAAAATTTTCTCACCTTTGAACTGCCCTTGATACACACCATTTGAGCCTTAAAAATCCCAATTTTTTCTTTGATAAAAGCCAGAAAATTTAAACCCAAAAACCCCTTGACCTATTTCTATTCACTCTCGATCTGAGAAATCAGGAAAAAGGAGGAGAAGTGAGGTTAGACGAGCAAGCTTTAAAATTTGGTTGAAAGAGAAGGAAGCACATTTTGTGGTTTTGTGGCATTCCAACCCATAAAAGAAGAAAATAGAGAAAAATACAAAAGCAAACGCATACAAAAAGAAAAAACAGATGAGAAAAATAAAAAGAAAAGGAATGAGAAAGAGAAGCCATTTCATTGAAAGACTAAAAAGAGGATTAGGAACTGGCTACTTCAAATCTGAAATTTCAAGAAGTAAATGGAATTGTGCCAAAATAGAGAAGGTGTCATGACCACCTCTTTACTTTACTGATTTCTCAATTTTCTATCCCTCCTTACCCCTTTATCCTTTTACAAATTTCACCCATAAGCCACATTACAACCCAATAAAAAGACCTTACTAATCTAAAATTGATTGAGCTGTCATGTGGAGAAGAGAATTTGTTTGATCTATGGTGAAAAGAGTTAGAAATTTTCAGAAATTAGAGTAATGCCTATGTTCATGCTTGTAGTCCTATTTGAGGGCTTAACATGATGCACCCTTCTATTTTTATTTGAGTGACAGCCCCGACAAGATTTGGGTCTAAAATCAAATTTGGTTGGGGCATTATCAAAATAGAATTCTTAAATTGAAAGTGAGCTCTGCATTAATTTTTAGGCGCAATGCCTTGACATGAACTGATTGATCATGAAGGAATTATAATAAAATTTCAGGTTTTAAACTGATGGTTTTTCTGCTGAAATTCCTCTAAAAATGGATGAACATGGTGTGGAACTTATTTTTCACTTGAACTCTATTTTAGCATGCTATATGAGTATTAGCTGATTTTATTGGAGAAGTTTGGGGATACCTTCACTAAAAACCCTCAGGAAACTCCACTCCTCCACTAGGGATCACCTAGGGGTTTAAAAGGCTTGGTGCATGTGCCTAATGCACCCATGTTCCCTTTGAAAGTGGCATTAAATTTCATAGGTTAGTTGTTTTAAAATTCACTTCGCTCGAGGACTAGCAAAGGTTAGGTTTGGGGGTGTGTTAAGCACTGATTTTTGCCACTTTCTACACCTTTAAACCTGGCTTTTGATATGACTTTGAGTGTTTAATACTTGCTTTTAGTGTTGTTTTATAACAAGGAGTTAATTTTGTCCTTAGTGCACTTTTCCATTAAAAAGCACCAATAAGGAGAGTTTTTGGATAAATTCACAGCTGAGAATGAGAGATGAATGGCTAGGCACATTGGAGGTGTTTTGAGGGTCACTTGCAGCTCAGCAGCAGGTTGGGTTTGATAGCCAATGTTGAACCTGTCAAGCAAATGAAGAATTGAAGCTACAGGTTTATCAAGTGTGCAAGACAGGTAGACCACCTTTCACTCAGCCAATCTGTCAAAGAGTGAGAAAGGGATTTCAGCATGGTGAAGCCTCAATGTATTCAGCACCTTGATCGGAGGACACAACAGATATATCGGGTGCACCACCTTGCAGCAGAAGAAAATGCAACAGCATCAACAAGTGCATTGGTGCACATCCAGCTAAGAGCTTGAAGAGTGCAAGTCCATTGTAGCTGCAGCTAACCACATGAATAATTATAGCTTCAACTTCATTTGTAGCCCCCTTCCCATCGAGCAACAACCTTGAAACCCCCTCAAACCTCTCGACCTCAGCCTCCCATTGATCTCCTCGAGCAGCTTGTAAATGCAGCACCTTCTCGAAAGCTTCAAGCTCCCATGCAGCTAAAGCTATCGAGCACTTCAGCTATAGCTCCCATTCACCTTTAAACCTATCGAGGCCATGCTCCAGCCCCTTAAACCTGTCGACCATGTGAGCATTGTGCCTGTCAATAGCATAGAGCAGCAGCCTCTAAATACTTTGAAACCTATCGACAGGTATAGCATATGAACCTCACGACAGCTTCAACAAGCCTTCCCTTCAGCAAACATGTCGACTGGTTCAGCACTCAAACCTATCGACCATCTTCTGGAAAGCCTCACCAAAACATGTCGACAGGTGCAACTCCCAATCCTGTCGATACCTTGCTGCATTCCTCCCATCACCCTCTCGACTTGTGTAGGCTCCCCATTCTACAAACCTATCAATCTAGCCTCCAAACCTATCGAGTACTTGCACCAAACCACCAACCTGTCGACTACATCCTAGCACCCTTCATCTACAATCCTCACGACAGCTTAGTAGAGATCTACACCCATGCAGCCTTACACCTCTTGAGCAGACCTGCACTCCAATCCTGTCGAGAATGCACTCCCCAGCTACCTATCAAGCATATCTGCAACCTCCTCCTTGATCCTCTCGAAATACACGGTGCTTACAC
Organism: Chloranthus sessilifolius; assembly: GCA_021018995.1. Lineage (NCBI taxonomy): Eukaryota > Viridiplantae > Streptophyta > Magnoliopsida > Chloranthales > Chloranthaceae > Chloranthus > Chloranthus sessilifolius. The sequence goes on along the minus strand of CM037585.1, from coordinate 90,828,154 downwards.
CTCCAAACCTCTCGACGGCCTCCAGCACCATACATCCTCCCAGCAACCTGTCGAGATCTGCAAACCTGTAGCCCAGTTGTATATATATACATATGTCGACATCTTCAGTCGGCCATTAAAGCTGCTCCACATTTAGCGAACAGATCTCTTTTCTGCACTTTTTAAACCTCTCGAAGCAGTAGCCTTCACCGATCGACACCTCCAGCTCCAAGCACTTTCATCCTATCGAGCTCCACCACCAAACCTCTCGATAAGCATCTACATGCGCAAATATATTCAGCAGTTGGGCAAAGGCTGCAGCTGAAGTTCTCATTGGTCGGTAGGGGCAAATATGAGAACCCCAAGGCATGGAGGAGTTCTGCACATGGGCATGGATATAGGAATTACTCAGCAAAATATATTTTGTGGTTGGCAAGGGCAGATTTGGAACTTCAATGCAAAGGAAATTCTGCACATGGGTGTGAACTGATTTTTGGAGGGAATGCAAGTTAGCTTCAACTGGGCACAAACAAAACCAGATCCATATCTTTTCTTTGATTGGCTGAAATGCTAAAACAAGATTAAGTTTAAATTGAAATTCTCTTCTCTGATTGGCTGCAATCCAAAGAACACAGATCACTACAAATGTATAAATAGAACTCCTTGCTACTGTAATTCCTCAGCAAGGAATCCATAGAATAGTTGTGTTTCTCCCTCACTCATTTAGGTTTTAATTTTAGTTTTATTTTTCTATTTTCTTTTTCCCCTTCTCTCCCTAATCCAGCATGTTGAATTAGATCTAAATTAGCAGGCCAGATCTGTTTTATAAGTATATTTCGAAAGATTCAAAGAATTTGGGAATAGATTGATGTTGCCCAGATTGTAGATCCAAGCTTAATATGTTGTAAGATTACAGTCATTGTGGATTTTAAAGCTGATTCTAATCTATATTTCACTTTTTCATATTTTTTTTCCCTGGGTTGGATATTCCTGTAGATGTTAGCCTACGAGGGTCTCGTATCTTGGCATCTACAGCATCTGTAATAGTTTTCCTGTTCTAATCAAGACCCTTGAAGCGGAACAATCTCTAGGATGGTCTGTGACCATTACAGTGGACAGATCATAGCCTTAGGATTGCTTCAATTCTCTGATTGAGATTGGATCATTATACCTCACCTCTGCCAGGATAACCTGGGAAGCTGGGAGCCAGAAAAGAGGATTGCAGCAAATCAGATCTATACAATGCCTTTGATTCGATTGAGTTACAATAAGAACCAGGTCCTGGCTGCCTATTTCTCACCATTTGATCCTTATTTTTCCATCCATCTTCCTCCATCTTTTCGTTTAGTTTTATTCCAGTTTTGTAGAATTAGATCTAGTGACACTCGAAAAGCTCTCTTTCTTCTTAGAATTACAAGATCTGTAGTCAGATCTGGAGGTCTACTATACACCTTATAGGTTTAGATCACTACTCCCTGTGGGACAAACTCTTACTTATCAAAATTTGCTACAATGGACCTTGTATCTTGTAGGTCTAGGATATTTTACTTGTGCTAAATCCATCCTTTATTTTACTTTGATTTTATTTTACTTTTACATTACATAATAAATCAGCACACTGGATTTCCCCAACAAGTTTTTGGCGCCGCTACTGGGGAGTTTTAATCTAGGTAGTAGCTCTGAGTTTTTCATTTTTGTAGATCTAACTTTTATTTTGTAGATCTGATTTTTTAGTTTTTATTGTTGTTCTATTTTTTTTTTTTATATTGCATTCCAACTGTTTGATTTAAGGTTTGCTACACTTTTTGTATAGAAAATCAGTTTTAAACTGCAGCAATTCTGAATTTTTTGAGTTTTTATTCTTTGCCTTCTAGTTATTTGAATAAATGTTGTTGTCACTCTTTTATCTTTTTGCAAAAATGAGGCAATGGCCTGAGTTTTCTCTTTGTTCTTGTCACTATACTTGAATAAGGTACTGCTACAGTTTTTAGATTTTTGAAGATCTGGAGCAACCGCCGCCAAACAAAGAGCATCTAGATTGCAGCAGGAGTAGATCTACTTGAGTTTGCATCCCCTTCTCCTTTGCATTTATTTTCATTTTTTTTTTCTTGAGACCCAGTAGTTTTGCTGTGCTTTGATGTTTGTTTTGATTATAATTTCTGCTATCTTTTAGGCATGCTGATTTTTCTTTTTTTTTTTAACAAAACTAAATACAAAAATAAAAGAAAATGTAAACACAAATAGAAAATTTCTAATTTGTTTCTTATTATTTTTCATCCATAGTACATAAGGGCTCTTGTGAAGCCCAGGCTAATCAAAAAACCACATAAAAAAAAAAGAAGTAAAAAAAACTATAAAATCATAAAAAATTTCTCTAGATGGGTTGTTTTCCTTTTCCTTTAGTCATTTTCCCCCATCTGGAACTGTTGAGATCATGGCTTTAATTTTGAGGATTCATGAAGAATGATGAGCAATAGATCATAATTTGTTCATAAAATTTAATGGAGCCATTGAATTTATTTTCCTTCAAGATTTTTTACCTATAATGGATCTCAACTGTGTATGAATCCCGTTTTTAATGTGTGCTCTCATGCTTCATTATTTAGAAATTCTTTTTGACTCATACACATCATCAACATAGGGGTTAGTCTTGTGAATCTTGCTTTTCACTGTAGGTTATACCTGTTGACCATTTTGTAAAATTCACATAGATTCATAAGCAATGATGAACCTGCTATAGGTTAGCCTTGATACGACTTGTACTTCCTAATTGTGTCTTGCACATAGGTGACTCAGAGTTTTCTTTTAGGATTTTCTTTTTTAGGAATTTTAGTTTAAATTTTGTCTTTAGATTGCTGATTTCTCTTTCTTAGGTTAATCTGTCCTAGTTTTATTGATTTTTTGCATTTTTTATAGTTAGTTTCTAACTTCGTTTTCCTATTTTTTTATCTACAACTCTGTTTTTGTATCAACACTCTTCTATTTTTTATAGCTTTATATTCAATTCCTTACTTTGTTTTTACTATTTTTCTATTATTAGCAATAGTTTCCTTTCATTTGCATAGCAGTTCTTTTATTTTTCTGTCCATATATGCAATTTTTATATTTTATTTTATAACAGTTCTAGCTTTGTTTTGTTGTTTTTTATGTTTTATCAGTAATTTCCTGCACTGGTATAGCATTGTTTCCATTTTCTTGCTCATATATTCAGTTTTGCATTTTTATTTTCTGCTGCATATAGTTTAGATTTTTCTGCTTATTTTTCTTTCTTCTTTTACCCTGCTGCCCCTGGCTACTTAGTGTGTAAAACATTGAGGACAATGTTCATCTTAGGTTTGGGGGTATGGCAGGTGTGCCAATGAAATAAGTTAATGCTTTGTGCAGCAATGTTTAAGAAAATGTTTGAAAATAAAGTGATTTCCCACCTGATTTTTAGAAAAAGAGGAAATTAAAAACTTTTTAAAACTGAAATGAGCTGTAGTTTTAACATTTTTCATGAAGCAAATGCCAAGAATTTTAAAAAATTGATGTTTAGTGAACCTGAAATGAGAGAAAACTGTAAGGATACACCCCAGAAAATCTGATGGAAGGCCATACCCAGTGAGATTTGGGCCTGAAAATTTTCTTTCAAGAGTTTCTTGGCAATTTTCTCTGCTCTATGGACTGACTGGATCTAGTTTTGCCCACTAGAAGTTGGGCAAATCCAAGTTGAAACAGCTTAACAACATTCATGACATTAAGGACATGAAGTAAGGCCATCCCTTGGATAGTTTTAGCCTAAAATTTTCTCAACTTTAAAAGTCCCTTGATACACACCATTTGAGCCTTGAAATTCCCAATTTTCTTTGATAAAAACTAGAAAATCTGAATCCAAAACCTCAATGACCTGATACAGCCTGACCCTCACTCTGAGATTTCAGAAGGTAAAGGTGAAGGAATGGAAGAAGGTAGAGCCAGTTTGATGTTTGGTTGAGAAAGAGAAAAACATATTTGGTGGTATTGTGGCATTCCAACACATAAAGAAAAAGAAAAATGGAGGAAAAGAAGAAAATAAAAAGCATACAAAAAGAAAAAACAAAAAAAAAACAAAAAAAAAAGTGAAAGAACGAGAAAGAGAAGTCATTTCATTGAAAGATTGAAAAGATGATTAGAAACTGGCCACTTCAAATCTAAAAATTCGAGAAGTAGATGAAATTGTGCTGAACTGAAGAAGATGTGTGCACCACCTCCTTACCTTGTTCATTTCTCAAATTTGAAACCTTTTTACCCCTTATTTCTTTTACAAATTTCACCCATAAGCCACATTACGACCCAATAAAAAGACCTTATTGATCTGAAATGGATTGAGTTGTCATGTGAAGATGAGGATTTGTTTAATCTATGGTGAAAAGAGTTAGAAAATTTCAGAAGTTAGAGCAATGCCTATGCTCATGCTTGCAGTCCTATTTGAGGGTTGTAACTACTCTTGAGCTGTGTGAAATGATGCACCCTTCTATTTTTGTTGTGAGTGACAACCCTGGTAAGACTTAGGTCTGAAATCCAATTTGTTTGGGGCATTTTCAAAATAGAATTCTTAAATTAAAGGTGAGCTCTGCATCAATTTTCAGGCACAATGCCTTGACATGAACTGATTGATGATAAAGGAATTATAGCAGAATTTCAGGTTTTGAACTGATAATTTTTCAGCTAGGAATCCTGTAAAAATTGAATGGACATGGTGTGGAATTTATTTTATTTCACTTAAATTCCATTTTAGCATGTTGCATGAGTATAAGCTGATTTTATTGGAGAAGTTTGGGGGTACCTTCACTAAAAACCCTCAGGAGACTCCACTCCTCCACTAGGGATTACCTAGGGGTTTAAAAGGCTTGGTGCATGTGGCAAATGCACCCGTGTTCCCTACCAAAGTGGCATTTAATTTTATAGGTTAGTTGTTTTAAATTTCACTTTGCTCGAGGACTAGTGAAGGTTAGGTTTGGGGGTGTGTTAAGCACTAATTTTGGCCATTTTATACCCTTTTAAACCTGACTTTTAATAGGACTTAGAGCATTTAATAATTGTTTTTAGTGTTGTTTTATAGCAAGGAGTTAATTTTATCCTTAGTGCAGTTTTCAGTTAAAAAGCGCCAATAAGGAGAGTTTTTGGAATCAATCCACAGCTGAGAATGAGATGGCTTCAATCCTAGGCACATTGGAGGTGTTTTGAGGATCACTTTCAGCTCACCAGCAGTTTGGGTGGAGCACACAATCAGTTGATTCATCATTTAATGCAGCAGTAGTATACCTGCTTTGATGCATTTAAATCTAGGGAGAAACAGCCCTTACAATAATCAACCACTGTAGCCATGGACTTGCGCAGCAGTGCACCCATATAGTTTGGCCCTCCATGTTGCACCTTATCGAGCAGTAGCATATCTGTACATATATGCTCAATCGAATGCACAGCTAAGCAGCACTCCAAGATCAAGCATCAAGTCCAGTGATAGCTAGGCAGTTGAAAGAAGCATAAAACTTCAAGCTGTAGCTAGCTGCACATTGACAGTTTCAGCAAGGAGGACTTGCTGCACACTGGCAACACACTACAGAAGCTGCATATTAGAGAAATTGCACACTTTCGATAGCTCCAAACTACAGCAGCTATATATGTGGAGTAGCTGTGCATTTAGTTGTATGTATTTAAATATGATAGAACAGCAGCAATACACATGGAAAACCAACCTATCGAAGTGCTGCAGTTATTTCACCTATCGAATGGAACTCCTCAGCAGCTAGGAACCTATCGAATGATTAAAAAAGGCTTCAGTTTTATATCCTATCAGGCAGTGGTTTTATCCTGTCGAATGGTAAAGACTATGGCTGAAGTAGAACTAGGCGATAGGTTCTGAAATAAGAAGGGATCCTATCGAACAGTTGGATGGAGAACCTGTTGACTAGGATACACAACAGAAGCAGTCAACCTATCGAGATGCATTGAATACAACAGCTACTGAACCTGTTGAAGTGTTCAAATAGGAGCTTGAACCTATCGACTGGTTGGTAAACTTGACTAGCTGTAGCCAAGTGCATGAACCTATCGAATGCCTTGCATCTCCATTCAATCCTCACGACTTGCAGATCCATCCTCCCATTCAGCTAAGGCTCCAAACCTCTCGATCAACAAGCTCCCCCAGAACCTGTCCAGACCCTAAGCTCCAACCTCTCACCAATCCTATCAAGACCCTCAAATCTGCAATATCCTCTCATCCTCTCGACAGCCTCCTAGCACCCAAAGAAAACCTCTCAACCACTGTCCATCCTCCCTTACACCTCTCGAGCATACCTGCACTCCAATCCTGTCGAGGTCTGAAAACCTGCAGCTACAATCCCCTCGAGATTTCCCTTCAAGCCCCCATGCACCAACCTGTCGACTGGTTCAGCAAACCCTTCACTCTATAACCTGTCAACCAGCTTTGCAGCTGCCATCCTAAACTTGTCGATATCTTATATTCTGCAGCTTTTATCCCCTCGACACCTTACCTAGAGCTGCTGTCTCCACTCCATCATCCCGACCTTCATTTTCTCCACTGCATTGCTAGAACCGCAGGTTTGAATGGCCACTAAGTTCAGTAGCAGCAAGGGCAGTTTGGGGCAGCTGAATAGGCTGATTAATGTGTGAATATGCTCAACAGTTCGGGCAAATATTTTAAGGGTGCAGATGAAGTTATTTTTGGATCTCATAAGAAAAGATATTCTTGGTTAAATAAGGGGCAGTTTGGAAACTTCAATGCACAGGAAATTCAGCACATGGGTGTGAACTAATTTTTGGCGAGAAAAAATTAACTTTAGCTGGGCAAAAACAAAACCAGATCCTTATCTCTTCTCTGATTGGTTGGAATGCTTAAACAGGGATTAAGCATCAAAATCTCTCCTCTAATTGGCTGCAATCCAAAACACACGAATCCCTACAAATGTATAAATAGAACTCCTTGCTGCTGTAGTTCCTCAGCAAGGAATCCATAGAATAGCTGTGTTTCTCCTTCGCTCATTTAGGTTTTAATTTTAGTTTTATTTTTCTATTTTCTTTTCCCCCTTCTCTCCCTAATCCAGCATGTTGGATTAGATCTAAATAACCAGCCCAGATATTTTTTATTAGTGTATTTTGAAAGCTTCAAAGAATTTGGGAATAGATCGATGTTGCACAGATTGCAGTTCCGAGCTCAATATGCTGTAAGATTATAGTGATTGTGGTTTCTAAAGGTGATTCTAATCTATATTTCACTTTTTCATATTTGTTTTCCCTGGGTTGGATATTCCTATAGATGTTAGCCTTCGAGGGTCTCTTATCCTGGCATCTACAACAACTGCAATGGTTTTCCTGTTCTGATCAAGACCCTTGGAGCGGAACAATCTCTAGGATGGTCAGTGACCATTAAAGTGGATAGATCATTGCTTTAGCATTGCTTTAATTCTTTAATTGAGATTGGATCCTTATACCTCACCTCTGCCAGGATAACCTGAGAAGCTAGGAGCCAGAAAAGAGGATTATAGCAAATCAGATCTATACAATGCCTTTGATTCGATTGAGTTACAATAAGAACTAGATCCTGGCTGCCTATTTCTCACCATTTGATCCTTATTTTTTCATCCATCTTCCTCCAACTTTTAGGTTAGTTTTATTTTAGTTTTTTAGAATTAGATCTAGTGACACCCGAAAAGCTCTCTTTCTTCTTAGAATTACCAGATCTTGAGGTCTACTATACACCTTTTAGGTTTAGATCACTACTCTCTGTGGGACAAACTCTTACTTATCAAAACATGCTACAAAGGACCCTATATCTTACAGGTCTAGGAGATTTTAGTTGTGCTGAATTCATCCCTGTTTTACTTTAATTTTATTTTACCTTTACCATTACACAATAAATCAGCACACTGAAAAGCCCCAACACTAAGCTTTGCTAGTCCCTGAGCAAAGGAGAAAGTGAAAATAACTAACCTAGAAAATTAAATGCCACTTTCGTAGGGAACACGGGTGCATTTGGCACATGCACCAAGCCTTTTAAACCCCTAGGTGATCCCTAGTGGAGGAGTGAAGTCTCCTGAGGGTTTAAAGTGATGTTACCCACAAACTTCTCCAATAAGGTCAGTTAATAATAGTGTAGCATGTTAAAACAAAATTCAAGCAATATAAAATTCATCCCACACCTTGACCATTTAGTTTTTTAGAGGATTCTCAGCAAAAACATGACAGTTTAAAACTAAAATCTTGTTGTAATTTCTTCACAATCAATCAGCTCATGTCAAGGTATTTTGTATGAAAATTAATGCAAAGTCTACCCTCAAATTTGAGAATCATGGTTTGGATAGTACCCCTATCAATCCTAATTTCCGACCCAAAACTCACCAGGGCTGTTACTCTGAATACAAGTAGAAGGGTATATAAATTCACACAGCTCAAGAGCAGTTACAGCCCTCAAATAGGTCTGTAAGCATGAGCATAGGCATTGCTCCAATTTCTGAAATCTCTAACTCTTTTCACCATAGATTAAACAGATTCTCATCTCCACATGACAGCTCAATCAATTTTCAGATCAATAAGGTATTTTTATTGGGTTGTAATGTGGCTTATGGGTGAAGTTTATAAAGAATAAAAGGGTGGAATGGAATTCAAAATTGAGAAATCAGTAAAGTAAGGAGGTGACATGTACACCTTCTTCATTTCAGCAGTCTTCATTTTCTTTGAATTTTCAGAGCCATAGTGGCCAGCTTTTTTTCTCTTCACTTTCAAAATATCCAATGAAGTGACTTCTCTTTCTCACTCTTATTTTTTTATTTTTATTTTTTTTCTTTTTATATTCTTTTTCTCTTTTTATTTTTCTCTATATTTGTATTGGCTAGAATGCCACAACTATACATCATACTTGCCTTCAACTGTATTTTCTTCATTCTTCACCAAATTGTCAAACCTTGCTCCTTCAACCTCACTTCTCCTATTTCTTGATTTCTCAGGTTGAGGGTGAACTGAAACAGGTCAAGAGGTTTTGGGTTCAAATTTTTTGGTTGTTGTTAAAGAAAATTGGGATTTTTAAGGCTCAAAAGGTGTATATCAAGGGCAGTTTTTGAGCTCAAACTATCCAAAGGATGCCCTTACTTCATGTCCTCAATGCCCTGAATGCTATCAAGCTGTTTCAACTTGGATTTACCTAACTTCTAGTGAGCAGAGCTAGGTTCAATCAGTCCTTAGGGTGGAAAAAATTGCCGAGCACTCTTTAAGAAAAAAATTTCAGGCCCAAATCTCACTAGGTATAGTCTTTCATTAGACTTCTAGGGTATATCCTCACAATTTCCTCTCATTTCAAGTTCACTAAGCATTCATTTTTTGAAAAATTCTTTATATTTGCTTCATGAAAATGTTAGAATTATAACCTGTTCTAATTTTAAAAAGTTTTAAATTTCCTTTGAGTAAAATATCAAGTGTGAAATTATTTTATTTCCTCAATTTCTGTTAAAAACTTGTTGCACTATCATTAACTATCCATTGGCAAGCTGCCACACCCCCAAACCTATGAGGAGCAGTGTCCTCACTGCTTGAAAGATAGGGAAATGTGCAGCAAGAGAAAAAGAAAAACAGAGAAATAAGGACATAAAATACACAACTAACCTGCAACTAAAGAAAGAACATCAATACACAAACAAGATAATAGCTAGTAGGAAGCAAAACACACAAATGAGCAAAATTTTTATATTAACACTAAAATATGCAAAATGTAAGAGAGTTTTCTACAAGAAATAAGGTAAAAATATCCTAACTGTACAACTCTAAACATGACTCTATACATCCTACTCAGAATCAGGACCTGAGTCAGAGCTAGATGGGGGCATTGGCTCCCAACCATATTTGGCAACTATCTCGTTATACCCAACTCTCGACTTCGCCTTCCTTTGCAATTTTTCAGCTTGCTTCTTAGCCTTGGTCTTTCCTTTTGTGGTAGTTGCCTCATCAGACTGGGCAGCTAACTCTCCCTCTTCTTTTTATAGGGTAGGCTCAACTGCTTGGGCAGGCTGACCAGTAGTCAAGATGGCAATTTTACGTTCAAGGATTTCAATCTTCTTCACAAATAGTGTAACACCGGTGTCATACAATTCCTGGGCTTCCTTGTTTCTAGCTTTGGAGGCAGCCAACCTCTCCTCTAATCCATCAGCTCTTGATTTCTCAGCGGCTGTAATAAGCTTTTTAGCTTCATAGTGGAGTAAAATGGTTTTCCAGCCCTTGGATATCTTTGATATTTCTCAGTTATAGTCCACAATCATTTGCTCAATCTTTGCTTTATAGGGTATCTCAATAGATTGGCGGAGAGCAGCCATTCCTCACACAACATCCCTCTTTAGGTAAGGGCTTTGTTTCATGATATGGAGGAGGGTGGAGTATGGAGGGGAGTGGGGAAAAGAAGAGGTAGGGAGTATGGGTTGAGGAGTTTGAGATTTAAGAACTGGGTAAGTTGGGGTTTGGATTAGGTCCTCCACATCTGTGGTAGCATCAGAGCTAGCTACCACAGGTGGGAGGTTAGGTTGGGATTGTGACAGAGATAGGGGAATGATGGTAGGTTGGATATGGTCAGGCTGGGGTTCTGGTTCAGTTTGAGTGGAGTGATCAATGTAGCTTGGAGGGGTTCTGGATGGTTGGTGGGGAGGTTGGGTTAAAAGTGTTAAGGTGGAGTGGATGGCTTGGAGGCTAGTTGGCAGGGAGGATTGATTTTGAAGTGTGGAGTTTATGGCTTGAAGTGTGGCCACAATTGATGATTGGGATTGGTTGTTGGCTATTACTTGGGATTGTAGGGAAAGTAAAAGTTGAAGGATGTGGGGTAAAGGGTCAGGTGTGATAGGGGTTGTGGGTTGGATTGGTGGAATTGGTGAAAATGGAGAAGTGTGGGTATGGGTAAAAGGTGGGGTGGATGAATGGGTATGTTGTGGAGAGTCAGGTAAGGGAGTGTAATCATGCCTAATATTCTCCATAATGGATTTGATCAGGGATGAAAAACCTTCAGTGGTCAACTGGTCCTGGGTGTGTGGAGGTGAGATGGGAAAAGTGGAATCAAAGTCAAAGGGAACGGATGGAGGACAAGAAGTGGCTGGGCCAGTTGATGAGGTTGGTGCAGGGCTCAAAGGTGGAGTGGCTAATATGGATGGGCTAGCTAGAATGGAGAGTGAAGGTAAGGTAGGGATTGGGTCAATAGGAAAAGGGATGGATAGAGGTGTTGGTATGGTGATGGTGGAAATGAATGCTGAAGTGCTGGAAGGTATGGAGACTAGAATGGAAGGTAAGGAAACTGATATGGATGGTGTGATAAAAGGGATGGCGGTGAGGCTGGCCCTCTCAGAGCTTACAGAGGATATAACTGGGACAAATGGAGGCACCATTAGAGGAGTAGCAGATGTGAGCATAGGCTCAATAGAGATTACTGTAGAGGTTTCAGGTGGAGGTGTGGAAGTAGTGACAGTTGTAGGGTGAGGTTATGAGCTCACAGAAGTAAATGGGGCTTCTTCCTCAGTATCTTCACTGGACTTGTGTTTACTCTTGCCAATGAGGGTCCTACTGGTAGACTAGGCCTTCCTCCCAAAAACTTTAGGGGTCACCTTCTCCACTTCCTCTCCCTCTTTGAAAACAAATTATTTTCTCTTGAGCTGGGCAATAATGACCCTACTGTAGGGTAGCCCTGGTAAGGTTTGAGCCTTCCTCCACTTATCATTCACATCCATCATTACTTCAAAAACTAGCCAGGCAACATTTAAAAACTGGCCCTTAGAGAAGGCATATAGGGCATTCACTATTGGCACTCTCCTCTCTTGTTGATGCCCACTCGCATAGATATTCCTCCTCAAAATTGCATCAAAGAAGAGCATGTTGGGGTGTAAATCTCTTCTCATGATTGAATCCCCAGAGCCCACAATGCCTTGAGTGAGGTGCCTGGCCATTTCTTTGAAAGAGACATTCTCAGGTGTAGCCAGGTCATAAACTTGATCAAAAATAGAAGGGACCTCCAATGCTATCCCTATATCTCTGTAATCCACCACCATCTCCATATGATCAATCAAAATTACAAGGCAGGACTCAATTGATTCTGGCTTGGTTTATTTCCTGAGATTCTGGTACCACAACTTAACTAGCCTTGGGTAGGATTTTTCATTCAGTGGGCTCAACATGGGTGTCAGGCCTGCCTTCACCAGATAATTCAAAGTTTCCTGACACTCCTCTACCTTAGAGAAATAGGGGGTGTCAATAATGGTTTCTGGGATCAGATCTAATTCATCCACAAATTCATTAGGTGTGGATCTGAGCGAAGGGGCTTCAGGCTCCAATTCAGGGTTAGCTTCAGCCACAGGAATTTCAGGCACAAGGTTAGGTTGTGTCTCAGGGGCCTCCTCCACAATGTCTGTACTGATTTGGGCCCTCTTAGATTTCTTAGATTTCACAGTTTTCTCAGCTTCCTCCATGACAATCTTCCTTTTGGCAGGTGGGGTTTCCCTAGGCTTTGTGGTCCTACTGGACTTCCTAGTGGCTTTAGAGGTAGATTTGGAAGGCACTTTGAAGTGATTAGCCAATGTGTCCTCTTGACCAGCCATTACTCAATCAACACAATATCAATCACAACTAATGCAATAGCAATTACCACAAAAACTCCTTGAATGCTCAAATGACCCAAACCAAGTAAAAATTGATATGTCAAGCCTGAAAATCACAAAGAGGAGCTGAAGAGAAGCTTACTAGCAGAAACCTAGGGTTTCATAGATCTTAAAATGTACAGTACTAAACTAGCTCAAACCAGGTGCGAAGTGTAGCTTTTGACGAATTGAGGCAATGGGGCAAATAGCCAGGAAGTTGCTGTAACAGCCAGTGAGATAGAGAGAGAAAAAGCAAAATGGAAAAATTGCCAGAGCAAACTTAAAGCGCAAAGAGAAGCTGTCGAATGGCAAAAATGGAGTTGTCGTTAGGTTTAAAGCAGTGGGAAACGATTCTCAATAGGATTGGGGCAAGGTGTCGACAAGTTGATGCAACCTGTCAAAAAGTGCAAAATGGCAGATCCTCACGAGAGGTGCATGCAATCCTGTCGAAGAGTCCAAGAAGACATAAACCAGTCTTTTCAAGAGGTTCATTCCATCTTGTCGACAGGTCCAAGGTTGCAAAGAGGATCATTTTGAAAGGTTCACAGAACCTCTCGACAAACAACTTTACAGCTTTAGAACCTATCGAGAATTAGTTCACACTTCTCGACAGCTTCTATATCTTGTCAAAAAGCAAACTGGGAACTCTAAGAACCTGTCAACATGTTCCTAGAACCTATCGACAGGTTGTATTTCAATTTAAATAGGCTTGTAATCCATTCCCAGTTCATTTCTCAATAGATCTGACACTCCAACTATGTTCATTTCACCAATTCTGACTAATTTTCATACCTTGAGTGCTAACATACATGGAAAATTTTATGTACAATGCCTAAGAGAACTAAAACAAAGATAGAAAAAATAAAAATAAATAAATAACCAAACATATAATTTATGATACAAAGTGTACATTTGTTGAACTCAATTATGTCATGGAGGTTCATGATAGCGGATGGTCAATAGAGGCTCCACAATATTTTCAAAAACATCACCAACATCGTCACAAAGATCATTACAATGCAGCAGCTTAGGCAAAGCCTCTTTCACAAGCTCATCAACAACATCAAATAAAAAGCACTCCTCACTATTCAAGTGAGGCTGATTGGCTCCATTGTAAATATTCAATTTCAGTTTCATGTTGCCAAAGGACGCCTCTATTTCTCCTGATCTACACTGAATATAAGCATTGGCAGTAGCCAAGAAAGGTCTGCCTAAGATCACAGGAATTGAGGTGGTGCAGTTGCTTGGCTCCATGTCAAGCACTAGAAAATCTGCTGGATAGAAAAATTTGTCAACTCCAACTAAAACATCCTCTATCATTCCCATAGGCTTCCTTTCAAATCTATCTGCTAGCTGTAGCACCACATGTGTGAGCTTCAATTCTCCTAGGCCTAACTTCTCATAAACAGAATATGAAAGTTGGTTTACACTAGCTCCCAGATCTAATAAAGCCTTTTCAATGGTATGATCCCCAATGATGCAGGGGATTATGGGAACTCCAGGGTCTTGCAGCTTGGTTGGGGTTACAATAGACAACACTTGATTCATTTTCTCAACACAAAAAACCTTCTTGGATAAGTGTATCCTAGACAGTCTTTTGTGGGTACACAATTCTTTCAAAAATTTTACATAGGCTGGAACTTGCTCGATGGCATCAAGTAAAGGCAGGTTGATCTTTACTTGTTTGAAAGTTTCCATCATCTCCTCAACCTTAGCACTCTCCTTGTCAAAAGAAGAAGCTGCTTTCATTGCATTGGGAAATGGCAAATGGGGAACTATCCTCCCATTTATAGCCTTAGCAAGTTCATAAGTTTTTTCTTTATTTTTGTTTTCAATTTTCTGTTCGGTCACATCACCCCTTTTATTTTTGATATGCTGCTCCTGCTGTGAATTCTCATGGGTTGTAACTTCAGTTGCTTCACTTGACTCATCAGGCTCAATACCAACTTGGTTAGCCACCAGCCTCCACTCCTCAAGATGGTGACAGATTTTGCTTCTTCATGAGAAGAAGTCTCACCAACCATGTACTGCCCCTTTGGATTGTTCATGGGCTGACTGGGCAGTCTCCCCTCTTCTCTCCTAGCCAAAGAATTAGATTGTTGACCAAGGTGGTCATCTATCTTCATGATGCTTTGGCTATGAGAGTGGACTGTTTGAGATAGGGAGCCTAAATTCTGAAGTGAAGCCAGAACTTGCTCTTCAAATGTGAGGGGCCTAGAGGGTGTTGGGGCTGGTGCACTTTGATGCATAGGCTAAACCATTGGCTAAGCCATAGGCTGTTGATATTGGGGCCTTGGAAAATAATTCTACTGGTATGGCTAGGCATTCCTATAAAGCATGGACTGTTGTGGCTGCTGTTGTTGCTGGTTTTAAAAATTGTCTTATTTCCACCTCAAGTTGGGGTGGTTTCTCCATTGATAATTAGCAATAGGTTATTGTCCATAGGATTGAGCAACATTCACATGCTCCATCACAAGAACTAGAAATTGGGCAACTGAAGGACAATCTTGAATGGGATGAGTGAGAGATTGGCAAATGAGGCGTGCCTCTTCCACATTAGCAGCCATTAGAGACTGCATTACTCCCATCATTTTCTCCAACGATTGGGTCAAGCTGGCTACCTTTCTTTCTAAGTCATTATATCTACTCACCTCATACATCTTCCCTCTGGTAGTATTTTCTTTAACCAACCTAGGGGTCTCAAAATCTCTTGCCCAGGTTTCCCTTTACATAGAGTTTTCACTAATGATATCAAATAACTCCCAAGCCTCATCAGCAGTTTTGTGGAGGTAGTACCACCACAAGAAGCATCAACCATATCTCTGCTTTTAGGATCAATTCCTTGATAGAAACTTTAGACAAGTTGCCATTCAGGAATTTGATGATGGGGACATTGCTTTAGGAGTTCTTTGAATATTTCTCAAGCTTGGTGAAAATCTTCAGTTGGGACTTGAGTAAATGAGATAATACTCTTCCTCAATTGACTTATTTTAGACATGGGGGAAAACTTAGCCAAAAACTGACATTGAAGATCATTCCATGACTAAATACTGTTGGGTGGAACATTGACAACCAAGTTTTGGCTCTGTCCTTTAGTGAAAAAGGGAAAAGTCTCAACCTGGTTGCTTCCTCTCCCAAACCTGCAATATTGAATGTCGTGCATAACCTCAAAAACTCATCAATATGCTTATATGGGTCTTCTTTGCTCAGGCCATGATATGAGGGTAGCATTTGTATGATCGAAGAATTGATCTCATAGTTTCCTTGAACAGTAGGGAATTGAATGAAGAAGGGGGAATTGTAAACCCCTAGTGCATTGAATTCCTTTAAAGTCCTATGTTGCTCACCCATTTCAGAACTATTACCAGAAATCACTAATGTGTGTAAGGGATGCTTGGGCCTGAGAAGTCTTTCGACTTCAGGATTTACAGGAGCAATCTCTGGATTAAGAGATCTCCTCCCAAGCATACACACACAAACAACCAAATACAACTCAGATAGTCATAGCAGAAATACCAACAAAACAATCACAAAACAAACAACTAGTCCTATAGATCTACAAAACTATAGATCTAGAAATGTAAACAGAGTTAAGAGATGCAAACTTTAAGCAATGCTTGTTCTTCCAAGTGATACAGAGCTCCTCTTAGCTCCACGGATCCAGATCTAAAACAGAGTAAAACTACAACAAAAGACTAAAGCAGCAATTAATCAAACACTTAACAGTCAATGAAAAAATCTAAATCTAAAAATAAGAAAACTTAGATCTACCACTTTAAAAAATACAGATCTCCGATAGCGGTGCCAAAAACTTGTTCTTACTGCCACCTTACAATTATTAAAATAGCAGATTAACTGCACAAATTACAGCAATGTTGAATCAAGGTGAGCAGCTAGTCCTGCAAGATCCAGGGTTATTGTAGCAAGTTTTAAAAGGTAAGTAAGGGTATGTCCATAGGGAAATATATTCTAAAGGATGGTAAATCTCCATACCCAGAGTAGATCTGACACTATCCTAATTTAAACTAAACTAAAGCAGGAAAGAGGAGAGATTTTATGGTTTTATCACTTTAACTACAAACTACAAAAGATAAATGCTATTGATCCAGCTCTAATCAAACACAGAGGTAAGGGGAGATATAGAAAAGATGAAAACTCAAAAGGGTAAGAACAGCAGCTAGGGGTATTGATCTTTCACTGAAAATCAAAGGAATCAAAGGTCTTACATAGATCTGATTTGCTACAATCCTCCATCTAGCTATAAGCTCTCCATTTCTGGCAAATGCAAGGTATAAGAATCCAATCTCAATCAGAGAATTAAAGCAATCCTAAGGCTATGATTTGTCCACTTTAATGGTCACAGACCATCCTAGAGATTATTTCACTCTAAGGATTTTGATTAGAATAGGAAAACCATTGCAGATGCTGTGGATGCCAGGCTACCAGCTCCCCATTTCTAACTGGCATCCACAAGAGTATCCAATCCAGGGAAATCAAATATGAAAAAGTTAAATGTAGATTAGAATAATCATTAAACTTTACAATTATATTACAAGCTTACAATACTATTGCACCCAGATCTGTAATCTATGCAATATATAGTCTATTACAAGCCTCTAAATCTCTCAATTTATAGCTTAAGACATCACTCTAACTACTGAGAATAGTTTAGCCACTCATAATTGGCTAAAAGAGAGAATGGGAGAATGAGGAAGGAGGGAGAATTTGGAGGGAAAAATGGATCTCGCACTAGGCTCTAGTTCTCTCAAATTTTTGATGGCTCTTCTGTATTTTTTTCAAGCTTTTATACTCTCCTCCTCCATCCTCATATCTGTTTCAGCCAATTAGAGCTCAAGGGAATAATTCTATTATTTTGGGCTGCTGATGTGGCCGATTTCTCTTCTAGAAGCTCTCTTCCCATTAGCTATCAACTGGAAAATTCATGTGAAGTAGTTAGGGCTTCCATTCGTGCCTAACTATGTGCCAAAAATAGCCCCAGGGGTCGCTGAAGTGCTTTGGAGCTTGTGCACAGAAATCTGGAAGTGGCAGTTGCTAAAGAAACACTCTAAGAAGTTGCCAAAATGAGTGTTGCATGGTTCAGGGGATCCTCTTGACAGGTTCTGAATTTGCCTTAAGTTTTCATTGACAGGTTGCATTAGCTTTCGACAGCTTCGCAGACTCCTCGACAGGATTGAAGTAGCTAGTCGATAGGTTTGGACACATCTTGACAGGTTAATGAAGATCCTATCGACAGCTTCTGATAACATCTCAAGAGTTTGGTTTGAACTTGTCGATAGGATTGATAGCTTATTTCTTCATTCTATCCAGTTCCACAGTCATCCTCTCGACAGGTTATAGACAATCCTATCGACGGGTTATACAAACTTCAGTGAAGTGGTCGACAGGTTGGCTTAATCCTCATGAGAATGAACATTGCTTCAGGTAAGTTATCGTTAGGCTGCTTTGTACTACTCGGCAGGTTCAGTTGAACCACGTGATAAGTGACTGGATCCTGTCGACCTCATTTGTACCTTGAAGTATCCTCGCGACAGGATCCACACCTGTACTTCCAACCACTCGGCAGGTGCTGGAACCTCTCGAGAACTATATCTTTTTAGCTCAGTACCTCTCGATAGCTTCTTTTACACATGCTCAACCTCTCGACTGCTTCATTCTTTACCCTCAAAACTTTTCGACGGGTGCTGAGAAGCTCTCGACAGCTTCATGGAACCTCTCGACAGCATATTTTCAGTGCTCTCACAGCTGGCACACATCTTGGGTGTACTGTTGTTGCTTTGTTTAACACTCAGCAACCCCTTAGTAGCTTCAGACTTTATTTCTTATAGCTGGACTTGGTCTCCGGTCTTTCCAATTAGGTAGCATAGTGCTTCTTGGGCTCTTTTAAGTGAAAGTTTATATTAAGCTTGCAATTTATTGTTTAACTATAAAATATACTCAAAACACATTATTAGTAAGCTCAAGGGTCCAACAAAGGTCAGGTTAAGAGGTGAAAAATGATATTTTTCACTACTTAACACTTGCCCACTGCATTGTCAACCACCCTGCCACTTGTCGAGGTAGTGACTGCATTGGCCTCCTCATGGGTAGAGGAGCCTTCTCCAATCATGTATTGCCCTTTAGGGTTCGCTAATGATTGACTAGGAAACCTTCCCTCCTCTCTCTTGTTTAAAGCATTACAGATTTGACCCAATTGGTCCTCTATTTTTTTAATGCTTTGCCCATGAGAGTTCACCGTTTGTACTAAATTTCTCAGATTTTGCATTGATGCCCGCATTTGTTCTTCAAAGGAAGAGGATCTAGGTTGTGATGGAGGCACAACCAATTGATTTGGCTATGGGGCAGGCAACTAAAAATTCTGCCTAGGTGTATATCCCAGGTTGAATTGGTGCTAAGGTTTGTATGGAACTGCCAACTACTGCTGCTGCTGCTGGGGCTGTTGGTATATATCTTGTCTCCACCTCAGATTTGGGTGATTTCTCCATGTGTACCCAACCAGTTGTTGCCCATATGCTTAGGCATCATTGGAACGTTCCATAACCAATTCAGGGAACTGGTTGGCTGATGGACATTCTTGAAGTGAATGTATTGGAGATTGGCATATCAGGCATGCCTCTTCCACTTATGCAGCCATCCTAGGCTGCATCTCATTCATCAATTTATCAAATGTTAAACTCAGATTGTACACCTTCCTCTCTAATTTAGTCTACACCTTGACCTCACACATACCACCTCTAGAGGTGGATTCTTTTACCATTTTAGCTGGGGTCTGGCTATCATTGTCAGACAGTGACTCCTGCTGCATGAAATTCTCACCTATAATGTCAAAAAACTCTCATGCCTTATTAGTTATCTTGTGGAGGTAGCTACCCCCACATGAGGCATCCACTATGTCCCTACTTTTGGGATTAATTCCTTGGTAAAAGACTTGTATAAGTTGCCACTATAGAATTTGGTGGTGGGGACACTGTTTTAACATTTCTTGATACCTCTCCCATGCTTCATAAAAATCTTCAGTTGAGGATTGAGTAAATGACAGTATGTTTGTCCTCATCTGACTAGTTTTATTCATGGGGAAGAATATTGCCAGAAATTGGCTTTGTAGGTCATTCCATGTCTGGATGCTATTGGTTGGGAGCTTAGAGAGTCAGGTGGTGGCTTTATCCTTTAGGGAAAAAAGAAAAAGCCTAAGTTTGGTGGCTTTAGGTCCCAAGCTAACAATATTAAATGTGGTACAAAGTGCCAAGAATTGATCAATATGCTTGTGAGGATCTTTCTTACTGAGCCCATAAAAAGATGGCAGCATGTTAATGGTGGAGGACTTAATTTTATAACTTCCCTCAACTGAAAAAAATTGAATGTAGAAGGGAGATGTGAAATCCCCAGGTATATTATATTCCTTCAGTGTCCTTTGCCTCTCAGCCGTCACAGCTGGCTTAGTTTCAACAATAGGGCCTGGTGTGGTGTTAATCAGTTTAAGGACACTTTCAACCTCAGGATTTGGAGGTTCCAACTCAGGGTTAAGGGGCCTTCTATAAAGCATACACACACAAAACAACATGTAAAGAAAATGCTCACAGCACACTTAAAAATTTGTAAACAGAATTACAGCTAAACTATTGACAGGGAATTCAACACAAATGGACTGAGTTTTAGGGAAAAAGAAGTACAAACAGAGCTATCTAAACTCTAGCTGTAGCTGTAGCTTTTCCCTGTTGC
This sequence comes from Chloranthus sessilifolius, assembly GCA_021018995.1. Taxonomy (NCBI): domain Eukaryota; kingdom Viridiplantae; phylum Streptophyta; class Magnoliopsida; order Chloranthales; family Chloranthaceae; genus Chloranthus; species Chloranthus sessilifolius. Next base: position 90,807,803 of record CM037585.1, on the reverse strand, counting down.
TGCTGTCCAATTGTGCAAAAATTCTAACAAAAATTAGTAGTACTTTTAATTCTATTAAAGGCACAGCTACAATGAATTTTCTAGACTAAAATATAATACAACTCAGGTCTACTAAAAATATCAAGTTCCCTAGCAGCGGCTCCAAAAACTTGTTGATGGTCTCAGATTGTTGTTTGTTATTGGTGAGAAAACAGGGGTGAAGAAAAATAAATCAAAAAGTGAAGAGATGGAAATTGGTTAAAATATCAAGTTTAAAATACATAGCCTGCAAGATACAGGGCTGTTGTAGCAAGTTTTGAGTAAGTACGAGTTTGTCCCATAGAGAAATTGATCTAGAACCCAATAGAAGGGTTATATTAGTAGGCCTCCAGATCTAGCTACAGATCTGGCAATCCTAAAGAAAGGGAGTTGGGTGTCACAACTACATTAACTAACTCTAAAAGAAGAGAAAGAAAGTTCAGTCCTATCCTAAAGAAAGGGTTATGAAGAAGGTGGTGATGGTGTGTGATGAAATGATAAAATTGATGGGAAGTATGCAATTAAGCTAAGGTTATTTCAGCTATGTAACTCAAACTTAGAGACTTCTCTACAGCAATCCTTCAGATGGCTACAAGCACATCATGCAAGGAGGAAGAATCTAACTCAACTCTTATGGTTTAACCTAGTCTCTTAAGGCTATAATCTGTCCACTTTAATGGTCACAAGCTATCCAATAGAGAGGATCAAACCCCATGAGTTAAATCAGAAAACTAATCTGATCTAAGGGAATGGACTGATCTTAAGGCTATAACCTATCCACTTAAATGGTCACAGATTATCCAATAGATGTCCTCCAACCAATGGGTAAAATTAGATCATTAAAATCATTACAGACACCATATTTGCCAGGCAAGAAGCTCAGGCATCCATGGGAGCAAATAGCCCTTGAAAAACCAATGGAAACCACAGTTGTTTAGAGACTATTTGAGAACTTAAATGCAACAAGTCATTGCTACAAAAGGCTTGTAATGACTCAACTCACAAGTCTGCAATCTCTACAGAGAAATCAGATCTAACATCTGATGTTGGTCATGTACAATAGAGGGGAGCTTGTTCCCGCTACAACCTCTCACAAGGCTATAAGCTCAAGTGCAAAGGATAAGAATCCCTCTCAGATCTGTGGCTTGGAATCATCCTAGGGCTATACTCTGTCCACTCAAATGGTCACAAGCTATCCACAGAGGTTATCCAAATCACAGAGGTTTGAGATGGAACATGAAAATTGCTGCTACCACCATGGTTACAAGGCTATAAGCTAAAGCTTCCATGGGGTTTTAAAATCAGTAAAATCCTAAGTGTATGGCATAGATCAAACAATACTATGGACAAATAAGAAAACAACAAATTGAATAAGCATTAAAATACACATTTCATTGATTAACAAACACTTATAATGAGATGTCCTCAAGGCAGCAACCTTGTGCAGAAATACCCTCAACAAATACCAATGTGTACAAAACCCATGACGAAAAGTGAATTAAGCTATGCCTAATTGATTACAAAGATCATATCCAGAAAGTGCTGGGCTAAGGAAGAAAAATATGGAAAAAGAGGGTGATCTAACCCTAACCCTAACCTGCTAGAGCTCACAGCTGACTGAGGCTGAAGGAGAGATGATTTTCTAAGTTTAAATTACAACTTTATACTCAGTCATTGATGCCTTGGCCAAAAGGAGATTAAACCCTAATTTTATAGAAGACGTGGCTTGGTTACAACCGTTCGATGCCTTGAGATGTGTGCCCTAAACCTAGGGAAATCCCCAAAAGGTCGTTGAGTATGGATTGAGAAGTGGAGATCCTGAGCTTTGCAGGGTTGGCTTTAGTTCTTTCATGCAATCACACAGCTTGCAGAGTGCTCGCAAGGTGAGATTTGGCTTGGAAAGCTTATCGGTTGCACAGAAGGCTTTGACTTGTCACGCAGCAGCTTTGCTCTAAAATGCGCTTGCGAGGAAGAGTTTGCATTGATTTATCTTGGCTCGCACAGTGGATCTCAGGTAATTCCTATCGTGAGGGTCTCGCGAAGGTGAATTTAAATGTTACCAGGCTCCCAGTGTAGTGAGTAGCACAACTCACATGATGGAGGGCTAGGCTTTTACGCGTGCGAGAGTTGTGTGAGAGAATATTTGGAGCTCTCTCTCCTCTTGAGCTCTGCAAGAACTGTGGAAGCTTGCTTGAGTCTTTTGTGTGAATTAATCTCACGAGATTGCCTCCACGGGTAATTTGATACTTAATCCCTGCGAGAGCTTCACGAGCTGGATTTCTTAAGGTTCTAGTGCGCGAGTGCTTCATGAGGTCTTGGAGTGTTAAGAGTAATTGAAGCTCACGACTACTACACGAAGTAGTTCTTTGAGTCTAATCCTTCACTGAGCGTGTGGGTTCTTCGCGAGTTCACTTTGTGCTACAGGTATTGACTTCGCGAGGTGGCTGTTGCAGATTTAAACAGCACGAGGCAACACTCCTAACTGTGCAACGCAACACTTTTACTCCTCTACTACAGTGCATATATTGCTGTTGCAAATTTAAACACTCATACCCATTCTTCTCTCATCTACTAGACTTCATGGGTCTACATTGGCATGTAAAATAGTCACCATGGAGTGTACCATCATGGTGTTCCATCTGTCCTTGCATCAGCTCCACATCTTAACATGCATTCTCTCTCTTTTTAGCTTTAAACACTTGAACTTTGTACTAACCTGCAACTGTTATTATTAACTATAAAACATTCTAAACAGAGAATTATTAGACAGCTACAAGGTGTAGTCAAGGCTAGGTTAAGAGGAGAAAAGTGGTACTTTTTAGTAAATAACATGGAGTCAGTTTGAATGGTGTCGGGATTGTTATGGGATTTTGCTTTGGTCTTGGTGGTATAATAGGATGTTCAGGAGGCTTATTCTTAACTCTTCGCAATGGGACATTGGTCGAGACTTCCTTAGGTCCCGTGGTGAAGTTTTAGCACCGCGGTGGGACATAGCTGACTTATACTGATGTGTTTGGATGCTGCAAGTCCTGTCGCGGTGGGATGTAGGTGTGGTCAACGGCTCTCTCTCTGTAAATGGCATGTGAGGTCATGCGATGGGACAGAGGAGAAAGAGGGATTCTAGTTGAGATGGGACAAATGGGTGTGAGGGTGTGCATTCTATTTGAAATGTGGTCATAGCTAAGTATTACACGTAGGGTACTGGGTGTTTGATTAAATTACATTGTGGGTAATGTGTGCGTGATTCTGGGATTAGAGGGGACATTGCACGTTAGTGCGTCTGCGTGTAATGTCATTATGTGATATGTGAAGGGTGTGCGATGGAAGAGTCGGGGGGCTGGCAGAGCGGAAGTGTTCGGGTGTCAATTTAAATTTCACGCATTAGTTCCAGTGTGTAATCCAATTATGCACTAGAATCTCTGAGCGTGATCATAGCGTCACCAGGACACCGTGCTGGTGTCCCTTCGGCTTTCGCGCAGTGAAGCAGGCACACGATTGTATTGTGCATAGGCATGCCTGCGCATGATAGTTGTGTCGAGAGTGTGTACAGGCAGATGTTCGACTGTGCGACCCTTGGGGTGCGCATGATTGCATTTATGCGTTTCCGTATATGCGCATGATCGAATTGCGCATTTTGTTTATGGTGTTCAATTAAGCCAGTGTCTATATATACCCGAATTCCTTTCAGTTTTCTTCATTCATTCTTATTTTTCTCTAATCTCTGAGTTTTTGCGATAACTTGTGATCCACCTATCGAATTTTGATATCGTTTCTTCCTATATTTGTTGTTTCGCATGATCTTTAGCTTAACGGGGCTTCCGACGGTGGTGTAACTTTGAGAATGGGTGATATTGGGAAGGATGAGGTTGGCCTTCACGTTGGTCCCTTTTAGGTAGCAGTGAAGACAGCGTTGACGCGAGGGCAGCAGAGGAGGTGAAGATGGCGGAAGAGACGGTGATACAAGTAGAGGGATGTATTCCCCAACCAATCCTCTACCTCACCTTTTCTGAAGCCTCCGATTGGACGCTTCGAGCACGGGCCTTCAGTCTTAGTTTTCATTTTGAGTTGTAAATTAGGTTTTTAGGTTTTCATTTTGTGTTGTACATTCAGGAGGTATGCCTCCGGTGATCTTGTAAAAGAATATATGAATAAAATATTTGTTGTGTTTATTTGGCTCATTTATTTTAGATTAAACTTTATTTTAAATTCTGCAATTGATTAGAGCTTTCATTTAAGGTTTGAGGTATTTTGTTTTAGTCTTAGGTTTGATTGTAAGTGTGAGTTGTGTGAATTTAAGGTTTAACTTAAAAGGGTTCTAGATGGGTGTCAGGTGTCTTAATCCTGTTGGTTCATCTCTTTCGGGTGGATTTATGTTTCTAAAAGGGGTGAGTGTTGCATGTTTATTGGTCTATCTAAAGTTATTATGGATTAGTATTCTTAAAGGGGGCAAGTGTCTTGTTTTAATGAAGATAGCTGAAGGGGGCTTATAAGCAAAACACTTGTCATTTTGTGGTTTAGGGAGCATAAGTTATAAATGAGGGGTTAAGGACTTGGGTTTTGTTTTGTTTCAAATTGGGGAAAGACTTGGTGCATTTGTTTTATTCAAAAGTTATGGGGCATTTTTTTTTTCATTATTATTCTGGGGCATTTTTTTAGTTTATTAATCTATCAATTTATTAGTTTTGTATCTCGGGTGTTAAACCCTAAATGGATTGTAATTTTTACTTATTTATCATTGTTGGGAATGAGCGACATTGGGAATATGTGGTAGGAACCGAATTGCTACCATGCTAGGGGAAGAGGTGGAAGAGTTAAAGGACGAGGAAAAGAAACTGAAGGAAGGAGCGGAGTCGGAGTTCTCGTGACTGATGCCAATTATTCTTTGGTAGGCTCTTCAGATTATCCTCCAATTGGCGTCCCTTTGGGGGCTTCCAAGATTGGCCTTCCATAGGTGTATCCGTTAGATCCTGGGTGGCTTTCTGTGAGCGACTTTCTTTTCTGCCACCTCAAGAGAGGAAGATGAGATTCTTCCTGGTCTTCATTCACGGTGTGCTTCCTCTCTAGATTTTTCTATTATTTTCACCTATTTTGGGTGGGTTTTGTAGAGATACCCCTCCTAAGTGTCTACGGGATTTGGTGTTTTTAAGCATTTGTCTTGAATCGAACTTCATCTCTCGCTCCGAGACCATAATTATATGTAAATTTAAAGGGTATGCCCTTGGTGTAATTTGTAATAATTTTTCAATGTGTAATAAATTTTATTTGCGATTGTGTGAAAATTTTATGTTAATGTAAATTTGGCTTAGTTAATTTTAGTTAGGTTTTACTTTTTATCGGGTGCATTCTCATTTTGTCAGGGGCATTCTCATTTTGTCAGGGGCATTCTCATTTAATTAGGATGTATTAAGTCTGGTTTGGTCTCAATTTGGTATGGGTTTCAGACGGGCTTAAATGGTTTAAGGTGTTTAAGTGTGGGCATATAGGTGAATTTTGAGTTTTGAGAGTGTAATGCGTAGGTGAAAGTGTGTGTGCGTGAAAACTGAACTGTGTATGGTGTTTGGGTTATCGGGCACTAAGTCTTAGTTTTCATTTTAGGGTTGTAGATGGCTGGCAAATTTTTTTTGGTGAATCTGGGTGATTGCATGCTGGATCCAGGGTGCTCAATACAATTGCGCACTATGTCAGGTGCGCGAGAATGATAGACCAAGGGGTCAATTATGCGCACGGTTTGACGTGTGCACCAAGATTGCGCGCTTGGCTTTGGTCGGATAATTCAATCAGTTTCTAGTCAACATACGGGTGATGATTGAGTTTTCACGCCTAGCTTAGGACATATAATTCTATTATGCGTTCTGCTTAGAATGCACGCCCAGTAGGTGCGTGGGCAACAAATTGATTATGCGCATGGTTAAGGGCGTATATTTTCATTTGTGTGGAGTAGATATAGCGCACGATCCAATTGTGAGCCCGTATTCAGGCATTCGATTAGGCCACGCTCTATATAAGCTCAAAGTTTCATCTTCAGACACGTGTTTTCTAAATCTTTCGTAATCTCGAGCTCTTGCTTCCTTGTTGCTGATTTTCATGTTTTCATGATTTCTCGCGATCTATTCGTCCATTTCTTGCATTCTCTTTAGTTTTTCGGGCTCTTGGATTTGCGATGGAGTCTGAGGGCATTGACCTCCTTTCATGGACTGCCTTCGAGGTAGAGCTGCTGGCTGAGGGGGGAGGTGAGACGTCTGAGGTCGTCACCGGTGGTGACGTTGAAATGGTTGTCAGGGAGGAGGTCCCTGAGACTAGTGATAGGGACGGTGAGAATGGTGAGGAGGATGCTACTCCTCACGAGCCCGCTATCAGGATTCTGCTGGAGGAGTTCTTCGCACGAGATCAGGTAGGTATCCGTGAACAAGAGCTCCTGTTATTTCTAGGTATTTAGGTTACAACGTAGACTTCCTAGGATGGAAACCTTCTAACTTTTACGTCAAACCTGCATACTTGTATCTAGGTTTGGGTTACGTTTACTTTATCATTCTGTGTTATGTTGTCTTGCGTGCTTGTTGTGGATTATCATTCTTATTTGTTTCATTATTGTCATTTTTACCATTATTGCCATTAGGTAGGTTTAGTTAGCATCTGTGATTATGATCAAGGTTAGTGTACGCCTAGGTTAATGTGTGTCTTGTTTCTCGTGGTTCGTCAGGAGCCTCTGGTGCTGGCTATCAGCACGACATGGTCAGAGTCCCATGCCTGGTACCGTGCCCTGCTTAAGTTCCAACGAGTGTGGTTAGTGACTTTTGACTTTGGGCCAATTTTGGGGCTTGGGCCCATTTCAGTTGACCATGGTCTGATTGGGGCGATCATGGAGAGATGGAGGAGGAGCAGCAGGCATTGTTGTTCTCGGTAGGTATGCTGCTGCCCACCCCTGAGGACTGGGTCCATATCACCGAACTGTGGCTCGAGGGAGCACCCATCATGGGGCAGATGCAGAAAGATTATCAGGCCGTGTGTAGGGAGGTGCTCGGTGTTGAGTACCGACACAGTGGGTCTGAGACGGGGATTGTCCGGACCACTTGGTTTTTCGATACGTTTGCTAGTGGGTTTGTTCCTCCGAGGCGTCACTCGGAGGTGAGGACAGCTTTTGATAGACCCCGCGAGGCGATGGCGTGTAGGGCACCAGTGATGGAGCCGGGAGTAGCGGTAGATTGAGTACTCCAGGGATGTGTGACGGGACTTCATTGGAGCGGTCCTCTTTTCATCCTCGACCGAAGGACGTGTGACGGGTCTCTTCCTAACGTTGTTGAGGGACCTAGATCAAGTGCCCACCTATGCTTGGGGGGAAGCGACGCTGGCGCACCTCTATGAGCAGCTTTACTGTAGAGGGAGAGGCATCGCGACCATCAGAGGTTTTCCCTCTTTTATCGAGGTGAGTTTTGGTTGATTACTAGTTTTATTGGTAATGTCTTAGTGATTCTAGTGTTCATTTTAGTGGTGGTTTGTGACATCGTGTTTTTAGTTTTGGGCGTATGACCACTTCTCCTTCTTACGCCTGTGAGTCCTGATGGAGATTACTTTCATATTCCCCCATATGCATGTGTGGTGGCAGGTGCTGGGGCACCATCATCATTCTTTAGATTTACAAACAGCGCAGGGTCTGTTTAAGGATATGCACGGGCCATTTTTTGTTTACTTCTAGTCACAGGTGATTTGGAGGCCCTATGGTGCAGAGGAGGACGTAGGGTAGCCGATGATTTAGTGTGATCGGTCCATTATTTTGAGAAGGTGGAGCGCATCCACGTCTCTTAAGCGACTCATCAGTTGGGGCTCCCTCAGGGAGTGCCTTCAGAGATTCGCCACTGAGTAGCGAGGAGGATGACTGGTCCCTCTAGTCACATCTTTTCATCGAGGATGGCGGCCCAGATTGAGGACTTTAGAGCCTGGGGGACCAGGGTCATCTGGGTGCGCGATGAGCTGGATGTCCGAGAGTTCTTGAGGTGGTTTATTGATATAGGTTGTGGTCGACTCTTTACCAGCCCTTTCCATGGGAGCGGTTCTTTCGCAGTTGGTGGTCTTGAGTTGGCCTTCACTTTGAGAGAGATGCTGACTGCATTAGAGCAGGGCCACTTGGGTGCGAGCCTCTGCGAAGCGCTGGATGCGCTGTAGAGGGCGATGGAGTAGACAGGCTATGCTCCTCGTCCAGACAAGGAGATGTTGCGATCCTTGACAAAATCGATCTTCCAGGATAGGACCTCAGAGGACGAGCTGAGGTCAGCTTTCAGAGACGCGGTGATCTCTGGTGAGTGTACTTGTTTTCCAACCTGTCCATTTTTATTTTTTTAATTGTTCCTAGTTTAATAGTCTTGTTTGGTTCCTATTTGTCAGACTGAGAGGGGGAGCGAGATCACTAGGCAGGCGGCATTGCTCGAGTCATATCGTAGCCAGCAGCAGGCTAACCGGGCGATTGCGGCTAGCGTACGCTCTGAGATTGATTGATTGGTAAGTGTTTGTTTCATTTTTTTTATTAATCATTAGTGTTTTGTTGACGTTGTTAAGTTACAGAGAGCGGAGCTTTCTGCTACTGCGGCTGCTGCTCCACCATTCGACTCGTCTTCAGTTGCCTCTTCCAATCGGGACGATCCAGCGATGGCTCAGCTCCAGGCAGAGCTAGAGCACTGGGTAAGTTTCTTCGCTCTTTTTAAGTTATCCGACCTTGTGTTGTTTAATAGTTTGTTGATGTTGTGTTATGTCTTTTCAGCGTCACCTTGCCAAGGAGTTTCAGGTGAGGGAGGTGACCGCTGCTTCTCTACGTTTAGAGAGTCAGGTATATTTTGTTTAAGTGTAGTTTGTTTGGCTTTTATTCCGTTTGCTAATTAGTTTTGCCTGATGAGTTTTGTGTTTACTTTGGTTCTCGTACAGATCATTTCTGACTCTACTCCTGAGGCTCCTCCTTAGGGGTCGACTCCTACTCCTTTCCAGGTATATTTGGTTAGCGTGGTTATTTTTATTATTATTCTTTTTCATTCTTGATTATGTAGCGTTATTGTATCCTTGATGTTCTTCCTTTACTTCTTGTAGCCTCTTGCATCCAAGGCTCCTCCGACTGATCCAATCACTGCTGCCACCGTAGAGTGTCTTCTGCGAGAGCGTGCTGAGCTGGTATGTCTTCTTTGTCTATATTCTTCATCTTGTTATGCATATGCACTCTCTTAGCCTTTGACTTATACAGGTGTGTGAGCTGGAGCAGTCGCGTATAGAGACATAGCGTGCCCTAGCTCACTAGGAGATTCATGAGATTCCTTTCGATATGGTGGAGCACCATCTCTTGGAGGTGACTGTGGACTTGCTGGTAGAGAGGAGGATTCAGACAGTAGTGTTAAAGGGTGCCCGAGCGGTGGCTAGTGCTGAGATGTAGTTGACGATAGATCTTTTACAGCACAAGTTGATGAGAGTTGGTGGGAGAGTGCGAGGGATGATCGACCATTTTCCAGGGTTGTTGTCGAGGTCCAGTGGCTCACTAGCAGAGATTTGTGAGTGCATGAGGGCCTATGCTTGCTTTTGGTTCTCATGTTCACATTCCCGACGAGCCTCCAACCAAGCGAGCGAGGGAGGTTCTATCGCCAAGCCTTCTCCTGGTAGGGATTGTCCTGTGACTCCGAGTGCCGGTATTGAGTTGTCAGGGGTTGAGGATATGGGAGATGGTAGTGATCGCCCTTCGCAGAGGCAGCAGAGGGAGTAGGGCATTTTCATTATTTTTTTCTTGCTCTTTTTATCCATTGTATATACAGGGGGTATGCCCCCAGTGACATATGTAAAAGAAAGTTTTGATATATAAAAAGAGATTTTGGTTTAGATGTACTTGGATTCGCTTCATTTTCTTGTTACCTTCTATCGTCTCTTTTTTTTTTTTTTTTTGGATGCTCCTCGAGTTGGATGGTAGTAGTCGAAGGTTATCTCGTATCTGCATATGAGGAGCAAGGGATTAGTAATTTTATTTTCCCCCTTGCTAATTGTCAAGGGGGGGAAGTGTCTCAAACCAAGGTCTGGTAATAAAAAAGGGGCGATTTTTTTCTCTTTTTTTTCTATTTTTTTTCTTTTGTACTTTTCATTACAAGGAAAGGAAAATAATGCAACAGGGAAAGCAAATAACAGAAAGAAAATTCTAATACTCAAAAAAATGCTCCAGCGTAGGAGTGTGATGGAATAGGCAGTGTTATATCCTCAGTGATATTCCTCGGGTGGTGACTTCGTCGTTCTATATCTCCTTTATGGGCAATCAAGAGCCTTTAATGTGTTCCTAAAAAAATGCCTCAGTGTCGAGGTGCAATGGAGCTTCTCTAGATTTTTTATAAGTATTTTGGGCCTATGGGTTGGCCACGTGCATTTGGTGAGTTAGTTTTGGAGAAAAGATCCGTTCTGAAGCTGTCATCTGACTTGTTCTGTTATTGTGTATTATAATTATATTAAATTCAAGTCTTAACCTATTACAAGCGTACAATGGAAATTATAGCATAGCATCGGATCGTTCCCACTAGGAAGTTCATTATCTTATTAATTCCTATTTCTATCTTCTATCTAAATCCTTATCTTAAAAACTTCTGTTTATCTTTAAGATTTCCTAATGTACTGGAGAAATATGAATAAAAGAATGGTTTTCTAAACCAAAGTGCATAAAAATAAATCCTAATCCTCCTTCAGATTAAGGTCGTCAATCTCAATCTTCAACTTTCGGATATTTATGAAAATAAATAGTACCGTTACACCATATTTCTAGTCTCCTAGCATTGGTCGTCAATCAAGTCTAAGATCCTATCAATACAGATTTAATCTAATCAATAATTAGCCAGAGATTTGGGCGTCAATCAAACTCTAGCCAACTGAAGAGGGAAAAGTAAACACCGTTACACTATTTTCCAAATTCTAACCCAAGTCGTCAATTCAAATTATAACTTGGAGATGTTTACAAAGCAAAGAAAATCTAATCTAGAATGCGAAGTAAAATATGTCCTTTACCCCTCAGCCGCAATTGTCAATTGCTCCTGAGAAATTATAGATATCTACACTAATCTTCAGCACTCAATTACAGCCATCAATTGCTCTTGAGAAACCTCTGATATCTAATCTACTCTAACTAGTATTCACTACTGATCGGAAGAAAAACCAACCTCAGGCGTCAATTGATGCTAAAATTCTTCGATGCTTATTCCTATGTCGAGCCCTCTTATTTATAGATCATTGTTGTTGGGCTACCTTATGCTTCAAAAAGGGGTTAAAATCAGAAAATTAAAGGTCTATAGACTGCACACCAAGGTAAACCTACACAAAGCATGCAAGTAAACAGGGCTGTTGTAGCAAGTTTTAAAGAGTAAGTAAGGGTATGTCTACAGGGAAATGTGTGCTAAAATTCAGTAAATCTCCCGATCTAAGACAGATCTGGCACTCTACCTTATACTACTCTAAACGAAAAATAGCAAAAGGAAGAGGAAAGGTTTTAAAGGGTTGTCACTTTAAGCTAAACTATAAAAACAAAATAGAATTAATTGCAGAGATAAATTGGGATTGACCAGAGAGTTCAGATCTAGCAAATGAAGGGAAATGTGGTGAAAATAAAATAGAAAAATGGAGAAGAGCAGATTAGGATCTGGTCTCACTGCTACTTGGGTGATTTGACAGCATTATAAGGGTTCAATGTGCAGCAATCCCCCATCTAGCTACAACCACAGCTGCAAGGTAGAATAACCTGATCTCAACCTGAAAATTAGATTGCTCTTAAGGCTATGATCTGTCCACTTTAATGGCCACAAACCATCCAATAGAGTCCCTCCATTCTAAGGCCTCCAGCAGAACATGATAACCACTACAAATGCTGTGAATGTCAAGCCACAGGCACAAACACCCACAAGAGTATCAAATCTAGGAAGATCAAATGGCCTTCAAGAGATCTACCAATTAAGTCGGTGGGCTGGTCCCATCTACACAAATCCGATCGAGAATCAAGTAAAACAAGATGATCTATAGATCTAACTAAGCAATAAAATCAATAATTCATTAAATGAAACAAGAAGTATAATGAAGTGCTCTCAGATTTGTAGTCTGTGCAACAATTGACCCACAATAATGCTCTCGAGTTCCCCAAGTTACAGATCAACCTCACCCTTATTGCTCAAAAGAGTTTAGCCACTCATGATTGGCTAAAGAGAGAATGGAAGAAGGAAGAATGAATCTGGGCTCTTATTTTCTCCCTGATTTTCGTCTATGGAATCCTTCCAGCAAGAACTCCCTGTTTCTAGATTGTTCTTCTCTTTTTATACCTTCCTCCTTTGTCTCAGATCTGTTTTGGCCAATCAGAGCTCAAGAGAATAATTGTGCTATTCTGGGCTGCTAATGTGGCCAATTTCTCTTCTAGAAGCTCTTCTCCCATTGGTCCATAAGTAGCAAATGTATGTGAGGCCGTTAGGGTTTCCAATCGTGCATAGTTGAATACCAAAAATACCCCCAGGGGTTACTGACATGCTTTGGAAGGAGTGCTCAAACTTCTAAAATTGGCAGCTATTGAAGGAACATGCTGAGAAGTTGCCAAAACGAGTGTTGAGAGGTTTAGGGAACCTCTCGACAGGTTCTGAGTGTACTTGCTCTTCATTTCGACAGGATCTCCGTGGCTTTTGATAGGATTGGATAGCTCTCGATAGGATCTGAAAACATCTCGAGGTGTTGATTTGCACTTGTCAATAGGATTGATGACTCGTCGATAGGATTGGAAACTCATTTCATCGTTCTGCCCATTTCTCCATTCATCCTCTCAACAGCTTATACTAATCCTGTCGATTGGTTATACAAATTAACACTGAGCTCTCGACAAGTTGGCTCAATCCTCGTGAGAATGAGTCTGGCTTCAGGTGAGCTATCGACAATTTGACTTACGCTGTCGACAAGTTCAGTTGAACCTCGTGACAAGTATCTGAAACCTCGCGACACCTTCTTGTTTCCATCTCCATTCCTCTCGATAGGTTTGCTTATGGAACCTGTCAACAAGTGTTTTAGAACCTCGCGACTGCTTAGTTTCTGTATACCACAACCTCTCGATAGCTACTGCCATCCTCTCGAACACTTTAGTATTTCTGCTCATAACCTCTCGACATGTTTTAATTACCCTGTAGAACTTCTCGACAACTTCTGGATCTTCTCGAAATCTTAGTTTTTTTGGGCATCAGATCCCCTCGACAGCGCAGGCCAACCTCTAGACAAGTTTATCCTTATGCTTCCACAGCCGGCGCACCTCTCACTTGTGTTGTTCTTCATTTGTTCAACATCCAGCAACCTCTTTGTGGATTCAATCTTCATTCTCTCCAACTGCACTTAGTCTTAAGCCTGCTTCACTCCTAGTTAAGCTTAAAACAAGCTCATAAACTTTTGAGGCTCTTGTGGATTGCTTGATTGGCTGGTCTTTGATCTGTAAGGTCACATGTCGAGTAGCAAATTGCTTCTTGGGCCATTTTAAGTGGATATCTACATTAAGCTTACAATTTGTTGCTTATCTATAAAATGCACTTAAAACATATTATTAGTCAGCTCAAAAGTCTATCAAAGGTCAGGTTAGGAGGTGAAAAATGGTATTTTCACTACTTAACAATCATAAGAGGTCGGTTTACAGAGATCTAATTCTAATAAAAGAAACTACTAAAAACAAAAGTATCCTAATATAACTCTAATTACTAATTTCATCTTTCCTTACTTCCTTTAGTTGATGCGCTTCTAGAGTGTTCTTTATCGAGCAACAGCAGAGTCCTTCGGATTAGATCTTTATCAATCTCCTCAGATCCGTGATTCATTAGACTTCTAATTACTAGAGTCTTCTAATTTTGGATATGATGGTGACAGTTCATTTGGGATCAGCAACAACAACAATAGTAGGAAAGCTTCTATTCTTAGGAAATCGTAAATAACAATTTTTTCTTTCATAGCTTCTTCTCTGGAAAATCGTTAATCACGACTTTCTATTTTCAGTAGGCTTCCTCATAGTTGACAATTCATTGGATTACGTTTTATCATTTTTCTCTTTTTGCCTCTTTTGAAGGATCATAAATTATGATTTTCTGACTTCAGTAGCGACAAATCATTTTTTTCGCTCAATCGTTTTTCTTATTGCTTTTTAAGTTCATTTTAATAAAGATTAACATTTAGGCTCTGATTTACTGCTTATCTTTAATATCTGTACATCTATATCTCGTTAGTAGCAAACTAAGTCCTAGCACCACCAAGTTAAGGGTGATAAAATGGTAAATTATGTGATTGAGCACACCCCCAAACTTAAGTTTTGCTAGTCCCTAGCAAACAAGAAAACATAAAATATTTAAAATTAAGAATATAAATGCCACTTTCGTAGGGAGCACGATTGCATTTAGCAGATGCAACAAGCCTTTAAACCCCTAGGTGATCCCTAGTGGAGGAGTTATAGTCTCCTGAAGGTTTTTAGTGAAGTTAACTACAAACTTCAAATATTTTTGGATTTTTCAAAATTTTTCAAAACTAAAAATTTAAAATATGAACTAATATTATATATATATATATATTACTAATTATTTAGTTAGTCATTATATGTTCATTATTTCAAAATATTTTAAATCTTTTATCCTTAGCTTCCCATCATCGCAATCATCCTTAATCCTAACTCAATAATTTCAATTCTTGTATAGCGTGGAGTGTGTGCATATCAGTGAAAAGTTTATTCATCATAGATTTTTCTAAACTGTAATTTTTAGAAAATATTTTCATCCAAACTCTCACTTATTGGCATACTCTAAAAAATAATCAAAATTTTAGGTTCTCATAATATGATATATTCGTGAAATTCTAAGGACAAAAAGATAAATCTCATGTAAAGGATAATCAATTCTTTTCATATAATTTCTTTATTTATTCATAATATCTATCTCATATATCTCTACTAGATTCATATTTTTGCAAATCATAAATCACGAAGGTCTTTCTTTTGGCTTGTAATGGGGCTTTGGGTTTTCAAAAGATTTCAATGAAAAAGGTAAAGAAGATTCAAAATTATTTCCAAGAGTTTGGCTCTTCCTTCTCTTCTTCTTCTATTTCTCAGCTTCAATAAGTATCCTTATTTTGGATTACTTCTTCCCATTTCTTTTTTTTTTATAAATCTCATTTTTTTTCAGTTTTGAAGCTTTTTGCTTCTCTTTTAATAAAATAGTCTTTTCCGATTTTTTATTTTATTTTCTTTTCTTTTCTTCTCCTATATTTTCTTACATTTGTATTTCTTTTTTAGTTGTACCCTTTTCAGCAGATCCCTTATCTATTAACTCATACTCCTTTCACTCCCTTTTATTCCCTTCTTTTACATTCTAAACTCTCAGAAATTGTAAGGGTTAAGGATAGATAGTTTTGGGCAGTACATATGGTTCAGGGTTTATAAAATATGGTACAAGGAAATTTAGTCTTTAGACTTCTAATATGGGTTCAAATGGTAAAATATTATGAGATTTTGGATTTTGGGCACTGGTTTGAAAAAAGATGGCCTTCGATCATTTAACACAATTTACTAATATGGATGTCTTATTGTTTTGATATATTTATTAGACAGTTCTAAATAAATAAATTATCATAACCATAGAATATATTGACTCTAAATTCAGCAATATGAGAATTCATATAGTTGAGAAGTTCAAAGAAATTTAGACATGAATAAAAATAGTCTCTCTTTCTCTTAGAATAAAGAGGAAATAGCTCTATAGCTCACTGGTTATACGATTTTGAAACTATAATCTAAAGTATATGCAGTTCAGATTAATCGTATCGTTTCAAACATTCTCTGATACAGTGCTCTAGAGATGCTTAACTTTGAATTGTAACTATCTTTATTTTGATTTTTGAATTACTACTATGATGGTTTGTTAAGAATTTCAGATTCTTATATTTTTTTCATAAATTGCATATAATGATTTACTAAAAATTTACTTTTTGTCTTTCGTAAAGTAAGAAATTTTCAACAAAAACTAAACTAAAAAAGAGTAAATTAAACTAACAAAAGTTTGTATCCCCCCCCAAACTTAAATGGGATAATGTCCTCATTGTGCAAAACAGGGGTCATACAAAAAAATTACCTACTTTATTGCTATGTTAGTAACCGGGTATATAATATGTAAAAACAATAAAAAATCTTTCCCCCAAACTTAGGAGAAAAATACTTCCGATTTTATGGAACTAAAAAAATTAGAAAAACAAAATTGTTAGTAATGTTAGTAACACACGCTGTTAGTAAAAAAAATGCAGAGTTAGTAAAAAGAAAATTATATATATATATATATATATATATATAAATATTTATAATGGAAAGAAGGGAAAATAAAAACTAAAATCCACTATAAGAACTAATTACATAAAAGAGTATAAACCTAAGAAAATCTAAACACACACTAAACTATGACACTAGCAGTAACGTCTGAGAGAAGGATTCTTTGATAAAGATCGGCCCTTGGCTTCAAAATATTGTTGCCCATAACAAAAGATAGGAACACACCCTAGAAGCAAGTGCATCCATTAGAAAAGGGAAAAGGGCGGTTAAGAGGGTTTAGGAGGTTGCAGTGGGGGATATGAAGATGAAGTCGAGGGTGGAGGAGGTGATAGGGAGGAGAAGAGGCTGACTATTTCATTAATTATTCACCTTATTTTCTCGAGGATCTTCAAGAGTTCCTCCTCGGGGCGTAGGAGGAGGCGAGTGAATGCTTCGGTGAATTCAGACCAATTTTATGGGTTCGCCATTGTGAATATGTTTGAAGATGGAATGGAATAATGGTAGGTCTTTATTTATAGGCAATTCGGAATGTGAACAGTCGCTATTAATGGAAGTTATGGTTTGCGCTGAGGAATGTAACCGGTTGGTATATCTATTAATAGTAAAATACGTGTCTGCGCAGTGTGAATTGAGGCAACGCTTTGTTATCGGAAGTTGTGTCCATGCGATAGTTAAGCACTCAGTTAAATTCACGCTTGCATTAATTAATCATATTCGCTACGATTGTAAAATAGGTATGAGAAATCGTAATCAATATGTTTCTTGTATCTTTTTACTAAAAATTCCTATGGTATATCTACAAAATTGCTACGGATGAGTCGACAGCATGAGAATCGTTCAAGAGTATATCAGACATACTCCGGGTCCTTTAGTGACATTGTGATCATTGTTTCTTTTTCTTGTAAAGTCACCACCAATTTAAGTCTCTGCCCTTTGACCTTAAATGTACGATTATCCCTATGATATTGAACAGTGGCAGCCCCGTGAGGGAATGTTTCTATGACATTATAGGGTCCGTCCCAGCGGCTTCGTAGTTTTCCAGGGAACAATTTTAACCCTTAATTGTATAACCAGACTTGTTGGCCTGGCTCAAAACTCTTTCTCAAAATATGTTTATCGTGAAATGCTTTAGTTTTGGCCTTATAAATTCGAGCATTTTGATAGGCATCATTTCAAATCTCCTCTAACTCATTAAGTTCGAGTTTTCGTTGCTCAGTGGATGCAGTTAGTTCAAAATTAAGTGTCTTAATTGCCCAGAAAGCTCTATGCTCTAATTCAACAGGTAAATGTCAAGCCTTTCCATATACTAGTCGGAAGGGAGACATGCCAATAGGGGTTTTTTAGGCTATTCTATATGCCCAACGAGCATCATACAGTCTCAAGGACCAGTCTTTTCTATCAGGTCTAACGATTCTTTCTAAGATTTTCTTTATTTCACGTTTAGAAACTTCTATCTAACCATTAGTCTGAGGGTGATAGGGGGTTACGATTTTATGTGTAACTCCACATTTCTTAAGTAAACTTTCGAAATACTGGTTACAAAAATGACTGCCCCCGTCACTTATAATAGCCCGTGGGGTTCCAAATCGTACAAAAATATTTTTCTTGATAAAAGAGACTACCACCTTATGATTGTTAGTCCTAGTAGCTGATGCTTCGACCCATTTGGATATGTAGTCAATCGCTACAAGAATATACATATATCCGTACAATGGTGGAAATGGGCCCATAAAGACTATGCCCCATATATCAAAGGGTTCCGTAACCAAAATCGGTTGAAGGGGCATCATATTCCTTTGATATATGGCTCCTAAATTCTGGCATCAGTCGCAGGCCTGAAAGAATTGCTGAGCATCCTTGAATAATGATGGCCAATAAAATCCTGATTGTAGTACCTTGGCAGCCGTTTTCATACCACCAAAGTGGCCCCCACAAGTATAAGTGATAAATTATACGATATTATTGGTGTCACTGTCGGGCACACATTTTCGTATTATTTGGTCTGAGCATATTTTAAATAGGTCTGGATCTTCCCAAATATAATATTTGATGTTAGTAAAGAAATTATATTTATCTTGATTGGACCAGTTTGAAGGAATCTTACCTATTGTCAAGTAGTTTACGACATTGGAATACCATGGAATTGTTACTTGGATGGCGAAAAGCTATTCATCTTGAAAGGTATCATGGAGAGGTTCTTTACTAGTGACTTTAGGCATCTCTATTCTGGACAGATGTTCCGCCACTATGTTTTGACTCCCTTCTTGTCCTTTATTTCGACAAGAGTAGGATCCAGCAGATTAGTCTTAGTTTGGCATCCCTTTTTGCCAATAAATATTTGAGTGCAGAGTGATCCGAAAAAATAACAGTTTTAGATCCCAATAGATATGGTTGAAATTTGTCTAATGCAAATACGACCGCGAGAAGTTCCTTCTCAGTAGTAGTGTAGCTAACTTGTGCTTCAATTAAGGTATGACTTGCATAATAAACTACATGGGGAATCTTATCTTTCTGCTGTCCTAAGATGGCACCTATTGCATAGTCGGATGAATCGCACATTATTTCAAAAGGTAGCGAATAATCAAGGGATTATATGATTGGTGTAGATGAGAGAAGGGCTTTGAGCTTATTAAACACATCAAGACAGGCCTCATCAAAGTTGAAAGGTATGTCATTTGCTAAAAGGTGACATAAGGGTCTCGAGATTTTTGAAAAATCTTTAATAAAGCAGCGGTAGAAGCCGGCATGGCCAAGGAAAGATCGAATCTTCCGCATCGAGGTAGGGGGAGGTAGATTAGCTATCACATCAATTTTAGACCTGTTAACTTCTATTCCTCTTTTGGAGATGATATGTCCTAAGACAATGTCTTCTTGAACCATAAAGTGGCTCTTCTCCCAGCTCAACACTAGGTTGGTCTCTTCACATCTTTCTAAAACAAGGGCCAAGTGATCCAGGCAGGAGTCGAAGGTTCGGCCAAATACTGAAAAATCATGCATAAATACTTCCAGAAACCTATATATCATGTCAAAAAAGATAGCCATCATACATATTTGGAAGGTTGCTGGTGCATTACACAGCCCGAAAGGCATGCGTCAATAAGCAAACATTCCAAAAGGACACGTGAAGGTGATATTTTCCTGGTCCTCCAGATACACCGATACTTGATTGTACCTGGAATACCCTTCTAAAAAGCAAAAATATTCTTGACCTATAAGTTTTTCCAAGAATTGGTCAATGAAGGGCAATGGAAAGTGGTCCTCGCATGTCATGGAGTTAACCTTCCGATAGTCTATACATACACACCACCCTATGGTTTCGCGTAATGGCATTAGTTCGCCGGATGCATTTTCTTTTACAGTAATCTCAGATTTCTTTGGAACTACCTAAATAGGGCTTACCCATTGGCTATCGCAAATTGGGTAGATAATACCTGCATCTAACAATTTTACGATCTCCTTTTGTACTACCTCTCTCATGTTTGGATTCAACCATCGCTAACTTTCTCGTGAGGTTTTGGCATTGTCCTCTAAATGAATTCAGTGCATACAAATTGACAGAGCAAGCCCTTTGAGGTCAATGATGGTCCACCCAATTACACATTTAAATTTCATTAGTATGGCCAGCAACTTGTTCTCCTGTCCCTGCTGAGAGCAAACGAAATGATTACTGGTAGGGTTTCATTAGCTCCAAGGAAAGCATACTTAAGGGTGTTGGGAAGTAATTTCAGGTCTTAAATTGGCACTTTCTCGATGGACGATGGTAAGGGTTTATTGAAAGTAGTAGGAAAAGGTTCTATCCATGGTTTCCATGTTTTGGACTGGAGTTCACAAGCAGATGTGTCCAACAAAGAGGTTAGTTCTTCTATTTGAAAGTCTGATTCTTCTAAATCCTTATACAATGATGAGGCTCATAGCACCTCTTTAAATAGGGCAAGAGGCAATGCTTCTTCTATTAGTTATTCTATTTCATCAATGCGGAAGCATTCCTCGTCGTTTATTGAGGCCCTTTGGTTGGCTGCTTGTTGCTTGGGCTACTTGCTGTGAAAGTATGCTTATGTTATTGTGTGGTAGAAATCAATTGAAAATAAAGTAATATAAAAGAATGGATTCAGCACAACCAAAGTAATCCTAGACCTACAAGATTTAGGGTCTATTGTAGCAAGTTTTGATAAGTAAGAGTTTGTCCCACAGAGAAAATGATCAAGAGCCCAAAGTGGGCACTAATAGTAGGCCTCCAGATCTGACTACAGATCTAACAATCCTAAGAGAAGGGAGTTGGGTGTCACGACTATATTAAATTTACACAAAAAGGGAAAATAAAGTGCAGGCCTATCCTAAAGAAAGGATTGAGAAGAAGATGTTGGTAGTGTGTGCAAAAATAAAATATAAAAATTATGAGAAGTAAGCAGGTTAAGCTAGAGTTAATGATACAGTAATGTAACTCAGACTTAGTCTATCTCTACAGTGTTCCTTGCTGAGACGCTATTAAAAGCCTCAACAAGGTATAAGCTCCCAATTTAACAAATGTCATTTGGGGCGCTCTTAGGGTCTATATTCTGTCCACTATAATGGTCACACGATATCCGATAGAGTCTATCAAATCCCATTAGTTAAACCAGAAATTCACTGGTCTAATCCAGAAGAGTGGACTGATCATTTCCACAGCCACTTAACCAGCTCTAGACATGAATACTATTGCAGTACTATGTAATGCCAGTGCTACAAGCTCCCCAGATCTGCGCACAAACCTGGCTGACATCTATAGGTATTCTAACCCATAAGATCCTAAGTGCTTTGCTAAGGCATATTTCTCACTAGTGCCCGCAAAAAGGACCATGGAGCAGGTTGAATAAGGCCTTTAGCTCAGTTGGTCATTGCTACAAACAATCTGTAATGACTCAGCCTCAAGCTACAATTACTACAAGAGATTAGATCTAACATCTGATATCGATTAGGAAGAATAGAGGGGAGCCAGCTACTGTACAAACCTCCTCACAAGGCTCTAGAAGCTCATGTGCAGGAGAGAAGAATCCTTCCCAAACATGTGGATGTACACAACCTTAGGGCTATACTCTGTCCACTTGAATGGTCACAGGGTATCCCATTGGTCTGTCCATCCCACAGAGGCCTAAGAAAGAACATGAAAGCTGCTGCAACCACCATGGTCTGCAGGCCTCCGAGCTCCCTGGATCTCACTACAGATCTAGCATTGCTTTCCATGTATCTATCAGACCAAGGGAAATCAGATGGTAAACAAAAGACCTATTAGAAACTAAATGGGCTAGTCCCAAATACATGGATCTTATAGACATCTAAAGAAACCATAAGATTTATAGATTTGATTAAGCATTAAAACAGCAGTTCATTGATAATAGTAAAACTTACAATGAACTGTCTCCTGGCTGCAGCCCATACACAACTACTCGTCCAAGATCCCAATGTATACAAAAATCTATTATAAAACTGAAATAAAACTAAACCTAGCTGCTTACAGGGGGATTAGCCAGCAAGTATTGAGCTAAGAGAGAAGAAAAAGTAGGAAAACAAAGGTGATCAAACCCTAATCCTAGCCTACTAGAGCTCTCAGCCGGCAGAGGATGAAGGAAAGATGAAAATAATAAACTCTAAGTACAACTTATATACTCTCTAAAAATGGCCTTGGCTCTTAAAAGGTTAACCCTAATTTTTTTAGCAGACGTGGCACTGTTACAACCCTTGAATGTCTCGAGATGTGTGCCTCAAAATTTGCACCTCGGGAAGTGTGCCCTAGCCTTAGGAAATTTCTGAAAGGTCCTTGAATAAAATTGAGAAGTTGAGAGCTTATGCTTCGCGAGGCTGGGATTTTCTTTTAGCTCATTCGCACAGCTGCTTTGCCTTCGCAGAGTTGGCTTTGGCTGATGGGAAGGGCTCATTTGCGCAGTAGAACTTTTAGTGAATCATGTAGTTGCTTCGCATCGCAGTGCTATCACGGAGATAATCTGGAGCACCAGGATTTCTCGTGCAGTGGAGCTTCAGAAGCTCTTTCTCGCTAAGTACTCGCGCAGGTGAGCTCCTGCGCTTGCATAGTAACTTGTAAGGCTCCAAGGTGCGCGAGAGGAATTTTAAGCATCTCTCTCATCCAGGGCCACACGAGAACTCCATGAGGTGACTTTTGGTTCTTTGTGCATATGAGCTCACAGTGTTCTACACGCAGCTGCTTTGGGGCTCGATCTTCGCAATAGCTTCACGAGGGTAGATTCTGAGAGTTTTAAGTCGTGAGATCTTCGCGATGGCTTTACAACTCGCCTCATGATTGCGCGCCTTGTCTCTGCGAGGGCCTCTTCCACCGCATCTTTAGCTTCGCGAGGAAGCTCCTCAACTCTGCGAAGTCCATCTTTTGCTGCTCTAGTGCCGTGCACTTGTTGCTGTCACAGTCTCCTCCCTTCTCAATTAATCGTCATTCATCTGCTAGATTGGTCAATGATGATCAGCAACAATGAGTCACCATGGTGAGCACTACCAAGGTGTTCCATCAGGCTTTGGCTCTGCTGTCATCTTTGCTTGTATTCTCTCTTTTGGGCCAAAAAGTAAGGATTTTGCATTAAGCTGCACATTTTATTACCAACTGTAAAACATACTTCACACATGCTTATTAGTGGGCTTCAAGGTCCATCAAAGGCTAGGTTAAGAGGTGAAAAGTGGTACTTTTCAGTGAATGACACACCCCCAAACCTAATCTTTCTAGTCCTTAAGCAAAGGAAAAATTAAAACAACTATTCTAAAACTTTGAAAAGCCACTTTCGTAGGGAGCACGGATACATTTAGCATATGTACCAAGCCTTTTAAATCCCTAGGTGATCCCTAATGGAGGAGTGAAGTCTCCTGAGGGTTTTTAGTGAAGATACCCACAAACTTCTCAATGAAGCAGTTAACAAAAGTGCAATATTATCAGGTCAGCTGTCAAGATCCAGAGCATCAGTTCACCATTGATTCAAATAAAAATGTGAGGAATTTGGATATAAAAAGTACAGACATTTAATCATCACAAACTCTACCTGAGTGCACAACATTTCCAATTAGCTCACAACAAGGGGGACAATACATGTATGTCTGCATTGAGCTCATCATTAATTCAAAAATTAGGTTGTAGGCTATGCCCAATACATTCAACACTAGACCCACTGATCACCAGGGCATACTCTCACAAGGGACCTTGAGGGTTTCATTTTCTCTCAAACTCAAGGGCAGTTACAGCCTCCAAATGGGCCTGTAAGCATAAGCATAGGCAAAGCACTTAAGTCTTGGCATTCTTGGCATATCCTCACCATAGATTGGACAACTCCTTGTCTCTACATGACAGCTCATTCACTTTGGATCACAAGGTCTTTTAACTGGGTTGTGATGTGGCTTATGAAGTGGGTTATAAAGAATGTAAGGTTGAAAAGGGGTTTAAGATTTAAGAAATCAGTAGGTGAAGGAGGTGATTCATGACTTCACCCCTTTGTAGTTCAGTACCTTTCATTTTCTCTCAAATTTTTCAGCCTTCAAGTGGCTAGTTTCTCCTCTTCATTCTAATTTTTCCAATGAACTTATCCTCTTGATTCCTCTCTCACTCCTCTTCATTATTGTTTTTCTTTCCTTTCTTGTATTTTTCCTTTTGTTTTTATTTTTATGACTTGCCACCTCTTCCCTCAGCTGCTACACTACTGTACTTTACGTATCTCTTCTCCATTCACCCAATGTTGACCCTATCTTGTCCATCTTCAGCTCCTTCTCCTTTACCTTCTGAATTCTCAGAGTGAGGGTAGGTTTGAATCAGGTCCATAGGTTCAGGTACAAGTACTCGGGTGTATTTTGCATAAAATTGGGAGTTAAGGCTCAACAGATGTGTGCTCAAGGGCAGTTGAAGGATTTAGCCTGTTTATACTCAAACTGTCCAAGAGAAGGCCTTGATCCTTTCCTAGGTTTCATGAGTACTGTCAGTTGCTTCAACTTGGAGGTGCCTAACTTCTAGTGAGGGCATTGCCTCAGCCAGTCCTTAGAGCTAGAAAAATTGCCTCAGTCACTCCTCGAAGGAAGGAAAAAAAAATTTTGTAGGCCCAACTCTCACTGGTTAGGGTCTTCCATTAAACTTTTAAGTATGTCCTTACCTTTTTCTCTCTTTAATGATTCACTCAGTACTGATACAGGTGAGTTTACTTGGTGTTCACATTAAGAAAAAGTTAAAACTTAAAAGATTATAATGCCTAAAAGTCTGCAAAAGTTTTAAATTTCTCATTTTTCTAATGATTCTTAGGTGAACATGGTTCTGTTTCTGTCTTGCTCACTTGCATCTGCTGCACTTAGGTTAACTATTTCATTGACAGAGCTTGCCACACCCCCAAACCTATGAGGAGCACTGTCCTCACTGATTCAAAGGTGAGATGTGCAACAAGCATAAAACGTAAAAATTAACAAAACAGAAACTACAAAAGAGAAAAAGAACACACAATACATTAACAGACACACAAACAAACAAACAAAAATGAAACAAAGAATAAGTACACAGAAGTAACAAAAAGACATTGCATTATATTAGAAAATGTATGTACAACACACTACTCCTAACTCAAAATGTGCAAACATCAATCATCTAAGGGTCAGCTGGTTCTTTCTTAATTTTAACCCCCTTGCCTTTGCCTTCTTTTGCTGTACAGTTGGTGGTGGGGGGACTCTCCCAGTTGCAGAAACTAGTTGCCTCTCAAGGATTTCAGCTTTATGTTCAACCAATTCAGCTCGGCCAATAAGGAGTGTCCTGATCTCCTTTGAGGCATTCAACCTTTTCACTAAGGCATCAACTCTTAATTTTTCTGTTACAACAGCCATTTTTTCTTGTTCAACATTGAGCTTTTCTTTTACAGCTAAACTTTCTTGGGCTTTATAAAGACGCAACATATTCTTCCAGCCCTTCCCAACGTCCCTTAGCACCTGTTCAGTATCCCAATTCATGCGTTGAATTTATGCTTCATAGGATGTCTTAAGAGTAGTCATTCCTTTAATAACATCCCGCTTGATGTAAGGATGGGACTGCATTGCAAGAAGGAGGGTGGAGTATAGAGGGCTAGGAAAAGAAGAGGCAAGAAGCAAGGGGAGGTCCTCACTTGAAGAAGGACCAGTCGAGAATGATAGGGGGGGTGCTTGGAAATAGTGTGTGGAGGTTCAGGGTGGGGCTCCAGATCAGAGTCTGTTTGGATGGATTTGGAGGAGATGGGTATTAGATCATCCACATTAGTCATAGCATCAGAGGTAGCTACAGCAGGTGGGCCCTCTGGAATAGGTTCATCCTCAGTTTGGGTAATGGCATCAGTGAAAGTGGAAAGGGGTAGAGTAGGTAAAGGTTGGGAGGTATGGATAGTTGGCGACTGTGATGGTTGGGGTAAATTGGCCAAGGTGGATTGGATGGCTTAGAGGTTGGATTCTAAGTAGGCCTTGTGCTGGAGTGTGGGGGTTATGGAGTTAACATATGTTTCTATGGATGATTGTGTTTGGGTATTGGACAACATTTGGGACTGGAGGGACAGTAGGAGGTGCAGGATTTGGGGTACTAAATCAGGTATGGCTGTGGGTGTGGGTTGGATAGGTAAAACTGGTTGGAATGGAGATGTGGGCCTATGGGTGAAGGTAGTGACCCGTGGTGGTGTATGATGTGGAGGGTCAATGTGAGGGGGTGTGGGGAGTCTGGGAGAAGGATATACTCAAGGTTGATGCCCTCTAGAATAGTAGACATCATAGTGGAAAAGTCTCCCCCTGTTAGTGACTCATGGGAAGTGGGAAATGGAATAAGCTTGTCTATGGGTTGGAATGGGTCAGGGACAAATGTGGGGGAGGTGTCAAAAGGTGGGTTTCAAAGGTGTAGGTTTCAGGTTCAGAAGGTGTGGATATTGGATCTGCTATGGCTGTGGTGTCAGGGGTAGGAATAGGTTGGGAAATATAAGTGGGTTGGGGTTGTGTGTGAGTCTTACCTTCAGATAATTTTCTCTTTTCGGTGTAGGCAATTTTCAAAGGTGGGCTGGTATGGGCTGGAAAAATTGGTAAGGGTGTGGTAATGGGTAGGGTGGCCATGGTGAATGTGGGTTATCGTGGCTCAGGTAAGGGTATTGGGCTTATGTGGTGCTGGGATGGTTGGGATGAGGAGGGAGGTGGTGTTAAGGGGGTCGGAACTGGGGTGGGGATAGGGGGTATGGAAAGGGTGGTAAGTGTGGTGCTGGCTGGAACAAGTGATGGAGAGGGTGCAGTAGCAGCAGCAGCTGCTGCTGCTGCTTCAGCAATGGTGGGGGCTGCTTCTCTTAATAATTCCTTCTTCTTCTTCTTCTTTTCCATCATTGTACCACTGATACCCCACTGCTCCTTTCCACTCTGTTTGGGGTTCAGTGGCACTATGTCCTCCTCCCTTTTGAAGGGGTATTTTCCATCCTTCAACAGTGCAGTAATCAACCTACAATAGGGAAGGGCATGTGGTTTCTTCTATACTTTCACCTTCTCCCACAGGTCCCTAATCCCTTCAAACACTAACATGGCTGCATCCAAGTAGTGGTTTATGTGAAATGAAAGGAGGGCATCAGCTATGGGGGGCCTCCTCTCTTGCTCGTGACTCGAGCAATAAACATTCTTCCTCAATATTGCATCCATGAGCTTCATATTGGGGTGCAGATCTCTCTTCCTGATCGAATCCCCTGAAGCCATGATCCCTCCAGTAAGTTCACTAGCTATTTCTGTAATAGTGGTAGTCAGGGGAGGTCCCAAGCCAAACTTAGGGTCATACCCAGCTGGTATTCCTAGTGCCCTTGCAATGTCAGACTGGTTTAACAACATTTTGAAATTATCGATCAGTACCAGCAGTGTTTGGTGCCCATCATCACCAGTCTTCAATCTCATATTCTAATAAAATAATCTGACTAATCTTGGGAACACCAGTTGCATTATGGGTCTTAACAGTGGCAGCAGAGTTGCCTTAGTCAAATATTCGATGGAGGCATAGGTCACTGGTAGGTCCTCAAAATAGGCTTTGTCAAAAATAATCTCAACCTCCAGCGGGATTGCTTCTACAAAGTCATTGAGGACCCTGAGGTATTCATTACTTACTTCCTCCTCAATCTCAGGGGCCACATGGGTCGCAGCCTTGCCCTTTTTCTGCTTCTTCTTTGATTTTTCAGGGCTCATAGCAGGTGGGTGCTCTCTAGCCCTCTTCTTTGGAGCAGATTTCTTTTGTTCTTTTAAGATTGAGGGGGCAACACCAGGTGCGGGCACCTCAGAGGTCTCCAATGTGGAGGCCTCTGCAATCCTTGTGGATTTCCTAGTGGCCACAGGGATACCACTAGGAGTAGAGTTCAATATAGCCGCCAATGTATCAATGAATTTTGAAATCATGGCCATAGGTGCTCCAGATCTCAAAATTAGGGTTCATAGACCTCAAAGAATGCAGATTACTCTAAATAGGCTAAAATAATACAATTTGTCTTCTCTCTCTCTAATTTACTAAAGCAATCAAAGCACAGAGGGAGAGTTGCAGGGCTTACCCAATGCGAGCTAGGGTTCCACTTAGAAGTGTGCACAGTGGCTCAAATCCCTCCAAGCCATGCTCGAAGTAACCAGGAATAGCCGGGGAGCAAAATGGTAAGAGGAAAAGCCTTTAGGTGGAGTGCTCAAGCTGTGGAGAGGAAAACAGAGAAAGATGGGAGAACTTTTGGGCGTAGTGAGTTAGGGCAGAGGAAGAAAATGAAGCAAATGAGGGTTTTCATTGAGTTTAAAGGGCAAATCCTGTGATTCGCGGAGTTGGCTTATGGCTTTCGCGGAGTAGGATTATCGCGCAGATGGCTTTTAAGTCCGTGAAAGGCTCTGTCGCTCAGCAGGGAATTTGACACTCAATGAATTTTGTAGAGTTGGCGACAGTGCGTAGGTGCGCGAGACATCCTTTTGCTTCAGAAATGTACTTCGCGCGGTGCTGGCATCAAACAATACACAAGGCATTCTTTGCACACAAATTCAGCTCGCAGAGTAGAAAGCAACTCCGCGAGGTACTTTTTCAGTCAGTGCTTAGCTGTTCTAGCACGCGAGGGAGCCAAAAGATGGCTCGCGCAGCAAAATCGAGCCATCCAACTCAGTGAGAGCATTTCATGCATAGCATGTACTCTTTTAACTCAATGCAGCACATTGGTTGGTGCCACCTGTTGTTGTGCACCCTTCCACTGTGCATCAGCACCAAGCTACAGACAGGTACTTCATTTTTCTCATTCAAAATTTATGGCCATTTTCAATCAACAATTCATCAACATTGCAGTCTTAAAATAGTTTTTTTTTTTCAGCTTAATCTCCATGCAAGTCATGATCAGGATAATTTAGCCATTCATCAGCAAACCCACAGCCGATTCAGATGATACAAAGGCACGTGTTTTCATTGACAAACAATTAAACCACAAACAAAGCAAAACAATTAAACCAACATAACAAACAAAACACAACCAACAAAATTCTAAAGAACACAATTCAACACAAAATTTCCATATATATGATACAATTATTACCAGTACTTGGCTCACTGGGGACTAGCTTCCTCCTTAGTAGAGGATGCACCACCAATCATAAACTGACCTTTTGGATTTGTCAAGGGTTGACTAGGCAATTTTCCTTCCTCCCTCCTATTCAGAGTGTTACAGATCTGACCAAGCTGGTCCTCAATCTTTTTGATGCTCTGTCCATGAGAATTGACAGTCTGAACCAGGCTCCCCAGATTTTACATTGAAGCCATCATCTGTTCTTCAAATGAAGAGGATCTGGGCTGTTGTGGGGGCAGAGCTAACTGGTTAGACTGAGGGGCAGGTAACAGAAAATTTTGCCTTGGTGGGTAACCTTGATTAAACTAGTGCTGGGGTCTGTAAGGAGCTACCATTTGCTGCTGTTGGGGTTGAGGATGAGTCTTGTCTCAACCTCAAATTTGGGTGGTTCCTCCAAAAATACCCAGCAGGTTGCTGCCCAAAAGTTTGTGTAGCATTGGCTTGCTCCATAACAAAATCTAAAAATTGATTGGCAGATGGACAATCATGAATAGAATGTGTGGGAGATTGGCTATCAGACAGGCCTCCTCCACCTGTGCAACCATCCGGGGCTGCATAACATTCATCAATTTGTCAAACTTCAAGCTCAGGTTGTCCACCTTTCTCTCCAAATCACCTTGCATCTTTACTTTATATATTCCACCTCTAGGGGTGGCCTCTTTCACCATTTTAGCTGGAATCTTTGTTGTCATTGCGTGACAGAGATTCCTGTTGCATGAAATTTTCCCCTATTATGTCAAACAGCACCCAAGCTTCCTCAGCTGTCTTGTGGAGGTAGCTACCACCACAGGAAGCATCCACCATACCCCTACTCTTGACATTAATTTCTTGATAAAATACTTGGACAAGCTGCCACATTGGGATTTGGTGGTGGGGGCATTATTTTAACATCTCCTGAAATCTTTCTCAAGCTTTTATTAAAGTTCTCAGTTGAGGACTGAGTGAATGACGGAATTTTTATCCTCATCTGGCTTGTTTTGTTCATAGGGAGAAATTTTTCCAGGAACTTGGTTTGAAGGTCACTCCATGACTGTATGCTGTTGGCAGGGAACTTTGATAGCCATGTGCTGGCTTTGACCTTTAGTGAAAAAGGAAAAAGCCTCAATTTAGTGGTCTCAGGCTCCAAGCCAGTAATGTTGGAGGTAGTGCAAAGTGCTAAAAATTGGTCAATATGCTTGTAGGGATCTTCTTTACTCAGCCCATGAAATGAAGGCAGCATACTAATTGTGAAGGATTTAATTTCATAGTTTTCCTCAACAGAGAGAAACTGAATGCAAAAGGGAGAGGTGTACTCCTCAAGTGCATTGTATTCTTTTAATGTCCTTTGCCGTTCAGCCATGGTGTCTGCTTCAGTCTCAATAATAGGGCTCAGTGTGGTGTGTCTAGGTCTAAGGATCCTTTCCACCTCCGGATTTGAGGGTTCCAAGTCAGGGTTTAAGGACCTTCTACCAAGCATACACTCACCAATAGTAATGAAAATGCTTACAGGCACACAAAAAGAATTTCACACAACAAAAATAATAGCCACACAAATTTACACTAAACAAGATAACAGGAGATTCAACATAAATGGCATGAGATTTAGGGGAAAGAAAGTGCAAACAGAGCTACCTACTCTCCACTTGCAGCTCTAGCTTTTCCCTGCTTCTGCTATCCATTTATGTAAAATTCTACAAAGAATCAATAGTACTTTTATTTTAGATTAAACATAGCTACCAAGAATTTGTTAGTCTAAATTAGAGTACAACTCAGGTCTACTAAAAAGATCAAAGTTCCCCGGCAGCGGCGCCAAAAACTTATTGCTTGGGCTACTTGGTGTGAAAGTGTGCTTATGTTATTGTGTGGTGGAAATAAATTGAAAACAAAATAATATAAAAGAATGGATTTAACACAACCAAAGTAATCCTAGATTTGCAAGATTAAGGGTCTATTGTAGCAAGTTTTGATAAGTAAGAGTTTGTCCCACAGAGAAAATGATCAAGAGCCCAAAGTGGGTACTAATAGTAGGCCTCCAGATCTGACTACAGATCTGACAATCCTAAGAGAAGGGAGTTGGGTGTCACGACTACACTAAATTTATACAAAAAGGAAAAATAAAGTGCAGGCCTATCCAAAAGAAAGGGTTGAGAAGAAGATGGTGGTAGTGTGTGTCAAAATAAAATACCAAAATTATGAGAAATAAGCAGGTTAAGCTAGAGTTAATGATACAGTAATGTAACTCAGATTTAGTCTATCTCTGCAATGCTCCTTACTGAGATGCTATTAAAAGCCTCAACAAGGTATAATCTCCCAATTTAACCCATGCCATTTGGGGTGTTCTTAGGGCTATACTCTGTCCACTATAATGGTCACAGGGTATCCGATAGAGTCTGTCAAATCTCATTAGTTAAACCAGAAATTCGCTAGTCTAATCCAAAAGAGTGGACTGATCATTTCCACAGCCACAAGACCAGCTCTAGCCATGAATACTATTGCAGTATTATGTAATGTCAGTGGTACAAGCTCCCCAGATCTACGCACAGACATGGCTGACATCCATAGGTATTCCAGCCCATAAGATCCTAAGTGCTTTGCTAAGGCATACTGCTCACTAGTGCCCGCAAAAATGACCATGCAATAGGTTGAATAAGGCCTTTAGCTTAGTTGGTCATTGCTACAAACAGCCTGCAATGGCTCAGCCTCAAGCTACAATTACTACAAGAGATCAGATCTAACATCTAATATCGATTAAGTACAACAGAGGGGAGCCAGCTATTATAGAAACCTCCTCACAAGGCTCTAGAAGCTCATGTGCAGGGGAGAAGAATCCTTCTCAAACATGTGGATGGATACAACCTTAGGGCTATACTCTATCCACTTGAATGGTCACAGGGTATCTCATCGGTCTGTCCATCCCACAGAGGCCTGAGAAAGAACATGAAAATTGCTATAACCACCATGGTCTGCAGGCCTCCGAGCTCTCTGGATCTCACTACAGGTCCAGCATTGCTTTCCATGTGTCTATCAAACCAAGGAAAATCGGATGGTAAACAAAAGACCTATTAGAAACTAAAAGGGTTAGTCCCAAATACATGGATCCTATAGACATCTAAAGAAACCATATGATCTATAG
This sequence comes from Chloranthus sessilifolius, assembly GCA_021018995.1. Lineage (NCBI taxonomy): Eukaryota > Viridiplantae > Streptophyta > Magnoliopsida > Chloranthales > Chloranthaceae > Chloranthus > Chloranthus sessilifolius. The sequence continues at coordinate 90,775,798 of CM037585.1, read as the reverse complement.
ATTTGATTAACCATTAAAACAGCAGTTCATTGATAACAGCAAAACTTACAATGAACTGTCTCCTGGCTACAGCCCATACATAACTGCTCGTCCAAGATCCCAATGTATATAAAAATCTATTACAAAACTAAAACAAAACTAAGCCTAGCTGCTTACAGGGGAATTAGCCAGCAAGTGCTGAGCTAAGTGAGAAGAAAAAATAGGAAAATAGAGGTGATCAAACCCTAACCCTAGCCTGCTAGAGGTCTCAGCCGGTAGAGGATGAAGGAAAGATGAAAATAATAAACTCTAAGTACAGCTTATATACTCTTTGAAAATGGCCTTGGCTCTTAAGAGGTTAACCCTAATTATTTCAGCAGACGTGGCACTGTTATAACCCTTAAATGCCTCGAGACATGTGCCTCAAAATTTATGCCTTGAGAAGTGTGCCCTGGCCTTAGGAAATTTCTAAAAGGTCCTTGAATAAAACTGATAAGTTGAGAGCTCGTGCTTCGCGGGGATGGGATTTACTTTTAGCTCATTTGCATAGCTGCTTTGCCTTCGCGGAGTTGGCTTTGGCTTATGGGAAGGGCTCATTTGCGCAATAGAACTTTTAGTGAATCGTGCAGTTGCTTCGCATCGCAGTGTTATTGCGGAGATAATCTGGAGCACCAGGATTTCTCGCGCAGTAGAGCTTCAGAAGCTCTTTCTCACTAAGTACTCGCGCAGGTGAGCTCCTACGCTCGCGTAGTAACTTGTAAGGCTCTAGGGTGCCCTCACGTAGTAACTTGTAAGGCTCCTGCACTCACGTAGTAACTTGTAAGGCTCCAGGGTGCCCTGGATTATCATGACCCAGAACATCTAACCTCAAATGACACTGAACAGATTCGGCCAAAATAGGGTGTCCACCAAAGGGGACACCTAATCCTAGTCTCTGCCAATAATGATCTTACGAATCATTTAACTATGCATAAACATGCACCCATTTGGGGCGATAAGCAACAAAGGTGATGGAAGTCTCGACCCAGATCCCGTCTAGATACAATTTATGAGAACAAACGACCATCCTATGAATATCCAAATGCATGACATACACTTTATAAGGATACCATGCCAATAAAGATTTTAAGCCTGTGAAAATAAGGGAAATGAACCCGTCTGCATGCATGATTATGCATAATTGATTGACATGTAGTTTCATTTTTAACAGGTTGGTCTCAACCAACAATTAATCTTTTTTTGAAAAATCTGAAGCTTAGGATACTAAAGTTTACATGAATCCAAAGATTGAGCGTTAACTCAAAGATTTAGCAGTGGAATCATCCTTATCGAAATATTGACCGCTTGATCGGGGAATGATGCCAGTTCTCCTACTTAAAAGTAGGATCCAAAAATCCAAGGCAAACCTTAGACTTAGGACATAGATATAGCACAGTTGTGTTGCCAATAAAATTTTGACATTTTATAGCATTGGAAGCACGTATGTGCGTAGCTGTGCGTCCAATTATATGAGGCATAGACCGCCTCATTTAACTTGTCATAGGTGTCGTTGCTTGAAGCAGAGTTTGAGGTCTTTGGGCGAACCCATTGATCCCGACGTTAATTTAGCACCACTGCTCGAGGGGAGCGAATAGATGTCGCAATACTTTTTGGGAGTACGTGCCATTTTTTTGTAAAACACATATTTTTTATTATTTTATATGAAAAATTTTGACCCTTTCTTGTGTTTATCAATTTATGTGATTTTTGGATTTATCATTTTATGTGATTTTTATCTTTTAAGTTATTATTTTATGTGATTTTTTGGTTTTAAAGCTATCATTTTATGTGATTTTTTAGTTTTTCAAAACTATCATTTTATGTGATTTTTTGTTTATTTTTTCAAAACTATTATTTTATGTGATTTTTTTGGTTTTTCAAAACTATCATTTTATGTGATTTTTATTTTTTTCTCAAAACTATTATTTTATGTGAATTATTCTATTATTTTCGGTGACTTATTTTTAGCTTTTTATGGAGGACTTTTTTTTCATCATTTTTTAGACTTTTTCACATTTTTCTGTGTAGGATCGGAATGCTTATTGATCTTGATCCACTTTTACTCTAGTACGACTTCTCGGGCAAGCCGAATGAAGATCGGCATACCGCTTGGGAGCATGTGCATCTGTTGGGAGTAACAAAACAAAGAGAGGGGGTACCGGGCTATACCTGTGACCCACAACAGGTCCACAACCTGGCCTATAAGTGGCTGACGCAACTATTAGTTGCACCAAGCCAAATGGGGGCTTAAAATAGCCTAATGCAACTATTAGTTTTGCCAGGCATGGCTGGGATTTGAATTTAAAGCGCCCGAGTTCAGGCAACAAGGGTATATTTTTGAAAAAAATTAAAAAATTTTCCCTCTCTTCAAACCGAAAACCGGCCTCCCCTAGGGTTCCTTTATATCGCCTCTATGCGTGCCTCATTACCGGCATTTGCTTGCGCCGATTGATTGTCCGCACTGCACTAGATCAAAGACCCCTCTTTCTTCAAAGGTAACCATTTAAAACCCATTTTCTTCGATTTTTCTTGCGTTTTCTTGCAAATATGATCATGATCTTGCATTCTTAGATGATAAATGGTTCATTTTCATTATAAACATGTTTATTGATGATGTGTTGATGATTTTTTATGAATGATGCCCTATTTTTGTTGTTTTATGGATTTTATTAATGCATAACATATATATATATATATATATATATTGTCATTTTTATTTGTGCATATAAAAAGACTCTACTTTAGGTTTTTGCTTTTGTTTTCGTATAAAGCAAGGATTTTTGGTCTTTATTTTTGAAAATTAATTAGGGAAAGGGGATTTTTGGTTTCTATTTTTTTGAAAGTTAACTAAGGAAAATGATTTTTAATTTCTATTTTTTGAAAATTAATTAATGAAAATGATTTTTGATTTCTATTTTGCAAAAATTAATTAAGGAAAAGGATTTTATTTTTGGTTTTTGTGGTTTGAAAACTAACTAAGGCATTGATTTATTTTTTTTGTTGATTTTTTTTATTTTATAAAAGAAGGGATTTTTTTAGTTTTAGTTGTTTATGTTTTCATAAGCATAGAGGAAGGATTTTTTGTTTTTTTTTAATTTTATGGACATAAAAGGAGGGATTTTTTTTGTTTTTGTTTTAGTTTTAGTTTTTATAAACATAAAAGAAGGATATTTTTGGTTTTTTGATTTCATGGACATAAAAGGAGGGATTTTTTTTGTTTTAGTTTTAGTTTTTATAAACATAAAGGAAGGATTTTTTTTTTTTTTGATTTCATGGACATAAAAGGAGGGATTTTTTTTGTTTTAGTTTTTGTTTTATAGACATAAAAGAAGGATTTTTTTGTTTTTTGATTTCATGGACATAAAAGGAGGGGTTTTATTTTTTAAGTTTTTGTTTTTATAAACATAAAAGAAGGATTTTTTTTTTTGTTTTGATTTTAGAAGCATGAAGGAAGGATTTTTTTTTATTTTTTGTTTTAACTTGCTTTATTTTTAATGATAGAAAGGGGAAAATTTGTTTTATTTTTATTTATTTTGCAGATAAAAAAAAGGAAGGGATTTTTTTCTTTTCATTCTATTAAAAGGGATTTTTTTATATATGTATATTTTTATTTTTGAAAATAAAAGAAAGGGATGAGCATACTTACCTTACCTTAGCTTGTAGTAAAAAAATGGTCCTTTATCACTTATCTGCTCTGACATGACTGCTCGCTTTTGCCTTAGAATGTTTGGTGATGAAGAGTACGTGCCTGAGGAGGGGCATGAGGAGGGGCCCGATGTGGTTTATGGTCCACGTGGGGAGCAATTCTTCATGGTAGAACACAAGGCAGGTCCCTGACTTTAGTTGCAAGGCGAGGCCGCCCGAGTCAATGATTTCCCCTTTTTGAGAACCCAATCTTTTAACGAGGACTTAACAAGTCGTAACTTATATAAAAGTTCTAACCAAGGCTAGTCCAAACACTTAACAAATTAACGAGGTATAAAACCTCACGCACACCATATTACATTCACCATTACATGCAATAGAAGTACACAACTAAATCATACGGGTCAATTTATCCCATCCAACGTACCTGCACAAAAACTTATTCACAACTAGCATATCATCCAAAGAATTTTATATGCAAATACGAACATTTCATAGAAATATAAAATTCACCATTTATCTATGTCCAAAAAGTTATATACACCATCCAAAGGTGGCAACCATGCGACAATAGTTCAACCATTCCAAAAGTGGCAACCATGCCACAATAGTTCAAGGACATACATCCATTTTACCCTGTTTTAATTTCAAAACTTCAAAAACAAAACATCATTGAACACCCAAAAAAAACATATATCTATGCCCCCTTGAATCACAGCTCAAACCACTGCATCACTAGGCTAGTCATCGACCTTGTCGGGTCCGCCCGTGCCAGAACTCTATGCCTCCGGAGTCCATGCTCGCGATGTCGCCAACTGCTGTAGATAGCCGTCTAGGTACATAAAGCACATCGTCTCGGCAAATAAGGCATCATGATAGTCCAGTCGGCGACTCATTTGACGATAATTGTCAGTCATTTGACGAGTGTTCTCAGCCACCAGGGCGAGAACATCATCAATACTAGTCGTAGCGTGTGCTGGGGTGGTGGTGATACAGGGATCTGCAAATGCCACTGAGGTGGAGCTGCACCAGGTGGCAGATCCTAAGCTAGTGCATCTTGAGCTAGCTGGCCTTAGTCTTGTGGGGCATCTAGTGCAACCTGTGGTTCGAGTAGTTCTTGTCCTTCTTCCTGTGAGCTCTTAACCAATCACTTATAGGTTTTATTCCATTCCTTCAAAGTGTAGGGCTTTACGTTGTCGGTTAATCGGGGTTTGTCTTTTGAGATCCGATACATGATGCTACCGGTATAGTCCATCATAACCGAGATAAGTTGGGCATAAGGCATCTCATCAACGGGTTTTGCAGCCCCTTCTAGCATCTTTCCCCTAGCATACTTTAAACCTTCAAAAATGACTTTAGGCGCACTAAACCATCGCCCATTAAATGCAGAAAACAATGCCAACTATATCACCCCACGTCTCACAGTTTTATGCCTTAACGGATAGAAATTACACTTGAAAATGGTATCAAGCATCCACATATCACGTGGTAAATCTACTCTCTTTATGGCTGAACCGGACCCCTGCCTGCTCTGGGTCATTTGTTCCTTCACAGTTTCAAAATCTACGATGTATGGAAGAGGTTCCAATAAGTCAATCCCAACACCATACGCCACATAGCACTCCATGGCGTCAGCAACATCGTCATGAGTGAACTCATACTCTCTATTATCAATTTTGGTACGAATTGTTCTTAGCCTATTACTGGTGTACATATTCTGGTAAAATAGTCTCACCAAATGAGGGTAATAATACTCGTGAAAAGGTTTGAGTATATTCTCCAATCCGGCCTTGGTGATATATTCAAAAGCCCAATGTTTCTCACCCCGCTTTAAAAATAGCGTTCTATCAATGCTCCACTCGGGTTCAAAACCCTTAGTAGCCCACCACTCGTTGGGTTGCTCAAGTGGTGGAGGTGGTGGCTGGGGTGGTTGTTGTTGAGGTAAAGGTGGCTGTGGTGAAGGCTGTTGTGGTGGTTGTGGCGGTGCCGAAGAACCCGCTTGTGACTAGGGTTTCTTCGAAGTGGTGCTCTTCGATGATTGTCGAGTTTTGGGTGCCATTGATACCACAATAAACAAAGAAAAACTAGGGTTTTCCTAGAAGTAAAAGAAACTAGGGCAAAATGTAGAAATCACAAATTTCAATTCTCCAAATGTTTAGGTTTACCTTTTCGAAGTTATTGGATCTCAATCTTGTGAAGAATCGAGCTCCAAAAGACGTTTAATCAAAGTCTGGAAGCCTCCCAACCAGAGCATAAGAAAACCCCCAAAAGAAAAAAAATAGTTTCTAATTTTTTTGAAACTGAAATCGTACGACCCATATATATAATATCAAAATCGATCGGTCGGTTTTCCCTCATAAATGCACTAGTCGATAATTTGAAACGGTCGATTTCAAATCAATCGGTCGATCTAAAATTTTGATCGATCGATCACTTATTTCAATCGATCGGTTTCACAAATCGATCGGTCGAGTGTCCACTTCGATCGGTCAGTTTTCATAAGCTTTCTATTAGTTAAAAATTTGCTCTCTGTTTTTGAATTTTCTTTCGATCAGTGTTCATTTCGATCGAACGGTTTAAAATTAATCGATCGATTTTAATTTCGATCAATCGGTTTTCACAAACATAGCCTGATTCTCAGTTCTATCAAATCGATCGATCGGTTTATGTTTCGATCAATCGATTTTGACAGAAAACTTCAAACTTTATATTTTTCACTCAAATTTAATTGCAATTTCCAAAATTTTCATGTAATTGATCTTTATGTGTTCATCAAGCAACAACTTCAAACTAAAAATTTCACATACATAATCTCAAAAGAAATTTTACAATTTTTACAACTCGGTTCAATTCTCATTAAATAACTAAGGGTATTGATCACGGATTTCCGCTTCGCACTCCCAAGTAGCTTCCTCTACTGGATGATTCTACCACTTAACAAGCACTAACAAAATTCATTTCGTGTGCAACACCTGCTCCTTTCAATCAAGTATCTGTACCGGATCCTCCCTCATGGTTAGATCCTCATAAATCTCTATCGGTTGATTGTCGAACACATGAGTTGGGTCTCTCATGTACTTTCGTAACATTGACACGTGAAACACATTGTGCACCCGATCAAGTTGCGGTGGTAAAGAAATTCTGTACTCTATTTCACCAACCTGTCCCAAAATTTCATAAGGCCCAAGGTAGCGTGGACTCAACTTTCCCCGCTTTCCAAAGCGCATCATACCCTTCATTGGTGAGATCTTAACACACATGATCGCCTATTTGAAAGTCAATACTCGTTCTCTTTATGTCGGCATAGCTCTTTTGCCTACTTTGAGCTGTTTTGATTCTATCACGTATCAGACGAACGACCTCGACATTGCCCTCAATAATTTCTGGACCTAATACAAACTTTTCTCTGGTCTCTTTCCAATTGATCGGTGATCTACATCGCCGTCCATACAATGCTTCATAAGGTGCCATACCGATACTTGTCTAAAGGTTGTTATTGTATGCACACTCGATCAACGGTAAGTGTTGATTCTATGATCCCCAAAAATCAAGCATACATGCTCTGAGCACATCTTCTATGATTTGATTCACCCGTTCTGTTTGTCCATCCGTCTGTGGGTGAAATGCTGAACTAAAATCCAATCGCATACCCATTCCTTGAAACTTTTGCCAAAACTTTGAAGTATACAGCAGGTCATGATTTGAAACAATACTATTTAGAATGCCATGCAAGTGGACTATTTCCTTCATATACATCTCTGCTAACCTTCCTACCATATATGTGGTGTTGTATGGCAAGAAATGAGCTGATTTGGTTAGTCGATCAATGACTATCCAAATGGCATTGTACTTCTTTGCTATCTACGGTAATCCTAATATGAAGTCTATAGAAATTGACTCCCATTTCCACTCTGGTATTGGCAGAGGTTGCAATAAACCTGTCAAATGTCTATGATCCACTTTTACTTGCTGACATACCAAACACTTTGAAACGTACTCAGCAACATCCTGTTTTAAACCTCTCCACTAGTAGTTCTTCTTTAGATCCTAATACATCTTGGTACGACCAGGATGAATAGCATATATAGACTTATGAGCTCCATCTAAAATAGTCTGTCGAAGGTCGGCATCAATCAATATACATAGACATCCCCTGAACAAAAGTGATCCATCCTCCTTGATGGAGAAATCTAGTCTACACCCATCAATCAACCATGCCTAATCTTCACTAACTCTATATCATTCATCTTTAACTCATGAATGTGATCGAAGATCGTTGGTCAGATAGTGATATGCAACACTCTGAATTTTTGCTAATGTTGAATCGTTGACCTTTGACAATGACCTAATTGGCTTTCACCGGTTTGACCTTGATCAAACTTCTCATGTATGTAATGCGTCCTTTGACCCACTTATCTCAATTGAGCGAGAACACCCAAACGCAAGCCTAAGCCCCATTTCCTAATGCGAATTGATCTTTGAAAACTAGGGCCCCAAGATTGGGCCAAGTTCAATCTCTATGACCCAAGCCAATGCTAGTTTATGCGTATAGACATACAACATAGATAGCCTAACACGAACACCCCAACTATGTGTGCGAGCCTAACAGGGCATACGCTTTAATTTTTAGAATGTTATAATTAAAGATGCACATTTTAGTCACCCCATTGGTCAATGCCTTGGTGTGTAACTAAGAGATCTAGGTATCTGAACACCCCAATGACATCTGACCTTAGTTGGTCTTTTTATTCTATTCCCTGGATTAGTTAGACCAGTACACTGAAAGCAGTGTATTGATAGTACACAGTGTCTATAGCACCTTAATATGGGTTAATGTGGATAGCAGACCTAGAATCAAGACCCATTAAGTAATATGGATCGGGGATTCAGACCAATAGTTGAGGCCCTATGCTAGACTTGTACACCGAGCTGGGTGTACCAGTTACACACTGAATTTGGGCACCCCATGTTGTAAAACCCAAGATATCGGGAACGGACGTTGGTAAGGTCAGATGTGTATGCCTAACATGGGATGCGAACAACTGGTATAGATTAAGTGATAGTAATTTGATGAGTTAGAGGGACCCTTAGTGGCCCAATATTATTTTATTAACTGAAACCTGGTCCTCCATATACTCAAATTTAGTGTATTAAAAATACACTTGAAATTGTGTCTTCCATACACCATAGTCGTGTATTAGATAATACACTGAATGATTTTTGACATCCTATATATATGTAGTGTATTAGCTTTACACTAAAACCAAGCCTTATAAGGCTTGTATACATATACACTAAAACCTAATATAGGAACTACAGGGAATCCAAGCTTATATATATACTGAGCTATTTGTAGTAGAAATACATTGGATGTAGATATGAGATGGCTTATACATTTAAACAGTGTATTAGCTTATTATTAAAGTTAAGCCTATTATGGCTTCTATGCATATACACGGAAAGCTTATGTGGGCACTACATGGAATCCCATCTCTTAATAGCTTATAAGAGTTAGCTCGCCAAGAGGACTCCACGATTTCATGAGTCACTCTGGACTTCCATGCACACAAAGTGCAATGCCACTACAAAATTTGACACCAGCCTCCTTCCTTCTTCCTGGTTCGAGCTTTGAGGGAAATAGAATCCCCATAGCAACCAAACCCAGCAAATTCACTGATCGTAAAAGCCAAGTAAAACCATAAGATAAAACCCTTCTTCTAGCTTCTCAAACTCACATCTCATTACCATCTCTTCAAACCCTTGGATTCGAACCCGTGAATCACAAAGTGACTCTACGATTTGGTCGCGAGAATTGCGGCAGACGACCGCTTGATCTCGGAGAGTTCCTTGCGACCCTAGCTCTTCATTTACTTCACAAACTCGACACCGACACCATTATGGCATCGTCATAACTACGAATCCACCAAAAGGTACGTCGTAAACAAACCACATAATAAATTAGTTCCTTTTCATTAGTGTGTTTAAAATAAAATTCAGGTTGTTGATGTCGATTCGATGCGATCGGTTCGACAATTCTGAGATAAAGTATTGTGTGAGAGTTTCGGAGTCCAAAGCTTTGGCTATTGTGCTCTGTAACTTTCATACCGATTTAATAAATATAAAAGGGGTCTCTGTGCGACGTATAAGATAAAATATAATGTGTATATAGTATAAAAGGCCCCAACACACTAAAAATACCAAGAAATCAGAGAAAGGCAACGGGGCACCTGCAGAAAGCTTGTGCATCAGGCTTGCCGCGGCAACCCCACAAGCTTGTCGCGGCAAGGTGCACAGCTGATGGGTTTGCCATGGCAACCCTGCATCCTGCCTCAGCAACCCTGGGTAACTTTACCATGTTCGGTATTTCGGTTATAACTTTTGACCCCGAACTCCGATTGGCGCGATTCTTAATGAATTGGGAAGGGGACAATGAGCCCTATAAATTTCATGAATTAATAAATTCATGAATATAATGTTTAAAAGGTCAAAATTTAGTGACAAGTAGAGACAAGTTGGCAGGCAAGCTGAGAAGCTTGCCTCAACAAGAGGCAAGCTGAGAGGCTTGCCAAGGCAACCCTGTGCCTTGCTGAGGCAAGCCTGCTTTATCTAGTTAAACACATATTGTTCACATGAGGAGTCTACAGTGACCCAATATGTGTGCTAAGTATGCTGAACATGTTTAATGCATTCTAGGTGCTCACGAAGAGCTCGTGAAAAGAGATTTTTGCTTGGATGCATGCATGCACGTGTAACACGTAACCTTGATCGCGAGGTAGGGAAAATTTCACTACGTAATTACATTTAATTTTTATTCATGGACTTGATGATTGGAATTTAAATTTAGTTTTTGTATTGAATTCGAAAAATAAATTGTAGGAAAGAACACTTTGCCGAAACCTTGTTTTTCATGAATTCGTGTTATTGATGTCATTATTAAATACTGATATTTCTTTAGAATTGCTAAATGAGAAATATTGTCATGTTTTGAAGAATGAAATCTGGATTTACACTCGTGTTTTGCATGTTTGTACTCGCATTTCTACATGATATTGCATATGACTCCTATATCAGATTTCCATCACTACTATTAGTTTGTATACTTGTCTTTGATACTTCATTATGTTTGATCCGATAAATTTTAATTCTCGTTTGTTTGATGTTGTATATGCTATATGACTCATCTTCTTGCTTGTGTCCCTGTGATTGTGTAATCTGGTTCAAGTGACCCTGTTAACGTAGCCCAGGGGCTTGATGTCTTAGTTCAAGTGACATTGTTAACGTAGCTCAGGGACTTAACAATTGTCACCACTTGATTGAACAAGAATATGAATTTGAACATGAAATAATAAATCGAACCTTGATCAGTAAACTTCGAAAATGAACTATGAAACATGACCATGATATCATGAAATCAAACACTAATCATCCATATATTTGAACCAACACTGTGGTTAATCTATGTATTTGAAACGACACGACTATTAATTTGTGTATTTGAACCGACACGGCGATGGATTAGTATTTGAACAGACACGATGGTTAATTCGTGTATTTGTACCTGAATATGAACATGAACATGAAATCATGAATCTATGTATTTGAACCGACACGGTGGTGAATTTGTGTATTTGAACTTTGAATTTTGAATAAGAACTATGAATCCAAAATTATGAAATTGAATTCTGAATTTGAATACGTATTCAAACTTGAATTGAGAATTGTGATTTTAGCTAAGATTTCGCAAAGCTCAGTTTTGAATAGAATATGTCTTTGAAATAAGTTTTGTTCCAACATGTCTTTGAAGCAAGTTTTGTTCGGATATATCTTTGAAAACAAGTTATTTTTCCAATATGTCTTCGAAATAAGTTTTGTTCTGATATGTTTTTAAAATCAGCTTTGGTTCAATATGTCTTTGAAAACAGTTTGTTTCTGATACGAAAGAATGTGTTCGTTTTGATTTGAAAATGCCTTCGAATTATGATCATTGAATCTGTGTTTTGAAAATATGAGATGTGGTTAGTATGGATCTTTTCCTTACTAGGCTTAGATGAAGCTCATTCCTCGATTATACGTCACAGGTACAGGTCCTGTTCAAGAAGCTTGAAGCGGATCCGGTAGACTGCCTCTTTGAGCTTGGTGTGGAGATACTTGGGCTCCGTTTTGGACCTTTAGATTTGGTATATTACCAAACTTTGTTAGAAATTGAACATGTACTTCTTTTTTCCTACACCACTGTTTAGGTGATGGTTGACCAACACCGGTAATTTTAGATTGTAGATTGTGCTTTATAATAAATGAGCAATAATCATCTTTCTGCTATGTATGTTTTATGCTTTGAAGTCTGCTTTTTGTGGACATACCATGTACACTGTATTTTGGATAGCAATCTGCAACCCGACGATTCGAGTTTTCCTATGTTGTGAAAGGAAAAGAAAAAAAAATATGCTGAGAAAATACGGGCTGTCAGAGTGATGTTAGCCATCAAGGTTCCTGAAGCTTGTACCTTGATCTTCGTATCATACAAAGAAAGGTCCTCTAAAAGTTTTCATATATGGATCCTCATAACAAGGTTAGACAATAGAGCCACCCTTCCGACTCAAAGCATCTGATATAACATTTGCCTTGCCTGGATGATACTGAATGGAGCAATCGTAGTCTTTGAGAAATTCCACCCATCTCTTTTGCCTCATATTTAGTTCATTCTGTGTAAATAGATATCGGAGGCTCTTATGATCCGTGAATATCTCAAAAGTCTCTCCACACAAATAGTATCTCCATATCATCAATGCAAAGATCACTGCTACTAGTTCCAAATCATGTGTTGGGTAGTTCTTCTCGTGGTCCTTAAGTTGTCTCAACCCATAAGCAATAACCTTCTTAGCTTGGTTGAGCGCACAACCTAAACTACTGTGTGAAGCGTCACTGTATATAGCAAACCCTCCACTGCCTGAAGGTATAGCCAATACTGGTGCAGTAGTTAGTCTCTTCTTGAGTTCTTAGAAACTCTTCTCACACTCATCAGTCCACTCAAACTTCACATTCTTCCTTGTAAGTTTCATGAGCGATCCTGAGATCTTTAAAAAGCTCTCTACAAACCTTCTATAATACCCAGCCAGACCAAGGAAACTGCGAATCTCAATCACAATTTTCGAGTGCTCCCATTCTAATACTGCCTCGATCTTTGTTGGATCTATGATAACACCATCCTCTGAAACAACATGTCCCAAGAAACTCACTTTCTCCAACCAAAAGTCACACTTACTGAGTTTGGCATAAGTTGGTGCTCACATAATGTCTGTAAAGCAATCCTCAAATGTTGTTCATGCTCCTTCTTGGTTTTCGAGTAGATGTGGATGTCATCTATGAACACAACTATGCAAGTATCGAGATGTGGTTTAAACACCTGATTCATTAAGTCCATGAATGACATTGGTGCATTGGTCAATCCAAACGGCATCACCAAGAACTCATAATGTCCATATCTGGTACTGAATGTCGTCTTCTATATATCCTCTGCTTTGACCCTCAATTGATAATATTCAGATCTTAAGTCAATCTTGGAAAAGAGTCTCGCACCTTGTAACTGATCAAACAGATCATCTATCCTGGGCAAAGGATAACGATTCTTGATTGTCAATTTATTCAACTGACGATAGTCGATGTATAACCTCATCGACCCGTCCTTCTTCACAAACAAGACCGGTGCTCCCTAAGGAGACACACTAGGTCTTATGAACCCTTTATCCAATAGTTCTTATAATTGCTCCTTTAATTCCTTCAACTCAGCAGGAGCCATTCGATATAGTGCTTTTGATACTGGCTCTGTTCTCAGTGCTAAGTCGATAGTGAACTCTACTTCCCTATCTGGTGGCAATCTCGGTAACTCATCCGAAAACACATCTTGAAACTCACGAGCAATCAGAATCTATAATATCACTTTCTTTTCTTCCTGTTACTCTTTCAGAAAAGCAAGGTATCCATTGCATCCCTTTTTCATCCAACGTTCTGCTCAGACTGCGGAGATAAGCGGTATAAATGTCGATCGCATTCCCATAAATTTGAACCATCTACTCCCACCTGGTCAAAACGTAACCATCTTCCTCCGACAATCAACGGTCGCATCGTTCGTGGATAATCAATCCATGCCAAGAATTACATCGAATACTTGTATATCCATCAGGATCAAATCGACCACTAACTCATGATCCTCATAATCCTTGATAACAACTCTGACTGATCGACACACAATGTCAGTACTGACCACGTTTCCCGTTGGAACTGACACTTCGAAAATAAAATCCAATGTCTCGGGAATGACCTTTACTTTTTTTCAAACTGCGGTGTTACAAATGAGTGAGTAGACTCCAGGTCTATCAACACTTTCGCTTCATAGCAAAGATAATCGCCCTTACCTTATAGTTGTAAAGTACCTACGTCATGCATGTATATTTAACCAATCATGTATGCATCAAACATAAAACATGTGATTACTTAAAATGTAAAGACTACTTGGAGAATGGTGCACCTTCTCTATCTAAAATCCAATTCAATAATCTATTTATTGGATTTAAATAGAATTTTCACCTTAAATGATGTCGTTACTGTTCTGGGCATCCTGAGCCGTAACGGCATACGCACGTCCTTGCACGATAGGCCTTGCCGTCCTGATAGGCTTTGGTGTAACTGCTAATGTTGTTTTCTCTTTCCTTAGTTCTAGGCACTCTCTAATCATATGTCCCATCTTCCTGTACTTAAAGCATCCTCCAGTACCCCTTCTACAGTATGAGGTCTTATGAGGCTTGCAACATCTGGTACACGTCTCTGTCGGTGTGGATGATGCTGCTCTAGAGAAACCATGGGTAACCGATACCCATGTAGTCATCGCATGGCCCTCATAATTGAAAGGTATCATCACTGTAGGCACAAGTGGTCTAGAGAAATTAGTTTGTGCTAGTAACCTCGAAACTTGTGCTACGAATCATGGCTTTTTGTCCATCGACTCGTAGTAACCAATTCTTCCCTAATTTATCCTTCCTTTACTTTGTTGACCTCTCCTTTTAAACATCTCTTCGAAGTCTTCCTCTACCACGAGAGCCTTGCTCATCACCTTATCATAGGTTTCTAACTCAAAAGCATAAATCCTATCATGAATATTTGACCTTAAGCCGCGCTGTAACTTCTTGGCCTTCATCAGATTTGAGGCCAGATACTCTGGAGCGAATCTTGCCAGTCTCATGAATTCTACCCCATACTCTCCCACTGTCATTTTCCCTTGCTCCAACTGAAGAAGGTTTATTTTCATCTGATTACGTACCCCCTTGGGAAACTACTGGTTGTTGAATTCCTCAACAAACTCTTCACAGGTTCATAACATTCCTGAAGTCACTTGCTCCCTTGTCCTCAATACCAATTTCCACCATAGGCTCGCTTCCCCATCCAACATAAACGCTGCCCATCTGAGTCTCTCGTCTTCAGTGCATGTAAGCACACTGAATATTTTTTCCATTTCACAGAGCCGGTTCTCATCTTCCATTGGGTTTACTTCCTGAGAAATTTGGAGGACGCATCCTCCAAAATTCAATAAATGTCGAGGGTGTTGGTGGTTGCGGTGTCTGCACTACCTGATACTGATGATTGTGGGCATTATTAGCAGCCATCAATGTCGTTTATTGAGCCATAGCCATAGTGACGGCCTCCATGGCTTGTTCCATCCTCTGTCTATCCTCTCTTTCTTCATTCCTCTCTTCACCTCTCTCCTGATTCCTCTCTTCCAGAATACTTTCTTCCGGAATCTATCGGTTACCTATTGGAACTCTCTTGGAACTGGTGGGAATATCATCCCCACTTCTCAAGTTCCATCTCCCACTGCCTCTTGGTCGTCCTCGACCTTTAGTGGACATGACATTCTGCAATATGAAACTAGGAGTTTCATTAGCAGTAGGTCCCTATATTCTGATACAATCTTAAACATAGAAATCACATCTAAGGCTTGTCAGAATTCTCTAAAGTAAAATGTTTTGATACCAACTGTGACAACCTGGATTTCTGTACCTGAAAACTCGTGCCATCTAATGGTAAAAAAGACTGATCCCGAAACACACCGAACACTTGACACATCTACACACAAAGCGGAAACAAAATATGCATTCTAACTAAGTAGATCAAGTCATCATAAGGAAAATAAATCTCTATTTCTATATAATGACAAAACCAAATATATAATAAAAGACGATTCTAATCCCATGCTAATTGCATGAACAAAGAATCAAATCGAACCATCAGTGACAAACAATAGTCACCCATACATAGTTCGCAAAAAGAATACTGTATCACAATATTACATCAGCACTATCTTATAATGGCTGGACGTACCAAGCCTTATAACGAAAACTCAAAGTACGCAACGCTAGTCCACTAAAAGTACTCGTCAGGAGGGGGGCTCAGTCTCCTCCTCAGGCACGTACTCCGGGTCCTCAAGTTCTACGCCCTCAGTCCCCGCCTCAATACCTGTACTTGTGACGTATAGTCGAGGGATGAGCTAACAGTCTAAGCTCAATAGAGAAATGTAATAACATGCATATCTCTCACATCACACATATCTTTCATGACATAATTCAAAGCATATTTTCCTCACTGAGGATCACAATTTAAAATCATATCAATTGACAAAATGAAAAACTGATGCATATTTCAAATCACACTTATCATGAGTTCAAAAGACTTAAATCAATCACTTAAATATTCTCTCAAGCTCATATAGCATCGAGAGCCATATAGATTTACTAATGGGAACTCCAGCCATCATCGTTTAATGAATAATTTCACATATCACATATTTCACAAACCCCCTCGATGGAGGTGACTTACCGCACGAAATATTACCGCAAAATGGTAATCAAAGAACGGATATCCCGCCGTTCCGGAGCACACTTACGGATATCCTGCCGTACCGGTCACGGTTATACCGCCGCGTCGGTAAGATATCATACATGAACCTTAAATCAAAGTGTAAAATTTACATATAGTTTATCACCGTGAGTTTGTGGTAATTATAATAGTTCAAAGTTTTTAAAGCTTGCACACACATACTTCTTCACATCCTTCTGATGTCACACACATATTTACATTCTTTTGATGTCACACACATATTTTCATTCTTTTGATGTCACATACACATATCTGATGACACACACACACACGTAGTTTTTCTCTTAGTGCTCATACACACGAAATTCACATGTTCAAAAGCTATGAATGAAATTTATGCTATCACAAAATAAAGCCATAAAACACACACATACCCTTATCATATCATTACATATATGCTTATTGTAATCAAATGTACATGTTACGGAATTTTCCCAACCTCGATGAGAAGTTAAGACGAAGACGTCTTGATCCAAGCTAGCCTCTCACACATTTACACAAGCTCATACCTAAACACATCAAATCATAGTTCATATGTCATAAGCGACGTAAAATAGGAAGATATAAAATCTCCCCAAAGTCCTCTAATCAAAACATAACAAAATCTTCGATCTGCCTAAATCGATCGATCGATTCCCAAATTAATCGATCGCTTTCTCAAATCAATTGATCGATCCGCAAATCAATCGATCAATTTACTCATAAACCAATCCATCCTGTCGAACTCCTCATAAACCTGTCGAGCCATTTCGATCGATCGATTACCAAATCGACTGATCGATTTTCCTTAACGCACACACTATTTTTCACAAATTGATCGATCCGTGTCTGAATCGATTGATCGGTTTACAAATCGAACAATTGAAATTAATTTCGATCGATCAGTTTCCCCAGAAATCTTCATATTTTCATCCTTGACGAAATCGATCAATCGATCACTTATTTCAATCGATCAGATTCGTAAGATTCTTCCCAATCACGGGCTCTAACTTCTCAAACTTATTTTCTTTAAAACTTAACCTCTTTCCTTCAATTTCCTCACTCACATGCTAACTAACACTAACACACATACCAATCATTACTAAATCATAATTCTTACCTTTGAGTTGATCGATTTCCTTGATTCACGGGTCACGCTAAAGCTAGGTTGCATGGTCTAGAACTTGGATTTCTCTTCGATCCAAAGACCCCTTAATCACGCACACTTTTCGATCTTGCACGCACACACACGCATTCAAACAAACTTCTTTCTCTCTCTTCTCATTTATTCCTTCTCAACAACCAAGACTAGAGAATTAATTTCTCTTAACATTTAACTTATATACATAAGAGCTCTAACTTGAGTGTTAAGCACATACACCGAACCTTGGTCTACGTCATTCTATTTAATGGTTCTACACATTTTAATTTTTTTCTTTTTCACTCAAAATTTAACTACATCTTAACTCATCTTAATTATTTTTATTTCTCTCAGGTGCATGACCAGTCGAACATGGACATCGAGACGGACTGTTCAAAGGCCGAAAGTTTTTGAACATTACATTATATCATGTTCTAAAACCTCCAATGCAGCTCACATAGCTAAACTATTTTTCGAGGAGGTTGTGCGTCTCCATGGATTGCCTAAGACCATCGTGTCTGATAGGGGCGTCAAGTTTACTAGTTACTTTTGGAAGACCCTGTGGCACATGATGGATACCATGTTGCAATTCTCTTCGACCTATCATCCTCAAACCGCAGGCCAAATCGAAGCCACTAATAGAAGCTTAGGCAACCTTCTTCATAGTCTTATCGGTGATCACATTTGGACGTGGGATTCCATCTTGCTAATGGCAGAGTTTTCATATAACAATTCAGTCAATAGGTCCATAGGCATGAGTCCGTTTGAGGTCATAAATGGTCATAGGCCTAGGACACCCCTAGATTTGATCCCCATGTCTACATCGCATCGAGTGTCCAAGTCTGCAGATGCATTCGCACAACATATTCATGGTTTGCATGCCGAAATTAGACAAAAAATTAATTCAAGCAACGATCAATATAAATTATCGACGGATGCGCATAGGCGTTTCAAAGAATTCTAAGTTGACGATTATGTGATGGTTCAAGTTAGGCCTGAACGATTCCCACCGGGAGTCGCAAAGAAGTTTCAAGCTCGCGGTGCTGAACCTTTTAGAATTGTGGCAAGGAATGGTCCTAATGCTTACGTTCTTGAGCTTCCTCCAGATATAGGGATTAGCTCAACGTTCAATGTGAAGGACCTAGTCCCTTCTCTAGGCTCAACTTCATGTCCTTACAATCCTTTCCAATCGCCCCTATTCACAATCCCACCCCAACCTTACAGCCTCTCCCATTTCCTTCCCCAAGCAAGTAGAGGAAAGATGTAATCAAAGCGATATTAGATAACCTTGTAGTGTCCACCCATGGTGGAGGATTTCGGAAGTACTTGGTGAAATGGATGGGTAAATCGGACTCTCAAAATGTGTGAATAAATGAAGACGAGGTTCGCCGCCTAGATCCTGACATGCTCGATCAATATCACGACACTGCTTCATCGGTGATGAAGCCTTTTCCGTCAGGGGGAATTGACAGGGACACCGACATTGTGGACATCAGCTATGGACCATGACGCGTGTACCGGCATAAGAAGAAATGGAATGGGAATCAGAACCAGGCCTAAAAGAAGAACACACTTCCCGAAGTTGCTTGTGCGACTTCACTACCCGCTCGAACGAGGATGCTTCAGAAATAAGGCCAAACTTTCAGCCAAAAGTCGCTCAAGCAAATTTGGTTGTCACTCGAGCGAGATATCGAAGAATGCACATTGACGGGGACACCGACATTGTGGACATCAACTATGGATCATGTCGCGTGTACCAGCGTCGGAAGAAATAGAACGGGAACCAAAACCAGGCCTGAAAGAAGAACACACTTCCCAAAGTTACTCGTGCGACTTCACTTCTCGCTCGAGCGAGGATGCTTCAAAAATAAGGCCAAACTTTTGGCCAAAAGTCGCTAAAGTGAATTTGGTTGTTGCTCTAGCGAGATATCAAAGAATGCACATGATTTTCTTTGGAATAAGTCGCTCGAGCGAGCATCGCTTATCGCTCAAGAGAATCACCTTCGAACTTGACTTTTTCAGTCCCTTTTCCTAGGTTTCTTTTTGTTTCGTATGTAAGCACTTTAGGATAGTTTCATAATTATTATGTTTTAGAGTTTTTTGCTTTGAGGCCTCCTATATAAGGTCTTTATAAACATTGTAAAAATGAGTTATGGATTAATGAAAAACGTTCATTGCATTTGAGAGCTTGAGATGAGCTTGGAGAAGAGTTAATCTTCTTTCTCGTGAAGGGTTTAGTGTGAAGCTAAGGGTGTGAAGCCTACAGTTTCCTATATGCTATCTCTATCTCTTTGTTTATCTATTTTCTGATTTACTTACCGATCCCGTAAAACCTATTTCTTCCATTACTCTTTCAATACCCCGAAAATCCTAAACCCTAGAATTCATCTGAACCATTAAACCAATACGAATCAACAAACCCTGAAAGAGCCAGTGATTCTACCTTGAATCTGCGAGCGAGCGCCCTAATCTAGAAGCAACTTGAGTTCTATCTCTAAGATCGGATCTTCCACAAATCTATCAGATCTCGCGCACCAGATTGCACCCTAGCCGAATCACGCATGATCACTTAAGCGGAAATCCATGAAACTAGATATCGTGATTAATTTTGAAATTTTTTCTTAATTAATTAGTTTAATTTCAACAAACTAACATTTCATCATCAGTCACGTAGTTTAGGGTCGTTGTCCTGCATCACTTTGCTAGACTAGAGATGATCTTCTTGTAGTGTTGAATAGGGGTTTCTGCTTTTTGTTAGCGAACTCATCGAGGATCTGGGAATTTTTAAATCTATGGGCTTCTTAGAATTTACTCACTGAGTTAGATCAATAGGGTTATAAGTTATTTGAGAAGTTGATGTTGTGCCCATGATTCTGTGCACATCTGTAATCAGATTCCCCATTTGATTGCTTACAAAAAACTATAAATAAAAAGTTTTTGTATTAGATGTGCTCCAATATGTTAAATCAATATAATCAGCCACCTTTTGGATGAAAAAAAAAATCCCTAAAACTACAACAATACCCCCTCCTTCAATTATCATAATAGTGGGCCATGATGTAACAGAGCTGGCTTTAAATGACCGACCCGATCAAAAGGAGGGCATTCCTAAGATTGATTTCCTGTATATTCGTTACAATTTATCGAAATTATGGTTTACAATTTAATAAAGAAAATTTTATGTAAGCTTAGGGGAGATGACTGTTACTTAACCACCTAGGAAGAGGAGAAATTTGCTGATTGACCAGAACCTGACAGACTGAGATTTGGGACGCTCAAATCCCAAACAGGTCTAGATTTCAAATAAATGAGCTCAAATGAAATCCGAATGCATGGCTCTCCATTCTAGCTCTTGATCAAACTGGCTCAACAGAACAGTTTTGAGTCATTACCGGACGAGATTAGTCCAACAAGATCAGAATTATAGATTCGAGGTATTGAGCAAAACAAAATAAAATATTATAGCTTCGAGTTTGCTCTGATTAAAGAGAATGGGCATGGTTACACTGAGTGAGAAACGGGTTGGACTAAGAACAAACCGAGTGAGAGGGAAGCGATAGCTCACTCGCCCTATAGAATGAACAAGGAGAGGAAGCAAGGGCTATGCTTGTCTATAGGAAGTATTGTGTCTGCTAGCACTTGGGAGTGCCAAGTATCTTGATCCAATCAATTATCCCTGCAAAATGGACAGGACCAATCGAAGCCCTTTTGGTATAATAGGATAGGCAGGGTCCTTTTGATTGAGTGCAAGATGTTAGCGATTGTTCTAAGGCTTCATAGACTCAGGCTAACAACAATGCTAATCCAATAGTAAGGCACCGGGGATAGAGGGAGAAATTCTTAGCTCATCAAAGCACCAAAAGTGTCCTATGATATATAACCATCCATTCAAATGAAACACACATCAATGCAGTCCAAATTCATACCAACAATCAAGGTGAACTAATAGAATGTCATGAAATAACCAAATCCCAGAACAATAGAATCCCATATCAAATAACCCAATCATGAAAATTCAGATTAACCAATACCAACCCCAACAAGGTACCAATAAGCCAAAGTTACAGAGGCAAAAAAAAAAAAAAACATGTTCTAATGCTTATATCAAATGGAACATGAGGACTAAAGGAACAAGAAAACCCTATATATTTTTAGTGTTTTGCATATCTAGTGTTTTGCACATCTTCTGTAATGTTGGCGGATGTGCAGTAAGAAATAATAAAGTAATTGATTTTGTATTGTAATAGACGTGACCATATTTTCAGATAACAAGTTGTGTTGAAGAAACTTGTAAAAGAGAGAGAGAAAGGGGAGCTAGATGAGAAGAAAATTTGTCATCCATGAGTTGAAAGTTAGTAGTGGTGGGGACCATAGCCATTAAATAATTTAAATGTAATGCATCTTCAAAGTCAATATTCCTCTCTACCATTTCTACTCAAATTTCATCAGAAATTGATAAATAAATAAAATTAAACAAAAAAGTTTCAAATTACAAACGCTTGGTTTCTGCATCATAAAATCTCTTCATTCAACTAAAGCAAGAGGGCCAAAGAGTCTAAATTCTAATTTTAATGGAGGAAGTAGGAAGGAAGAAGCCTATGTTGGCCAGGTAAATGCATTCACAATATGCTCACACAATTGGGTTTCTTTAATCTTCTTCACAAAATGCGGTTCAAATAGTAGTAGCTTTGATATTAGAGATTCAAAGTCAATTTTCTCATTCAAAAGGAGGAAAATGAAACACACACACACACACACACACACACACACATATATATATATACACACACATCTGTCGATCTATTTTCTATTCAAATGTTTAATCAATTTGGTTTTTGTTTATGGGTTTCAATGTTCATGTGCAGATGAAGCTCTGAAACTGTATAAAAAACTTTGGTTATCATCTTAACTACTTTTTTTTGTTCTTTTTTTATATCTCTTTGTTTCGAGATTTTTTCATCTGGGTCTCACTATTTTTTGTAGATCAAGCTCTTGAAACAGTGTCAGATTTCTTTTTATTCATAAAAAAAAAAAAGGAAAAAAAAAAAACTCCTATTTTGTTCCTCTTTTTCTGGGCTTCAAAGTTCATCTGGATCAGCAGTTTTTTTTTTTCAAATAAGATTTCAATTAAAAGAAATAAACCCAGAAGAAACAATGTTTCTATCCAGACAGGAACATAAATAAAAAATCGTTCATTTACGAAATCAAAATCCTTGAGGACAACTTCATTTGAGATCCCTACCCAATCAAACTAATGATCTGATCCAATTCAGTAAAAATTAAGTGAAATTAAGAGGGAAAATGCCTAAAAACTAAGATATATCAGGCTACGAAATATAATATTAGAAGTAGTGAGGAGAGAAGATGATGAGATGACCTTCGATGTTGTCGGATTTGGCGCCATCACTTGATTTGATCCCCAATTTTCGATTTCGATCT
This sequence comes from Chloranthus sessilifolius, assembly GCA_021018995.1. Lineage (NCBI taxonomy): Eukaryota > Viridiplantae > Streptophyta > Magnoliopsida > Chloranthales > Chloranthaceae > Chloranthus > Chloranthus sessilifolius. The sequence goes on along the minus strand of CM037585.1, from coordinate 90,752,649 downwards.
GCCAAATAGTAAAATTAGGGCTCCAAATCTCAATCTCAATTTTGATTTGAGATGACCTTCGATGTCAGCGAATTTGATGCCATAACTTGATTTCATCCCAAAATCTCGATGTTTATCTGCCAAATAGTGAAACTAGGGCTCAAAATCTCGATTTCAATCTGTCAAATAGTAAAATTTGGTCTTCAATGGCGTCGTCTTCAACTGGGCTCTTCAATGGCGTCATCCCAAAGGTCTCATAGCATTAAAATATCAGAGATTAGGTCTCGTTGACGGAGAAGTGAAAGCTAGCTAGGATTTCTTAGGGATTTAGGGTTTGAGCGAGAGAGATTTGAGCAAGAGGGGTTTGAGCGAGAGGGATTTAGGGTGAGTGAGAGGGAATGAGGGAGATTTAGGGTTTTAGCGAGAGGGAATGAGGGGAGATGGGAGAAGGGAGAAGGTTTGAATTCGGGAGAAGGGAGAAGGAAAATATATACTTATATAGGGGCCGATTGAATCGGTCGTGGGCTTAAGTGGAGGGGTGGATTAGCACTCGTGGGCCCAAATCTTCCCCTTCACGACGACACATTAACTTCAGCCGTCGATGTATCCGGTATTTTTTGTAGTGCTAGTGACCCTATTAGCTTAAGTTATCACCCTTTTGCCATTCAAGTCATCATCCTATCATCTACCATTAAACCCAAATCCCTCTTCTGCAAGCTCTAGAAAACCCCAAAAACCTTAGATTGCCCATTACCTAATTACTAACCCAATTAGGACTTTAACCCCTCACTAATCCTTCCTTTCTTTATAAATAGAGAGTCACCCCTCTTGCTTAGGGGTTGAAAATTTTTCAAAGAGAGAAAATTTTAGTGAGCTCCCCTCCCATTGGCCCCCACTAAACCCATATAATTTCAACACCCTAGTTTATCCATGACACCCCATTTTCCATCATAAATCCTTGAGATTTAGCTAGATCTAGCCCCTAGCCTTCTTCTCCTACCTCTTAGCTCCATAGCCTTAGAGATTAGAACTCATCCCGCTACCCATTTGCTTTCGAAAGCTCATCAAAGACGCTCTCGCGCAAGGATCCACATCTGTGCTATAAGGGCCCGAGAGCTCCGACTCTCCCCTCTATTTCTCTACCTTCTTTGCTTTTCCTCTATCCTAAAATTGAGCCATTACACTACCCAAATTTCGACAAGCGGGAAGGGCTCAATAGGATCAGTGTGACTTCGGGCAAGGGGAAGTGTCACTCATTTTCTTTTCTTTTATATATATATAATTATATATATATATATATATTATACACATCAAAACAGCCATAGTAGAGATCACTTACGAGCGGGTTGATCGGGTGCCTAATACATTCCCGATCGATAACCGAAGCCCCTACCCAAGAGACTTTGGCGTAGACCGGAATCAGAGTCATATTTGTGGCACTTCGGTGCTTATAAAATTGATCTAGGTTTTCCAGGACACCAAAAGCTCCGGGTGGTGACTCTATATTTTTCAAGAGAGCGCATCGTCACGACGGGATCGTCAAACATCCCATGGTTGCACAGATGGTAACTCTGCTTGGAAGTAGCTAGTAGAGCTTCCCCTTGAATTTGGCCTCTTTCTTTTTTATTTACTAATCCTTTTATTACTATTTATTTTTATTTTTTTTTACTCACCCCTCCGATTACGTCATTTTACTTACCCCTACTTTTACATCATTTACGAGCCTTAGCCATTTGGCGGGCGTACTTGCGCACCGTCATTCAATTTCTTTACGTTTTTGTCATTTCAAGCACCTTTGCGGATCGGCAGGTCTACTTGTGCATTATCATTTAAATTCTTTACATTTTCATCATTTCAAGTGCCTTAGCCGTTTGGCAGGCCTACTTGCACTTTTAATTCCGTAATCATATTCCGCTAGTGAACGCTGGCCCATAGAGGCGGCACGGGATCATCACCCCCAGTCTTTGCACTCAAAATTTTTTTCTTAAAAGTGAGAAATAAAATTGAACTAACAAAGGGGATTTAAATTGATTTTTACGGGATAGATTTTCAAGGGTTGGATTATTTAGGCACACATACAAACTCTCGGGTCTTAGCACGGCAGCAACACCTAGTGGTGATGATCTGGAAAAATCTCAGCCCACCGAGTACCTGAGAAAAGTGTTTGCACTTGAGGTATATCAGGTAGGTAACCTTCTCGTTACCAAGCTTAAAACCTGAGAAAAAGAGAGCGATAGTGAACCCAATTTGGTCTCTAAACCGTTAAGATTGGTGAGGAAAGAGACTCATCTCGGGCTAGAACAGTCAATCCTCGGAAGCCCAACTTCCAGAAAACACCAATTAGGAGACTCATTTCGGGCTGAAACTGCTGCTGTCAAACAATCTGGAACCCAATTTTTACCTAGCGCCACTAATAGTTGCGCCAAGCCAAAAATCCTCAAATTTACACTGGCGCATATATTAGTTGCGCCAGCATAAAAAGGGAGACTTTTTGGTCTGGCGCACCTAATAGTTGTGCCAGCTTTGGGTACACAGTAGCAGCCCGAATTTGCTGGCCTGCTTCACATCCCGGACTCCCCGATCAGTGTGTTTAGTGCCTCTGTTTAAGCCCCATAACTTTCGATACCTAATACGCCCTCGCCAGTTAAAAGGTGACTTCTTTTTTTATTCATTTTGGGGGATCGGGTTATTTGCATTGGTTTATGTGCCTTCAATAGATCAAGGGATTTCCCTTTAATTCTTTCGAAGTGCTTCAAAACCTTTGTCACGGGACCAATTTAGGGTACAAGAGCCACCCGAGAAGGGAATTCAAAAGGCCCCGGAATCCTCATTTCTTTTCACTTATAAAAATTTAAATAAATAAAAAATAAAAAATCTAAAATAGAGTCTTGATTGGTGTCGGCACAACGACATCATCGTACCCTATGGAATCCCATAGGAGAAGGAGGAAGCTTTACGGGCCCTATCCGAGGCACCCGTACCCGACCCGATACGGAGCTATGTTGTGGGCTGTAGACCCGGCTAACGCTGATCCCGACTCATCCCCGCAACATTCTCCAACCCATTCCCATACGGATGAAGCTTTTACTTCCACCCCCCTCACCCAATCAACCCTCACCATAACCGGCCAGTTTGGTGCCCCTATTTTCTCTTCCACCACTTCCCAAAATATCTAAAATCCAAATTTCCCATCATTTTCCCAAGCCATGCCTTCACCCATGGCCATCTCCAACCCATCTCACCCTCCTTCCACACCCGGTCCAAACCCGACCCCATCCCCCACTTTAACTAACATACCCTATTTTTCCTTCGCCCAACCCAATCCACCCACATCTATCCATGCTGCATCCGATCCCCCACACATCCCTCCATTTACCCAAGTCATGCCCATTTTTTTTAGAACCATGATCAATTTTTCTCTCTCATTCTCCACCTCCATACCCCATACATCTTCCCCATATATACCCATTTCAGCCACCAATGCCCCCCCTCATTCCTCTAACCCATCTCATATCCCGCCACTTACCCGGGTCATGCCCAATTTTATCGAGGTCATGCCCAATTTTTTCTCTTTATACATCCCATCCATACCCCTCCAACCATCAAATAACCCATCTCCATCCGATCCCCCTTTCATGACCATGATGGAGGAGATGTTCCAAACTTACAATAGGTGGAAGGCTTCCCAATACATCCCCCCTCATCCATATCACACACCCATGAATCCATCCGAGACCCTATCAAGCCTCCATGCCTCATTCCCCCATGACCCCCATCATCCACACCATCCAATCCCTCATTTCCCACATGCCCCAAGGCCCAATGGCCCAAACCCCCATTTACCACATCCCTCAAGGACCCATGGACTAGACCCCCCAAGCCCCAATGGGCCAGACGCAATAAGGGCTCATGGACCAGACCCACTGAGGCTCAATGGGCTTGACCCATCAAGGTCCCATGGCCCAAACCTACCAAGGCCCAATGGGTCAAACCCACTAAGGGCCCATGGCCTAGACCCATCAAGGCCTAATGGGCCAGACCTATCAAGTCCCAATGGGCCAGAACCACCAAGGTCCATATCCTAGACCCATCAGGGCCCATGGCCCAAACCCATCAAGGGCCCATGGTTCAAACCCATCAATGGCCCATGGCCCAAACCCATCATGACCAAGGCTTTGTGGCCCAAGCTTCCCAGGGACCTATGGGCCAAACCTTCATAGCCCAACCCTCCCAAGGTTTCATAGCCCAAACCTAAGCCCAATAAAACCTTGGAGCCTCACACTCATACCCTTCATAATTTCTCCAAAATTTGACTCATTCACAACCCTCATACCCAGCTCAAACCCATGCCTTATATCAACCCCAATTCACCCATATCCCAACATCCCAAAGTCAATTTCAAGCCTTTCCCCAGACCCAATGGCCTCATCAGGCCCCACTCCAAAATCTTACTTCCACCTGTCCCATCATCCAACAAACGTTCCCTCATCCCTCATGGACTCACCCAACCCCCATTCATACCATTCCCACCCAGTCCATGCAGCACCAGCAAGAGAATCCCGCCCTCACTACACTTTATGTAGACCAGTAGTATGAAGAGGACGAGATTAGAAATAGTGGAGCCTATGATGGGGCATTGACCAGCCTTAACCCTTTCAGAGCAGCTGAAAGAATAGTTAGATAAAATTCAGAAGCAGTTGTTGAAGATGGGTGGTACTGAAATCCACGCCATAGACTTCACAGATTTATGTTTATTCACTGAGGTCCCCTTGCCTCCCAAATTTAAAATGCCGACTTTTGACGAGTACAATGGCACTGGCAATCCTATTGCACACCTCAAGTCCTACTGTGGGGACATGTGCCAAGATGGAGGAGATGAAAGGCTATTGATAAAGGTCTTTCATAAAAGTCTCACTGGTCCAGCCTTGAGATGGTTTACATCTTTGGAATCATCTATGATAAAAACTTAGTAGAATTTGACGCACTTGTTTCAGGAATAATATGTCAACAATATAGACATTGAACTGCGTAAGTCAGACTTGGCTTGATTGAAATAGAATTCGAATGAGACCTTCAGCGATTATTTGGGGCATTGGAGAGCACTGGCAGCTCAGGTTAGAAACAGGATACCTGATGATGAACAAATAAAAATGATTTTCAAAAATATCCTGCTAGTGATCTCAGACTTTTTAGTGTACCAATAGCAGTCTAGCTTTGCTGATCTGGTAAGGAACGCCAATCGATGTGAAGACGCTATCAGGGAAGGTCGCCTGAATAAAAATATATCGAGTGGAGCTAGTGGGGTTAGAAGGTTTTCTGAATAGAGGAAAGAAAAAAGAACAAGGGCCAATGTCCAGAACATTGCCAACATCAGGCCCAATAATAATATAGCTCCGTTCCAATTTCAAGAAGTCCCGCCAGCACCAGTCAGAACTGAGCAAATGTAGAGAGCAGGGAATGGACAAGGAATGCAGATGACTCCGGAGCAGAGGAGAGCCCACTACGACCGAGTGTTTACACCACTAGGGCAATCTCTAAGTGTATTTTTGTCTTTACTAATAGAAAAAGGATTAGTTGTTGTTCATCAACCGCAACCTCCTCCTCACCCGATACCCAAGAATTATGACCCTAATACTCACTATAATTTTCATCAGTGTCCGAGTCACCCAACTGATGGTTGCTTCCTATTGAAGCACGCGATCCAAGATTTAATCGATGCGGGGAAAATCATTCCACTGACACCTTCTCAAGTGAACGAGCATGCACATATCCACCAGGTGCCATTAACCTCTATTAATCAGCAAAACATGCCACTTTCTATACCTTTAAACCTGGCTTTTGCTAGTACCTAGAGTGGTTAATAACAGTTTTTAAGTATATTATGCAGTTAGGGATGAAATATAGAATAATGCAGTTTTCCAATGTAAAAATGCCAAAAGGAGGACTTGGAGCCATCCATTAGAGTTGAGACAAGAGGAGCCAGGGTCTGGTGATGAGGAAGCATAAGAGAAGCTGATACCATTAAAGATGTGAGCACTTTAGTGCTAACGCACCAAGCCATAAAACTGCAAAGCCAGCATGCATAGCTACCTTGAAGAACTCGAACAGTTGGCTGAAGTGTCACTGCTGCACTCAGCAGTTTTAGTGCTGCAAACAAAGACCTTCAAGCAATTTTATTGCTGGAACCTAAAGCAACCAATCAAATGGTTAAAGTTGAACCTATCGCAACCTGTCGCAACCTATCGAATGGTTGTTTGAACTTGTCAAGCATCTTGTCGAATGGTAGAAAGAACCTATCGCAACCGGTCGCAACCTATAGAATGGTTGTTTGAACCTGTTGAGCATCCTGTTGATAGGTTCTAAGGCCTAAATCAACTTGTCGAGCATCCTGTTGAATGGTTGAAAGAACATATCGAACAGTTGCCTGAACCTGTCAAGATTGAAGTTTTAAAGCTCCAACCTATCGATGCATGGGTTCCAGCCATCTATTTCACACTTTAAGGACGTTTTGGGGATTCCAATGCTTCTAGGGCACACATCCCAATGTCTCACACATCTCAAGGATTTATCTCGAGTTTCATCAGCAAATATCAGTGGCCGGTAGGGGCATTTTTGAGAGCTGTAAAAACACATCAGCTGGGCACAAAACTTTGCACATGGGACAGCAGCCCACATGTAATTTTCCTTGACCGAAATGAAGACACCTCAGCTGTGCATAACAGAACTGAGTCCTCTGCTCTCTGATTGGCAGCAACTCAAGGCACATGGATCGATGCATATATATAAATATCCATCTATTCTGCTATAATTTCTCAGTAAGAAAAGTAGGAACAAAGGAATAGCATGAGTTCTCCTTAGCTCATTTAGGTTTAATTTTAGGTTTTATTTTTCCCTTTTTTTCTTCCCCCTTCTCTCTCTAATCAAGACTGTTGGATCAGATCTAGGTAGCAGCTCAGATCTGGTTTGTAATTGTAATTTCAGCATGAAGAAATGTGGATCGATGCACAGACTACAGATCCGGGAATAATGTTATTGTAAGTTGTTTTTTATTAAAGCAATAAATTATTGATTTTAAAGCTTAATTAAATCTAAAGATCTTGTAGTCCCATTAGATTCTCGATCAGATTTTTACACTCGGCACAAGCCCAGGCCCTTTTTCGGTAGATCTCTTGATGACCATCTGAATTCCCTGGGTTTGATATGCCTATGGGTGCCTGTGCCTATGGCCTTACATCTACAACATCTATAGTGATTATCTTGTTCTGATCGAAGCCATCGGAATGGAGGAAATCTATTGAATGATCTATGACCATTTAAGTGGACAAATATAGCCTCAAGATCAATCCAAACCACTGGTCTAAATCAGATTCTTATACCTTGCATTTGTGCTTATAGCCAAATGAAGGATTGCTGCAAATCCCCAGCTCTTGATCTGTTTTACAATAAAAACCAGGCCCTAGTTGTTTATTTCTCCCCATTTTATATTTTATTTTACCATCCATCTTCCTCAATCTTTTAGATTTTGTTTTATATTTCAATTTTATAAATTAGATCTAGTGACACCCGAAAAGCTCTCTTTCTTTTTAGAATTGCCAGATCTATAGCCAGATCTGGAGGTTTACTATACACCTTCTAGGTTTAGATCACTACTCCCTGTGGGACAAACTCTTACTTATTAAAACTTGCTACAAAGGACCCTATATCTTACAGGTCTAGGATATTTTAGATGTGTTGAATCCATCCTCTGTTTTACTTTATTTTTATTTTTGCTTTTATCATTACACAATAATCAGCACACCTAAAATTCCCCAACAAGTTTTTGGCGTCGCTGCTGGGGAGTTTTGATCTAGATAGTAGATCTGAGTTTTTCATTTTTGTAGATCTGATTTTTATTTTGTAGATCCAAGTTTTATTTTGTAGTTTTATTGCTTTAAACCTGCACTTTGCATTCCAAGTGCTTGATTAAATTTCTGTTGCAGTTTTTGTATAGAAAACCTATTTTACTGCAGTAGAATTTCTGATTTCTCTGAGTTTTATGCCTTCTAAATGTTTGAATAAATGTTGCTGTCACTTCTTGCATTTTTGCAGAAATAAGGCAGTAGCCTGAGTTTTTTTTTTTTTCTTTTTATTTCTGTCAATATGCTTGAATAAGGTACTGCTGCAGTTGTTGAATTTTTGCAGATCTGGAGCAGCTGCCAAACGAGGAGTAAATGGATTGTAGCAGGAGCAGATCTGCTTGAGTTTGCATCCCCTTCTCCTTTGCATTCATGTTCTATTTTTAAATTCTTTAAAACCAGCAGTTCTGCTGAGTTTTGAGTTTGTCTTATTTTAAATTTCTGCTATTGGCATGTTGATTTTTAGATATCAAAACCAAATAAAAAATAGAAGAAAATGAAAATACAAATTAAAATTTCTTATTGTTTTTCAGCAGTAGTTAATAAGGGCTCTTGTTGAGCCCGGGCTGATCCAAAACAAATAAAAAAATAGAAAATTATAAAAACATAAAAATATCTTCAGATGGGCTATTTTTCTTTGTTTTTATTCAATTTTCCCATCTGGACCTACTGAGATCATGGTTTTTCATTTTGAGGAATCTTGTAGGATAATGAGCAGTGGATCATATGTTGTTTTGAATATTCAATGGAGCCACTGATTTTATTTTCCTTCGAGATTTCTTCACCATTAAATGGATCTCAGCTGTATGAATCCTATTTTTAATGTGTGCTCCCATGCTTCATTATTATAAATTCCTTTTGATTCATACACATCATCAACGCAGGGGTCAATCTTACGAATCTTGCTTTTCACTGTATGTTATTCCTGCTGATCATTTTTAAAATTATTTAGATTCATAAGTAGCTGATTGGCTCAGGCTTTTGGGTTTTCTTTGGGCTTAGGGGATTTATGATTTGGTCTTAAGATTTTTTTTTTCTGTTTTAGGAATTTTAGTTAAAATTTTTTTTTTTTAGATTGTTAATTTTTCTAAGGTCTTAATTTTACTGATTTTCTATATTTTTTGTATGATTATATTCAACTTCTAACTTTGTTTTTCCTATTTTTTTATCTACAATTCTGTTTTTATATCTGCATTTTTCTGTTTTTGTAGATCGATATTCAGTTTCCTTACCGTGGTTTTACTATTTTTCTGTTATTAGAATTACTTTCCTTTCATTTGCATAGCAGTCCTTTTATTTGTTCTATTCATGTATTCGATTTTTAGCTTTTATTTTGTAACAATTCTAGCCTTGTTTAGCTATTTTTTTCTATTTTACCAGTAATTTCTTGCACTTGTATATCATTTTTTTGCATTTTCCTGCTCATATATTCAGTTTTTTTTTTTTTTTTTTTTTTTTTCTGCTGCACATAGCTGCAATTTTTCTACTTAGTTTTTCTTTCTTCTTCTACCATGCTGCCCCTACTTTCTCATTGTGTAGAACATTAAGGACAATGTTTATCTTAGGTTTGGGGGTATGGCAGGTGTGCCAATGAAATGAGTTAATGCTAGTGCAGCTATGTTGAAAAAGTTTTTGAAAATAAAATTATTTCCCACTTGATTTTTGGAAAAAGAGGAAATTAAAAACTTTTTGAAATTGAAATGAGCTGTAGTTTTAACATTTTCATGAAGCAAATGTCAAGAATTTTCATAAATTAATGTTTAGTGAACTTAAAATGACAGAAAACTGTCAGGATACACCCGAGAAAATTTGATGGAAGGCCATACCCAGTGAGATTTGGGCCTAAATAAATTTTCTTTGAAGAGTGTCTTGGCAATTTTTTCTTCTCTATGGACTAATTGGATCTAATATTGCCCACTAGAAGTTAGGCAAGTCCAAGTTGAAACAGCTTGACAGCATTCATGACATTGAGGACATGAAGTAAGGCCATCCCTTGGACAGTTTGAGCTTAAAATTTCCCACCTTTGAGCTGCCCTTGATACACACCTTTTGAGCCCTAAAAATCCTAATTTTCTTTTATGAAAACCAGATATTTGAACCCAAAACCTTTTGACCTGTTTCAGTTCACCCTCAATCTGAGAAATCAGGAAATAGAAGGAGAAGTGAGGCTAAAGGAGCAAGGTTTGACAATTTGGTGAAAGAAGAAGAAAATATATTTGAAGGCAAGTGTGATGTATAGTGGTGGCATTCCAACCCATAAAAAATAAAATAAAAGAAAAGAGAAGTCCCTTCATTTGAAAATCTACAAGAAGATAAGAAGCTGATGAAGCTGATCACTTCAAGTCTGCAAATTCAAAAAGAAAATGAAAATATGCTAAAATGAAGAAGGTTGAGTTGCAAATCACCTCCTTTCCTCTACTGATTTCTCAATTTGAATCCTTTTTACCCCTTTATTCTCTTGTAAATTTCACCCATAAGCCACTGTAGACACCCAAATTTGGATCAAGGCCCGATTGAAACACCTTTCGAGAGAGGTGTAATTCTAAACTTTTGATGGCATGTATGGAACCCTTAGGAATCACTCCAAACCCTTTGGAATCACCCTAAATCCCTTAGGAACCTACCCCGAACCTTTAGAAACCAATCCCAACCCTTAGAACCCATTTCGAACCCTAAACCTAACCTTCCCGGAGAATGGATGAAGAGTGGTACACTAGGACTAGCTGAGGTCTTTTATTGATATCAAATTATATACCATTGGAAAGAGGACTTCTCCAGCTTTCCAACGAGCCACGAATCACCTCAATCGGAGTTATATATCAAAAGTTATGACCATTTGCAAATCAGGTTTTTGTGGAGGGATTTTTGCCTGGCGCAACTAGTAGTTGCACCAGGTCTTTTTCCCCCAGAAATGGCCTAGCGCAACTAATAGTTGCGCCAGGTATAAATGGGTCCCCCCACCCCTCGCGAAGCCAACTTCCAGGCTATTATTCGTTACTGTTTTACTGTACATTTGCCTGGCGCAACTATTAACATTTGCCTGGCACAACTAATAGTTGCGCCAGGCATATGAACAGTGACTGTTGGATTTTGCCTCGAAAATTATGAATGGGGTTTGACTTGTTGACCATCTTGACCTTTAGGGTATGTTTTGCTAGTTCTGTTGCACCCTTTTGAAACCTATTTGCACCCCTTTAAGTGGCTTAAGGCCTCACCCCATCATCCACCATTGGAGGACCTTCCCACACATTTCAAGGCTCCAAAAATCCTAGGAATCCTTAGATGTGAGATTACCTAATTGCTAAACCTATTTAGCTCTTAAGTGGCCTCCTAACCCACCCTTTTCCTATAAATAGAGCCCCCCACCCCTTGGTTTAGGGGTTGAGAATTTCTACCTAAGAGAGAAAGAGCTTAAAGTGAGAAGATCTTTCTCCCTTTGGTGCACACCCCTCATACAAATTCCAGAATTCACAAAACTCCTTTAGACCTTAGCATTTCATAGAAAACCCTTAGGTTAGGTGTGTGTGATCCCCTAGCCTCCCTTCCCTACCTCTTAGCTTCAAGCCTTAAGAGTTAGAACCCCACTTACCACCATACAAAGCCTTTAAGAGCTCATCACAGCAAGCCACGCATAGCTCTCCTACGGTGCTACAAGGGTCCGAGGGCTCTGACTCTCTCCTTTCTTCTCCTATCTCTTTCTAGCTCCCTCCATCCTCCCATTTGCGCAGTTATGCCGCCGATTTTTCGGTAGGAACGGAGGGGCACAAATAAGATTCTCAGCCCTTTTGGGCAAGAGGAAGCTATTTTCTTTTCTTTCATTTTATTTTATTTTTAGCCATTAGTAGAGACCGCATTAAGCGGGTTGATCGGGTGCCTAACACCTTCTTGATCGATAACCGAAGCCCCTACCCAAGAGCCTTTGGTGTGTGCCGGATTCAGAGTCATATTTTTAGCACTTTGGTGCTCATAAAAATGAACTAGGTATCCTGGGACACCGAAAGCTCCGGGTGGTGACTCTATATTTTTATCGTTAGAGAGCACATCGTCATGATGGGATGGACCTGATTCCCACGATTGCACAGATGGCCACTCTGCTGGGGAGTAGCTAGTAGAGCTTCCCCTTGAACTAGGCCTTTTTTTTTGTATTTTTCTAACATTTTATTGATGTTTTTTTTAGTTTATTTTTGCTGTTTTTTTACTCACCCCTCTGATTACGTCATTTTACTCACCCCTACGTTTCGGCTTTAAATTTCAGCAATTTTTGCCTAGTCACTTGACTGACACCTTTTTACTTACCCCTACGTTTCGGCTTTAAATTTTCAGCAATTTTTGCCTAGTCACTTGACTGGCACCTTTCCTGCTTACTTACAAGCGGCATTAAATTTCAGCATTTTTTATGCCTACTCACTTGACTGGCACCTTTGTTACTCACCCCTATGTTTTCGCTTTAAATTTCAGCAATTTTTGCCTAGTCACTTGACTGGCACCTTTCTTATTTCCCTTTACAATTCGGCTTTAAATTTTAGCACTTTATATTTCCCGCCTAGTCGCTTGACTGGCCCCGTCATTTTTTTACTTTCATATCCCAACAGTGGACGCCGGCCCGTAGTCGCAACACGGGATAATCACCCCCGGTCTTTGAACTAAAGAAAAATCTCAAAAAAAAAGTAGAAGAAAAAGCTTTGAAAAAAATTAAAATTGAACCAAGTTAGGGAGCTTAATTAATTTGTTTTGCGGGTTAGATTTTTCAAAGGGGTTGAGCTAGGCACACATACAAACACCCGAGTCTTAGTATGGTGGCAGCCCCTAGTGGTGATGATCCAGAAAAGTCCCAGCCCACCTAGTATCTGAGAAAGCGCTTGCACTGGAGGCATATCGGGTGGGTTCCCATTCCGAAGCTTAAAACCCTTGGGGCGCGTTAGCGAGTTATACCGGACTCAATCCTTTAGGTGCGGTGAGGAGAGAATCGATCACCCAAAAAAAAATATAGCTCAGTTCCCGGAAGCCTAGCTTCCACAAAAAATCAAAAAAAGAGACTCATTTTGGGCATCAGTGGCTGCTATTTTCTGTTCTGGGAAGGCAATTTTTGCCTGGCGCATGTATTAATTGCGCCAGTGTAAAAACACTGGAATTTATAACTGGCGCAACTAATAGTTGCGCCAGCTTTAAAAACCAAGATTTTACCTTGGCACAACTAATAGTTGCGCCAGTGTAAAATTGCTCCCCTGCAACCTAGGTGCAAGTATTAGTTGCACCAGGTCTGTTTAGCAGCACCCAGCCCGAATCCTTGGCCCTTTCCACCTCCCGAGTTCCCCGATCAATGTGCATAGTGCCTTGTTTAGGCCCTGCCATCTCCGACACCCAATGCGCCCCTGCCGGTCAAGAGAAGGCAACTTCTTTTTGGCTCATTTCGAGGGATCAGGTCATTTGCCAGATTTCCATGCCTTCAATAGATCGAAGTTTCTCCTTTGATTCTTCCGAAGTGTCTCGTAATCATAGCCGCGGGTCTTGAATTAAGGTACGAGAGCCACCCGAAAAGGGAATTCCAAGGCCTGGGAACCTTTGTTTTTCAAAAAGTTTTCATAAAATTCAAAAAAATATATATAATCAAAACCCAAAAAATATATAGTTTGTGGTGCCGGCACAACGGCATCATCTTGCCCTCCGTAGTCCCGTAGGAGAAGAAGGAGGAGGATTTTTGGGCCTTATCCAAGGCACCCTTACCCGACCCACTCTCAAAGAATGTCGTGGGTAGTGGACCCGGCTTATGCCGATCCCGACTCCTCCCCGCCACATTCTCCAACCCACCCCCATTCGGGAGAAGTTTTTTCCACCATCCCCCTCACCCAACCCCCTTATCACACACGCCCATTTGCCCCATATTCCCAACCACTACCCCCCAAAATATCCAAAGTCCAACCCCCCATTCCCCATCTTTTGCCCAAACCATGCCCATGCAAAACCCTAACCCATTTTCCCAACCCACATCCATGCCCCATTTCCCATCTTCACCATATAGACCCGATCCACCCACGTTCACATACACCACTTCCGCCCTATCCGATCCCCCACAAATCCCCCCATCTACCCGGGTCATGCCCATTTTTACCAGGGCCATGCCCGATTTTTCCCAAATACCCACACTATACCCTCCATCATCCTTAAACATCCCTAACCCATCCCCCTCTACCAATGCCCCACCCCATTCCTTTAACCCATCCCCTATCCCATCATCTACCATGGCCATACCCAATTTTCCCTCCACATCCACCCCATCCATACCCAACCATCCATTAAATCCACCATCCACATCTGACCCCCCTTCCATGACCATAATGGAGATGTTCCAAGCAGACTCCTCATGGAGGGCTTCCCAAAATATCTCTCCTCCACACCCCACATCCATGAATCCATCCCATACCTTAGCAAACCTCCATGCTTCACTCCCCCATGACCCCCATCAACCTCCCATAATCCACACCATCCAAACCCCCATCACCCACATACCCCATGGCCCAAACCCCCACCATCCATACACCCCAAGGCCAAATGGCCCAAACTCCAAACTCCTGCATACCCCAAGGCCCATTGGCCCAATCCCCCTTTTCCCACACATCTCAAGGCCCCATGGCCCAATACCCCACTACCCATCATCCCCAAGGCCCATTGGCCCAAAACCCCATTACCCATATCCCCCAGGGGCCATTGGGCCAAACCCATCAAATCCAGACCCATCAGGGGCCCATGGCCCAAATCCACCAATGGCCCATGGCCCAGGCCCATCGGGCTAGACCCATCAAGGGCCCAAGGGCCCAGACCCACCAAGGCCCATTGGGCCAAACTCACCAAGGCCCTATGGCCCAAACCCATCAAGGCCCATTAGGCCAGACTCACCAAGGGCTCATAGCCCAAACCTATCCAGGGCCCATGGCCCATGGCCCAAACCTACTAGGGGCCCATGGCCCAAACCCATCAGTGGCCTATGGCCCAAAATGATCAAGGGTTCACAGCCCAAACCCAAACCCCACACTCATACCTTCCACAATACCTCCAATATTTAACCCAACCTTCACATCTAGGTCAAACCCATGTCATACCTCAAACCCAATTTCCCCATGGCCCCACACCCCAAGGCCATCCCCAAACCTTCCCTCACACCCAATGGCCCTATCAGACCCCACCTCAAAGCCAAATGCCCTTCACCCAACAAACCTTTCCTCACCCCCAATGGGCTCACCCAGCCCCCACTCATATTATTCCAGTCCAACCCATGAGAATCCCGCCTTCACTGCACACTACGCCAATCAGCAGTATGAAGAGGACGAGATTAGGAACAGCGGGGCCTATGTTGGGGCATTGACCAGCCTCAACCCTCCACCAGTAATTGTCCACCCCCTGGTAGCCCAGAGTGATGTTCGACTGACAGTCGAGAACGTGGCCCTTATATCGAAAGAGTCAGAGCAGCTGAAAGAACAGCTAGACAAAATATAAAAGCAGCTGATGAAAATGGGTGGTGCTGAAATCCATGCCACGGACTTCACAGACCTATGCCTGTTTGCTGAGGTCCCCTTGCCCCCCAAATTTAAAATGCCAGTATTCGACAAGTACAATGGCACAGGCAACCCGATCGCACACCTCAAGTCCTATTATGGGGACATGTTCCAGTACGGGAGGGACGAAAGACTGCTAATAAAAGTCTTTCAGAAAAGTTTTACCGGACCGGCCTTGAGGTGGTTCACATCTCTTGAACCATCCATGATGAAGACATGGAAAGATTTAGCGCATTTGTTCCGAAGATGTTTATAATCCGATATTGAACAAGTCCGATTTGCTGCTTAAAGCAAAATCCAAATGAGACCTTCAGTGACTACTTAGGGCAATAGAGAGCACTGGCAGTTTAAGTCAGAAATAGAATACTGGATAATGAGCAGATAGAGATGATTTCAAAGAACACTCTGCCAGTGATCTCTGATTTTCTTGTATACCAACAGCAGTCTAGTTTTGCTGATTTGGTGAGGAATGCCAACCGCTACGAGGATGCCATCAGAGAAGGGCGGTTGAGTAAGAATACTTCAGGGGGCCCTAGCGGGGTCAGAAGATTTTCTGAGCAGAGGAACAAAAAGAGAACAGGAGGCGATATCCAGAACATAGCCAACACCAGGCCCGATAATAATACTGCTCTGTTTCAATTTCAGGTAGCCCCACTAGCACCAGTTAGGCCTGAGCAGATGCAAAGAATGGGGAGTGGGCAAGGAATACAAATGACCCCGGAACAGAGGAGAGCTCGCTACGACCGAGTCTTTACACCTCTTGGGCAATCTTTGAGTGTACTTTTGCCCCTGTTAGTAGAAAAGGGATTAGTGGCTATCCGCCAACTGCAACCCCCTCCTCAGCCAATCCTAAATAACTATGACCCAAATACCCACTGCAATTTTCATTAGGGTCCGAGTCACCCGACTGATCGCTGCTTCCCATTGAAGCACGCCATCCAAGATTTAATCGATGCCGAGAAAATCATTCCCCCTGCACCCTCTCAACATACTAATATCCACCAAGTGCCACTACCCCCACATCCTATCGGAGGAGCAAGTCCTAGACCCACCATCAGAATGATAGAAGGTGAGGAGGAATTCGAATTTGACCCATCCGATTATATCAGTGATCGGGAGAGTTATGTAGCACCGCTGTTAAGAAACATTGAAGAGAAGGATATAGGGGTAGTTGAACCCCTAAATTTGTCAGATTATTTTTCCAACCCGACTCCACAAATTGAACCCTTGGATCTTAGGGCATACTTTCCATCGCCCACACTCGTCAATTATGTGAATATCAATGCATACCAACCTTACACCACAATCCCCATCAATTACCCGATGAGCCAACAAGCCCTCAATCATACACCCGCACCCACCAATTACCAATGGCCTGCGCCCGCCCAGTTTCAACTACCACCATACACCACAACCCCCATCGATTACCCTTTAAGCCACCAGGCCCCCAATCCAACACCCATGCCCATCAGTTATCAATGGCCTGCACCCACTCCATCACCCCCAGCTCAACCACCGACAAGTTCCACCACCCCGATCAATTACCTAACAGCCCATCAGACCCCCCATCTACCGCCAACACCCACTAGCTATCAATGGTCTACTTTTACCTCCTTCCCACCAATACCACCACCCTCAAGCTTTACCACCCCTATTTGGCCCAATCTTTCCACCCAACCCGCTGCCACCGAGGTGAATCAAGTATTGTCCACACCTCCTGAGCCGACAGTACAAGTACCTCAAGAACTGGCAGCCATACCCTTCCAGCTCTCGGGACCCACATATGATCCTCATCAGGTCCCGCTAAGCTACGAACAAACAGATATCAATGCCGGAAGCAGCAGTAGAGAAGGAGCAGTAGATTTTGTTACCAGATCAGGGAGGATACCAAAGAAGCCAGAAATATCAGTAGCAGCACAGGCCCAACCCAAAGGAAAGAAAGACAGTGCGGTGAACCCCTTCGAGAAGATGAGTCGAGAACATATACTGGAAACTCAGCTAAGAAGAGTGCCTGCCCATATCACTGTATGGGATCTGTTAATGAAATCCCCACTCCATTTTCAAGCATTAATGGGGGCATTAAAAAATGTGCATGTATCACTCCAAGTTAGCCCAGATGAAGTCGGGCAGATAATTGGTCAAGTGATGGCTCCAAATGCCATTTCATTTTTTTATGCCGATTTACCTGAGGAAGGAGGTAGCCACTCAGAATCTTTAAATATAACCATTGAGTCTGGAAATATGATTATCCCCTGGTACTAATCGATAATGGGTCTGCATTGAATATATGCCCGTTGAGAACCGCCACCAAGATTGGGCTTGATCCATGCATGTTAAGGCCCACCAGAACCAGCGCTAGAGGGTTTGACAATACCAGGAGAGAAATAATGGGAGAAGTTGATCTTGAGCTGTTGATAGGGCCAATGACCTTTTCCATCTTGTTTCAAGTCATTGATATCAAATCCTCATTTAATCTGTTATTGGGGCGCCCGTGGCTACATGAAGTCGGAGCCATACCTTCCACATTGCACCAGAAAGAAAAGGTCATCGATAGTGTTGAAAAACCCAATATGTTGGATGTACCACACACCGCCGACGACGTCGACCTCCACAGTTTTGAGTATGAGGTGTCAGCTATACTCCCAGAACCCATTGAGGGCATCATGTCTAAAATGGGAGGCGGTATGGTAGCGGCAGTGGCAATGCTCCAAAAGTGGGGCTATCAGAAAGGAAGGGGTCTGGGACCCAAATTCCAAGGCAGAAGAGAGCTAGTTGTGGCTAAGGGACAGAAAGTAAGATTCGGGTTAGGATACAAGCCCACAGAGCAAGAGGTCCGAGAGGCCAAAGAGAAAGCCAGAGTTGCCGCGGCTGTAAAAGCTCGAGGAATCAACATAGAGGAGAAACCTCGCCCTAGGCCACACATCAAGGATTCCTTTAACAGCGCAGGGGTCATAAAGATCGACTGAAATGGGGTAACCATTTAACCCCACACAGACCCATAGCCCCAATCCATCCCACCAATCCCCAGATCTCCCTTCCCAGCTTGGAGATAGATTTGGCTGCATTGTCCCTTTTTGAGGAATGATGGTCAGTACCTGAACAAACTCCCCCTGTGGTGAATCACCACAAAGCCGTGTTAACATTTGAGGATATCATCTCAGACGAAATGGGGATTAACATGATGGAGGCTGACTCCAATGAGCCATATCAGTCAGCACCCTCCATCCCAACAGGTAATAAAGCGGCCCCTCAGGTACGCAACTGGGCATCTTTGCCCCAAACCCTGGAAGCTAGGAGTGGCCTAACATTTGGCACTCGTTTCCCAAAAAAAAATAACCTATAAAAAGTGAGATAAGCCCTTGGCAGGCAATACCTTGTATATACACAAACCCGCCTTGTCAAGGGTCCATCTCCGAAGAAAACAAAATTCTCAAAAACATGGAAAAAATATAAAATCTCAAAAACATACAAAAAACACAAAATCTCAAAAACATTGAAAAAATCCCAAGCCCAAAAATATTGTTATTTGAAATTCCAGAAAATGTCCCACAAAAGGATGCCTTAATCAAAATGCCCGTCCCATGTGAAATAGACCCCTTCCCTGTAGAAATATAAGAAGAGGTAGGGATCACGAGTCTAGACGAAGATGTTCCCTTCAAGGAGCTCCCCGATGAGCTCCTTGACCAATTTACCAACTTTGAGCATGGCCCTACGCCCATTGTCGAAGAGATCGAAGACGTCAATCTAGGAACTGAGGAGGTTCCCAGGAAAACCAAAATCGAAACGTCACTGTCTCTTGAGGAAAGAAAAAGCATGATTGAGTTCCTTCGATCATACCAAGATATTTTTGCCTGGTCGTATGAGGACATGCCTGGGCTGGATACTGATTTGGTCGAGCATGAGTTACCCCTCTACCCTAATATGAAGCCAGTCAAGCAAAAGCTGAGACGTCTTCGACCCGAATGGATGCTGAAAGTCAAAGACGAGGTCATCAAGCAGTATGACGCGGGGTTTCTCATGGTATCCAAATAACCATAATGGCTAGCCAATATCGTACCTGTGCCAAAGAAGGATGGAAAGGTTTGCATGTGCATCGATTTTCGTAATTTGAACAGAGCAAGCCCAAAGGATGATTTCCCACTACCACACATCGACATCTTGGTCGATAACACAGCTAAGCACGGGATGCTTTCTTTTATGGATGGATTCTCAGGATATAATCAGATCAAAATGGCAAAGGTTGATCGCGAGAAGACAGCGTTCATTACCCCCTGGGGAACCTTTTGCTATCGAGTCATGCCATTCGGGCTGAAGAATGCTGGTGCAACGTACCAAAGAGCTATGACTGTACTATTTCATGACATGATGCACCGAGAGATTGAAGTATATGTTGATGATATGATAGCTAAATCATTAGAGCGAAGCAACCATCTGGTAAACCTTCAGAAGCTATTTGAAAGGTTGAGGAAGTATCGGCTACGACTGAATCCACAGAAGTGCGCATTTGATGCTATGTCAGGGAAGCTGCTAGGGTTCATCGTCAGCAGGAGGGGGATCAAGGTTGACCCAATCAAAGTCAAAGCCATCACTGAATGCCACTGCCGTCTACCGAGAAGGAAGTTAGAGGGTTTCTAGGCAGAATACAGTATATCAGTCGGTTCATTGCACAGCTAACTCCAATCTGCACGCCAATCTTCAAGTTACTAAGGAAGAATTCACCCGTTGAATGGAAAGAGGATTGTCAGGCAGCGTTCGAAAAAATCAAAAGCTACCTCCTTAATCCACCTGTTTTGGTACCACCTGAGCCAGGGAGACCACTCTTGATGTATCTCTCCACGACAGAAGTTTTGATGGGATGTGTCTTGGGGCAGCACGATGAAACGGGAAGAAGAGAGTAGGCCATTTACTATCTGAGCAAGAAGTTTACTGATTATGAAACGCGCTACTCTCATTTAGAGAAAGCATGCCTAGCTCTTGTATGGGCTACTCAAAGGCTCCGCCACTACTTACTATCCCAGGCCATTCTGCTCTTGGCCCGAATGGACCCATTAAAGTACCTATTTGAAAAGCCAGCTCTCACTGGACGAACCGCACGATGGTAGCTTTTATTATCTGAATTCGACATGACGTACGTCAATCAAAAATCGATCAAGGGGCAGGCGCTTGCTGATCATCTTACTGATAATCCTTTACCTGATTATGAACCTTTGAGAACTGAGTTGCCTGATGAGGACATCCTGTTCATGACGAAAGATGATACAGAAGAAGCAGAAGAATCATGGGTAATGCACTTTGACAGGGCAGCAAATGTCGAGGGCCAAGGAGATGGCACCATCGTAATTTCGCCAAAAGGATCCCATGTACCGGTCTCTATCAATCTCAACTTCCCTTGCACTAACAATATGGCTGAGTATGAAGCTTACGCCACTGGTCTGCAGGCAGCTCTCGATCTAAATGTAACTCACCTTCGAGTATTTGGCATCATATGCCAAACGAATGGTGACTAGAAGACGAAAGATGAGAAACTGATCCCCTATCATGAACACCTCGAGGATCTGATAGCTTACTTCTAAGATGTGACTTTCTCATACGTCCCCCAGATAAGGAATCGTTTTGCTGACGCATTAGGAAATTTGACGTTAATGATTGAAATCCCCTATGGTGTTGAGATGAAGCCGATCGTGATCGAGCAGAGGAATGAGCTGGCCTACTGCCTCCAGATTGAGGAACCTACAAAGCCTGATGATGAGCCACCTTGGTTCTCAGATATCAAGAATTTCCTCGAGACCCTAACTTTCCCAGAGGGTACATCCAAGACAGACCGATGAGCCATTCAACGTTTAGCTGCAGGTTACGTCATTTGTAGGGAATGCCTCTACAAGCGATCATACAATAACATCTTATTTAGGTGCCTCACTGAAAGTGAAGTGGTCAATATTATGAAAGAAATCCATGAGGGAGTATGGGGATCCCACGTCAGCGGTCACATGCCCGCTAAGAAAATCCGACGGCAGGGATACTTTTGGACCACCATGGAATTAGAATGTTGCAAACATGTTCAAAAATGCTACAAGTGTCAAGAACACTCCAGTCTGATACACGCTCCTGCCATTGATCTTCACTGCATGACCACTCCTTGGCCATTTGCTACCTGGGGCCTTGACGTTGTCGGAATGATTAATCCAAAAGCATCAAACGGACATCTG
This sequence comes from Chloranthus sessilifolius, assembly GCA_021018995.1. Classification (NCBI taxonomy): domain Eukaryota; kingdom Viridiplantae; phylum Streptophyta; class Magnoliopsida; order Chloranthales; family Chloranthaceae; genus Chloranthus; species Chloranthus sessilifolius. The sequence goes on along the minus strand of CM037585.1, from coordinate 90,731,019 downwards.
TTCATCCTCGTCGCCATTGACTACTTCACCAAGTGGGTAGAAGCGGCGTCATATGCCAACATCACGGCCAATCACATTGAGAAGTTTCTCAAGAACAATATTGTGTGCCGATTCGGAGTACCCAAAGATATCATCACGGACAATGACACAAACTTTGTGAATAAGAGCATCCGAGACTTCTGCGAGTAATACAAGATCAAGCACCATCGCTCATCCCCTTATCGGCTTCAAACTAATGGAGCCGTGGAAGCTGCGAACAAGACAGTCATCCGCATCCTTGAGAAAATGGTGATCACTTATCAAGATTGGAGCGAAATGCTACCATTTGCTTTGTGGGCCTACCGAACGTCGATCCGTACCACTACAGGGGCAACACCATTCTTCCTTATGTATGGAATCGAGGCCGTCCTCCTGGTAGAGGTTGAAGTACCCTCGCTCTGAATCCTCATAGAATCAGGCTTACCCGAAGCAAAGAGAGAGAGATCCCGCTTTGACCAGCTGAACTTACTGGACAAGAAGAGACTCCTAGCCTTGTGTCACACTCAAGTTTACTAGGGGAGAATCGCACGCGCTTACAATAAACGTGTCCGTAGTCAAGATCTAAAGGTAGGAGACACTGTGCTAAAGAAGATCTTCCCATCCCTCCATGCCGATCCAAGAGGAAAGTTTAAGCCGAACTAGGAAGGACCATACATCATTTGAGAAGTGTTGCCGGGATACGCCATCCGCCTCGCCACCATGGACGGAGATCATCTTCTTGAGCCCATTAACGCAGGATATGTCTGACGGTTCTACTCTTAGTCTATCGCGATAAGGTAAGTATTGATGAAACAGATACGTGACAGCTTAAGAACCACCCAAAAGAGGCCATCATTCCAAGCATAGTAGCTCAAAAACATCTCCAAAAATGATGATATCCTTTGCTACTCCATTTGAGCCTGGGCCTTTCTTTCAATAAACCCATTCCCCCAAAAAAATATACGTGTATATATATAAAAAAAAAAAAAAAAAAGAGAGAAACGATGCATGTATATAAAGTTACTATCAAATCCAAAGAAATCGAAAAAGCAAAACCTCAAAAAGAGATTGCCTGAAATGGAGGAAAAAGAATAACAAAAAAAAAATATGTATAGAAGAATCATGGGGCATGTACAGTAAAAACCCCCAAGGAAGAAAGTATGTTGAGAAAACTGAAGCCGTATTAAGGAAACCCTTTTAGCCCAGCATACCTTCAAATCCTAACCTAACCCATGGCCAAGCTACACCCTGAAGGAAGCCTTCTTTATAGGTTCGCAAGCACTCATAATATCTGTTAAGTCAACATGAGCCGAGTCGTGAGACGACACCAGAACCCCATCCAGCTGGCTATGACGGAATTGACGTCTATGTTGTGGCTCTCGAAAAAAATAAATAATAAAAGGAATAAAAAAATAAAATAAAAAATACAAGCTCAAAGCAAGATGGACGTAGTGAAAACCCAAAAGGGCATTACGGGTAAAAACAATGGGCTTGTGCGGACCAGGTGAAAACCCGAAAGGGCACTTGGGGTAAGAGAGCTAAACCCATGGACGTGGTGAAAATATGAAAGGGCGCCACGGATAAAAAAAAGGAGATAAATAAAAAAATAAAAATAAAAAGAGAGAAAAAAAGAAAAAAGAGAAGAAGAAAAAAATAAAAGAAGAAAGGTTTGGACTGATTGAGAAGATTGATGTTTGATGAACCCTTTTGTTACTCTTCCTGTACCCTCTTGTCGGACTAGGCCGCTCATGCTAGTTCAAATTAGGTCTCGACCAGAATTATCTTTGTGAAACTCGCACCGTCAAACGCATGACTCGAGGCAAGGAGAAAGGTTTAACTCAATCCAAAGGGATCAACATTGCGGCCTTAGTAAAATCCAGAAACTCACTCAGGTCCGACTGCATGAAAGAGTTCGACTATGCTCAAAATGGGACCTGTTACTCGGTCTCACTATCAAGGCATCAAAAACAAAAAAGAAGAAAAGCCAAAAACAAAAAAAAAATCAAGAAAAATCCAAACACCAAAAAATGTGTATATATTTCTACTCATTTTCATGTACATATTTCCAGCATCATATTTCAATCTCAAAAATGAAGAAAAATAACAAAAAATCTCTAAAAATAAAAATCCAAAAAAAAAATATTGAAAATGAAAAAGTGTAGCTAGAAATCTACTTTTCTTCTATTATTTAGGATGTATTTATATGTATAAACAAAAAAGGGACTGACGTTTTCTCGAGAATGTGCAGGAACATCCCATCGTCCAAAGCCTCGAAGCGGGCAACTTCTCAGCGATGGATAAATCAGATAAAGCATCTCACCACCGACGTCAGGCCTAACAAAAAAAATAATGATGAAAATTATTTTGAAAAGAAAAAGAAATCTATGTTTTCATGCTAAGCACAGTTATGCACATGCGTGTTTCAATGAGGTAAAATGTCAATATTTTATCGACAACGCAGCTATGCAAAATTAATGTCCTAGGTTAAAGGTTCGCCTTGGATCCATGGATCCTACTTCAAAGTAGGAGCAACGGTGTCAGTCCCGGTCAAACAGTCAATGTTTCGATCGAGTCGACTCCACTTCTAAATCTTTACGATGAGCGCTCTGTTTTAGATTCGTGTGAACTTGAGTGTCTTAAGCTTCAGATTCTCCGTTGGAAAAGGTCAATCGTTGGTTAAGACCAACCTTTTGAGAATGAGATTATGTGTTAATCAAACTATGTGCAACCATGCATTCAGAAGGGATCATTTCCCTTTATATTTTTTGTAAGCTAAAAACCTGTATGGGCAGCGGTACCCCTATAAAGTGTATGCCATGTGTCTGGGTATCCATATGATGGTCATTTTTCCCCATAAATTGTACCCGGGCGAGTCTGGGTCGGGGCTTCCATCGCCTTTGTTGTTGCTTATTGCCCCTAATGGGTGCATGGTTATGCATAGTTAATTGATGTTTATGATCATTGTCGGCAGAAGCCAAGATTGGATGCCCCTTTTTGGCAGACACCCAATGTTTGGTTGGATCTATTCAAGGTAGTTGAAGCTGGATGCTCTAGCTCATGTTGATCCAGGGCACATTTTCTGAAAAATGGCACGTACTTCTAAAAAGTGTTGTGATATCTATTCACTTCGCTCGAGTGTTCATGCTAAATAAACTTTAGGATCGATGGGTTCACCCAAAGATCTCGAGCCCTGCTTTCAGCAGGGGCACCCACGAATAACCCAATGAGGTCGTCAAATGCCTTGTAGGATTGGACACAAACTGTGGAACCTTGCGTATGTTTACTTCGCGCCTATCTTTGAATGTGGGTTGATCACCCCTCTTACTTACGAAACTGTTGTATTCAGAATAAATCTCGAACATCAATTACCTTCAAATCATCTTGAGAAGCGAACATTTTTCCCAACTATTAGGCTTTCATAACTCATTCCACCTCGGTTATGCCCAATAATGTCGCTAAGTGCTTGGGAACCGATTACCTCGAGAAAAAAATGATTAGCCTGGCACTCTAGGGCTTTCATTTTCTCACCGCGTTACTCATCTGATGTTTGAGGTTCATTCTGAATGCAGCGAACCCGTCAGTAATGCCTTGGGCCTCTTCGGATGTCTCTTTTCTTTGGCATACAATCCCTAGTGATCGGATACCAAAGAGGGGCATCTGTAGCCACCCAAATTTGGCCCAAGGCCCGATCGAAAGACCTTTTGAGAGAGGTGTAATTTTAAACTTTTGATGGCGTGTATGGAACCCTTAGGAATCACCCTAGATCCCTTAAGAACCTACCCCGAACCTTTAGAAACCAATCTCGACCCTTAGGACCCATTCCGAACCCAAAACCTAACCTTCTCAAGCAATGAATGAAGAGTGGTGCACTAGTACTAGCTGAGGTCTTTTATTGATATCAAATCATATACCATTAGAAATAAGACTTCTCCAGCTTTCCAACGAGCCTAGAACCGCCTCAATCGGAGTTGTATATCAAAAGTTATGACCATTTGAAAATCGGGTTTTTATGGAGGGATTTTTGCCCTGCCCAACTAATAGTTGCGCCAGGCCATTTTCCCCCTAGATTTGCCTGGCGCAACTAATAGTTGCACCAGGTCTTTTTCCCCCAGAAATGGCCTGGCGCAATGAATAGTTGCTCCAGGTATAAATGGGTCCCCCCACCCCTCGCGAAGCCAACTTCCAGGCTACTGTTCGTTACTGTTTTACTGTACATTTGCCTAGCGCATCTAATAGTTGTGCCAGGCATATGAACAATGACTGTTGGATTTTACCTCGAAAATCATGACTGGGGTTTGACTAGTTGACCATCTTGACCTTTGGGTGTGTTTTGCTAGTTCTGTTGCACCCTTTTGAAGCCCATTTGCACCCCTTTAAGTGGCTTATGGCCTCACCCCATCATCCACCATTGGAGGACCTTCCCATACATTTCAAGGCTCTAAAAATCCTAGGAATCCTTAGATGTGAGATTACCTAATTGCTAAACCCATTTAGCTCTTAAGTGGCCTCCTAACCCACCCTTTTCCTATAAATAGAGCCTCCCACCCCTTGATTTAGGGGTTGAGAATTTCTACCTAAGAGAGAAAGAGCTTAAAGTGAGAAGATCTTTCTCCCTTTGGTACACACCCCCCATTCAAATTCTAGAATTCACAAAACTCCTTTAGACCTTAGCATTTCATAGAAAACCCTTAGGTTAGGTGTGTGTGATCCCCTAGCCTCCCCTCCCTACCTCTTAGCTTCAAGCCTTAAGAGTTAGAACCCCACTTACCACCATACAAAGCCTTCAAGAGCTCATCAAAGCAAGCCACGCAAGGCTCTCCTACAGTTTTACAAGGGCTTGAGGGCTCCGGCTCTCCCCTTTCTTCTCCTATCTCTTTCTAGCTCCCTCCATCCTCTCATTTGTGCCGTTATGCCGCCGATTTTTCGGTAGGAACGAAGGGGCACAAATAGGATTCTAAGCCCTTTTGGGCAAGAGGAAGCTATTTTCTTTTCTTTTATTTCATTTTATTTTTGGCCATTAGTAGAGACCGCGTTAAGCTGGTTGATCGGGTGCCTAACACCTTCCCGATCGATAACCGAAGCCCCTACCCAAGAGCCTTTGGTGTGGACTGGATTCAGAGTCATATTTTTAGCACTTCGGTGCTCATAAAAATGAAGTAGGTATCCCGGGACACCGAAAGCTTTGGGTGGCGACTCTATATTTTTATCGTTAGAGAGCGCATCATCGTGATGGGATGGACCCGATTCCCACGATTGCACAGCCACATTACAACCCAATAAAAGTCCTTACTGATCTGAAATTTGATTGAGCTGTCATGTGGAGATGAGGATTTCTGTAATCTATGGTGAAAAGAGTTAGAAAATTATAGAAGTTAGAGCAATGCCTATGCTCATGCTTGCAGTCCTATTTGAGGGCTATAACTGCTCTTGAGCTGTGTGAAATGATGCACCCTTTTATTTTTGTTGTCAGTGACAGCCCTGGTAAGACTTGGGTCTAAAATCTAATTTATTTAAGGCATTATCAAAACAGAATTCTTAAAGTAAAGGTGAGCTCTGCATCAATTTTCAGGCACAATGCATTGGCATGAACTGATTGATGATGAAGGAATTATAGCAGAATTTCAGGTTTTAAACTGATGATTTTTCTGCTGAAAATCCTCAAAAACTGAATGGACATGGTGTGGAATTTATTTTATTTGATTTAAACTCTGTTTTAGCATGTTGCATTAGTATTAACTAATTTTATTGGAGAAGTTTGGGGGTACCTTCACTGAAAACCCTCAGGAGACTCCACTCCTCCACTAGGGATCACCTAGGGATTTAAAAGGCTTGGTGCATGTGCTAAATGCACCCGTGTTCCCGTGTTCCCTATGAGAAAGTAGCATTTATTTTTGTAAGCTAGTTGTTTTAAATTTCACTTTGCTTGAGGACTAGCAAAGGTTGGGTTTGGGGGTGTGTTAATCAACAAAATATGCCACTTTCTACACCTTTAAACCTGGCTTTTGCTAGTACCTAGAGCGATTAATAACCGTTTTTAAGTATATTTTGCAGTTATGGATGAAATATAGAATAATGTAGTTTCCTATATAAAAATGCCAAAAAGAGGACTTGGAGCCATCCATTAGAGTTGAGACAAAAGGGGCCAGGGTCTGGTGACGAGGAAGCATAAGAGCAGCTGATACCATTAGAGATGTGAGCACTTTAGTGCTCATGCACCAAGCCATAAAACTGTAAAGCCAGAATGCATAGCTGCCTTGAAGAACTCGAACAGTTGACTGAAGTGTCACTGCTGCACTTAGCAATTTTAGTGCTGCAAACCAAGACCTTCAAGCAGTTTTATTGCTGGAAAATGAGCCACATTAGTAGCACAACTGCTGTATTTGAAGGACTAGAGAAGATGTCAAAGCTAGAATGTGAAATGTAGAGTTGTTATGTGCTGAAAATAGACTCCACGAGGGGCTATTTAAAACTCCATGAGCTGTTATGTGTTAAAATTGAACCTATTGCAACCTACACAACCTATCGAATGGTAGAAAGAACCTATCGCAACTTGCCGCAACCTATCAAATGGTTGTTTGAACCTGTCGAGCATCCTGTTGATAGGTTCTGACACCTAAATCAACTTGTCGAGCATCCTGTCAAATGGTTGAAAGGACCTATCGAATAGTTGCCTGAACCTGTCGAGATTGAAGTTCTATAGCTCCAACCTATCGAGGCACGGATTCCAGCCATCTATTTCTCACTTTAGGGACATTTTGGGGATTCCAATGCTTCTAGGGCACACATCCCAATGTCCCACACATCTCAGGGATTTATCTCAGGTTCCATCAGCAAATATCAGTGGCCGACAGGGGCATTTTTGAGAGCTGCAAAAACACATCAGCTGGGCATAAAACTCTGCACATTGGACAACAGTCCACATGCAATATTCCTTGGCCGAAATGAAGACACCTCAGCTGTGCATAACAGGACTGAGTTCTCTACTCTCTGATTGGCTACAACTCAAGGCACATGGATCGATGCATATGTATAAATACCTATCTTTTCTGCTGTAATTTCTCAGCAAGGAAAGTAGGAACAAAGGAATAGCCTGAGTTCTCCTTAGCTCATTTAGGTTTAATTTTAAGTTTTATTTTGCCCTTTTTTTCTTCCCCCTTCTCTCTCTAATCCAGCCTGTTGGATTAGATCAAGGTAGCAGCTCAGATCTGGTTTGTAATTGTAATTTCGGCATGAAGAAATGTGGATTGATGCACAGACTACAAATCCGGGAACAATGTTATTGTAAGTTGTTTTTTATTAAAGCAATAAATTGTTGATTTTAAAGCTTAATTAAATTTAAAAATCTTGTGGTCCCATTAGATTCTCGATCGGATTTTTGCACTCGGCACAAGCCCAGGCCCTTTTCCGATAGATCTCTTGATGACCATCTAATTTCCCTCGGTTTGATTTGCCTGTAGGTGCCTATGCCTGTGGCCTTACATCCACAGCATCTGTAGTAATTATCTTATTCTGATCGAAGCCATCGGAATGGAGGAAATCTATTGGGCGATCTGTGACCATTTAAGTGGACAGATCATAACCTTAAGATCAATCCAAACCACCAGTCTAAATCAGATTCTTATACCTTGCATTTGTGCTTGTAGCCAAATGAAGGATTGCTGCAAATCCCTAGCTCTTGATCTATTTTGCAATAAAAACTAGGCCCTAGCTGTCTATTTTTCCTCATTTTATATTTTATTTTACCACCCATCTTCCTCAATCTTTTATTTTTAGCTTTATATTTCAGTTTTATAAATTAGATCTAGTGACACCCGAAAAGCTCTCTTTCTTCTTAGAATTGCCAGATCTATAGCCAGATTTAGAGGTCTACTATACACCTTCTAAGTTTAGATCAGTACTCCCTGTGGGACAAACTCTTACTTATTAAAACTTGCTACAAAGGACCTGTATCTTGTAGGTCTAGGATATTTTAGATGTGCTGAATCCATCCTCTATTTTACTTTATTATTTTTTTTGCTTTTATCATTACACAATAATCAGCACACCTAAAATTCCCCAACACCCCCACATTCTACCGGAGGAGTAGGTCCCTGACCCACCATCGGAATAATATAATGTGAGGAGGAATTTGAGTTTAACCCATCAGACTACATCAGTGAATGAGAGAGCTATGTAGCACCATTGTCGAGAAACTGTGAAGAAAGGAATATTAGGGTGATTGAACCCTTGAACTTGTCAGATTATTTTCCTAGCTCAGCTCCACGAGTTGAGCCCTTAGATCTTAGGGTTTATTTTCCATCACCCACTCTTGTCAATTATGTGCATATAAATGCATATCAATCATACACCACCACCCCCGTCAATTACTCGATAGCCCATTATACCCTCAACCCCCTGCCAGCACCTATCAGCTACCAATGGCCTACCCCTACTCCTTTTCCCCGGGCGCCACCACTCACCAGCTTCATCATCCCCGTCTGGCCCAAATTTTCCACTCAACCAGCTATTACCAAAGTAAACCAAGTGTTACCCACACCTGCAGAGCCCACAGTGCAAGAGCATCCGATACCAATAGCCATACCATTTCATATTTTGGGACCAACCTATAACCCACATCAGGTCCCTCTAAGTTATGAGCAAACAGATATCAACGCTTGCAGCAACAGAGAAGGGGCAGTGGACTTTGTGACCCAATCCGAGAAGATTTCAAAGCAATCAGAAGCACCAGTAGCAGCACAGGCCTAACCGGAGGGAAAGAAGGATAGCGCCGTGATTCCTTTTGAGAAAATGAGGCAAGAACACATACTGGAGACTCAACTGAGAAGGATGCCAACTCACATCACAGTGTGGGATTTGTTAATGACGTCCCCTCTCTATTTTTAAGCATTAATGGGGGCATTAAATAATGCGCATGTGTCACTTCAAGTTAACCCGGATGAAGTCAGGCAGATAATTGATCAAGTGATTGCTCCGAATGCTATTTCATTCTCAGATGTCGATTTACCAAAGGAAGGAGGTAGTCACTCAAAATCCTTAAATATAACTGTTGAGTCCGAAAATATGATAATCCCCTTGGTTCTAATTGATAATGGGTCTGCATTGAATATATGCCCACTGAGAATCGCCCGAAAGATCGAGGTAAATCCATGCATGTTGAGACCCACGAGAACCAGTGCCCGAGGTTTTGACAATACCAGAAGAGAGATAATGGGAAAGGTTTACCAAGAACCATTGATTAAGCCAATGACCTTCTCCATATTGTTTCAGGTCATGGACATTAAATCCTCATTGAATCTATTATTGGGGCGCCCCTGGTTGCATGAGGTTGGAGCGATCCCCTCCACACTGCACAAAAAGCTTAAATTTGCATTCGAGCATATGATCATCACAATCATTGGTGTGGGGCACAGTGAGAAAGAAAAAGCCACCAACAGCATCAAAAAATCCAAAGTACTGGTTGTGTCGTACACCGCTGATGATGTCGACCTCCATAGTTTCGAATACGAGGTGTCGACAATACTCCCGGACCCCATCGAGGGCATCATTCCAAGAACCGGAGGTGGAATGGTTGCAGCAGTGGCCATGCTCCAAAAGTGGGGCTATCGAAAAGGAAGGGGACTCGGGCTGAGACTGCAAGGTAGGAAGGAGCCCGTCACAGCTAAGGGGGGCTAAAAAGTCAGATTTGGGCTAGGTTACAGGCCCACGGAAGAAGAGGTGTGAGAGGCAAAGGAGAAAGCCCGCGCAACAGCAACGACAAAAGCTTGGGGGATCCACATAGAGGAGAAACCCCATCCCAGGCCTCATATCAGAAGTTCATTCGTGAGCGCCGAGGTTGTAAAAATTAATCAAAATGGGGTAACCCAATTAACCCCACCCAAGCCTACAGCACCAATTCACCCCACCAATCCCCACATCACTCTTCCCAGCCTCAAGATAGACTTGGCCGCATTATCCCTCTTTGAGGAACGACGGTTCGTACCTGAATAAACTCCCCCTAAATCACCACAAAACCGTGTTAATGTTTGAAGATATCATCTCAGACGAAATGGGGATCAACATGATGGAGGTTGACTCCGAAGAACCGTATCAGTCAGAACCCTCCATCCAAATAGGTAAAGGAGCGGCCTCTCAAGTACGCAATTGGGCATCTTTGCCCCAAACCCTGGAAGTGGGGAGTGGCCTAACATTTGATACCCGTTTCCTAAAAAAAACAACCTATAAAAAGTGAGATAAGTCCTTGGCAGGCAATACCTTGTATATACACAGACTCGTGCTGCCAAGGGGCCGTCTTCGAAGAAAATAAAAATTCTAAAAATATTGAAAAAATACAAAGTCCAAAAATATTGTCATTTAAAATTCTAAATAATATCCCACAAAAAGATGTCTTAATTGAAATACCCATCCCACGTAAAATCAACCCCTTTCTTATAGAAATATAAGAAGAGGTAAGAGTTACGAGTCTGGACGAGGATATCCATTTGGAGGAGCTCCCCCGTGAGCTCCCTGACCGGTTTTTCGAATTTGAGCATGGCCCTACCCCCATTGTCGAAGAAACTGAGGACTTTAATCTAGGGACTCAGGAGATTCCCTGAATTACAAAAATCGGAATGTTGTTATCTCCCAAAGAAAGAAAAAGCATGATCGACTTCCTTCGATCATACCAACACATTTTTTCCTAGTCGTACAAGGACATACCTGGTCTGGACACCAATTTGGTCGAGTGTGAGTTACCTTTCTACCTTGATATGAAGTCGGTTAAGCAGAAGCTCAGACGTCTCCAACCCGAGTGGATGTTGAAAGTCAAGGATGAGGTCATTAAGCAATATGAGTTGGGGTTTCTCATGGTATCCAAATACCCACAGTGGCTAGCCAATATTGTGCCTGTACCGAAGAAAGATGGAAATGTCTACATGTGCATTGATTTTAGAAACTTGAACAAGGTAAGCTCGAAAGACGATTTCCTATTACTGCACATCGACATCTTGGTCGATAACACTGCTAAGCACAGGATGCTTTCTTTCATGGATGGATTCTCAGGATACAATCAGATTAAGATGGTAGAGGCAGATCGAGAGAAGATGACGTTTATCACTCCTTGGGGAACCTTTTGCTATAGAGGCGTGCCATTTAGGCTGAAGAACACTGGTGCAATGTACCAAAGAGCTATGACTATGCTGTTTTACAACATGATGCATAAAGAAATTGAGGTGTCTGTTGATGATATGATAGCCAAGTCACCGAAGTGAAGCGAGCACTTGGTAAACCTTCAGAAGCTATTCGAGAGATTGAGAAAGTACAGGTTATGTCTGATTCCACAAAAGTACGCATTTGGTGATATGTTCAAGAAACTATTGGGATTCATCGTTAGCAGGTGAGGGATCGAGGTTGACCCAGTCAAAGTTAAAGCGATCACCGAAATGCGGCCACCGTCTACCGAGAAAGAGGTTAGGGGGTTCTTGGGCATAATATAATATATCAGTCGATTCATTGCATAGCTAACTCCAATCTACACACTGATCTTCAAGCTACTAAGGACGAATTTACCCATTGAATGGAGCGATGAATGTCAAGCAGTGTTTGATAAAATCAAAAGCTACCTCCTTAGCCCACCTATTTTGGACCACCTGAACCAGGGAGACCACTCCTGATGTATCTCTCCCCGACGGAAGTCTCGATGGAATGTGTCTTAGGGCAGCATGACAAGACGGAAAGAAGAGAGCAGACCATTTACTATCTAAGCAAGAAGTTTACTGATTACGAGACGCGCTATTCTCATCTGGAGAAAGCATGCCTGGCTCTTGTTTGGGCTACTCAGAGGCTCCACCATTACTTGCTATCCCAAGCCGTTTTACTTTTGACCCAAATGGACCCATTGAAATACCTGTTCACGAAGTCGGCCCTCACTGGACGGACTGCACGATGGCAGCTTTTATTTTCTGAGTTTGACATCACGTACGTCACTCAAAAATCGATCAAGGGGCAGGCACTCGCCGATCATCTTGCCGACAATCCTTTGCCAGATTATAAACCCTTGAGAACTGAGTTCCCCGATAAGGACATCCTTGTAGACACCCCCAATTTGCCCTCTAGAAATATACAAATCTGTTCGGTCAACCTTTGACCTCATAACCCTAATTGGGACCATATGCTGAAACAATAGTATATGGCTGGACACAGGCTGAAACAATAGCTCTGTGGCTCAGACCCCCTAACCCTAATGTAGGGACCATGTACTAAAATAATAGTACATGACTGAACACAGGCTGAAATAATAGCTCTATGGCTCAGATCCCAATGCAGGGAGAATATATAGTACTAAAATAATAGTATATAGTCGGAATTCAGACTGAAATAATAGTCTCGCATTTCAAACCCACTTTGCCCTAATGTGGGACCATATACTGAAACAATAGTATATGGCTGGACACAGGCTGAAAATAGCTCTGTGGCTCAGGCCCCATGACCCTAACATGGGAACCATACACTGAAACAATAGTACATGGCTGGACACAGGCTGAAACAATAGCTCTGTGGCTCAGGTCCCAATGTAGGGAGACTATATGCTAAAATAATAATATATAGTCGAAATGCAGGCTGAAACAATAGTCTCGCATTTCAGACCCGACCCGAACCCGGACAACCCCAAATTACGCGCCTAAAACTACGCACGCAATTTGATTGCACACAAAACCACACACATACAATTAGTCCCCCTTTCATACCAGACTTCCTTTCCCAAACCACCTCGAGACTCGATCACGGGCTTCACACGAAGCGCGCGATCGGATTGAGCGCCCCACCACATGCGTGCAATTGGCCTACGCCCGACCTAGTCTTACAGTCCTTGACCCCCAAGCTTCCTTGATTAAGTGCTTCAAATGAGACACTTAATTGGATTGCGCACCCTACACCAAGTGCGCAAGTAGTTCTAATGTGATTAGAACTAGGAAACTCGTTAAGCATGTCAGTCGGTCACTCACTAAGTCGGTGACCGACTCAAAGCAATTAAGCACCGAGAAACTGACGCACAATCCAATTAAATGCCTGAAATAGGGCGCTTAATTGGAGAAAAACCTATAAAAGATTTTTTTTAATTCGACCAATAACACAACATGAACGAGGGAGGCTGAAAGTTTGAAGAGAGAACATATTTTTTTTTGGATTTCGAAACCAGAGAACTCTAAGAACAAACCCATAGAGGAACATAGTCATGATTTCGAGATTCAAGCTTCGAATCTTCGAGATTTCTCTTCGCAGCCCCGGTCCTAGGTAAAAATCTTAGTTTTAGACTTAGGATTTCTCTTAGTTTTAATTATTAATATCAGATTTTCAGTTTTAGACCATAGCACCCCTTTTAGACCGTAATCTCTTATATCTAGTTCTAGTTCTCTGTTTCTAGAACCAGTTCTTAATCTGACGGTCTAATTTACCGACTCTAGGCTTTAATTCCATTCTAAATTCTTAATTTCTAGCCCTATCATTAATCTCTAGTTCTAGTTCTTAGGTTCTAGAACCAGTCCTTAATCATACGGTCTGATTTTATGATTTCGGACCCAAATTCAATCCTAGAATTTTAAATTTTAGTTTTAATTTCTTAGTTTAATATTTTTAAAAATCCCAAATATTAATTTAGTTTCTATAATTCTAGTTTCTTAATTTAATCCATAATTATAATTTTGAAATTAACTCTGAAAAGCCAAAAATATAATATTATAGTCTAAAACCTAATTTGCTTTAACCTCAGCCACCCGATATGCCCAAGGGAGCTTACGAAGGGTACTCGAGAACGAGGCCAATCCTCCTTAGCATAGCGGGCCCAAAACCCCCTTTTTTTAGGATTATTTTGATGCTTCAATTAGAATTAGAAAATTAAGTCCATAATTTTCTTAGATTTTTAGTATAAATAATTTGCATGCTTTATTTTGATCAGATCCTTAGAATAATGGCTCTAATTCTAATTCTAATAAAATTAGTTCCTTTATTTTAATTAGATTTTTAATAAAATTAGTTTATTTATTTTAATTAGATTTTAATAAAATTAATTCATTGCTTAAATGAGAGTTTTAGTAAAATTAGTTCTCCATTTCAATTAGAATTGCAGTAGGACTACTATACTTGCTTTACTAGAATTTCAGTATAATTAGCATGCTTGATTTAATTAAAGTTTCATTAAAATTAATACATTTGTATTCCTAGTACAATTAGGAGACTAATATCAATTGGACTTTTAGTAGTATTAGGATAATAAATTAATTAGAATTCTAATAAAATTAGGAAACCAAGATTAATTAGACTCCTGATAGAACTAGAATACTAAATTAGCTAACTATAATAAATTCCCACACAACTAAACTCATAATAGAATTGGGAAATCTAAATTGATCAGAACTATAGCAATAACGGGAAAGAAAAGGAATATTAAACTATCTAAATTATAAGAAGAGTCACAACCGCTAATGTTTGCAGGTGGACGATTCAGTAAAGAAAGTAACTGTGACAGCCTGAATTTTGGCACCTCGAAAATCGTGCCATCGGCACGACCCTCGAGCCCCATTTATGTGCACAGAATATTTGGTATATTCGTACAATTAGAAAATAAATCAAGTATATAAGAACTAATACTGAAACTAAATCTCCAGTTCTATCAAGTAAAGTAAAAACATGTAGCTCAAAAGACAGTTCTGATCTCATGTCACTGCATGAGCAAAAGAACCAACCCGGACCATCGGTGATGAAATAACCGTCACCCCAGATGGTTCGCCAAAAGAATGTCTCAACAAAATTTCTTTGTCTTATACAAAAGGCTGGACATACCAAGCCGTACGATCTCTCTCAAAAAATAATCAAAGTACACAGAGGGCCTCTAGAAGAAATCCTCAAGAGGGGACTCCGACTCCTCCCCAGGCACGTAATCTGAATCCTCCGGATCTACGTCTCTCGAAGCAGCAACAGTAGCTAACACTGAACCTATGACGTATAGTCTAAAAGGGTGAGCTACATCCTAGCTCAATAGAGAAGATACCAGAACAAATAAATCTATCTTACATATATTTCATGACATGAAGGAAACATGCTTGAATCAATATAGAACATTTAGGAAACAGTTTGAGATATTAATAGACTAAACAAAATGCAATTTCTACACTACACATGTCATCTCATGCTCAACTGGTTCTCATATTACAACTGGGCTGGTCTCATGACTTAAATCAAATAACTTAAAAATAATCTCCGAGCAATATAGCATCGAGCC
The DNA here is from genome assembly GCA_021018995.1 of Chloranthus sessilifolius. Taxonomy (NCBI): domain Eukaryota; kingdom Viridiplantae; phylum Streptophyta; class Magnoliopsida; order Chloranthales; family Chloranthaceae; genus Chloranthus; species Chloranthus sessilifolius. The sequence continues at coordinate 90,715,748 of CM037585.1, read as the reverse complement.
CCGATGGAATACCCTCTATCGTCGTCCAATCAGACTATTTTTCATGTGATATAGCCTAAGTCCCTTTCACATAGGCGACTGACACGTAACTCATATACGTCCCTGGAATGTCTACTGGTGTACGGATTGGCAACCGTACCGGACACAGATATCCTGCCGAGTCAGTCACGGGTATACTGCCATGTCAGTGGGGTATTCTCCAAACCTTAAATCAATCGTGCAACTACATATAGTTATTCACCATGTAATTATGCTAACTATTAATAATTCAAAGCCGATTCATGCATTTTAACATCACGTGCACATTCACATTATCTATACATCCTTCGGATGTCCCACATTCAGATGCATCACTTAGATGCCCAGTTCACATACACATCCCTGGGATGTCTCTTTTCTTATACTTATGACGTTCTCATTTCTGTGTACACACACACCTTAAGTTTCACACACTTTTCTTAGCATTTTAAACCCAAGCACTTATCTATGCTTTAAACGAACATACATACATAGAATATCACTACATACATGCTTTCGTAATCAAGTGTACAAGTTCAGAACATTCCTTACCTCAAAGCAAATCTATCACCCAATCACATCAATATCACATAAGGGTCAAGCGTAACAACCATACGCCAATCCTACATTACATGAATCAAAATACTCTTAGAAAAGCTCACAAGGATCTAGGGGAAACATAACTCCAAATAACTAATTAAAATAAAATGAACATCTATGCTAGACCTCGCGTGAGCGAGTACTTGCCCCCGCGTGAGCGATCACTCACCCTCGCTAGAGCGATTATAACTCGCGCAAGCGATCACTTGTCCTCGAGCAAGCGAGCACTTACTCTCACTCGATCAATTATAATCGAGGTCACCTGAAGCTCATGCAAGCTCTAGCGCGAGCAAGCTTCCCTTTACAAAACTATCTTGCGCGAGCGAGAATAGAATATATTTTCTCACTATATTTGTTCCCCCTCGCGCAAGCGAGCTATTATAACCACGCACACAAGGAACAGCTGCCTCTACAGCTCGAGCTTCTCGAGAACTCTAATCTTACCCTATTTAAAACCATATTTAATACACCAACAAACCCATTATAAATACATCATTTAATGTTCAAAATTAACTAAATACACACCTAAAATAATAGATCTCCCATAGATTTGGTCCATGATCTTCTCCACAAAAGAAGATTTCAAAACCCTTTTCTCCAACTCCTCTCTAGATCAATCCCAAGCTCAAACCTCTTAGATCTTCCTCAAGGGTTTCACCACAACTTCCTCATCTCATAAACCCAACATTCATAAGATAGATCTTATCTTTGGATTAAAAGAAAATCCCTATCTCTAAATCTCTCTACAACTCAAACCCTCTTCTTCTTACTTTCTATTTTCCTCTCTCTCTACTCAAGCAAAGGGATACCCGTATGGGACTCCTCCCCCATTTCTTTAACTTGTGAGCGGCTAGTGTGTTACTCATGCACACTTATACAATATGTACAACACATATATAATAAGTGTATAAAGTAAGTGTGGTTCCCTTGTGACCCACAAACACACAAGTACAGTGCACGTTGCACATGACCTACACTATTCCCAAAAAACACGGGTTATTACATTCACCCCACCTTATAAAATTTTCATCCTCAAAAATTCATAAGGTACACAGATAACTAAATTACAATAGGTAGAAGTGAAACAACCCACACTAACACATACAAGAGCATGGGAATATAGAACTCGTATATCACAATAAGATAATTATACCACACTAACACATACGATGAATGCCTGCATGAAAATACCACATATACCCATATACAAGGACTATAATTTCATATGCTCCCCATCTTGTCATTCAGGTAATTATACCACAACATCCATATGCATTCAAAGGTATTTACAAAACCTTAGGTACCTGCGTAATCCATAAGACACACTACACACGTACCTGCAAAAAATTTTATCCATTCATTCCAACATCCATGTCTAATCAATCGCCATCCATAAAGATAACGAAATATATATATATATAACAATCACCGGAACGGTGATAATCAACAACAAAAGTAAAGTAGATGTGCCGACCATAGTTTGAATGTTCTCCATCCCCAAATTTTCATCAACATTTTATAGACATAACATTTACATTTTCAAAAAAATATATATACATATTTTAACCCTGCGATGATGACCCAGTCATCACCTTGCTCGTACTCCTCGTCATCGTCCTCCTCAGAACCGGAATCGGAGTCATCGTCGTCCTCCTCCTCATCGTCATTATCATCATCAACCTCCTCCCCGACAGCCCCCTCCTCGGCTGTCTCCCTAGTAGCAGCTCCCAAACTAGATGCACAGAAAATGGCACCCCGAAACACATCCACGCACTCCCGATATGTCTGTGGGAATGCGTAGGTCATAAGATTTATAAGAAGTGTCTCCTGAAATCTCTAGTGCAATCTAATCTCCGTCCCCTGTAGAAGGATATCACGTATCATGCTGCCATCACTGGTAGGGAAGGGCTGTGAAGACGAAGTGGATGGAGCAGCTGGGTCGGGTGGTGGTGGTGGTTGAGCCGCCTATCGTGCGACCTGACTATCCCTCTTCCTTTTTTGATTGTTTCATAGGCTCTTTAAGTTCCTAGTTAAATCTTGGGTGATGAATGGAATGTTGGTGTCTGTTAGTACGAGCTCGTCCCCTCTAATCTCAAAACCCTCTTTTCCATGGCGTAAGTCAAAGAGTGTTGAAATCAAATGGGTGTAGGGTAGGCGATTTATGGGTGGAGGGACGGAACCCCTCACATTCCTTTTATAGGAATCTAGGGGCGTTAAATCACCTGTTGTGAAAGCGCGGAGTGCAAAGCCCTCAAAAATGGCCCACGAAGCTCTTGCTTGTGGCCAATTGGGTATAAATTTTTCTTAAAAATAATGTCTAAAGGCGACATATGTGGTGGCAACTGGGGCCTAGTGATAGATTGTCCCGATACAATACTACCGCTCATAATGTCAGCGACAATAGTCAGAAATTTTACTTCATGGGTGAAAGGGGGTTGAGAAAGCGGGTCCTGGATGAAGGTGTGAGGGCAGTTCATGGTGATGGAAATGTCGATATCACCAGAATCAAATGCCCTACCATCTATCTCAACGACGAGAGTGGTTTCGTCGGTATTAGTTTTGAGGGTCTCATAAAATAGCTTAACAAGCCTCAAATAGTATCGGGCCTTAAACGGTGTCAACAATGGTTTCAAACCATTAATGCCAAGATAGTCCAAAGTCCATTTTGTGGATGTAGGATCTCGAAAAAAACTTTCGGTGTGGATGATTGAGGTGGTGGGGGTGGTGGAGGTGGTGCTTATGGTGCCTTGCTAAGAGATGACGGCGATCGAATCGCTATCTTCTTTCTAGGTTGAGGGTTAGGGCTTGTAGAAGCTATCACAAGGTCTTTCAAACCAAATCAACAAAAATAAAGATGAATAAGGGTAGAAATCACCTTTCTAAACACTTCTATTGGTTTGGATCCATGAAAAACAAGTTGAAATTGGACATGTTGCAGCCTTTGAGCGCAAATTCCAAACCCTACTTCTCCAAAACTGTCGTTCGAGCGGAGGAAATGGGCGAAAATAGTGGATGCCCATATATATATTCAGGTCCTCGCGCGAGCGATTCAAGTTCTCGCACGAGCGAACCCAGAACATCTTCTGGCTCAATTTCTGGTCTTCTTTCACATTTTAGTGGTGCTGGCATCACATTTTGTTTAGTATAAATTTTTTTATAAAAACTCCTCTAGTTATGCAATCACAAACCATAATTAACACTCTTTAACAAAAATTAAGCATTGATTTAGATAGCATCATTTCTTACAATTTCAAACAAGCCATGCGATCTAGCTTTCCTCAAACAACTTTGGATATTGTTCTCTCGCATCCACTTCACATTCCCAAGTTGCTTCTTCGGCCGAATGATTCTTCCACCTGACAAGCACCTTCATGAGTAAAACTTGCTCTTTTCTATCTAATATTTGGGCCGCTTCTTCTATCATGGTCATGTCTTTGTGCATTTTGATCGATTGACCTCCCAAGATATGTGTAGGGTCATTTACGTACTTTTGAAGCATGGATACATGAAACACGTTATGTACCCGATCAAACAACGGAGGTAATCCAATGCGATAAGCGACCTCGCCGACTTGCCCAAAACCTCAAAGGATCCAAGGTAATGGGGACTCAGCTTTCCCCTCTTCCCAAATCTCATGACGCCTTTCATGGGCGATACCTTTATGAACACATAATCACCAACGATATAGTCCACGCTATTTCTTTTGATATCGGCGTAACTCTTCTGCATGTTGTATGCCGATTTAAGTCTCTCTTATCATACGAACGACTATGGCGTTATCTTCAAGTAGCTCCGGCCCCAATATAAACTTTTTGCCAGTCTCTTCCCAATTGATAGGCTATCTACATTGCCTTCCATAGAGATCTTTGTAAGGTGTCATTCCAATGCTCGCGTGAAAGCTATTATTGTATGCAAATTCAATCAACGGTAGATATTGATCCCACGATCCTTATAATTCAACCATACACGCTCTGAGCATGTCTTCTATCACCTGATTTATCCTCTTTATTTGTCCATCAGTCTGTGGATGGAATGCCGAACTGAAGTCTAATCATGTACCCATGCTTTCATGCTTTCTTAAACTTCTTCCAAAATTTTGAAGTATACAATGGGTCACGATCAGAGACAATGTTGCTGGGGATCCCGTGCAACCGCACAATCTCCTTCATATACAACTCCACGAGTCTTCCTATCGTGTACATCATGTTGTAGGGTAAAAAGTGAGCTGAGTTGGTCAGTCGATCAACGACTATCCAAATAGCATTATATCTCTTTGCTGTATGCGGTAACCCTACAATAAAATCCATGGATATTGATTCCCACTTCCACTTTGATATAGGTAGAGGTTGCAACAATCTAGTAGGGTGTCTATGGTCCACTTTCACCTGCTAACATGTCAAACGCCTTGACACATACTTGGCTACATCTTACTTCAGACCTCTCCACTAGTAACTCTTTCTCAAGTCCTGATACATTTTGGTGCTACCAGGATGGATCGCATATCTCAATTTGTGTGCCTCATCTAGAATAGTTTGTCGCAGATCGGCATCAACTGGAATACAAAGGCATCCTCTGAATAGTAATGAACCATCCTCTTTCACCGAGAATTCTGGTTTGGTGCCCTCAATCACATCTTGTCGAATTTTGGTTAGCTCCGGGTCTTTCATCTGTAGCTCGTGAATATGCTCAAAGATCGTCGGTCTCACTGTGATCTTGGCCAAGAAAGCACCTATAGCTTACACCTCGATATTTACATCATACAATGAAAGATCTTCAAACAACTTCCATTTATGCATTCCCATGATAAGATTAGCTAACTAAGCCGAACTCTTACGACTCAATGCATCCGCTACAATGTTAGCTTTGCCTGGGTGATAGTGTATGGAGCAATCATAATCCTTGAGAAACTCTATCCATCTGTGTTGCCTCATATTTAATTCTTTTTATGTAAATAAGTACCTGAGGCTTTTATGGTCGGTGAAGATCTCAAAGGTCTCACCGTACAAATAATGTCTCCAAATTTTCAATGCAAATCTAACCGCTGCTAGTTCCAGGTCATGTGTTGGATAATTCTTCTCGTGATCTTTCAGCTGCCTCGACCCATAAGTAATCACTCTCTTGTTCTGATTGAGCACGCAGCCTAAACCACTATGTGAAACATCACTATATACCGCAAACCCTCCACTGCCTAAAGGAATCGCTAGTACTGGAGCTGAAGTGAGTCTCTTCTTGAGTTCTTGAAAACTCTTTTCGCACGCTTCATTCCACTCAAATCTCACATCCTTTCTTGTGAGTCTCGTAAGTGGTTCCGATATTTTTGAAAATCCCTCCAAAAAATATCGATAGTTTTCAGCTAGATCAAGGAAACTATGAATATCTGTCACCATCTTTGGCTGTTCCCATTGTATCACTGCTTCGATCTTAGCCGAATCTATCGTGACACCATCCTTTGAGACGACATCTCCCAAAAAGCTAACTTTCTCCAACCAAAACTCGCACTTACTAAGCTTGGCATATAATTGGTGTTCACGCAGAGTCTGTAGCGCGATTCTCAAATGTTCTTCATGCTCCTTCTTCGATTTTGAATATATCCGAATGTCGTCAATGAATACTAGGACACAAGTGTCCTGGTGTGGTTTAAACACCTGATTCATCAAATCCATAAATAATGTCGGTGCATTCGTTAAACCAAACAGCATCACAAAGAACTCGTAGTGTCCGTACCGCATCCTAAATGTTGTCTTCTAGATGTCTTCTATCTTGACTCTCAGTTGATGGTATCCAGATCTCAGATCGATCTTGAAAAAATATCTCGCTCCTTGCAGTTGATCAAATAAATTATCAATCCTAGGCAATAGATATCGATTCTTGATGGTTAGTTTGTTTAACTGATGGTAGTCAATGCATAGTCTCATTAATCCATCTTTCTTCTTAACAAATAAGACCTGTACTCCCCAAGGAGACACGCTCGATCTTATAAATCCCTTATCTAAGAGCTCTTGCAACTGCTCTTTCAATTCCTTCAACTCTGCAAGAGCCATTCGGTATGATTCTTTGGAAATCGTCTCCATTCCAAGTGCTAAGTCGATAGCGAATTCCACCTCTCTATTAGGAGGTAACCCTGGCAATTCCTCCGAAAAGACATCCTCAAACTCACATGCAACCGCAATCTCTAAAATGATGTTCTTTTCTTCCTTGTCTTCCTTTAAGAATGCCAAGTAACCACTGCATCCCTTTCTGATCAAGCGCTCGGCTCTGATGGCAGACACAAGTTGGCAGAAACTTCGTTCTTACGCCTAGGAACCGGAATGATCTCCTTGTATTCGGTCTAAAGATAACTACTTTGTTCTTACAATCGACCGTTGTACAATGAGTTAACAACCAATCCATGCCAAGGATCCCGTCGAATCCTTGCATATCCAATAGGACTAAATTTATTGCTAGTTCAAAGACGTCCCCATCTCTAATGATTACTATCACCGACCTACAAACCAAGTCCGTATCGACCGATTCCTTAGTCGGAATAAATACAGCCAAGATAAAATCCAACGTCTCTGGGTTGACCTGTATCTTCTTTGCAAATCGGGGAGTAGTAAATGAATGGGTAGGCCCCGGGTCTATCAACACTCTAGCTTCATAAGCTCTGTCATTAGTACCTTATATCAAAGGCTCTTCCTTGCACGATCGGCTTCTTTGATTGTATCGGTCTTGGCATGGAAACAAAAGTCATTCTCTCCTTGTTCATCTCAGGGCAATCTTGGATCATGTGGCCTATCTTCTCACACTTGTAGCAACTCTGAGTACCCCGCCTACAATCTGCCATTTTGTGAGACTTGCCACACTTGGCATAAGTCTCAACTGTAGTAGAAGATGTTGCCCGTGAGAAACCCTGGGAAACTGATACTCCGGTAGTAGTAACAGGGTTATCATATCTGATCGGCCTCCCAGACACAAGCTTAGGTAGTCTAGGATAGTTTGTCTGTGTCGATCTAACAAAACCAGTCTGAAAATGTTACCTTTGAAAGAGTGCTATGAATCGTGACTTTTTATTCACCGGCTCGTATATCCCCACTTTACTCTGCACCATCCTTCCCCTTCCTTTTTGGTCACTTCTCCGGTATCGATCCTCATTATCTTCCTATATCACCAGAGCCTTGCTCATACCCTCTCCATAGGTTTTCAGTTCAAAGGCCACCACTCTCCCCCTAATATCCAGCCTCAAGCCGCGTTGAAGCCTCTTGCCTTTCATCAAGTTGATAACCGTGTAATCAGGAGCAAAGCGAGCGAGCCTCATAAACTCTACTCCATATTCCCTTACTGACATCTTTCCCTGTTCAAGTTAAAAAAAATTTACTTCCATCTAGTTACGCACGACTTCAGGGAAATACTGTTTGTTGAATTCGGTCATGAATTCATCCCATGTCCATGGCAATCCTGGAGTTTCCTGAGCCCTAGTCCTCTACACGGACTTCCACCATGAGCCTGCCTACCCATCTAACATATATGCCACCCAACGGACACTTTCATCCTCAGTGCACATAAGTACACTGAACAACTTCTCCATCTCACTTAGCCAATTCTCTGCGTCCATTGGTTTTGCTTGTCCTGAAAAACTTTGTGGATGCATCCTCCGAAACTCTGTGAATGTTGAGGGCAATAGTTGTGTAGTACCCATTAGAGGTGTAGGTGGAGGCTGATGCTGGACATTGGCATTATGTGCTGCCAAGGACACCGCTTGCTGAGTCATGGCATTTGCCATGGTTTCTATGGTATGCATCATCCTCTGACGCTCTTCCCTTTCTTCATTTCTTTCTCTTACCCATTCTTGTTCTCTTTGATCTCTATCTTGATTCCCCTCTTGGTATCTGTTCTCCTAACTATTGCCTCCTGGGGCACCTCTATTCCCCAACGGCACTCTATTTGAAGCCGAGACGAAACCGTCTCTGCTCCGTAAGTTTCTATCATGGCCGGCCCCAGGTCAGCCCCTCCCTCTAGATGACATAACGCTCTACAAAATAAAACTATAGTTTCATTAGCAGAAGGTTCTATGCTCTGACAAAATCAAGACTTATCAGAAATTCTAAAAGAACTAGCTTTGATACCAACAGTGACAGCTCGGATTTTGGCACCCCGAAACCCATGCCATCGGCACAACCACCCTCGAGGTTGTGCCCATTTACGTGCATAGAATATTTGGTATATCCATACAACTAGAAAGTAAATTAAGTACATAAGAACTAATACTGAAACTAAATCTCCAGTTCTATAAAGTAAAGTCAAAATATGTAGCTTAAAAGACAATTCTGATCTCATGCCACTGCATGAGCAAAAGAACCAACTCGAACCATCGGTGATGAAACAATTGTCACCCCAGATGGTTCGCCAAAAGAATGTCTCACTAAAATTTCATTGTCTTATACAAAAGGTTGGACATACCAAGCTATATAATCTCTCACAAAACAATCAAAGTACGTAGAGGGTCCTCTAGAAGAAATCCTCAAGAGGGGGCTCTAACTCCTCCCCAAGCATGTAATTCGAATCCTCCAAATCTACGTCGCCTGAAACAGTAGCTAACACTAGACCTGTTATGTATAATCTAAAAGGGTGAGCTACATTGTAGCTCAATAGGGAAGATATCAAAATATGTAAGTCTATCTTACTCACATACATTTCATGACATGAAGGAAACATGCTTGAACCAATATAGAACATTTAGGAAACAGATAGAGATATTAATAGACTAAACAAAATGTAATTTCTACACTACACATGTCATCTCATGCTCAACTGGTTCTCATATTACAACTGGGCTGGTCTCATGACTTAAATCAAATAAATTAAATAATCCCTGAGCAATATAACATCGAGCCTCGATGGAATACCCTCCATTGTCATTCAATCAGACTATTTCTTATGTGATCTAGCCCAAGTCCCTTTCACATAGGCGACTGACACGTAACTTATATACATCCCTGGGATGTCTACTGGTGTACGGATTGGTCGCCGTACCGGTCACGGATATCCTGCTGAGTCAGTAACGGGTATACCACGGTGTCGGTGGGGTATTCTCCAAACCTTAAATCAATCGTGCAACTATATATAGTTATTCACCATGTAATTGTGCTAACTATTAATAATTCAAATCCCATTCATGCATTTTAACATCACGTGCACATTCACATTATCTATACATCCCTGGGATGTCCCACATTTAGATGCATCACTTAGATGCCCGGTTCACATACACATCCCTGGGATGTCTCTTTTCTTATACTTATGACTTTCTCATTTCCGTGTACACACACACCTTAAGTTTCACACACTTTTCTTAGCATTTTAAACCCAAGCACTTATCTATGCTTTAAACGAACATACATACATAGAATATCACTACATACATGCTTTCGTAATCAAGTGTACAAGTTCAGAACATTCCTTACCTCAAAGCAAAACCATCACCCAATCATATCAATATCACATAAGGGTCAAGCGTAACAACCATATGCCAATCCTACATTACATGAATCAAAATACTCTTAGAAAAGCTCACAAGGATCTAGGGGAAACATAACTACAAAGAAGTAATTAAAATGAAACAAACATTTATGCTAGACCTCGCGCGAGCGACCACTTGTCATCGCGCGAGCGAGTACTTACCCCCACGCGAGCGATCACTCACCCTCACTCGAGTGATTATAATTGGCACGAGCGACCACTTGTCCTCAAGCGAGCAAGCACTTATCCTATCTTGAGAGATTATAATCGAGGTCACCTAAAGCTCACGTGAGCTCTAGCGCGAGCGAGCTTTCCTTTATAAAACTGTCTCTCATGAGCGAGAGCAGAACATATTTTCTCGCTATATTTGTTCCCCCCCATGCGGGCGAGCTATTATAACCCCGCGCACGAGGAACAGCTACCTCTATAGCTCGAGCTTCTCGAGAACTCTAATCTTACCCTATTTAAAACCATATTTAATACACCAACAAACCCATCATAAATACATAATTTAATGTTTAAAATTAACTAAATACACACCTTAAACAATAGATCTCCCATAGATTCGGTCCATGATTTTCTCCGCAAAAGAGGGTTTCAAAACCCTTTTCTCCAACTCCTCTCTAAATCAATCCCAAGCTCAAAACCCTTAGATCTTCCTCAAGGGTTTCACCACAACTTCCTCATCTCATAAACCCAACATCCATAAGGTAGATCTTATCTTTGGATTAAAAGAAAATCCCTATCTCTAAATCTCTCTACAACTCAAACCCTCTTCTTCTTACTTTCTATTTCCCTCTCTCTCTACTTAATAAAAGGGATACCCGTATGGGACTCCTCCCCCCTTTTCTTTAACTTGTGAGAAGCTAGTGTATTACTCACGCACACTTATACAATATGTACAACACATATATAATAAGTGTATAAAGTAAGTGTGGTTCCCTTGTGACCCACAAACACACAAGCACAGTGCACGTTGCACATGACCTACACTGTTCTAAAAAAACCCAGGTTATTACAGTAACTCACACTCGCTCTAAAGCGTGATCATTGACGTGTTACAGCATCATTAAATATCTGTAGCTGGCGATCGCAATAAACTAGGAATCTTCCTAGAAACTATTTTTTTTTCTTTACCTCCGCCATTCCAAATGTCGCATCGCTAGAGTCCACTTGGACAGAATTGGGCCACTGATTCAACAGGAACCGAAAGGAACCCAGAAAAAGTGCACACCAACAATCCTGTTCATGATGGAAGACGATACTGAGGAAGCAGAGAAATCTTGGGTAATGCACTTTGACGGGGAAGCAAATGTCAAAGGTCAGGGAGTTAGCACCATTCTGATTTTGTCGAAAGGATCCCTTGTAACCAGTCTCCATGAAGCACAACTTCCCTTGCACTAACAACATGGTCGAGTACAAAGCTTGTGCTACTAGTTTACAGGCGGCTCTCAATCTAAATATAACTCACCTCTGAGTATTGGGCAATTCGTAATTGATCATATGCCAGACGAATGGAGATTGGACAATAAAAGATGAGAAATAGATCCCCTACCATGAGCACCTCGAGGATCTGATCGCTTGCTTCCAAGACGTGACATTCTCATATGTCCCCCGGATAAGGAATCACTTTGCCGGAGCACTAGCAATGTTGGCATCAATGATAGAAATCTCGTATGGTGCTGAGATGAAGCCGATCATAATTGAATAAAGGAATGAGTTGGCCTTCTACCTCCAGATTGAAGAGCCTATAAAGCCTGATGATGAGCCACCTTGGTTCTCAGATATCAAGAATTTCCATGAGATACTAACTTTCCTTGAGGGTACGTCCAAGACAGATCGACGAACCATTCAACGTTTAGCGGTAGGCTACGTCATTTGTAGGGAATGCCTTTACAAGTGATCGTACAATAACATCTTGTGAAGGTGCCTTACAGAAAGTGAAGCGATAAATAATATGAAAGAGATCCACGAGGGAGTATGCGGTGCCCACGTCAGCGGTCACATGCTCGCCAAGAAAATTTTGTGGCAGGGATACTTTTGGACCACCATGGAATCGGATTGCTACAAACATGTTCAGAAATGCTAAAAGTGTCAAGAATACTCCAGTCTGATATGCGCTCCTACCATCAATCTTCACTGCATGACCACTCCTTGGCCATTTTCTACCAAGGGCCTTGACGTCGTCAGAATGATTAATCCGAAAGCATCAAACGGACATCGGTTCATCCTCGTTGCTATTAAGTACTTCACCAAGTGGGTAGAAGCAGCATCATATGCCAACATCACGACTAGTCACGTCGAGAAGTTTATTAAAAATAATATTATGTGCCAATTTAGAGTACCCAAGGATATTATCATGGACAATGGTACAAACTTTGCGAATAAGGGCATCCGTGCCTTTTGCGAGCAATACAAAATCAAGCACCATCGCTCGTCCCCTTATCGGCCTCAAATTAATAGAGCCGTGGAGCTGCAAACATGACGGTCATCCGCATCCTCGAGAAAATGGTCGCCACTTACCGAGATTGGAGCGAAATGCTGCCATTTGCTTTATGGGCCTACAGAACATCGATTCTAACCGCTACAGGAGCAGCACCATTCTCCCTTGTGTATGGAACCGAGGTTGTCCTACCGGTAGAGGTTGAAGTACCCTCGCTTCGAATCCTCATGGAATCAGGCTTACCCGAAGCAGAGAGAGAGATCCTGCTTTAAACAATTGAATCTACTGCACGAGAATAGACACCTAGCCTTATGTCATACTCAAGTTTACCAGGGGCGAATTGCACGTGCTTATAATAAACGTGTCCACGATCAAGATCTAAAGGTTAGGACATTGTACCGAAGAAGATCTTCCCATCCCTCCACACCGATCTGAGAGGGAAGTTCAAGTCGAACTAGGAACGACCTTATGTCATCCAAGAAGTGCTGTCGGGATACGCCATCCGCCTCGCCACCATGGACGGAGATCATCTTCCGGAGCCCATCAATGCTGGATACGTCCGACGGTTTTACTCTTAGTCTATTGTGATAAGGTAAGTATTGGTGAAATTGATATGTGACTGCTTAAGAACCACCCAAAAGAGGCCATCATTCCAAACACAGTAGCAAAAAAGCATCCCTAAAAATGATGATATCCTTTACTATCCCATTTAAGCCTGAGCCTTTCTTTCAATAAACCCCTTCCCCCAAAAAAAAATGTGTACATATACAAAAAAAGGGAAGTAAAGTTACCATCAAAATCTTAAAAAATTAGAAAAGCAAAACCTCAAAAAGAGATTGCCTGAAATAAGATAAAGAAAAAAGAAAAAAAAATAGAAGAATTATGGGGCGTGTATAGTAAAATCTCCCAAGAAAGAAAGTATGTTGTGAAAAATTGAAGTCGTGTCAAGGAAACCTTCTTAGCTCAACACACCTGCAAATCCTAACCTAACCTATGGCCAAGCTACACCCTGAAGAAAGTCCTCTTTTTAGGCTCACAAGTAGTCATAGTATCTATTAAATCAACACAAGCCAAGTTGAGAGACGACACCAGAACCCCATCCAGCCGGCTATGACGGAATCGACGTCTATGTCATGGCTTTTGAGAAAAAAAATGATGAAAGAAATAAAAAGAAAATAAAATAAAAATACAGGCTCAAAGCAAGATGGACGTAGTGAAAACCCGAAAGGGCACTATGGGTAAAAACAACGAGCTTGTGCGGACCAGGTGAAAACCCGAAAGGGCTCTTGGGGTAAGAGAGCTATACCCATGAACGTAATGAAAACCCGAAAGGGCATTATGGGTAAAAAGGAGGGTAACAACGGGCACGGTAAAAACCCGTCTTGGGAGCTGTGAGTAAAAATATTCAAAAAAATAAAAATAAAAAAATCATTTAGTTACTTCCTTCGGTTATATCTCTATGTTATCTGATCGCCAACTAGGCCGCTCATGTTAGCTCAAATCAGGTTCTGACCAGGAATATCTTCAGGCTACATCGTCAAATGTATAACCCAAGATAAGGAGAAAAGGTTAATTCGATCCAAAGGGATGAACGTTCCGACCTTGGAAAATTCTAAACCTCACTCAAGTCTGACCACATGAACGAGTTCGGCTATGCTAAAAAAGAGACCCGTTACTTCGTCTCACTGATAAGGCATCAAACGAAAAAAAGAAGAAAAGCTAAAGAAAGAAAAAAAATCAAGAAAAACCTACATACAAAAAAAATTCTATATTTCTACTCTTTTCCATATACATATTTACAGTATTGTACTTCCATTCCAAAAATGAAGAAAAAGAATAAAAAATCTCTAAAAACAAAAATCCAAAAAAATATATATATAAATTTTAAAAAATAAAAAAGTGTAGGTAAGAGTTTGTTGCTCCTTATGTTACTTAGGATGTATATTTATTACCCATATAAACAAAAAAGGGACCGACGTTTTCTTGCGAAATGTTTAGGAACATCAAATGGCCCAAAACCTCGAGGCAGGGAACCTCTTGGCGATGGGTACTTCAAATAAAACATCTCTCCACAGATGATCGGTCTATTAAAAATATATATATATATATAATCACTTTAAAAACAAAAAGGATAGATGAGTTTTTATGGTACTTTTTACTACACACATGTAGATTTCAATGCGGTAAAATATTCATATTTTATCAGCAACACAGTTGTGCTAAATTAATGTTCCAAGTCTAAGGTTCACCTTGGATTTGTAGATCCTACTTTAAAGAAGGAGCAACGATGTCAATCTCGGTCAAACAATCAATGTTTCGATCGGATTGATTCCACCGCTAAATCTTCGCGTTGATCGCTCCATTTTTGGTTTCAGGTGAACTTGAGTGCCTTGAACTTCAAGTTCATCACGTGATATTTTTGGAGGTGTAGACTCTTGGTCTATACTGTTCGGGCGAGCGCCCTACGGGATTTAAGGTCTGGATAACTCTGTCTTTGAAAAGATCTATTATTGGATTATACCAACCTATCAGATACGAAACTATGTCAGACAACTATGTGCAAATATGTATGCATAAGGGCCCAGTTTAGGGCACAGGCTTAAAACCGGCATGGTATCCCTGTAAAGTGTACGCCATGCGTCTGGGTATTCATTAGATGGTTGTTTGTTCCTGTAAATAGTACCTGAACAGGATCTGGGTCGGGACTTCCATCGCCTTGTTATTTATTGCCTCTAATAGGTGCATGTTTATGCATAATTGTTCATTTGTAATCTCATTGATAGCAAAGGCCAAGATTGAATGTCTCCTTCTGTGGGCACCCGATTCTGACCCGATCCTTTTAATATCACATAGACTTGAGTACATTGGCTTCGGTTTTATAGCAAACTATTTCGGGGGCATAGGCTCTTGATATGCGCTGTCTGGGCGTGCGCCCCCTGGGGTTCAAGGTCTAGATAGTTCTTGTTTTGAAAAAAAATGGAAAAAGCAATCATTTGAAAAAGGAAAAAAAAAGAAAAAAAAGGAAAGAAGAAGAAACCTATGTTTTTGTGATGCACATGAGTGTTCTGATGCAGTAAAATATCAATATTTTATCAGCAATGCAGTTGTGCTATATTAATGTCCTAAGTCTAAGGTTCGCCTTGGAGTTTTGGATCCTACTTCAAAGTAAGAGAAATGGGGTCAATCCCGGTCAAACTATCAATGTTTCGATCGAGTCGACTCCACTGCTAAATCTTTACGATGAGCTCTCTATTTGTGGATTCATAGGAACGTGAGTGTCTAACTTCAGATTCATCACGAGCTAATTTGGAGGTGTGAACTCTTGGTTTACGCTGTCCGGGCATGCACCCTATGGGGTTTGAGGTCCGGGTAACTCCTTTATGAAAAAGGTCAATCATTAGTTGAAACCGACCTGTTAAAAATGAAATTATATATCAATCAACTATGTGTAAACATGCATACAGAAGGGTTCATTTCCCTTATTTTCATAAGCTTAAAACCTGTATTGGCATGGTATCCCTGTAAAGTGTACGCCATGCGTTTGGATATCTGTAGGATGGTCATTTATTCTCGTAAATTATACCCGGATGAGATCTGGTCGAGACTTCAATCGCCTTTGTTACTTATTGCCCCTAATGGGTGCATGTTTATGCATAGCTAAATAATTTGTAAGATCATTGTCGGTAGAGACCAGGATTGGATGCCCCTTTCAGTGGGCACTCGATTTTGGCCGAATCTGTTCTGTGTCATTTGAGGTTGGATGTTGTCCTGCTACCTTGCGCTTCAAAAAGGGGTTAAAATCAGAAAATTAAAGGTCTATGGACTGCACACCAAGGTAAGCCTACATAGAGCCTGCAAGTAAACAGGGCTGTTGTAGCAAGTTTTAAAGAGTAAGGGTATGTCAATAGGAAAATGTGTGCTAAAATTCAGTAAATCTCCAGATCTAAGATAGATCTGGCACTCTACCTTATACTACTCTAAACAAAAACTAGAAAAAGGAAGAGGAGAGGTTTTAAAGGGTTGTCACTTTAAGCTAAACTACAAAAACAAAATAGAACTAATTGTAGTGATAAATTGGGATTAACCAAAGAGTTCAATTCTAGAAAATGAAGGAAATGTGGTGAAAATAAAACATAAAAATGGAGAGGAGCAGCTCGGGATCTGGTCTCACTGCTACTTGGGTGATTTGACAGCATTATAAGGGTTCAATGTGTAACAGTCCTCCATCTGGCTACAAGTGCAGCTGCAAGGTAGAATTATTTGATCTCAACCAAAGAATTAGATTACTCTTAAGGCTATGATCTGTCCACTTTAATGGCCACAGACCATCCAATAGAGTCCCTCCATTCTAAGGCCTCCAGCAGAACATGATAACCACTACAAATGTTGTGAATGTCAGGCCACAGGCATAAGCACCCACAGGAGTATCAAATCTAAGAAGATCAAATGGCCTTTAAGTGATCTACCAATTAAGTGGGTGGGCTGGTCCCATCTACAAAAATCTGATCAAGAATCAAATGAAACAAGATGATCTATAGATCTAACTGAGCAATAAAATTAACAATTCATTGAATGAAACAAGAAGTACAATGAAGTTCTCTCAGATTTGTAGTCTATGCAATAATTGACCCACAATAATACTCTCAAGTTCCCCAAGTTATAGATCAACCTCACCCTTACTGCTCCAAAGAGTTTAGCCACTCATGATTGGCCTAAGAGAGAATGGAAGAAGGAAGAATAAATTTGAGCTCTAGTTTTCTCCCTTATTTTCATCTATGGAATCCCTCCGGCAGAACTCCCCGTTTCTGGATTGTTCTTCTCTTTTTATTCCTTCCTCCTCTGTCTTAGATCTATTTCAGCCAATCAGAGCTCAAGAGAATAATTCTGTTATTCTGGACTGCTGATATGGCCGATTTCTCTTCTAGAAGCTCTTCTCCCATTGGTCCACAAGTAGCAAATGCACGCAAGGCCGTTAGGGTTTCCAATCATACATAGTTGAATTCCAAAAATACCCCCAGGGTTGCTGACATGCTTTGGAAGGTGTGCACAAACTTCTAAAATTGGCAGCTGCTAAAGGAACACGCTAAGAAGTTGCCAAAACAAGTGTTGAGAGGTTCAGGGAACCTCTCGACAAGTTCTAAGTGTACTTGCTCTTTATTTCGATAGGATCTCCATGGCTTTCGATAGGATTGGATAGCTCTCGATAGGATCTGGAAACATCTCGAGATGTTGATTTACACTTGTCGATAGGATTGATGACTCGTTAACAGGATCAGAAGCTCATTGCATCATTCTGTCCAATTCCCCATTCATCCTCTCGACAGGTTATACTAATCATGTCAACTAGTTACACAAATTAACATTAAGCTCTCGACAAGTTGGCTCAATCCTCGCGAGAATGAGTCTCGCTTTCGATGAGTTGTCGACAAGTTGACTTACGTTGTTGACAGGTTCAGTTGAATCTTGCGACAAGTATTTGGAACCTCTCGACACCTTCCTATTTCCATCTCCATTCCTCTCGATAGGTTTGCTTACGGAACTTGTCGACATGTGTTTTAAAACCTCACAACTGCTTAGCTCCTGTGTACCACAACCTCTTGACAGCTACTGGATCTTCTCAAAATCTTAGTTTTTTGGGCATCAAATCCTCTCGGCAGCTCAGGCCAACCTCTCGATAGGTTTATCATTATGCTTCCACAGCTGGCGCACCTCTCACTTGTGCTATTCTTCATTTGTTCAATATCCAGCAACCTCCTGGTGGATTCAATCTTCATTCTCTGCAACTGCACTTAGCCTCAAGCCTTCCCAATTAAGCTTAAACACACTCAAGAACTTCTGGGGCTCTTGTGGATAGCTTGATTGGCTGCCATTTGGTATGTAAGATCACATGTTGTGCAGCAAATTGCTTCTTATGCCATTTTAAGTGGATATCTACATTAAGCTTGCAATTTGTTGCTCATCTATAACATGCACTTAAAACATATTATTAGTCAGCTCAAAGGTCTATCAAAGGTCAGGTTAGAAGTTGAAAAATGGTATTTTTCACTACTTAACACACCCCCAAACCTAAGCTTTGCTAGTCCCTGAGAAAAGGAGGAAGTAAAAATAATTATTGAAAATAAAAATTGCCACTTTTGTAGGGAACACAAATGCATTTAGCATATGCATCAAGCCTTTTAAACCCCTAGGTGATCCCTAGTGGAGGAGTGAAGTCTCCTGAGGATTTACAGTGAAGTTACCTACAAATTTCTCCAATGATTCAGTTAATATTAGTGGATCATGTTAAAACAAAGCTCAAGCAATATAAAATTCATTCCACACCTTATCCATTCAGTTTTAGAGGATTCTCAGCAAAAAACATGATAGTTTAAAACTAAAATTCTGTTGTAATTCTTGCACAGTCAATCAGCTCATGTCAAGGCATTTTGTATGGAAATTAATGCAAAGCTTACCCTCAAATTGAGAATCCTATCTTGATAATGCCTCCATCAATCCTAATTTCAGACCCAAAAACTCATCAGGGCTGTCACTTCTCAATAAAAATGGAAGGGTGTATCAATTCACACTGCTCAAGAGCAGTTACAGCCCTCAAATAGGACTGCAAGCATGAGCATAGGCATTGCTCTAATTTCTGAAATTTTCTAACTCTTTTCACCATAGATTAAACAGATTCTCATCTCCACATGACAACTCAATCAATTTTAGATCAGTAAGGACTTTTTATTGGGTTGTAATGTGGCTTATGGGTGAAGTTTACAAAAACATAAAAGGAGGAATAGGATTCAAGATTGAGAAATCAGTAAAGTAAGGAAATGATTTGCAACTCATCCTTCCTCCTTTCAACACAAACTTCATTTTCTTTGAATTTTTAGATGAAGTGACTTCTCTTTCTCATTCTTCTATTTTGCTTTTCTGTTTTTTTTTTATATATGCTTTTTTGTACTTTTTCTCCATTTTTCTCTTTTTTATGGGTTGGAATGCCACAACTGTACTTCTGATACACAACCACCTTTTGATGTGTTTTCTTCTTTTTCAACCAACTGTCAAACCTTGCTCCTTTAACCTCACTTCTCCTTCCATTTCCTGATTTCTCAGATTGAGGGTGAACTAAAATAGGTCAAGAGGTTTTTGGTTCATAATTTCTGATTTTCATTGAAGAAAAACTAGGAATTTCAAGGCTCAAAAGGTGTGTATCAAGGGCAGTTTAAAGGTAGGAAGTTTTAAGCTCAAACTGTCCAAGGGATGGCCTTACTTCATGTCTTCAATGTCATGTGTACTGTCAAGCTGTTTCAACTTGGATTTGCCTAACTTTTAGAGAGAAAAGGCGATTCAATCAGTCCTTAGAGTAGAAAAAATTTCCAAGCACTCTTCAAAGAAAATTTTTAGGCCCAAATCTCATTGGGAATGGCCTTTCATTAGATTTCTAGGGTATATCCTCACAATTTTCTCTCTTCTCAAGTTTACTAAGCACTAATTTATGAAAAATTCCTAACATTTGCTTCATGAAAGTGTTAGAGCTATAGCATGTCTCAGTTTTAAAAAGTTTTTAATTTCCTCTATATGTAAAATATCAGGTGTAAAATTATTTTATTTTCTCAATTTTTGTTAAAACTTTGTTGTACTACCATTAACTATCCATTGGCAAACCTTGCCACACCCCCAAACCTATGAGGAGCAGTGTCCTCACTGCTTGAAAGATAAAGAGATATGCAGCAGGAGAAAAACATATATGAGTAGACACAAAAGAAAGGATGAAAAACAGTGCACACAACAATTAAAATTAAGCAAACTAGCGATGAGCAGAAAGTACAGCAGACAGAACGTAACAAAAAGGAATTTCATTAATGCAGCAAATTTATTTATTTTTTTGACATTGTACGGGAAAAAAAACAAACATCCTAACTAACTGCTATCCTCTGGTGGCGCAGTCTTGACTTTGGGGCTTTTGCCCATTTCTGGAGTGGCAGCAGGGGGGAGAGCAGGGGGTGGATGGGGTGAAGGGGAAGAAGATGCAGAATGTGCTATCTTCTGCTTCTTTTTCTTCCTCCAATCCTTTTTCTTTTCCTCCTTGGCCAAAATCCTTTACACTTTCTCGTACTCATCCCACAGGAAGTGTAGTGGGTCAGGTTCCTTTGGTGGTGGTGGGTCCTCCCAAACTGGATCGAATTTGATTGGCAGATCAATGGGTTTATCATCCGCCATAGTTGTGGGTAGGGACGAATTGATGAGGTCAAAAGAGAACGAATGTGAAGGAGGTGAAGGGGCCTTGTAATTAAAATGCATGGGTGGTGGAATATGCAACGTCATATTAAATTTTCCCCTTCTTCCGAGGTTAATTGCCATAATGATATTAGAGAAGGTTAGTTGGCAACAAATACGTCAGTTGGGATAAACATAATACGTTGCACGATTTATTATGGTGGGACCAATGCCAAGGTGTGTGGAATAGAAACCAGCGAAGTAGAGGAAGAACAAGGGAATGGCTGAATGGAGGTGTCGCTAGGTTTAACAGGAGGGAGATCGTGTTTCGATAGGATTAGGGGGAAGGTGCCGACAGGCTTATTCAACTTGTCGAAGAGTAAAAAAATGATTGATCCTCGCAAGAGGTTCAATCCATCCTGTCGACAAGTCCGAGAAGACAGAAATAATCATTTCGAGAGGTTCACAGAACTTATCGAAAATTTTAATCCAAAACTTTCAGAATCGTCGAAATGTTCCTAGATCCTATTGAGAGGTTGTTTTCATCTATCGACAAGTTTCAGTACCAATCGATGTTAATCTCTAAAAAGTACCACTTTTCACCCCTTAACATGAGGTTTGATAGACCTATGAGTGGACTAATAAATGCTTGTTGAGTATGTCTTGTAGATAGCAGTAAAACGCAATCATAGTGCAGAAATCCATCTCTCAATGCAGTTCAGACCCAACAGTGGCCCACTTAGAGCATGTAGCAATAGCAAAGCAGTGTTGAAGGAGTGAAAATAGGCTAAAAATAACCTATCGAGAGGTTACTAGAACCTGTCGATAGGATCTGAAGGCTGAGAGAAGGAAGAAGTCATGAGGATGGGAGAATTCAATAGGATACTAGAACCTATCGCGCAGTCAGAAATAAGAAGGGAGCATCCTATCGACAGGTTGCCTAAACTGGAAGATAACCTGTCAATAGGATTCTAAAACCTGTTGCACTAAGGACACCTATCAAGAACCTATCGAAAAGTTGAGAACCTATCGACAGGAGCAAGAAGCAAACCTATCGAAATGTAATGTGCAGAGATCAACCTATCAAAAGGAGCCCCCAACCTGTCGAACACACCAGATGAAGGCTACAGATCCTGGAGCTTTATTCTTAGCCTAACCTATCGAAACCTATCAAAAGGATCCTGAATCCTAGTGAAAGGAACAAAAGGCCTATTTGAAACCTGTCGAAAGCCTCAGGAAACTATCGAAATCTATTGAAGGGCTTCTCAAAAAAGCTTTTATGCACACGCTGCAAGTTGGTGACCTGCTGCACGTAATCTGAGGCACTCTGGTGATCAACACGAAGCATCTAGAAGTGCCCTAGGAAACCCTAACCGACCCACGTGCTCTCCCCCAACTCTAACTAACTAATAGAGCCTTCTAGAAGGGGAATAAAGGAGGGAATAACAGAATGATTCTGGAAGCTATAATTGGCAAGAAAAATGGATCTGAGGAGAGGAGGAAAGCTATAAAAGGAAGGGAAGCCGCCAGAAAAAGGGGGATCAATTCTGGAGATCAGAGCTTGCATCGAAATTCTCTATTCTTTCTTTTAGCCCAACCATGGTTGGCTAATTTCTTTGGAGTAGCAAGGAGTGAGGTTGGATCTGTAATTGGGAAGAGCTGAGAATTTTTTTAAGGGTCAGATGATGCACAGACTATAAATCTGAGAGCATTTTATTGTATAGCAATTTTATTTCAATGCAATGCTGGTTTAATTGTTGTAATTAGATCCATATTTCACCTGGATCCATTTGGTGCTCGATCGAATTTGTGTAGAGAGGACTAGCTCACCCACTTAACTGGTAGACCTCTTGGATACCTTTTGATCTCCTTAGATTTGATGTTCCTGCAATTGCCTGTGTCTGTGGCCTGACAGTTGCAGCATTTGTAGTGATTATATTATTCTGATGGAAGCTTGAGAATGGAGTGAATCTATTGGATGATTTGTGATCATTGAAGTGGATAGATCATAGCCTTAAGATCAATCCAAATCTCTAGCTTAGATCAGATCCTTTCACCCTGCAGCTGTGCTTATAGCCAGATGAGGGATTGATGCATTCTGAATTCTTTGTGACACTGTAAGCTCAATCCAATTGCAGTAAGACCAAACTTCAACTTGCTTCTCTCCATTTTCTCTTTTTAATTTCACCAAAAATTCCTCGCACTTGTAAGATCTGAACTCTGGATTTAATCTCAATTCATTTCTGTATTTAATTATGTTTTTGTAGTTTAGATTAAAATGACAACCCTTTAAAACCTCTCCTCTCTCTTT
The DNA here is from genome assembly GCA_021018995.1 of Chloranthus sessilifolius. Lineage (NCBI taxonomy): Eukaryota > Viridiplantae > Streptophyta > Magnoliopsida > Chloranthales > Chloranthaceae > Chloranthus > Chloranthus sessilifolius. The sequence continues at coordinate 90,692,682 of CM037585.1, read as the reverse complement.
TGCTATTTTAATATTAGGCAGGGTGCCAGATCTGCCTTAGATCTAGAGATTTACTTAATTTTTAGCTCACATTTCCCTGTGGACATACCCTTACTTACCCTTTAAAACTTGCTACAACAGGCCCTGAATACTTGCAGGTCTGTATGTCAGCTTGCCTTAGTGTGTGCAACAATAGATCCTTTAATTGTGTGATTTCAAACCCCTTTCTGAACACAAGGTAAGTGGCCAACAAGTTTTTGGCGCCGCTGCCGGGGATCTGTGTGCTTAAAATTGGTAGATCTAAGTTTGTTTTAGTATAGATTGTAGATCTCTAATAGACTGTTTAGTTTTTTCACTAACTACTTTTGAAAGTTTTTACTGTTTTGGAATAGTTTCTGTTATTTTTAACAGATTGGAAGCTGTGTCTAAGGAGGAGCATTGTGCTAGAGGCTGTGCTAAAGTTTGCATCCCTCTACTCTTATTTTTCTGATCTGTGGATTTGTGGATTTAATAGTTAATTGTGCTTGTTCCTAATTATTGTGTTAAATTTGCTCTGCATTGTGTGTGTATTAAGATTGTGAGTGGTGTATGTTTGGAAGGAGAACTCTCAACCCTCAGATTGTTCCATTAAATTCAGAGGTTGAAAGAATTATTAGGTCTAAATAAATCTCACCCACATCTGCTGCATCTAGATTTGCTGAAATGGGTGAGCAACCTAGAACCTTAGAGGAATTCAATGCACCAGGGGTTTACAATTCTCCCTTCCGCATTCAACTCCCTGCTATTCAAGGGAACCATGAGATCAAGTCCTCTGTAATCCAAATGCTACCCTCATTCCATGGCCTGGCCAAAGAAGACCCATATAAGCACATTGATGAATTTCTAGGACTGTATACTGCATTCAATATAACAGGTTTGGGGGAGGAAGCAACCAGGATGAGACTTTTTCCTTTTTCATTAAAGGATAGAGTCAGGACTTGGTTGTCAATGCTCCCACCTAATAGTATTCAGTCTTAGAGTGATCTTCAATGTCAGTTTTCGACCAAGTTTTTCCCCATGTCCAAGACATGGGGAAAAACGTGGCCCAACTGAGGATTTTCAGCAAGCATGGGAGAGATTTAAAGAACTCCTGAAGAAATGTCTTCATCATCAAATCTCTGAATGGCAGCTTGTTCAAAGTTTCTATCAGAGAATTAATTCTAAAAGCAGAGATATGGTAGATGTCTCTTGTAGTGGTACTTACCTCCATAAAACTGCTGAGGAGGCTTGGGAGTTGTTCGACATCATCAGTGAGAATTCCATGCAGAGAGAGACATTGTCCAGGGACTTGGACATTCCTAGAATGGTGAAAGAAAATACCACAAGAGGAAAGATGTATGAGGAGAGTGGGCACAATGATTTGGAAAGGAAAGTGGATAGTTTGACCCAGAAGTTTGATAAGCTCATGGGAGCAATGCAGTCACCCATGACTGCTAAAGTGGAGGAGGCATGTGTTATATGTCAGTCCCCTACTCACTCCCTTGAGGAATGCCCCTCAGCTATTTAATTTCCAAATTTAGTGATGGAGCATGTGGCTGCCACTCAGTCCTTTGGGCAACAACCTACTGTTGGTTACCAATGGAGAAACAACCCCAACTTGAGGTGGAGACAAGATACTTTTCCAAACCAAAAGCAGCAGCCACAGTAGCCCATGCCTTATAAAAATGCTCTGCCATACTACCAAAATTACTTTCCAAGGCCCCACTACCAACAACCCATGACTCAACCTATGGCTCAGCCTGTGCAGCAAGCTACACCCCCTCCAGCTGCTAGATCACTTTCTTTAGAGGAACAAGTTCTAGCTTCATTACAGAACTTAGGACCCTTATCGCAAACTGTGCACTCTCATAGCCAAAGCATTAAAAAGATAGAAGACCATCTTGGTCAGCTCTCTAATGCTTTGACCAAGAGAGAGGAAGGGAGGCTGCCTAGCCAACCCATCGACAACCCAAGGAGATAATATATGGTAGGTGAGGTTTCTTCTTCCCATGAGGAAGCTAAATCTGCTACCACATTAAGAAGTGGATGGTTGGTGGACAATCAAGTAGGCTGTGGGCCTTTGAAAAATTCAGAAAAAGAAAAAGAGAAGGTACAACAGGAGCAACTCATGTTGAATAAAAAGGATAATGGTGATCCTCAAGAAAATAATAAAACTAAAAAAAGAGATGATGAGTTGGCTAAAGCTGCAATGGGGGAGTAGTCCCACATTTGCCATTTCCTAAGGTAATGCAAGCACCTTCCCCTTTTGATAAAGGGCATGCCAAAATAGAAGAAATGATAGAAACTTTTAAGCAAGTGAAGATCAATCTGTCTCTGCTTGATGCAATCAAGCAGGTCCCAGCCTATGCCAAGTTTTTAAAAGACCTTTGCACCCACAAAAGACAATCAAGGATACATCTGTCCAAGAAAGTTTTTTCAGCAGAAAAAGTGCAACAAATATTGACTATTGCAACCCCAACAAAACTCCAAGACCCTAGAGTCCCCACTATCCCCTGCATCATTGGTGATTATACCATTGAAAAAGCCTTGTTAGACCTGAGAGCTAGTGTGAATTTACTTTCATATTCAGTATATGAGAAGTTGGACTTAGGAGAGTTGAAGCCCACACATGTGGTCTTACAACTAGCTGACAGATCTGAAAGGAAGCTTGTGAGGATCATTGAAGATGTTTTGGTTGGAGTTGACAAATTCATTTATCCTGCTGATTTTTTGGTGTTGGATATGGAGTTGAGCATGTGTGCTACTTCTATCCCTGTGATCTTAGGCAGGCCCTTTTTGGCCACTGCAAATGCTTGTATATAATGTAGATCAGGAGTCATGGAGGTATCTTTTGGTAATATGAACGTCAAGCTAAATGTGTACAATGCAGCTCACCAGCCCCACTTAGAAAATGAGGACTGTTTTTCCATTGATGTGCTGGATGAGTTTGTGCAAGAAACTCTACCTCAGCTGCTGCATGGTAATGATTTCTTTAATATTTTTGAAGAAGTATGGAATGAAATAGTGGAAGAGAAAGCTTCCACATCTAAGCTTGAGCAAGTGGAAATGGTAATTCTGAAGCAGGGCCAGCAAAGCATCACCCATGGGCTGCTGCTTTACTACCTCTTCCACCACCTTCTAAGGCACCTCTATTGCCTTCACTCATCAGTCTCCCAGATGTGGAGTTAAAGCAACTCCCAAAATCTTTAAAATATGCCTTTTTAGGAGCCAATCACAAACTTTCTGTGATAATCTCTTCTTTTCTCACTCTTGAGCAGGATGAAGAATTGCTTTGTGTGCTAAAAAGGCATAAGAAAGCAATAGGGTGGACTATTGCAAATTTGGGAGGGATAAATCTAGCTATGTGCATGTACAAAATTCATCTTGAAGAAGGTTCTAAACCTTTTAGAGAGATGCAAAGGAATCTCAATCCACACTTGTAGGAAGTTGTTATGAAGGAAGTAGTCAAACTTCTTGATGCTAGGGTCATTTACCCTATCTCAGATTCTCAATGGGTGGCACCCACCCAGGTGGTGCCCAAGAAATCTGTGATCACAGTAGTTCAAGCAGACTCAGGTGAGCTAATTCCAACCAGACAGGTCACTGGTTGGAGGGTATGCATAGACTATCGCAAGCTCAATGAGAAAACTAGCAAGGATCACTTCCCATTGCTTTTTATAGATCAGATCTTAGATAAATTGGCAGGTAAGGCTTTTTACTAGTTTCTTGTGGTTATTCAGGATACAACCAGATTCCTATTTACCCACAAGACCAAGAAAAAACCATATTCATTTGTCCATTTGAAACCTTTGCATACAGAAGGATGCCATTTGGGCTATGTAATGCACCTGTCACTTTTCAAAGATGCATGTATGCTATCTTTCCTGACATGATTGACAAGTTTCTAGAGATTTTTATGAATGATTTCTCTATTTATGGGGATGATTTTAGCCAATGCCTGCACCATCTCAGCCTTGTGCTGCAAAGGTGTGAGGAGACCAACCTGATTTTGAGTTGGGAAAAGAGTCATTTCATGGTGACTCAAGGTATTGTCCTAGGACATGATGTTTCCCAAAGAGGAATAGAGGTTGATCAAGTTAAAATTGATTTAATAGCACATTTGCCCCCTCCCAAAACTGTCAAACAAGTCAAGTCATTCTTGGGCCATGTTGGTTTCTACAGAAGGCTCATCAAAGACTTTAGCAAAATTTCTAAGCCTCTTTGCCACTTGTTGTGCCAAGAGGTTCCATTTGTGTTCAATGATGAATGCCTAGCTGCTTTTGAACTTCTGAAGACTTGTTTGACCATTGTTCCTATATTACAAACTCCTGATTTCTCTCTGCCATTTGAGCTTATGTGTGATGCATCAGACTTTGCCATTGGTGTAATACTGGGATAAAGGAAAGACAAAGCATCATGTGTGGTGACATATGCTAGTAAATCAATGGTTGATGCTCAATTGAATTACACTACAACTAAAAAGGAGTTGCTAGCCATTGTATTTGCTTTGGAAAAGTTCATATCATATGTGTTGGGATCCAAGATCACTGTGTTTACTGACCATTTAGCCCTAAAATACCTCTTGTCTAAGAAGGAGGCCAAGGCTAGACTAATTAGATGGATTCTTCTGCTGCAGGAATTCAACTTGGAAATCAATGACAAGAAGGGGGTTGAAAGTGTGGTTACAGACCATCTATCAAGGATCCCAGATGCTGAAATAGAGAGTTTGCCCATCAATGATTCTTTCCCAGATGAGCAGCTTTTTACTGTAGAGATAAGTATGCCCTGGTTTGCCAACATAGTAAACTATCTTGTTGTGGGAAGGATACCCCCACACTAGAGTAAGGATGATAGGAATCTATTCTTCTCACACATTCGATATTACTTGTGGGAGGATCCTTACCTTTTTAAGTATTGTGCAGACCAGGTGATAAGAAGATGTGTGCCTGAAACTTAGTTTGAAAACATTCTAATCATGTGTCATGAACAGGCTTGTGGGAGCCATTTCAGTGGTAACAAGACTGCTGCAAAGGTGCTTCAAAGTGCTTTCTATTGGCCCACTCTTTTCAAGGATGTCATACAACATTGCAAAGCTTGTTCTAGATGCCAGCAAATGGGAAGTATTACAAAAAGAAACTCTATGCCCTTGCAACCTGTGCTTGTTGTTGAATTGTTTAACATATGGGGAATTGATTTTAAGGGACCTTTTCTCCCCTCCTATGGATATAAGTTCATCCTTGTAGCTATGGACTATGTGTCCAAATGGGTAGAGGCCATAGCTATAAGAATAAATGATCATAAAGTTGTCATTAAGTTTTTAAAGGATAATATCTTCTCTAGGTTTAGCACCCACAAAGTTATTATTTGTGATGGAGGAAGCCACTTTTGCAACAAACCTTTTGAAAAATTGTTGGAAAAATACTCTGTGACCCACAGAGTTGCTACTCCCTACCACCCACAAACCAGTGGGCAAGTAGAGATTTCCAACAGGGAAATCAAACACATCCTAGAGAAGACTGTGCGAGCTGATAGGAGAGATTGGTCCATAAAACTACCAGATGCCTTGTGGGCTTATAGGACTACCTATAAGACCCCCATAGGGATGTCCCCATTCAGGCTAGTGTATGGCAAGGCATGTCACTTGCCTGTTGAGTTAGAACATAGAGCATATTGGGCCATTAAAACATTAAATTCTGACTTAACTTCTGCTGGTGTGAACAGGAAATTGCAATTATTTGAGCTTGTTGAGTTGAGGATGGAAGCATATTCAAATGCCCGGGTTTACAAGGAAAAAACTAAAGCCTTTCATGATAGGCACTTGCTGCGGAAAGAATTCAAAATAGGTGACACGGTATGGTTGTTCAATTCAAGATTCAAATTCTTTCTAGAAAAATTGTAGTCCAGATGGGATGGGCCCTACACAGTTTTACAGGTTTCCTCATCTGGAGCTGTAGAAATCATGGACCGTAAAGATGGTAGGGTCATGAAAGTCAATGGACAGAGGTTAAAAATTTGTGTTGAAAAAATCTGTGAGCCTGAGGAGACCATTGATCTTCAGGACCCTCCAATGATTTCAGTGTGTATCATCTGTACTATATTTTGGTTATGTTTTAAGTGCTTACTTTCTGTTTTGATGTTTTGTTCATTTACAATAAAATTGTCATGCTAGCATTAGGTCATCATTTCAATCTTGTCAGCAATCCAGGAACCATGGGAGTATGTCAACAATAGAAGAAAATTTGAATGGAAGCACAACAAAAGAGTTTGTTGAGTGCTGAGGCTGAGCACTGCACAAAAATGCAGTTTCTATGAGCATATGGGACCTTTCGATAGGTCATTTGAGGATTTCGATAGGTCATTTGAGACTTGTCAATAGGTGAAAGCAACTCTTCGATAGGTTCAAAAGGACAGAAAGGAGTTTTCGATAGGTTCTAGATACTTATCAAGAACTTATCGAAAGGATGAATCACATACCACATGAACCTATCAATAGGAAGGATTTGACCTATCGAAGCATCTCATCTGCACGCTATATTCTTTCAAGTGTTCGATAGGAGTGCCCAACCTATCAAAGTCACTCAGCTCATCCTATCAAAATCAATTTTCACTCTTTATATACCTGTCGTTAGGTCACTTTTTTGCCCATTCAACACTCTCTGCAAAACCCTTGCTCTCTCTTCCTCATTGGTCGTTGCTCTTATTTTTCTGCCAAATACTCTAAGGATTTTTCATCACTCAGTTTGTCATCCATCAAGATCATTCAGCCCGCACAAAGGAGCATTTTGCACCTGATTTTTGTGGATTTGGATCTGTCAATCACAATTTCTGTACAACCCTAGAACCTAGGAGTTTTGGGTAAGTTGTCCTCCTACTTTCACGCTGTTACTTCTCTAGTTGTTTACTTTAGAGTTTTACTACAATTTCGTGAGTGAGCTTTAAGAGATCAATTTCTGAAAGCAAATGGCTGATTCTGAAGAAACCCTAGCTAACATATTCCTACAAATAGCTGCTTCCACCCCCAAGTCCTCCAAAAAATCAAAGCCTACCACTAACCCACCTGCCAAGAGGAAACCCTTGAGGGGAAGCCCAACAAGGCTCCTAAAGCTAAAAAAGTCAAGTCTATAGCAATGAAGGAACCGACTGCAGAAATACCCATGGAGAGATCTGCTCAAACTGGGGAAGCACCTTTGCCCACCCCTGACATACAGCCTGTGGTGGAGCTTCCTGCTGCGTTAACCACCCCTAATGAGTTTGTAAATGGATTGAGCCTTGTCCCTGAGACAGATTTTGATCTTGCATACTTTACTGAGATAGAGGAATGCCAGGGGACACTAATGTATCTAAAGAAGGAGGGATTGCTACCCCTACTTACACCCTTGAAGGAAACTGTGTACCCCAGGTTAGTTAAATTGTGGTACCATAATTTGACAAAGAAGGTGGTGCCTGGGAATGAGGCCGTGCTGGAAATTCTGATTGATGATTTGCAAATCACTATGGATTGCAAGGATATTGGGATGGCTTTGAGAGTTCCACACCAATTTGACTCCACTAGATCTGAGGGAGCACCCAAATGGGTTACATTTAAAGAAATGGCTAAACAACTCACCAATGGAATTGTGGGATCTGGTGAATCTTTGATGAGAAGAGACCTACAACCCAGCCTCAGATTCATTGATACTATTCTGAGGAAGAATGTATATGTCACTGGGCACCTGCAGGAGAGAAGGCCCCCAATTGTAGATGCCTTGTACTACTGTTCTAAAGAGAAATTTTTGAATGCCCCAAATCTGATTTTCGAGACAATGGTAGACATCAATGACAAGGTGCTTAAAAAGAAGCATTTGCTAAGGCTAGTGGGCTGCCTTTCAATGGGCTCATTACATGTTTGCTCAAGGCTGGAAAATATGTGGTCAAGAGGAATGAGGCAATGGAGAAGTTAACCCCAAAAGTGTATGTGAAAAGGGCATGGTCCACCAGCATGACCCTGATAAAGAAAAGTAAGCCAGCTGAGATGGAAGAGGTTGAGGAGGTGCCCACTACCACTGTAGCAGTTCTTACTGCTGAGATACCCCCATCCACCCTTTCACCTACCTTACCTACATCATCACCAACACCTCCACCCACTTTGCTCTTCCCCTCTCTATCAGTTCCTCTTCCAACAGACCTCTCTCCTCCCACCTTTGAGCCAGTCTTACCTCCACCCACCACTCAAGTCCTACAATTTGAAGTCCTTGAACCTCCTACACTACCAGAGCTTACCCCTACCCTCTCTTCACCCCCCTTTGACCAACCCATTTCTAACTTCCCCCCTCCCCAACCCTTACTGCATACCTCAAGCTTAGACCAATTTACCACTGCTGGGTTCATTGCCCTCATGACCTTCATTGTGGAAGATGTTGGGTATGAGTACACCCCACTCCCCCTCAATTCAACCATGCACCCTCCTCCCCTTTCCAACCCATTCAAACCCTCCAATACCTATCCCATCCCCATCATGAGCTCCTGCCTTCAATCCATTCAATCCACCCTTACTCCATCCTCTTCAGTTCCTCAACCCCCTCACACTTCCCCTCTTTCCCCTATCCAATACCTATCCCATCCCCATCTTTTACCCCTTCCTCACCCCCAATAGTAGCCACTGAAGCTACTGTGTCAACTACCACCCAACCTCCCACTCTCCCTGCACCTGTCTTCAAAGATGCCTCCACCCAAACTGATCCATGTGAGGAACTGGTTTTCTCTATCCCCTCCTCTTCTTCCACTCCACCCCATTATCCTCAGGTCCCCCATCTACATACCCCCTTACCTCACCCTATTGTATGCAATGAGGGACAACCCCTACATCCATCAAGATGTCCTGAGTGGTATGGCTGCCCTCCGAGCTTCCCTGGAAGTCTCCTATGAGGAGCGAATTGATTTCATGGAATTAGAGCAAAGAATCCAACTCCGGGATATCTCTCAGGGGTGGAAGGAAATCCTAACTCATTATGAGTCTGCCAAACTTCTTGCTGAGGCTCAAACTCGCATTGCCGAGTTTGAGAAAAAGAATGTTGAGCTTCTCCAGAAAAAATTAGCCAATGCTCAAGAGATACTCAAGGCCACAAAGGAACTCTTTGAGTCAGACCTGCTTTATGCAGCGAAGAAAATAGATATTCTAGAGAGAAGAGTTGCTTCATTGACTTCTCAACCATTTCAGCCAACCCCTCTTGCTACAGCTCCTCCCCCCAACCCTCCTGCCACTCAACCTACTCCTACCCCACCTGTAGATGTTCCCCCCCCCCCCCTCCAGCCCAAGATCTTCCTACAGCTAAACCTTCCCCACCACAACCTAAGAGGACTTATTCAAAGAGAAAACTTATTACCAAGAGATCTGTTTCTTCTGCTTCTGCTCGCAGTAAAGGGAAGGAACCTACTACCCAGTCTGAAGAGGTAGCAACCACCAAGCCCCCACCCCCACATGACACCTCCTCCACCTTACTCACAAAGGAGGAAAGAAGTAAAGTTGTTGCTGCCCTTGGCCGCGATCCTACTGTCCTCTTCCCCTCTAATTATTATTATGATTCTCTTATTGCTTCTGCCAAGAAAGATAAGAGCTCTGCTGCCCGTTCTGAGGAGGACCCCAAGTAGTCCACTAAGAAGTCCCCACCTAAAAGAAAAGTTCCTTTATCCAAGGATGATTTGAAAATTTTGGTAGATTTGTATGATTGGCCTGATGATGCTTGTACATAAATATAGTTTAGGATTGTTTGTTTTCTCTTTCTGCTTTGGATCATGTACATATTTTAGATGTTAATAATAATTTCTTTTCTGTGTTCTATCTTTCTTTGTGCTTATTCTTCTATCTGTTCTTCATATACCCTGTTCATTGCTACCATGCTCTCTCAACAGTGAGGACACTATTTAATTTAGGTTTGGGGGTATGACAGGTGTGCCAATGAAATGAGTTAGTGCTAGTGCAGCTATGTTGAAAAAGTTTTTGAAAATAAAGTGATTTCCCACCTGATTTTTAGAAAAAGAGGAAATTTAGAACTTTTTAAAATTGAAATGAGATGTAGTTTTAACATTTTTCATGAAGCAAATGTCAAGAATTTTCAAAATTTGATGTTTAGTGAACCTGGAATGAGAGAAAACTATAAGGATACACCCCAGAAAATTTGATGGAAGGCCATACCCAGTGAGATTTGGGCTTGAAATTTTTTTTCTTTGAAGAGTGTCTTGGCAATTTTTTCTGCTCTATGGACTGATTGGATCTAATTTTGCCCACTAGAAGTTAGGAAAATCCAAGTTGAAACAGCTTGACAGCATTCATGACATTGAGGACACGAAGTAAAGCCATCCCTTGGACAGTTTGAGCCTAAAATTTTCCCACCTTTGAACTGCCTTTGTTACACACCATTTGAGCCTTAAAATTCCCAATTTTCTTTGATAAAAACCAAAAAATTTGAATCCAAAACCCCTTGATCTATTTCAATTCACTCTCGATCTGAGAAATCAAGAAAAATGAGGAGAAGTGAGGTTAGAGGAGAGCACATTTGGTGGTGTTGTGGCATTCCAACCCATAAAAAAATAAAAAAAAATAAAAAGTAAAAGCATACAAAAACAAAAGAAAAACAAAAAAGCAAAGTAAAAGAATGAGAAAGAGAAGTCATCTCATTGAAAGATTGAAAAGATGATTAGAAACTGGCCATTTCAAATCTGGAAATTCAAGAAGTAGATGAAATTGTGCTGAACTGAAGAAGGTGGTGCATCACCTCCTTACCTTCCTGATTTCTCAATTTGAATCCCTTTTACCCCTTTATTCTTTTATAAATTTTACCCATAAGCCACATTACAACCCAATAAAAAGACCTCACTGATCTGAAGCTGTCATGTGGAGATGAGGATGTGTTTAATCTATGGTGAAAAGAGTTAGAAAATTTCAGAAGTTAGAGCAATGCCTATGCTCATGCTTGCAGTCCTATTTAAGGGCTGTAATTGCTATTGAGCCATGTGAAATGATGCACCCTTCTATTTTTACTGAGAGTGAATAGGCCTAGTAAGACTTGGGTCTGAAATTCAAATGTGTTTGGGGCATTATCAAAACAGAATTCTTAAATTAAAGGTGAGCTCTACATTAATTTTTAGACACAAGGCTTTGCCATGAACTGATTTATGATGAAAGAATTATAGCAGAATTTCAAGTTTTAAACTGAAAATTTTTTCTGCTGAAAATCCTCTAAAATTGAATGCACATGGTGTGGAATTTGTTTTATCTCACTTACACTCTATTTTAGCATGTGCACTAGTACTAACTGATTTTATTGGAGAAGTTTGTGGGTACCTTCACTAAAAACCCTCAGGAGACTCCACTCCTCCACTAGGGATCACTTAGGGGTTCAAAAGGCTTGATGCATATGCTAAATGCATTTGTGCTCCCTACAAAAGTGGCATTTTAGTTTTCTTTATTTCTTCCTTTGCTCAGGGACTAGCAAAGCTTAGGTTTGGGGGTGTGTTAATCTCTGAAAAGTACCACTTTTCACCCCTTAATATGAGCTTTGATAGACCTATGAGAGGACTAATAAATGCTTATTGAGTATGTCTTGTAGATAGCAGTAAAAAGCAGTCATAGTGCATAAATCCATCTCTCAATCCAGTTCAGACTCAATAACGGCCCACTTAGAGCATGCAACAACAGTAAAGCAGTGTTGAAGGAGTGAAAACAGACTGAAAACAACGTATCGAGAGGTTACTGGAACCTATCAATAGGATATGAAGGCTGAGAGAAGGAAGAAGTCATGTGGATGGGAGAATTCGATAGGATCCTAGAACCTATCACGCAGTCGGAAACAAGAAGGGAGCATCCTATCGACAGGTTGCCTAAGCTTGAAGATAACCTGTCGATAGGATTCTAAAACCTGTCGCGCTAAGGACACCTATCAAGAACCTATCGAAAAGTTGAGAACCTATCGACAGGAGCTAGAAGCAAACCTATCGAAGTGTAAAGTGTAGAGATCAACCTATCGAAAGGAGCCCCCAACCTGTCGAACTCATCAGATGAAGGCTGCAAATGCTGGAGCTTTATTCTCAACCCAACCTATCAGAACCTATCAAAAGGATCCTGAATCCTAGCGAAAGGAATAGAAGGCCTGTTTGGAACCTGTCGAAAGCCTCAGGAACCTATCAAAATCGACCGAAGGACTTCTCAGAAAATTTGTTGTGCACATGTTGATTGGCACGAAGTCTCTAGAAGTGCCCTAGGAAACTCTAATCGATCGACGTGCTCTCCCCCAACTCTAACTAACTGAAAGAGCCTTCTAGAAGGGGAATAAAGGAGGGAATAATAGAATGATTATGGAAGCTATAATTGGTAGGAAAAATGGATCTGAGGAGAGGAGGAAAGCTATAAAAGGAAGGGAAGTCGTCAGAAAAAGGGAAATCAATTCTGGAGATTAGAGCTTGCATCGAAATTCTCTATTCTTCCTTTTAGCCCAACCATGGTTGACTAATTTCTTTGGAGCAGCAAGGAGTGAGGTTGGATCTGTAATTGGGAAGAGCTAAGAATGCTATTAAGGGTCAGATGATGCACAGACTATAAATCTGAGAGCATTTCATTGTATAGCAATTTTATTTCAATGCAATGTTAGTTTAATTGTTGTAATTAGATCCATATTTCACCTGGTTTCATTTGGTACTCGATCGGATTTGTGTAGATGGGAATAGCTCACCCACTTAACTGGTAGACCTCTTGGATACCATTTGATCTCCCTAGATCTAATGTTCATGCAATTGCCTGTGTCTGTGGCCTGGCAGTTGCAGCATTTGTAGTGATTATATTGTTCTGATGGAAGCCTGAGAATGGAGTGAATCTATTGGATGATCTGTGACCATTGAAGTGGATAGATCATAGCCTTAAGATCAATCTAAATCTCTGACTTAGATCAGATCCTTTTACCCTGTAGTTGTGCTTACAGACAGATGAGGGATTGATGTATTCTGAATTCTTTATGACACTGTCAGCTCAATCCAATTGCAGTAAGACCAAACTCCAACTTGCTTCTCTCCATTTTCTCATTTTAATTTCACCAAAAATTCCCCCCACTTGTAAGATCTGAACTCTGGATTTAATCACAATTCATTTCCGCATTTAATTGTGTTTCTGTAGTTTAGATTAAAGTGACAACCCCTTAAAACCTCTCCTCTCTCTTTTGCTATTTTAGTATTAGGCAGGGTGCCAGATCTGCCTTAGATCTGGAGATTTACTTAATTTTTAGCTCCCATTTTCCTGTGGACATACCCTTACTTACCCTTTAAAACTTGCTACAATAGGCCATGAATACTTGCAGGTCTGTATGTCTGCTTGCCTTGGTGTGTGCAACCAATAGATCCTTTAATTGTGTGATTTCAAACCCCTTTTTGAACACAAGGTAAGTGGCCAACAATCGACAACACCTAAATGAACTTCAAGACTTGGCAAACTCTACAAACAACCTATCGACAGGTTCATTTGGGACTCCATCCTGCATTTTGACAATGTATTCTCCCTCAGCACCCAGCAAGGGTGCTGAGGGATCCCATTCAGTATTTTCTAAAATATTTCAACACTCCAAAGCTCCCTAAATTGCAAGCACCAAAGGAATAATGACCCAATCCCATCACAATAGTTTTATTATCATTAAACTAACTCAACAACATACAACAATCAACTTGAGAAGATACATATGGTACATATGATACAATCACTGGAAATCAATTACCTGTTGGAGGGTCCTGAAGGTCAATGGTCTCCTTAGTCTCACTGATTTTGTCAACACAAATTTTCAGCCTTTGCCCATTGACTTTTATGGATCCATGATTTCCACAGCCCCAGATGGGGAGACATGTAGAACTGTATAGGGCCCATCCCATCTGGACTGTAATTTTCCTGGAAAGAATTTCAACTTAGAGTTGAACAGCCATACCTTGTCACCTATTGTGAATTTCTTTCCTTAGCAAGTGCCTATCATGAAAGCCTTTGGCTTTCTCCTTATAAATTTGGGCATTTGAGTATTCTTCTAGTCTCAACTCCTCAAACTCAGATAACTGCAGCTTCCTATGCAAACCAGCAGAAGTTAGGTCACAGTTTAATGCTTTAATGGCCCAATAAGCCTTGTCCTCTAACTCTATAGGTAGGTGACATGTCTTGCCATATACTAACCTGAATAGGGACTTCCCTATTGGGATCTTATAGGTAGTCCTATAAGCCCACAAGGCATCCAACAGTTTTATGGGCCAATCTTTCCTATCAGCACACACAGTCTTCTCTAAAATGTGTTTGATTTCCCTATTGGAAATCTCCACCTACCCATTGGTTTGTGGGTGGTATAGAGTTTGCAACTCTGTGGGTCACAGAGTACTTTGCCAATAGTTTATCAAAATATTTGTTGCAAAAGTGGCTTCCTCCATCACTAATAATAGCTTTGGGGGTGCCAAACCTAGAGAAGATGTTGTCTTTTAAAAACTTAATAACAACTCTGTGATCATTTGTTCTTGTAGCTATGACCTCAACCCATTTGGGCACATAGTCCACAGCTACAAGGATGTAATTGTTTCCATAGGAAGAAGGAAAAGGCCCAATAAATTCGCTGCCCCATATGTCAAATAATTCAACAACTAGCATCGGTTGCAAGGGCATAGAGTTTCTTCTAGAAATGTTTCCATTTGCTGACATCTCAAACAAGCTTTGTAATGCTGCATAGCATATTTGAAAAGAGTGGGCCAGTAGAAGCCACTTTGCAGCACCTTTATAGCAGTTTTGTTACCACTAAAATGGCCCCCGCAAGCCTGTTCATGGCACATAGTTAAAATATTTTCAAATTCAGTTTTGGGCACACATCTTCTTATTACAGGTCTGCACAAGTTTTAAAGAGGTAAGGATCCTCCCACATATAATGTCGAATCTGTGAAAAAAAATATTCCTATCATCTTTATTCCAATGTGGGGGTATCCTTCCCATAGCTAGGTAGTTTACTATGTTGGCAAACCAAGGTACACTCATCTCTACAGCAAACAGTTGTTCATCTGTAAAGGACTCATTGATAGGCAAGCTCTCTATATCACTAGTTAGGATCCTTGATAGGTGGTCTGCAACCACATTTTCAGCCCCCTTCTTGTCTTTGATTTCCAAGTCGAATTCCTGCAAAAGAAGAATCCGTCTAATTAGTCTAGCTTTGGCTTCTTTCTTAGACAAGAGGTACTTCAAGGCTGAATGGTCAGTAAACACAATGATTTTGGATCCCAATACATATGATCGAAATTTCTCCAAGGCAAAGACAATGGCCAATAGCTCTTTTTCAGTTGTAGTGTAATTTAGTTGAGCATGAACCATTGATTTACTAGCATATGCCACAACACATGATGCCTTATCTTTCCTTTGTCCTAGTACTGCACCCATAGTAAAGTCTGAGGCATCACACATCAACTCAAATGGCATGGAGAAATCAGGAGCTTGCAAGATACGAGCAGTAGTCAAACAGGACTTTAAGAGTTCAAAAGCAGCTAGGCATTCATCATTGAACACAAATGAAACATCTTGGCTCAATAAGTGGCAAAAAGGCTTGGATATTTTGCTAAAGTCTTTGATGAACCTCTTATAAAAACCAACGTGTCCTAAGAATGATCTGACTTATTTGATAGTTTTGGGTGGAGGCAGATGTGCTATCAAATCAACTTTAGCTTGATCCACCTCTATCCCTCTTTGGGAAACAACATGTCCTGGGATAGTGCCTTGAGTCACCATAAAATTACTCTTTTCTCTGCTCAAGATAAGGTTGGTCTCCTCACACCTTTGTAGCACAAGGCTGAGATGGTGCAGGTATTAGCTAAAATCATCTCCAAAAATAGAAAAATCATCCATGAAAATCTTTAGAAACTGGTCAATCATGTCAGAAAAAATTACATACATACATCTTTGAAAGGTGGCAGGTGCATTACATAAACCAGAAGGCATCCTTCTATATGCAAAGGTTCCAAATGGGCATATAAATGTAGTTTTTTCTTGGTCTTGTGGGTATACCGGGATTTGATTGTATCCTGAATAACCATCAAGAAAATAATAAAAAGCCTTACCTGCCAGCTTATCTAAGATCTGATCTATGAAGGGCAGTGGGAAATGATCCTTGCTGGTTTTCTCATTGAGCTTTCGATAATCAATACATACCCTCTAACCAGTGGTCTGCCTGGTTGGAATCAGCTCACCTAAGTCTGCTTGAACTACTATGATCCCTGATTTCTTAGGCACCACCTGGGAAGGTGCCACTCATTGAGAATCCGAGATAGGTAAATGACCCCAGCCTCAAGAAGTTTGACTACTTCCTTCATGACCACTTCCTGCATGTGTGGGTTAAGTTTCCTCTGCATCTCTCTAAAGGGTTTAGAGCCCTCTTTAAGATGAATTTTGTGCATGCACATAGCAGGATTTATCCCTCCCAAATTAGCAATAGTCCACCCTATTACTCTTTTATGCCTTTTCAGTATACAAAGCAGCTCTTTTTTCCTGCTCAAGAGTGGGGGGAGAAGAGATTATAACTGGCAATTTTTCATTGGCTCCTATGAAGGCATACTTCAAAGACTTTGGGAGCTATTTCAGCTCCACCTCTAGAGGACTGATGAGTGAAGGCAAAAGAGGTGCCTTAGAAGGTGGTGGAAGAGATAGCAAAGCTGGTTTCCATGGGTGTTGCTTTGCTGGCCCCATGTCTGGATTTAAGGTTTTAACTTGCTCAAGCCCAGGTGTAGGGGCTTTCTCTTTCACTATTTCATTCCACACTTCTTCAAAAACATCAAACAAATCATCACCAGATAGCAGCTGGGGAAGAGTTTCTTCCACAAACTCATCCAGCACATCAATTGACAGACAGTCCTCATTATCCAAATGAGGTTGATGGGTTGCATCATACACATTTAACCTGACCTTCATGTTGCCAAAAGTAACCTCCATCACCCCTAATTATGTTGTATACATGCATTTGCAGTGGCCAAAAATGGCCTACCCAAGGTCACGGGGATGGAGGTAGCTCACTTGCTTGGCTCCATATCTAGCACCAGAAAATCAGCTAGGAAAAAGAATTTATCAACTCCAACTAACACATCCTCTATAATCCCCATTGGTTTCCTCTCAGACTTGTCAGCTAGTTGCAAGACCACATGTGTGGGCTTCAACTCTCCTAGGCCCAGCTTCTCATAAACTGAGTATGGAAGCAAATTCACACTGTCTCCCAGGTCTAGTAAGGTTTTTTTAATGGTGTGATCCCCAATGATGCAAGGGATAGTGAGAACTCCAGGGTCTTGTAGCTTAGTTGGGTTGCAATGGTCAGCACTTGATTCACTTTTTCAACTGAAAAGACCTTCTTGGATAAATGTATCCTTGACTGCCTTTTATGGGTGCAAAGATCCTTAAAAATTTGGCATAGGCTGCCACTTGCTTTATTGCATCAAGTAAAGGCAAGTTGATCTTTACTTATTTAAAAGTCTCCATCATTTCCTCTACTTTAGCATTCCCCTTATCAAAAGGAGAAGGTGCTTGAAGTGCCCTTGGAAATGGCAAGTGAGGGATTGCTCCTTCATTTGCTGCAGTAACCAATTCATCACTTTTCTGTTGTTCCTGTTGCATATCTTTTTGGGCTATTTCTTTTTCTTTTCCTGCATTTTTCACAGGCTCAATACCAACTTAATTATTTAATGTCCCTCCACTTCTCAAGGTAGTGACAGATTTAGCTTCTTCATGTGAAGAAGAAACTTCACCCACCACATAGTTCCTCTTTAGATTATCCATGGGCTGATTAGACAGCCTCCCCTCTTCTCTCTTTGTCAAGCCATTAGATAGCTGACCAAGGTGGTCTTTTATCTTTTTAATGATGTGGCTGTGAGAGTGGACTATTTGGGATAAAGAGCCCATGTTCTGTAATGAGCCCAAAACTTGCTCTTCAAAAGAGGGTGATTTAGAAATTGGGGCTTGTGCAATTTATTGCACAGGCTAAGCCATGGTCTACTGGTATTGGGGCCTTGGGATAAAATTCTACTTATAGGTCTGGGGAGTAGGTTTATAAGGCATTGGCTGATGTGGATAGAACTGCTGTTGGAAATGTTGTTGCTGGTTTTGGACATTGTCTTGCCTCCTCCTCAGATTAGGGTGGTTTCTCCAAGAGTAACCAGCATTTGGCTGTTGGCCAAAGGTCTGAGCAGCCTACACATGTTCTATCACTAGTTCTAGAAATTGAGCTGCAGAGGGACAATCCTGAATAGGATGAGTGGGAGATTGGCAGATGAGGCATGCCTCTTCCACATTGGCAGCCATTGGAGACTGCACTGCTCCCATCATTTTCTCCAACCTCTTGGTCAAGTTGGCTACCTTTCTTTCCAAGTCATTATACCCACCAATCTCATACATTCTACCTCTTTTTGTATTTTCCTTCAACATTCCTGTTGGAATCTCAATGTCCCTAGTGAGAGACTCCTGCTGTAAGGAGTTTTCACTAATAACATCAAACAATTCCCAAGCTTCCTCAGCTATTTTATGAAGGTATGTGTCTCCACAAGAAGCATCCACCATATTTCTACTTTTGAAATCAATTCCTTGATAGAAACTTTGTACAAGTTTCCATTCAGAAATTTTGTGGTGAGGGAATTGCCTTAACAACTCTCTGAATCTCTCCCATACTTCATGGAACCCTTCAGTTTGGAGTTGAGAAAATGAGATGATATTTTTTCTCAATTGACTGGTTCTAGACATGGGGAAGAATTTAGCTAGGAATTGACATTGCAAGTCATTCGAAGAGTTGATACTATTAGGGGAAAGTGAGGACAACCAGGCCCTAGCTTTGTCCTTTAATGAAAAAGGAAATAGCCTAAGCTTGGTTGCTTCTAGTCCCTGTCCTGCAATGTTGAAGGTAGTACACAAGGCAAGGAATTCATCAACATGCTTGTATGGGTCCTCTTTACTCAAACGATGGAAGGAAGGTAACATCTGGATGGTTGAAGATTTAATTTCATAATTTCCCTCTACAGCAAGGAATTGAATGCAAAAAGGAGAGTTATATGCACCAGGTGCATAGTAATCTCTCAACAGCCTTGGTTGCTCACCCATTTCAACAGATTTAGATGCAGCAGATGTAGGTAGGGTGTGTTTAGGCTTAATAATTCTCTCAACCTCTGGATTGAATGGAAAAAATTGAGGATTGAGGGTTCTTTTTCCAAACATACACCACTCACAGTCCCAATGCACAATGACACAAAGCACAGCTCAAATTTAAAACGAATAGTCAGGAATTGCAACACAAGTAAAAACAACTATTATATCTAAAAATCCACAGATCTAGATATGTAACGGTGTAAGGAAATGCAAACTCAGCATAGCTTGCATCTTCTTATAGCAAAATTGCTCCTCTAAGCACAGCTCCCAAATCTGCAAAAATTTAAAAAACTACACAAAAAAACTACAAAAGAAATTGATCAAACAATAAATAGGCAATTAGAAATATAAAATCTAAAATAAGAAAAACTTAGATCTACCAATTTTAGGCACATAGATCCCCGGCAGTGGCGCCAAAAACTTGTTGTCCGGCTACCTTGTTCTTTAAAAAGGGGTTAAAATCAGAAAATTAAAGGTCTATGGACTGCACACCAAGGTAAGCCTACACAATGTCTGCAAGTAAACAGGGTTGTTGTAGTAAGTTTTAAAGAGTAAGTAAGGGTATGTCCATAGGGAAATGTGTGCTAAAATTTAGTAAATCTCCATAACTAAGACAAATCTGGCACTCTACCTTATGCTACTCTAAACGAAAAATAGCAAAAGGAAGAGGAGAGGTTTTAAAGGGTTGTCACTTTAAAACAAAATATAACTAATTGTAGAGATAAATTGGGATTAACCAAAGAGTTCAGATCTAGAAAATGAAGGGAAATGTGGTGAAAATAAAATAGAAAAATAGAGAAGAGCAGCTCGGGATCTGGTCTCACTGCTACTTGGGTGATTTGATAGCATTATAAGGGTTCAATATGCAGCAATCCCCCATTTGTCTACAAGCATAGCTGGAGGGTAGAATAATCTGATCTCAGCCAGAGAATTAGATTGCTCTTAAGGTTATGATCTGTCCACTTTAATGGCCACAGACCATCCAATAGAATCCCTCCATTCTAAGGTCCCCCAGTAGAACATGATAACCACTACAAATGCTATGAATGTCAGGCTACAGGCACAAGCACCCACAGGAGTATCAGATCTAGGAAGATCAAATGACCTTCAAGTGATCTACCAATTAAGTGGGTGGGTTAGTCCCATCTACACAAATCCGATCGAGAATCAAATGAAACAAGATGATCTATAGATCTAACTAAGCAATAAAATCAATAATTCATTGAATGAAACTAGAAGTACAATGAAGTGCTCTCAGATTTGTAGTCTGTGCAACAATTGACCCACAATAATGCTCTCAAGTTCTCCAAGTTACAGATCAACCTCACCCTTATTGCTCAAAAGAGTTTAGCCACTCATGATTGGCTAAAGAGAGAATGGAAGAAGAAGGAAGAATGAATCAGAGCTCTGGTTTTCTCCCTTATTTTCGTCTATGGAAACCCTCTGGCAGAACTCCCCGTTTCTAGATTGTTCTTCTCTGTTTATACCTTCCTCCTCTATCTCAGATCTGTTTTAGCCAATCAGAGCTCAAGAGAATAATTTTGTTATTCTGGGCTACTGATGTGGTTGATTTCTCTTCTAGAAGCTCTTCTCCCATTGGTCCACAAGTAGTAAATGCACGCGAGGCCATTAGGGTTTTCAATCGTGCATAGTTGAATTCCAAAAATACCCCTAGGGGTTACTAATGTGCTTTGGAAGGTGTGCACAAATTTCTAAAATTGGCAGCTGCTGAAGGAACATGCTGAGAAGTTGCCAAAATGAGTGTCGAGAGGTTCAGGGAACCTCTCGACAGGTTTTGAGTGTACTTGCTCTTCATTTCGACAGGATCTTCGTAGCTTTTGATAGGATTGGATAGCTCTCGATAGGATCTGGAAACATCTCGAGATGTTGATTTGCACTTGTCGATAGGATTCATGACTCGTCGATAGGATCGGAAGCTCGTTGCATCATTCTGTCCAATTCTCCATTCATCCTCTTGACAGGTTATACTAATCCTATCAATTAGTTATACAAATTAACACTGAGCTCTTGACAAGTTGGCTCAATCCTCGCAAGAATGAGTCTGGCTTCCGGTGAGCTGTCGACAAGTTGACTTACGCTGTCGACAGGTTCAGTTGAACCTCGTGACAAGTATCTGAAACCTCTCGACACCTTCCTGTTTCCATCTCCATTCCTCTCGATAGGTTTGTTTACAGAACCTATCGACAAGTTGTGCGACCATGGATTCTCTCAAACCCGCCGCAACGATGCGCTCACGATGGAATAAAATGTAGAGTCGCCACCCGAAGCTTTTGGTGACCCGAGAAACCTTTAAATCAATATTTGGAGCACTAAAGTGCTAAATATGACTCTGATTTATCGATTTTTGCCAAAGGCTCTAGGGTAGGGGCTTCGATTATCGATTGGGAAGGGTTTAGGCACGATCGGGAAGGGTTTAGGCACCCGATCAACCCGCACGTAGCGGTCTCTATCTATGGCCAAAATGAAAAATAAATGGGCGGAGCATCCCCTTTCCCGAAGGCAATAGGGTCCTATGAAGCTTTGAGCCACACCGAAAGAGGGGTGAGCCGGAGGTCACGGGCCCTTGTTGCACCGTGGAAGACCTTCGCTTTGGCGTGCTTTCGATGGCTTTAAATGACTTAATCGGTAGGGGAATGGATTCTAATACTAGGATTCGGTAGATGGGAAGTGTAGGATGAAGCTAGAGACTAAGCTTGACTAAAAAAGGAGTGGTCTAATGGTTAAAAGGGGTTGAAAGGAGTGAACTCAGCATGCTGGAATTCTGGTTGGAGAATGGAAAATAAAAGGGCTTTCTCTCGCTAGGGCTCCCTAATTTTCTTTTTGGGAAGAGGGGGAGCTCTCTATTTATAGAGAAGAGGTGGGTTAGAGGGTTACTTGAGAGCTAATTGGTTTAGCAATTAAGTAATTCTCCATCTAAGATTTTCTAGGTTTTTAGGGTCTTAGGGGTTTGGGGAATTGGTTTCAATGGCAGATGATGGGGTGAGACCATAGGTGACTTAAGGGTTGCATATAAGCTCAAAGGGGTGGCAACCAACCTTAAGACACCCACCTCAACTAAGGGGATGGTCAAAAGGTCAAACCTGATGAAGGAATTTTGAGCATTTGATGACAGTTATTGTAGCTAAGCTGGGCGTATATATTACATACGCTCAGTTTATGTACAGTGATTTCCATGAAAACCAGAGGAGATCTGAGAAGGTAGGTGTCTGCGGTGGGCCCTACCTATGCTAGGCGTATGTATTATGTATGCCCCGCCAAATTTGGCTCAAAAATTTCAGGCGTATATAATATATACACCTGACCAAAATGGGGCCAAATTTGCTAGGCGTATCTAATATGTACGCCTGAGCAAAAGTCATGATTTTATGTGAAACTTCAATCGGCCATAACTTTCGAACCACAACTCTACCTTGGGTGATCTATGGCCTGCTGGAAAGCTGGAGACGTCCTCCTTCCAATGGTATGTGGATCATCCTCAGCAGTGATCTGTGTAAAATTTTGTAGCTCTCCTCCCATCAAATGCTCATAAGGGTTTAAGTTAGGTCTGGGAAGGGATCCTAGGGTTTAGGGGTAATCTCTAAGGGTTGGGGGAATGGTTCTAAAGGATTCAGGGTGATTCCTAAAGGTTCAAGGGTGCCATCGGAAGCACAAGGGTGCATCTCTCTCAGAGTACAGACTAATCGGGCCTTGGGCCGAATTTGGGTGTCTACACAAGTGTTTTAGAACCTTGCGACTTCTTAGCTCTTGTGTATCACAACCTCTCAACATCTACTAGATCTTCTCAAAATCTTAGTTTTTTTAGCATCATATCCTCTCGATAGCTCGGGACAACCTCTCGATAGGTTTATCCTTATGCTTCCACAGCAGGCGCACCTCTCGCTTGTGCTATTCTTCATTTGTTCAACATCCAGCGACCTCCTGGTGGATTCAATCTTCATTCTCTGCAAATGCACTTAGCCTCAAGCCTTCTTAGTTAAGCTTAAACACTCTCAAGAACTTCAGGGGCTCTTATGGATCGCTTGATGGGATGGCCTTTGGTCTATAAGATCATATGTTGCGCAGCAAATTGCTTCTTGGGCCATTTTAAGTGGATATTTGCATTAAGCTTGCAATTTGTTGCTTATCTAAAAAATGTAGTTAAAACACATTATTAGTTAGCTCAAAGGTCTATCAAAGGTTAGATTAGGAGGTAAAAAATAGTTTTTTCACTACTTAACATTGGATACTCTGGGTCATGAGGATTCGAGGCACGTCGGAAAAGCAGCACGTACTCCCAAAAAATGTTGCGACATCTATTCACTCCACTCGGGTAGTCATGCTAAATAAACTTCCGGATCAATGGGTTCGCCCAAAGACCTTGAACCCTGCTTCAAGCAGGGACAGCCGTGACCAGTCAGATGAGGCAGTCAATGCCTCATATGATTCGACATAACCTATGGAACCTTGCATACTTGTTTTGTGCTTATCTTTGAATGTGGGTCGATCACCCTCCTTACTTACGAAGTTGTTGCATTCAGAATGAATCTTGAACATCAAACTCCTTCAAATTGTCTCGAGAAGCGACCATTTTTCCCAACTGTTATGGGCTTTCACAACTCATTTTCTACCTCGGTTATGCCCAGTAATGTCCCTAAGCACTTGGGAACCGATTACTTTGAGAAACTATTATTTTTCTTTACATACAAGACTTTCATTTTCCCACCATGTTACTCATCTGATGTTTGAAGTTTATTCTGAATGCAGTGGACCAGTCAGTAATACCTTGGGCCTCTTTGGATGTATCTTTTCTTTGGCATTCAATCATTAGTGATCGGATACCAAAGAGGGGCATCTGTAGACACCCAAATTTGGCCCAAGGCCTGATCGAGATATATTTCGAGAGAAGCGTACCCTCGAGCTTTCGAAAGTATTTCTCAAACCCTTAGGAATCATCCCAAAAGCCTTAGGAATCATCCCGAACCCTTATGAATCAACCATAGCCTTCCCACACCTATTAGAACCCTTCCCGGGCCCGATTCGAACCCTCCTAAATAGCGGTTAGAAAGAGGAGTGCCAAAGTTTTTGTAGATAGTTTTCTAACCTAAGGCATATACCATTGGAAAATAGAGTTTCCCATATTTCTAACGAGCTAAGAATATCCTAATTTAGAGTTTTACATCAAAAGGTATGGCAAAATAAAGATCACGGATTTGTGTAGGAAATTACAAAACCAGACCCATATAGCCAGTTTCGAACCCTCCTGAGCAGTGGTTAAAGAGAGCAGTGCCAAAATTTATACAAACATCTTCTGAAGCAGAGTTATATACCATTGGAAATAAGACTTCCCCAGCATTCCAACAAGATAAAAAATGCCTCAATCAGAGTTATACATCAAAAGTTATGGCGAAATGAAGATCACAGATTTGTGTAGAAACTTGTAAAATCGGGCTGGGCCCCTGCGGGTCTTCAACTTCCAATAGTTTGGGCCTGGTTTTCCTTCAAAAAATAGTCAAAATTGACATTGGGGGTTTGACTTATGGATCATCCTAAAGCCTGGGGTGTGTTTCTTTAGGACCCTAGTGACCCTATTAGCTTAAGTTATCACCCTTTTGCTATTCAAGTCACCACCCTATCATCTACCATTAAACCCAAATCCCTCTTCTTCAAGCTCTAGAAAACTTTAAAAATCTTAGATTTACCATTACTTAATTGCTAACCCAATTAGGACTTTAACCCTCACCAATCCTCCCTTTATCTATAAATAGAGAGCCACCCATCTTGCTTAGGGGTTGGAAAATTTTCAAAGAGAAAAAATTTTAGTGAGCTCCCCTCCCATTGGCCCCCATTAAACCCATATAATTCTAGCACCCTAGTTCATCCTTGACACCCCATTTTCCATTATAAATCCTTGAGATTTAGCTAGATTTAGCACCTAGCCTTCTTCTCCAACCTCTTAGCTCCATAGCCTTAGATATTAGAACCCATCCCGCTACCCATTTGCTTTCGGAAGCTCATCAAAGGCGCTCTTGCGCAAGGATCCACATCAGTGCTACAAGGGCCCGAGAGCTTCGACTCTCCCCTTTATTCCTCTACCTTCTTTGCTTTTCCTCTATCCTAGAATTGAGCCGTTATGCTGCCCAAATTTTGGCAAGCGGGAATGGCTCAATAGGATCGGTGTGCCTTCGAGCAAGGGGAAGTGCCGCTCATTTTCTTTATATATATATATATATATATATATATATATATATATATTATATACATCAAAATAGCCATAGTAGAGACCGCTTACGAGCGGGTTGGTCAGGTGCCTAACACCTTCCCAATCGATAACCGAAGCCCCTACCTAAGAGCCTTTGGCGTAGACCAGAATCAAAGTCATATTTGTGGCACTTCGGTGCTTATAAAATTAATCTAGATTTTTCGGGACACCAAAAGCTCCAGGTGGCGACCCTATATTTTTCAAGAGAACGCATCGTCGCAAAGGGATCATAAAAAATCCCACAGTTGCATAGAAACTATTACACTAAACTGAGCAAAAACCCAGTAGATCCCACAATTATCCATGGTCAATGAATACAATATTATGAAGTGATAAATGAATACAAATGTTATAAAACCAATTGAATCAATCTTTGTATAATTACAGCAGTAGTATTTTATAAAAGAGAAGCTACCCCATAAAGGAAAGTAAGAAAAGCTGCACCATGGATAGAAGAATCTCAATTCCACACATCACAAAACTTTTTAGGGCAAGCCTCTATAAAGATAAAAGTCAGTTTCTGCAAGGTCATCTTTCTGAAAAAGAAAAACCTATAGTGTATTTTGACAAAGATAAAATCAAATAGAAGAGCCATCAAACTTCCCTCCCTCATACCTCATCTAGTTGATGCATTTAATTAGATGAACTAAATTCTTGTGTGTGGAGCTGCATTTGAGAGAGTGAGAAATTCAAAAATTAAAATCTTTAGCACTTAAATGTATGGATGGATTGCAACTGAGCTCGCTTCTGAAATGTATAAATGGATGCACACATATGAAAAAATTGAAGGAAAAATCTTAGAGGCCAATTGAGACATGTAATGAAAAAATTTATAGTATAATTTTTTAAGGGTTTTGCTATAAATTTTTATGGTGACTAGATTATTGAGGTTGTAATCGGGAATGGATCCAAAAAAGAACATTGAATGGTTCATCGTCAATCTATCGCATGCATTTATATAGATTGAAACCAAAATTTTGTCTCTTCTTGAAACCAGCTCTACACGACTATTTATGTTGTATTCTCCATTCTATCATACAAATCATAAGTTTAGGCGTTAATCATAAAATCAAACTGATTTTTGGTTGAAGAAGGACCAATTTATATAGATTTATTTAAACAATAGTCAAAACAAGAGAGTACACATTGATGTGGAATAAAAGTAGTGGTGTAGTTGGTAACTGGTGGGTCTCTCTGGATGCAAAATGAGCCATTTATTTAGCCACATATGAAACTAAAAATAAGAAGAAAGTGAGCTACAACTTTTGTTGCAAAATGTGAGGTGTGGTATGTTATTGTTGGGGCCACAAAATTAAAATTTTGTGAGAAAGTGGATGTAATTCAATGGTCCCATACGATTTTAAAATATGGAATGGGGCAAAACTCAGATCCAAGCTATTTAACTGAGAACCAAAAGAGGGACTTGAAGAGAAAAATAATAATTGGCTTTAGGTAAAGACAAGCATGGTAGCCATTTTAGCACCATTGGAAATAAAATAAGTGAAATCATTTGAAATGGATGGTGGATATAATTAATTGGTATCGTAAGATTTAAAAATTTGGACAGAGACAAAACATGGATCCATGCGATTTGATAGAGAACCAAAAGAGGGACTTGAAGATTAAAAAAATAATTGCCTTTGGTAAATAGAACCATGGTAGTCATTTTAGCACCGTTGGAAATAAAAGAAATGAAATAATTTGAAATGGATGGTAGATATAATTAATTGGTCCCATAAGATTTAAAAAAATGTAAACCGACAAAACTTGGATCTAATCGATTTGATAGAGAACTAAAACAGACACTTGAAGAGGAAAACAATAATTGCTTTTATGTAAAGCCGAGCATGGTAGCCATTTTAGGATCATTGGAAATAAAGGAAGTAGAATAATTTTAAATGGACGGTGGAAATCTACAGGAGGAGATTGTAAAAGATTAATGGTTGGTTGATGGGAGAACATAGGTGAGATATGATTGGACACCAAAACAAGAATTCAAATTTGAGATTGATGCTATAAAAAATGCATTTAACCAAATATTTGTGTGGAGATGTGTTTGAGAGAGGAATTCTAAAATTAAAATCTTTAGCACTTAAATGTATGGATGAATTGCGATTGTGCTCGCTTCTAAAATGTATGTATGGATGCATACATATGAAAAAAATGAAGGAAAAATCTTAGAGAGCCAATTGACACATGTAATGAAAAATTTATAGTCTAATTTTTGAAGGTTTTTGCTAGAAAGTTTGATGGTGAATGGATTATTGAGGTTGAAATCGGGAATGAATCTGAAAAAGAATACTGAATGGTTCATCGTCAATCTATCGCATGCATTTCCACGTTTTGGGGTTTTGAGTTCGTCTTCTTTGGAACTTTGTTCTTAACATGGATCTCTACTTTGAAACCCTTGAAAAATCAAGTATACTGTTGAATTTTTCTTATTCAAGGGTTTCGAGTCTATGCTTCGTTTGACCTACTAGTTAGCACTCGAAGCCTCCTATCATAGCCCATGTTAAGCGCTATCGAGTCTACGTTTTGTTTGACCTACTAGTTATCCCTTGAAAGAATAACCTTGCCCAACAATCATCCCATTGTTGGACAAGATGAACTTATTTAGCTCCTACACCACCCCTCTGATTTAGAAAATCACCAGATATAAAATTTTCACAAATGTCGAATACATGATAAAAATTAATGTGTAAGGAATTTTACAGAGCCCAATTCTAAGATGCCTTTGCCTATGAACTTGTGCAAATGTTGCTTCCCATCTCCACTTCATTCTCATCACCAACTGATTTGTAAGTCTTAAAAAGTCTTGGCTCCTTTGAGATGGGTATGGTTGATTTTTATTTTTTTTATCTGTAAAAAGTATTGTATTAATAACCAGCAAGACACTGAAAATAAAAACACCGACACAAAAAACAACAATAGAAAATAGAATAAGCATATAGCACAGCCACAAGGACAGAAGCCACTAAAACCTAACCCGAATCCCAAGGAGCAGCCTCTTCCCCATCAGCCCCATTTCGACTGGAGACCCACAAATACATGCAGTCCCTTAAAGACTTGATAATCATCCCCACCAGTCGCGTCTTATTTTTGAAGGTACTTTCATTCCTTTATAGCCATAAACTCCAATAGACTACGAAAAACGCTACCCTCCAGTAGCCCTGAAACTGAACCTCAAAACTAACCGAAGTCCAAGCCAGGAACTGCGGGGAAGTGGTTGGAGGGGTGACCCAGGCCATGCCGAAAAAACTAAGAATCGCTCCCCAGACCTTGTAGGCCGTCTGACAATGGAAAAATAGGTGCGCAGCTGACTCTTCCTGTTTGTGGCACATTACACAAAGATTGGGAATCTCCTTTCCTCGACGAATGAGCTGATCGATGGTTAGAACTTTCCCTTTAAGTAATGTTTAAGCAAAGAATCTAACCTTAGGAGGGATACCCAATTTCCAGAACTTAGCTCCATGAAATTTGAAAAGCGGACGACGTGTGAGCATCCGATCATACATCTTCATATTGAAACAGCCATCTTTGCTTGAAACCCAAAACCTCTGCTCGACACTGCCCATTCGAGAAGATTTTAAATCAAGGACAACAGATTAGTAAAAGAGGCCATCTCCTCGCTCCTTCGAGATCTACGGGTGGAGACCTCTCATAACCTACCACCACTAGATTATGAGACAAAATCATTGATCCTCCCCCCTGGGTTGTGGAAATGACATAGATGTCCAGAAATGCCACTTTAAGACAGATCCCATCCACCCATGTATCATATCGAACAATTAATTATTCTCAGATGCAACATGATTTGCCTTAGTCACCTTGCAATAATTTGCCTTAGTTCACTAGATTTTTTTTAACCCAATAGTCTCGAGGGCAATAGAAGATTTTGCAATGGAATTAGAACTTTTCTGAATTTCTTTTAATTACTTATCTTTGTTGGGATTTATTTTCATTTTAAACTTGTTATCATTCTTAGGTACTACCTAGCTTATTTTGTGGATGGTTAGAGCCACTTTCAATAATGTTTGTTTTGGTCCTTGTTTCCAACTGCTCACTTTTCTTAATGTTTGAATGATTAAGATTCAATACCCATACACACACAAATGACTAGTTGAATGCATCACCCCACAAATGGATAATTGTATGCCTGTAGTAGCTAGCTCAAACGGCTAGTTCCTTAGTCAATGGATCAATCATTTTGGCTTGTGGTCAACAAGTCAACCACTTAAATATGCATGGCTCTATGGTTCCTTGCGATGATGCATCATGATAACTGCGAAGCATGCATCAGGCGTCAAAACCCCATTGTCCACCTTAGCACATGCATATATATGAGTAACCGCTTGGTATTTATTTTCATTCTCTAAGTTTTGTGTGACTAAAATTAAACAAGATTGAGAACCACTTGGTATTTATTTTTAAAACTTCATTTCCAAAGTATGATTTCAAATTCCATGAGTTTTCATTTTATTCTTTTCAATTACATTGATCATGACTATTTTATTCTCTCTTTAATTTGTAGATATATTTGTAGTCACAAACTGTTACAGCCAACGGATTCTTCCTAGGAGCATCTGATAATCTCATGGATTGGATTCCTCACAGAGATCTCCAAGCCCAAATTCTCAACTTTTTCACTTCAAATGGCCTAATCCCCCTACGGTATTTTTCTAATCACCGAAACCTCCTCATATTTTTTATTTTAGAAACTCAAGTAAAAAAGTTATGATGCAGAAACAAAATAAAACCTATAGCCACTGAATACTTGGAACCAACATCGGTTGGTTATTCAAGAGTGATGTATGGGAACCAATCGAACGTTGAAGATAAAGTGAGTAGGAATGATCAGACGAGCAGTGGTGAAGTGTAAGAGAAGGGCATTATTAGTGATGCAACACTTGGTCATGTAGATGTTAACCTATCTCAATGGCCTCAATACTACACCACCACTACTGGGGTTACCTCCACTATTACTTCAAACCAGTATTCATTGGCACAAGTTATAAAATTCTTTCACTTTAGTTATTTGTTATAAACCACTATTACTTCAAACCAAGATCAGATGATAGAGATCTTGTTTTTGGTATATATACATCCTATCAGTTGTGGAGTTTTTTGGATTTTGAGACATGAACGGATTTTTATGCTCTTTGTTAAACTCTGGGTGTGTCTCAAGGTCCACTCACTGCATAGCCAAGACGACAACTCATTATCTGCAATGATTCATTGACCCATTTCAGGGAAGTTCTTTAAGAACCTCTATTATGTATCCATCCTTCTCGTTAATTCTTGTAGAACTAGTTTGCTTCATAAACCATACGTCTAGTCCTTAAACAATCAGTATGCATTTTAAATCTTGTGTCTGAAATCTTGGGCCCCATTCTTCTCCAATCATGGACCAAAACTTGTACTTTGTAATAACTGCCACTTTTTCTTTCATATAGGGTTTCTCCTAGCCGTTGATGCATGAGATGATTAACTACTTTAATGATAGTCAACTCAATATATTATATAAAGTTAGTCATTGAGTTATTTTGTTTCTGTAAGATAGCAAAGTATAAATTATTAATTAAACCCATTTTTATAAAGTTGTGTTAACTTTTTTATATTTGTCTCCTCTACGTCTACTGGATTGAAGAGAACAACCAATATATTCAATCTAGACCACCGTTTATTATACTTTTACAGCCTGTTTTGGGCCTACTTTGGGAGTTGACTCGACAAAAGGTATTCAATTCAGTTGCAACTTGTTGGCTGTTTTTACATCTTAAAAATTGGCTAATTTTATAACATGAATTTGTTGAAAACATGATACGGTAGCAACTCCTTTCCAAATTGAGGTAAACGGCATCCTAGATAATGTACCTAGCATGGTTTAAAGTACATTCAAAGTACCGTACCGGTGCTTCTCATACTTTTTTGGAATGTACCATACGATACATACCAATGTATTGTTTGGAACCGGTACATATCGTATGGTACGTATCGGTACATATCGTATGGTACGTATTGGTATCATAGTTGGATGATATATATCGGAAAATGGGTATTGTATTTCCACTATCTTTCTTGTTGCAATAATTCTTTTGGGATGAGTACCTCTTCCTCATTCTTCGTTGGATTCACTATGATTGTTAGTAGTGGGACACTATTTTTAATAGGTTTGAGGTAGGTAGTATACGCTATGTAAGCAAGTGTTAAAAATATTTTTAAGTATCAAGTGTTAAGTGAGATATAGAAAATCTGTTTTGTATTGGTTTTGGCAGAGATTTGGCCGACATTCATAAAATTATTTTTTTTTTATTTTTAAATTATTTTAAATATTGAATTTGACATAAATATGATTTGAAAATAAAGATTGAACCATGTTTGTTTCATAATAAATTGAAGTTAAATGAGTTAATTTTTTGTTAATTGTGCTAAAATTTGAAGTGATTGAGAAGCATAGATCTAGTAAAAATTTTACACATTCATTACCATTTGAACTAGAATTTGAAGAACATAGTTGTAGACACCCAAATTTTGCCCAAGGCCTGATTGAGACACATTTCGAGAGAGGAGCATCTCCTAGCTTTTGATGGCATATATGGAACCTTTAGGAACCCTTCCGAAACCTTAGGAGCCACTCCAAACCCTTAGGAATCACCCTAGATTCCTTAGAAACCTTTCAGAACTCTTAGAAACCCATCCCGACCCTTAGAACCCATTATGGACCTAAACCTAGCTTTTCCAAGCAATGGATGAAGAGTGGTACACCAAGAATAGCTATGACCTTTTACTATGATCGAATCTCATACCATTGAAAATTAGAAGTCGTCAGCTTTTCAACAAGCTAAGAATCACCCCAATCGGAGCTGTGTGCGAGAAGATATCGCGTTTCAAAGAATAAGGGCAAAATGGTAAATATACTATAAAACCCCCTAAGGATTTGGCGCAAGCCATTTCTCCCCAGAAATGGCTTGGCACAACTAATAGTTGTGCCACATATAAGGTGGGCCCCATCACGGGGAGCCAACTTTCGTGATGTAGGAACACTGTTTTATTGTTCCTAAGCCTGGTGCAACTATTAGTTACGCCAGGCTTATGAACAATTACCCTAGGTTTCTTCCTCGAATTTTGAGAAAGGGGTTTGACTTGTTGACCATCTTAACATTTGGGTATTTTTTGCTAGTTTTGTTGCACCCATTTACTATCTATGTGCAACCCCTTAAGTGGTTTAAAGCGTCACCCTATCATCCACCATTGGTGTAACTCTTCACACTTTTCAAGGCTCCAAAAACCCTAGGAAACCTTAAATTTCCCATTACCTAATTACTAATCCTAATCAGCTTTTAAATATCCTCCTAACCTCTCTTTTTTCTATAAATAGAGAGGCACCCCTCCCTTTACAAAGGCTTCAAAAAAATTGTAATTAAGAGATTAAGGAATCCCTTCTCTTTCTCCTCTAGTGCACCATTCCCATACAAATTCTAGAACTTTAAAACTTCCTTTAGACCTTAGCATTTCATCCAAAAGCTCTAGGTTAGGTTTGTGTCACCCCTTAACCTTTCCTCTCTACCTCTTAGCTATCAAGTCCTAGGAGTTAGAACCTCATTTCTCACCATGCAAGCCTTCAAAAGTTCACCGAAATAAGTCAGCGAAAGGCTCCACAGTGATGCAACAAAGGCCCAAGAGTTTCGGCTCTCCCCTCTATTCCTCTACCTTCTCGGTTCTTCCTCCATCCATTCATTTGTGCCGTTACGCCGCCGAATTTTCGGTAGGAATGGAGGGGCACAAATAGGATTTTAAGACCCTTTGCAAGAGGAAGGTTTTTTAATTTCTTTTACATTATTTTTGTTTTGGCCATAAGTAGAGACCGCACTAAGTGGGTTGATTGGGTGCCTAACACCTTCCCAATCGATAACCGAAGCCCCTACCCAAGAACCTTGGCATATACCGAATTTAGAGTCATATTTGTGGCACTTCGGTGCTTATAAAATTGATCTAGGTTTCCCGAGACACCAAAAGCTCTGGGTAGCGGATCCAAATATTTATAGGGAGCGCATCATCGCGACGGGTTTGACAAAAATCCACGGTTGCACAAATGGCGACTCTGCTAGGGAGTAGCAAGTAGAGCTTCCCCTTAAATTTGGTCTCTTTATTTTTTATTTACTAACCCTTTTATTGCTGTTATTTATTTATTTTTTACTCACTCCTCCGATTACATTATTTTGCTTACCCCTACTTTTATGTCATTTACGAGCCTTAGCTGTTTAGTGGGCCTACTTGCACATCGTCATTCAATTTCTTTACGTTTCCGTCATTTCAAGCACCGTAGCCGATCGGTGGGTCTACTTGTGCATTATCATTTAAATTCCTTACATTTTTATCATTTCAAGTGCCTTAATCATTTGGCGAGCCTACTTGCGCTTTTAATTCCGCAATCATATTCTGCTAGTGAACGCTGGCTCATAAAGGTGGCACGGGATCCTCACCCCCGGCGGTCTTTAAACTTAAGAAAACTTCCTTAAAAGTGAAAAATAAAATTGAATCAACAAAGGGAATGTAAATTGATTTTTGCGGGATAGATTTTCAAGGGTTGGGTTATTTACGCACACATACAAACTCTCGGGTCTTAGTATGACGGCAGCCCCTAGTGGTGATGAATCGAAAAAGTCCCAGCCCACCTTGTACCTGAGAAAAGTGCTTACACTTGAGGTATATCGGGTGGGTAACCTTCTCGTTACCAAGCTTAAAACCCGGGAAAAAGGAGAGCGATAGTGAACCCAATTTGGCCTCTAAACCCTTAGGATCGGTGAGGAAAGAGAGATCATATAAACAGTCAGTTCCCGAAAGCCTAGCTTCCACAGAAAGCCAGTTTGGAGACCCATTTCGAACTGAGGTTGCTGCTGTCAAAGAATCTGGAGACCCCTTTTAGTCTAGCGCGACTATTAGTTGCGCCAATGAAAACTACCCCCAAAGAACACTGGCGCAACTATTAGTTGTGCTAGCTTTAGTCTAGAAATTTTTACTTTGGCGCCACTATTAGTTGCGCTAGGTTGGTTCTACAAAGCATTAGTCCGAATCTGTAGCCTATTTCACACCCAGACTCCTCAATCAGTGCCTTTAGTGCTTCTGTTTAGCTCCCACAACTTTTGACACCCAATACGTCCCCGCCGGTCAAAAGAAGGTGACTTCTTTTTTATTCATTTTAGGGGATCAAGTTGTTTGCATTGGTTTTCGTGCCTTCAATAGATCAAGGGGTTTCCCTTTGATTCTTTCGAAGTGCTTCAGAACCTTTATCACGGGACCTATTTAGGGTACGAGAGCCACCCGAAAAGGGAATTCAAAAGGCCCCAGAATCCTCATTTCTTTTCACTTATAAAAATTCAAAAAAAATTAAAAATAAAAAACTCAAAAATAGAGTCTTGATTGGTGTCGACACAACGACATTGTCATACCTCCGTCATCTCATAGGGGAAGAAGGAGGAAGCTTTACGGGCCCCATCCGAGGCACCCGTACTCGACCCGATACCGAGATATGTCATGGGCTGTGGACCCAGCTGACGCCGATCTCAACTCATCCCCGCCACATTCTCTAACCCATTCCCATACCGAAGAAGCTT
Source organism: Chloranthus sessilifolius (assembly GCA_021018995.1). Classification (NCBI taxonomy): domain Eukaryota; kingdom Viridiplantae; phylum Streptophyta; class Magnoliopsida; order Chloranthales; family Chloranthaceae; genus Chloranthus; species Chloranthus sessilifolius. The sequence continues at coordinate 90,657,671 of CM037585.1, read as the reverse complement.
TTACTTCCACCCCCCTTACCCAGTCAACCCTCACCATAACCGGCCTGTTCGGTGCCCCTATTTTCCCTTCCACCACTTCCCAAAATACCCAAAATCCAAATTTCCTATCATTTTCCCATGCCATGCCTTCATCCATGGCCATCTCTTACCCATCTCACCTTCCTTCCACACCCGTTCAAAACTCATCCTCTACCTAACCGACATACCCTATTTTTCATCGGCCCAATCCGATCCACCCACATCCATCCAAACCACATCCAATCTCCCACACATTCCTCCATTTACCCAAGTCCTGCCCATCTTTTCGGAAGCCATGACCAACTTTCCTCTCTCATTCTCCACCTCTACACCCCATACATCTCCCCCATACATGCCTAATCCATCAACCAATGCCCCACTTCATTTCTCCAATCTACCTCATATCCCACCCCTCACCCAGGTCATGCCCGATTTTACTGGGGCGATGCCCAATTTTTCCTCTTCACACACCCCATCCATACCCCTCCAACCATCAAATAACCCATCTCCATTCAATCGCCCTTCCATGGCCATGATGGAGGAGAAGTTCCAAACTTACAACAAGTGGAAGGCCTCCCAACACATCCCCTCTCATCCACACCACACATCCATTGATCCATCACATACCCTATCAAGCCTCCATGCATCATTCCCCCATGACCCCCATCAGCCCCCCATCATCCACACTATCCAAACTCCCATTTCCCACATGCCCCAAGGCCCAATAGCCCAAACCCCCATTACCCACATACCCTAAGGCCCCATGGCCCAAAACCCCATGACCCATACCCATCAAGGACTCATGGCCCAGACCCATCAAGGCCCAATGGGTCAGACCCATCAAGGCCCAATGGGTCAGACCCACCAAGGGCCCACGCCCAGACCCATCAAGGGCCCATGGCCCAGACCCACCAAGGTCCCTGGGCCACACAAATCATGACCAAGGCTTGGTGGCCCAAGCTTCCCAAGGACCCATGGGCCAAACCTTCATAGCCCAACCCTCCCAAAACTTCATTGCCCAATCCCCAGTCCAGCAAAACCGTAGAGCCTCACACCCATACCCTTCACAATTCCTCTAAAATTTCACCCATTCACAACCCTCATACCCAGCTCAGACCCATGCCTTACATCAACCCCAATTCACCCATATCCCAACATCACAAAGCTAGTTTCAAGCCTTACCCCATGCCCAATGGCCTCATCAAGCGCCACCCTAAAATCTAACTTCCACTAATCCTATCATCCAACAAACCTTCCCTCATCCCCAATGGATTCACCCAACCCCCATTCATGCCATTCCCATCCAGTCCATGCAGCACCGATAAGAGAATCCCGCCCTCACTGCACCTTATGTAGACCAACAGTTTGAAGAGGACAAGATTAGAAGCAATGGAGCTTATGTTGGGGCACTAACCAGCCTAAACCCTCCTATAATTGCCCATCCCCTGGTAGCCCAGAGTGAAGTCCAACCGACTGCTGAGAAAGTGGACCCCATATCCAAGGAATTTGAACAATTGAAAGAACAGTTAGGCAAAATCCAGAAATAGTTGTTGAAGATAGGTGGTGCGAAAATCCATGCCACAGACTTCTCAGATTTGTGTTTATTAGCTGAGGTCCCCTTGCCTCCCAAATTTAAAATGTCGACTTTTGATAAATACAATGGCACCGGCAATCCCATAGCACACCTCAAGTCTTATTGTGGGGACATGTGCCAGTATGGAGGGAACGAAAGACTATTGATAAAGGTCTTTCAAAAAAATTTGATAGGTCTAGCCTTGAGATTGTTTACATCTTTGGAACCATTTATGATGAAAACTTGGAAGGACTAACGCACTTGTTTCAGGAACAATATGTCTACAATATAGACATTAAACGCGTAAGTCTGACTTGGCCCGTTTAAAGCAGAACCCGAATGAAACCTTTAGCGATTATTTGGGGTGTTAGAGAGCATTGACATCTCAGGTTAGAAATAGGATACCTGATGATGAACAGATAGAAATGATTTCTAAAAATACTCTACTAGTGATCTTAGACTTTTTAGTGTACCAGCAGTAGTCCAGCTTTGCTGATCTAGTAAGAAATGTCAATCGCTATGAAGATTCTATCAGGGAAGGTCACCTGAACAAGAATATACCAAGTGGAGCCAGTGGGGTTAGAAGGTTTTCAGAACAGAGGAATGAGAAAAGAACAGGGGTCGATGTCCACAACATTACTAACACTAGGACCAATAATAATATAATCCCATTCCAATTTCAAGTAGCCCAGCCAGCACCAGTGAGAACTAAGCAGATGCAGAGAGCAGGGAATGGACAAGGAATGCAGATGACTCCGGACCAGAGGAGAGCCCGCTATGACCGAGTGCTTACATCCCTAGGGCAATCTTTAAGTGTATTTTTGCCTTTACTAATAGAAAAAGGATTAGTTACTGTTTGTCAGCCGCAACCTCCTCCTCACCCAATCCCAAAGAATTATGACCCTAATACTCACTATAATTTTCATCAGGGTCTGGGTCACCCGACTGATCGTTGTTTCCCATTAAAGCACGCGCTATAAAATTTAATCGATGTCGAGAAAATCATTCCACCAGTACCCTCTCAAGTAAACTAGCATGTGAATATTCATCAGGTGCCATTACCCCCACATTCTACTGAAGGAGAAAGTCCCAGACCCACCATCGGGATGATAGAAGAATGTGAGGAGTTCGAATTTGACCCGTCATACTACATCAGTGAACGGGAGAGCTATGTGGCACCATTGTCAAGAAATTATGAAGAGAGGAATATTGGAGTGATTGAACCCCTGAATTTATCGAATTATTTCCCCAACCCAGTACCACAAGTTGAACCCTTAGATCTTAGGGCTTATTTCTCATCACCCACACCTATTAATTATGTGCATATAAATGCATATCAACCATACACCACCCCCCCCCCCATCAATTACCAGATAGCCCATCATGCCCCTAATCCCCCGCCAACAATTATCAGCTACCAATGGCCTACTCCTACCCCTTTTCCCCTGGTGCAATCACCCACTAGCCTCACCACCCCCGTCTAGCCCAATTTTGCCACCCAACCAGCTATCATCGAAGTGAATCAAATGTTACCCACACCTCTGGAGCCCACAGTGCAAGTGCATCCGATACCAACAGCTATACATTTTCAGATTTCGAGACCAACCTACGATCCTCATCAAGTCAAGCTGAGTTATGAACAAATAGATATCAATGTTGGCAGCAACAGAGAAGGGATAGTGGACTTTGTCACCTGATCTAAGAAGATTTCAAAGCAATCAGAAGTGCCAACAGCAGCACAAGCCCAACCAGAGGGAAAGAAAGATAGCGTTGTGAATCCTTTTAAGAAAATGAGTCGAGAATATATATACTGGAGACTCAACTGAGAAGAATGCCTGCTCATATTACTATATGGGATCTGTTAATGACGTCCCCACTCCATTTTCAAGCTTTAATGGAGGTGTTAAAGAATGCGCATGTATGGCTTCAGGTTAGCCCGGATAAAGTCGAGTAAATAATTGGTCAAGTAATGGCTCCAAATGTCATTTCATTCTCAGATGTTGATTTACCGGATGAGGGAAGCAGTCACTCCAAATCCCTTAACATTACTGTGGAATCCAGAAATATGATAATCTCGCTAGTTTTGATTGACAATGGGTCTGCTTTAAATATATACCCACTGAGAACTGCTACCAAGATTGGGATAGATCCATATATGCTAAGACCCACAAGAACTAGTGCCCGAGGTTTTGACAATACAAGAAGAGATATAATGGGAGAAGTTGACCTTGAGCTATTAATTGGGCCAATGACCTTCTCCATATTGTTTCAAGTGATGGACATCAAATCTTCATTTAATCTCTTATTGAGACACCCCTGATTGCATGAGGTCGGAGCAATACAGTCGACGCTGCACAAAAAGCTCAACTTTATATCCGGGCATAAGATTATCACTATCATCGGTGAGGGGCACTGTGAAAAAGAAAAAGCCACTAATAGTGTTGAAAAGCCCAAAGTGCTGGATGTGCCGCACACCACTGAGGATGTCGACCTTCACAGCTTCAAATACGAGGTATCGGTGGTACTCCCAGAGCCCATCGAGGGAATCATTCCAAAAATCAAGGGTGGAATGGTAGCGGTAGTGGCCATACTCCAAAAGTGGGGCTATAAAAAAGGAAGAGGACTGGGGGCCCAGACTGCAAGGCAGAATAGAGCCCGTCACAACCAAAGGTGGTCAGAAAGTTAAATTTGAGTTAGGTTACAAGCCCACAGAAGAAGAAGTGCGAGAGGCTAAGGAGAAAGCCCGTGCGTTGGCAGCTGCAAGAGCTAGGGGGATACATGTAGAGGACAAACCCCGTCCCAGGCCACATATCATAAATTTATTTGTGAGTGTCGGGGTTATGAAGATCGATCAAAATGGGGTGACCCAATTAAGCCCACATAAGCCTACAACACTGGTTCACCCTACCAATCCCCACATCACCATTCCCAGCCTAGAGATAGACTTGGCTATGTTACCCCTCTTTGAGGAACGACGGTCCGTACCTGAACAAACTCTCCCTGTTGTGAATCATCACAAAACTATGCTAACGTTTGAGGATATCATCTTAGACAAAATGGGGGTCAACATGATGGAGGCTGACTCCGAAGAGCCGTATCAATCAGCACCCTCCATCCAAATAGGTAAAGGAGCGGCCTCTCAGGTACTCAACTGGGCAACTTTGTCCTAAACCCTGAAAGCAGAGAGTGGCCTAAAATTCGGCACTCGTTTTAGAAAAAAAAATACAACCTATAAAAAGTGAGATAAGCCCTTGGCAGGCAATACCATATATATACAGACTCATGCTGTCAAAGGTCCGTCTCTGAAGAAAATACAAATCTCAAAAACATTGAAAAAATATAAAGTCCAAAAACATTGTCATTTAAAATTCTAAATAAAATCCCACAAAAAGATGCCTTAATTGAAATACTCGTCCCATGAAGAATCGACCCCTTTCCTATAGAAATATAAGAAGAGGTAGGAGTTACATGTCTGGATGAGGATGCCTCTTTGGAGGAGCTCCCCACTGAGCTCCTTGATCGATTTGCCAAATTTGAGCATGGCCCTACCCTTTGTCAAAGAAATAGAGGACATAAATCTAGGGACTGAGGAGATTCCTCGAATTACCAAAATCGAAATGTCGCTATCTCTCAAAGAAAGAAAAAGCATGATCGACTTCCCTTAGTCATACCAAGACATTTTTTCCTGGTTATACAAAGACATGCCTGGTCTGGACATCGATTTAGTCGAGCATGAGTTGCCTCTCTACCCTGATATGAAGCTGGTTAAGCAAAAGTTGAGACGTCTCTGACCCGAGTGGATGTTGAAAGTCAAGGACGAGGCCATCAAGCAGTATGACACGGGGTTTCTCATGCTATCCAAATACTCACAGTGGCTAGCCAATATTGTGCATGTACTGAAGAAGGATGGTAAGTTCCACATGTGTATTGATTTCTGCAATTTGAACAAGGTGAGCCCGAAGGACGACTTCCCATTATCGCACATCAACATCTTGGTTGATAATACTGCTAAGCACGGGATGCTTTCATTCATGGATGAATTCTTCGGATATAACTAGATAAAGATGGTAGAAGCAGATCGAGAGAAGACTACGTTCATCACCCCTTGTGGAACCTTTTACTACCACGTCATGCCATTTGGGCTGAAAATGCCGGCGCAGCATACCAGTGAGCGATGACTGCACTATTACAGTACATGATGCACTGAGAAATTAAAGTGTACGTCGATGATATGATAGCCAAGTCACCGGAGAGAAGCGATCACTTGGTAAATCTCCAGAAGCTATTCGAGAGGCTGAGAAAGTGCAGGTTACGTCTGAATCCATAGAAGTGTGCATTTGATGTTATGTCTGAGAAACTGTTGGGATTCATCGTCAGCAGGAGAGGGATTGAGGTCGGCCAGATCAAAGTTAAAGCTATCACAGAAATGTCACCACCATCTACTAAGAAAGAAGTTAGAGGATTCTTAGGCAGAATACAATATATCAGTCGGTTCATTGGGTAGCTAACTCCAATCTACATACAGATCTTCAAGCTACTTGGGAAGAACTAGCCCGTTGAATGGAACGACGATTGTCAGGCAGCATTCGATAAAATTAAAAGCTACCTCCTCAATCCACCTGTTTTGGTACCACCTGAGTCAGGGAGACCATTCTTGATGTATCTCTCCATGACAGAAGTCTCGATGGGATGTGTCTTAGGGCAACATGACGAGACGGGGAGAAGAGAGCAGGCCATCTACTACCTGAGTAAGAAGTTTACTGATTATGAGATGCACTATTCTCATCTAGAGAAAGCATGCTTGGCTCTTGTTTGGGCTACTCAGAGGGTCCGCCATTACTTGCTATCCCAAGTCGTTCTACTCCTAACCCGAATGGACCCATTGAAATATCTATTTGAGAAACAGGCTCTCACTGGGCAGCCTGCATGTTGCCAGCTCTTGTTATCTGAGTTTGACATCACCTACGTCACTCAGAAGTCGATCAAGGGGCAAGCACTCGTTGATCATCTTTTCGACAACCCTTTGTCAGATTATGAGCCTTTGAGAACTGAGTTCCCTGATGAGGACATCCTGTTCATGATGAAAGATGATACTGAGGAAGCAGAAGACTCATGGGTAATGCACTTTAACAGGGCAGTAAATGTCGAGGGTCAAGGAGTTGGCGCCATTCTGATTTCACCAAGAGGATTCCATGTACCAGTCTCTATCAAACTTAACTTCCCTTGCACTAGCAACATAGCCGAGTACAAAGCTTGACCCGCCGGTTTGCAGATGGCTCTTGATCTAAACGTAACTCACCTCTGAGTGTTCGACAATTCACAATTGATCATATGCTAGACGAATGGAGATTGGAAGATGAAAGATGAGAAATTAATCCCCTACCATGAGCACCTCGAGAATCTGATAGCTTGCTTCAAAGACGTGACATTCTTATACGTCCCACGGATAAGGAATCGCTTCGCCAATGCACTAGCGACATTGGCATCAATGATTAAAATCTCGTATGGTGCTAAGATGAAGCCAATCATGATCGAATAGAGGGATGAGCCGGCCTTTTGCCTATAGATTAAGGAACCTACTAAGCATGATGATGAGCCACCTTGGTTCTCAGATATCAAGAATTTCCTCAAGACACTAACTTTTCCTGAGGGTAAGTCCAGGACGAATCGGCGAACCATTCAACTTTTAGTGGCAGGCTACGTCATTTGTGGGGAATGTCTTTAAAAGCGATCCTACAATAACATCTTGCTTAGGTGCCTTACAAAAAGTGAAGCGATCAATATTATGAAGGAGATCCACAAGGGAGTATGCGGAGCCCACATCAGTGGTCACATGCTCGCTAAGAAAATTCTACGGCAGGGATACTTCTGGACCACCTTGGAGTCGGATTGCTGCAAACATGTTCAGAAATGTTTTAAGTGTTAGGAACACTCCGGTTTGATACACACTCCCGCCATCGATCTACACTGCATGGCCACTCTTTGGTCATTTGCTACCTTGGGCCATGACGTCGTTAGAATGATTAATCCAAAAGCGTCAAACGGACATCAATTCATCCTCGTCACCATTGAATACTTTACCAAGTGGGTAGAAGCAGCATCATATGCCAACATCACGGCCAGTCACATCAAGAAGTTTCTCAAGAATAATATTGTATGCCGATTTGGAGTACCCAAAAATATCATCACGGACAATGGCACAGACTTTGCGAATAAATGCATCCGGGCCTTCTGCGAGTAATACAAGATCAAGCACCATCGCTTGTCACCTTATCAGCCTCAGACCAATGGAGCCGTGGAAGCTGCGAATAAGACAGTCATCCGCATCCCCAAGAAAATAGTCATCACTTATCGAGATTGTAGCAAAATGCTGTCATTTGCTTTATGGGCCTAGAGAACGTCAATTTGTATCGCTACAGGTGCAAAACTATTATCCCTTGTGTATGGAACCAAGGTCGTCCTACCAGTAGAGGTTGAAGTACCCTTGCTCTAAATCCGCATGGAATCAGGCTTACCCGAAGCAGAGAGAGAGATCCCGCTTTGAACTATTGAACTTGTTGGACAAGAAAAGGCTCCTAGCCTTGTGTCATACTCAAGTTTACCAGGGGCGAATCGCACGCGCTAATAATAAACATGTCCACGGTCAAGATCTAAAGATAGGAGACACTTTGCTGAAGAAGATCTTCCCATCCCTCCATACCGATCTGAGAGAAGTTTAAGCCGAACTGGGAAGGATCTTATGTCGTCCAAGAAGTGTGTCAGGATATGCCATCTGCCTCTCCACCATGGACGGAAATCATTTTCCTGAGCCCATCAATGCTGGATACGTTCGACAATTTTACTCTTAGTCTATCGCAACAAGGTAGGTATTGGTAAAATAGATATGCGACTACTTAAGAACCACCCAAAAGAGGTCATCATTCCAAGCACGATAGCCAAAAAGCATCCCTAAAAATGATGATATCCTTTGCTACCCCATTTTGAGCCTGGGCCTTTCTTTCAATAAACCCCTTGAAAAAAGAGAAAGTGTGTACATAAAACAAAAAGAAAAAGAGAGGAAGTAGAATTACTATCAAAAATTTTAAAAATTGGAAAAGAAAAACCTCAAAAAGAGATTGCCTGCAATAAAACAAAAGTAAAAAGAAAAAAGTATATGGGGCATGTACGGTAAGATCCCCCAAGGAAGAAAGTATGTTATGAAAAAACTGAAATCATATCAAGAAAACCTTCTTAGCCCAGCATACCTTCAAATCCTAACCTATCCCATGGCCAAGCTACACCCTGAAGAAAGCCCTCTTTTTAGGTTCACAAGCAGTCATAGTATCTGTTAAATCAACACGAGCCAAGTTGTGAGACAATACCAGAACCCCATCTAGCCAGCTATAACGGAATCAACGTCTATGACGTGGCCTTTAAAAAAATAAATAAAATAAAAAGAAAAATAAAATAAAAATACAAGCTCAAAGCAAGATGGATGTAGTGAAAACTTGAAAGGGTGCTACGGGTAAAAACAGTGAGCTTGTGCGGACCAGGTGAAAACTCGAAAGGACACTTGGGGTAAGAGAGCTAAACCCATGGACGTGGTGAAAACTCGAAGGGGCGCCACTAGCAAAAAGAGGGCGAAAATGGGCATGACGAACCCATCTTGGGCATTGTGAGTAAAAAAGGGATTAAAAGAAAGAAGTTGAAAAAGAAAGGGTTGAACTGATTGATAAGATTAATGTTTGAGGAGCCCTTTTGGTTGCTATCCCTGTTACCCTTTTTCCGACTGGGCCACTCATGTTAGTTCAAATCAGGCCCCGACCAAAATTGTCTTTGTGAAACTGCTTCGTCGAACGTATGACCCGAGGTAAGGAGAAAGGTTTGAATCAACCCGAGGGGATTGACATTCCAACCTTGGTAAAGCAATTGAAACTCACCCAGATCTGACCACTTAAAAGGGGTTCGACCATGCTCAAAAGGGGATCCAAGATTTCACCCTGTGATTAAGGCATAAAACCAAACAAAAAAAGAATAAAGGAGAGGGTGGAAAGCCCCTTTTGTCAAAGATAATAATTTTCCTTTTCCACTTTCATGCCCACACCTTGTGTACCTGGGCGGGAAAGCCCCCTTTTGTCAAAGATAATAATTTCCCTTTTTTCTACTTTCATGTCCGCACCTTGTGCACCTAGGCGGGAAATCCCCCTTTAGTCAAAGATAATAATTTCCCTTTTCCACTTTCATACCCACAACTTGTGCACCTGGGCAAGAAAGCCCCCTTTTGTCACAGATAATGATTTCCATTTTCCATTTTCCATGCCCACACTTTATGCACCAGAGCGGAAAGACCACTTTTTGCTAAAGATAATAAACTTTCCTTTCTCATTGTTGTACCCATGACTGTGCACATTCCGTCTCAAAAGGGACCCATTACTTCGCTTCACTGATAAGGCATCAAAAAAAGGAAGAAAAGCTAAAAAAGAATAAAAAATCAAGAAAAATCTAAATACAAAAAATTGTATATATTTCTACTCTTTTCTATATGCACAACATCATACTTCCATCTCAAGAAAAAGAACAAAAAAATCTCTGAAAAAAAAAAAATTCAAAAGAAAAAAATATTCAAAAAAATATGTATATATATATATATATAGATCTTGAAAAATGAAAAAATAATAATATAGGTAAAAGTTTGATTCTCCTTCTGTTGATTACGATGTATTTTTTTGTATATAAACAAAAAAGGGACTGACATTTTCTTTAGATGTGCCGGAACATCAAAAGGTCTGAAGCCTCGAAGCAAGCAACCTCTCGGCGATGAACATATCAAATGAAGCATCTCACCACCGACGTCCAGTTTATTCAAAAAGGAAGAGAAGAAAAAACAAAAGAAAATTAAAGAAGATAAAAGATAGTCATATTTTTGTGGTACTTTCCCGACGCACAGCTACACACATGCGTGCTCCAATCCGGTAAAATATCAATATTTTATCGGCAACGCAGCTGTGCGAAATTAATGTCCTAAGTCTAAGGTTCGCCTTGGATCTTTGGATTCTACTTTAAACTAGGAGCAACTGTATCAATCCCAATCAAGCGGTCAAAATTTGGATCAGGTTGATTCCATTGCTAAATCTTTGAGCTAAGCACTCTGTTTTTGGATTCATGTGAACTTAAGTGTCTTAAGCTTCAGATTCCTTAGAGGAAGGTCAATTGTTGGTTAAATCTAACCTGTCAAAAAGGAAATTATCTATCGAATGACTATGTTTAGACATGCATTCTGAAGGACACATTTCAGGGTGCAAGCTTAAAACCTGCATTTGTATGGTATCCCTGTAAAGTGTACGCCTTGTGTCTGGGTATCCGGTGAATGGTTGTTTGTTCTCGTAAATTATACTCGGACGGGTTCTAGGTCTGGACTTCCATTCCCCTTTATTTTATCTACTCCTAATGAGTGCATGTTTTTGCATAATTATTCCATAATAAGGTCATCGTTGACGGAGACCAAGATTGAGTGCCTCCTTCGGTAGGCACCTAATTTTGGTTAGATATGTTCAGTTTTATTTTAAGATGGATACCCGGGGTCTTTGATCTAATGCGGTGCGGACGATCAATCGGCACAAGTAAATGCCAGCAATGAGGCTCGCATAGAGGCGATATAAAGGAACCCTAGGAGAGGCCGGTTTTCTGTTTGAAGAGAGGGGGAGAAAAAAAAATTGAAAATATACCCTTACTGCCCGAACTCGGGCACTTTAAATTTAAACCCCAGCCATGCCTGGTGCAACTAATAGTTGCGCCAGGCTATTTTGAGCCCCCATTTGGCTTGGCACAACTATTAGTTGCGCCAGCCATTTATAGGCCGGGTTTTGGGCCTGATGCGGGTCACCTGCATAGCCCGGTCCCCCCCTCTTTTCATTTTGTTACTCTCGACAGATGCACGTGCTCTCAAATAGTATGTCGATCCTCATTCGGCTTGCCCAAGAAGCCGTGCTTGAATCAAATGAATCAAGATCAATAGGCATCCCGATCCTACATAGAAAAATGTAAAAAAGTCTAAAATATGATGAAAAATCTCACACAAAAAGCCAAAAATATTTCACACAAGATGATAGAATAATTCATAGAAAATCATAGAATAATTCACATAAAATGATAGTTTTGAAAAACCAAAAAAATCTCATAAAATGATAGCTTTAAAAGGCAAGAAAAAAATAACATAAAATGATAACTTAAAAATCTAAAATTCCACAAAAGAGACAAAGAAAATCCCAAAAATAATTCGCATAAAATAATAGAAGTGATAAAGTGATAAAATCACATGAAATGATAACTTCAAATCCAAAATAATAACATAAAGTGATGACTAAAAATCTAAAAATCACATAAAATGATAAACACAAAAAAGGTAAAAAATTTCCCACATAAAATAACAAAAATATATGTTTTGAAAAGACAACACGTACTCCCAAAAAGCGTTGCGACATCTATTCACTCCGCTAGGGTAGTCGTGCTAAATAAACTTTAGGATCAACGGGTTCACCCAAAGACCTCGAACCCTGCTTCTAGCAGGGACACCCGCGACCAGTTAAATGAAGCGGTCTATGCCTCATATGATTGGACGCACAGCTACGCACATGTGTATTTCGATGCAATAAAATTTCAATGTTTTATCAGCAACGCAGATATACTATATCAATGTCTTAAGCCTAAGGTTCGCCTTGGATTTTTGGATCCTACTTCAAAGTAGGAGCAACGGTGTCAATCTCGATCAAATGTTCAATGTTTTGATCAGGTTGACTCTATTGCTAAATCTTTACGATGAGCGCTCTATTTGTGGATTCATAGGAATGTGAGTGTCTAACTTAAGATTCATCACGAGCTATTTCGGAGGTGTGGACTCTTGGTTTGCACTATACAGGCGTGCGCCCTACGGGGTTTGAGGTCCAGGTAACTCCGTTATAAAAAAGGTCAATTATTGGTTGAGACCAACCTATTGAAAATGAAATTACATATCAATCAACTATGTAAACATGCATGCAAAAGGGTTCATTTCCCTTATTTCTCAGGCTTTAAACCTGTATTAGCACGGTATCCCTGTAAAGTGTACGCCATGCATCTAGGTATCCGTAGGATGGTCATTTGTTCTTAAAAATTATACCCAGTTGAGATCTGGGTCGAGACTTCCATCGCCTTTGTTACTTATCGCGCCTAATGGGTGCATGTTTATACATAGTTAAATGATTTGTAAGTTCATTATTAGCAGAGACCAGGATTAGGTGTCCCCTTCGGTGGGCACCCGATTTTGGCCGGATCTGCTCGGTGTTATTTGAGGTTGGATACTCTGGGTCATGATGATCTGGGGCACATTATCAAAAATAGCACATACTCCTAAAAAGCGTTGCAACATCTATTCGCTCCGCTCAGGTAGTTGTGCTAAATAAATTTTGGGATCAATGGGTTCGTCCAAAGACCTCGAACCCTGCTTCAAGTAAGGGCACCCGTTTCTAGTTAGATGAGGCAGTTAATGCCTCATATGATTAGATACAAACTATGGAACCTTGCATACTTGGTTTACGCCTATCTTTGAATGTGAGTCAATCACCTTCCTTACTTACGAAGTTGTTGTATTCAGAATGAATCTTGAACATCAAACTCCTTTAAATCATCTCGAGAAGCGATCATTTTCCCTAGCTATTAGGCTTTCGCAACTCATTCTACCTCGATTATGCTCAGTAATGTCGGTAAGCACTTAGGGACCGATTATCTTGAGAAGCGACCATTTTTCCTGACATACAAGGTTTTCATTTTCTCACCATGTTACTCATTTGATATTTGAAGTTTGTTCTAAATGCAACTGACCCGTCAGTAATGTTTCCTCGTCGGTGTAGACACCCCAGTTTTCCCTCTCGGAGTATACAAACCACTTCAATCAACTTTGACGTTGCCCATCTCTTTCAGAAAGGACTAACCTTCTCTGAAAGCCTTAAAACCCTAATATGGGGACTATATACTAAAACAATAGTATATGGTCGAAGCACAAGCTAAGACAATAGCCTTGTAGTTCAGACCCGACTTAGCCCAAGGAAGCCCTGAATTATGCGTCCACACAAGTGTGTGCAATTTGATTGTTCGCCCTATAGCTGGCGCGTAATTGGTCCCATTTGGATCAAGCCAGTTCTCCCTGTGGGCTTGCTGAGGAGCTGATTTTGTGCCCTTCTCAACGCATGCAATCAGATCGCACGCTCCATCACTAGCGCAAAATCGGTCCCTCTTGGGCCGGTCCTTAACCTTTTAGAAACTGCCTTGAGACCCTATTGCGTGTTCCATCACTCGCGCACAATTGGTTCCTAAGTGAATCTAGCCTCTAATTCCCTAAACCGCTTGAATTCCTCAATAAAGCGCACCTGATCTGGTGCTTAATCAAATTGCACGCTCCAAACAGAGCGCATAATTCATTCAAATTAGATTAGAACTCAGACACCCGGCTGAGCCAGTCAGCTGGTCACTCACTGAGTCGGTCACTGACTCAAAGTGGTTAAGCGCCTGGGATAGGGTGCATAATCCGATTAAGCGCACCAGACTGGGCGCGTAATTGGATTTAATCGGCTAATTGTGCACCTCCCACAGGACGCGCAATTACCCATATACCTATAAATAGACCCCCTACCCCACACATCACATCATCCAGCAATCGAGTTTTCGAGTTCCTCTCTTCTGAGTTTAGGAATTTCGAGACTCTCTTCGGTGCTTAGCCTCAAATAACTTCTTAGTTCTAGTTCCAAGTTCTAGTTTTAGTCCATAATTTCTAGTCTTAGATCTTTGGTTTTGATTCTAGTCCTTAAATTTTAGTTCTTGATCTCTAGTTCTTAGCTTCTAGAACCAGCTTTTAGTTTGAATCCTTAAGTTTCATTATGGTTTTTTTTTTAGTTTATAGTTTTAAATTCTAGTTCTCTTCATAGTTTTTAGTTTTTCTTATTCTTAGTCTCTTAATTTTTCGATCTTCGATTTCAATTCTTCATTTTTAGTTCTCTTTATCTCTGGTTCCAAGTTTTAGTTTCTAGAACCAGTTCTTAATTTTAGTCTTTAAATTTCTGTTTCTAGTTCTCAATCCCTAAAACCAGTTCTTAGTTCTAGATCGTAACCTTTATTTTCTAGCCTTTAATCTCTTCTAGTTCATAATTTTCAGTTGTACTCTTAATCTTCAAAATACCTTAATTTTCATCTTCAATATCTTAACTTTTCAATTCAAAATCATTTTTTCAATCTACAATTCTTTTAAAACGACTCTTAGCCAACCGATTTTCCCAAGGGAGCTTATGGAGGGTACCCGGGAATGGGATCGATCCTCCTTAACACAGCGGGCCAAACTCCCCTTTTTTAGATTCCTAATAAAAATAGGATATTTAAAATAATTAGGCTTCCAATAGACTTAGGATATCTAAGTTAATTAGACTTTTAATAGAATTAGGATATTTAGATTAATTAGATTCCTATTAGAAGTAGGAAACTTAAGTTATTCAAACTTCTAATAGAATTAGGATATTTAAAATAATTAGACTTCTAGTAAAAGTAGGATACTTATATTAATTAGACTCCTAGTAGAATTAGGAGATTAATACCAATTAGATTTCTAGTAAGAATAGGACTCTTAAGTTAGTTAGACTCCTAATAGGACTAGCATATCTAAAGTAATTAAACTTTTAGAATAGTTAGAAGATTAGATTAAATAGACTCTCAGTAAGACTAGAAAAACTAAAGCAACTAGAATTAGAGTAGGAGTAGGAAAACTATATAAACTAAACTTCTAGGACCCAGTGTTGCTGACGTTGGCAGGCCGATGATTCAATAAAGAAGTCGAACCCACACCCCAAAAGGCGTGATCAGTGATGTGTTACAGCGTCGATAAATATCTGTAGCTGGCGATCGCAACAAATCAGATATTTTCATCTTAGAATTTACCTTTTATTTCTATATCTTTCGATTTACCATTCATCGCCTTAGCCAGAGTTCACATGGACCGAATTGGGCCACTATTTCCAAGGACCGAAAGGGACCCAGAAAAAATGCGTACCAACATACTAGCAATCACGATGGGACTTCTTGTCGCCAAAGTTGCCTCCGTTTAGTTAAATTTTCTTTTATACAGATATAGTTTTCTTTTCCTCTCTTTTTCTTTCCTGCACCCACTTCACTATCGAGGATTTCCTGAAAGTGCATGAGCATCCATTACAAGCTCGAGATGGCGGGAATACGAAGAATAAATCTCACTGACAGTGGTGATCCTTTGTTATGGAACTACCATGGTAACCCTATATACGGTGAGGATCTATCTGATGAGTCTGCTCAGTACCACCCCGAGATTAACATGATCGGTGATCAGGAAATCCCCTTCACCCCTCCAAGCACCAGCAATAATCATGATGGAAAAGATGACAGTACTGGCCAGAATTTCCCCGCTCGACAACTCATGGGACTCCTTGTCCAAAAGTTATAGAAGGGAGGCGATGACGCTGAAGCACTACTCCGAGGCCTGGCAGTCGCGTACGAGACCATCAAGGAGCGGCAAGATAGAGAAGAGAAAGAATGACTAAGGCAAGAAAGGTTACCGCCCACACCAAGCACAGTCTCAGCCCACGTGTCACCATTAGGACGGGTCGCCTACTCCCTCTTCAACGACGATCGCCAAGACTGAACTCACCCCCGGGCTACCCAAAAAGACGCCACTGTAAGAGTAGAGGATTTTCCCAAGATGTTCGACAAGTACATGGCCAAGAGAGAGCACTCTAGTTGCTCATTTGGATTTGATAAGTTTTGTCAAGACCTGGAGGTCACCTTACCTGCAAGGTTCAAGCCGCCTAAGTTTAACAAATACAACAGTACGGGAAACCCGAACCACCATTTGGCACTTTTCTATAATGACTGTTGACCCATCCGCGACAATCAAGGGCTCCTGATACATTATTTTTAGAGATCGCTAGAAGGGGAAGCTCTCAATTGATTTGTCGGACTCCCACTTCACAAAATTGACACATTCGATGATCTGGCAGGATAATTCCTAGACCATTATATGCATCTGATACAAGAAATGATTAATGTCAATGATTTGATGATGACTAAGCAAGAATATGAGGAAAGTTTTACGAATTTCGTAGCATGTTGGAGGAAGTTGGCAGCCCGCACCGAATGCTAGATGAAGGAAAAGGATGTGATCGACATCTTTATCAATAACGTCAAAGAGCCTCTTCGAAGCGCTCTCATCATAAGTGAATTACCCAGACTTTGCTACTCTTCACTCACACGCTAGATGCATCTAGCGACATATAAAGGGAGGAGACCTCGCCTTTTCAATAGTAACATCAAAGGTCGCTACTGCTAGTGATCTCAAGCAAAAGAACAATAAGAAAGCCTCTGACTCGGAGGAAGTCAATATCATCACCAATCAAGGTCAGAGCCCTGGCAATGAGAACTACCAACCAATGAATTTCGGTCAGAGTCAGTACCAAAATCAGAATCAATAGCGGTATCCCAATCGAACTAGTACTAAAACCAAAACCAATACCCTAACCAAAACACTCACCAGAACTAGAATGTCGCTCGAAATCGACCAGTCACCCTCAGGGCTATAATAACGTACCCCCACCTCAAAACTTCAACCAACAAGTCAGAGGCGTCTACCAACCCAAACGTGACCACTATCCTCCACTACCTGACACCATCCCCAACATACTCTGCCTTCTTAGTCATCAAAACCTCATCTGATTCCCACTAGAAGGGCCACGGCCTGCCAATCTTGATCATAGCAAGTTCTACACTTTTCATCGATATGCAGGACACAATTTGGAAGACTGTTGGGTGTTGCGACTTGATTTATGACATGAATGATTGAAACCAAATTGATTGGGAATCTCTTTGAAACTCTAACCAAAACAGCAATCAGCCACCTCCCAACTTAGGGCTTATCAATAATCCCATGCTCAATCATAACCAAGGACCTGTCGCTCATATCACTACACTGGATCCTCCGAGTCGACTCCCTTTTCATTCGTCTACCCTCATCACATGTGTTAGTTCCCCACACATTTCAACCCATTAAGGTAATCCTCTGAGGCCCCCAACCTTTCACCCACATCCTTCGTCCCTAATCACCTGGATTGTTCCTCCGAATCCTCCGTCCCATCCCACCTTTGCTCAGGTTCGAGTTCAAGCCTTCAGAACTCGATGATCAAGCTTCCAACCTGCTGGATCCACTACACCCCCAAGTGTCGAGATAGCTCCACCACCGCTCTCCCTATATGACTCTGAGCCTGAAAATGAAGATAATGTCCTTCAAACTGTAGAGCAAATTACGGCATGGGTGGACAGTGGAACACCACCCTGATGCCAAGACGAGTCAGCCGAGCAAAGGATCCGACAAGAAAGAAGCCCTGATCTCCACCTTTCTGGAAGAGGAAGATTACACTCTGTATCTCCCACCATGGAACGACATAGCTCCACTGCGTATCCCCTCTTCAAATTTCACCCCATTCACAACAAACGCTACAGCAGGTTCATCAACACCTCGATATCAACGACCAACATGCCCGGTTCTCAAATAGAGAACCAGCTACCCACCACCACCATTCACCTTGGAAAAGTAGAACGACAACCATCGAAAAGGATAGCAAGGGAATGAGTAGTGAACCTACCTCCACCACCTCATACAATCCCTCCACCTCCGATTTCAAAATCGGTTCCTCCACCGCCTCAGCCAAGCGTCAGCAAGCTCACCGCCTTGGCAAAGAGCCAACTCTGGGAACAAGCCAAGAATACGACCTTCTCTGGCACCTTGGGAAAGTATTAGCGCAAATATCAATACTTGAGCTCATCAAGAAATCATCGAAACATCATCGACTGTTGATAGAGACGCTGGATGAGACACATATGAACGAAGATACCACCCTAGACGAGCTACACGATATTGCTTCAGTTATGGCACAACCTCCAGCACTCACTTTCACTGAGGCTAATATGCCTAAGGAATCGCTACGGGGAAGCTCCGCCCTAATATACCTAACAGTTATGATTAGAGGCTTCTCAGTACGGCATGCGCTGGTCGACACAGGAGCGGGGGTTAATATATGTCCCATAACCACACTCAAGATGCTCGAATATACTGAACAGGACATAAGGCCGTCATCTTTGACTCTCATTGCATACACGGTTCTCGATGCTTTGTTAAAGGAACTATTAAGCTGCAGGTCCGCCTTGAGCCGGTCACCAAAGATGTCACATTCCACGTCTCCAATTCCTCATGCACCTATAACCTAATATTAGGGAGAAAGTGGTTGGAATCCATGACGGCTGTCACGTCTATATACCACCAATGCATCAAGTTCTCGCATGAGGACTCTATTGTCAGGATATACACCTATGCGCCTCTCAAAGAAGCAGATACTAATTACGTAGCAAGTATTCCAATAGCACAAGACTCTGTCCTATCCACCAGCCACATCAAAAAGGTACGACCACCTGACGATACGACAGTAGCAGAAGTCACTCATCCTAGCTCACCCCATCCTTACCAGTCGAGATTAACAAAGAGAATAGCATGACCTAACCTCACCTGATTGTATGATATAAATTTAACCCCAACAAAGGGGTGGGACTTGATGTATCAACTCGGATACATCCTGCATATGGGACTCGACAAGAATAGATAAGGGTGAATAGGGTCAGTCGGTCGTTCTGAAAAAAGTCTGCAAGCACACAGGATTGGGTTGCCAATCAGACGGCAAGCAAGCCGACCTCCTGTCGACCTCGCCTAAATGGTCACTCTACGACCATTTTATCTATGGAACCACCGAAAAGGTCGATGTGCCAAGAAGAAAGGAAACATCCCTCACCAAACCACAGGCAATTAAAGTCGAGCAGATCACTAAACCCTTCCCAAACCTGACAAACTTGAACTGAGATGACAACGACAAATATAATCCGCTTGAGGGTGTAGGACCGTTATTCGAGTCTGAGGAACCCTGCACTACCTAAAGAAGAGAACCACTAGAACCCGAGCCGCACATAGAAGACTGGGAGTCAACCAATGAGGAAGATTTCCACATTGCCGCCTTAGGAGATGAGGAAGAACCAAAATCATCCCATCCTCATGAACCCGAAGCAAAGGACTGGCTTTCAATGTCAAGCGAGGAAGAAAACTATTGGAACAGTCTTACTGATATAGAACTTAAAGACCTCTTGAGCACTGATCACCTAGAATGGTTCAAAGAGGACAACCGTTCTCGAGAAAGGACTTTAAATCCTAACGATGACTTCGATTATCAGTATGTGCTCGATAATTGGTGGTGCCCACGTCAATGCCCTTACCTGAAACTACCTTATTGTGGTTGGTGTCGCACTATGATGCTACGATGTCTAAAGTATGTCATGGACAAAATTTGGAAAATCGTTAGTACAGAAGATCATCATGTCAATTTTATAGAAGTCTAAGAAGAACTACAAATCGATGCTCCCCAATTCTAGACACGCCACAACTTCAGATACTCTGGAATTCATTAGAAGAAGAATGGCAACCACCGTCGAGTGATGATGAAGACTACTAGATAGACCTCCCGGCACTTGAATTAGCAGAACAGTTAGCCCAAGGCTTCCAAGGGCAATCGGATGAAGAAGACAACCTCGGCTTCAATGGCGGTAACCTCCTTCCCGAGGACGAAGGCTGGGAATGCCCGTGGGGAGATCCCTGTATCTCTCACCTATATTAGCCACGCTGTCAGGCATGCATACTCGTCATAGCATACTACAAGGTACAAAGTCGAGAACTTACCAGTCCAAAAGAATGTCTCAGACAACCTGAGTAGTAAGAATATCTTCAGTTCGATTCTGAAGATGAGAGTTTAGACGGCGACTACCTCTCCACCCTTTTCGAGGAAGAAGAAGTTTACATGACAGAAGAAGAAGAAAGCACATCGGTTGGGCCGTCGCCATCCTCACTCATAAGGAGGATCACCCCAAATGAGGACTCTAAAAAAAATGACAAATTCTGAACGGGTCCACATCGTCCGATGACTCACATGGATGGCTTCAACAGCCATCCAGCTTTCTCAACTAGAAGAAGCAATCCCGTTGGTTCCTCTTCAGGCAACCAACCCTGTACCATATCTCTTATCGAAGAAAAAAATAGAAAATTCTAAAACCCATAAAAATTTAAAAATAGAAAATCTCAAAAAATTAGAAGACCACAGAAAAGGGAGGGAGCCCTTCATCCCAGACCCATTTAGCAACCAACATGGAGACTTTTCTCTTATGGCTATGAATAGCGGCCACGCCAACGGTCATCATCCTACCTCAACATCGAAGAACCGTGCCTCGACTCTGATCGAAATGGCCCTACCGCCTCTTCCTCACGAAGTCGTCAAGCGTCCCAACGAAGTGACAAGCCCGTAATCATACCTGATGAGGTACTCCATGACTTCGAGAGAAGGATGAATAACCTCGACCTATACCTTACTAAGGATGTCGCGGTTATAAATTGCACCAATGAAGGGTTACCTCCCTCAAAACTAACCCCGCGTGTAGCCATTTTGTAGTGTATGAGCTCACAGATGATGAAGAAGGAGCACTAGCCGTTGAGGAGACACAGGACTTCCAATGGGTCATCAAGCGCTTCGACTAGTAAACTCAAGGTGCTGTGGAACCTATTGAAGAAATCAATTTTAGCGCCGAGGAGAAGCCTAAGAAGCTGCTAATCAGTGCAACACGCAGTCCCAAGGAGCGACAACAAATCATCTAAGTCCTCCAAGATCACCTCAGCTCCTTCACATGGTCCTATGAAGATATGCTTGGTATGGACCCGAGTCTAGTAGAATATCGTTTAGTCTTAGAACCTAATGCAAAGCCTGTCAAGCAAAGACTTCGAAGAATGCACCCGCAGATAGCGCTATAAGTCAAGGAAGAAGTCAACAAGCTACACAAAGCCAAATTCATACGAGTTGTCCTCTACACCAAATGGATTGCAAATATAGTACATGTCGCCAAGAATGACGGCAGAATAAGGGTATGTATCAACTTCCGAAACCTCAATCAGGCATGCCCAAAAGATGACTTCTCGCTCCTTCATATCGACACTCTGGTCGACAATACTGTCAAACATGAGATGTTATTCTTTATGGATGGCTTCTTCGAATACAATCAGATCAAAATAGCAAAATCTGACCAAGAGAAGACTTCCTTCACTACATGATGGGGAACCTATTGCTATGTTGTCATGCCTTTCAGGCTCAAGAACGCAGGGGCCACATATCAACGCACCATGATGGCTATCTTTCATGGCATGATGCATAAGTGCGTGGAAGTCTACATCGATGACATATTAGTGAAGTCTCAAACACGAGCAGGACATGCTGAAGCATTACGACTGGTATTACAGAGATCATAAAAGTATTAGCTAAAGATGAATCAAAAGAAATGTGTGTTCGGAGTGACCTCCGAAAAAATACTGGGATTCATAGTTAGCAAGCGAGGAATCAAGGTCGATACGGTAAAGGTCAAAGCCATTCTCGAGATGTGGCCTCCCAGCAATATCAAGAATTATGAGGTCTTATAGGAAGACTGTAATTCATTAGGAGATTCATCTCCCAGCACTGAGATAGATGCAATCCTTTCTACAGACTACTTAAAGGAGTCGAGTACATATGAGATGACCAGTGTCAGCAAGCCTTCGGCAATATGAAGAAGTACCTCTTCAACCAGCCAATACTATCACTACCTCTATGTGTCGGTAAACGATAAGGCTATGAGAGTAATTCTCAGACAATATGAAGAAGACAGCAAGAGAGAGAAGGCCATTTACTTCCTCAACAGAATAATAGTCAAGTACGAACAAAAATACATGCCAATGGAGAAGACATGCGACACACTAGTGTGAGCCTCGACAAAATTATGGCACTACTTCGAAGCACGCAAGATACTAGTGCTAGCATATATGGACCCTCTAAAGTACATCTTTGAGAAGCCTGCTATATCCGGAAAGATCGCCCGATGGTATATGCTCCTACAAGAGTTCGATATCACTATGTCACGTAAAAGTCCATCAAAGGACAGTCGATCACTGACTACCTCACGATCCTTCCACTCCCTGGTAATGAGCCTATACATGAAGACTTTTCTGATGAAGACCTCCTCTCGATCCACAACGAAGAGCCCAATAAAACTTCATGGACCCTCTACTTTAGCGATGCTCTTAATCATAAAGGAAAAGACATCGAGATAGTCCTACTGAGCCCAGAAGGAGTTTTCATATCGAAAGCCTTTCAACTCGACTTCCCAGTCACCAACAACGTCGTTGAATATGAAGCATTCATCGCCGGACTAGGAGCAACATTACAATTGGGTGTCAAGTAGTTGAAGACAATCGGCAACTCCAAGCTTGTTATATCACAAGTCATCGGCGAATGGAAGACCAAAGAAAGAAGATTGATGGCATACTTGGAAGCAGCTCAGTTTCTGATAAAGAAGTTTGAAAGAATCTCTTTCATGCACATCCCTAGACTAGAGAACGAGCTCGCAGATTCTCTCGCTGCACTAGCCTCAGTCATACAAATACTAGTCGAACAAAACACCAAATCCTTCTTCATCGAGAGATTAACAATGCCAACACATGAAGTCGCCAGGCAAGTGAAACTGGAACTGCCAACTGGACCAAAAGCCGTCATTAATGAAGGGCAACTTACCCTAGGCAACTCGGCGAAGAAAGAAGCTGACTTCGCGACCTTTAGATTTCAGAAATCCCCAATCGACGATGGATAGCCATGGTACTTCGATATATGGACCTTCCTAAAGCATCACCATATCCCTCCTTACACTACGAAGATCGAACGAAAGACAATCCGGAATCGATGCGCAAGATTATGTATCCTGAGCGAGACACTATACAAAGAATCCTCATCAAAGGAGTACTGCTATGGTGTGTCACAACAATCGAAGGACAATATATCATCCGAGAAGCGCATGCCAGTGCATGCGGCGTCTACTATTGTCTACTTTATGCTGGCAGAATTTATTACAAAATGGATGGTTAAAATATAGCATAAAATAAAATGAAATGGAATGGATTTCAGCACAAAGTATAGCCTACAAGCTACAGGGCCTGTTGTAGCAAGTTTTAAATTAAGTAAGAGTTTGTCCCACACAGAAATCGATCTAGAACCTAGAAAGGGTTATTTAGTAGGCCTCCAAATCTATCTATAGATCTGGCAATCCTAAATAAAGGGAGTGTTTTGGGGTGTCACAACTAAAACTAAAACTAAACTAAGAAATAAAATGCAATCCTATACTACAAAAAGGGTTTTAAAGAAGGTTGATGGTGTGGTAAAGTAATAAAAATAAAATGGTGAGAAGTATGCAGCTAAGGTCACATCAGTCATGCAAGTCAGATTTAGAGTTGTCTCTGTAGTAATCCTTCAGATGGCTACAAGCACATCTGCAAGGTAGGGGAATCCAACTCAACCCCTGTGATTTAAATTGGTCTCTTAAGGCTATAATCTGTCCACTTAAATAGTCACAGACTATCCAAGGGAGATGATCAAATCACAAAGATTAAATCAGAAAACTAACCTGATCCAAGAGAATGGATTGATCTTAAGGCTATAGCATGTCCACTTAAATGGTCACAGACTATCCAAGGGATTTCCTCCAGTCAAATGGACCAAATTAGAACATAAACACCATTGCAAACACTATGTTTGCAAGGCTAAAAGCACACGTATTCATAGGAGCAAACAGCTCTTGAAAATCCAGTGGAAACCACATTCATTCATAAGCTGTTTAGGGATCTAGAATCAGCTGGTCATTGCTACAAAAGGCCTGCAATGACTCAGCTCACAAGTCTGCAATCTCTACACAAAATCAGATCTAAAATCTTGGTGATGGAAATGTAAAACGGAGGGTGGCTTGTCTGTCCACTTAAATGGTCACAAGCTATCCCAAGGGTTTTCTAAATCACAGATGGTTGAGATAGAATAAGTAAACTGCTATTGTCACTATTGTTGAAAGGCTACAAGCTCAAACAATAATGGGAGCATCAAATTCAAATTGATTTATGTTAAAAACACAGATAAATAAGGATTCAATCAAACTATGAAAATAGCATTTCATTACATAAAAGAGACTTACAATGGTGCCCTCAAGACAACAACCTGTACAGAGCAAACCAGAACAACTCCCAAAATTTATACAAAACCCCTTGCAAAACTGAAGTAACTACCTAGTTGTTTATGAAAAGGACTTAGCCAGCAAATGTTAAGCTAAGGAGGGAGGCAAAATGAAGAAGATGACCTAATCCTAACCCTAATCTGGCCAAAGCTCTCAGGCAAATTAGGTTGAGGAAAAGATGAAGTTTTTGTTAAAACATTATAGCTTATATACACAAGTCTCTTACTGCCTTGGCCAATAGGAGCACAGAAGAGGAAACCCTAATTTTTTCTTGTAGACGTGGCCCAATGGTGACCCTTAGATGCCTCGAGATGTGTGGAATCAATAAGAACCTCAAGATGTGTGCCCCAGAAGTTGGAAAATTCCCAAAGTGTCCCTATGTATGGACTGAGAAGTGGAGATCTCGAGCTTCGCACGGATGAGAGCTGTATTTTAGCCTCTCACGAAGCTATCATGTGGTTGATATTGTAGTTGAATGAGCGTCACAAGGTCTCTTCTACATTAAGCAGCATAGCTCACGCAGATGGTTCTCTAGATGGCTCGAGTCACGAGGCTCTCGCTAGGTTGCATTTCGTCTGGCCAGGCTATCGCAAGGATGAGTTTGAGCTGCACAAGATTGATCTCCAGGATGGCCTAACTCTCTCGCGTGGCTGGCCCTGTCTTGGAAGCGTGCGAGGTCTTAGCGAGATCCTTACGAAAAAATATTCTGAGCATCTCTCCCCTCTTGAGCTGCGCGAGTTGTGCGCGAGTTCTAAGTCAGTTGTAGTGCACTGCGCGAGAGTTTGGCGAGAGTTGTGCGAGGGGGCTTCTCAGGCCAAATTAAACTATGTGAGAGCCTTGTGAGTTTCCTTTCAATTGTGCAAGACTTCCTCTATGCATAGCTACTGCTATGCATAGATTGCTGCAATAGTCTCCTCTGCATGGGCCCACTCTTCTTTCATCTGTTTGACTTCTAGTGCACACTTGGGCTACCAAAATGATCACCAAGGTGTATACTACCATGGGGTATCCTCTGTTCTTGCATCTGCTTCAAGGCTTGGCTTTAAAAGTCTCTTTGGCCTCCAAATGAGTGGACTGTTGTACTAAGCTGTATTTTTATTACTAACTATAAAACACACTCAAAAGAGGATTATTAAATGGCTCCAAGGAGTAGTAAAGGCTAGGTTAAGAGGTAAAAAATGGTATTTTTTAGTACTTAACACCCACGCTGGCAGACAAAGACTCGCCGGTAAGATCATACGGCACGGCTACTACTGGCCGACAACGACAAGGGATTTCCACCTCTACGTCCAAGCTGCAAACAATGCCAAGAACAAGCAGCGCTCATCAAAGCACCATCAGTTGCATTGAATCTCATAACTTCACCATGGCCATTCTTTATGTGGGCCTTCGATATCATTGGACCCTTCATAGACACAGTCGGGAATACTCACAAGCATGCATTAAAACTCACCGCGACCGAATATAACACTAAATGGGCAGAAGCCGAGTCTTATGTCAGAATTACTGCTTCAACGCTCGTAAAGTTTATTATTCGAAACATCATCACCCGGTTTGTTGTACCCAGGATATTCATCACCGACAATGGACCGCAGTTTATCACAGAAAAGACGAAGAGATTATGTAAGAAATTTGACATCGACCTACTGTTGGGATCCTGCCTTGTGTTCAAAAAGGGGTTTAAAATCAGATAATTAAAGAGTCTATAGGTAGCACACACCAAGGCAGGCTCACACACAGTCCTGCAAGTATTCAGGGCCTGTTGTAGCAAGTTTTGAAAGAAAGTAAGGGTATGTCCACAGGAAAATGTGGCTGAAAATTAGGCAAATCTCCAGATCTGTAGTGGATCTGGCACCCTTCCTAGTGCTAAAATAGTAAAAGAAAGAGGAGAGGTTTAAGGGGTTGTCACTTCTAAGGTAAACTACAAAAACAAGAATGATTGTAGAAATGGATGTTAGGATTCAATCCAGAGTACAGATCTTGCAGTGAAGGAAAATTAAACACAGAAAATGGGGAGAAGCAGCTTGGAGTTTGGTCTTGCTACAATTGGGTTGAGCTGCTAGGGCTACAAAGAGTTTAGAGTACACCAATCCCTCATATGGCCATAGGCACAGCTACAGGGTAGAAGAATCTACTCTAAACTAAAGGCTTGAACTGGTCTTAAGGGTATGATCTGTCCACTTTAATGGTCACAGATCATCCTATCGACTTCCTCCAAATCAAAGGATTAAAGTAGAAGAATCCAATTTAGACCAAAGGTTTGAATTGATCTTAAGGTTATGATCTGTCCACTTTAATGGTCACAGATCATCCTAGGGATTTCCTTCAAATCAAAGGTTTCAATTAGAGCATTATAACAACTGCAAATGTTGTAATTACCAGGCCACAAACACAGGAAATTATAGGAGCATCAAATCTAGGGAGATCAAATGGCATCCAAGAGGTCTACCAGTTAAGTGGGTGAGCTATTCTCATCTACATAAAGCCGATCGAGCACCAAATGAAACCAAAGGAACTATAGATCTAATTACAACAATTAAACCAACATTATATTGAATTAAACTGACCATACAATGAAATGTCCTCAAATTTGCAGTCTGTGCATCATCTAACCCTCAATAACACTCTCAGCTCTCCCTAATTACAAATTCGACCTCAACCTTTGTTGCTCTCAAGAAATTAGCCAACCATAGTTAGGCTAAAGGAAAGAATTAGAGAATTTCGCTACAAGATCTGGTTTCCAGAATTGATCCCCCTTTTTTCGACGGCTTCCTCTCTTCTTATAGCCTTCTCCTTCAGCCTTAGATCTCGTTTTTCCTGCCAATTATAGCTTCCAGAATAATCCTATTATTCTTGCCTTTATTTCCTTTCTAGAAGGTCCTTTAGTTCGTTAGAGTTGGGGGAGAGCACGTGGGTCAGTTAGGATTTCCCAGGGCACTTCTAGAAGCCTCGTGTCGGTCACCAAGGTGCCTCGATTTGCATGCAGTAGGTCACCAACTCGCCGCGTGTGCACAGCAGCTTTTTTGGGAAGTGTTTAGATCGATTTCGATAGGTTGAAGAGGCTTTCGATAGGTTGAAATCGAGTACTTTGGTCCTTTTGCTAGGATTCAGGATCCTATCGAAAGGTTTCGATAGGTTGAATCCTGCCATTAGAGCTTCAGCTTCTGCAGCCTTCATTTGATGCTTTCGATAGGTTGAAGGATCCTTTCGACAGGTTGAGCTCTTTTGCAATTGATTTCGATAGGTCCTCAGACTTTTTGATAGGTTATGTTCAAGCTTAGGCAACCATTCGATAGGATGCTCCCTTGTTGTTTCTGACTGCACGATAGGTTCTAGATCCTGTCGAATTCTCCCCATCTTCACGATTTTTTCCTTTTTCAGCCTTCAGATCCTATCGATAGGTTACAATAACCTATTAACAAGTTATTTTTAGCCTGTCTTTCCTTTTTTCAATACTGCTTTGCTGTTTGCCCCAAGTGGGCATTGGTGTGAGGCCCTTCTGTGTGCCATAGTTAGGTTAGAGTTGTGGTGAGAGATGGACCTTCTTGTGGAGCACTTTAGGGTAGATTTCTGTACTATGACTGCTTATTACTGCTATCTACAAAACGTGTTCAACAAGCACTTATTAGTCTATTCACAGGTCTATCAAAGGTCAGGTTAAAGGGTGAAAAATGACATTTTTCACTGCTTAACACACCCCCAAACCTAAGCTTTGCTAGTCCCTGAGCAAAGGAAAGATAAAGAAAACTTAAATGCCACTTTTGTAGGGAGCACAGATGCATTTAGCATATGCATCAATCCTTTTAAACCCCTAGGTGATCCCTAGTGGAGGAGTGAAGTGTCCTGAGGGTTTTCAGTGAAGGTACCCACAAACTTCTCCAATAAAAGGAGTTAATACTCATGCAGCATGTTAAAACAAAGATTCAGTAAATAATAAATTCCACACCATTTCCATTCAATTTTAGAGGGCTTTTAGCAGAAAAATCATCAGTTTAAAACCTAAAATTCTGTTGTAATTCCTTTATTATCAATCAGTTCATATCAAGGCATTGTGTCAGAAAATTGATGCAGAGCTCACTTTTAATTTGAGAATTATGTTTTGATAATACCCCAAACAAATTCAATTTTAGACCCAAGTCTTATCGGGGCTGTCACTCATAATAAAAATAGAAGGGTGCATCATTTCACACAACTCAAGAACAGTTGCAACCCTCAAATAGGACTGCAAGCATGAGCATAGGCATTGCTCTGACTTCTGAAATTATCTAACTCTTTTCACCATAGATTAAGCAAATCCTCATCTCCACATGGTAGCTCAATCCATTTCAGATCAGTAAGGTCTTTTTATTGGGTTGTAATGTGGCTTATGGGTGAAATTTGTAAAAGAATAAAGGGTATAATAGGATTCAAATTTGAGAAATCAATAAAAGTGAGGAGGTGACATGTACACCTTTATTTCAGCAAATCTTCATTTTCTTTTTGAATTTGCAAACTTGAAGTGATTAGCTTCATCAGCTTCTTATCTCCTTGTAGATTTTCAAATGAAGTGACTTCTCTTTCTTTTTTTAAGCTGGAATGCCACAACACCACCAAATGTGCTTTCCTCTTACTCCACCAAATTTTAAACCTTGCTCCTCTAACCTCACTTCTCCTTCTATTTTCTGGTTTCTCAGATTGAGGGTGAACTGAAACAGGTCAAGGGGTTTTGGGTTCAAATTTTTTGGTTTTCATCAAAGAAAACTAGGATTTTTAGGGCTCAAATGGTGTGTATCAAGGGCAGTTCACAGGTGGGACATTTTAAGCTCAAACTATCCAAGGGATGGCCTGACTTCATGTCTCCAATGTCATGAATGCTGTCAGTTGTTTCAACTTTGATTTGCCTAACTTCTAGTGATTAAAATTAGATCCCATCAGTCCTTAGAGCAGAAATTGCCAAGACACTCTTCAAAGAAAAAAAAAAAAAAAATTTCAGGCCCAAATCTCATTGGATATGACCTTCCATCAAATTACTGGGGTTCAGGTGGTTCGGTCTTCTGCCTCTTCTTCTTTCTCTTTTCTTCTTTCTTCTCCTCCTTAGCGAGGATTCGCTGCACTTCTTCATACTCATCCCATAAAAATTGAAAGGGGTCAGGCTCGACTGGTGGTGGGGGTGGTGGCCAGACGGGGTAGAACTTGGTTGGGAAGTCTTTGGGTTTTGCGTCTGCCATGATTGGGGTTATGGAAGGGCTGAAGAGGTCATGAGGGAATGGATGTGAAAGGACTAGACAAGACTGATATTTAAAGCGCGGCCGGTGGAATATGAATCGGTATAATAAATTATTCACATTCTTCCAAGCTTAATTGTTGAAAATGAAAGTGGGAATAAATGGAGCGGTGGTTGTTGTATGGGAAATAGAACACGGACTGCATGTTGGGCTATTTTTAGCGATGGTGGTTAAGTCAAGGAAGTATGTGCAATGAATGCGGAGTCCCCGATTTGTGGATAAGGATGAAAATGCGCGCCGACATGGTTGGCTCTATAATAGCAACAAATGAGGAAGAGAGAGCTAGGGTTTGTAGTAGGTGTTGAATGGAGGAGACTGACCTAACGATAGGTTTATAAAGGATGAAAAACGAGTTCGATAGGATGAGCTGAGTGATTTCGATAGGATGAATTGAATGATTTCGATAGGTCAAAGTGTCCTGTCAAACGCTATAGAAGTACAGCATGCAGATGGAATACTTCGATAGGTCAATCCTTCCTATCGCTAGGTTCATGAAGTGCCTGATTCATCCTTTCAATAGGTTTCCAATAAGTATCCAGATCCTATCGAAAGCGTCTGTATGACCTTTTGAACTTATCAAAAAGTTGTTTTCACCTATCGACAAGTCTCATTGCCTATCGAAATCCTCATATAACCTATTGAAATCCTCAAATGACTTATCGACATGTCCAAAATGTCCATTAAAACGGTATTTTCGTGTAGTGCTTAGCCTCGGCACTCAGCAAACTCTTTTATTGTGCTTCCATTCAATATGGTTTCATTATTTACACATTCCCATGGTCCCTAGATTATTGGCAAGATGGAGATGATGACCTAATCCTAGCAATCTTATTGTAAATGAATGCAACATAACAAGACTGAACAAAATCAAACTATAGTACATATGATACATACTGAAATCATGTATAACTTGGGGGGTCCTGAAGATCAATGGTCTCCTCAAGCGCACAGATTTTTTCAACACAGATTTTTAACCTTTGGCCATTGACTTTCATAACCCTACCATCACTAGGATCCTTGATTTCTACAGCTCCTGATGGGAAAACATGTAAGACTGTGTAAGGCCCATCCCATCTAGACTACAATTTGCCTGGAAAGAGTTTCAATCTTGAATTGAATAATCATACCTTGGCACCTATTTTGAATTCTTTCCGCAGCAGGTGATTGTCATGAAAGGCCTTGGTTTTGTCCTTGTAAATCCTTGCATTTGAATATGCTTCTATCCTCAACTCCTCAAGTTCAGCTATTTGCAATTTCCTATTCACACCAGCAGCGATTAAGTCAGGATTTAATATTTTAATGGCCCAATATGCTCTATGTTCCAACTCAACAGGCAAATGACATGCCTTGCCATACACTAACCTGAATGGGGACATCCCTATGGGGGTCTTATAGGCAATCCTATAAGCCCACAAGACATCTGGCAATTTTATGGACCAATCCCTCCTATCAGATTGCACAGTCTTCTCTAGGATGTGTTTGATTTCTCTATTGAAAATCTCTACTTGCCCACTAGTTTGTGGGTGGTAGGGAGTAGCAACTCTGTGGGTTACAGAGTATTTTTCTAACAGTTTTTCAAAAATTTTGTTGCAAAAATGGCTGCCTCCGTCACTAATAATAGCTTTGGGGGTGCCAAACCTAGAGAAGATGTTTCCTTTTAAAAAAACTTAATGACAACCTTGTGGTCATTTGTTCTTGTAGCTATGGCCTCTACCCATTTGGACACATAGTCCACAGCTACAAGAATGAAATTATATCCATAGGAGGGGGGAAAAGGTCCCATAAAATCAATTCCCCATATGTCAAATAATTCAACAATAAGTACAGGTTGCAGGGGCATGGAGTTTCTCTTTGTAATACTTCCCATTTGCTGGCATTTAGAGCAGGCTTTGCAGTGTTGTATGACATCCCTGAACAGAGTAGGCCAATAGAAACCAGATTGGAGCACCTTTGCAGCAGTCTTGTTGCCACTGAAATGGCCCCCACACGCCTATTCATGACACATGGTTAGAATATTTTCGAACTCAGTTTCAGGTATACATCTTCTTATCACTTGGTCTGCACAATACTTAAAGAGATCAGGATCCTCCCACATGTAATATCGAATCTGTGAAAAGAATAGACTTCGATCATCCGTACTCCAATGTGGGGGTATCCTTCCCACAGCTAGATAGTTTACTATATTGGCAAACCAGGGCACACTTATCTCCACAACAAAAAGCTGCTCATCTGGGAAGGAGTCATTGATGGGCAAGAGCTCTATTCCAGCATCTGGAATCCTTGGTAAGTGGTCTGCAACTATATTTTCATCCCCCCTCTTGTCTTTGATTTCCAAATTGAATTCCTACAAAAGAAGAATCCATCTAATTAGTCTAGATTTGGCCTCCTTCTTAGATAAGAGGTATTTTTAAGGCTGAATGGTCAGTGAATACAGTGATCTTGGATCCCAACACATATGATCTGAACTTTTCTAAAGCAAATACAATGGCTAGCAGCACTTTTTCAGTCGTGGTGTAATTCAATTGTGCATCAACCATAGCATAAGCCACCACACATGGTGCTTTGTCTCTCCTTTGTCCCAGCACTGCACCGATGGCAAAGTCTGATGCATCACACATCAGCTCAAATGACAGCGAAAAATTAGGAGCTTGTAATATAGGAGCAGTAGTCAAACAGGTTTTTAGAAGTTTAAAAGCAGCCAGGCATTCATCATTGAACTCAAATGGAACCTCTTGGCATAGCAAGTGGC
This sequence comes from Chloranthus sessilifolius, assembly GCA_021018995.1. Classification (NCBI taxonomy): domain Eukaryota; kingdom Viridiplantae; phylum Streptophyta; class Magnoliopsida; order Chloranthales; family Chloranthaceae; genus Chloranthus; species Chloranthus sessilifolius. The sequence goes on along the minus strand of CM037585.1, from coordinate 90,624,889 downwards.
AAAGAGGCTTGGAAATTTTACTGAAGTCTTTGATGAACCTCCTGTAGAAACCAGCATGGACTAAGAATGACCTGACTTGTTTGACGGTTTTGAGAGGGGGAAAATGTGCTATTAGATCAATTTTAGCTTGATTAACCTCTATTCCTCTTTGGGAAACAACATGTCCTAGGACAATTCCTTGAGTCACCATGAAATGACTCTTTTCCCAACTCAAAACTAGGTTGGTCTCCTCACACTTTTGCAGCACAAGGCTGACATGGTGCTGGCATTGGCTAAAATCATCTCCAAAAATAGAGAAATCATCCATAAAAATTTCTAAAAACTTGTCAATCATGTCAGAAAAGATAGAATACATGCATCTTTGAAAAGTGGCAAGTACATTACATAGTCCAAATGGCATCCTTCTGTACACAAAGGTTCCAAATTGACAAGTGAATGTGGTTTTTTCTTGATCCTGAGGGTAAACAGGAATCTGGTTGTATCCTGAATAACCATCAAGAAAATAGTAAAAAGCCTTACCTGCTAACTTATCTAAGATTTGGTCTATAAAGGGAAATGGAAAGTGATCTTTTTTGGTTTTCTCATTAAGCTTGCGATAGTCTATGCATGCCCTCCAACCAGTCGTCTGTCTAGTTGGAATCATCTCACCTGAGTCTGCTTGAACGATTTTGATCCCAGATTTCTTGGGCACCACCTGGGTAGGTGCCACCCATTGAGAATCTAAGATGGGGTAAATGACCCCAACATCAAGGAGTTTAACTACTTCCTTCATTACAACTTCCTATATGTGTGGGTTGAGCTTCCTTTACATCTCTCTAGAAGGTTTAAAACCTTCTTCAAGATGGATTTTGTGCATGCGCACTGCTGGATTTATCCCTCCCAAATTTGTAATAGTCTATCCTATTACTCTCTTATGCCTTTTTAGCACACAAAGTAATTTTTCTTCCTGCTCAAGAGTGAGGGAAGAAGAAATTATCACTGACAGTTTGTGATTGACCCCTAAAAAGGCATATTTCAAAGATTTTGGGAGTTGCTTTAACTCCACATCTGGGGAACTGATGTGTGAAGGCAATAGGGGTGCCTTGGAGGGTGGTGGAAGCGGTAGCAAAGTAGGGCTCCATGGGTGCTACTTTACTGACTTTGCTTCAGAGTTTACACTTTTCACTTGCTCAAGGTCAGAGGTGGAGGCTTTCTCTTCAACTGTTTCATTTCATATTTCCTCAAAAACATTAAACCAATCATTACCATGCAGCAACTGAGTTAGATTTTCCTACACAACCTCATCCAGCACATCAATAGAAAAACAATCCTCATTCTCTAAGTGGAGCTGATGAGCTACAGTGTACACGTTAACTTGACTTTCATGTTACCAAAAGATGCCTCCATGACCCCTAATCGACATTGTATACAAGCATTAGCAGTGGCCAAAAAGGGCCTGCCTAAGATCACAGGTATGGAAGTAGCACACTTGTTAGGCTCCATGTCCAACACCAAAAAATCAACAGGATAAAAGAATTTGTCAACCCCAACCAAGACATCTTCAATGATCCCCACAGACTTCCTTTTAGATCTATCAGCTAGTTGCAAGACCACATGTGTGGGCTTCAACTCTCCTAAGCCTAGCTTCTCATATAATGAATATGGAAGTAAATTCACACTAGCTCCCAGATCTAACAAAGCCTTTTCAATGGTATGATCCCCAATGATGTAGGGGATAGTGGGGACTCCAGGGTCTTGGAGTTTTGTTAGGGTTGTAATAGTCAAGATTTATTTTATTTTTTCTGCTGAAAAGACTTTCTTGGACAAATGTATCCTTAATTATCTTTTGTGGGTGCAAAGGACTTTCAAAAACTTGGCATAGGCTGAAACCTGCTTGATTGCATCAAGTAGAGGCAGGTTGATCTTCACTTGCTTAAAAGTTTCCATCATTTCCTCTATTTTGGCATGCCCTTTATCAAATGGGGAAGGTTCTTGCATTGCCCTAGGAAATGGAAAATGTGGGACTGCTCCCCCATTTGCAGCCTTAGCCAACTCATCATCTTTCTTTTTGAATTTTTTATTTTCTTGAAAATTATCACTATCCTTCTTATTCAACATGGGTTGCTCCTATTATTCCTTTTCTATGACCACCTCTTTTTCTTTTTCTGAATTTCTCAAGGGCCCACAGCCTATTTGATTGTCTACCAACCTTCCACTTCTTAATGTGGTGACAGATTTGGCTTTCTCATGGGAAGAGGACACTTCACCTACCACATATTGTCTCCTTGGGTTGTCCATGGGTTGGCTAGGCAGCCTCCCTTCCTCTCTCTTGGTTAAAGCATTAGATAGCTGACCAAGATGTTCTTCTATCTTTTTAATGCTTTGCCTATGAGAGTGCATAGTTTGAGACAAGGGTCCTAAGTTCTGTAATGAAGCCAGAACTTGTTCCTAAAAAAAAAGGGATCTAGCAGCTGGAGGGGGTGCAGATTGCTGCACAGGCTGAGCCATAGGCTGTTGATATTGAGGCCTTGGGAAGTAATTCTGGTGGTATGGCTGAGCATTTTTGTAAGGCATAGGCTGTTCTGGCTGCTACTGCTGGTTTTGAAAACCATCTTATCTCCACCTCAAGTTGGGGTGGTTTTTCCATTGGTAACCAGTAGTAGGTTGTTACCCAAAAGACTAGGTGGCAGCCATATGTTCCATCACAAAGTCTGGAAATTGGACAGCTGAGGGGCATTCCTCAAGGGAGTGAGTGGGAGACTGGCATATAACACATGCCTCCTCCACTTTAGCAACCATCGGTAACTGCATTGCTCCCATGAGCTTATCAAATTTCTGGGTCAAACTGTCCACTTTCCTTTCCAAATCATTATGCCCATTTACCTCATACATCTTCCCTCTTGTGGTATTTTCTTTCACCATTCTAGGAAAGTCCAAATCTCTGGACAATGTCTCTGTCTGTATGGAGTTCTCACTGATAATGTCAAACAACTCCCAAGCCTCCTCAGCAGTTTTGTGGAGGTAAGTACCACCACAAGAGGCATCAACCATATCCCTACTTTTAGAGTCAATCCCTTGATAGAAACTTTGAACAAGTTTCCATTCAGGGATTTGATGATGGCGACATTTCTTCAGGAGTTCTTTGAATCTCTCCCAAGCTTGGTAAAAATCCTCAATTGGATCTTGAGAAAATGAGATAATGCCCTTCCTCAACTGGCTTGTCTTGGACATGGGGAAAAACTTGACCAAAAACTGACATTGAAGATCACTCTAAGACTGAATACTGTTGGGTGGGAGCATTGACAACCAAGTCCTGGACCTATCCTTTAGTGAAAAAGGAAAGAGTCTCATCCTGGTTCCTTCCTCCCCCAAACCTACAATATTAAAGTTAGTGCACAGTCCTAAAAATTTGTCAATGTGTTTATATGGGTCTTCTTTGGTCAGGCCATGGAATGAGGGTAGCATTTGAATTATGGAATACTTGATCTCATAGTTCCCTTGAACAGCAGGGAATTGAATACAGAAGGGGGAATTGTAAACCCCTGGTGCATTGAATTCCTTCAAGGTTCTAGGTTGCTGTTGCTCACCCATTTCAGCAAATCCAAACCAGCAGATGTGGGTGAAATTTGTTTAGTCGTAAGGAGTCTTTCAACCTATGGATTTAATGGAATGATCTGAGGATTGAGAATTCTCCTTTCAAACATACACCACTCACAATCCTAATGCACACACAATACAAAGCCAATTTAACACAACAATCAGGAATCAACACAATGAATTCACAAATCTAGAAATCCTCATATCAGAAAAATGAAAGGAGTAGAGGAATGCAAGCTTTAACACAGCCTCTAGCACAATGCTCCTCCTTAGACAGAGCTTTCAATCTGTTAAAAATTATAAAAACTACTCCAAAACAACAGAAATTGTTAACAGCAGTTGGTGAAAAACTAAACAATCTATTACAAATTTACAATCTATACTAAAACAAACTTAGATCTACCAATTTTAAGTACACAGTTCCTGCCTTGTGTTCAAAAAGGGGTTTAAAATCAAACAATTAAAGAGTCTATAGGTAGCACACACCAAGGTAGGCTCACACACAGTCCTACAAGTATTCAGGGCCTGTTGTAGCAAGTTTTGAAAGAAAGTAAATAAGGGTATATCCAAAGGGAAATGTGGCTGAAAATTAGGCAAATCTCCATATCTGTAGTGGATCTAGCACCCTTCTTAGTGCTAAAACAGTAAAAGAAAAAGGAGAGGTTTAAGGAGTTACCACTTCTAAAGTAAACTACAAAAATAAGTAAGATTGCATAAATGGATGTTAGGATTCAATCCATAGTACAAATCTTGCAGTGAAGGGGAATTAAACACAGAAAATGGGGAGAAGCAGCTTGGAGTTTGATCTTGCTACAATTAGGTTGAGCTGCTAGGGTTACAGAGAGTTTAGAGTACACCAATCACTCATCTGGCCATAGGCACAGCTACAGGGTAGAAGAATTCACTCTAAACTAAAGGCTTGAACTGGTCTTAAGGGTATGATTTGTCCACTTTAATGATCACAAATCATCCTATAGACTTCCTCCAAATCAAAGGATTAAAGTAGACGAATCTAAGTTAGATCAATGGTTAGAATTGATCTTAAGGCTATGATCTATCCACTTTAATGATCACAGATTATCCTAGGGATTTCCTTCAAATCAAAGGTTTCAATTAGAGCATTATAATCACTGCAAATGCTGCAAGTACCAGGCCACAGACACTGGAAATTGTAGGAGCATCAGATCTAGGGAGATCAAATGGCATCCAAGAGGTCTACCAATTAAGTGGGTAAGCTATTCTCATCTACATAAAGCTGATCGAGCACCAAATGAAACCAAATGAACTATAGATCTAATTACAACAATTAAACAAACATTATATTGAATATATTGACCATACAATGAAATATCCTCAGATTTGCAGTCTATGCATCATCTAACCCTCAATAACACTCTAAGCTCTCCCTAATTACAAATTTGACCTCACCCTTTACTGCTCTCAAGAAATTAGCCAACCATAGTTAGGCTAAAGGAAGGAATTAGAGAATTTTGCTACAAGCTATGGTTTCCAGAATTGATCCTCCTTTTTTCGACGGCTTCCTCTCTTCTTATAGCCTTCTCCTTCAACCTCAGATCTCATTTTTCCCGCCAATTACAGCTTCCAGAATAATCCTGTTATTCTCACCTTTATTCCCTTTCTAGAAGGCTCTTTAGTTCGCTAGAGTTGGGGGAGAGCATGTGAGTCGGTTAGGATTTCCCAGGGCACTTCTAGAAGCCTCGCGCCGGTCACCAAGGTGCCTCGATTTGCATGCAGTAGGTCACCAACTCACCGCATGTGCACAGTAGCTTTTCTGGGAAGTGTTTAGATCGATTCGCTAGGTTGAAGAGGCTTTCGATAGGTTGAAATCGAGTACTTTGGTCCTTTCGCTAGGATTCAGGATCCTATCGAATGGTTCCGATAGGTTGAATCCTGCCATTAGAGCTTCAGCATCTGCAGCCTTCGTTTGATGCTTTCGATAGGTTGAAGGATCCTTTCGACAGGTTGAGCTCTTGTGCAATTGATTTTGATAGGTCCTCAGACTTTTCGATAGGTTCTGTTCAAGCTTACGTAACAATTCGATAGGATGCTCCCTTGTTGTTTCCGACTGCACGATAGGTTCTGGATCCTGTCGAATTCTCCCCATCTTCACAATTTTTTCCTTTTTCAGCCTTCAGATCCTATCAACAAGTTATTTTCAGCCTGTCTTTCCTTTTTTCAATGCAGCTTTGCTGTTGTTGCCTGCCCCAAGTGGGCATTAGTGTGAGGCCCTTCTGTGTGCCATAGTTAGGTTAGAGTTGTGGTGAGAGATGGACCTTCTTGTGGAGAACTTTAGGGTAGATTTCTGTACTATGACTGCTTATTACTGCTATCTACAAAACATGCTCAACAAGCACTTATTAGTCTATTCACAGGTCTATCGGTTAGGAAGGGTGAAAAATGGCATTTTTCACTGCTTAACACCTACATCACTCGTCACCATTCTATCCCCAGGGAAATGGAAAAGCGAAGGCCACGAACAAAACTCTTATCCAAATTTTAAAATGAACTGTGGAGATGAGCAATGGAGTTGATTGGCCTAAACAATTACCATAAGCATTCTAGGCCTATAGAACTTCTATTCGCCTGGCCTTACCTCCTTGCATATGGGATGGAAGCAGTCATGCCCTACGAAATACAAGTACCATCCCTACGTATCTAACTTGATGATAAGCTATCTCAAGGCGAAAGGAGAATTGCTCTGCTCGCTGAATTAGAATAACTCGATGAGATGCGTCTAAAGGCAGTCGATCGTGCTCAAGTATACCAGAGGAGAATGGTCAGAGCCTACGATAAGAAAGTTCTCGAGTGAACCTTCAAAATTGGAGAATTAGTCTGGAAGAAAATCATGCCTTCCAGACATGCCCATCCAAAGGGAAAACTGAAATTGAACTGGGAGAGCCCATATGTTATAGCAGTCGCATACCCAGGGAACGCATACAAGCTAGTGAACCAGGATGGGGAAGAACTCCCTAGCCCTGGAACACTATGTACCTCAGGAAATACTACCCTTAGCATCGTGATCATCGTATCCCATAGTCAGATACCTACATCTACCACCCCTGTAGTCATAGAGACTCATTCATTAGACGTACGCCTTCATATCTCACGATATCCTCGAAGGCTTTCGACTCACTGCCCACCTTCTCATTCAGGTGATTTGATCAAAAAGACTAGTGGAATACCAAACCTCTTCCAAAAGTATAAGTAACACCCTATTCTCACCCCTTTCCCCCCGCCATTGGAGGAGATGTTAGAGCATAAAAAATGAAGATGTTAGGCTCAATCAAAACTCATCATTCTTGCATCAGAAGGTTGCTTTTACGAAAATATATATACACATACATAACTGAGAGAGAGCAATACAACGGGTGAACAAGTCAATGAGCCCAAGGAAGCATAAGCAAATCCTGAGGACATTCCAGGTAACCTTACTAGGAAAGTATAAGCAAGTTGAGAGGGTATCTCTGGTGTCCCGATACTACTAGATATCATTGTAAGGTGGCGAGAGGGGGACAAACTCCTGCTAATCATAGAATGTGAGATTTTGATGGTACTGAAATATGACGGAGAGCTCGATCATGGCACCCCATACCACCTAAGGAAAAGATTGTTACCTATCCCTTTTAGAAATTGTCAAGTACAAGCTAATCCCTCAAATCAATAAACCTTACCTCTTCTTCACCCCTTTACTTCTCTTTCGGACAATGAGTCAAAACCCTCCTAAGATATCCCCATAAACGAAATCGAAAACTCGTGAATGACGATTGATGCAACCACTTACTCTCTACCGCACATCCCTAATACTGGCTATGGGATAAGATAATCATTGCCCAAGGTAGAACCCCAATATACGACTAATATGGTTAAACGACCTCCCCTAGTTCGGCGATAGTATCAAGGAATTTTCTTGACACTAACTCATCAAACACATATGGCTTCTCCTAGGCCCAAGTGCTCACAAAAATCAAAAAAGCTCCATCGCACCTCGACACTGGGGCATTTTGGAAAAAGAGTCAGCTTGAGACCCCTGCTTGTTCACGAACGGGTGCACAATAATGAAGTCATCACCTCGGGAAGACTGCTGAAGATACCACACTGCCCATTCCATAAGGCTCCTACGCTGGGGCATTTATTTTTGTTATTTGCTTTCCTTGTTGCATTATTTTCCTTTTCTTGTAAAAAAAAGGATATAATGATCCATCCCTTTCTACCGGACCCCGGTCTGAGATACTCCCCCCCCCGGTTGACAATCAGCAAGGGGGAAAATAAAATTACTAATAATTTTATCCTCATGTGAAGATATATAGCAACCTTCAACTACTGCTGGGCCAACTCAAGGAGCATCCAAGTCCCAATAATAGGAGACAGCACCAGAGCTAATAGCTAAACTATGGGAGGTAAAACAAAGAGCGAAACCAGGTACATCTAAACCAAAAGAGATCCTTTATATATATATATATATATATATATATATATATACTTATCAAAAAATTTCTTTACACCTGTCACCGGGGATATACCCCCTGTATATACAAGAAAAGAAAAAAGATCTACATACACCTACCCCTACTCCCTCCTCTGCCTCTGCGAGGGACTCTCACCACCCTCTCCAGCATCATCGACCAGAGGACCAGGAGCCTGGTCCACCGAAGCCTTAGTCGAAGCCTAGGGCATGGATGGAAGCCTCCTAGAAGAGGAAGGTCTAGCAATAAAATCTCCCTCACTCTCCTGGCTCGAGAATCCCTCGCACTCTCCCCCCAACTCTTGCCAACTCGTACTGTAGAAGCTCGATCGTCGCTTGCATCTCAGCATGAGCTACGGCTCGAGCACTCTCCAACTCAGCCATCCAAGTCCTCCACTCGACCAACAAGTCTACTATCACCTCCTAAAGATGACAATCGGTGAAGTCGGACAAAATCTCCTAGATCTCTTGACGGGCCAGGCATGTTGCGTCTTCAAAGATGACCGCTCTAGCTCGCGCACCTACATACAAGCATGAAGATAAGACGAGAAAAGTACATATATAACGAAGCCAAGAGTAATGAAGATATACCAGCTCAGCACGCTCCTGAAGAAGGTGCTCGACTATCGCAGCAGTCATCGGATCAGTAGCTGGTGCCGGAGGAACCTCGGACATGGATGGCTACAACACAAATCAACGAACACATCAGATGATGCTACAGCTAAAAATCGAAAATAAAAATGCAACTATGCCAACCATACCTGAGTAGGAATGGGAGTAGACTCCTGAGGAGGAGACTCGGGAGCAGAGTAAGGAACCGCTTGCACAAGAAAAGAACAAACAAACACATAACTTGTCAGATAAAATGAAATAAAAACAAACCAAATACATACATAAACTAATATACTATACCTGACTCTCAGGGCGTAAAGAGGCAGATGTCACCTCCCTCGTCTGGAGGTCCTCAGCAACCTGATGCTGGAAACATACAACACCATATTAGCAAACCATTAGATGAACTAAGTAGAACAACAACCCAAAAAATAAAAGAAACTCACCCAGTGCTCCAGCTCAGCCCGAAGCTGAGCTATCATGGGATCCTCCCGACTCGACGAAGCAGCCGAAGAAGGATCAAATGCTGGAGCGGATACCCCAGCACCCGATAGCTCTGACCTCTGCAAACATGACACATAACAAATGCATCAGGAACGATAAAATAAATTATGCTAATGATTAATAAAACCAAATCAATGTAAACACTTACCAGTCGGTCGATCTCAGAACATAGGCTGGCCTCTACCTCTCGACCAGCCTGCTGCTGACCTCGTAGCAGCTCGATCATCGCCTCCTGACTGGAGACCTCACCCTCTCTCTCGATCTGGCAAACGAAAATGGAACAAAATAGAAAAACCATATTAGAATGACTAGATGCCAAACGAACATACCTTAAGACCTAAAACCGATAAACAACTCACCAGGGAACATCGGGTCTCTACCAGCTAAGCCCTTAGCTCGTCCTCTGTAGCCCCAGCCTAGAAGACTAAGGTCTTCAGGGAGAGCAGCATCTCCTCATTAGGATAAGGAGTGCACCCCGTCTGCTCCATCTCCCTATGGAGGGCGTCCAACGCTTCGCAAATGCCCGCATCTAGATGGCCCTACTCTAATGCAGCCAACCTCTCCCTCAATGCCAAAGCCGACTCAGGACTGCTGACTGCAAAAGAACCACTCCCGTGAAAGGGACGTGTGAAGATTCGGCCACCGCCAAGCTCCTAGAACCATCTCATAAACTCTCGAGTGTCCACCTCATGGCGTGCCCCTGTCCCCCTCGGCTCTAAAATCATTAAGTTGAGCCCTCATCCTCGATGCAAAGTCCTGACTAGGGGGACCAGTCATCCTCTTCGCCACCCGGTGGTGAATCTCTAAGGGGACTCCCTAAGGGAGTCCCAGCCGTCGAACTACACGAGAAAGAATGATATGCTCCACCTTCTCAAAACACTGGACCCAGATGTCCACATCGAAGAAGGGTCGGCCAGACTGTATCGCTGGCTGCTCGGCATCCTCCCCAACTGCATAGGGCCTCCAAATCACCTATAGCTAGAAATAAATAAACAATCATCAATAAATTCAAAACCTGAAAAAACTAGAGACATTAAAAACATAGATAGCACATACCTGCCTACATGCATGTCCTCGAAAAGACCTTGCACAGTCTGCAAGTCTGAAGACTGGCAACGGCACCCCAATGCCCTCCGCCACACGTGCATCCGTAGAAACGTAAAAGTGATCTCCGCTGGGACTCAGGTGTAGACACCCCCATTTTACCTTCTCGGGATATATTTTTTGTTTGATCAACCTTTAACCTTCCTTTTAACCCTGATATGGGAACCATGCACTGAAACAATAGTACATGGCTGAACACAGGCTGAAACAATAGCTTTGTGGCTCAGATCCTGACATAGGGAGGCTATATACTGAAACGATAGTATATAGTTGAAATGCAGACTAAAACAATAGTCTTGCATTTCATTCTAGAGACCAGACCCAAACAACCCTGAATTAAGCGCCTGAAACCCCGCGTGTAGTTCGATTGCACGCTATACCACAATCGTGCAATCAGTCCCCCTTTCAGACCAAGCTTCCTTTCCTAGACCTATTCAAGACTCGATCATGCACCTAAAATCTAACGTGCAATCAGATTCGGTGCCACAAAACTAGCACACAATTGGCCTACGCCCGACCTGGTCTCATTACCCTTAACCCTTAAGTTCCTTTGATTAAGCGCTTATGACTAAACGCTTAATCAGATTGCGTACTTGCCATTACGCACGCAATTAGCTCTAATTTTGTTAGGACTGGAAAACTCACTGAACAAGTCAACCGGTCGCTCACTAAGTCGGTGACCGACTCAATTAAGCACCAGGAAACTGACACGTAATTCAATTAAATGCCTAAAATAGGGCGCGTAATTGAAGGAAAACCTATAAAAGCTTTTTTCTTGAAGAGAGAGAAGAGGCTGGCAATTTTTCGAGAGAGAAAGGATTTTTTTGGGATTCCGAAACCAGAGAACTCCGACAATCAACCCATAGAGCATCTTAACCATGGTTTCAAGATTTAAGATTCTAACTTTCGAGATTTCTCTTCGCAGCCCTGACCCTAGGTAAGGATTTAATCTTTTAATTCACAACCATAGCTTCTAATCTCTAGATCTAGGAATTCTATTAATTTTTATTTTCAGTTTTAGACCGTAGCACCCCTGTTCGGACCGAAATTCTATATATCTAGTTCTAGTTCTCTGTTTCTAGAACCAATCCCTAATCTAACAGTTCGATATACCGATCTTAGACTTTAATTCAGTTCAAAAATCTTGATTTGCAGTCCTATCGTTAAGCTCTGGTTCTAATCCTTCGATTCAGAACCAATCCTTAATCATATGGCTTGACTTCTTGATTTCAGACCCGAATTCAGTCTTAAAAATTTAGTCTTAATTTTAGTTTCTTATTTTAATATTTCTAAAAAAATTCTAGGTATAGTTTCAGTCTTATAATTCAAGTTTTATAATTTAATTCATAATTATCATTCTGAAATCAACTCAGAAAAGTTCAAAACGCTATTCTACGGTCCAAAATTTTAGTTTATTTTCAACTTCGACCACCCGATTTGCCCAAGGGAGCTTATGGAGGGTACTCAGGAATGAGGCCAATCCTCCTTAGTATAGCGGGCCCACACCCCCCCTTTTTTTTAGGAATTTCAGAATTAATTAATTGCTTTGGTTTTATACTTTTAATACGATTGATTAGTAGGTTTATTTTAGCATGCTTAATTAATTCAGTGTGTTAAATCTTTGTAGGACTGATTAATCTCTTTAGATCTGAATTTAATCGATCAATTCCTTGCTTTAATTACAATTAAATGGGATTAAATTTGTTGCTTCAATTAGATTCTTTAGCATAGTCAATTCATTGCTTCAATTAGAGATTTTTACAAAATTAGTTTATTTATCTTAATCAGATTTGGTAAAAATTAGTTTATTCGTCTTAATTAGATGTTATTAGCATTAATTCCTTTGCTTAAATCAGAGTTTCAGTAAAATTAGTCTTTTATTTCAGTTAGAATTCTAATAGGACTGCTATAATTGCTTCAATTAAAATTTTAATAGAAGTGTTATACCTTATTCAATCAGAATTCTAGTACACCTGATATGCCTAAACAAATTAAAGTCTCACCAGAACTATTATACATGCACTCCTTGTACCAATAGGAGATTGAAACTAATTAGATTTCTAATAGAATTGGGAAACCAATATTAACTGGACTCCTAACTGGATTGGAACAAACCTATATAACTAAATTCCTAATAGGATCAAAGGAGAACTAAACTGACCAGAATTATAACTATAAAGGGAAATAAAAGGAAATTAAACTATCTAACCTAAGAAATGGAATGTTGCTTACGTTCATAGGCGGACGATTCAATATGAAAGAAACTCATACCCGCTCTTAAGCGTGATCATTGACGTGTTGCAGCGTCGATAAATATCTACAGCTGGCGATCGCAATAAATTAGAAAATTTTTAGAAAACCCCTTTTATTATTTATTTTTACCTTAATTATTCCACACACCGCATCACTAGAGTCCGCTAGGACATAGTTGGAAGCCACTAATTCAATGGGAATCGAAAGGGACTCAGAAAAAGCGCGAACCAATAGAACTGGCGATCGCGATGGGACACTTTTACAAACTCTGTTTCTAGATAATTAGTTTCTAGCATATTTCCCTATTTTGTCCTCCTTTCCATCGTATCGTTTAGAATCTCTTTTATATATATGAGTCTTCGCCAAAGACTCGAAATGTCTGGTAGAGGAAGAGTAAGTTTAGGAGACCCGCCATTATGGGGATATCATGACAACCCCATGTATGGAGAAGAACCATTTCATAATTCTAGCCCACGACAACCTAAAATTAATATGGCTAGTGACCAAGAGAACCCCTTCTCTACCCCATACATTGGGTGCAATCATGATGGGAGAGATAGTGGCATCAGACAAAACCTTACCACTCAACAAATCGTAGAACTTAGTATCCAAAGAATACAAAGAGGAGATAACGACTCTGAAGAATTGCTTCGAGGGTTGGCCGCAGCATACGAAACCATTAGGTGACAACAATTTTCAGAAGAACAAGAGCGACTAGAGATGCCACCTCCTACCCCGAGCACGGTATCAGCCTGCGCTGCCCACACATTATGCAATGATAACCCTCTGGATAAGGTTTGCTCACGAGTTGCTCCAAAAGACCGCACCATTAAAATCGAAGATCTCCCTAAAATGCTTGATGAGTACATGGCCCAAAGAGAGCGCCCAGGTCACTCATTCGAATTCGAAAAAATTTGCCGAGACATCGAGTTTAATTTACCAATAGGATTCAAGCCACCTAAATTCACTAAATATAATGGCACCGAAAATCTGAATCATCACTGGCCCTCTATTGCAATGATTGCCAACCCATATGTGATAACCAAGGACTTCTCATTCACAACTTCCAACACTCATTAGGAGGAGAAGCTTTAGATTGCTTTGCGAGACTCCCGCTTTATAAGATCAAAACCTTCGATGAAGTAGTCAATCAATTCTTCGATCAATACAAACATTTGATCCAAGAGACAGTTAGCCTCAGCGACCTAATGGCAGCTAAGCAAGGACCTGATGAGGAATTCACTGACCTTGTCGCTAGATGGAGAAAACTCGCTGCTACGACCGGCACTTCAATGAAAGAGAAAGACTCGATTGATATTATTATTAACAACACTAGGGAACCGTTAAAAAGCACACTCGTCATAAGTGTTTGCCCAGATTTTGCTGCACTTCACTCTCGGGCATCCCGACTAGCGCGGCATATTAAAGGCAGAGATCTCGCGTTATCCATAGTCACGTCAAAAATAGGCTCTTCCAATAAATCAAAATCAAAAAATAATAAGAAAGCCTTAGGGGTTAACCAAGTTAACACCATTGTCAACTAAGGGCAAAACTCTAATAACAGAAACTTCCAACCGCAAAATTTTGGACATAACCAAAATCAACAACAGTATACTAATCAAAATCAAGGTGCTAATCAGCAGAGATACGAGAACCAAAACCAAGGCCATAATCAAAGTCAAGGCCAATATCAAAATAGGAGCAAGCACCCTAACGCCTATCAGAACCAAAATGCGACACGGAGTCAACCGGCCCACACGCCGAATTATAATAACGTGCCCCCACCACAGAACTTCAATCCAGCTAGAGGCCCTTACCAACCAAGGCGAGAACACTGTCCCCCTTTACTGGATACAATTCCCAATATTTTTCATCTCCTTAATACTTAGAATCTCCTTCGATTCCCGTAGGAGAAACCTCGCCCATGGCCTACAAATCTAGACTATAGTAAGTAATGTGCCTTCCATAGATACGCGGGACACGATTTAAAGGACTGTTGGATCCTTAGGGATGTGATTTATGATATGAATGACTGAAATCAAATTGATTGGGAAGCGCTTAGAAATCCCAACCCTAATACTAACCAACCCCAACAAAATTTAGGGATCATAAACAACCCCATGCCTAACCACAACCAAGCAACCCCTGCCCAAGTCACTACTGTGGATCTCCCCAGTCAACCTTCTTTCCAACCCTCTACTTTAATCGCTCGCATCCAACTCTCTATCGCTTCTGCCACACCAGCAAGAGTTCCTTCACCCCCACATCCCTTGGCCCTGATCACTTGAATTGCCCCGCCGAGTCCACCTCCATACCCAAAATTTACTCAGATACGAGTACATTCTTTTAGGGCCAGGAGACCATTCCTCCATCATCATCCACCAGAACCTTCAACCCCTCAAAATCTTGAACCAGCATCCCTACCACTCCCTTCATCTAATTTTGAATCCGAGTGCGGAGAGCAGTTCTCCAAATTACAGCCCAAATCGCTGCACGGGTAGAAAGTGTCACTCGTAAGGCTCCAAGCCGAGAGAGTGAAACAAAGACTGAGTGTTTAGTGACCGTAGGAGAAAGTGAGCAAGGGGAACACCCTGACCCGTGTGAGACACTGGTCTCTGCTTTCATAGAAGAGGAGGATTACAGACAGTATCTCTCACCTTGGAACAGTGTCGTGCAAGCACACGCTCCGACCCCCAATTTCACTCAATTCACAAACACATCGACGTCGACTCATGTCGGGTCTAGCCAGCAACCGACGTGCCCGATTCTCTAGTCGGGAACCAATTACCCACCTCCTCCTTTCCCTCGAAGTAAAGATTTCACAAACACACAACCACAAGAGGGGAATGTGAGAGAAAGAGAGGTCAACTTGCCTCCCCCACCTCATATCATTCCTCCACTAATCCCTGCACCTTAATCGCTCCAACCACCTACATTCAAGGTTCACCGGCTAGGCAAAGAAGTGGCACTCGAGCCAGAACAAGAATATGACCTTCTGCGACACCTCCAGAAGATCTCAGCCCAGATATCCATACTATAACTCATTAAAAAATTACCTGATCATCACCGATTGTTGATAAGGACACTTGAAGACACTTGAAGACACGCAAGTTTATGAGGACACAACCCTAGACGAATTTCAAATCGCTTCGGTCATGGCACAACCTCCAGCACTTACGTTCATAGACGCAGACATGCCCAAAGAGTCCCTCCGTAAAAGCGCAGCCCCCATATATCTCACAGCCATAATTAGAGGATTCTCCGCACCACACACACTAGTTGACACGGGAGTAGGAGTTAACATTTTCCCTCTCACCATGTTAAAGACTCTTGAATTTAAAGAATAAGACATTAGGCCCTTCGCCCTGTCACTCATAACTTATGACGGCTCACGTCCTTTCGTGAAAGGAACTATTAAGCTACAGGTTCGCCTTGGGCCCGTAACAAAAGATGTCACCTTTCATGTTTCTTATTCGGCTAGTACATATAATCTTATCTTAGGAAGAAAATGGCTAGAGTCCACGAAGGTCGTCGCATCAACATACCATCAATGCGTTAAATTCCCATACGAAGACTCCATCGTCCGTATATACGCTGACGCACCCTTCAGGATATAGACACTGATTATGCGGTGAGCATACTAACCACTCACGACTACGTATTGAGCACGTGCCATATTCAAAAGACTAGAACCCTTGAAGACCCGATCATCGCAGAGGTCCATCCCCCTAACAGTCCTATTTCTCCCCCAATGCGTCAATAAAACTTGGTGAAGAGAGAGGTCGGTCCAGACCTCGCCAAACTTTATGACATCAACCCCACCACAACAAAAGGGTAAGATCTCATGTACGAACTTGGATATGTTTCTCACACCGGACTCGATAAAAATAACTAAGGTCGCATAGGACCTGTCGTCCCAATGAAAATGTGTAAACACGTAGGGTTAGGTTATCGATCGAACGGCTCACAAGCCGACTTATGCCCTACCTCACCAAAATGGTCTCTATATGACCACTTTGTTTATGGGACTACTGAGAAACCTGACGTGTCGAAGCGTAAGGAAGTATCCTTCACCGAATCCTAAGAAATAAAAATTGAACGAATGGCCAAAGCATTCAATAATTTGATGAGTCTCACCACTCGAAGGAGTCAAACCCTTGTTTGATCCTAAAGAGTCCATAGATGAGGGGAGAGAAGAGCCTCTAGAAACCAAACCACAATTAGAAGAATGGGAATCAACCAATGACAAAGACTTTCATATAGCTACCCTGTAAGATGACGAAGAGCACTTGCACTCAACGTGGGAAGAGGATGACGCTCCACTAGAGAATCTTAACCCATATAGCATTCGCCTAGGCCTTGGCCTTGGAGGGTGGGAATGCCCGTGGGATTTCCCTTGTATCGTTCACCCTTACCAGCCCTGCTGTAGGGCATACACCAGTATATTAGAATGCTTCACCGAGTGGGCCCGACAGTCTGCGATAGAGGAATCAAACCATTCCAACCCCGCGACGACAGAAACTAGCAATGACCTACTAGCTCAGCTACTAGCACAAGGAGTAGAGAATCCCGATAGCTATCCATTTGATCCAGAAGGAAACACTCAACCTGCCTTTATAGAGTTTGAAGAGGAACTCGAACTAGACACTTCTACAAACCCAGGTTCACCACAACTCCAAATATTTTGAAAATCTCTCGAAGATGAATGGCAACCTCCCCCAAGTGATGACGAAGACTACTAGATAGATCTCCCTGCACTCGAGTTAGCCGAGCAAGCTAATTTAGAACTTTAAGCATTATCAGAACAAGAAGATGAGTTCAATACCATTTTTTTATTCTAATTTAGAAGGATGGGAATGCCCTTGGGAATCCCCCTGCATTCTTCACCATTGTCAACCTTGCTATCGAGCATGCGCGCTCATCCCAACATATTATGAAGATCAAGGAAAAGAACTTGCTACCCATGAGGATCCTTCGGGAGATCCCCCTCAGTGGAAAGAACCACCATATTATGACTCAGAAGCGGATAGCTCCACTAACTACGATCTTCAAAATTTCTTCGATGAAGAGGCCATTAACGTGATAGAGGAAAGCCGAACACCAATGCCACTATCACCCGCATCACTCATTCAAAAGGTCTCATTAGCTAGAGACTCTAAAAAAAATTCCCAAATTTATAACTAACTCTACGTTTCTCGAAAGGTCGCTCGAATGGCTCCACCAGCCATCTCGCTCCCTCAACTAGAGGAAGCAATTCTCCCGGCACCCCTTGAGGCGATCGACCCTGCACCATATTTATTATCAAAAATCAAAAAAATAGAAAAAACTGAAAACCTAAAAATTCATAAATCTAAAATCTAAAAAAAAATCAGAAAACCTTAAAAAAGAAAGGGAACCGTCCCTAACCAAATTTGTGGCCAACAAGGAGACCCTTCTCCTAAGGTTTCTATCCCATTCTTCACACAAGGACGTAAAGCATCCCAGCTAGATAGTAAGCCAGTGATCATACCGGACAAGATACTTCGTGACTTCGAGAGAAGGATTAATAACCTTAACCTTTACCTTATCAAAAATCTCTCGATTATAAATTATGCCGATGAAACCACCTTTCGTAAATTCAAGTCCTTAGTATAGTAACTTCACAGTATACGAACTTACCAAGGATGAAGAAAGAGTACCAGTTGTTGAGGAGGCACTAGACTTCCAACGAGTTATCAAGCATTTCGATCAACACCCAAGCTACCACAGAACCCATCGAAGAACTTAATTTTGGCACTGAAGAGAAACCTAAAAAGTTGTTGATTAGCGCAACGCTCAATCCCAAGGAACGCCAACAAATTGCACAAGTCTTGCAAGAATACGTCAATTTCTTCATATGGTCCTATGAAGATATGCCCGGTCTAGACCCTAGTTTAGTAGAACATCATCTTGTCTTAGAACCCGATGCAAAGCCTGTTAAGCAAAAACTCTATAGGATGCACCCACAAATTACCCTCCAAGTCAAAGAAGAAGTCGACAAGTTGCATAAAGCCAAATTTATTTGAGTCGTTCTTTACCCTAAGTGGGTCACCAACATTGTACCTGTCGCCAAGAAAGATGATAGAGTACAAGTTTGCATTGACTTCCGAAATCTCAACCAGGCGTGCCCAAAAGACGACTTCCCACTCCCACACATTGACACTCTAGTTGACAATACCGCTGAACATGAGATGATATCCTTTATGGACGGCTTCTCTGGATATAATCAGATCAAATTAGCGAAGTCCGACCAACAGAAGACTTCTTTCACCACACCATGGGGGACATACTGTTACGTTGTCATACCTTTTGGGCTTAAGAATGCGAGAGACATGTATCAACGCGCCATGATGGCTATTTTTCACGACATGATGTATAAGTGTGTAGAAGTCTACATTGATGATATATTAGTGAAGTCCTAAACCCGTGTAGGATATGTTGAAGCCCCCGACTAGTTTTACAGAGAGCTAAGAAGTATCAGCTAAAAATGAACCCAAAGAAATACGTTTTTGGAGTCACCTCAAGGAAATTACTTGGTTTTATAGTTAGCAAGCGAGGGATCGAGGTTGACCCCGAAAAAGTCAGAGTCATCCTCGAGATGCCACCTCCTAGTAATATAAAGAATTACGAGGTCTTATAGGAAGATTGCAATTCATCAGGAGATTTATCTCCCAGCATTTAGACAGATGCGATCCTTTCTACAGGCTACTTAAAGGAGGAGCTGAATACAAATGGGACGACCAGTGTCAGCAAGCCTTCGATAATATCAAAAAATACCTCCTTATCCCGCCTATACTGTCACCACCTGTCCTCTAAAAACCTCTAATTTTATACCTCTCAGCGAACGACAAAGCAATGGGAGTAATTCTAGGACAATACGAAGAAGACAGAAAGAGAGAGAAGGCTATCTACTACCTCAGCAGGACGATGGTCGAAAACAAATAAAAATATACTCCGATGGAGAAGACTTGTCTCACATTGGTGTGGGCCTCCACCAAATTATGATACTACTTTAGAGCACATAAAATACTAGTATTAGCCCGAATGGATCCTCTGAAGTATGTATTCGAAAAGCCCGCAACATCAGGAAAGATTGCACACTGGCACATGCTATTACAAGAATTCGACATCACTTATGTCATGCAGAAATCGATCAAAGGGCAAGCCATCGCTAATTATCTCGCAGACCTCCCACTCTCGAATGACGAACCTATACACATGGATTTTCCCGATGAAGACCTATTCACGATTTATAATGAAGAGCCCGATAAGACCTCATGGACCCTTTATTTTGACGGCACTCTAAACCACAAAGGAAAAGGCATCGGGATAGTCCTCTTAAGCCCAAAGGGAGTTGTCATACCTAAAGCTTTTTAGCTAGACTTCCCTGTCACTAACAATGTCGCAGAATACGAAGCCTTTATAGCGGGGCTACGAGCAGCACTACAGTTAGGAGTTAAACAATTAAAAACCATCGGTGACTCCAAACTAGTAATTTCACAAGTCATAGGAGAATGGAAAACTAAGGAAAGGAAACTAATGGCATAGTTAGAAACCGCTCAATATTTAGTAAAGAAATTTAAAAGAATCTCATTTACGCACATCCCTAGATTAGAAAATAAGCTCGTAGATTCCTTTTCCACGCTAGCCTCAGTCATCCAAATACCTATCGGATAAAATATCAAGACCTTCTTCATTGAAAAGCTGATAGTACCAGCCCACAAGGTGGCATGAACCGTCAAGAGAGAATTACCCATCCTCCCCATAAGTACAGGACCAAAAGGAGCAATCACACCGGAAAAATATGATAAGGCAGAAATCGAATCGCCATATTCAGATTTGAAAAATCACCAACCGACGATGGACAGCCATGGTACTTCGATATCTGAAATTTCTTGAAATATCAGCATGTCCCTCCATATGCTATGAAAATTGAACAAAAGACTTTAAAGAACCGATGCACCCGATTTTGTATATTCGGTGAAACATTATACAAAAAATCTTTCACCAAAGGAGTGCCACTACGATGCGTCACGACCGCCGAGAGATAATACATCATCCAAGAAGCACATGCCAGTGCCTGCGGCGCCCACTCCGATAGACAGAGACTCACCGATCAAGTTACACGACAAGGTTATTTCTGGCCGACAATGATCAGAGATTGCCACCTCTATTTTCAATCCTACAAGCAATGCCAAGAACACGCCTCACTCATCAAAGCTCCATTAATTGCATTTAATACTGTGACTTCACCATGGCCATTCTCAATGTGGGCCTTCGACGTCATTGGCCCTTTCACTGACACAGTTAGGAACACTCACAAGCACGCGTTTATCCTTACAGCAACCAAATACTACACTAAATGGGCAGAAGCTGAATCCTATGTCAGAATCACTGCTTCAACACTCGTGAGGTTTATCATTCGGAATATCATCACCAGATTTGGAGTACCCAAGATGTTTATCACCGACAACGGACCATAATTCATCACGGAGAAGACGAAGATGTTATGTAAGAAGTACGGCATCAATCTATGCCACTCATCACCATTCTACCCTCAAGGAAATGGACAGGCAGAAGCTATGAACAAAATGCTAATTCGAATCTTAAAACACAGTAGAAACAAGCAATGACTACTCGAAGCACTCTGGGCCTATAGGACCTCTATTCGTACGGCTACTGGCCAAACTCCCTACCTCCTCACCTACGGGATGGAAGCAATCCTACGATATGAGATACAAGTACCGTCTTTATATATTCAACTCGATGATGAGCTATCCTTAGATAAGAGGAGAATTGCCCTACTCATCCAGCTAGAGCAGCTCGATGAAACACGTCTAAGGGCAACTGATCACGCTCAAGTATATCAGAGGAGAGTGGCCAGGGCTTACGATAAGAAAGTCCTTGAACGAACCTTTAATATTGGAGAATTAGTCTTGAAGAAAATTATGCCTTCCAAGCACGCCCACCTGAAAGGAAAGCTGAAACCAAACTGGGAAGGCCCATATGTCATAAAAGCTGCATACCCTAGAAATGCCTATAAACTGGCGATTCAAGATGGGGAAGAACTCCCTAGTCCTTAGAGTGCCATGTACCTTAGAAAATACTACCCCTAACTCTATGATTGTCACATCCCGTGGTCTAATACTTATACTTACCACCCCCATAGTCGTCACGACCCATTCATTGGTTATACGCCTTCAATTCTTAAAATATCCTTAAGACCTCCGATCTATTGCCCACCTTTTTTTCTCACTCAGGCAATTTGATTAAAGGACTAGTGACCTATCTAACCTCTTTCAAAAGCATAAGTAAAATCAGATCCTCACTTCCCTTCCCCCGCCATTGAAGGAGACGTTAGTGTAAAAAAATGAAGATGTTAGGTCCAATCAAAACTCATCATTCTTGCATTAGTAGGATGCTTTCAAAAAAGATACGCATTTACATGTCCAAAAAAATTGAGTGAGAGCATTACGACTAATGAATAAGTCAATGAGCTCAGGGAAGCATAAGCAGGCCATGAGGACCTCTCTGGTAATATCACTAGAAGTGTATAAGCAAGCTGCGAGGGCACCCCTGATGTCCCCATACTACTAAATGTCGTCGTAAAGTGGCCGGAGGAGGATAAACTCCTGCTAACCATAGAATATGAGATTTTGATGGTGTCGAAGAATGACGAAGAGCTTGATCATGGCATCATGCACCCCTCTGAGAAAAAGACTATTACCTATCCCTTTTGGAAGGCATTAGATATAAACTACTCCTATCACTGAGCCTTACCTCCCTCTGTTATTATTATTTTTGACGATAAATCAGAAGCCTTGCAGGATATTCCAAGAAATGAAACCGAAAATTGATGAATGATGACTAGCTCAATCAGCTACTATACATACCATGCTTCTCCCTAATAACCATGGGATAAGATGACCACTACCCTAGGATAGACCCCGTATACAATTGCCCTAACCATAAAGATGATCTCACCAGTTTGGTGACAGTACCGATCAGCTTTTTTCTTTAAAACTAACTCACCAGATACCCATGACTACTTATAGACCCCAAAGTGCTTATCTCGAAACTTGAAAAAGCTCCATTGCACCTTGACAGTGGGGCATTTATTTTATTAGAAAAAGAATCATGTCAGAAACGTCGGCCTGTCCATGGAGAAGATAAGAAATGACGAAGTTACCCTCCGAAAAGCACTACCAAAGATACCATACTGCTGATCTTACCACCCTCCTACACTGACGGTGCTAAAGAAATTGAAAGCAAAAGTAGATGCAACAGGTAACTAAAAGAAAAAAGCAGCCAATCAGGTACATCTAAACCAAAAAAATCTCTATATATATGTGTGTGTGTCAAAAAAAAAATTCCATTTCCTTTTACACCTATCACTGGGGACACCCCCTATATATACAACAACACACGTGCTATAGATGCAAAGAAAAAGAACCCCACACACTCACACACCTAATCCCTATGCTGCCGCTAGGACGGTCGAGCACTGTTGTCCCCAGTATCATCAGCTCGGAGGTCTGTGGACTGGTCCTCTGAAAATACGATCTCGGCACTCGGAGTCGGCGGAAACTCTAAGTGACAAGGCCCTGCCACAGATCCTCCCTCACTCGTCTGGCTGACAGACCGCCTCGATCGGGAATGAGGAGGATGCCTCGCAAGAACCTCTCAAACCAATGCATCCTCACGAGCATCACCCCTGGCATGATCATGTGACGTGTGACGAGACTACCCAGCTGAAGAACCTGTCGCCCTCGAGCTCGATCCACCAAGCTAATGAGCTAGCCTATATATCCCATGCTCACTCCTTAGAAGACAATACTGTAGCTGATCTAGGGATGCTTGCATATCTACCCGCTTCATCCGACAAGCTGCCTCTAACGCCTCTATATGAGTCATCTGAGTGGCCATCATCTCGGCAAATAAGTCTGCCTAACTCCACGTCTCCCCAAGGACTCGTCTCACCTCAGGAGTGGCAGGCGCTCGCGCCTCCTCTAGCTGACGAACCTGCATAACCGCATCAAGTCAAGCAAAAAACTAATATATACCTGAACAAAATGAAAAACTAAAAAAAAAAAAAAAAAAAAACTATACCAGATCCAGCTCTCCCTCAAGAGTCGCTCGACTATCTCAGTGGTCACTGGATTAGCAGGAGGGACAACAAACGTAGGCGGCTGCAATAAGAACAGACAAATACATCCAAAATACTATAATGACAAATAAACTACAGACATAATAACTAAAACATACCTGAGTAGGAATAGGAATGGACTCCTGAGGGGGAGCCTCAGGAGCAGAACCCGGAATAGCCTACACAAAGAACCAAATAATCCAACACAAGATATGTCAAAACGAGATAAAGATGGAATAACCAAAACAGAATTATCCCACATCAAAAGAAACTTTACCTGGCTCTCCAGACGTAGATAGGCAGCAGTCACCTCCCTCGTCTGAAGATCCTTAGCAACCTGACGCTTAAATACCACATAATATTAGTAAACTACTAAGAAAGCAAAACAATGACACTCAACAAACTAACCCAATGGCGCAAGCGATATAACAGATTTAACAGAACTTACCCAATGATCTAGCTTAGCCCGAAGCTGAGCCATCGCTGGATCCTCCCGACTAGAGGAAGCAACTGAAGATGGATCAAATGCCAGAACGGGACCTCCGACAGCCAGCTCGGCTCTCTATAAATAATAATAAACATATCAGTCAACAAGCTCATGATGCTAACAATTAAATAGAACCATACTTGTAAAGACACTTACCAATCGGTCAATCTCTGATCATAGAATGGCCGCTATCTCCCGGTTAGCTAGCTACTGACGACGGTAAATATCTAGCAAGGCTGCCTGATGAGCAACCTCCCCCTCCCTCTCAGACTGTTCAAGATAAAATAAGATGAGACACCACAACCACATCAGAACGACCACAAGACTAAGATCACATCATAATAAATAAATAAATAACATAAATTAACTCACTAGGAGCTGTCGAGCCTCCGCTAATCGAACTCCCAACTCATCCTCCGCTCCCCTGGCCTGAGCGACTAAGGAGGCTAAAGATTGTAGCATCTCCTCATCTGGACAAGGAGCACGCCCCATCCGCTCCATCGCCCTGTGGAGAGCGTCTAATGTCCCCCGCGGGCTCGCGATGACATGGCCCTGCTCCAATGCATCCAATCTTTTACTCAAGGCCGACGCTGACTCTGGCCCTCCGATCGCGAAAGAGCCGCTCCCATGGAAGGGACGTATGAAGAAGCGCTCGCCGCTCAATGAACTAAACCACCGCGCATACTCCCGGGCGTCTGCCTTGTCGCACGCCCCTCTAACTCTAGTCCCCCCAGCTCTAAAATCTGCTATCTGAAGAGCCATGTGCGTCATAAAATTTCGGTCGGGAGGGCCGGTCATCCTCTTTGCCACTCTGTGGTAAATCTCTAGAGGGACTCCCTGAGCGAGCCCCAGCTATCGTACCACGTGAGAAGTGTGGATCCGCTCCACCCTCTCAAAACAGTGGACCCATATGTCCACATCCAAGAAAGGCCAGCCAAACTCAATCACTGGCATGCCTGCATCCTCCTCATCCTCATACGGCCTCCAGATCACCTATAACCAAATAAATGAGTCGATCTCTCAATGAAGACTTAAATCCTAGAACACCAAAACAAAAAAACATATGCATGACAATCTAGACATACGCATATCCTCAAAGAGACCTCACGCGGTCTGAAGATCTAAAGACCAGGGACGACCACTCAATGCCTCCCTCCACACGTGCATTCGCGGGAACGTAAACTTCACACCCAATGGAAACCCGGGACGAAGGAAAGTGAAATGATCGTATGCCCAAAACTGAAAAGAAAAGTAATAACAACAACAGCGACACACAAGGAGAGACATCTACCGTTAAACGACTTAAAATTAATCGAACTAAAGGCATTATGACATTAATTAATAAAAACTCACCTAGATGAACGGAAAGAAACCCCCGATCGATGCGACACCCTGTCCCCGACGGTAAAGCTGCTCATAAAGATGCGCCAATGTTGCCGCACCCCACGCATAGGTAGGGGCTCGATCCAGATCCCCAAGTACCATCAAAAACAACCCGGTGATGCATCCCCGAGTCGAAGAAGAGAAAAGTACTGCACTAAGGAAGTGCATCAAAAATGCTCGAAGCACTCTATCCGCAGCTACCCCCGGCTCCACCACGGGCTCCCGACCCGCCACCACTGCACAATGCGCCTCATAGGCCGCCTTTGCCTCCGAATGGCGCCTTAGGGGGACGAAGCCACTCATAAAAGCACCGAAAAACCAAGTGACCCGAACTATACCTGGCCCTGAGCCGATCAACCTATATGGCACACCCAATATCTCCTCACACACCTCTAAATAATGCCCTGCCATCCGCCCCATGATCGTCTCACCCTCAAAACGAAGACCGGTGATGCAGACCCAGTCCTTTGGAGTCTATAACATCATACCAACTGGAAAGAGAAGCGCATGATGCTCCTCCCTCCACCTCTCTAGAATCACCGCGATCAGGCCATGATCGACCTGAAAGGGCTCCAACTCCAGAATCAGTCTAAAATCGAAAGACTCTAATCGCGCCTGCTGAAACTCTGACAAGGCACAATACCAAACATGAGACTTGGCCCATGCCGAGCTGATAGCAAGCTGCGGGGGCTCCTATTGAACAAAACACAAATAACAACAATAAAACTAACACATACTTATGATGAAAAATAAACAGATTTGAAATTAAGAGCAAGTCAAGCATGCCTCAGACAAAATCAAAATTTGCAACAAATGCACAAGGCATGATGAGAACAACTAAGTAGAAACATGACCTACCTCTACTTCTAAATGCCATCATGATGCATGAGTAAAACACACAATCAGTCATTAATACAGGTTTGACATAAGTTAAAAGGGTTCCAGATCCTAATAAGCCTATGTCATAACCTAAATCACTAAGAAAATAGAAGAACTCTTGCTCATGAGTGCTTACCCAACCTCGGGCAAAGAAATCCTCCAGCGGAAAGTGCCTGCGATCTGGATGCTCCACAACCGTACCCTGGTGCTCCGTAGCTACACCCTCAGTTCCCTCACCCGTGGGTATCTCACCCTCGACTCTCTCACCCTCACCCTCAACAACCCCCTGCTCAATCTCGAGCGCCTCCTCCCTGACCACCGACTGGTCAAACTCTAGTATCTCCTTTCCAACTACCTCCCCAACGTCCTCCTCGACGACAGCGTCAGTCCGAGGAGGACTGACGCTGTCGTCTCCAACTCAGAAATAGTAAGAGCAGGTCTACCACCACCCTTAGACTCCATCCTAGAACGAAGAGCTCGAGAAACTAAAGAGAATGGAAGAAACAGCGTCTGAAACGGACGACCGGATTACAAGATATCACGAAAACACAAAAACTAGAGCACACAGAAACAAGAAAACCAGAGAATCAGAGACTAAAATAGATTATGTGCTGAAAATGAGAGACTTTAAGCCATTTATAGGGTACAGTCGAATCACACGCTTAAATCCACGCTCTTAAACCAATCACGTGCCACCTAGGTAGCGCTTAATATGGATTACACGACCGATCTAGAGTGCACAAACTAATCGTCGCCCGCTCAAACTAACCCGACCACTTGATTGCGCGTCGCCCTCCAAGCGCATAATTATATTGAGTGCCCGCCTCGTGGCACGTGAATTCTAACAGTCACTTCCACAGTAACTACCACCGCCCTAATCAAGTGCTCCTCACCCCGCACTAAATTAGATTAAATGACCGAACATGAATGCTTAATAACCTTTTGATGCCGTGGAATACGCGCTTTAAGTGTGGCGCGCAATTCATTTAAACGCCCATAGCGAAGCGCGCAATTCCCTGGAAAAAAAAATATTATATGGATACGAAGCAGCACTTTCACAAACCTAAACTAGGAAATTCCTAACACTAAGTCCAAACCATACCCTTGTAAGGACTGATCTAAGAGCACCCCTAACTTGAAAAAAAAATATACGCCCCAAAAAAAGGAAGAACAAAAAGTGACCTAACACTGTTCGCACACCCCAACCAAAGTTGAAACCAAAACAGAGAAGAAGATTTGCCCCAAACTATGACCAAAGCTAAACGTAAATTTTGTCTCAACTAACACCGATCTAAAACTAAAAAAAAAAAAAAATGCCCCCATATCACACACAACCCCAATTAATATTAAATTAAACAACCAAAAAAAATGTCCCCATTCTTTTTTTCTTCTATACACTAAGACCAAAAGATGTCCTCATCATTCATACACTTCGACTAACCCCAAACTAAATCAAAATGCAAAACAAAATACTCCTAACATGTCCCGATCTAAAATAAATAAATTAAACAAGTAAGTCTCACATTCAAAATAAATCAAATAAGCTCAAAACAAACTAAACTGAAATTTACAAAATAATTTAAAATCATAATCACTTCATAAATAAACAAATAATTACAAAATACACCTAGGGCATACCCTCTGAATATATAACTTAAAACAAGAAACTTAAAAATCTGCACGTTCAGGCAATCCCTGAATCCTGATTTATTTGTGAAACTAGAAATCTCGGAGTAACCCGGAGCAAGGAGGCGCCCTGAACAAATTCTAACCGTAATAGCCTCCTACCCTTGCCTCGAGCTGGCAGAAAAGAAAGAGTGGCTCACAAAAAGCCACCCAGGACTTACAGGATCCACCCTTAGCAGCCCGCCTTGAAAACACTAAAAAGGATGAGCAACTAACATTGAATTCGCAGAGCTTACCGAGGAAAAATAGGCATCGATCACGAGAACTCTGACCCTGCCTTTTCCTCGACTTTCCTTTCCACCACTTTTTTCTCCTCCATCTCTTCCCTTAGCATAGCAGTAATTCGATTGCTACCTTGCATTCCCAATCCCGTTCATTCTCAAGAGCCCACACAATAAACACAATTCTTTGGGTCCAATACCCGGGATACAAAAGAGAAGGGAAGAAAAGACATTAATCAAAAAAATGCCCCAAAAGAATGCCACAAAACCTTCAATCCCAAACATAAAATAAATTTCAAAATAACAAAACTTTTGCCTCACACATTTATAAACTATACCTCCCTAAACCATCAAATGACAAGTGTCACATCTTTAAACCTTTCTAATCTAAATTAAATCAAAACCAAACACATACCCTTTTAAAAGACCATGATCCATGTCAAACGTGCATGAACCAATGATTGCACAACACTAAACCCCCTAAGAGACACCCATCCAAAGCAGAATGAATAAATCAATAGGATTTAGACATTTAACACCCATCTTTGAAAACTCACACTTTTTCAACCTCATGTTCAATTAAACAAAAGATTAAAAAACTCAAGTTAAAATCAAACCTTAAACTAGACAAAAACTTTATATTAAATTAAATTAAATAAATAATAAAAACAAACAACAACAATTCCCTGGAGTGAGACCGTAACTGGTTTTAAAAAAATATGCCCCAATCAATCAAATAGAACCAAATAAATTCTCTAAACTAGGCTCAATAAGACAAGTTAACCTCAGGATAAGCCCTGAATAAATTCGAAATGAATCCTAAAACTCTAGGTTAACACCAAAACTAAGTTAAACAAATAAAATAAATCCAATTAATCTGTTAATAAAACAAATGAATAAACAAGCGCAATAAGAACAAAAGAAATGCCCCTTCATTTATAATTTAAAATTTTACAATTATCACCAAAGGCATACCTCCTGAATTTACAACCCAAAACGAAGACCTCAATCTCTAACCTGTAACCCAAAACGAAAACTGGGTTCGAAACTGAGACGAAGCGAGGAGCGGATTCTGCTTGGAGCATCCAATCAGAAACTTCAGGGAGCATTGGTTGGGAAACACATCCCCCCACTTTTTACTCCTACTCTTCCGCCATCTTCACCTCCTCCACAGCCGTCTCGTCAACATTGCCTTCACTGCTCCTTAAAAAGGATCGATGTGAAGACAAGCGCACTCATTCCCAATATCGCCCATTCTCAAAATAATGCCGTCCACGAGCATCACCTCAGGATGGAGATCACGTAAAATAACATAGGAAGAAACAACATCCCAATCGAACGGTTAGATCGCCCAATATCGCTAAAATACGAATTCTAGAACACGAGACTTACAAAAGGTCAAAACTCGAGACTAAACCAGAATGAAAAATAAATGAATGTTCTTTCGCTTATATAGAGTACGGACTCAATCACACGCTCGGACACATGCGCTTAATTAGATCACGCACCACTCACGTGGCGCACAATCTGAAATACACGCTGTAACTCGAGCGCGCAATTAAACCATGCGTCATTCGCGCGACGCTCCGATCACGCGCAGTCCATGGGCCACGTAAACTAACCAAATGACACACTGTAAATGCACAATACTAAAGGTCACCTGTACGTTAACTATACGATGACCAGGTGATGCCTCAATCACGCGCATGTACCGTAGCACATAATCCAATTGCACGCACACATAACCACATGTAAATGGCCCTTCAAGCCCGAGATCACACATCCGAACTCAGGCGCTCAATCAGATTGAACGCTCGAAAACCGATGCGTAATACCTGATTTTGGATTAAATTTATTCCCTCAAGACCCTTCTGTCCCATCGCGGCCAAGATTATTTTATCATGTCGCAGTCACACCCTTTTGTCCCATTGCGTAGCCTCACAAGCTGTTCGGAAAAAAAAAAGAGAAAAAAAACCTACTCACCCATCCTATAGCGTCAATCACCCCTTAATCCCCTCGCAGCAAGGCACCTGCCCCTTACCGCAATGCCCTCATGACCCCACCAAAAGAAAGGAAGACTCCACTGCGATAACGGGCACAAGTAGCAATGTTACCTCAATAACTAGTCCCATCGCAATAAATTAGTCATACCCTCATGACCCATCGCGAAAAGCTAAAGGCACACCGCCAAAAAAAAAACTAAGCCCATCACGATGCAACCAGAATGTGATCTCACATAACTCAAGATCTACCAAAGAAAGAAACAAGGCACGCCTATCGCCCAAACATCTTACCAATGTCCCATCGCTAACTATGTCCAGCTGATGTCCAATCGCAAACCTCACTACCTAGAAATCAAAGAAGGCTGAGGCAGCACATGCCACGCCGTATAACAAAAAGAGGGAAAGCTCGGTCATGTCCCATCGCTAAGGCAATGGACTCTCTCTCTCTCTCTTCCGAATCAACCCCCAAGTCCCATCACGATATTATTTCTCCCAAGATGTTGTATCAAAACCTCCAAGCCCTGCCACAGTGGGCCGGAAGAGAACAAATCTCCAAAAGTTCCATTACGGCATTACACCCGGAACACTG
The DNA here is from genome assembly GCA_021018995.1 of Chloranthus sessilifolius. Classification (NCBI taxonomy): domain Eukaryota; kingdom Viridiplantae; phylum Streptophyta; class Magnoliopsida; order Chloranthales; family Chloranthaceae; genus Chloranthus; species Chloranthus sessilifolius. The sequence continues at coordinate 90,593,945 of CM037585.1, read as the reverse complement.
CATCACGACAACAGACACAAAGTCCCATTGCAACACAACAACACCAATCTTGCTGCAAGTTGTGCGCAACCCAGGTAAGTACTACCCACTTTTTTTTTCATTACTCGATATTGGCTATAAATATAGTTAGCTATGATTAAATTAAATGTTTTCAAAACTCGTCACTCTCGACTCGCGAGTCACTGTAGTCCTCCCGTAAGAGACAATCATCAGTATTCGTCGAGAAGGTTAGAAGCAGTATCCGGCATACCAAATGTCGTCTTGACAACCACAATAACGGTCGGGTCCACAAATCCCGTACCGATGGATCTGCTCAGCGATGTCTCGAAAGCCGCATTTTCTATCGTTTTACCACCGAATTGATCTTAAGTTAGAACCTCTAAAATTTCAAAATGCCCCTTCATTTCACAAAAAAAAAAAAAAAAAAAAAACAACAAAAAAAAGGAAAAAAAATAAAAAATAAAAAATAAAGCAGTAAGATAAATAGACCCGACTCACCTTCCTTTAAATTAAACTTGAAGCCGACCTTTAACTCCTAAAGACCGCCTGAACTCACAATCAAGCACATACTCCACTGCACAGAATCATTGTTTCAAACACATTAGGACTAGAATGCCTAACCTAGACTACCCAATTTACAGACCAACCCCTGAACTTACAATCAAGCGCATATCCCACCACGCAGAATTGGATCAAGCGCATACTCCACTGTGCAGAATCATTAGTTCAGACACATTAGAATTAAAATTCTCAATTTACCAACCTCTGAACTCCAGATGAATCAAGCGTACATGCCACTATGCAGAATTCAATTGAGCACACCTTATAAGACCCCATTTCAATTACCAGCCCAAATCAGCTCTTCCCCTGGAAAACTAAACATTGACTATATTTAATCTAAGAACCAACAAATGCCTATTGAAAAAGAAATGCCTGACGCGCATTGGTGTGAGCAATGACGCACCCGGTCTGACATGACTTGTAAAAGCCTTCGATATTATATGATATTTATCTCTTCTTTTATTATCGGTCCCTGGACCTTATTTTGGATATTTGATTGATGCCCCGGTGCCTTGATTGCGTAAAATCCCTTTGTTAGCTCGCGCCATGCGACAGGATGCATCATGCACCCATAGACCCGAAATGTGCCCTTCGACAGCTACCATTTGCCCTTCAAATGCTCCATTTTAGCTTGCACTGATAGATAAGAAAGCCAAGTTTGCCATGTCAGCATCACCAATTCACATTTGTGAATTCCTAAAAGAAATGAGAAGACATCTCGAATGAGGGGTGTCTACTTCTTTGGCGCATTCTTACTTTGCAAGAGCGCGCAGAAGAGGGGCATCTGTAGACACCCCCATTTTGCCTTCTTGAAATATATTTTTTGTTTGGTCAACCTTTGACCTTCTTAAATAATAGTATATTGTTAAACACAAGCTAAAACAATAGCTTTGTGGCTCAGATCCTGACATGAGGAGGCTATATACTGAAATGATAGTATATAGTCGGAATACAGACTGAAACAATAGTCATGCATTTCATTCTAGAGACCAGACCCAAACAACCCTAAATTAAGCGCCTGAAACCTCACGCTATACCACAAACGCGCAATCAGTCCCCATTTCAAACCAAGCTTCCTTTCCCATACCTATTCGAAACTCGATCACGCGCCTGAAATCTAATGCGCGATCAGATTTGGAGTCACAAAACTAGCGCGTAATTGGCCTACGCCCGACCTAGTCTCATTACCCTTAACCCTTAAGTTCCTTTGATTAAGCGCTTATGACTAAACGCTTAATCAGATTGCGCACTTGCCATTGCGCGCGCAATTAGCCCTAATTTTATTAAGACTGGGAAACTCGCTGAGCAAGTCAACCGGTCGCTCATTGAGTCGGTGACCGACTCAAAGCGATTAAGCGCTAGGAAACTGACGTGTAATTCAATTAAATGCCAGAAATAGGATACGTAATTGAAGGAAAACCTATAAAAGTTTTTTTCTCGAAGAGAGAAAAGAGGCTGACAATATTTCGAGAGAGAACGGATTTTTTTGGGACTCCGAAACCAGAGAACTCTGAGAATCAACCCATAGAGCATCTTAACCATGGTTTCGAGATTCAAGCTTCTAACTTTCGAGATTTCTCTTCGTAGCCCTGTCCCTAGGTAAGGATTTAATCTTTTAACTCACAACTATAGCTTATAATCTCTAGATCTAGGAATTTTATTAATTTTTATTTTCAGTTTTAGACCGTACCACCCTTGTTCAGACTGAAATTCTATATATCTTATTCTAGTTCTTTGTTTTTAGAACCAGTCCTTAATCTATCGATCCGATATACCGATCTTAGACTTTAATTCAGTTTTAAAATATCGATTTACAGTCCTATCGTTAATCTCTGGTTCTAATCCTTCGATTCAGAACCAGTCCTTAATCATACGGCCTGATTTCTCGATTTCAAACCCGAATTCAGTCTTAAAACTTTAGTCTTAATTTTAGTTTCTTATTTTAACATTTCTAAAAAAAACTTAGGTATAGTTTCAGTTTTATAATTCTAGTATTACGATTTAATTCATAATTATCATTCCGAAATCAACTCTGAAAAATCCAAAATACTACGGTCTAAAAATTTAGTTTATTTTCAACTTCAACCACCCGATTTGCCCAAGGGAGCTTACGGAGGGTACTCGGGAACGAGGCCAATCCTCCTTAGCATAGGGGGCCCAAACCCTCCCCTTTTTTTTAGGAATTTCAGAATTAATTAATTGCTTTGATTTTATACTTTTAGTATGATTGATTAGTAGGTTTATTTCAACATGCTTAATTAATTCAGTGTCTTAAATCTTCGTATGACTGATTAATCTCTTTAGATCTGAATTTAATCGATCAATTCCTTGCTTCAATTACAATTTAATGGGATTAAATTCGTTGCTTCAATTATATTCTTTAGCATAATTAATTCATTGCTTCAATTAGAGATTTTTACAAAATTAGTTTATTTATCTTAATCAGATTAGGTAAAAATTAGTTTATTCGTCTTAATTAGATGTTATTAGCATTAATTCCTTTGCTTAAATCAAAGTTTTAGTAAAGTTAGTCTTTTGTTTCAATTAGAATTCTAACAGGCCTGTTATAATTGCTTCAATTAGAATTTTGATAGAAGTGTTATACCTTATTCAATCAGAATTCTAGTACACCTGATATGCCTGAATAAATTAAAGTCTCACCAGAACTATTATGCATGCACTCCTTGTGCCAATAGGAGATTGAAACTAATTGGATTTCTAATAGAATTGGGAAACCAACATTAACTGGACTCCTAACCGGATTGGAACAAACCTATATATATAACTAAATTCCCAATAGGATCAAAGGAGATCTAAAGTGACCAGAATTATAACTATAAAGGGAAATAAAAGGAAATTAAACAATCTAACCTAAGAAACGAAATGTTGCTGACGTTCGCAGGCGGACAATTCAGTATAGAAGAAACCCATACCCGCTCTTAAGCGTGATCATTGACGTATTGTAGCATCGATAAATATCTACAGCTGGCACAATAAATTAGAAACTTTCTAGAAAAACCCCTTTTATTATTTATTTTTACCTTAATTATTCCACACACCGCATCGCTAGAGTCCGCTAGGACATAGTTGGAAGCCACTGATTCAACGGGAACCGAAAGGGACCCAGAAAAAGCGCACACCAATACCTGTGACCTACGCGCAATTGCCCAAGCATGACAAAAAATGTGCCCAACTGCAGCCACCAGAGGGGAAGCCACAGCCTTAGCCACTCACATCAAATAGTACCAACAGCACAAAATGCATGCACACACTTTGACTTAAGCATATACGCTCCGAAAATCTAAAAACCTCACCACCATTTGAACGCTAAAACACATTAGAGCCCGTTAAAACTTGACCCTTAATCAACAACACACCCAAACACTCCAGACCCCAAAAAAAAAATTTAATCTAATTAAAAAATGCACTCGACTAAATAAAGCAAACCAAACTAAAATTAACTAAGCCAAAATTAATCAAAATTCAAGTAATTATAAATAAAAGTTCTTCTCATAAATGTCAAAAAATTAATTACAAATTAAACCAAGGGCATCCCCTTTGAATATACAATGATTACAGCATCAAGACAAAATCAATCCAAAGATGAATTTTAAATTAGGAGAGGTGCCCCTGAACGAGAAAGAAATGCCCAAATAATAATGCATAAAAAAGGGAAAGATGACGAAGAAACCTGAAGAAGAAGTGCACACTGAACGAATTCTAATGAAAATCTCATCTTCACCTCTCAAGTCAGCAGAAAAGAAAGAGGGACTCATAGAAGCCCACTCAGGAGCCGATGCAAACACCCACGAAGAGCCATCCCAAGAGGTTAATCCACAGAGCCTGCCAAGGAGCAACTGGCACCGATCACGTGAACTCTGGCATAGCTCTCTCCCTTTCTTTCCTTTCAGCAACCTTTAACTCTTTCATCTCTTCCCCCAATAGGGTGGCACTTCGGGTCAAATTAACATCATTAACCCTAGCACCACCCCGAATTCCCAATACCACTCATCCTCAAAAAAAAAAAGCACAAAATACATAATTACAAATCTCTTTGGGCATAACTCCCAAGATACCAAAATAAAAATAAAAATAAGTAAGACATCAAAATATGTTAAAATTCTACAAGTCTAAAATTATTACAAAATCATAAATAAAATTTAAAATAAAACAAAAGCCCCTAAACACCTATTTATAGGCAAAGCTCCCCTCACCACAATGTAACAAGTGCCACATTTCTAAGCACCCCCCATCTCATTAAATCCAAATCATACACGTGCCCTTTAAAAGAACCACAATCCTAGCAAACCTAGATAAGCCAAGAATCACACAACACTTACCCCTTAAGAAACACAAATCCAAAGCAAGTTAAATAAGCCAATAGGATTAAAACATCTAACTTCCCTCTAGAGTTCTAGAAACTAAACTCACACACCTTTGACAAATGTCATCTCAAACTAAAACAAGACAAGACTCATACCTTAAACAAAAAAATACCAAAAATTCCTTAAAACTCCTTGAAATGAAACTCTAACACATTTGGACCATAAAAATAACCTTAAAATTCACAAACAAAACCTTAAACTCTCCAAATAAAATCAATAAATCTAGTAATATCAAATAAATGCCCTAATAAATCTAGTAAAATCAAATAAATGCCCAGATAAATCTAATAAATACCCAAATAAATCCAAGAAGATAAAACTAAACCGAGTGAAATCATGAGAAATACAAAATTCAAAAAGGAAACACTATCGCAGCTAAGTCACCCCCTGACAACCTATTGCAGATTAATACCTTCACCACGATCGGAATTATCCCCTAAAGTCCCATCGCATGCTCGCAAATATACTGCTCCCCGCAGTCCCATCACGACCAAATCACCCCTAAGATGATACCACAAATAACCCCACCGCAATCAAAATTATTCCCAAGAGTCTCATCGCGTACTCACATGTACACGTGACCACGCCCTAGCACCCTCTGCACAGAACAAGCTGACAACATAAAACAAAATCATCGCTCATGTCCCCAGCTCTAAATACAAATCCCCCTTAGCGACACAAAGCGAGAATTAACTACAACAAAGTAGCCAATCACACTACTCGTCCCATCACGACGCGAATCACTCTCCCTTACCCCATCACGTGAACTCATGCGCAGACCAAAGAGAGTCCCATCGCATAACCTCACACATCCCCACAATAACATGTCCCATTGTAACGCCAAAATCCTATCATGCGACCTCACATGCCCCATGATTGAAGGAAGGCTCGACCAATGTCTCATCGCAAAAAGCCAAGAATGAGACTCCCGAAGTCCTATCACCATGGCCAAAGGGGGAGTCCCATCAAGATCTCAAGACATCGCCTACCAAAGAAAGATACCAGCATCATCCCATTACGACGTCAAAACAGTCAAGGAGACACCAAACCAACACCTTATCGCACACTCGTGAACATGTCTCACCATAATACAAGTACAACATGATCTCGTCATATAACCTAACACTTACCAAAGAAGGAAATGAACATAGCTCTCTAAAAGCCATAACCACCAGGTCTCGTCACAACCCCCATCACTGATTACACTTTCCTAAAATCCCATCGTGTGACTCCGTATAGCAAGCCAGAGGGAAGGCTCGACCATTACCCCATTGCGAAAAGCAAAGAGCCAAATCACCCAAAATAGCCCATACCATAGCAGGAGTAGCATACACTCATCGATCGAAGAGAAGAGAAATTTCTCAAACCTCCCATCGCACCAATTGCGAACATTTCATTAGGCGATCCGAACGTCCCGTCACACCGGCAATCATCAGGCCCCGCTACAACAATCAGCAGAGGGGGAGAATAAACCCTTTGGTGTCTCATCACGTGACCCCGCACAACAGACAGAATAAAAGGGGGGGCAACCAATGTCCCATCGCAAACTACACCCCTCTAAAAATGTCCCATTATGACACTCCCACAGGAATATGAAGTAGCACAGGAAATCACCTTGACAAAGCATAAACACCAACAAGAAGGCTTTGAGTTCATGTGAAAAAAATTCACATGAAAGCTCAATAGCCTGAAGGCGACAAAGCCCATTAATACGAATGATGCAGGTGGTTGCGTGATTTCTCAGGCTTCCACAAAGAGACCGTGTCCTTCCAACGACTCCACACCCCAGACACTCCCGTCTTATCAAGTAACCTTACACGCCAAGCAAATGCGACTCAAACCAAAAGGAGGAGCCGCCCATAGTCCTGTCGCAACACAATCACAGGAGCAACAGCCGATCAGTCCCACCGCGAGTAAAAGCCTCCTGCCGACAACAAATCAGGTAAGCAAAACACCCCTTCTTCTACTCAATATTCTTTTAAAATATAGTTAGATAATATTAAGGCAAACATTTTCAAAACTTGTCTCTCTCAACTCGCGAATCACTGTAGTCCTCCCATAAGAGACAATCATTAGTATTCGTCGAGAAGGTCAGATGGAGCATCCAACATACCAAGTGTCATCTTGACAACCATGCAAACGGTCAGGTCCACAAATCTCGAACCATTGAATATGCTCAGCGATGTCTCGAAAGCCACGTTTTCCATAGATTTACCACCGAATTGATCTTAAGTTAAAATCCCTAAATTTTTAAAACAAAGAAAAAATTAAAAATTAATAATAATAAGTAAACTCTCGTATTTATTAAAAATTCATTCCAATCCGTTCTTTCTCCTGGGAAGCCAAACACTAAATATACTCAACTCTGAGAAATCACAAACGTCCACTGAAAAGTGACACCTGACATGCCATTGGTGTGAGCAATGACACGCCCGGTCTGACATTATCTAGGAAAGCCTTCGCCATTACATGATATTACATCTCATTATCAGGTCACTTGACCCTGTCTTTGGACATTTATATGACACCCCCCGGTACCTCGATTGTGTCGAATATCCCTATGTTTGATTGCCCCTTGCACCTACAGACTAGGATATGTCGACTTTCCTCCCATTTGACTGCCCTTGCAGCAAGTCGCGATATGTGGCGAGATGCCCCCTACACCCATGGATCAGGATATGCCAATTTCCCCTCATCTGACTATCACTCGCAGCATGTCGCGATATGAGATGGGATGCCCCTTGCATCTGTGGTAGTGGATACGCTTTTCGATAGCTACCACTGGGCCCTCGAATGCTCCATTTTAGTTTGCGTTGATAGATAAGAAAGCTAAGAACTTCATGTCAGCATCCCCAATTCACACTTGTGATTTCCCAAAAGACATAAAAAGGCACCCTCGGAAGAGGGGTGTCTACTTCTTCGACGCATTCTTACTCTGCAAGAAAGCTCTGAAGAGGGGCATCTATAGGCACCCCAATTTTTCCCTCTCAGAGTATACGAACCTATTTGATCAACCTTTGACCTTTCCCATCTCTTTCAGAAATGACTCACCTTCTCTAAAAGCCTTAAAACCCTAATACGGAGACTATATACTTAAACAATAGTATATGGTCGAAGCACAGGCTGAAACAATAGCCTTGTGGTTCAGACCCGACGAAGCCCAGGAAAGCCCTGAATTATGCGCCCACATAAGTGCACGCAATTCGATTGTACGCCCCATTGCTAGCGCACAATTGGTACCATTTGGACCGGGCCAGTTCTCCCTGTAGGCCTGCTTAGGAGTTGATTCCACGCCCTGCTCAGTGCACGTAATCAATTTGCAAGATCCATCACTGGCGCACAATCGGCCCCACTTGGTTTGGTCCTTAACCTTCTAGAAATCGCCTTGAGACCCTATTGCGCATCCCATCACCACACTTAATTGGTTCCCAAGTGAACCCGGCCTCTAGTTCCCTAGACCGCTTGAATTCTTCGATTAAGCGCACCTTATCTGGTGCTTAATCCAATTACACGCTCCAAATAGAGCGCGCAATTAGTTCTAATTAGATTAGAACTCAAACACCCGACTAAGCCAGTCAGCCGGTCACTTACTCAGAGTGATTAAGCATCTGGGATAGGGAGCGTAATCAGATTAAGCACACCAGACTGGGCACGTAACTGGATTTAACTGGCTAATTGCGCACCTCCCACAGGGTGCGCAATTACCTGTATACCTATAAATAGACCCCCTACCCCACACATCACATCATCCAACAATCGAGTTTTCGATTTCCTCTCTTCTGAGTTTAGGGATTTCGAGACTCTCTTCGACACTTAGCCTCAGATAACTTCTTAGTTCTAATTCTTAATTTCTCTTTCTAGTTCCAGGTTCTAGTTCTTAAGTTCTAGTTTTAGCCCTTAATTTCTAGTCTTAGATCTTAGGTTTTTATTTTAGTCCTTAAATTTTAGTTCTTGATCTCTAGTTCTTAGCCTCTAGAACCAGTTCTTAGCTTTAATCCTTAAGTTTTATTTTGGTTTTTTTTTTAGTTTCTAGTTTTAAATTCTAGTTCTCTTCATAGTTTCTAGTTTTTCTTATTCTTAGTCTCTTAATTTTTAGATCTTTGATTTTAATTCTTCATTTTTAGTTCTCTTTATCTCTACAGCTGGTGATCACAACAAACCAGGTATTTTTCTCTTAGAATTTACCTTTTATTTCTATATCTTTTGATTTACCATTCATCGCCTTAGCCAGAGTCCATGGGGACTGAATTGGGCCACTCTTTCCAAGGACCCAAAAAAAGTGCGTACCAACAGTAGGTTAACTCCTAATCTTCTCTGTGCGGCTCAGGTTCCGAAAGCTCCTTCCTTGGTTCATCAGGGGATTATTTACTGTTGAACAGCAGTTTGACTCCCTCAAGCGGCCTATCCATGTCATCATCTTGATTCAGGTTGGTCAGGTTAGTAAAGGCTCTGGTTATCTGCTCGATTTCCGTCTCCTGCAGTTTAGGGAAGACTCCCTCTTTTTCTTCAACACATCGGACTTCTCAGTGGTTCCGTAGATGAAATGGTCGTATAATGACCACTTAGACGAGATTGGCAGGAGGTCAGCTTGCTTGCCGTTTGGTTGGTAGCCCAATCCTGTGTGTTTTCGAACCTTCTTTGGGATGACAGGCCCTATGCGTCCTTTCTTGTTCTTGTCGAGTCTGGTATGAAGGATGTATTCTAGTTGATACATAAGGTCCCCTCCTTTGATTGCAGTTGGATTTATGTCATAGAGCTAGGTGAGGTCAGGGTCGGCTTCCTTCTTATTAATTTGGTCGGCATGTTAAAGGGGCGGTAGAATGACTAACTTCGACTATTGCCGTGTTGTCGGAAGCCTGCACTCTTTTGATGTGGTCAGTGGACAGCACCGAGTTGTGAGCTGTTGGGATGCTTACTGTGTCGTCGATATCTGTCTCTTAAAGAGGTGCGTCAGCGTATATTCTGATGATAGAGTCCTCGTGAGAGAATTTAACATACTAGTGATATGTAGACTATACGACTTTCATGGATTCCAACCACTTCCTTCCTAAGATTAGATTATAAGTTCTAGAAGAGTCAAAAATGTGAAAGGTGACATCTCTTATTACTGACTCGAGATGAACTGGTAGCTTAATGGTTCCCTTGACAAAGCGCCGAGAGCCATTATATGCGGTCAGAGACTGCGATGAAAACCTTATGTCTTGCTCCATGTACTTGAAAGTCTTGAGCGTTGTTATGGGAAAAATATTGAGTCTTGCTCCTGTGTGAACTAGCACATGAGGGACTGAAAACCCTCTGATTATGACCGTCAAATATATGGCAGTTGAGCCCGCTCGCAAGGATTCTTTTAGCATATCCACATTTGTGAAGGTGAGGGCCGATGGTTGTGCCATGATGGAAGTGATCTGGTGCAACTCATCTAAAGTGGTGTCTTCATTAATTTGTGCTTCTTCCAGCATTTTCATCAGTAGTAGATGATGGTCTGGGGATTTCTTGATGAGCTCGAGTATTGATATTTACGCTAAAATCTTCTAGAGATGTCGTAGAAGGTCATACTCCCGACCTAATTTGAGCGAGTGCTTTTTCCTGGTCGATGCACCTTACTTGCACCTAAATGAAGTGGCTAAGGCACCGGAATCGGTGGTGGGTGAATGATGTGAGGCGAGGGAGGCAAGTTGGCTTCCTTCTCTCTCGCTATCCTCTCTGGCAAGTGCGCTGGTAGCTTCTTTCTCCTGAGGGAATGGTGGCGGTGGGTAGGTAGTTCATGATTTGAGGACTGGGCACGCCAGTTGTCGTTCTTTGAGCCATGTCATGACTTGAGTTGATGAGCTTGCTGGAGCATTCGTCATGAACAGGGTGAAGTTTAAAGAAGGAATACGCACTGCAGCGATGCAGTCTTCTTCTTCGAGGAAGGCGGAGATCAATGCTTCTTGCTTGCCAGATCCTTCTTCTTGTTGCTTTATTTTTGTATTCGGGTGGTGTTCGACTATGGCGTCGCTCTCTTGGCTTGAGGTATTTTGGGAGAGTCCATCTACCCATGCCGTAATTTGGGTTAGTTCGGAGGACATTATCCTCGTTCTCTGGTTCAAAGTTAGATGAAGGAGGTAGTGATGGAGTGGGCTCAGTGTTTGGAAGTAGTCGAGGGTTCTGACAAGGGTTCATGAAGGTTTGGTCTCTGGGCCCTGAATGATTGGGCTCGGATCTTGGTGAAGTTTGGGTAAGGAGGGGGGTCTGGGGGTGCGATCCGAGTGATTAAGGTCGAGGGGTGTGGCCGAGTAGCCAAGAGTTTAAGAGGTTCGACTAGATTTACTGGGGTATCGGAAGGGTTGCGACGGGTGATTAGAGCGAAAGGACGCACGGGGAGTTGACTAGGGAAATCCACCGTGGTGATGTGAGCTACCACTCCTTGGTTATGGTTAGGCATGAGGTTGTTGACAATCCCCAGATTTTGCGGAGGTTGGTTGTTGTTGGGGTTAGAATATTTGAGCGACTCCCAGTCGATCTGATTTCAATCATTCATGTCATAGATCACATCTCGGAGAACCCAACAGTCTTCCAGGTTATGACCTGTGAATCGATGGAAAGCACAGAATTTGTCGTAGTCTAGGTTTACGAGCCAAGGTCGAGGCTGCTTTGGTGGGAATCTGAGGAAGTTTTGATTACTGAGGAGGTGAAAGATGTTGGGAATGGTGTCGGGCAGTGGAGGGTAGTGCTCACGCTTCGGCTAGTAGGGGCTCTGGTTTGCTGGTTGAAATTCTGAGGTGGGGGCACGTTGTTATAGTTAGGAGGGTTCACCGCCCGGTTTGGTGCCGTATTTTGATTCTGGTTTTGGTCGTTATTTTGATTGGGATATTGATTCCTGTTCTGGTACTAGCCTTGGTTCTGGTTTTGGTTTGGGTATCATTACTGATTTTGACCCTGGTTATGCCTTGCATACCACTGTTGGCCTTGGTTTTGTTCGATATTTCTCGGTTGAAAGTTTCCATTCCTGAGATTCTGCCTTTGGTTGGTGACGGTGTTGACCAGCTCAGATCCCACAGCTTTCTTGTTGTTCTTCGTCTTGGCCTCACCGGAAGAGGCTCCTCATGATGCTACTATGAACAAGGCGAGGTCTCCACCCTTGATGTGTCGTGTTAGATGGGAGGCCCGAAGGTGAAGAGCAGTGAAGTATGGGTAGTCACTTATGTTAAGCACGCTCCTCAGAAGTTCTCTAGTGTTGTCGATAATGATGTCAATAGAGTCCTTTTCTTTCATCGAGGTCCCAGTCCTTACAGCGAGTTTCCTCCATCATCTGACAAAGTCAGCATACTCCTCGTCAGGTTCTTGCTTTGTTGCCACCAGGTCGTTGATGTTAATCGTCTCCTGGATTAAATGCTTGTATTGATCTAGAAATTGGCTGGCTAAGTCGTCGAACGTGTCGATCTTGTGCAGTGGCAGCCTGACGAACCAATCGAGGGCTTCTCCTTCTAATGACCTTTGAAAATAGTGAAGAGAGCTAGGTGATGATTTGGGTTCCCCGTGTCGTTGTACTTATTGAACTTGGGTGGCTTGAATCCTGCGGGCAAATTGAACTCGAGGTCCTGACATAATTTTTTGAATCTGAATGAAGCTCCGAGACGCTCTCTCTTAGCCATGTATTCGTCGAGCATCTTAGGAAGATCCTCCACTCTTACAATGGCAACTTTCTTGACAGTCTGGGAGCGAGTTTGACGATCGTCATCAAAGAGGGTACGACTAGTTTGTCTCGTCGACGATATACGTGGTGATATCGTACTCGGAATAGGTGGGGATCTTTCCTGCCTTTTCGTTCCCGTTCCTCTGCGTTTCTCCTTTCCTGGATGGTCTCGTATGCGGCGACTAAACCTTGAAGCAGTTTTTCAGTGTTGGGAGTGTGAGCTAGTACGAAGAGTGACCAGGATAAAACAGAAAAAAAAAAAGGAAAACTATATGCGGCAAAAGAAAACTTAACTAAATGGAAGCGACTTTAGCGATAAGATGTCCCATCGCGATCGCCAGTCTGTTGGTACGTACTTTTTCTGGGTCTCTTTCAGGTCCCGAAATAAGTGACCCAATTCGGTCCAAGTGGACTCTAGCAAAGGCGGTGGATAAGAGATATTAAATACTGCAAATAAATAGGTAAATTCTGAGCAAAGAATACCTGATTCGATGCAATCGCCAACTGCAAATGTTTATCGATGATGTAATATGTCACTGATCACGCTTTACGGGGTGTAGGTTGACTTTTTTGTTGAATGTCGGACGACCGACTCCAACAGCTCTGAATCTCCTAGGGGTTTAGTTAATCTAGTTTTCCTACACCTGCTTTAATTAATTAATTCACTCTCATAATACTACTCTAACTCTAACTAATTTTAATTTCCTAATACTACTATAAGTTTTATTAATTTAGTTTCTTGATTCTGTTATAATTCTAATTAATTTAGTTTCCTAATTCTGTTATAATTTTAATTAATTTAATTTCCTAATTCTACTATAATTCTAATTAAAAAGTGGGGTTATGGCCCGTTATGCTAAGGAGGATCGGCCCCATTCCCGGGTACCCTCCGTAAGCTCCCTTGGGCAAATCGGGTGGCTAAGGATTGTTTTGAAAAATATTATGAATTAAAAAAAATTGAAATTGAGTTGAAAAAATTAAGATTTTAAAGATCGAAATTAAGAAATCTGAAGATTGAAATTTAGAATTAGAACTGAGAATTATGAACTAGAACTTAGGAACTAGAACTAGGAATTAAGAACTAGAACTTAAAAAATAAGAATTATGATTTACAACTTCGGATCAAAAACTAGAAATTAATAGCTAAAAGGTAAGAACTGGTTCTAGGGAGTAAGAACTAGAACCAGAAATTAAACTAAGAACTAGAAATTAGAAATTAAGAACTAGAAACTAGAATTAAAAACTATGAATTAAAACGTAAGATCTAGAACTAGAAATTAGAAATTAAAACTAAAAAAACTAAAGAGAGTTTACCTAAAGCTAAGCATCGTGGAGGGAGTCTCGAAATCCTAGGCTTGGAAGAGAGGAACTCGAGGCTTAAATGTGTAAATTGATGTGATTTTGGGAGAGGTAAGGGGGTCTATTTATAGGTATTCGGGTAATTACGCGCCATGTGGGAGGTGCACAATTGGTCGGTCAGATCCAATTGCGCGTCTTGTACAGTGCGTGTAATTGGATTACGCGCCCTGTCCGATGCGCTTAATAGTTGGAGTCGATCACAGACTAGGGTAGTCAGCTGACCGGCTGGACTAAGAGTCCTAGTTCCAACTCACTTGGAACTAATTACACGCCGTGTATAGGGCATGTAATCCGATTAAGCGCCCTTACCAGAGCGCTTAATCGTGGAGTTTGGGTGGTCATGGAAGACAGAGATGGGGTCCAACTGGGGGAGATTACACACCTGTGATGGGGCGTGTAATCGATTGCGTGCTCGTTAGGGCACGTAATCAGGTCTCAAGGCGGTCTGTGGGAGGAACAGGTTTGGTCCAACTTGGGACCAATTGTGCGCATACACCTATGAGTGCAATCGAATGGCGCGCCTTCATGAGGGCGCGGAATTCGGGATCTTCCTCGGACTGGATCGGGTTTTAGTCACAGGGCAATTGTTTCAGCTCGGGATTCAGCCATACACTATTGCTTCAACATATGATCCTCGTATTTAGGTTTTAAGGTCTTCGGAGAAGGTCAGTCCTTCTTCGGAGATCATGGGCAAGGTCAAAGATTGACCAAACAGGTTTGTATACTCTGAGAGGAAAATTTTGGGGTGTCTACACAAATATACATGGATTTCAGAAAGCATATAATATCTTCATGTCAAAAATAACAAACTAAGGAGGATCATTCAAATCCATCACAATACTAAAGAAATGAGACAAAATAACAAGAAAGAAAAGCAAGTGTAGGACCGCTATATATATATATATATATAGTCTAGAATTTTTTTAGAATATTGACACATGCATGTAAGAGAGAATATATGATGTTCAGATAGGACACACAATACCTTGAAGATGTGCCAATGTTGTAATGTATTTTTGATAAACACTCATAGTAAAGCCTAAGCAAAAGGTTTACAATTAGCATAACACTAAGCTATGAGACTCGTAATCTCAACCATGTGTCATTTCAATGACACTTGAAGTTCCAAGGATGGAATGATTCCGAAAGGCATAAGAGACTATAATCTTTACCACATGTCCTATAGATATTATTTTAGTGGCCCACACCATCTTATTACATGTTTTGCCTCTTGTCTATCTATCTATCTATCGATATATATATATATATATATATATATATATATATATATATATATATGGGACATAAGATGGTGTGGGGCCACTAATATAATATCTATCGGGCAAAAATAATATAATATCTATCGGACAAATTTTTGCCCCTCATCCATATATATATATATATATATATATAGATATAGATATATAGATAGATAGATAAGGTGCAAAACGTGTAATAAGATGGTGTGGGACCACTAATATAATATCTATAGGACATGTCCAAAACTACTAACTACATTGAATTATTAATGCATGCATTTTCAAGCAATGACTAAGGGTGGCAATTTCTAGTTGGGCATAGTCAAATTTCATGGCCTGAATATTAATTAGCGCGAGTATGAGTTTAATATTATTTAGGCTTGCACCAACCTAGATTGATTATATTTTTATTAAAAAAAATACTTCTTAAGAGGTGTTTTAGTATAATTTTTTTACCTTGATATAAAATATAATAAACTTCCATTTCTGCTATCTCTCACTCATTAATATCTAATATAATTGAAGGGCTGATGACGAGACGACAATGAACATGACGTGCCTCTCTCTCTCCAACTCTTTTTTATTCTCTCCTCCTGTTCTTGTTTTCTTACTTCTCTCTTTGTTTTCATCGCCTCTTCATTTCCTCATCTCCTCGTGCTGTTCTCATACTTATTCTCTTCCTCCTCATAATTTTTCTTTTGTTTTTCATCCTACTACAATAAAAAATAATATAATAATAAAAATTTCAAATGGGTGAGGCCGGAGGTCAAAAAATATATTTCGGGCTAAGTTTGGTTGGTCTTTTGGCTCATCATGGGTCTGGCAAGCTCAAAAGTCAATTGAACTAGATATGAGCTTGGACTCACCCATCCAAGTCCCCACCTAGATCGCCCCTAGTTGGACCTTTTGATGGTAATATGAGTTTACATATGGTGTCTTGTATATTAGTAACATGTGTGATATGTGTCATTTGGACGTTTAAAAGCCCCTAGATCCAAGCATGTCTCTAAGGTTGGTGTGTTGATGTCATATGCTAGTGGAGTGCCTTTGCATTATATCTGACATTCGCAAGGTAGGGTTTTGGTCACATCCAACTGGTGGAACCCTAAAAAAGGAGCCACTAAACTTATAACCGTTGGATGCATGCACAAGAATATTAGCTTTAACCTTCATAAGTTGACATCCATGTGAGGACGCCTTGTATCAAATGGTTGATGAGTTCAACCGATCGGACATGACCAAACCCTTTCCAAAGTAATTCTAGCGGTGAATTTGTGGATGACCTTAAATATCTATATGTAATATTTCAGTTATTTATTTGACTTACCAAAGATGATTTTTTGAAAGACAAAGTCAATGGTAGGTCAAATGATACCTTTATAAAATTTTGGGAAATTTCCTAAACCGACCTTGTCAGGTACACCTTTTCTATCAGAGACCCTATATTTCGACCTTTCACCTAACCGACTAGCTGTAAGCCAAGCCAACGCTAAGGAGAGTAAAAAGTCGAAGTTACCCCTTCTATGACTTTCTTTAACCCTAAAAAGCATCCCCTTCTTCCTCATTTTAATCTGCCACAGTTAGTAAAATGTTAGGGTTTTGTTGGTGACGACGTCCTCTTCCTCAGTTCGATCCTATAGTTTGCTTTTTGGAAGAAGAAAAAAGAGGCTTGGGAGAACAAATCCCTGCAGTTTGTCATTGGAAAAAGAAGACCCTTCATTTTTCCATTAGGAAAAAACCACCTTGCAGTTTGCCATTGCGACACGAGGTATGTTCAGATTTCTAGTGTAAACGTCATTTTCAATTTCTTTGGGTCTCTTATTGGTGCAGTATAAAAAAATATATATTTTATTAGTAAATTTTTTTCTTAGAAACGGTCGATACCGATTCAATAAAAGGTTGATACCGATTATGTAAACGGTCGATACCGATTGTATAAAGAGTCGATAACGACCATTTATGTAATCGGTATCGACCTTTTATTGAATCAGTATCGATCGTTTATATAATTGGTATCGACCTTTTATTGAATCGATATTGACCATTTATACAGTCGATATCGAATGTTTATACAATCGGTATATATATTTTGTGTCATCTCTCTTATGATGGTCTCCTCTTCTCTTAAATAGGCGATGTCGGAGGTGAGCACTCCTCTTCTCTGTCACTATGATGGTCTTCTTATAAGCAATGATGGCTCGTATGAAGGTAGCCCGTGAAAGGTTATTACCATTTCGACAGGTATTTCTTATGAATAATTTATAAGGCGAATGTCCACTGTCAGTTTTGCGATGGCAGATGAAATAGTTTTCATAAAAGTTCTCTATGAAGATAGTGAATACCCCTGTGCTTGCCGACGTGTTGGAGTCGAATGATTTGGCCACCCTATTTTTATTTTATAAAGTCGGGATAAACGTCATAAAGCTCATCATCATTAAAGAACTGTCATCCTTTTGAGTAGAAGCTGAACAAGTACCTCTTGTGAGTAACCATTCCTTTTAGCCATGTAAGTTTGAGGAGGATGGACCTATATATGATATCGTCCGATTAGGCGATGACGATGATTGTACGATAAACGTGTCGGTCAGGAAAATGACTATTAATTTAAACGATGCTCCAATTGAATCACATGATGATCGAGTAAAGTATATGTATGGGTCACAATAATGTAGTCAAGAGTTAGACTACATGTCTATAAGAGTGGTGGATGAAGACGATTTCGGTCATATATTCTTCGGTGGATTCATAACTTGGTTGGCTCACAAATTATGTTCTACCATTTCATTGATAGAGATTACTGGAGGAGCTCAACCATTCGGTGAGCACCGCTATGGTGAAGGGCCTAGTCAAACAAATGAGCACCCCTTCGGTGAAGGGCATAGTCAACCACGTCAGAACCCCTTTGGTGAAGGGTCTAGTCAATCACGTCAGAACCCCTTCGGTGAAGGGCTTAGTCAGAAGCCCACAGGTGAAGGATCTAGTGAAGGGCATAGTCATCACTAATAAAGATAACTTAGAAGAGAATGCTCAAGACTATGATAGCGAACTGAATGGGTTTATAAAAGAGGATCCGAGAATTTTCGTGAGAGGCATTAATAATTCCCTAGTAGATGGAGATTACTAAGGGTCAAAGACATCGGGTGACTCTTCTGATCAAGAGGTAGAAACCGAATACTAGAATTTGACGTTTAAAGTTGGAGAGATCTTCGAAGATAAACAAACATTCCAAAAAGCATTGAAAGAGCACTCAATAGAGAAAAACTTTCAAATCCGACCCTTGAAAATTGCTAGTTATCGAGTGACAGTCGGATGCTACGAACCCGATTATTCATGGCGAATACATGCGTCTAAATTGACTGGGCTCAACTCTTTCAAAATGAAGACGTTCAATAGTACTCATGCATGCGGGGCCGCTAAGATCGGAGCCCACAGTCACCGTAATGCAATAATTTCCTTTGTAGCCAACTATGTACGGGACAAACTTATAAAAGGATTCAAATATACACTTGCGTCGATAATGTTTGACATTATAAAAGCTTATAACATATAAATCAAATATTCTAAGGCTTGAAGGGGGAAAGAATCTGTGACAGCCCGAATTTTGGCACTCCAAAATCCGTGCCATCAGCACGACCCTTAAGGTCGTGCCCTGGGTACTTTTCAAAACATTGGTATATAGAAGCCAAAACTGTAATTAAGGCGCACGTAGCTACCCTAAACAAATTCTCATAAATAAAAAAATAGTCAAGGTATCGAAAGGCAGTCCTTGTCCCATGCCAATTCATGGGCATAAGAACTTACCCAAATCATTGGTGATAACTATTCATCCTAGACGTTTTATCAAAAGAACCGGTATTTAAATACATTCGAAAAAAAAAGAGGCTTGACATACCAAGCCGTACCTAATACTCTCAACTCACTCTCAAAGTATGCAGTGGGTTTCCTAGAAGAATTCCTCAGGAGAAGGTTCTGACTCTTCCGTGGGCACGTAGTCCGGATCCCCTGGATCAGCGTCTCCAGAAATCTCTATTGCCGCTAGTCCTGGACCTGCGACGTATAGTCTAAGGGGGGTGAGCTACATCCTAGCTCTATAGGGAAACAAAAAAGAACATACAGATTAACCTTCACACATATGTCAGCAGTTTAAAAGCATAATTTATCGAGTAACACTTATGAAAAATAATTGAAATATCTGGAATAAAAATAATAATTTCGACTGTTACTCTGCATGGTTTCGTTTAATCTCCTTACTGTTTTAGTTGTGAATTTGGTCTAATCACTTAAATCTTAACTTAAGTAGTCCCCGAGCAATATAGCATCGAGCCCCGATGGAATACCTGCCATCGTCGTCTAACTAGACAGTTATTATATGTATTCCCTGGGAATACTGCCCAAGCCCCTTTCTCATAAGTGGCGGGGTCTATTTTTAGATCTACATCCCTGGGATGTGCTATGAAAGTACGGATCTGTCGCCGTACCGCTCACGGATATCCTGCCGAGTCAGTCGTGGGTATCCCGCCACGTCGGTGAGGTATTCTAATCAAACCTTAAATAATAAAAATATCAAATGTGCTCTACATATAGTTATTCACCGTGATTGTGCTAATTATATTACATCAGGCCTTATCACATTACTTACGTTTCACTGTTAGTTTTCATCTGCATCCCTGGGATGCCCCTGATTTCCATCGCATCCTTCTTTGTTTAACTATATGATTTTTCGTCCCCTGGGGACCTCAAGACTATCACGTTTGAAACTCACTCACACACCCTTTTTCATGAGGATCATGCAGTATTTGACTATTTAAATGGATTACACTACATATATGAATTTGACGGAATAATGCACATGTTTCAAGAATATTTTTCAAAGCACGCCTTCTCGTAGAGGTTTACACTTCACGATCATGCGTCAAACCTACATTTCAATTTAGCATAGGCTTAGAAAGGTCACTAGAACCATTGGGGTGTACAACCTCCAAGTTTCTTGTACCCATCAATTCAAGAACTGAGTGGTCACCAGACCTCGCCCGAGCGGTCACTTGACCTCGCTCGAGCGGACACTTGACCTCGCTCGAGCGGTCGCCTGACCTCGCTCGAGCGGTTAAATCGAGCCACTGAAGTATTACTGGGGACCCTCGCTCGAGCGAGCTTCCCCTTAGTTTTGGGGACCGCTCGAGCGAGCCCAGAGTTATATTTTTCCTATTCATCCTCGCTCGAGCGAGCCCTTTAGACCGCTCGAGCGAGGAACGATGATTTTTGCTCCTCGATCAGATCGAGAACACAATTTCTCCCTTCATTCAAACCTTAATATCATAAAAAAAAATATTTAACCAACATTCTTCCTATTATTTAAAACATGCCTAAGCATCTATCATGCCTTTAACATACCTCCGACGATGAGTCTCGCGCAAGTTTGATTTAAGATTCGAAATTCTACTAGGCTAACAGGCCTCCAAGGTTCCTCCTCTAGCCTTTTCTCCAACCCTTCTGCCGATTTAAGTCCCAACGAAACCCTAGTTCTTTACTAGGCTCTTCTTCTCTTTCTCTTTATATTCTCCTTCTCTCTATTTAGGTTAGAATAGAGTTACACAAGGGCTCTTCTCTCCTCTCTCTTTCACTTATATACATATAAGTTAGGGAAATACTAGTGTGTTTCCCATGTACACACATAGTGTCTACGGTTCATTTTGGTCTCCTTGTGAAACACATATACATGTATATAGTGCATGACGTGCACTTATCCCAAAAATCTGGGTTGTGACAATCACCCCAACTTATAAGATTTTCATCCTCAAAAATCGACGATATTCTCATAACCAGGTACTACTACTATTACCAAACCATGAATATCTAAAACAGTAATTAAACGGTTTGTCGCATTTCGCAACAACATGCGTTGGCCATGTCAATTTATTTCCACATAGTTGAAAAGGATCATCATTCATAACACTTATTCAATCGTTATGTTAATCATCCACAAAATTTGTGACATTCATGTCACGATAGTTTGTAAAAAAAAACATTGACCAGGAAACACCTCACGACAAAATATCTCAACAAAATATTACATATATTTTTTCAAAAAAAATATGACTATCTAGTCATCATCCTCCTCATAGTCATCGTCGTCGTCGCCGGAGCCATCATCATCCTCATAGTCCTCGTCATCCTCATCCTCATCGTCCACCCTGACGGTCTGATACCATTCCGTGAAGACCCAGACCCACATGCCACAATATTGTCCGGTTATGGGCTTAGGTCCCCACCCCGATTTTGTTTTTGGCATGGGCTTAAGTCCCCACCCAAAACGTGTCATGGTACCCGCTGTGGCGCTCCTCGTAGCAGGGCCGGAGCTAGACGCTCCAAAAATAGCATCCCTCATGGCACCGACGCACTGCATGTATGACTGCGGGTAAGCCTGGCCCATGAGGTCGATAAGTAGTGCCTCCTGGAACCTCTGATGCAATCTGATCTCCCACCCTTGCTGAAGGATCTCCCGCATCATGCCAGTGTTGGTAGTGGGTATGGGCTATGGAACTGAGGCAGAGGGAGTGGTCGGTCCTGCCGGCGCTTGATGGGTGGTTTGTCGGGAGACCTGACGGTCTCTTTTCTTGTTGACGCTGGTTTGTAGACTCTTTAGGTTGCGGCTCCAGTCTTGGACGAGATAGGGGACGACGTTATCGGTGAGGAACAACTCATCCTCCCGGATCTTAAATCCTCCCTTCCCATTCCGTGAGTCTAGGAGTCGGGAAATCAACCAAGCATATGGTAGTCGGTTGATGGGTGGAGGAACAACACCTTTTACATTTCTTTTATAGGCATGCGCCATGCCTTTTATGATGATCATAGGTGCGTTGATCCACCTATTATGGAATGCGGTGTGTAGGGCCCGTAGAAACACATCTCGGCGTTCTTAATCATGGCCGGTTGGGTGTAGATTCTCTTTGAAGATGACGTCTAAAAGCCACATACGCGGCAGTAGTTGTGATCGAGTAATAGATTGTCCCGAAGCGGACATGCCGCCTGTGATGTCGGAGATGATCGTTGGGAAATCGACGTTCTCAGAAAAAGGTGGTAGGATAAGTGGGCTAGGGGTGTAGATGTGGGGACATTTCATGACCGATGAAATTTCGGCACATCTAAAGATCAGTTCATTTCCATCGATTGTGATGAGGATAGCGTCCTCATCCACGTTCAAGTTTAGGGTTTGATAAAATAACTTCACAAGCCTCGGGTAATAACGATCCCCGAACGGCGTAAGCAGGGCCTTAAGATTGTTGTTGGTGAGGAAGTCCGATGTCCATTGGGTGGACGTCGGATCCCCGAAATAGGAGGGATGTATATCCCATTCGGTTTCAAAAATTTTGGCCCCCCACCAATCATCTAGTGTGATCGGAGTGGAGGATGGGTTTGGTGATGGTTGTGAAGTTTGCGGCGCTTTGTTGCGGCAACGTGACAATCGAATCGCCATCCTCTTCTTAAGTTGTGGATTTGGGCTTGAAGCCATTAGGTATTTAAAGAGTTTAAAAAGAAAAGAAAAATTCGGGAATGGGTAGATTTTACCTAGAAGAATATTCTTAACGGATCGGATTGTCTAAATCCAGCTCGAATCGGAAGGAAAAGGTCGAAGATAGCAAGCCCTAAACCCCTCGCTCGGCTCCACTCCCCTCGCTTGAAGATGAAATGGCATCGTGTTATTCCGTCATCTATATATAGTCCCTCCTCGCACGAGCGGTTATTAGTTATCGCTCGAGCGAGCCCAAGACGCTTTATATGTTATGGCCTCGCTCGAGCGGTTATAGTTTCTCGCTCGAGCGGTCAAAATGCCTCGCTCGAGCGAGAAATAGCTATCGCTCGAGCAAGAGGAAGTTGTGATTTTATGTAGTTCGCTCGAGCGAACATAAGTGGTCGCTCGAGCGAGACCAAAAACATTTTTCTGGTACCTTTTTGCTCGTTTTCGGTTTCTAATCTCATCACTAGTTTTATTATATAAAAAGTTCAACGAAAAGTGGTTCAATCATTGCTTGGAGTCAATATATATTTATAAATATATATATATAGAGAGAGACTTCATACTACCCGCAAATCACATATTCTCAAATGAATAAAACCATTCAGTTGGCAATTTCGAACAATTTGGGATATTGTTCTCTAACATCCGCCTCACGTTCCCATGTTGTTTCTTCGACCGGATGGTTCTTCCATCGGACAAGCACTAAGGGAATAACTTTTGTTCGCAACACATGTTCCTTTCGATCTAAAATTTCTACCGGCTCTTCAATCATGGTCATATCTTCATGCATTTCGAATGATTGGCCGCTCAGCACGTGATCAGGGTCATTGAGATATTTCCTGAGCATCGACACGTGGAATACATTGTGTACCTGATCAAACAATGGTGGCAATCCAATGCGGTAGGCTACTTCTCCTACTCGACCCAAAACTTTAAACGGTCCAAGATAGCGGGGACTTAGCTTCCCTCTCTTTCCAAATCTCATCACTCCCTTCATCGGTGATACTTTCACGAACACATGTTCACCCACCTTAAAGTCTACACTCATCCGCTTGATGTCAGCATAGCTTTTCTGTCTGCTTTGAGCCGCCTTTAGTCTTCCCCTGATCATGCGGACAATAGCCGCGTTATCTTCAAGTAGCTCGGGTCCCAAAACAAATTTCTCGCCAATTTCCTCCCAATTGATTGGCGATTTGCATCGTCTTCCGTACAAGACTTCATATGGTGCCATTCCGATGCTCGTCTGTAAACTATTATTATATGCGAACTCAATCAATGGTAGGTGTTGATCCCACGATCCTTGTAATTCTAACATACATGCCCTAAGCATGTCTTCAATGTCATCATGATGCGTGGGTGAAACGCCGTACTAAAATCTAGCCTAGTTCCCATTCCTTCTTGAAATTTCTTCCAAACAATGCTACTTGGAATCCCATGTAAACGGACGATCTCTTTCATATAGAGCTCTACTAGTCTTCCCGCCGTGTACATCGTGTTGTAAGGCAAGAAGTGTGCTGACTTAGTCAATCGATCGACTACTACCCAAATGGCGTTATGCTTCCTTACAGTTCGCGGTAGACCGACTATGAAATCCATAGAGATAGATTCCCACTTCCATTCCGGTATGGGTAGAGGCTGTAATAGGCCTGCGGGGTGTCTATGATCGATTTTCACTTGTTGGCACGTCAAACATCGCGACACGTACTCTGCCACATCTTGTTTCAAACCTCTCCACCAGTAATTCTTTTTCAGATCTTGATACATCTTTGTGCTTCCCGGGTGGATAGCGTAGCTTGACTTGTGAGATTCATTAAGAATCGTTCGCCGCAAATCGGCATTGTCTGGAATGCAAAGTCGCCCCTTGAATACTAAGGAACCATCCTCCTTGATCAAAAACTCAGATGTAATACCTTCAGTTACATCTTGACGCATCTTTGTTAGAATTGGGTCTTTCATCTGTAGTTCTCGTATGTGTTCGAATATCACTGGTTTCACTGATATGTTGGCTAAGAAGGCTCCTGTGGCTTGTGGCTGTATGTCTGCGCCACATAGCGCTAGATCCTCCAACAACTTCCATCGATGTATACCCGAAATTAGACAAGCCAATTGGGCCGAACTTTTTCGACTCAAGGCGTCGGCCACTACGTTAGCTTTGCCTGGATGGTACTGTATGGAACAGTCATAATCTTTGAGGAATTCCATCCACCTACGCTGCCTCATATTTAGTTCCTTCTATGTAAACAGATATCTGAGGCTCTTATGGTCAGTAAAAATTTCAAATGTTTCTTCGTATAAATAACGTCGCCATATCTTTAATGCGAATATGACTGCTGCTAGTTCCAGATCATGTGTTGGGTAGTTCTTTTCGTGCTCTTTCAACTGTCTAGAGCCGTAAGCTATTACCTTTTTATATTGATTTAGTACACAACCCAACCCGTTATACGAAGCATCACTATAGACTGCGAATCCCCCACTGCCTGATGGAATGGCTAACACTGGGCTGAGGTGAGTCTCTTCTTGAGTTCTTGAATGCTCTTCTCACACGCCTCACTCTACTCAAATCTTGAGTCTTTTCTTGTAAGTCTCGTAAGAGGTCCTGATATTTTTAAAAACCCCTCAACGAAACGTCGATAATAACCTGCCAGTCTGAGGAAACTTCGGACATCTGTCATAGTTTTTGGTTGCTCCCAGTTCACTACTGCCTCGATCTTAGCGGGATCTACTGTGACACCATGCTTGAGACGACATGTCCCAAAAAGCTAACCTCTTCTAGCCAAAACTCACATTTGCTGAGCTTGGCGTACAATTGGTGTTCACGCAAGGTTTGTAGAGCGACTCGTAAGTGTTCTTCATGCTCCGTCTTCGATTTTGAGTAAATCAGGATGTCATCAACAAACACTACAACGCAGGAGTCTAGGTGTGGTTTAAACACCCGATTCATCAAGTCCATAAACGACGCTGTAAGCGTCGTCGTTAAATCCGAATGGCATCATTAAAAATTCATAGTGTCCATACCGTGTTCTAAATGCCGTCTTCTGAATGTCCTCGGCCCTAACTCTTAACTGATGGTATCCATATCTTAGATCGATCTTGGAAAAATTTTTTGCTCCCTGCAACTGATCGAACAAGTCATCTATTCTTGGTAACGGATATCGATTCTTCATAATGACTTTGTTCAATTGACGATAGTCAATGCACAACTGCATCGACCCATCTTTCTTTTCACGAATAGAACTGGTGCTCCCCATGGAGACACGCTTGGTCTTATGAACCCTTTGTCCATGAGCTCTTGCAATTGTTCTTTCAACTCTTTCAACTCCGCAAGGGCCATCCTATAAGGTGCCTTTGAAACAGGCTCCGCTCCTGGTGCTAAGTCGATCGCAAATTATACTTCTCTTTCTGGAGGTAACCCTGGCAATTCTTCTGGAAATACATCTGGGAATTCTCGCACTACCTCTATGTTGGAGATAAAATTCTTTTCTTCTTTATTTTCTTTCAGGAATGCCAAATAACCGCTACACCCCTTTCTGATTAAACGTTCTGCTCTGACTGCAGATATGAGTGGTACCTATGTCGATCTCTCCCCTCGAAATCGAAATGATCTCCTCGTGTTTGGACGGAAAACAACAACTTTATCCTTGCAATCCATGCTTAAGGATGGACCAATCCATGCCAAGGATCACGTCGAATCCTTGCATGTCCAACAATATTAAATTTGCGTCTAGTTTGTAGACAACGTGATCCCGAATGCTTACCACTACCGATTTGCAGACTAACTCTGTGTCCACTAATTCTCCTGTTGGGATAGACACTGATAACATAAAGTCTAGTGTCTCCGGAACAATCTTCATCTTCTTTGCAAATCTAGGGGCGATGAAGGAGTGGGTAGACCCTGGGTCTATCAGCACTCGTGCGTCATGTGCTACGTAGCACCCTTTTTCATAGATTTGTAACGTACCTATAATGCATACATATACGTACAGAACATATACTTTATTTAGAATTTTTCTAACGCGCAGCAACGGTTATATATATATACTTGTCCTAATGAACGCACATTCTCTATCTAGAAATTGTATTGAAACCAAAATTCTTTATTTAAAAGAAATCTCACCTTGGATGATGTCGTGTACACTCCACCTTCTCAAGCAGAATCGCGAGAGGCTCTCCCTCGAACAACTGGCTTTCGTGATTGAATAGGTTGTGGCATGGAAGCTGGGGCCGTCTTTTCTTTAACTGTCTCAGGGCAGTCTTTAATCATGTGGCCTATCTTGCCGCATTTGAAACAGCCTCGCATTTCCTGCCTACAATCCGCTGTTTTGTGGGACTTGCCACACTTGGCACAAGTTTCCCTTGGTGTTGAAGTAGCAGTTCTTGAAAAACTTTGGGTAGTTGTAGCCTCCCTGGAAATAGCAGGACCCTCATACCTCATCGGTCTCCCTGATGCCAGCAATGGAAAACTTTGATGAGTAGCTGGTTGTGCAGCTCTCCCATACCCTATCTGGAACGATTGTCTCTGATTCGGTGCTACAAACCTCGGTTTCTTATGTACCGATTCATAGCTCCCCGTCCTGCTTGGATCAATGCTTCCCCTTCCCTGTTGTTCCCTCTTATAGTATCGGTTATTGTTTTCTTCTTCGACTACTAATGCCTTACTCATTACTTCTCCATAGGTCTTCAGCTGGAAGGGCGCAACCCCTCCTCGGGTGTCCGACCTTAACCCTATTGGAACCTCTTCGCTTTCATCGTGTCTGAAACTACGTAGTCTGGGGCGAAGCGAGCCAGTCTCATGAATTCTACTCCGTACTCTCTCATGGTCATCCTTCCTTGCGCCAGTTGTAAAAATTGGGTCTCCATCTGATTCCTCACAACTTCAGGAAAATATTGCTTATTGAATTCTTCTACGAATTCGTCCCAAGTCCACGGCATATCTGGAGTTTCTTGTGCTCTTGTTCACGAAACGGATTTCCACCAAGGTCTAGCTTCGCCATCTAGCATATATGCCGCCCAACGGATGCTCTCATCCTCCATGCATGTTAGTACGCTAAACACCTTTTCCATTTCACCCAGCCAGTTTTCGGCTGCCATTGTGTCTGCCTCTCCTGAAAAGTTTGGAGGTCTCATCCTTCTGAACTCGGTGAATGATGAAGCCACTGGTGGTGTAAGTCCCACTGGAGGTGTAGGTGTTCGTTGTGGTTCTGGTACTGTATGCGCTACCAAGGACGCTGCTTGTTAACGCTGCTTGTTGTGCCATGGTAGTTGCCATTGTCTCCATTTGTGCATCATCCTCTGACGCTCTTCTCTTTCTTTATTTCTCTCCCTCACTCTATCTTGTTCCCTCTGATTTCGATCCTGTCGATCTTGATCCTCTGCTTGATTTTGGTTTCCTCCTTGGCCACTGCCCTCGGGAATCTCCCTGTTTCCCAATGGTACTCTGTTTGTAGGTGAGACGAACCCATCTCTGCTGCGTAAATTCCTATCATGACCACCCCTGGGTCAACCTCTTCCTCTAGGAAACATAACGGTCTGTATGAGAATCCATAGTCTTGTTAGCAGAAGTCCCTATATTCTGACAAGATGATAGCCAGAACTAGAAAGAAAAGCTTTGATACCAACTGTGACAGCCTGAATTTCGGCACCCTGAAATCTGTGCCATCAGCACGACCCTTAAGGCCGTGCCCTGGGTACTTTTCAAAACATTGGTATATACAAGCCAAAACTGTAATTAAGGCGCACGTAGCTACCCTAAACAAATTCTCATAAACAAAAAAATAGTCAAGGTATCGAAAGGCAGTCCTTGTCCTATGCCAATTCATGGGCATAAGAACTTACCCAAACCATTGGTGATAACTGTTCATCCTAGACGTTTTATCAAAAGAACCGGTATTTAAATACATTCGAAAAAAAAAGAGGCTTGACATACCAAGCCGTACCTAATACTCTCAACTCACTCTCAAAGTATGCAGTGGGTTTCCTAGAAGAATTCCTCAGGAGGAGGTTCTGACTCTTCCGTGGGCACGTAGTCCAGATCCCCTGGATCAGCGTCTCCAGAAATCTCTACTGTCGCTAGTCCTGGACCTGCGACATATAGTCTAAGGGGGGTGAGCTACATCCTAGCTCTGTAGGGAAACAAAAAAGAACATACAGATTAACCTTCACACATATGTCAGCAGTTTAAAAGCATAATTTATCGAGTAACACTTATGGAAAACAATTGAAATATCTGGAATAAAAATAATGATTTCGACTATTACTCTGCATGGTTTCGTTTAA
The DNA here is from genome assembly GCA_021018995.1 of Chloranthus sessilifolius. Taxonomy (NCBI): domain Eukaryota; kingdom Viridiplantae; phylum Streptophyta; class Magnoliopsida; order Chloranthales; family Chloranthaceae; genus Chloranthus; species Chloranthus sessilifolius. The sequence continues at coordinate 90,564,917 of CM037585.1, read as the reverse complement.
TCTCCTTACTGTTTTAGTTGTGAATTTGGCCTAATCACTTAAATCTTAACTTAAGTAGTCCCCGAGCAATATAGCATCGAGCCCCGATGGAATACCCGCCATCGTCGTCTAACTAGACAGTTATTATATGTATTCCCTGAGAATACTGCCCAAGCCCCTTTCTCATAGGTGGCGGGGTCTATTTTTAGATCTACATCCCTGGGATGTGCTATGAAAGTACTGGATTCGCCCGCATCAGCTCACGGATATCCTGCCGAGTCAGTCGTGGGTATCCCGCCACGTCGGTGGGGTATTCTAATCAAACATTAAATAATAAAAATATCAAATGTGCTCTACATATAGTTATTCACCGTGATTGTGCTAATTATATTACATCAGGCCTTATCACATTACTTACGTTTCACTGTTAGTTTTTATCTGCATCCCTGGGATGCCCCTGATTTCCATCGCATCCTTCTTTGTTTAACTATATGATTTTTTGTCCCCTGGGGACCTCAAGACTATCACGTTTGAAACTCACTCACACACCCTTTTTCATGAGGATCATGCAGTATTTGACTATTTAAATAGATTACACTACATATATGAATTTGACGGAATAATGCACATGTTTCAAGAATATTCCCTACCTCGACGAATTTCAAAGCACGCCTTCTCGTAGAGGTTTACACTTCACGATCATGCGTCAAACCTACATTTCAATTTAGCATAGGCTTAGAAAGGTCACTAGAACCATTGGGGTGTACAACCTCCAATTTTCTTGTACCCATCAATTCAAGAACTGAGTGGTCACCAGACCTCGCCCGAGCGGTCACTTGACCTCGCTCGAGCGGTCACCTGACCTCGCTCGAGCGGTCACCTGACCTCGCTCGAGAGGTTAAATCGAGCCACTGAAGTATTACTGGGGACCCTCGCTCGAGCGAGCTTCCCCTTAGTTTTGGGGACCGCTCGAGCGAGCCCAGAGTTATATTTTTCCTATTATTTAAAACATGCCTAAGCATCTATCATGCCTTTAACATACCTCCGACAATGAGTCTCGCGCAAGTTTGATTTAAGATTCAAAATTCTACTAGGCTAATAGGCCTCCAAGGTTCCTCCTCCAGCCTTTTCTCCAACTCTTCTGCCGATTTAAGTCCCAATGAAACCCTAGTTCTTTACTAGGCTCTTCTTCTCTTTCTCTTTATATTCTCCTTCTCTCTATTTAGGTTAGAATAGAGTTACGCAAGGGCTCTTCTCTCCTCTCTCTTTCACTTATATACATATAAGTTAGGGAAATACTAGTGTGTTTCTCTCGTACACACATAGTGTCTACGGTTCGTTTTGGTCTCCTTGTGAAACACATATACATGTATATAGTGCATGACGTGCACTTATCCCAAAAATCTGGGGTTGTGACAGAATCGCTCTGAACGATATTAGAGAAAGTTGGCAAGGACAGTTTCTCGATCTCCCAGCCTACATAAAGGAGATGGAGAGGATAGATCCTAATGTACGAATGTGTTTTCAACTTACGCTTGATGGTAAGTTCTAAATTTTTTTTAGAGTTTTGGCCCATGCATCAGAAGCTATCATAATACACTTCGTCACATATTGCTTGTAGATGTCACGCACCTATGGGGACGTTTCGAAGGGATCGTACTTATCGTCTCGACGCAAGACGGTAATGGTTATATATTACTGTTAGTGTTCGCCGTCGTCGAGTTAGAAGAAAAAGATACGTAGATGAACTTTCTTGAACGAGTAGGTGCGTTCGTGATCAGTCATCATTATAATCACGAATAGGTCAAAGGGTTTAATAAAGGCGGTGAAACAAATCTTTTCTAATACACACCACAGCTACTGCATGTGACATATGACACAAAATTTAGAAAATAAGTATCCCAAGATCTGTATGTTGGACCTATGGTGGTGCGCTGCACGTGCATTTGCAACAAATAAATTTGATTATTTTATAAATAAAATCAAGAAAGATGCTAATCTTCGGGCCTTCCACTATATTTTAAAAATAGACCCGAAGCATTGGACACACGCACATTTTAAGGGAAGGCAGTATGATTCCCTCACTACGAATAATGCTGAAAGCTTAAACAGCGTACTGAAGGTAGCTGGAGAGAAATCAATTATCGACTTAATCCGAACTACTAGAGAGAAAGTTGCAAATTATTTTTAAAAGCGCCAATAAAATTTTGAGAATTGGAGCAGCATCCTCTGTCCAAAAGTAAATGAGCACATGAAGAAGGTGCTCCAATGGGATGGTAGAAAAAGAGCGCAACCATACGGCGCGATCAGTTCCAAATGAATTCTGAGAATTTCATTCATCACATCGACTTGGAATATAGGACATGTACTTGTCATCGTTGGCTCATTTATGGTTTACCTTGCTCGCATGCGGTTGCGGTCATCAATTGGAGAAATTATGATTACCACAACTTTGTGAGAAGTGGTTTTTCACCAATTATTTTAGACAAACATACGATGAACAATGAGTTCCTACACTGGCTAAAAGCTAATAGAAAATCCAAGCTGACCAACTGTCAAAAAATATGAAAGTGAGACTGCCCTATAATTCACATAAGCAAGTCGGACATTCGAGGAAGAAAAGGATACTGTCTAAGGGTGGTGAAGTTAGGGCCCTACTATGTAGCAGGTGCAGTGAGTATGGTCACAATCGTAAGAGTTGCACGGCAGTGGGACCGATGGGTTGATATAGTATGAAATGAGATTTTCTTTGACAACTGGCATACTGACATAGATTGGTTTATTATATGAAATTTTTTCTTTATAATGATCGCCTTTGTAACTATTTTAAATTTCATGAGTGAACAACTCGTCGACTGTTTAACCAATCAATATCGATTGGTTATAAAGTCGTTAATGACTTGTTATACAGTCATTAACGACTCGTTATATAGTCGATATCGACTTTATAACCAGTTGATATCAACTGTATAACAAGTCGTTAACAATTTTATAACCAATCGATATCGACTGGTTAAACAGTCGATGAAGATTTTGAACCATTTACGCGAAGATTTTGAATAAATAAAATTTATGGTACTAAGATTTTGAACATAAAATGGATCTATATGAAATTTATGCCTACAAAAAGTACATTTGTATATATTTCAGATTTACAATTTAATTTTTTATATCTAAAAAAGACTGAGGGTGGTGCATCTTTACGAAGTTCTTCATCGCTTTCTAACCCCCCTCCATCGCCACTATATGTAGCAAGGGCATGGCCAATTTCTGACCTAATCTGACTCATTTTTTTCTGTCTGAAGTTGAAAGTCTTCCCCGCCATGAAATACTCCATATACTTCAACACAAATACCCCACAGTCCCACCCATTGCTCTGTCGGGGAACGGATTTGATTCGACAATCAGTACTTGACCAAGGGTAGTTCTTAGTGCTCAGTGCAGTAGAGTCTCCGTATAAATATAAGATTGTGAGAAGGTAATTGGCCTATTTCAAAAAAGTAGAATGTCAGATAAGGAAATAGTAAAAATTTGTAAGTTTGGACAATTCGTATTATATATACTTACCAACGCATTCAATTCATCCGAATATTTGTCCTTAAAGGGCCTATCAAAATTAGGGTCGACGACCATTACCGATCGTTATAAAACTTTCACAATCACAAGTGCCCAATAAAGTGGATGGTGAGAATGAATTTGGACAAATATCTGAAAAGAATAATATAATATTAGAGGCTACGATTTGAAAAGCTTAAAAGTTGTTGGTAGCGATCGTAATGTACCGTGCTACAATCATGAGCCCACAGATCCTGCAACTAATTGAAAAAGAAGTTTTATAACACCTTTCTATCTTGGTTCTCTTCTTTCTTGTGGATAGACCACCGTTCGATTTGTATCCCGAACCCTTCCGTGTAAAGTTTTTCAGAAATAGTAAATTTGTTGAATTCCCTCAGGTCTACAACCATGTGAGTCAAAACAGTGGGGCCCATAAGGAAACATTTATTCTTTCATTCAGGATTAGTAGTGTCATCAATGACTTCCATGAATCTTAAATAGGCTCCCATTATCTGAAAACAATAATAATACAGTGTTAACGACTCGTTAGACGGTCAATGCCGACTGTATAAATAATCAGTGTCGACCCTTTATACAATTGGTATCGATTATTTAGATGGTCAATACCGACTGTATAAAGAATCGTCATCGACTCTCTAAACAATCATTATCGACTCTTTATAAGATTGATAACGACTATATAAGGAGTTGGTATCGATTTTTTATACAATCGTTATCAATTCTTTATACGATCGATAACGACTGTTTAGAGAGTCGATCGACTGTCTATTCATTACTTACCTTAGAGTATCAATATTGAGAGAAAAATTGAAAATGAACAATCGAAAAATAAAATTGAAGGTTGCTTACAATATTATCTAAGTATTCCTTGCCTTCCAAACACCAGAAAGACTGCAGCCGAAGTGTATAATCACCGACTGTTCTTATGTAGGTGCTCCATAAATTACAAATCTGACGTTGCAATTTAAAACCAAATTTACTACTAACTAACTATCATGAGAAAAATTAATTAACTTACTCGTCTTCCGAAACAGGCCTTTTCCAGAAGACATTCATGTACTTCTGCTCCACTGTCAACTCAACCGTAGAAATGGCCATCGTCTCCTCGATGACCATTACCGTTCCAAGATTTTTTTTCGGAGGACCCTTTCTCCCGATCCTAGGTTTTGAGGTAATTTATTTTGAGAGTTTCTTAGGCCTAAAGCGAGCGTCAACTGGTTGCTCAGGTTGGGATGAGGGTTGCTCATCACCAGTTGGCCCCTTATCGGCTTGAGACTCGGGTTGGTTGTCAGCTGGCCCCTTATCGGCTTCAGACATGGGAGGGATATCGAAGGATGTGCTAGGCAGCTTTGAAAGTAGCTCCGAAATAGCAACATCCTGAACATCGAAACAAACATAATTACAAAGTAAACGAATTATATTCACTTATATAAACTACATTAGAACACATACCTTAGGTATCGCTTCCAAAATTGTTTGAAGGAGTTCTTTCAGAGTCCCTTGCTTCTTTCTAATCAACTTGTTCACATGAGTCATCGCTTGCAGCTCCACATCCCTTGAAGTGAATCGGTCATCCAAGGAGTTGTATCGTATAACTAGGGTCGCATTCTCTTGCTCCAAATGGCTCACTCTCTGAGCGAGTTTCAAGTTGTCGAGTGCCATACCATCAATCCTCCTCAACAGCACTTCATTAGAGGAGGTTGGTGCATTTTCGTTGGCCTTCGTAGCCTCTCTTGTTCTCAGCCGCTCTAATTGGACGGGGCCCTCTTATGAGGACGAGTCTTTGTCCGATGTCGATTTGCTGTCAAATTCTTCCTTGTCAATATTTTCGACCGGAAAGTAATTTTTTTTCTTCTTTGGCCACACATCCACTTCCACAGCTTTCTTGACTTGTTCATCAACATCTTTCCTCTTCCCCAAAACAGCCCTTCGACCCCGCACATATTCCCTTATGAAGGGTATCTCCAACTCGAAGGAAATTAGTTCGAGGGGAGTGCAAACCTTTCAATAAAAAAGCAAATGGGAAGCATGTTGAGCACTGAAAAATACCATTTTTTACCCCTCAACCTAGCCTTTGATGGACCTTTGAGCATATTAATAATGTATTTTTAGTTGTGTTTTTGTAGAAAACAAGAAATAAGAACTGAATGCTGCAATCCAACTTTTTAAGCCAAGAAGAGTGGATTTGATGCCAATCTGTGGAGCTGAGGCAAAATCAGAGAATGCACCATGGTGGCACACACCATGATGACCATAATTTATGCCAAAGTGGACCTTAGAAGTCCCAAAGATGAAAGGTTGGAGGACCCAAGAGAAGGGGGCTGCTGCAGCAGAAGGTGCATAGCAACAAAGAGCCATAAAGCTACCTCGCACAGCAGTCGCGTGACTCAATTTATTCAGAAGATGCCTCGCACAGTTGTCGCAAGGTCCAAACCTGCAGTAGTATAGCTAGTCGCGCAGTTCTCGCAAGGATGAAGGCTTCAGAAAGCACGTCGCACAGCTCTCACGTACTCCAGAAGCAGTCCCCGCACGCTTCAATTCAACCTCGCGAGCTCGTCCTCAACTTCTAATCCAGCCGCACGAGATTCCAGTTGAGCTTAGAGAACACATTAAAGCTACACACTATCAACCTCGCGATCTTCTAAGTGATCTCAACGAACTCTCACTTCAGCCCAGTGAGAATCCAGCGAGGATTTAGCCTGAAGCCATCTGCGCGAGCTGTATTAAGCTGCACACAAAAAGGAACTTCGCGAGATGAGGCTTCAACCCAGCAAGCTACAAATGAAGCAAATTCTAGCTCAGCGAGAGCCTAGCGAGCTATAACTCTTAAAGTATTTAGCCTCAAGAAGCTCGGGATTCTAACTTCTCACCCACCTGTTTCCAATTCTCAGGGACTGTTTGGACATTTTACATTTCTAGGGCACACCTCCTGAGGTGCCCATCTATTCCACACCACCCAAGGCAGCCAAGGGTCGCAGATAGGCCACTTAATCAACTCCACATCTTCACCCTTGATTCTAGGGCACCACAAAGTTCATGGATTGCTTATAAATAGAACATCTTCCTATTTTGTAAAATGGAACTAGGAATAGCCTGTGTTCATCTAGGGTTTCGATCCAGGGTTAGCCTGTGATCACCTAGGTTTAGGGTTTCAAACCAGGAATAGCCTGGTTCATTTAGGGATAGGGTTTTAATCACCTCTTTTTCTATTTTTTCCTTCGCTCTTAGCTCAGCACTTGCTGGCTAAACCTTTGGTAAGCATTTATGTATAATTTTATTTCAGTTTTGTAATAGTTTAGTAAACATTGGGATTTGGTGTTAAACTATTGTGCACAAGGCTGCTGCCTTGAGAGATTTCATTGTTAATAATACCAGATCAATGGAATCTTTGTTTGAATGCTTACTCAATCTGTTATTTTCTTATTTATCCATAGTTCTATTCAGGCTACAGCATACATTTAGGATTTGAGCTTATTAAAAGGCCCATGGAAGCTTGAGCGTGATGCCCTGGGACCATGGTGGCAGACAGCAGTTTTCATATTATGTTCTTAGTATTTATGGGTAAGGGAGCCTCTGTGGATAGCCTGTGACCATTAGAGTGGACAAAGTATAACCCTAAGGTGATGTCCAGCCACATGTCTGAGAAGGATTCTTCTCCTCTATACATGAGCTTCTAGAGCCTTGTGATGAGGTTTGTACAGGAACTGGCTCCCCTTTATTGTACTTGACCGATATTAGATGTTAGACTGGTTTCTCTATAGTGATTGCAGACTAGGCGGCTGAGTCATTGCAGGCCTTTTGTAGTAATGATCAGTTGTGCTTAGATCCTTATTCAACCTCTTGCTAATCCTTTGTGTGGCCATAGTAAGCCGTTGGCCTTGGCAAAGCACTTAGGACTTTATGGGCTGGAATACCTATGGATGTCAGCTAGATCTGTGCGCAGATATGAGGAGCTTGTAGCATTGGCGTTATATAGTGTCTGGAATGGTATTCATGGCCTGATTTAATTTGTTGGATGAGGTTTGATCAGCTTACTCCTTTGGATTAGATTAGCAATTTCTGCCTTGATCAATGAGATTTGACAAACTCTATTGGATAGACTGTGGTCATTTGAGTGGACAAACTATAGCCTTAAGAGTGCCCCAAATGGCATGGGTTAAGTTGGATTCTTTTACCTTGTTGAGGTTATTGATAGCATGTTAGCAAGGACTCGCAGCAGAGAGAGCCCTAAATCTGAGTTACATAACTAAATGAACCTTTAGCCTAAGCTGCTTACTTCTCACCCTCTTACTTTTATTTTAACACACATCATCATCCTTCTTTATCTCTTTCTTTAGTTATAGTTTATTCTTGTCTTTTCCTAGTTTTTAGTATAGTTTAGTGACACCTAAACACCCTTCCTTTAGGACTGTCAGATCTGCAGTTAGATCTGGAGACTACTATACAACCCTTATGGTTCAGATCAATACTCTCCGTAGGACAAACTCTTACATATCAAAACTTGCTACAGCAGGCCCTGTATCTTGCAAGTCTGTGTATTTTTAGACTTGTTGTTTTGTATTTTTCAATCCACTTTTGATTTATTTTTACTAACATATTCTTATCATTGTTTTTAAATAAAGTTAGCATCAAGCATCTAAAATACCCTAACAAGTTTTTGGCATCGTTGCCGGGGAGTTTTGATCTAGTATAGTAATCTGTATTTTTGTTGAGCTATATTCTTTGTAGATGTAGTGTTTGAATAAATGTCGGCTTTAGTTTTTGTGTGATTTTTGAAATTTTTCTTCATTTTCTGTTTTAGAATTTGTGTCTCTGTAATGTTTGAATAAAGTATAGTTGTAATAAAAAAAAAATGATGTGTCGGCAAATGAGGACTTGCAATACCTCATCTGCCATTTCCTCAATTTTTTTAATAGGCCTCCTCCTTCTTACAAGGGGAAGGCTATGATGGAGGAAATAAGGATTGTTTGTCGGTTGCTATTTTTTGTGGAAATGGTGGAAACCACCTCTCTCAAATTGTTGGACATGGGCTGAGGTGTGTGCTGAAATTTTTGAAGTATGGATTGAGGAGGCCCCAACCTTTGTGCTGATCAGTACTCATATTGGGCTTCTCAGTGGGGAGTGTGCACTACTTCACTTGGACAACTGCCCTCAGCCATCTAAAGCACCTTTGCTGCCTTTTAAGTAACTGTCCACCTGTGGTGGAGCTGGAGCTACTCCCTACATCTTTCATGCAACTGTAGACTATTGATTGGAAGACTTTATGTTTGATGCAAATGCAAAGGTATGGCCTTTCATTTTTATATTGTAGTTCTTTCCATTTCAGCTGAGTTCTAGAAGGGTTGCTTAAATTTCCTATCATCCATGAACCCTATCCGGACTGTTTGTGTGATCTGATTTTGTATGAATCTTGTTTTTTTTAATATGTGTTATTCATGTTGATTCTCTTGGCCATCATATAGATTCATACTCAAATGAGTTTTAGATAGTTTTGCTTAGGATTTTAATTTTTTTTAGGTGTTTAGTTTTGTGTCTATTTTTATATTTACTTGCTATTTTTAGGAATGTGTGTAGTTGTTTTGTTTTCTTAGTTGTCATTTTCTGTATATTTTCTCTTTTTCTCTTTCTTAGTTTAATTTTTTGCACTTTTAGCTTAGTTTTCTTACTTTTCTGCTGTAATTTAGTTTATTTTTCTTTTACCAACCCTATTACCCTTAAACATTTTGCATGAAACAGTGAGGACACTGTTTAACTTAGGTTTGGGGGTGTGGTAAGGTAGGTCTGCCAATAGAATAGTTAACTTTAGTGCAGCAATGGTGGTTTAATTGGGATGAAAAAGTCAATTCCCACCTAACTTGTTAGAATGAGAAAATTTTTGAAAAATTAAAAAAAAAATTGCAAACATTTCGAAACTAAAAAGTTTAAAATCTTTGCACCACCATGAAGCTAATATCATAAATTTTTTATTTTTTTCAGTTAATACCTAGTGAACCTAAGAGGAGAGAAAAAGGTGAAAATACACCTCATGGGTTAATTTGAGGACCATACCTAGTGAGATTTGGACCCATCATTTTCTTTTGAAGAGTGTTTTTGGCATTTTTTCTGCTCTAAGGACTGATTGACCCAGCACCTTGTCACTAGAAGTTAGGCACCTCCAAATTAAAACTAATTGACAGCACACATGACACTAAGGAAATTATCTAAGGCCTTCATTTGGACAGTTTGAGCTTAAAATTTTTTACCTATTCAACTACCCTTTGCTTACACTGTTTGAGCGTTGAAAATCCTATTTTTCTTCAACAAACACCGGAGTACTTGTACCTTAACCTCACAATCTGATTCAACCTGTCCCTCACTATGAGAATTCAGAAGGTATAGGAGAAGTTGAAGATATGTGAGCTGGGTCCAACATTTGGTGGAAGTGGAAGAGAAGCAGTCTAAAATTAGCAGTGTAGCAATGGTTATGTGTGGCAAACCAACACCAAAATGTAATATATATATATATATAAGAAAAGAAAAAAAAAAAAAAAAAAAAAAAACAAGTCAAGAAAAGTACTTTATCTGAAAATTGAAAAGACGAGAAGAAGCTGGCCACTTTGAATCTGAAGAATGTCAAAGAAGATGAAGTTGTGCTTTAATGAAGGTTGTAAAGTCACGAATCACTCCTTACCTTGCTGATTTCTCAATTTTGATCCATTCTATCCTTTTATTCTATACAAACCTCGCCCATAAGCCACATTACAACCTATCAAAAGACCTTGTCAATCCTAAGTGAAATGAGTTGTCATGTGGAGATGAGGGAGAGTCCAATCTATGGTGAAAAGTCATGAGGGAGTCAGAAATTAGAAGTTTTGCCTATGCTTATGCTTGCAGGCCCATTTGGGGTCTATAACTGCTCTTGAGCTACTGAGAATATGAACACCCTTTTGATTTTCATTGTGAGAGATAGCCCTGTAAGGATTGGGTCTAAATTTTAATTTCATTAAGGTTGTATCCAACCTGATTTTTGAAATTAAGGTAAGCTTGGTCCTGATTTTTATACTTTGAATTTCTGATGTAAAATGATTGGTGGTGATGCAAATACCTGCTGATTTTGAGTTTTAAATGATTGCATTACTGTTATAATTTCCTCTAAATTTTCAAGAATAGGTGTGGACTGATGCTTTATTCATTAAAATTTATTTTGTCTTTGACTGCACTATTTTTAATTATTTTATTGAAGTTTGTGGGTGTCTTCACTGAAAACCCTTAGGACACTTCACTCCTCCACTAGGGATCACCTAGGGGTTTAAAAGGCTTGGTGCATTTGCTAAATGCATCCGTGCTCCCTACGAAACTGGCATTTCTATTAATTTTAATTCTTCCTTTGCTCAAGGACTAACAAAAATTAGGTTTGGGGGTGTGTTGAGCACTGAAAAATACCATTTTTACCCCTCAACCTAGCCTTTGATGGATCTTTAAGCATATTAGTAATGTGTTTTTAGTTGTGTTTTTGTAGAAAACAGGAAATAAGAACTGAATGCTACAATCCATCTTTTTAAGCCAAGAATAGTGAATTTGATGCCAATCTGTGGAGCTGCGGCAAAACCAGAGAATGCACCATGGTGGCACACACCATGATGACCATAATTTATGCCAAAGTTGATCGTAGAAGTCCAAAATATGAAAGGTTGGTGGACCCAAGAGAAGGGGGCTGCTGCAGCAAAAGGTGCATAGCAACAGAGAGCCATAAAGCTACCTCGTGCAGTTCAATTTACTCAAAAGATGCCTCGCGCAGCTGTCACGAGGTCTAAACCTGTAGTAGTATAGCTAGTCGCGCAATTCTCGCAAGGATGCAGGCTTCAGAAGGCACGTCGCACAGCTCTCGCGTACTCCAAAAGCAGTCCCCGCACGCTTCAATTCAACCTCGCGAGCTCGTCCTCAACTTCTAATCCAGCCGCAAGAGATTCCAGTTGAGCTTAGCAAACACATTGATGCTAGACACTATCAACCTCACGATCTTCTAAGAGGTCTCAGCGAGCTCTCACTTCAGCCCAGCGAGAATTTAGCCTGAAGCCATCTGCGCGAGCTGTATTAAGCTACATAGAAAAAGGAACTTCGCGAGATGAGGATTCAACCCAGCAAGCTACAAATGAAGCACATTCTAGCTCAGCGAGAGCCTAGCGAGCTATAACCACATTCTAGCTCAACGAGAGCCTAGCGAGCTATAACTCCTGAAGTATTTCAACCTCGCGAAGCTCGTGATTCCAACTTCTCACCCACCTGTTTCCAATTCCCAGGGACTATTTGGACATTTCCCATTTCTAGGGCACACCTCCCGAGGTGCCCATCTATTCCACTCCGCCCAAGGCAGCCAAGGGTCACAGATGGGCCACTTAATCAACTCCACATCCTCACCCTTGTTTCTAGGGCACCACAAAGTTCATGGATTTCTTATAAATAGAACATCATCCTGTTTTGTAAAATGGAACCAAGAATAGCCTATGTTCATCTAGGGTCTAGGGTTTCGATCCAAGGTTAGCCTGCGATCACCTAGGATTAGGGTTTCGAACCAGGAATAGCCTGGTTCATTTAGGGTTACGGTTTTGATCACCTCTTTTTCTTTATTTGTCTTCTCTCTTAGCTCAACACTTGCTGGCTAAACCTTTGGTAAGCATTTATGTATAGTTTTATTTCAGTTTTATAATAGTTTAGTAAACATTGGGATTTAGTGTTGAGCTGTTGTGCATAAGGCTGCTATCTTGAGGAATTTCATTATTAACAACACCAGATCAATGGAATCTTTATTTGAATGCTTACTCAATCTGTTATTTTCCTATTTTTCCATAGTTCTCTTTAGGCTATAGCATATATTTAGGATTTGAGCTTATTGAAAGGCCCATGAAAGCTTGAGCGTGATGCCCTGGGATCATGGTGGCAGTCAGCAGTTTTCATATTATGTTCTTAGTATTTATGGGTAAGGGAGCCTCTGTGGATACTCTAAGGTGGTGTCCAGCCACATGTCTAAGAAGGATTCTTCTCCTTTGCACATGAGCTTCTAAAGCCTTGTGAGGAGGTTTGTGCAAGAACTGGCTCCCCTCTGTTTACTTGACTGATATTAGATATTAGATTGGTTTCACTGTAGTGATTGCGGACTGGGAGGCTGAGTTGTTGCAGGCCTTTTGTAGTAATGATCAGTTGTGCTTAGATCCTTATTCAACTTGTTGCTGGTCCTTTGTGTGGGCACAGTGAGCCGTTGGCCTTGGCAAAGTACTTAGGACTTTATGGGTTGGAATACCTATGGATGTCAGCCAGATCTGTACACAGATTTGGGGAGCTTGTAGCACTGGCGTGACATAGTATCTGCAATGGTATTCATGGCCTGATTTGATTCATTGGATGAGGTTTGATCAGCTTACTCCTTTGGATTAGATTAGCAATTTCTGCCTTGATCAATGGGATTTTACAGACTCTATTGGATAGACTGTGGCCATTTGAGTGCACAGACTATATCCTTAAGAGCGCCCCAAATGGCATGGGTTAAGTTGGATTCTTCTACCTTGTTGAGGTTATTGATAGCACGTCAGTATGGACTTTCTACAAAGAGAGCCCCAAATCTAAGTTACATAACTAAATTAACCTTTAGCCTAAGCTGTTTACTTCTCACCCATTTACTTTTATTTTAACACACATCATCATCCTTCTTTATCCCTTTCTTTAGCTATAGTTTATTCTTATCTTTTCCTAGTTTTTAGTATAGCTTAGTGACACCTAAACACCCTTCCTTTAAGACTGCCAGATTTATAGTTAGATCTAGAGACTACTATACAAACCTTATGGTTCAGATCAATACTCCCTGTGGGACAAACTCTTATTTATCAAAACTTGCTACAACAGACCCTATATCTTGCAGGTCTGTGTATTTTTAGACTTGCTGTTTTATTTTTTTCAATCCAACTTTAATTTATTTTTACTAACACATCTTATCACTATTTTCAAATAAGGTTAGTACAAAGCATCTAAAATATCCTAACAAGTTTTTGGCACCGTTGTCGGAGAGTTTTGATCTAGTATAGTAATCTGTGTTTTTGTTGAGCTATATTCTTTGTTGATGTAGTGTTTGAATAAATGCCGGCTTTAGTTTTTGTGTGATTTTTGAAAATTTTCTTCATTTTCTTGTTTAGAATTTGTGTCTTTGTAATGTTTGAATAAAGTAGAGCTGTAATCAAAAAAAAAAAAATATGATGTGTCGGCAAATGAGGACTTGCAATACCTCATCTGCCATTTCCTCAATTTTTTTAATAGGCCTCCTCCTTCTTACAAGGGGAAGGCTATGATGGAGGAAATAAGGATTGTTTGTCGGTTGCTATTTTTTGTGGAAATGGTGGAAACCACCTCTCTCAAATTGTTGGACATGGGCTGAGGTGTGTGCTGAAATTTTTGAAGTATGGATTGAGGAGGCCCCAACCTTTGTGCTGATCAGTACTCATATTGGGCTTCTCAGTGGGGAGTGTGCACTACTTCACTTGGACAACTGCCCTCAGCCATCTAAAGCACCTTTGCTGCCTTTTAAGTAACTGTCCACCTGTGGTGGAGCTGGAGCTACTCCCTACATCTTTCATGCAACTGTAGACTATTGATTGGAAGACTTTATGTTTGATGCAAATGCAAAGGTATGGCCTTTCATTTTTATATTGTAGTTCTTTCCATTTCAGCTGAGTTCTAGAAGGGTTGCTTAAATTTCCTATCATCCATGAACCCTATCCGAACTGTTTGTGTGATCTGATTTTGTATGAATCTTGTTTTTTTTAATATGTGTTATTCATGCTAATATCTCTTTGCCATCATATAGATTCATACTTAGATCAGTTTTAGATAGTTTTGTTTAGGATTTTAATTTTTTTTAGGTGTTTTTTTTTGTGTTTGCTTTTGTATTTACTTGTTGTTTTTAGGACTGTGTAGTTGTTTTATTTTCTTAGTTGTCATTTTCTGTATATTTTCTCTTTTTCTCTTTATTAGTTTAATTTTCTACACTTTTAGCTTAGTTTTCTCTTTACTTTTTTGTTGTAATTTAGTTTTTTTTTCTTTTACCAACCCTGCTGCCCCTAAACATTTTGCATGAAACAGTGAGGACACTGTTTAACTTAGGTTTGGGGGTGTGACTAGATGGGTCTGCCAATAGAATAGTTAACTTTAGTGCAACAGTGTTGGTTTAATTGGGATGAATAAAGTCAATTCCCACCTAACTTGTTAGAATGAGAAAATTTGTGGAAAATTAAAAAAAATTTTGCTGACATTTCGAAACTAAAAAGTTTAAAATCTTTGCACCACCATGAAGCTAACATCATAATTTTTTATTTTTTTTCAGTTAATACCTAGTTAACCTAAGAGGAGAGAAAAATGTGAAAATATACCCCATGGGTTAATTTGAGGACCATACCTAGTGAGATTTGAGCCCATCATTTTCTTTTGAAGTATTTTTGGCATTTTTTCTGCTCTAAGAACTAATTGACCCAGCACCTTGTCACTAGAAGTTAGGCACCTCCAAATTAAAATTAATTGATAGCACCCATGACACTAAGGAAATGATCCAAGGCCTTCATTTGGACAGTTTGAACTTAAAATTTCCTACCTATTTAACTGCCCTTTCCTTACACTCTTTGAGCTTTGAAAATCCTTTTTTTCTTCAACAAATACCGGAGTACTTGTACCTTAACCTCATGACCTGATTCAACCTATCCCTCACTATGAGAATTCAGAAGGTATAGGAGAAGTTGAAGATAGGTGAGCTGGGTCCAACATTTGGTGAAAGTGGAAGAGAAGCAATCTAAAATTAGCAGTGTAGTAATGGTTATGTGTGACAAAACAGCACTAAAATGTAAATATATATATATAGAAGAAAATAAATAAATAAATAAATAAAAAGAAGTGAAGAAAAGTACTTCATTTGAAAATTGAAAAGAAGAGAAGAAGCTGGCCACTTTGAATCTGAAGAATGTCAAAGAAGATGAAGTTGTGCTTTAATGAAGGTTGTGAAGTCATGAATCACTCCTTACCTTGCTGATTTCTCAATTTTGATCCATTCTATCTTTTTATTCTTTACAAACCTCACCCATAAGCCACATTATAACCCATCAAAAGACCTTATTGATCCTAAGTGAAATGAGTTGTCATGTGGAGATGAGGGAGTGTCCAATCTATGGTGAAAAGTCATGAGCATGTCAGAAATTAGAAGGTTTGCCTATGCTTATGCTTGCAGGCCCATTTGGGGTCTGTAACTGCTCTTGAGCTGTTGAGAATATGAACACCCTTTTGATTTTCATTGTGAGAGATAGCCCCTATAAGGATTGCGTCTGAATTTTAATTTTATTGGGGTTGTATCCCACCTGATTTTTGAATTTCAGGCAAGCTTGGTACTGATTTTTATACTTTTAATTTCTTATGTAAAATGATTGGTGGTGATGCAAATACCTGTTGATTTTGAGTTCTAAATGGCTGCATTACTGCTATAATTCCCTCTAAAATTTAAAGAATAGGTGTGGACTGATGCTTTAATCATTGAAATTTGTTTTGTCATTGACTGCACTATTTTTAATTGTTTTATTGAAGTTTGTGGGTATCTTCACTGAAAACCCTTAGGACACTTCACTCCTCCACTAGGGATCACCTAGGGGTTTGAAAGGTTTGGTGCATTTGCTAAATGCATCCGTGCTCCCAACGAAACTGGAATTTTCTGTTATTTTTAATTATGTCTTTGCTCGAGGACTAGCAAAGATTAGGTTTAGGGGTGTGTTGAGCACTAAAAAATACCATTTTTCACCCCTCAACCTATCCTTTGATGAACCTTTAAGGATATTAATAATGTGTTTTTAGTTGTGTTTTTATAGAAAACAGGAAATAAGAACTGAATGCTGCAATCAATCGTTTTAAGCCAAGAATAGTGAATTTGATGCCAATCTATGGACCTAAGGCAAAACCAGAGAATGCACCATGGTGGCACACACCATGATGACCATAATTTATGCCAAAGTGAACCCTAGAAGTCCAAAAGATGAAAGGTTGGTGTACCCAAGAGAAGGGGGCTGCTGCAGCAGAAGGTGCATAGCAGCAGAGAGCCATAAATCTATCTTGCGCAGCTGTCGCGCGGTTCAATTTACTCAGAAGATGCCTCACGCAGTTGTCGCGAGGTCCAAACCTGCAGTAGTATAGCTAGTCGCGCAGTTCTCGCAAGGATGCAGGCTTCAGAAGGAACGTTGCGTAGCTCTCGCGTACTCCAGAAGCAGTCCCTGCATGCTTCAATTCAACCTTGCGAGCTTGTCCTCAACTTCTAATCAAGCTGCGTGAGATTCCAGTTGAGCTTAGCAAACACACTAAAGCTACACAATATCAACCTCGCGATCTTCTAAGTGGTCTCATCGAGCTCTCACTTCAGCCTAGCGAGAACCCAGCGAGGGTTTAGCCTGAAGTCATCTGCGTGAGCTGTATTATGTTCCACACAAAAAGGAACTTCGCGAGATGAAGCTTCAACCCAGCAAGCTACAAATGAAGCTCATTCTAGCTCAGCGAGAGCCTAGCAAGCTGTAACTCCTAAAGTATTTCAGCCTCGCGAAGCTCGGGATTCCAACTTCTCACCCACCTATTTCCAATTCTCAGGGACTGTTTGGACATTTCACATTTCTAGGGCACACCTCCCGAGGTGCCCATCTATTCCACACAGCCCAAGGCAGCCAAGGGTCACATATGGGCTACTTAATCAACTCTACGTCCTCACCCTTGCTTCTAGGGCACCACAAGGTCTATGGATTTCTTATAAATAAAACATCTTCCTGTTTTGTAAAACGGAACCAACAATAGTCTATGTTCATATAGGGTTCGATCCTGGGTTAGCCTGCGATCTCCTAGGTTTAGGGTTTCGAACTAGGAATAGCCTGGTTCATTTAGGGTTAGGGTTTCGATCACCTCTTTTTCCATTTTTTTCTTCTCTCTTAGCTCAGCACTTGCTGGCTAAACCTTTGGTAAGTATTTATGTATAGTTTTATTTCAGTTTTATAATAGTTTAGTAGACATTGGGATTTGGTGTTGAGCTGTTGTGCATAAGGCTGCAATCTTGGGGGATTTCATTATTAATAACACCAGATCAATGGAATATTTGTTTGAATGCTTACTCAATCTGTTATTTTCCTATTTTTTTGTAGTTCTCTTTAGGCTATAGCATATATTTAGGATTTGAGCTTATTGAAAGGCTCATGGAAGCTTGAGCGTGATGCCCTGGGACCATGGTGGCAGTCAGCAGTTTTCATATTCTGTTCTTAGTATTTATGGGTAAGGGAGCCTCTGTGGATAGCCTGTGACCATTAGAGTGGACAGAGTATAACCCTAAGGTGGTGTCCAGCCAGATGTCTTAGAATGATTCTTCTCCTCTGCACATGAGCTTCTAGAGCCTTGTGAGGAGGTTTGTGCAGAAACTCGCTCCCCTTTGTTTTACTTGACCAATATCAAATGTTAGACTGGTTTCTCTGTAGTGATTGCGGACTGGGAGGCTGAGTCATTGCAGGCCTTTTATAGTAATGATCAGTTGTGCTTAGATCCTTATTCAACCTGTTATTGGTCCTTTGTGTGGGCACAGTGAGCTATTGGCCTTGGCAAAATACTTAGGACTTTATGGGTTAGAATACCTATGGATGTCAGCCAGATCTATGCGCATATCTGGGGAGCTTGTAGCACTGGCGCTACATAATATCTGCAATGATATTCATGGTTTGATTTGATTCATTGGATGAGGTTTGATCAGCTTACTCCTTTGGATTAGATTAGTAATTTCTGCCTTGATCAATGGGATTTGACAGACTCTATTGGATAGACTGTGGTCATTTGAGTGGACAGACTATAGCCTTAAGAGTGCCCCAAATGGCATGGGTTAAGTTGGATTCTTCTACCCTATTGAGGTTATTGATAGCACGTCAGCAAGGACTTGCTGTAGAGAGAGCCCTAAATCTGAGTTACATAACTAAATGAACCTATAGCTTAGTGACACCTAAACACCCTTCCTTTAGGACTGCCAGATCTGCAGTTAGATCTAGAGACTACTATACAACCCTTGTGGTTCTGATCAATACTCCCTATGGGATAAACTCTTACTTATCAAAACTTGCTACAACAGGCCCTTTATCTTGTAGGTCTGTGTATTTTTAGACTTGTTGTTTTGTATTTTTTAATCCACCTTTGATTTATGTTTACTAACACATTCTTATCACTGTTTTCAAATAAAGTTAGCAGCAAACATTTAAAATATCCTAACAAGTTTTTGGAGATGATCAAACCCTAACCCTAGCCTACTGAAACTCTTAGCCGATAGAGGATGAAAGAAAGATGAAAATATTAAACTCTAAGTACAACTTATATACTCTGTCCGTAAGGCCTTGGCTCAAAAGAGATTAACCCTAAATTTTTCAGCAGACGTGGCACTTTTACAACCCTTGAATGTTTTGAGAAGTGTGCCTTGAAATATGTGCCTCGGGAAGTGTGCCATAGCTTTAGGAAATTCCCAAAAGTTCCTTGAGTTAGGATTGAGAAGTGGAGAGCCCGAGCTTCACGAGGCTAGCATCTGCATTAATTCACTCGCGTAGTTGCTTTGCCTTCGCGGACTTTATTTAAAAATAGTGATAAGAATATGTTAGTAAAAATAAATCAAAGGTGGAATTAAAAACACAAAACATAAATCTAAAAATACACACAGACCTGCAAGATAAGGGGCCTGTTGTAGCATGTTTTGATAAGAGTTTGTCCCACAGCGAGTATTGATTTGAACCACAAGGGTTGTATAGTAGTCTCCAAATCTAACTGCAAATCTGGCTATCCTAAAGGAAGGGTGTTTAGGTGTCACTAAGCTATAATAAAAACTAAGAAAAGACAAGAATAAACTATAACTAAAGAAAGGGATAAAGAAGGATGATGATGTGTGTTAAAATAAAAGTAAAAGGGTGAGAACTAACCAGCTTAGGCTAAATGTTCATTTAGTTATGTAACTCAGATTTAGGGCTATCTCTGCAGCAAGTCCTTGCTGACGTGCTATCAATAACCTCAACAAGGTAGAAGAATCCAACTTAACCCATGCCATTTGGGGTGCTCTTAAGGCTATAGTCTATCCAATAAAATGGCCACAGTCTATCCAATAGAGTCTGTCAAATCCCATTGATCAAGCCAGAAATTGTTAATCGAATCCAAAGGAGTAAGCTGATCAAACCTCATCTAATGAATCAAATCAAGCAATGAATACCATTAAAGACACTATGTAACGCCAGTGCTACAAGCTCCCCAGATCTGCGCACAGATCTGGCTGACATCCATAGGTATTTCAACCCATAAAGTCATAAGTGCTTTGCCAAGACTAACGGCTCACTGTGCCCACACAAAGGAGCAGCAACAGGTTGCATAAGGATCTAAGCACAGCTGATCATTACTACAAAAGGCTTGCAATGATTCAGCCTCCCAGTCCACAATCACTACAGAGAAACCAGTCTAACATCTGATATTGGTCAAGTAAAACAAAGAGGAGCCAGTTCCTACACAAACCTCCTCACAAGGCTCTAGATACTCATGTGCAGAGGAGAAGAATCCTTCTCAGACATGTCGCTGGACACCACCTTAGGGTTATACTCTGTCTACTCTAATGGTCACAGGCTATCCACAGAGGCTCCCTTACCCACAAATACTAAGAACAGAATATGAAAATTGCTGACTACCACCATGGTCCCAGGGCATCACACTCAAGCTTCCATGGGCCTTTCAATAAGCTCAAATCTTAAATGTATGCTATAGCCTGAACAGAACTTCGGACAAATAGGAAAATAACAGATTGAGTAAACATTCAAACAAAAATTTCATTGATCTAGTGTTATTAACAATGAAATCCCTCAAGGCAGCAGCCTTGAGCACAAAAGCTTAACACCAAATCCTAATGTTTACTGAACTATTATAAAACTAAAATAAAATTATACATAAATGCTTACCAAAGGTTTAGCCAGCAAGTGCTGAGCTAAGAGAGAAGAAAAAAATGAAAAAAGAGGTTATCAAAACCCTAACCCTAAATGAACCAGGCTATTCCTGGTTCGAAACCCTAAACCTAGGTGATTGCAGGCTAACCCTGGATCGAAACCCTAGATGAGCACAGGCTATTCCTGGTTCCATTTTACAAAACAAGTAGATGTTCTATTTATAAGCAATCCGTGGACTTTGTGGTGCCCTAGAAGCAAGGGTGAGGATGTGGAGTTGATTAAGTGGCCCATCTACGACCCTTGGCTGCCTTGGGCGGCGTGGAATAGATGGGCACCTCGGGAGGTGTACCCTAGAAATGTGAAATGTCCAAATAGTCCCTGAGAATTGGAAACAAGTTGGTGAGAAGTTCGAATCCTGAGCTTCGCGAGGCTGAAATACTTCAGGAGTTACAACTCGCTCGGCTCTCGCTGAGCTAGAATGTGCTTCATTTGTAGCTTGCTGGGTTGACGCCTCATCTCGCGAAGCTCCTTTTTGTGTGCAGCTTAATACAGCTCGCGCAAATGGCTCCAGGCTAAATCCTCGCTGGGTTCTCGCTGGGCTGAAGTGAGAACTCGCTGAGACCACTTAGAAGATCGCGAGGTTGATAGTGTGTAGCTTTAGTGTGTTTGCTAAGCTCAACTTGAATCTCGCGTGGCTGGATTAGAAGTTGAGGACGAGCTCGTGAGGTTGAATTAAACCGTGCGGGGACTGCTTCTGGAGTACGCGAGATCTGCGTGACGTGCCTTCTGAAGCCTACATCCTTGCGAGAACTGTTGGGATGTTTGCCTACCCTCAAATGAGGGTCTAAATTTGCTAATAAAATTAGGCAAAACACACTCACACAGACCTGCAAGTAATCAGGGTCCGTTGTAGCAAGTTTTAAAAACATGGTGAGTAAGGGAATGTCCATAGGGAGGTTGGTTTAAAAATATGATAAATCTCCAGATCTGTATGAGATCTAGCACCCTAACTAATGCTACGTTAGCCAAAAGACAGGGGAGTGGTTTAAAATGGATTGTCACTTAAGCTAAGCTAAAATTAAACGCAGACTAACTTGGATCGAGTTTAGGAACTTAGATCTTGCAGGGGAAAAGAGTAAAAAGTAGAAAATAGAGAAGAGTAGCTTGGAAATTGGTTTCACTGAAATTAGGTTCGATTAATCATGCCACAGAGGTTCAAAGTACACAATTCCCTCAACTGGCTATAAGTATAGCTGCAGGGTAGAAGGCTCCACTCCAAATCGCAGGATCCACCTGGTCTTAAGGCTATGATCTGTCCACTTGAATGGTCATAGACCATCCTATAAACTTTACCTGATCCATGAATTTACAACAGACAAATCAAATTGGAGCCTGAGCTTGGACTAATCTTAAGGTTATGATCTATCCACTTTAATGGTCACAGGCCATCCTAGGAATCTCCTCCAAAGCTAAAGTATCAATTAGAATAATTAAAACCACTACAGATGCTGCAATTCCAAGATCACAGACTCAGGAAATTGCAGGAGTATCAGATCCAGGGAGATCGGATGGTATCCAAGAGACCTACCAGTTAAGTGGGTGAGCTGATCTACAGACTCCTCTACACAAATCCGATCGATCACCAAATAAAACCAAAGGAACTTTAGATCTAATTAAAGCATTAAAAACAACATTTACATTGCAATCAAAATCACTCTACAATGGAAAAACTCTCAGATCTGTAGTTTGTGCAGCTGGGAACCTACAATAGCACTTTTAGCCTTACGCAATTACAGATCTAACCTCTCTCCTCGCTACTCCAAGGGAATTAGCCAACCATTGTTAGGCTAAAGGAGGGAAAATAGAATTTCTTTGCAAGCTCTAATCTCCAAAATTTGGCTCAGATCTCGATCCCCCCCAATTACAATTGGGGGTCTCTATATATAGCTTTCTCCTCTGTTTTTCCCACCAAAAATCCCTTCTTGAAGATCCTCAGAGTTTGTTAGGATTCTGTTAGACCACGTGGGTCGGTTAGGGCATCTTTTAGAACCGTCGTGCCGATCACTAAGTGCCTCGGGTTGCATGCAGCAGGTCACCAAGTCGCAGCGTGTGCATAGCTGAATTCCTTTCGCTAGGTTCTTAGATCTCTTCGATAGGTTCCGATAGGATGGGTCTTCTCTTAGAGCTTCAGCATTCTCAGCCCTTGGCCTAGAGCATTCGACAGGTTGGAGGGGCTTTTCGACAGGTTGGAGAGCCATTTCGATAGGTTCCGTTCTGCATGCCATCAATTCGATAAGGTTGCTCTCACTCCTATTGAAAGGCTCAAGCACCCTTCGTTAGGTTCTGTTCCAGCGTCTCCATCTCGATAGGTTCAAGAAGCCATTCGATAGGTTCCCTTTACCCTTCAGGCAGGCTTTCGATAGGATGGTTTCTTCCTTTCTTTCAGCTATTCGATAGGTTCTTAGATCTTATCGAACTCCTCAATCCACACAAATCCATCCTTCTTCTGCCTTCAGATCCAATCGAAACCTTCTCAACTGCACGAATTCCTCCTTTCTTTGCTTTCAGCTCCTATCGAAGTCTTCAGGTGATCTCTCAATAGGATGTTTTCAGCCTGTTTTCACTTCCTTCGCCTTGCCCTGCTGTTGTCACGCGCCCCAAGGATCCAGTGATGTGCTACCCTTTGGTGTGTTGTTGCTGGGTTGGTCCTGTGCTGAGAGATGGCCCTTGGGTATTCTTGAGTGGTTTTCTACATTAGTGTCATCTTTTATTGTTGTCTACAAAATGCACTCGACAGAGGCTTATTAGTGTGCTCACTGGTCTATCAATGGTCAGGTTAAAGGGTGAAAAGTGGCATTTTTCATCACTTAACACACCCCCAAACCTAAGCTTTGCTAGTCCCTGAGCAAAGGAGAATAAAAAGGAACTAAAAATTCCACTTTTGTAGGGAGAACGGATGCATTTAGCATATGCACCAAGCCTTTTAAACACCTAGGTGATCCCTAGTGGAGGAGTGAAGTCTCCTGAGGGTTTTCAATGAAGGTACCCACACACTTCTCTAATAAGGTTAGTTAATAGTAGTGCATCCTGCTAAACAGAGTTTCAGTAAATAGAATAAATTCACACCATGTCTTTTCAATTCATTAGAGGAATTTCCACAGAAAAAGTCAGTTCCAAACTTGAAAGTCTGCTGCAGTCCTTCACCATCAGTCAGCTCATGTCAAGGCATTGCTCTTAAAAATTAATGCATCGCTCACCTTTCACTTGAGAATTCTGTTTTGATACTACTCCCATCAAATTGGATTTCAGACCCAAGTCTCACCAGGGCTGTTCACTCACAAAAAAAACATGAAGGGTGTAGAATTTCACACAGCTCATGAGTAGTTACAGCCCTCAAATAGGATTGTAAGCATGAGCATAGGCATTGCTCTAATTCCTAAAAATTTTCTAGCTCTTTAAACCATAGATTAAACAAATCTTTATCTCCACATGACAACTCAATTCATTTCAGATCAGTAAGGTCTTTTTATTGGGTTGTAATGTGGCTTATGGATGAGGTTTGTAAAAGAATGAAAGGGTAAAAGGGATTCAAATTGAGAAATCAGTAAAGGTAAGGAGGTGGTCTGTAGCTCAACCTTCTTCATTTCAGCACCTCTTCAATTTCTTTATGGAATTTCATACTTGAAGCGATCAACTTCATCGGCTTCTTATCTTCTTGTAGATTTTCAAATGAAGTGACTTCTCTTTCTCATCCTTTTGCTTTTTTTTTCTTTTTTTTTTTAAATTGGGATGCCACAACTATACATCACACTAGTTTTCAAATATACTTTCTTCTTCTTTTGCCAGACATCGAACCTTGCATCTCTAACCTCACTTCTCCTCTTATTTTCTAATTTCTCAGGTTGAGGGTAAACTGAAACAGGTCAAAAAGGTTTTGGGTTCAAAATTTCTGGTTTCCATCAAAGACAAACTGTGATTTTAAAATCTCAACTGGGGTGTATCAAAGGCAGTTCCAAGGTGGGGCATTTTAGGCTCAAACTGTCCAAGGGATGGCCTTACTTCATGTCTTCAATGTCATGAGTGCTGCCAAGCTATTTCAATTCGGGTTTGCCCAACTTCTGGTGATCAGAATTAGGTCCAGTCAGTCCTCAGAGCAAAAACAATTGCCAAGACACTCTTCAAAGAAAAATTTTCAGGCCCAAATCTCACTGGGTATGGCTTTCCATCAAATTTTCAGGGGTGTATCTTCACAATCTTCTCTTATTTCAGGTTTACTAAACATCAAAATTATTTTTCACAACTTGTTGACATTTGCCTCATGAAGTCTGTTGGACTACAACTTATTTCAGTTTCAAACAGTTTTTTAATTTCCTCTTTTCCAAAAAATTCAAGTGAGAATTTACTCTGATTAATTCAAAACACTCCTTTTTACACCTGGTTGCACTGAAATTAACTAATTTATTGGCATACATGCCATACCCCCAAACCTAAATGAGACAGTGTCCTCACTGTTTTACACTAAGAAATTAGGAGAGAGGCATGGGGAGAAAAGATCGACACAATAAAAAAAAACAAAAATACATTTTAGACAAAATTGTATTAATATGTTAAATATATACATAAGACAAGTGAGAAAGAAACTAAAACAGCAAACTACCATAGCTATTTACAGGCATCATCTGGCCAACCATAGAGGTCAGCCAGGTTTTTCAGCTCATCCTTAGATAAAGGAGCTTTTCCTTTAGATTTAGCTTTTGATTGCGGCTTCTTTGCTGCCTCCTCAGACTGGGCAACAAGTTGTTTTCCTTTGAGGTCAATAGCAGTAACAGAATTTGAATCTGAATCAGAAGGAAAAAGGGCAGTGGAGGGGGCCTCTTTAGACTAGGCAGCAAGCTTCTTTCCTTTCTTGACAGAAGCAGCAGAGGGAGCAGATCTTTTGGCAGTAACTTCCTTCGCCTTGCCCTACTGTAGCCACGCACCCCAAGGATCCAGTGATGTGCTACCCTCTGGTGTGTTGTTGCTGGGTTTATCCTGTGCTGAGAGATGGCCCCTTTTTGGGCATTCTTGAGTATTTTTTGCATTAGTGTCATCTTTTATTGTTGTCTACAAAATGCACTCGACAGAGGTTTATTAGTGTACTCATTGGTCTATCAATGGTCAAGTTAAAGGGTGAAAAGTGGCATTTTTCACCACTTAACAAGAACTGCGTGACCAGCTATACTATTGCAGGTTTGGACCTCGCGACAGCTGCACGAGGCATCTTCTGAGTAAATTGAACCGCACAACAGCTGCGCGAATTAGCTTTATGGCTCTCTGCTACTATGCACCTTTTGCTGTAGCAGCCCCCTTCTCTTAGGTCCACCAACCTTTCATCTTTTGGACTTTTAGGGTCTACTTTGGCATAAATTATGGTCATCATGGTGTGTGCCACCATGGTGCATTCTCTGGTTTTGCCTCAGCTCTACAGATTGACATCAAATTTACTCTTCTTGGCTTAAAAAGATAGATTGTAGCATTCAGTTCTTATTTCCTGTTTTCTATAAAAACACAACTAAAAACACATTATTAATATGCTCAAAGGTCCATCAAAGGCTAGGTTGAGGGGTAAAAAATGGTATTTTTCAGTGCTCAACAAAGCACTAAAAATATCAGAATACTAAATCAAAAATATAATATTAGCGCAAGATGTCGACTTCTTAAATAGTCGATACGGACTCTTTAAAAAGTCGTTATCGACTCTTTAAACAATCGATATCGACTTCTTAACAAGTCGATACCAACTCTTTAAAAAGTCGATACCGACTGTTCAAGAAGTCGTTATCGACTTTTTAAGAGTTGGTATCGACTCATTAAGAAGTCGATACCGCTATACAAATTAGCTTTAGAAAATTTGAAGTACTCTTTACAGTCCTTAGCTTTAGAAATTTGAAGTATTTTAAATAGACATCATACCTTGCTACTCAGAATATTTCCATGAGTGTAGCCTTTCGTCCTCGATTGTGTCTTCTCCGCCCATTTCAACAATTGTGGGAAAGGGTTCTTCAGGGGCGTTCTTTCAGGTGAGATTTCTGGCAGCATCTCATAGGCCCACTATTGAAATACACACATGCAACCATAAGTATTATATGACTTAAAGGCTTTATCCTTGTCGGCAGTGTTTCTATTTGCCACACCCTTCGCTATATAATCGAGCAAGTCATTATACACGTAGAGACCCCACAGAGTTTGTTTGAAGTTTTCTATGACATCGACGAGGTCAACGTGCTCTTCCGACAGTTGATTGAGGGACCCAGGAAAAAGAAATATACACAGCACAAATAGAAGAGATAACTTTACGAAGTCGTTATTTTCTACTCGCCTAATTGCACTGTCTATATAAGACCGAAGAATTTTACCGGTAGGCAGTCCACGAAAATATTTGTAGCGAATTGTTTCCTTTTCCGGTGGTTTAACGGAAGGGGTATACTATTCGGGCTCAATCACGGCAATGTCCATCTTCCGAAGATAGACATCTCTCTTCTCAATCCGGAAGTAATTCTTTTCAACCCAAAAACTCAACATCGTATCGACGACATCTCTAAGAAAACCCACACCCTTTGGCATTTGGAATATTCTACTGAAAACTGATTCTCTCAGCAACTCCTTCCGCTTTGGGCTAGCTTCATCATAGACCTTTCACATGCTAGCTGGGGAACATTTGATAATAACACAGTGTATGACCATCTTGACGGCCTGTTTAAATAAATTGTAATAAAAATGAAATATATAATCTAATCAGGCTAAGAGAATCTATGAGAACAACTGTTTAAAATATCGATATCGATTTCATAAATAATCGTTATCGATTGTATAAATAATAGACATCAATTGTATAAATAATCATTAACGATTATATAAATAATCGATAATGCTTATTTAGACAATAGATAATGATTATTTATGAAATCAATATCGATATTTTAAAGGATTGGTATTGCTCCATTATTATAGGGAAATAAAAATAATTATTTCAAAATATAGACCGTCAAAAGAAGAAGATAAAATTATACAGCAATGAAAGATAATTTGATTTTTAACTTACAGATTTGGTAGCTTGAAGATTGAAGCTCCGAGTGTGATCGACTTTCAAATGACTCGCCTCCACCAACTTCGAATGAAAAGTAAAAAGTAAAGAGGTAAAACCCTACTGATTTGAATCTTTGACGTCTATTTATTACGTTGGGGGTACTTTTGACATTTTATAAAGGCGGGCGACGGCTTGGCTTGCAGCTAGTCGGTTAGGTGATAGGTCGAAATATAGGGTCTCTGACAAAAAAGATGTATTTGATAGGGTCGATTTGGAAAATTTCCCTAAAATTTTAGTTCCTTTGCATTTCAATTGATGGTTGATAAGATGTCTCATTTCAGTTAATAGTTGATAAGATGTTAATGATTTATAGTAACCGATTTTGTTTTTCAACGTAGTTTTTTACTTTTTGAGAACATTCAACATAGTTTTAAATAGGGGACTTTAGAAAAACGACCCTGAAAACCAAACGTTTTAGCTCTATATACGGCCTTCAAACATTTTAGAGAATCGAGCATTTGGTATTTTTAGGGTTTCTGATATCCGTGAGATTGCTAAAAGTGGGACACGTGGGACGAATTACGTCCTTGCAATTTTCCAAAAATGCCCTTCTATAAAAGGCATTTCAGAGGCTTACGGTGGGGTTTTTCCTAGGTTTCCTGCGCAGCTCCCACCTTCTCTTCTCCCCTACGCAGCTCCCAAACTCCAGCGAGGCTTACAGTGGGGTTTTTTTTCTAGGCTTTCCTGCGCAGCTCCCGCCTTCTCTTCTCCTGCATAGCTCCCACCTTCTCTTCTCCTACGCCGCTCCGAAACTCTGAAAAGCTTTGTGTTCGTGATTGTTGTGATGGGTTAAGAGATGGGTTTTCATCTCTCAGATTTCAATCTTATCATAGGGATTTTAAGAGATGGGTATTTTAGAACTTCGGATCGGGCATTTGGTATTTTCAGAACTTCGGATCGGGCATTAGGCGATCTCTCATCTTCAAATTGATTTTGAAACCCAAGATTGCAAAGGTTTTTTTCGCTGGGAGATTGAATCGAAGTTCTGCAAAACAAAGTGTTTTTTCTTTTTCACTTTGATGTTATTTGAATTATTTCAATGTTCTTGTTGGATGTCCTTTTTTTCTATGCATTTTTTTTGCTTCGACATTTGGTGCTTGTTCTTCTTGCTTAATTATGAATCAATCTATTTCATTGTTTCAGCAACATTTGAGACATTTCATCCGACTAATTGGATTTAATGGTTTGGCTTTTAATAATTGGTTTTAGATTTTTCTTATAGTTTTATTAGTAATATATATTATTTTAAAGTTGCGTGTCAAGTGTTTGATAAAATGCTTATAAGAAATATGAGGATTTGGTTCTTTTCCTTCTTAACAGAGGTTCCAAATTTCTCAACGCAATTGTATAGCTTCAATGTGAGATGGAGTTCATAGCTTTTATACCTACTCGTTATCACCAGGCTTAACACCCACAATGCCCATTGATAAAATTAACTGATATTTTTTGCTGTTATTTTAAATTAATGCCATACCTCTGTAAGTTAGCAGTTTTTTGTGGTTCCTTACTCTTACTTGATTATTAACTCAATAAATTTAATGATTACTCTATTTTTCCAACAAATAAGCCACATGGAAATGCTAACTATAGAATCCCTAAATAGCAATTGGAGAACTCCATTGGTGGATCGCCTTTTACCTAATACCAACTATAAAGAATTTTCAAGGACTTTGGCTTTGGCAGTTAGAAGATACATAACTTTTGGTTCCTCATTTCTTCTCTCTTTCAGCTACTCTCAGTCATAGTCTCCACCTATTTCCATTCCATTATATTTTTTGTTATTTATTTTTTATAGGTAACCCTCATGTTGTTACCAAGAGGTAACTCTCAGTCATAGTCTCCACCTATTTCCATTCTAATGTTTTATAGGTAACTCTCAGTCATAGTCTCCACCTATTTCCATTCTAATGTTTTTCTCTTATTTTATAGGTAACCCTCAGCTACTCTCAGTCATAGTCTTCCTCAATAAACTTTTGTATTTACCAAGAAAAAAGAGAAAAACATTAGAACTCTGCAAAAAGTGCCAAAAAATCTTATTTCTACAAGTTAAATCAATAGTGCGAAAATGGTTCATTCTATGTATTGTAGGATACAATTTAACTTTCTTCTTGTAACTGTACAATTATCTTTTCAGAACAAATATGAAAATAAATTCTATACTGATTTAACCTCTTATGTTAAAAAATCTAATAAAACTTGAAATTATTATAATATTTCACCATCTTCTCTATCCTCCTCCTCCTCGTCTTCTTCCATTTGCAAATGCAAACCGAGCCGTTCCAATAGTTCCCTTCCAGAAACTTCACCCAATCTAAAATTACACTAAGAAGTGAAAGAGCTCATGGTCATATCACTAGGCGTAGAACATAGTGCTCCAAATGTCGCCAAATCCTGGCGATAATTGTAGTAGTCATATATGTCGACTGTTTTTTCAATCTGCAATTGAAACAGTATTAGAATAAGGAAAAAAATTTAGTTCACAACTTGTGGGACTTTTTCTCTAAGATGAATAGTTATGGCCTGATATTGTACCATGTTAATCGCAAGGTGTGCAGCTTCTCTCTCATGCTTTCTGTTCCGCTTTCTTGAGGCTGAAATTTTGTCTTTAAGCACCTACATCTTATTTTGAACCAAGTGGTCATTTTCTGAAGTCGAGTTTTCACTATTATTCATAAAGAGAGCAGATATGGAAACTAGGTTCAAATTGAAATAACATAATGGGATCTTACCTCCCTTCATCTCTGAGTTGAATTGCTTTTGCTTCTCCAAATTCTTCCTCGCCACTCCAAGTATCCGTTCTTGAGATTTAATGATAATATCTGAAAATCGACTTAGCAATATGCTTGCACGGTCACATTTTTCAGAAGATAGTTGGCTGCTCAACAGGGAAACTTCGCCTATAAAAGAAGTTTGACATGTTAGGCGAATTACTAAAGCTGAGGAGAAGAATAATCTCTTTATAAAAAATTCACAAGAAAGAATTAAGGGAACCAAACATATGTTTCCTTTCATCGACTTCGAGACTGCTACTTGTCTTCTTATTAGTAACAGAATTAACACATAGATTACCCTGACACTGCAGAAGAAAGGAAGATTTTAGGTTCAAACTAAACAGAGAAACAACTATTCTCGAAATTGGTCAACACACTAAATATCGACTGCAAAATATAAATCATTCCAAATTTCTACTTGAAAAAGTGAGATAATCCTCTAAGATATGCACTAATTCAAATAATCCATGTTCTACATAAAATAAAATTTTCTTATCAGCTGAACAAAAACAAAAATAAAAATTAGTAAAATAAAGTACTTAGATGCAGCTACATTTAAAACCTAAAGTCTGCATGTGCAAAGTGCATAGAATTCAACGCTTATTTTGATGATGTCGATAGTAAAATTATGGCTGTAAGATGGTTTTCATTTAATTAATAACTTACAGGTTCAGATGCAGTCTTCTTTTCACTCATCAGTTGTCCGTCCCCAAGACTCTGATTACTGCTCAAATCTTCATCCCATACTCTATGGTTGACAGCTACTTTTTTCACAATTGGTTTCCACCTCAATTGGACGTAAAATGATATCCGTTAGACAAAAAGAAAAAATGTTTGGTAAATTGCACGACGCTAAATAGTACTTCTGTTAGGACATAGCTAATGAGTAACCCCACTTATCGATATATTTGATATATGAGCTTCTTTATTTGTCACATGTAATATGTAGGTACAATATAAAGGATGGAAACTGATATAGTATCGGTCATTTTTCGTTATGACGGGACACTCATTATTGATCAAGATGTGGTGAACTATCACAAGGGGAAACAAAGAAAAAAATCTATGAGAAGGGACATCTCGTTTCAGAAATTCTTACAAGATACGTGTGTCATGAGCAATTGGATGGGCGATAAGTCTCTTATAACCCTCAAATATTCATATTACAGTGTAGGTAAGTCGTCACTAGTCTTCGACTTAGTCAATGAAGGAGATCTTCAGGAGATGTTTACTAGTTTTGGAAAGGAATATGAATATATTATCATATATATAAATAAACTTGTAATCGACCTCCAATTTGGCCGTGGTGTAAACCACAAAGGTAGTTCATCAAAAGTAGATTATAAATCGAAGGAGTGCGTCAGTATCGATAATAGGTACGAATCTATTATTGTTGATTGTGTCTGTACTATCTTTGATAGGGCCTATACTAAAAATTGTAGGGAATTGATATGGCAATGGTACTAACTATGAGAATGATGTTTTCAGGGGAGTAAATCGCCCTAGATTTGCACCAATAAACTCTGACTACAGTAGCTATGATACGAATCATCCAGTTGACAGGTGATGTAAAAACTATGATAAACACACAATCATTCTACTTATTCATATATCATAATAGCTAATGGGCGTATACTCAAAATCGTAGGGAATTGATATAGCAATGGTACTAACGAGAATGATGTTTACAGGAGGGTAAATCGCCCTAAATTTACACCAATAAACTCTAGCTATAGTAGCTATGATACGAATCACCCAGTTGACAGGTGATGTAAAAACTACGATAAACACATAATCATTCTACTTATTCATACATCATAATAGCTATTAGGTCTATACTCAAAATCGTAGGGAATTGATATGGCAATGGTACTAACAACGAGAATGATGTTTGCAGGGGGGTAAATTGCCCTAGATTTACACCAATAAACTCTGACTATAGTAGTTATGATACGAATCATCCAGTTGACAGGTTAGTAAAAAATGGAAAAAATTTACAATCCCGAGATGTGTCTGTACTAGTGGACACATGTGTTCTTTAGTTTTACGATAAACACCAATTTGATGTAGGTTTACAATTTATTAAAGTTATTCAAGTTCAAATTGAAATGATGATTGAGAAATATATTCTCTAATTTTATTCCCTAAAGTATATATCCGATTAAACTTGATATCACTTTAATGATTGTTCATCACAGGGCAAAATTACCAAATTATGAATCAGATAATGTCTCCAGAGATTGCCAAAGTATTTCTTCCGACGATGACGAAACAAGCACAGATGGTGTTGATGATGTTATAGGGGTCGATGAGGTATTTGAAGAATGCAACTTTGAAAGATGTAAGGTGAAGGAAGGGGTGAAGCGGAATGAAGGGTTAAACGAGAACCCATCATATAATTGGGCGGAGCCGATGGAGGAGTGTAATGAAATGATATCCTCGACACGTAAGAAGAATGAAAGGGAGGATGGGATAAAGCCGAACGAGGGTCTGAACAAATGGGTATCCCCAAAATGCACGAAGGGTAAAAGTCCTAGCTGGGTAAAGCCGAATAAGGAGCTGAATGAAAGAGTATCTCCAAAAGGCCAAAAGAATGGGCAGTTTAATCATGACCAAGGCTTCTTTTCCCAGCGGACTCCGACCGATTCGATGGGTTCCCAAGATTCGGAGTCTCGATTCTTTTTCGATGACGAAACCGAGGATGACTCTAATAACTTGAGCATTGGGGCGATATTCCGTTCGAAAGAAGTATTTCATACTTTTCTGAGGGAGTATACTATAAGAACTTTTATGTTGAAGCCCATAAAGACATGTAATACACTTATTACAGCAGGGTGTGCAGGCCCCTCTTTCCCTTGGCGTATACATGCTTCAAAGCAACAGGACGCGTTGGCATTCCAAGTTAGAAGTTATGTGCCGCATCATACATGTTTATTTTCTGGGGTTGGTTCAGGTCATTAACAAGCATCAAGTAAATGGATTGCTAGTCAGATTAGTAATCGGGTGCGCAAACATCCTAATATGAGACCCAATGAAATTGCATTCGATTTGAAGGAAAATTTTGGTGTAGAAATTAGCTACTTTAAAGCGTGGAAGGGAAAGGAAATCTCTTTCGAACATGCTATTGGTGGATGGGATGAATCGTATAATTTACTACCACCTTATTGCATCGAGTTAAAGCGAGTAGATCCGAGAGCCGTGACTATTTTACTCCGACATCCTGACAATGCTTTCTTTCGATTTTTCTGGGCATTTGGGCCATCGATCCGCAGTTATCAGGAAAAAAAATTAAGACGAATTATCTCAATTGATGGGGCTCATCTTAAAGGCAAATATGTCGGTAAACTCTTAATTGTAACAGCAATTGATGGTAACAACGGATTATTCCCCTTGGCATTTGCAGCAGTTGAGGAAGAAACAAAGGAAGCATGGAGTTGGTTTTTAACTATACTACGTAAGCAGATCATTATTGATGATGAAACTCCTCTTGTGCTCATTAGTGATCGTAACAAAGCGTTGATGGAAGTTTTGAAAGTGATTTTTCCGCATGCATACCAAAGTTATTATTTTAAGCACTTGTGTGATAACTTTGGTAAGAAATTCAAGCGCAAGTTTATCCAAAGCTGGTTATGGAAAATTGCCCGCAACTTTACGGTACAGGATTTTGAGGCAGAAATGGATGGGTTGAAGGAAAGCAACCTTGATTGTTGGGAATGGTTAAACGGTGTTGATAAACATCTATGGTCTAGAGCCTATTTTCTGGGAAAGCGATATCATTTGTTGACAACAAATATATCTGAATCTTTGAACTCTGTGCTGAAGTTCGATAGAGCTTTGTCTATCACGTCCATCGTTGAAAAGACGCGTGAAAAGGTAACCGAATATTTCTACCGAAGGAAGCTTGATGGTGCAGCCTTGGGGACGGGTTTGACAGAGTACGTAGAAAAATATTTGTGTTGTCAATCTCATTATGCATCGCATATGTGGCCTACTCCATCCAGCTTGAATGAGTTTACTGTCAAGACTACTACTCGAAAATTCAATGTTAACCTAGAGTTGAAGACATGTTCTTGTCGCCAATTTGACGTGTTGGGTCTCCCGTGCTCCCATGCATTGGCAGTAATAAAGTATCGGCGAGCTGCAGTGTTAGGTTATTGTGAAGATTGGTTTAAGGCTGATATATATCGTGCTACGTACGAGGAAGTTATGCTCCCCACTGCCGATGTTAGTGAGTGGGGTGGTAAATATGAGGGCGCTAAAGTTCTACCGCCACATCCTAGAAAACCTTCCGGTTGCCCCAAAAAAAATCGGTATAGGTCAGCACACGAGACCGATAGGAAAGGTACTTGTAGTGTGTGTAGAGTCAAAGGACACAATAGGAGGGGTTGCCCACAAAAAAAGAGTAGAGCTGCACAAGAGGAATGCTTTTAGAGGCTGGAGGTACCCCTATAGTAGTATTTGTCACATCATTATTTAATTCTCACAGTTTATTTATAAATATATATGAAGAGATTTGCTTCCATGATTATTTATTTCTCTAAATTGTTTTTTTACTTCCATGATTATTTAATTCTCTCATAAAAGAAAAACTAAATTAACTAACGCAAAGGCAGTAAGCCTTTGGGAGGATTCAATATCTATAAAAATTTAGATTTTTTTTTCCTTATCTGATAATTTCGTACAAATTTTAGCTTGTCTGATTTGACATTTCTACAAACTTCATCATTGGCATCACTGACCTCATTTCCAATGCATGGGCCATTTGATGACACATGAAATTGAGCAATAGTTTTCCTCCCTGTTTTGAGCCTTAGCACTAAAACAGTAAATTCAATAATCCAACAAAGGCAAAACTTTTCACATGTTGAGAAATACTATTTTCTATCAAAGAGGAAATAATAACACAACTTCACAAGTAACTGCACAACTTATCAACAAATTACAAATCGTACACATTCTATTGTTCTATTCCACTCCCGATATACCATGCAGAAGTTTAGGAATTCGAATTATGCGGTTAAGATACTATTAACAAGTATTGAGTTGTTCGTCTTACAATAAAAGCCATCGCTGTCAGTCTCTTAAACCTTCTCCATAACAAATCCTTACATGTTATCATAATTCTTGCACATCCATACCTGTCCTGAAAAATGCATCACATGCTACTCCTGCTTTCCGCAAGTTCTTGTGTCACAATCACCCCGTCAAACTCCCAAAAAACACCACATATTCTCATGTCCAATAAAAGCCTCGAACTTCTTTAACACTGTCCTTCAGAGCTTAAGCGAATAGATCAGAATAGGAGAATTTTAGCTTATGAATGTTATTAATATGTGCTTCATATATCTTCCAAACGTCCACCTTGCGCAGCAAGAGCTAACCAAAATGCTCAAATATAGCATGAGAGTTGTACAATAAGCATGTTAGCGGCAAGAGAAAAATTGTCTAGTTCAAGGATTAAAATCTCACCCAATCTATTGCCCCCTGAAGTTTCTATATGATTATATGAAACCTGTTATGTACCTTTTCACATTGTATAGTCCAGTGTATACATATACAAGTTGCTAAAGTTACTTTATTCTTTTAACATACAATTATACATGGCAGTTGATACTTAACAGGCACCCCTATAACAAGTGCGGTATACCATGAGCAAGTCAAGTCCATGGTACTGCACCCCTGTAACAAGTGTGGTATACCATGAGCAAGTCAAGTCCAACCAGGTTGAACCAGATTTCAAGTTCAACCCAATCTGCAGCCCTTGAAAATAGGCGAATCTCGACTGCACGTATCCTATAGAAAGTCAAGATTCTCCTATTTTCAAGGGCAGCAGATGGGGTTGAACTTGAAATCTGATTCAACCTGGTTGGGCATGACCATTGCCCAGTATACCAATCTATCTAGTTGGCTTCAGCCAAATGATCAAACTTTGGGAGACAGATATTTATGAGCTCTCAAATAAGGGCAGTGATCAGGTCCAATTGGTCGAACCTAATGTAGTGTTTAGGTTCAGCCTAGTTGGACTTGACCATTGCCCAATAAGGGCAGTGATCAGGTCAATTGGTTGAACCAATTATAGTGTTCAACCATGTACTTATGCTAGAAATTTTGATCGTTTATAGTTTCTCTTTAAAAGTGGTTGCTTGATTTTTCCCTGATTTTTCGTAAAGAAAAGAATAGTACTGGAGCTCAGGTTGGTTTTTTTTTATTATTACGTATTGAGGTATTAAAGATATGGGATTGTTCTTCAATTTCCCAATATAGAGATACGCCATTTCATAAGCTTTATATATTCTCTTTTTCCCATGTTTGTGTCAGTTGGGATTACACAGATATTTATCAAGACCCTTCGTTAAACTATGTTATTGCCTGAAAATGACTTAATATGTGTCAACAACTTGATAAGGAGCCCAGGTTAATATGACCTTGAAAGGGATTAGATCTTGATCATCTAGGATTTTTCCTCGTGGTTCGATTATAGATACCATATTTAATGAACTTTCTATTTTATGTTTTCCCCAATTTTGTTACCATGGGATCCACAATTATTTGTCTAGACCCTATTTGGCGTGGTTTATCTGGACCTTGAAATTATCTTTCCTGCCTCTTGCATAGTCTCTCCTTATTTAATGCACATAGAGAAACTTTACACCATTATTCACTTTTTTGCCTCTTCAGCCTCTTTAAAGTTTGACAAGAAGTTAAGCTTCTGCCTTGTAACCTTCCAGAATGGAAAACTTAAATTCCTTTGTAGGAAGTAGAAGATATCTTCTTCTTTTTTTTGTTGATCTCTAGTAAAGAATCACACCTGATATCCTCCAACGATTGTCATCTGAGGCTAGTTGTATTATTGAGGTGGAGAAGAATCCTTCAACGAGACTATCAAAATACCATTTTTGAAGAAATTATAATATTAAAATATCCAGCATATTACCAGCTTGAACATGTAAGAAAATCCACAATCTATGTAATAGTTAATACTAGGGAGTGACAAATCTGTCTTCTCATACTCTTTGGGGTCTAGCATATGTATTGTTCCTTACTGTACAACAAGGCAGTATCACCAGATTTTTCATATCGCATCAATATCTGCCTCATACTTGCATTTTCAACTACACCTAGGTGCCAGTCTGGCCATTCATATCATGGTGTCAAAATTTTGACATATTAGGTGTTTGCCCGATTTGCTTAGGTTTTGCAAAAAGAAAGAGAACGTTCAAGTTTGGGACCGTATTAGGCATTAAGCGAATCATTGGACCCTGTCAAGTGAATATAGATTAGTTGGAGACCCTCTCAGGTAAAAAGCTCTTATTTTTATTCAAAGAAACTGAAAAAGGAAAGAGTTTTCATTTGTTCCATCTAATCCTTAGCTATCTGAAAATTTCATCGCACCACTCTTGTCGCTCTCACCCTCTGAAAGATCTTTCTTTATTTGGTGAGTAATCCACGAGCCAGAGTACTTAATTAGGAAGAAGTTCTAGTAATGGTAATGATTCTTGGCTTACAAGATCGGCAACCGTCAGATCTATTGGGTTCCACATACTTCAAAAAAGCTAAACCATAATGGCCAGATGAAGGGCCTCAAAGGTCCTTCAACTCGTCCTGTCACCTAATTTTAGACTCCCATAAACATCATATGGTGGGTTTCTTTGATGTCTCTTCGACTTGGTGCAAGGGTCCTACACCTAGGTGTGTTTTGGATATTGAAGAGAATATAAATTTATCTGACAGCTAAGATTGCATTTTTTCACCGTGTTTAGAGGGAGGTGAGTACCCGTTGGCAATAGATGGCCATTTTAGATTATCTCTCAATTGGAAACTCATTAGATCTTGAGTGACTCCACTAGGGAGACAATCATTTTTTTGCTTTTATTTTTGCTCTGAATTAATAAAGATTGCATGTTTTTGTATCACTTGCGAAGTCAGTGACAGCTTAAAGCTGATAAAGAATGAGTGGATAAATAGAACTCTCAAAGCCGATCCCAATTAGATGGGATAAGGATGCGATGATGATGATTATGTTTTTGTATTACATATTAGGGTTGATAAACTTTGGGATTCTCCCCTGTAATTTGTATGCCCATGGATTTTTGCAAAATATATATTGAATATTATAAGACATAGCCATAGTTATGGATGATTCTAGAAATTTCTGATGCTTTTGTTTTTTATTTGTTTATATTGGGAAAGCAGAAATTATTAATAAAAGAATCTAACAAAGTACAACAGTTTCAACATAAAAGAAGGGAACCAAAAGAAAAAGGACCCTAAGTTGAAAGGGTTTTGGCAAAAGCAGTGGGATTCCAATTTTTATCTTTCTAAACTACCTCCCTGCTTAGCTAGCCCTCAAATGTTAAGGTTTCTAGGAGAGCAAAGGTCGCGAACGTTATCGAAGATATTGGCATGCGTCCAAGAATATAAAGAACTTCTGGTATTCCCAAAGTTCCACCAATGCCATTAGAGCCTTTAATATCTAGGGAGCTGCGATCAAAGGTAAGTTTATAACGAGCAAATGGCAGTGGTTCCCAAGCACTTCTAACAAATCATTTATTTTCTTACATGTGACCATCTCTATCCAATTTCCATATAGCTTTTTCCTGTCAATCCCTTTCAGCTTCCGACAAGTTAAGGTCCATTGGATTACTTTCTCTTTGATGTGATTTATCAAGAGTTAATTGATCACCCCTTACCATTAAAGATTCTCTCATTTCTGTCCAACCAAATTCCCCAACATATGGGGATAGGTACCAATCTTTGAAAGCAATCGGTGCACAAGATTTCCCGCAAGAGCTTTGAAGCTTGATGCAGGGAGGCACTCCTAGATCTTTGAAAAGCAACGAAGCGACACCTCTATTAGCCATGGAAATCCCTTGCCTTTAAAGAATATTAATGGTGAGATTTTGCCTCTAGCCACCAATCAATAGAACAGTAGCACCCACACCCACACCCGTGGAGGTGTGGGACTACTCCGAATTGGCCAAGAAGGCTCATGGAAATCTATAAATTGAGTTGCACCATTTGTATTAAATTGATTTTCTTTGTTATAGTTGTTTGACAGTTAGCATTAGTGACGTGTTCTGGTTAAGAATTCAATGCATAAAGTTTTGGTCGGCACGGATGACAAAAATTTTGACCAAGGTTTTGATTTATGTGCCATGTGGAATAAAAAAACTGATTATCTGATGGCACGCCCACAATCTCAAGGTCATTTGTGTGAAATATTGGGATGGAAAATGATCTCCATCATCTGATTTAAAAGTAGTCAATGCATGCTGAGTGGAGGAGGTGAGGGTGAGGTCACAAATTCACAGGGTGTAACTACGGTACGAAGTTTCTCTATGTGCATTAAATAAGGAGAGACTATCCTATTATTACCCCTGAGAAGTCTATGACCATGTTTGGCGTGGTTTCTCTAGACCTTGGAATTGCCACTAACCTTTATTTTCTGAATTGGTAGTATTCTTTTGTGTGAAATCTTAGCAGTCATCTTTGTATTTTATATTATTTTAGCATTCAATTCTGTATACACTACCATAAGAATTATAAAACTTATCTTTGATGTTTGTCCAACCTTTGGTCTAACAGACCCACCCTTCTATTGTGAATGAACAGGTTGAGGGCTGCGATAACACAAGTGATTCAACCCTAAGGTACTCAAATCTTTGCAGGAAGACAATGCTTCAATTTTTTTTAATGCAATTCATTAGAAATTCCAAAACTCACATCAGGATGAAAATGCTAAGCGAGAAGCTTAGCATAGGAAAAGCAGAAATAAAAAAGACACATCCAGCCATATGCCAAGATCAGTACACTAAATTGCCAATATTAAAAATAAAAATTGTGGAAGTCAAGATTTTCTCCTATCCAATGGCTACAAATCTGGTTGAACTAGTTGGACTTTAGCATTGCCCCACAAATTCTTGGTGGTAGATTTTGTACATTTCAATGATTTAATTTGACGCTAAAATAAAAAATAATTTGTACATTTTCCGAGGTTTGCCAATGGATGCCAAATCTTTCTTTCAGTGCAAATATGATCTGCAGTTGTGTTGGAATTATGTACAGTGATTTTAGGGCGCAATAGGGGTTTCACTCACTAAAACTACCTTCAAACTTGGGGTCTTCCAGCACCTTGTCGAAAGGTGGTTGTTAATGTGTTCACTTATAATGCCCTTTCTTTGCTGCAGGGAGATGCGGACATTGCTTTGGATAGACTCTAGGAGAAGAAGACTTGAAGTCCAACAATGGTAGAGGGATCACATTTCCTTCCTTTAGGTTTTTGCTGAACTGCTAAATACTAATGGATTAGATCGCTTTAGTTCTCTATTTGTTTTCGGGATTGTGAGATAGTGACACGAGACTCTTCTTTTTCTAATGTTTTGATGACCCTTCATGTAGATATTAGCCATTTGTCCATCTGAAATTTCAGTCAAAATATCAAACTCATCATAGCATCTGAATATTTTGGTTGGAGAGCATATATATATATATATTCATGGGCACAACCGTCCTACTAGCCCTCCTAGGGGGGAAAATAATTAATTTATTGGGCCCCTTTTCGTCCAAGAAACGCCTTGATCCAGCACCTATGACCATTGAACATTAAATATTGTCCTTTTGTAAGATTAAATTGACTTTTTCGTTTTACAAGTTTGGTTTTTTCTGTTTTTTTGGTTATATTATAATACAAAAATCATCTTAAAACCCATTACAACGACGCATAAATTTTGTTTATTTGTGTAGTTTTCAAGTCGCTTCTGTGTTGTTTGTTGGGGACCCCCCTATAATATATAACTACCAACAGTGTTGTTTTTGTTGGGTTTCACTCTCTCATCGACATCATAAGATCGTTAAGCGTATAGCCATCTAACCATCAAATCATGTCAAAAGCTGTTTTTACAGATATCAAGGACCCTGATATCATTCGAAGTCAGTTTCTGACAGTATTGATGGGTGTAAAATTAAAAGCCTTTGAAGCTTCATATGCCGGTGGGGCACCCACCCCATTAATCCTTCTTCCTATGCTTTCAATGAAAAGAGCCGTTATGTTTTCAAAATTGGTATTTTATGAGGATTTAATGTTGTTGCTACCAATATTCCAAAGGTGCATCTTCATTGTTTTGAATAGTCAATTGAAAATACACATTGCATTAGAAGAAAAGCATAAGGGAAAACGGATTAAGATCTGGGCGTATCCTTAGTCGTCACCGTCATCGCTACCAGCGCCATTCTCTTCATCATCGTTTTCCTCGGTGTCTCCGTTATTGTCGTTAATGTGCTCATCATTTGCCCTGTGTGGCATAAATTCTCTGCCAAGGGCAACCATACCGCTCATTGCCTGCAACCATTAATAATACGATTAGGAGTTGCATTTACAAATAAATATATGTAAAACCTAATAAAAAATGATTATTTATGTGCTTACAATCCAATCACTATAATCGAATCGCAACACGAATGATGAGTTCACGGCTTCGCCGATACGATAATCCTCAGCGGTCGGAGGTTCCGCCGGACTAACAGTCATGACGTTCCTCGCATTCACCATCAACGCGGCTCGACCCTGATGAACTAGGCACGAAAGCGAGTGAATATTTTCGACCGTCTGCCCAAAAGAAAGCCGATTAAGAACTAAGACCTCAAATCTTACGGCTCTCCTCTCCCTCAAAATGTTTACCATGATAGTCATGCGTGCCTCATTGTGCGGATCAACACTAGCCATCCGATCGATTAAGAAAAAATTGAAAGATTTGCAAGTAAATTACGGTTACAAATTTATTGGAAAAACTGGGCTTAACAACAAAACACACAACTTTGCCTAATTTTCTTTTGTTGCAAAGCCCTCTATAAATAATAGAGTGATGTACTATTGAAGCACAACATTGCCCAATTTATGGTTTGATCTAACATGTAATAACCTTTGAAGAGACACTCACAAGTCGATGTGATAGGGTACCTCTATTATTAGATTCAAAACTTTTAATTGGAATACCCGATTTTCTTAAGGTACCTCTAATTGCATGGTTACAATGAAATTGTAAGGGTACCTCTAATTGCACCCATGACTATATTGTAACACCCACATATCATACCTATTAAAACAATTGATTGCATCTGATCAATAGATCGGGGTAGTGTTTCATCCAGCTATTTTCGAAAAAATAAATCTTCGGATCATGGCACATCTATCGAATGGTCAATTCATGATTACACATGTCACGAAGTGCAAAAAGAAGGCCATAAACTCACGTTTGAGAGTGAAACGTGCCATATGACTGGAGGGGTATTTTTTAGGGATATTTAGCACATATAATAATAACTAACCATCGGAATGAAAAACCAACCATATGATAGGTGCGGCATGATCTTATGATCCATTGTGTGAAAGATCGGAGAAAAACACGATCTCCACCATCTGATCCAAGGCAGTCAATTGTTTTAAAGGGGTTTCTAATGAAGGTGCTTTCAGAGATTTCATGCGCGCTAATAGAGGTATCCATTTAAGTAGGGGTGACAATTGGCCGAGCTCGGGCCTCAAAATATACTATAAACGGGGCCATATCTACTATGCGATGGCACACATCAGACGGTCCATATCTGGTGATGGCACACATCAGACGGTCCATATCTGCTATGTGATTATTGCATGGCACACATCAGACGGACCATATTGCTATGCGATGGCACACATGAGACGGCCCATATTCCATTTTTACATATCACATGTCCCTAAAACACCAAGTCTTTCTTTACATTAGACGCAATCACATGAAAAACGGCCCATATTGCATGGCCCACATCAGACAGCCCATATCTGCAATGCGATGGCACACATCAGACGGCCCATATTCCATTTTAATCTAAGCGAGGTTATATTAGACTAATCGGTCTTATATGAGACTTACGGGTTTGCTTAATCAAAATTTAAGACAACCCATATCTGCTATGCGATGGGACACATCAGACTAACTGCAGAACGTCCCCAAAACCTCACATGCTATTAATGCCACTGTTGCCCTCTCTTTGATCACGGGCCTACAATGGTTGAAATCCTTACTCAGCTAAAATAAAAAAAAAAATTATGAATGCAAGTCTAGTGGTACTTACTAGTACAACCTATTACTAACACCTCCTACCTAGTAGTACGTCTACTAACACCTATTATTACCCTTAGAAACCTATCAAATATCTATAGGAATTGAGGTGCACCAGCTCGTTTGCAAAGCACCAACATTTCAAACCTTGTTTGTTGAAAGGCACCATTTGCTAAAAGGCATCAACTCGTTTGCAAAGCACCAACATCTCAACATCTAGAACCCTTGGACTGCTTAAGATCATATGATGGAGATCATGTTTCACCTTGAACTTCTACCAAAATTTCAATGATGGAGATCGTTTATCACCAAAATTTTGTTAATTTGACTCCATTAAATTTGATGATGGAGATCGTTTATCATCACAACCTTTCACGCGACGGATCTTGAGATCATGGGGGAATGTGTCCTATGTATACTAGAAAGATGACCCTACGATGACACGAGCATGATCTATAGATCAATTGTCAGAAATATGGGGATGAAAAATGATCTCTACCATCTTCTTAAAGTTGGTCAATTCACACCAAGGTGGGGTGAGAAAACACATTGACTCCATTAAATTTGATGATGGAGATTGTTTATCATCACAACCTTTCACACGATGGATCTTGAGATCATGGGCCTACCATCAAACGGTCGATGTTTCATTTCTAGTGCTACACATCCAAGAAAGTGACCTTAAAATCAATTTTGAGTTTCACATCATGTTGTGAAGCCACTTAGGTCACTAGCAGTCACATGATTTACGATCGCTTTCGGGGGATGTGTCCTATGTATACTAGAAAGTTGACCCTACAATGACACGAGCATGATCTATAGATCAATTGTCAGAAATATAGGGATGAAAAACGATCTCTACCATCTTCTTAAAGTCGGTCAATTCACACTGAGGTGGGGTGAGAAAACACATTGACTCCATTAAATTTGATGATGGAGATCGTTTATCATCACAACCTTTCACACAATGGATCTTGAGATCATGGACCTACCATCAGATGGTCGATGTTTCATTTCTAGTGCTACACATCCAAGAAAGTGACCTTAAAATCAA
Source organism: Chloranthus sessilifolius (assembly GCA_021018995.1). Taxonomy (NCBI): domain Eukaryota; kingdom Viridiplantae; phylum Streptophyta; class Magnoliopsida; order Chloranthales; family Chloranthaceae; genus Chloranthus; species Chloranthus sessilifolius. The sequence continues at coordinate 90,520,344 of CM037585.1, read as the reverse complement.
TTTTGAGTTTCACATTATAATGTTAAGCCATTTAGGTCACTAGCAGTCACATGATTTACGATCGCTTTCGGGGGATGTGTCCTATGTATACTAGAAAGATGACCCTACGATGACACGAGCATGATCTATAGATCAATTGTCAGAAATATGGGGATGAAAAACGATCTCTACCATCTTCTTAAAGTCGGTCAATTCACACCGAGGTGGGGTGAGAAAACACATTGACTCCATTAAATTTGATGATGGAGATCGTTTATCATCACAACCTTTCACACGATGGATCTTGAGATCATGGGCCTACCATCAGATGGTCGATGTTTCATTTCTAGTGCTACACATCCAAGAAAGTGACCTTAAAATCAATTTTGAGTTTCACATCATAATGTTAAGCCGCTTAGGTCACTAGCAGTCACATGATTTACGATCGCTTTCGGAGGATGTGTCCTATGTATACTAAAAAGATGACCCTACGATGACACGAGCATGATCTATAGATCAATTGTCAGAAATATGGGGACGAAAAATGATCTCTACCATCTTCTTAAAGTCAGTCAATTCACACTGAGGTGGGGTGAGAAAACACATTCACTCCATTAAATTTGATGATGGAGATCGTTTATCATCACATCCTTTCACACGATGGATCTTGAGATCATGGGCCTACCATCAGACGGTTGATGTTTCATTTCTAGTGCTACACATCCAAGAAAGTGACCTTAAAATCAATTTTGAGTTTCACATCATGTTGTTAAGCCACTTAGGTCACTAGCAGTCACATGATTTACAATCGCTTTCGGGGGATGTGTCCTATGTATACTAGAAAGTTGACCCTACAATGACACGAGCATGATCTATAGATCAATTGCCAGAAATATAGGGATGAAAAACGATCTCTACCATCTTCTTAAAGTCGGTCAATTCACACTGAGGTGGGGTGAGAAAACACATTGACTCCATTAAATTTGATGATGGAGATCGTTTATCATCACAACCTTTCACACGATGGATCTTGAGATCATGGGCCTACCATCAAGCGGTCGATGTTTCATTTCTAGTGCTACACATCCAAGAAAAATGACCTGCCAAAAAAAAAATCCTCAAAATTGATTTTAAGGTAACTTTTTTGGGTGTGTACCGCATGAAATAAAAAAGTAATCGAATAATTGTACGATCATGTACTCAACATCCATTGTATTAAAGATTGGGACAATAAACAAACTCCATCGTCCGATTCAATATAATCAAGGTAGAAATTCAAGTGAGGCGCCTATTTAAAGAGAAGTGAGTAGAAATTCTAGTGAGGCATACTTCTTCATTCGTTGTTCACTTTCTCCCTACAACTCTGTCGACAATAGAACGTCTCCGAAGCCTTTTTCAATATTCAGATGGTGGACGCTACCAGGGCAAACATGAAAATAATGTTAGATATCTTAGCGGAGGAGGGATCAACTACTTACGAGAGTTTGATTTTGAACCGTATCTCCTACGATCAAACAGTTGAGAACATGCATGCTTTTTACTATTTATTTTTCAAAGGAAAAGTTGTAATCCATGAAGCAGAAGGAAAAGAATTTATTGTTTGTATGTATCTTTATAACCCAATTAGTTCATTTATTCACAGGAAAAAATAAAATTGCTTTCGTCTCTCATAGTCTTATATGGCTAGTATGCAACAGATCATGTGGACGCCGTCAACGCCTCTGGGATAAAAGATGCCCCAGTGGTTCGCACAGCCGAGTTCATGCGATTAAACCAGAGACTCTGGACGGTAATCGTACTCCTCATAATGATTGGTTCGCTATATGAACATCTTCTTGTCCATTATTGCACGTGATTGCAATAGTAAATTTCGGTCAAATTGTCTTCTCTTCGTGCAGGAGATGAAAAATAAAGTTCCATCAGGGTGCGAATTGATGCCGCACAGGGTGTCGGGCGAGGATCATGACATCTTTAGTACAAACTTCGCAATCTCATTTGGTAGCGAAGGGGGATACTTTATTCTCGTTGATCGGGCATGAGACTATTGTAATGGCCGTCTCTTTCTATATCTTGTGGAACTGGATGCCTTTCTCTTTAATAAGAGTGTCATTTGCATTAATACCTTCAAATGTGTCTGGTGTGTTAGAATTTATTGCATTTTAAAGATAACTCTCTTGAACCAAATGAGCATGGTGTGTGCCATTCACTGTATTCACCCAAATGGGCATGATGTGTGCCATGTGATTTTACGGTCACGAGATGTCGCGACCCGAAATTCTACCCCATCCCGAGGGCCTAGAATTCCGAGTTATGACCCGTACATATCCCAGATATGCTAAACGGACATACACATAATCAGAGTTCTCGCGCATATCCGATTCCACGTAATTCGTGAAAGTCAACTTATAATATAACAGTGGAATATAAAGCACTCATAAATGTTGGATAATTCTAATAAAATGCGAAAGGATACCATGAATCCACAAATAATATGTAAGTCAAGTCGGAGACAAATCCGATAAAATAAAATCATAGAGTCAGTGGTAATAACATAAGACAAAATCCAATACCGAGTCTATAAAATCAGTATCCGGCGCTCGGATCAAAATCAACACTGTAGTCCTCCTGATAATCAGCAACGTCACCCTCCAAAGGCCCCTGATAATCAACATCCACTAGGTCGACGTTCTCAACACCAATCGAATCAGAGAAACCCATGTCCACACCGTCAGTATAGTCACCTGCAGCTGTTAATTTATCGTGGGATGAGTTTACTCAGTCACATAAACTCAGTGGATACACCACCAATCCACCCCATACTACTAAGGTGCATTGTGGGTGCATCAAGTGAGTGATAACATAGTATATCAAAGGATCAAAACAGAATAATGAAATCAAGTGCATATCATAAGCTCGTATCCTAATCCTTAATGCGAGATCATGATCTAGACACTTACATCCTAACGTACCTTACCATATCTCATATCATATCATACCTCATATCATACCGTATTTTATTATTCTCGCACATATGTCTGTACATCGCATGAGTGTAACTAACATACTCATAAAATCCTAAACGACCTGTGCCAGAGTCGCTGCTCGAGCTACCATGTGAGGGTCACCATAGTATTATACCACCATATCATAACGCCCTCCATATCATATCATATCATACACCCCATTCAGTCATAGGGGCGGCCGACGACCGGCGACTCATAACTCATAATGTCTCCCAGAGACATCCGTCTTGACTGAAAGACGTTGTTGCCCTTACGGTGGCTACGCAAGGAACGGCACGTACAGAGACTTAAGTTGTTAATCTTTTGCTGGCCTATACAGCGGTATTTTATTATCGTAACATATCTTATCATACTGACTCATATCATATCATACTGACTCACATCTTATCTTACCAACTCATATCTTATCCTATCATATTAGAACTTGGGGTGATAGGGTCACCGTTTATGCCACCGTATACGAGGTTACACTGAATTCGCACTCACCCTACTCGTCATGGTGTCCCATACCACCATGAATTGTAAGGCATGTGAATACGATGTACTCCCCACTTCGATACCATCTTGGTGAATTATCACACCCAAGCATAGGCATGATCTCATATACTCTCGCATCATCTGACCTAACATGACCTTAACTTATATCATGATCAAAGTAGAGGTACAGAATCATCACACGCACAAAAGGTTTTCATTTAGATTATTATTATATTTATTTACATAACACACCAATAAATATAGAGTAGGGACGTAATTATGCATTTTCGATAAATCGAAGGTCAGAGTTCAATTTTCACGAGGTGTCGAAGTTCTAACATTTTGTGTTATCGAAGAGGTCGCGTTGAAGTGATATTTAAAATATATTATAATCTATTATTATAAAATATTTAAATTAAATATTATTATTTTAATATTTAAGTGCATCACGACCATCGATCGAAAAGTGCAAATGATTAATGTACACTATGTTGGTCGTGCAGGAGTGAAATTATGGTGTAAATAAGATTGTCTGTTCGGACGTGAGTCGATCGATTGATTTGCGAAATCGATCGGTCAATTTAAAAGTGATTTAAAACTAGCAGTGGTTTAGTCCTGTATAAAGTCGATCGATATAAAGTCAATTGATCGAACATATGAAAGAATCGACTATAACCAAGTTATATTATAATAATAGATCATATTAATAAAATACTAAAGCACTTGAGTACTTATTTACTTATATAGCATATAATAATATAACTCTATCTTTATTTTATAATATAATAGGTAGTTTTTATATTAGTTTAGTGGGTAATTAGCGGGTCCTTAAGATATATCAAACGACCCTTCAGTTTTCTCAAGCATATCATACAGCCATCTAATATATGAGACCGTCGTTCAATATTTGACTGTCATCGAAGATACAAGACCCTCGTCAAATGTAGTTCATCTATTTTATAGAGTAATTTTGAACTTTGGAATAAAATAAACTTAGTGAACCCATATATTTTATATAACCCAACCTCTCCTCTCCATTATTATCATAGAAACCAGGTGGCTAAGGACCATCATCTACAACCACCCATCACACCCTACCTATCCTCTCCAAATATGTATATATATGGTAGAAAAATTTATTTTTCCCAAGGGCAAAAGAGTCAAATCATAACACTAGCATTTATGGGAAGAAAAGAGACTCATGTCAAGTATTATATAAATATACTCTCCTCATTTTTTTTTAATTTTGACTCATCAATGCAAATTGACAATACGTTGAATTGTATGCCCAATCCCAATAGGAAATGTGTACCGGTTTCAACATCAACCAAAAGCTATGTACTTTTTGCTTGTTTGGTATATATATCACTTGTAGCTCACATATAAGTTATTATATATGGAATAATTAAATTCTCATCTAAGAGTTAACATTGGAAAAAAGATTGTGTGTTATATGATATCATCTTATTATTTTGGTACTTTGTAGTGTTAGGCATCAGTTTATATCCAATGGTGGAAAAATGATGAGCCAAAACTTATGTGTGTGACACCTTAATTTAGGACCAATTTTTGTGTTCAATTAAATCTTAGTTCAAGTGTATTATTATAGTGTACTATATTTATAAGCTAACAATGGACAACATACTATCATATCTCTATTAAATGTGTAATTTCAAATGAAGACCACCGAGAGTTTCATCACACCTTACCACAGGCAGGTAGGCTATTCTCTGACAATGATTTATAAAATATAATATATTTTTATAATTCCAATCCAAAGTAATAGGGGCATTTATATAATATTCAAATATTACATTATATTACATATAATATAATATATAAATAGTTGCACCAAATATAAAAGCACCAAATAAAAACAATCAGAGATGCAAATATAATAAATAAACAAAACATCTTATAAGATATAATTATAATGAATAAAACAAAAAGTCACAATCATCAAGTTTTATGAGTTGCAAATATAATAATAACAAAAAAAACAAAACGTCTTGTATAATGTGTTGAGGCTACATCAATTATAATTTATTTTATTTTAACCCACAAAACTAAAAGTATAAGCAATATCTTTTAAAGTGTGAAGCTACAACGTTTGTACTGTGCGGCAACAATGGGTCTTTTAAGCACACGGTGACTATGTACCGTGGAACCTAGTGAGCAGCGCGTTATACACTAATGATATTTGGGTTCCCAATTTTACTATAATTAAAATAATATGGGTAAAAGCAAAATAGATAGTGTTCGGGTTTCGCAAAAAAAAAACACAAAAATATATGCGGGTTTAATTTATTTAACCCGTCGGTACGCCATCGATCATACCCTATGTGACGGGATCTGAGAAGGACGAGATGGATGGATGGGTACCCACCTCTTGAAGTGTGATCGGCGGATCGACGGCGGTTAGGGCGATAGAGATCGGCGTCCACACGATGGTCCGTCCACGATTACTCCGCCTTCTTCCACCACGATTTGACGGTAGAAAAATACCACGGTGTTCTTTGTGGAAGAACACACAAGAGATTTAAAAGAGATTTGGGTGTTTTTAGAAAAAGATGGCTACAGAAGAAGATGGAGTGACGGCAAGGGTTTTTAAGAAGAATTCTTATAATAATGATTTAGGGTTCTTCGTAACTTTCTTATTTATAATATATAAGCATTAATTCGGTGTTAAGCGGTCGCACCAAATAAGGGTGTATAGGCTTTTACTTCAAAGTTTAAAATAGAAGTTTAAAACTCACATAGTAAGGTTTGATCGTTAGACCTCTTGTCTATAACCAAAGCCTTTCAACCACTAGGCCACCACACAACTTGTGTCAAATAAAGACAATTGTAAATATAACACCTTTTGAAAAACTAAAATGTGTATTTTCTCAACTAGGGTAGGTTCCGGTGTGGAGCACTAACACCATACAAGGTATAAAACACAATCTAATACCAATAAAAGAAAGTCCAAAAATCCGGGTTGTTACACGAGAGGTCCATTAAGGACAGAGTTTTTATGTGTAACCGGTCTCCATTGCTTCAGATTAGTTGATATAGATAGTATTTAGGGTACCTACACCTTAAACCATTGATTGCTTCAGATCGGATGATAGAGATCAGATGAAATAGATTTTGTTTAGGGTACCTAAGCGTAAAACCATTGATTGCTTTAGATCGGATGGCACACATCATGCTAGAACTTGACTACAGGGCTACATCGATGGGAGCGAAACACGATCTTCATTACTCTGGATCGTGTTTTGCAAATGCTATGGTTGGATATTTCGAATTCCCACCCAACCAATAAAACCAAATGTCTTTCTTTAAATTAGACGCAATCACTTGAAAAACGGCTCATATTACATGACAACATCGGACGGCCCATATATGATGTGCGATGGCACACATCAGACGGCCCATATCTGCTATGCGATTATTGCATGGCACACATTAGACGGCCCATATTGCTATTCATTCCATTTTTACATATCTCACGTCCCTAAAACTACAAGTCGTTCTTTATATTCGGTGCAATCACTTCAAAAACGTGTGCAAGTAATGGCTCCCATTATTTATTTATTTTTTAATTCTTTGCTTCACTGATTTTTACCGTCTCAAAAGTGAGACCTCTATTTGGATTCCCACCCAACCAATAACAGAAACATGATTTGAAATTTGAATGCAAAACCCCATGGGTCTTTTCGGTTGGCTAAACCTATAAACCTCTCTCTCTCTCTCTCTCCTATAATCAACCAGTACGCCCTACTCCCCCTACTCTAACACCAAACAAGCTGTAAACCAGTACGGCCTAGTCCCTACTCCTACTCCTACACCAACCAAGAATCTTACCCTCCCCCCCATCACAATCTCATAGGCAAATTGCTAGCAGGAACCAGTACCTCCCCCCCCCCCTCTCTCTCTCTCCCTCCTACCAGATACCAACACCTCATGCCTCATTGACAGATTGCTGAGATTATTTCACTCTCTCTCTCTCTCTCTCTCTCTCTCTCTCTCTCTCTCCCCCCCTCTCTCTCTCTTTGTCACTCTCTCTATGCTGCGGTTGCTGGTCTTCAATCTCGCATTACACGGAGCTTTGCCAACTATACGAGTAGTACAAAGATGAAGGTTTGATTGCCTTCCTTTCTTCCTTCTGTTTTGATAAATTTCAGGCCTTTTTTTCTTAAAAGTTGAAGATTAAGCATTAAAGTTGAAGATTAAACAGAAGTTCATGATTTTAAAGGCCCGGTTTCTATATTTTACTTTCTAAAATGATTTTAAAGGCCCATCCCCTTAGGCATCCTGAATTTTTTTTAATGGAAATGTCTATGGGTTGTACTTGTTCTCTGCCTATTTTCAATTTGCAAACAGGTTTACCCATATCAAAGAAAACCAAAAATTTCAGGAACATGGAAAAGAGTGTCACAGAGAAGAGGATTCAACAATGGGGCTTGCAGATCTTGTGACTGAAATAAAATACAATCTTGATGTGAAGTAAAATATCTATTTTCAGTTTGTCTCATCTTACATCTAGGGTGAATTTTATACCATAAAAAATTTGTATATTCTTTTGGCTTTGATCCCACATGTTAATCTTTTTCTACTTTTTAATCAGAAATAACCTTGGTTTCTTTTGACCTTTTACTTATATCCCAACTATGTTTATGTTTGGATTTTTAAGCCACTGGGGCATCAATTGCTTATCCCAGATATGTTTTGACATGTTGATATGTTTTTAAGCATCCAGCACCTTGTGAAGGACTAATGATGATTGTACAGTGATAGTAAGTGGGACACTGTTAATCATAAGTGGCACAGTCCACACCCAACTTCATCCGAATAAGGTGATAAATGCTGCTCAAGGGACCCAAGGTTGAGAAGGTCATAGGTTCAACCCCAGCTGGGGTTGTCAAAAAACAATTAACCAAGATAAATTATGGTAAAAGGTATATCACATACCCACAAGCACTGGATTTTGTCGGCTTCTCATCTTTTCGAAATATGAATCAGTTTCTTTCATGTACTGACTAACGCTAGGACTCATGGGTTTGTTGTGTTATTTCTTTTAGGTGGTGCGTACATAATCCTTTTTCAAAACCATAAGAGAAGCTAAAGGTTTTGACTAGAGGAAAAGCAGCGACAAAGTAGAGCCTAAAAGAGTTTATTGAAGGATTGGATTTTCCGCTGAAAGTGATGGCTACTCTTTTGAACCTCCCATTAAAGATTCCTCATATTTGCACTCATGCTGCCATCAATTGCTTCAGTTGATTCACCTTAATTTGTTACAGCTAAATGGTATTGCAAGAATTTCATTGGACTCTTTGGATGTGAATGCAGAGAAAATTAGAAAAAAATTTGTCCATTTGTAATATCATGAATTTATATAGGGTTGTATATGCATAGAATTTAAATATTGATTTATTTTCAATAATTATAAATGATGCTTTACATTTATCATAGAAACAGAATAGGATTTTTCGTAAATTTTGGGTAGAAAATTTGGATTTTAGAATTATTATTGAAGTTTTCAGAACTCATTATTCATGGATTTTTGGTCTAGTCAGTTTTCTGTTTTCAATTTTTTGGCAAGCTTCACATTACACCTCCTTGATCCACTGTTTCTTTACTAATATGGCTACCAGTGCATGAAAACATCCACAATCCAATAACCCCTCGTATCCTACTGCCAATTGGCCATTTTTTATTTGAGTTTCTAATTTAAAAAACAAGTCCCTCCTCTCACGGTGCAAATCAACCCAGCCATCACTTCCATGTTAAACCCACCACACACAATTGCCTTCCTTTTGATCTGATTTTTGTGTGGTTTATTTTGTGTGCGCAATTTTTCACTGCTAGGAATTTTTCATTGCTGGCCTACAGTCTGTTTGAAGTGTTCTGCGTGAGTTAGCCCTCCCCAATTAAAATCGGGCTTTTAAAATACCGGCATCAGGCCGCCCTGCAATGCCCCTTTCCAATTTTCAAAATTTTCATGCGGATATGATAAATTAACTTCTAAATAATGTTCATTTTTATAGATATTTCAGCATGGCGAAATGGAAGTACTATGTTGTTTTTTCCAGGCGACGGCCTGGGATATATGACCGGTGGTATGACTGTCACTACCAAGTTAATGGTTTTCTAGGAGCTAGTTATAAAGGATACACCACACTCTCGGAGGCGGAAATGGACTTCCGAATGTTGACAATGGCTTTAGGAGACTCAGGAAATAGACATCTGGAGGCAGAAATGAACAAAATTCGTCGGTCGCATTTTCTTGCCATATCCGTTACGATCGGATTACTCTCGATCTTTATTTTTCTCTTCTTGGTATTAAATAGTTTCAATAGTCTTTTTTAATTACCAAAATGTACTTGATATATATTTTATAGTGGGGCAGCTTGAAAATTTTGAATGGTCCTTTTTAATCATATATTTTAATGACACTGGATGATGGACTACTCAATGGGATCCTTTCCTCTCTTGGTGACTGATTGTCTCAGAGTCCTTGCCATATCAAAAATATGTTCATTGAGTTTGCTATTCAAGAATTATTGTGTTCTCTAACATGATACACATCTCTAATTAAGTTGGCTATCCAAAATTTTGACAAATGGTTAGAACCACAAATCTTTTTGACAAATGGTTGAGAAGTTTTTGCATGGGTTCAGCTTGAGTGCACCATCGGGTAGGGTCAAGTGCACCAACGGGTCGAGCATTTGCGAGTTTCTTATTGGGCAGCCAAATTTTGGACACGACCCAACCCATTGGCAACCTACAATTTTTTACCACCAATTCAGAAAATATGGCGGTCACCTGGAAATCTGGGACACGCTATGATTTAAGATGTGGTATATTATGTTGTGTTGTTTACAAGCACAGGGTTTCCGTGGGTTGGGTCGGGTCGGGTCGGGTTGGCAAAATTAGGGTTTCTGTGGGTTGAGTCGGGTCGGATTGGCAAAATTAGTGTTACCACCATATATTATAGATTGTTTTTCATCCCAATCTATCACAACATAGTTCTTGTGATCATGACCCACCTATCATACGGTCAGATGTTGATTTCATCAGGCACACATCTCCAAAAGTGAATATGATCTTGTCATACCATGAGAAGGGTTTTGGGTCACTTTTGGGGGTGTTTTCCACATGAAATGAACATCTTGTCCGTCTTATATGTAAGACATGATCTCAATATTTATCGTGTAAAAGATTAGGATGAAAATGACCTCCATCTTCTTATCCCAAAAAAAAAAAAAAATGACCTCCATCTTGTGACAATGCGACAATAACCCTAATTTTGCTAACCCGACCCGACCCAACCCACGGAAACCCTGAATGAGGACCGTCCAACAATTCAAATGCCACTTTCTTAGATGGAAAATATATTATAAATCATCCTAAACCTCTTTGAAAAAACATTGTTAACTGATTCACATTTTTTCAAACACCCAAAAGAAAGAAATCAATTCCTTTAGCTAAATGCTTAGTATATAGTCCATCCAACAGTTTTCTCAAGTAGTCAACGGTCTAGATAGGCACATGCATTAGCCAAGTTCTATCAAAACAACAGGAGAACCACCATATTTTGTGCTTGTAAATAACACAACATAAGATACCGCATCTTAAATCATAGCGTGTCCCAGATTTCCAGGTGACGACATTTCCAGGTGACAACATAATATACCACATCTTAAGAATACCACCAATTCAGAAAATAAAGGTTAGTAGGGGTGTAGCAGGGATCATTGCTCCTGAAGCACCCTCCTAAATCATTTGAGGCGAGACCCATGACTCTTAACTACACAACCCTTTTTTATATGACTGTAGGTTTAGGCCCCTCTGTCGCGGCTCACTTACCATCCTGCAAAAGAAAAAACAGACCATCAGATAGCAAGTTCATTGTCTTGGGATCCGACAACGATCTAGATCATCTGATTCGAAGTAGCCAACGGGTTTCAGGCAACTAGTTTTAGAATTATCCTGTGACAATGCGACAATAATATCTGATTGTGGGTTGAGCTCTCCGCCCAATTTCGTTTCTGGCCATGGCTCAAGTCCACACTCCAAAACACGCTAGAACATGTAGCATCTGCAATCACGCATAGCCCAACGTCCGGACTTTTCCCTATCCAATGTGGTACTATCACACACTAGTATATGGTATATGGGTACTTTACAACTATGCCAATTACTCTTATAATGTCCCAAATGTGACAACCATCATCATTACAAATATCAATTTGCACACCGCAGTCAACAGGGTCCCAAAATTTTGACCACAATTATAAATCCTTAATGCTTTTGAAAGATGTAAAAATATGATTGACAAAAATTGTATATGCTAATAATTCATAAATAATCTTACACCATCGATCCTCAGACACTGCCACTATTGGACTTCGATCACTAATTCACCATGCCCACTACTCCTGGCCCGCTAAACAAATCAATGCCATAAATGGGCACCTGGATGGGAAATTGGAAACAGTGGCAAAACACACATTCGTTTAATTTCAAGCATATTGTGCAATCCTAATCGTCTGATCATCTCCTTCTCTTCCTGCCTTTCCCTAGTTGCCGAGATTTGAAAGCATGCTCTTGTTCCTGCAAGAAAGCCCATATAAATTATTATTCCACAAATACTCATCATACAGTCCATATTACATCCGACAAAATGAAGCAAATTGCATTTATAGAGCCTCTACTTTTGGCCAATTATCCAATGGAAGCTGGTCAATCACCTGATTCTACTGTACTTAGCCTTCAGAGATGGAGCTGTCTGTGAGAAACTGCATGCACCCATGAAAGCAAAGTAAAATCAGGCACTATCAACTTCAAAAATTGCTTCCAAACATTAATCACTCACCTATTGTAGCCCAGCCAAAGAATTGAAATGGGTTAACACACTGCAGCAGTGGTCATAGCTGCTATATATATATATATATATATATATATATATAGGGTTTAGGGTATATAACAGTAAATATATATATCAGCAGATGCTCAAGTGCTTGGATTGGATGATGATTATGTTCTTCGGGCTAAGTGAGGTTAACATGAAAGGGTCAAACTAGTGCACTATGCCAAAAGCAATCTGCTCCAAAAACAAGGAGAGATTGGCCTAATCAATTAGTTAATTCTAGATAGTCAGTTAAAATAAGCAATGTCGCATTGGTCGATGATGAAATCGTTTCCAAATGGAAAATAATTTAGACTGTGGCCCAACAGGAGATGGCATGCCGATTAGACAGTTTAGATCATGGTTTAAACTAGGCCTTAGTTCCAGTAGCCTGCACTCTCAATCATCTTATATGCTAAATTCCATGCAATATAAAGTGAGATGTTATGTCCCAGAACTCGGGATCAAACACAGTGGTTCTGAGCACCCCAAAATTATGGCCAAAGAAAATAAATCCAACTAGGCACAGATTGATATTCAAAGAAATCAACAGAGATTGCAAGGGAAAAAATAGTGGATTCCAATCACGTATTCTTGTACTAAGAATCCAAAAATCAAAAGAAACAAAACCCAGTTGGGAATAACATGATCAAAGTGTTCTTCAAAATAAAAAGAGAGAGAAAGATTGCAAGAAAACCAAAATGGGGGCAGAAAGTGAACTGGGTTCTTTAATATGAAGCATCCAAAAATAATAGATAAGCAAACCCAGTTGGAAAAAAAGTCAAAATTTTTTCAAGAATTAGGCAGAAAACCAAAATCAGGTACTATGCAAATGATTGAAAATTCTTGACCCACAAGAGAATTCTGTCCTAACCCAGCTTCAAACCTCTCTTGACCTCTGAAAATTTTCCAATATTTTGGTTCATAGCCTGTAAGTCAGCCTAGATGCTAGGATCCATCTTCCCATACCTCTAAACCTATCAGCTAATGCCTCTCAGTTCACACCTTAGAATATTCTAAGGTGTCATCGGTTTGAAGATGGCTACATCCCCTTCCCTCCTTTATTCTCCCTTCTTCTCAATTATATTCCACTATTTTTTAGTCTCTATCTTGCCCCTCATTGGACCATTACTATTTCAAAATTATCAAGCGTAGGGTTATAATTGGAGGTCGAACTAGCCATCCGGCAAGGGGGGGACTTTGCTTGATATCTTACTTTCCATTTCTTTCTTTACCTTGGCTGCCCCTCTGCTTGTTTTAGCAAGCTTGTGACCTAGATAGTAGACACAATTAAACTAGACCATTTTAATCTTATAACCCAATAGATCTTGAAGGTTGCTTTTTTTTTAGAACTGATGGTTTTGGTATAGATCCAAGTTTTTCTAATACTATTAAATAGAAAATGAATAATCATAATGGTTTTTAGTTGAGTACTGTTTAAGAAATGAAATTCTCAAATTTTTTTAGCATTAAGGTAGAGATAAACTTTACAGGGTCAAGACTCATTAACTGCAGAAAGAGAACAAGGATAATTCAGTGATTCAAACAGTTTTTCAGAGCAATGCTTATCACAGAACCAAGAACTATCATGCTATTTAAACAGAACATCCCAAATTCAACTAGATTCTTCAAATTGCAGAAGATTGGAACAAAGAAAATTTGATGAGTAGAACACTTAGGACATCAACACTTTAGAAGTTTTTAAACTAAAATGAAGGTATACGGAACATGCTTGGAGCAAATGCAACACAAGTACTTGAAGAGAATTCTTTACGTTCTCGAAGAATGTATGTTAAGAGTGCAGCCGTGCCACCGCCAAGTGAATGCCCCATAATCTACAAAAAGGGAAACCTTAGTTATTTATTTCCTTGCATTATAAAGATCTACAGCCATACTATGTCAAAGCTCTAAACACACTCTTCACAAGACACAAGGTAAAAGAAACATTTCCTTTTAAAATGGGCATATGCTTGCATAATGGCAAGTCGCAAAATACTTGCTTCTCATTATTCATTTTTGTCATGGACTGAAAGGAACTTTATTTAAGCATTCTTCAATATTGTTAATTTAGGCAAGTCGCGGGTAAACTTTAGACAATGATGGATGATATTGGATTTATGCAAGCAGTGTGCACATTCCCAAAGAACGTAAATAAGAAAAAATATTAGTTGATACCTCAGTCTCAAATCTTCCATTTATCAATTTAATAGCTTCCTTAAGCATGGAGAGATCCACATCCCCATTTGGCAGTGGGACTACCATATTGTCCAACATTATTCGTGTCAATGAACTGGTTTTGGATCGGTTCGGTTTCGATTTTGGGTGCCGAAAGTGAAACACAGTAGTCTCTCCATGCACGTTTTGAATAATCTCAACATATTTCTTCAAGATGAATTTCCTCCATTAGATTATCTGTCATGGCACCCTGTCATAACCAATAAGTTGGTGAAAGCTAAGGAGGAAAACCTACAGTAGGCACTAGATATTTAATGAACTGTGGCAGTAGCTAATTAAAGTCCATTTAGGTGTGTACAATTAAAGTCCATTCAGGTATTAAGGAACATAGATTCAACAACTTTTGTGACCTGTGAGCTCTACAATTAAAATGACTAACAAAACACAGAACACTAAAATTACCTATATATCTACCTTTTTTTTTACTTATGCCACCTCTGTCCTCTCTAAGCTGAGGTTTTAGCTTCTGTAAATATTAGTATTTGTTCTGGCCTTTGCATTGGAAACTCTTAAAAAGCAAGTACCCAGCAGATGCCTGTTGCAGGGCATTTATACATGAGCAATGTTTGGAGGCTTAAGTCTCTTTAAGAAACTGCAGATTATGCATTAATATAACAGTATCTAAAGTTTTTGTACCGACATCTTCGTTATGCTTGAAGTAAACACTGTTTAACAACAAAATTTGTGTTCATCCTTTACAGGACGTCGAGAAAATTTGTGTTCATTCTTCATTATACAAAAGGCATTTTAGAAAATTTGCTCATTTAAGTAGACAATAAATCCATAACCAAAACACAGAGATCTAATCCAATCTATCCCCTCCTCTCTTATTCAAGTAGGCAAACTCTGGTACCGTGTCTCTAAATGATGTCAAGGACCCCAGGCTACAGCATAGCCATCACCCAAGGGCTCGGAAAAAACAACAAAAAGAGAGCCTTAGCGAGCAGATATCCTTAATAATGTTGTCCATGATAGCCTTCCAAGACTTCAATTTTCCATCGAAAATTCTGAGGTTTCTCTCGTACCACATATTCCCACAAAAAACCAAACACAAAATTCACATAAACCATCACGATCTAAAAAACAAAAACTACATTGTTCTATTCGGTGATTAATAAAATCATGTGACCAGCATGTTCGTTATATTTAAGGAGCAGTGACAACAAAACACATAAAAGTAGGCCTCATTTCAACTCTGAATCAAGGAAAATAAAAAGAAAATATTTATAATTCAATATAGTAAAACTCATTAAATATCCATCTGCACCACATAAAATTCACAACAATTAATCATTTGATCAGGAGAGAACAAGAACACACAACATCAGAAACAGATAACACACCTTAAACAGCAATCAGTCGACTTCAATGACTAAAAAAATATGCTCAACAAAATCAAACTGCAATCCTTAAAGAATTAAAAGAGACAAACTCAAAATCACCCACCGCCAATTTCGAAACCGACGAACACGATCTCAAATCTTGACCTCTAGCACTCAAAAACTGCTCGTCTCCTCCATTTTCTGCCTCGGATTTTGTAAATTCCATCTCCTCTCTCTTCGACTTTGAAACCGACGATCCCGATCTAAACTTGCTACTATAGTACGAAGCTTTCAAAACTTCCAACAAATCTAGAGGGTACAGAGAGAGATTACGATCTATACATATTAGCTAGGATTTAAAACTTCGTAGCTGAGAAAAAAACCTAATCGAGAGCACTGCAAGTGTAAAAATCAATAGAGGAGAGGTTTGATTGTGGAGATCAAAGAGATCTGAGTCAGGAGATTTGAAGAAGGAGAAGAAGAAGATCGAGTAACCTCGATTTCGTGCGAGCTAGGGTTCGTCGAGAGAGAGAGGAAGATGAGAGAGAGGCTAGGGTTTCTGAGAGAAAAAGAAGAAAGGGATGAGTCTCTGAGGTGTTTTGTGTTAGAGATGAAGAGATAAAAGAGAGATAAAAGATATAAATGAGAGGTTGGGGGTTCGGCCCGATGAATTTGCACGTGTTATCATCACGTGAGGAGGAGATTATTTATTAAATTAAGTTTTAACTTAAAAAACCACTGCTTTAACTTAAAATACTATTGTTTTAGGCAATAAAATATTACACCATTAATTTAAGCAGTGATTTATTTTATAATGTTATAGTGGTTTTTCTTTCATTTTGACGTAGTGACTGACATTTCCGTTCCCCCATTAAAACAGTCGAATTCCAGGCAATTCACAAAAAATCTGCTCATTATTCTAAAATGCAGTATGAAACATCCGATCTTCATCGATCCCCATTAAAACAGTCGTTTTGGTTTATTACTCTTCTTCTTCAACTCAACTATAGAAATAAGACAAGATAATCATTTACACAAGGAATAAACTGAGACGATTTTGATTCAATGTCAATACACCAATAGAAAACAATGAAATAACAAAAATTGGGCAAGTCTTCGATGTTTCGGGGTGTACAATTGCATGCAGATGTATAATGTGACTGGGAGTGAAGAGGGGATAGGAGAGAGAGACTACCAATGCCGGTGACGTGATGATCATTGACAATTTCAAAGTTCTTGCAAGTATAACCAACAAAATTCACATCCTTAGAAGAGAGCATCTGTAAAAGTGAAAAGGAAATTATATTAGTCGCTCCAGTTATTAGTATATAAAGCAATTAAAAAGGAAAAGATGATGGCCTAAAGTATAATATAATCCACAAGTGAAATTGTTTACAGTATAGGAAGACCATATTGAATGTGAGTAAAAAAATCATTATTATATGTGGTATAATGAATTATGCAACTTCAAAAGAAAACCTGAGCCTGTAAAATCTACCATAAGCATTGACATCTATAGCTAAAACTTTGTATTTTTGCTCTCTCTACAGCCCAGCACAGGACGCTGTAGACTGGCCAATATGTGATGAACATGAAGAGATCGCAAGAATAAAAATACCCAATAAGTTCTTATTTTCTCTTCAATTCTGTAACTAGTAAGTAATAAAAATGCCCCTCCAACAAAAGTACCTATGGTAACTAGTACCTATGGTAAAGTACCTATGGTAACAAAAGTACCTATGGTAAAGTATCTATGGTAACGAGTTATGGTGTCAATGCCCCTCCACCAAAGGTAACTAGTAAGTAATAAAAGATGTTGATCTTAAAGTACCTATGGTAAGGCCTTCTTACGTAGGATTTTCGACACTATCGTCCTCCTAAACGAGTCCATGTCATCCTAAACACACATGGAATGATTAACACTATTGCAGAAGTGTGTACAAAAAAAGTGCGGATCAATTTTACCATAGGAAGTACCTTAGTGAAGTTATATGGCAAACCACGAGAGGAATGATCGACATATTTCATCACAAATACACCACAATCGAAACCATTGACTTGTTTCGGAATATCTCCACATTCTTGTATTGGGCAATTAGCGATATCATAAATGTCGACCCCTAATCGCGCGAGTAATCGAGGGAGAAAATTCCTCTGTAAAGTAAAGAAAGTTATAGTTCAAATATGAGTGATTTGAGGAACAAATCAATTGGAAAACATCTACTACCTCAAAAATTTGATGGCTTTGAGAACATATCAGTAATAAAATTTGTGATTCATAAAATTGAAGGCTTTGGGAACATACCAGTAACAAAATCTCGTTGTGGTACCTCGCCATGAGATCGTTGTAGAACGAGTCCAAAATCTCTACTCTCTTCTCTTGAATATATAAGATAAACAAAGCCCAATGGCCCCCCTTGAATATTGGTAAAAAAAACCTGTGACAAACTCATATTAAATAATTACAGGATTGGGGACCTTGCACAATTATCGATAATGGACTATTCGTAACACCTCTACATAAGAATTTGAAGCAAATGTACCTTCTGACAGCTACTGAACTTTTTTTGAGGTCGTACAGGGTCAAGCCATATTTTCAGATCACCATTAGGAATATTAAAATGCTTAGGTAGGGGACCATCAGGAGCGTCATACTTTTTGTATTTTCTATTTTCTCTCTACTTACTATAGGCGTTCGATAATTGCGTCAACAATTCCTACCATGTATCAACAATAAAATATATAAGAAACATATGGGAATCATGACTCGTATTGCCAGGTACAAATAATGGAACTCGGTTTTAGACTTGCCAGATAATGCGCAGGGAAGAAATGACATCTAGGAAACACATCTGCATTCCGATCCTCTCATTTCATTAACAAATGAAAATATGCTGTCATCGCCTGTGCCCACATAGATTAAGATGGTATTAAAATTGATAACCGAGTGATAAATATTTAAGGTGACGAATTGAATTTTAGAGCACATTACCGCTCCATCTACCCATTTGGTTTGCGATCAGAATCGATCAAGGAAGAAAATGCGTACTCCATCTACATTTATCTTTTTACTTCGATATATATCCTGACAAAATAAGGGTATTTAAGTTACAAAAATATATGTGATAAATTTAAATGTGAAGTGGATAAAAGAATTCGCATACCTATTGTCTGAATCTTCCCAATGCGAGACCACCAATTCGTTGTCTTCCTCTGAGAGTGGGTGATTAACTTGATGGCAAGCCTAATCAATAGACAAAAGCATTAAGCCTAAACCAACTTTGTATTCCTACATCACATGTAGTCCTTAAGCAAGAATAACTATGAATGTGAATAAAGGGTGAAGGGTTTGCTATTACCAGGTCAACAGGTTTTCTAATACTGTACTTTTGATGTTTCTTTGACGAAGGGTAAGGATGCTTCAAGTAAGTCATTAGTTTATCAAGATTTTCACCAAAAATCTTTTCCCTAGGATCCTAAACAGAAAATTCATAATTGTGAGTATTACCAAATCAGGCACATTTTAACATGTAATTTTTGGGATGATGAATAATACCTCGTCATCATCCGCCAAATTACTCTCCTCTACATGCACCTACTTAAACCGTTAAACAAATAAGAAATTGGTGATATTTTATTATACTCATATAATATATTAAAATAATGCTACAAATTACCTTATCTGTCATATTCTTCCCTTCGCATGGCTCGATCTCCTTTTTAGTTTTTCTCTTTACCCTAATATCACTCGTGTACAGCGACCTCAAGGACGTTGAAAGATATTTCTTTCTTTGTGACTTACCAGTAATATTTGTCACCTATATAAAATAAAATTAAATTGTCAAAAAGCAGGATGGAGATTCACTTATTAATTAGATTTCAATATTGTCACCTTTGGCTCTCTTTTGACAGCTTCTTCCAAAACCTTCTCTCTTAAAAGCTCGTCTAAATGAATAATCGGATGTTTTCCCTCTTCATGAGCTTCCATTCCTTCGTTGCAGCTTATGACTTTTGTAACAAGACTCCTTAGGGGAATGCACTCTTTCTTCTCCCACTTTCATTGATGTGCTCTTCGGTGGCATATTCTTAGACATGGGATGCCCCTCTTTCTTGTCCTTATTGAGTACAAATCGATAAAATAAAATTAGAGAATTGATAAAATAAGATTAGAGAAGTTGAAGATTTATTCTAGGTAAAATATATTGAAACTCGTTACACTAGAAAAATCAATGCTCTTACTTTAAGGTTTGCAACTTCACGCTCTATCACTTTAACGCATTCTCTTAGAGCCTCACAAGAATTACATTTACTACCGGACTTTTGGCCCACACTCGATCGCATATTGTAATCTTCTTTCCCGTGTGACGTGGATGAGATATCGAAAATTATCTACAAATATTATCATCAGCTTTTAGCACATCATGTAAACAATACATGTAACATGACGATAACTACGCCTCATACCTTGGGATTTATAAAAGCGGCCTCGTAAAAAGGGCGATTTTGCCTTTGAATCTTTGGAAACCTCAAGTATCTTGGGACAACCATTGTAGCTTGCGGCGAAGCTAAGTTTGGGAAATGCTCATAAGCTCATATCTGCGATGATGTCACGAACAATATTATGCTCTTTTTACAATATTGAATTTAAACCATTTGAATTGGATGAAAAACTAGTCACGAGGAAGCTACCTGGAGCGCAAATGCGCACCCTTCGACAGCAGTGTGAGTCTTCGTCAACTTATAGTTCAAAGCATATTTATTCAAAGACTCCATTAAGAAGTCATACACTAACTTCCCCCATGCAAATTTATTGAATTTCTAAATGTCCCAAACCATTTCGAAATAAATATTATCAACTTTCTTGTCATGGTTGGGAAGCAAAAAGCACGCAATAAAGTACAAAAGCGACAATCGTATAAAATCTTTTGACTTTGTTGTCGAATCTAATTTAGAAAGTGCCGCCAGGATTTCGTCTCTATCAATATTGGATGCTTTCGCAAAGTGTCTAATAATGAACGTCTTTATCTCAACGTCATTTGTATTTGAATTTGGTTGATCACCACCGCTCCAACCCTCAAGTTTTATTCCTATAACTAATTCAATCTCAAATTCTTCAAATCTTATTCTCCTATCCCCGACTACTAAGACCCTGCTCTCAATTTCAATGTTTTCAATAATCCAAAAAATTAAATTAGGACAAATAGGTACTCTAAACAATGCAAGGAGAGGTGAGAATGTTGTGCATTTGATGCCTTCCCTCTCTTGGGTGGATAAGTCACCGAGGAAGTAACTCATCTTCTTCATATTGCATCTCAGGAGATCCTGGAATGCGGTGAAGAATTATTAACGTACAATGTCATGATGTTTACATTATTACACCAAAGATAGTAATTCAAATATTATTGACGGAGACCATACCATCTTCTCCATCTCCAAATTCAAAAAGGTGCAGGATGACAATTGGTGATAATATGTTGTAGCCTACAACAACTGTAACTTGCAAAATTGAAGCACATAAGAGAATCTAAGAGATCATATGAGTTACACAAACAGAATTGTTAAAGAGAAAATGAGGATACATGACTGATATTGAAAATAACATATACCTACACTTAGCATAGACTAGTAAAAAGGCACGTGCAAATGCACGTGTATATTAGGACTTTTAATGATTAAACGTGGTTTTTAGGCATCTATCGGGTGATTTGAATATAAAAAATATATAGTATTTCAAGTGTTCGTTACTATATTTTAGAATTTATTATAGACAAAAAAAAACACACACTTATTATTATGTTTCATATGTTTTCATTATGTATAATTTAAAATTATCAAAAAATATAATAAAAAATACAAAAATATAATTTATATTGTAAACTATACAACATGAAGAAAAAAAATAAAAACATGCAAATAAGTATAATCTAGAAAAATCAATTAAATCGAAAATGGGTATTTATTCCTTCTCGAATCAAGTGTTTGGTGTGACCTGCCTTCCCTTTACGTGAAGACTTACCCCTTAGAAATGCTCTCTTCTCTTTAATAATTATGATTTTTTTATTATATATAAAGTCTGATATCCATAGAAAAGTAAATTGATTTGAGTATGGACTTAGTGCTCTAAGCCCGGTCATACCAAAGACTTGGACAAGTTTTGATTAGATCAACAAGTTTTTGAACATTGGATCAATTTGCTTAAGTAAAGGGAAGGCAGGTCATTCTCATTTTGCTAGTTTGAAATTACAGTTATTGATTTGTAAGGGTTACTTTTTCCAACTGAATGTGAATTATGATCTCTTAGAAGGGATCTTTCAGTAGTTTTAGTATTGTTGATTTTTCATGCAAATGACAAACCCTAAATTCAAAACTCGATTCAGTGGTAAGCTTTAACACCATTGTAAATTAAAAAAGTGTACAATGTCATGTCAACAAATAAAAAATCAACCATAACCGAAGTGGTGATTCGCTGTATTCAATTCGCGATTCGTCGGGTGATTGAGCGAATTAAGTATCATAGGTCTATTAAATGTTGAAAATGTATTGCAGTTTATTACATGTTGAAAATGGTGTTGTGTTAGAAGTAGTATGGGGCAGCTTCTCAACAACACCATTTTTAGCTAGAGGTTGCTGGGTTTTTAGGTGAAATGTGTTTTTCACCTAACATTTTCTTTGAAAGTGCTTTTTAGGCCAAATTTGTCAAACACGGCCATATCATTTCAACAACAAAAAAAAAAAAAGTCTATAATTTTCACGATTTTCTAAGCTCTTGGGGTAGGCAAAAAAAAATTTATCTCACATATAACAAGTCACCTACAAAAGAAATAATCAAAGCAAACGGTCGTTCAAAATTTTCTATTTGGCAAACAAGAACTTAGAAATTAACAAAATCTGTAAAATATCCATTCAAGATTTTGTCTTTAGCAAAACCCAAGAAACTAAAAAATTGTGAAAATCATATTTTTCAAAGAAAATTGGAATTGTATAATATTCACAACTTTTTATCTTAAATCCTCATTTTCTAAAACCTCCATTTTTAAATGAGTACTATAAAGGAAAAGTTTTAGAGCATTATACAATTTGAAAAACTTATAGTAAAAGCAGAATTCTTATGATTTTCTAACTTCTTGGGATCTGCAAAGGAGAAATTTTGTTTCTTGTGATATATATATATCCAATTAAGTTCAAAGGTTGACCCTTTAACTTGATATAAGCAAATCCTAGACCCCATTACAAAAAACAAAGAAGAGATGCTCTCAACTGCACCCCTTTTATATTATGAGTCCTCTGAATACAAACGCAAGGTTGAATCTTGCATTAGTGATACAGACGCCACAAATTTGTAGCATTGGGAACGGATTTGGATCCCAATGTCTATTCCAATTGACTTGTTGACTTCGGTATGTGTGTAAGCCAACCTAGTACTTCCCTAAATTTCACCCATTTCCTTCTACATCTCACTTAAACCTCCACTACTCCCTTTTAGCCCCGCAAACCAACCATAGAATTTAGTAAATTATCAAAATCTACCCACTCTTTTATGAACTATTTTACCCTTCCCTTCCTAGAACAACTCATGGATTAATGACATTTGTAAAATGTAAGGGTTGCAGTAGTAGAGAAAAACCACATTCTTTGTGCTTTGAAAAGAAACAATAGATGGTTTACATTTACACTTCACACTTTCCGAGATCCAATTACTTACTTTTCTATAAGTTGAGGCTCTTTCTCCTGAAATTTTGTG
Organism: Chloranthus sessilifolius; assembly: GCA_021018995.1. Lineage (NCBI taxonomy): Eukaryota > Viridiplantae > Streptophyta > Magnoliopsida > Chloranthales > Chloranthaceae > Chloranthus > Chloranthus sessilifolius. The sequence goes on along the minus strand of CM037585.1, from coordinate 90,496,671 downwards.
CTTATTCTTAGTCACCTACATCTTTCTTCGAAAGCCCCAATCCTTCCTATCAATAAACCCTAAAGCCCTAATCCCTCCTATCAATTAAACCCTAGATTTGAATCTCCCCCTACCTAATATCCTAAAATTAGTGTCTCTATCATAGAGCTCTCATCAACTCCTCTTCTTCCATTTCTATTTCATAATTGCCTTTAGCCTACCGTATCCAACCATATAATCTCACCCGTTTTTACAGTAAATACACATATGCTTCATAAACAAAAACGAATCAATGTTTGAATACCCATACCCTTTCATAAATCATAATATTCCTAAAAAAAATTAAATTTCATATTTATCTCAAAAAAGATATAAAAAAGGACGATAAAAGGGTGATAACGATAAATTACATTATTAATTTGGGTATTCGAACTCATTATTAGAAACACAAAAAATAAGCTCCACAATTTAGAATCCATAATCGAAGTATAAATAAATAAATAAATATATATAAATATATATATCAGAAGAAAGGGGATAGAGTTTATAATTAAAGAAATGAAAAAATACCATCTTTGAAGGTTCATCTTCAATGTTAGTTTAAGTTTCATCGGAAAAGGGCAGATATTCATGGGTTTCAAGAAAACCAATCCAACAAGGGTTTCATACTAATACACAAGGGTTCATATTTTCATGAAAAAGAAAAAATAAAATAGAGAAAAGGGGTAAAAAACTATTTTTCTTGCAAAAAAGGGGTAAAAAATACCTTAAGGGACGAAGAGATGCCTTGCTTTAAATCTCCTTCCGAGCCGTTCTGCTCGCCTCGCCCGCGCCAAAGAGAATGTTGAACGAAGCTCTACTCGCCCCAAGCTGCGATGAACAAGTTAAAACACGCGACAGAGGAAGGAGGGCGATAGAGAAACAGGCGCTCGAGCAAAGGGAGATGTGCAGGAAAATCGGCGACAGAAGAGGGAGGGCGATAGAGAAATGTGGGAGAGTGGAGAGGCTGCTGCGCAGGGAAATGTACCCCAAAAGCTTCTGAAATGCCCTTTATAGAAGGGCATTTCAGTAAACTTCTAACGATGCAATATCTCTCACGTGAGCCCATTTGAGAGATCTCACGGATATCAGAGGTTCTGAAATGACCAAATGCCCGATCCTCTAAAACGTTTGAAGCCCGTATATAGGGCTAAAACGTTTCGTTTTGATGGTCGTTCTTCTAATTTTCCCTTTTAAATAACCATCTATAATATAAATACAATGCACTCAAAATATCTTGAAACATCTGCTATATTCTCATGTATAACATCTATTTATGTAGAATGTATATATTAATATTGGGCCCGACTATCAATGGTTTAAGATGTGGGTGATTCATATTGTCAACGTGGTAGATCATAGATTGGAGTGCGATAGGCTAAAAAATAGTATTTTAAGAGATTTAAACTACCAGACCCGTGAAATATAATATCAATCATTATTTTATATTTTAATGGCTGATATTGCATTTCTTCAATTAGATGGTTCACATATATTTATAGGCATTTTTTTTGGGCTGAGTAATGTTTCAATGATAGATTGCCACTTGGATAATTTCGATTGATCATAGATGTGCGCCACATGGTATAATGATAACTCACAATTCAATGGTGTGAGATAAAAAATTAATTTTGTTGGTGTAAGATCATTTATTAGTGTTTAAATGTGGGATAAGAGCTATTATCCCATTCATACTATAGGATTGTTAGTGGACCGAGCTGGCATGCAGCTACACTTGAAAAATATCGATCTTTTTTGCCTTATAAACCCAGTGTCCATCATACAGTCACATAGATGTTTCAATGGCTTTAATGCGCATGATGGGTAGACACTCATTGTATGGTGTAGACTAACTCATTTATATATTATATTAATAATATAAAGTTTTTTAGGTAAGCGAGTTTATCCACTAATGAAGGTGGATAAAACGTTTATTTATCTTTATGAGGTAATAAAATCATCGTTTTGTTTTCCATCAAAAAAAAATCTCCATGTCGTCGTTTTGCTAACGTAAGTATATAAACGGGCATATATTATTTATCTTTATTATTTGAAAATTTTGGTCTGGGACCATCAAGGGCAGGACGTTCCCCAGCATTGCAGCCTAGCATAGGGCCATTCGGCACGTTAGGAGGAAGCAAACGTGTCGAATAGCATGATGACATTTATGTACCTTACAAACTTATCTAGGGCACAAAAAATCTCCATGTCCAAAGTGTACCTCTAGTCGCACCAACCATATTACTGTAGATGCCAACATTGAAAACTTATTGACTGCTTTGAATCTAATGGTGGAGATTGTTTCTATGCCAATCTTTCACACAATGGATTTGAAACTATAAGCATATCATCAGACGATCACTTTTTGATATCACGTGGCAAAGATCCAAAAAAAATTGGCCCTAAAATCATATGACACACATCACGCTCAAACGTGACTTTAAGGTCACTTTTTTGGGATCTGTGTCATGTGGTATCAAAAAGTTACTGTATGATGGTAAGCCCATGGTCTCAGGATCCATTGTGTGAAAGATTGGGGTGAAAGCCGATCTCCACCATTAGATTCAAAACAGTCGAGGGTTTTAGTATTGGAACCCACAATAATTCATTTGGCACGAATAGAGGCAGCCATGTCCAAAAGATAGCAACTCGTTGTCAACTAAAAATTATGCTATTACACCTTATTTGAAACATGTGAAATACTATCTATTTCGTCTAATTTGAAGGCCATAATGTTTGAATTTTTAGTACGAAAAATTATAACGAAATTTGGTGTCATATAATTCAACAGTCACTTCTGAAGCCTATCGCACGGATTGTGTTTCCTTCCAATCTTTTGTATCAAATATCTTTAAATCAGACGACTTAGATATTTTGTATCAAGTTTCTCTTTTAAATAAGGTGCAACACCATAATTTTTAGGTGCAAGCAATTGTTCTCTTCCAAAATCCAAAAAAATCTTAGGATATTTAAGACATTTTCAATGGAAAGATACCTTACTACCTTTAGTTATCATCCGAGATTCTTCCTTCTGTAGCTTGAGTTTCACGTGCTCAAATCATTGACTACTTTGAACCATAGTGGAGGTGGTTTTCATCCCAATCTACGGAGGCAATGGATGGTGCGATCATGATCTAGCATCAGACAATGAGATTTTAATTTCACATTGCACAAATTCCGAAAATGAACATGATCATGAGCATATACATCAAATTGTGGTTCTCGGCATAACTGCCACGTGGAATCAATCATCTGACGGTATGATGGTAGAACATGATCTCACTATTGACCGTATGATGGTAGATCAATTAAAAGTTTCATAAAAAAAAAATAACAATTAAAATTAAAAGTTAATTAGTAGGGCTGATCTAAGAAAAAAAAAGTTAATTAGCAGGGATCAGCTGTAAAACGCATATAAATAACGAATATCAGAGAAATCAGGATTCTGTCTAACCTGTTCGTATAAAAAAAAAAAAAAATAAAAAAAATCTGTGTCTCTGCCCGCCAGAATCGCTTACCCTCATTTTTTTCGTGATTTTTATTCTTGTTATTTTGTATGTGCTTTACAAGTGATTTTTATATAAATTTTAAAATTAAAAAATACTTTTCATTTCGGTCCGTCGCTTGCTGATGCCCATCGCCATCTCACTCACTCTCTTCTCTGGTATGTTGAGGTTTTTCAAAATTTCAGATCCGATAAAAAATACTAGTTTAATGTTAGATTTTGATTTGTTTTTCTAGTTTTCGATGTGATTTCGTACTTCCCTACGTGAAAATTTTGCCATTGATGTGTGTTTCTAGGGTTTTCCCTCTCTATTTATCTATCGGGATTCATGTTCTTATTTTTATTTATTTTTTATGTACATATATTTTTTAATTTTATATTTAGTCATAAATTTGTTAACGTAGGATTGAACTCTCTTTACAAGAACATGAAGCATGCGCATTTCTTGCTCTTTAAGCTTATGTTCGTTTTTGGTTTGCTATGATTTCTTTTTGAACTGATTGGGTGGTTTGTGATTTGACTATTTACTGTCTTTTATGGTTGAGATTAGTTTGTTTGGGATTACTGTATTTTTGACACCCTTTCGGAGATCAGATTTGGATGGTTGTTTGGTATTATTGGGTTTCCGTTTGTTTGATCTGATTGTGCATGATTTACATGTAATTTCTATGTCGGTTAAGGTATGTTCTATACTATTTGACATCGTAGGGATTCAATTATCTATTTCAATACCAAAGTTTATTAGGCTCATCACATTTTTTCTTATTATTTGTTAAATTTATATTCCTGAATTATAGCTTTTTGATGCAAAAAGTTAATGATAAAATGGGTCTGTTTGACGGTAAAAGCGTTGTTACCCAGCCATTGCCTTTGTTTTGTTTTCCTTTTCATAGCAAGTGCATGTGCTACAATAGAAAAAAAGTATCTGTTCATGTAAACTGAAAAAATGGTCAGTAGTTTCCTGCGTTGTGTCTTGGTACAGATGACTTCTTCATGGATTATGATTGAACTCTACCACTTTCGCACAGTAGAGACCTTTAAGATTCAAATTTTTTGAAGCAAGTAATAAATAAACAAGAAAATTTAAGTTCAAGATAAGAAGAGTTATGTTTTCACTACACAGGACTTTGAGTATTTCCATAGAGGCAGTTGTTTTCAAACTCTTCATATTTGTAAGATCCCTCTGAAGAGCTTCTTCTTTTGCACCAATAGTCCCCAATGCACTGGCATAAAACTATTGATCTAATATTCCTTGATGGGTAAACGTCTCATTCCCCAATGGTCCCAAGTTCCTTGCTTCCATTTAATATAAGCTTTAACACATCATTAGGAGGAGGAACCAAAGCCTACGAATTTGTTCTGGTCTATGAATCACTTCACGTGCTCGCTCTGTAAAAGCTTAGAAGCCACACCAGAGTATGCTAACAGCTTTTTCTATTGCAGCCACTGCACACATTTATCAAGTAGTAGTCAAATGATTGAAAATTTCTGACTTTCTTTCTTTTGGATGCCTCATAAAGTGGAGGGGGTGGATATAGAACAGGGATTTGAAAAACCGCCCATTTCAATTTAAAATTTTCAATGCCTACCATATGTTACTTGTACATGAGTCCTTTTTGTACTTGCTTTAGTTTATGATTTGCTGCATGACCGATAATATTAAGATATAAGTATACTTATTTATGGTAACTTCCTTTCAATTGGCACGAATTGCTTGAGATCCCTTAGGGATAGGGTGCGTTTAAAACTTTAAAGCTGTCCAAAGTGTTAACATTACAACAAGGAAGAACAATAGGTACACATACTGATTGAAACTTTTCTTGATTAATTTGAAAATGGTTTTGCATACGATTGTGTTGAAAGGATTTTTTGTTTTCATTTTTACATTCCCTTCTTGCATGTTGAAATCTCCTGCCTCCACCCCCTCTTTAATGTAGATATAAAGCAAATGGATTATTTATTGCGTATACTACATTTAGTTAACATAACTTCACTTGGCTTGTAGTTGAGGACTTACCAAACTAAGCATATGAAGGGTCTTAAAAACATGTCAATATAATTTACACTTCATTGATAACATTAATGTTTTGACGTAGCTCTTCTCTAATCTTTTGGGAGTTATAAGTAACAATTATAACTTATATACCGACAAGAATAGAGACATTATTGAAAAAAATGGATATATGCATTACTTGATTTTAGGGTTAGGGTTTGTAGAAGAGAGAAGAAGTTGAGAGCTAGAGGGAACCCCAACTAGCCTTTATACAAATAATAGCTATATGTTGTATTCACCCCACTCCATATATCTGCACACACACACCTAACCAACACACGAACACCAATACATGCCAATTTTGTTAACTTTCCTTAACTTGTGAGCTTGTAAATGTATTAATTGAGGTTTCGAACTTAATGTAATATTAAAAATTTCATACCTAATTATTCTTGAGATTATTTTGTTGGAAGCTTGAATCAATATGCATGATTCATATGTGGCATCATAATTGACTTCTCATATTTTCATTTTTATCCAAGATGCGTATCGGTTTATGTATTCTAGTGAATTGTTCTAAGATCCTCAGTCCATTGAGACTGCTCATCTACTTGGTCTCTAATGTCCTAGGTCCTAGAATTGGGATGCTTGGTAGCTCGTTGGATATCTTTTGCACAATTGTAAATGTGGTTTCGTGGTACCATTGCTTGTTGAGATGTGATTTTTATTGTTGATGGGCGCAACTGTGCTTGAAGGTGTATTTGTTCTCATGAATTATTATTAAATCCCCCCCTCTTCATCTCTGTGGTTCCTTAATTCCTAGGTCCTAGGATAGGGATGCTTGGTAGTTCATTCGGTACATTTTATGCAATTGCATTTGTGGCTTAGAACCTTAGGACTTTTTCTGTTGCGTGCATGCTGCTTATGGTTCTGGATCTTGGTAGATGCATGGGGGGGGAGGGGGGGGGGTGTTCCTATTTTCACTTACCTTTATTGTGCCTTTTTATCTTGAAAAGAGAGCTCCTATATCTAGATTATATTAGTATGGAGAATCAGACGGTTAGATGTGCTTTTTGTAGAAAGAACAAGCTGACCTGGTTTTCTTGCCATTTTAGATTCATGGGATTGAAAACAAAATCAGATGGTATCAAATTTATCTCCACTCCATGGTGGGTTAAAGATAGAAGCAGAGATATTATTGGGATTCTGCATTGGATGTTGTAGGGAGGAAGCTTGTGAGCTACTTATATTTCAATATAGCTTTTTCACAAAGTTCTCCGATTTTTTTGAAAACACCGTAGCTAAATCACTTTTTTTCCTTTGAGATTTGTTGTGTGATTAAATTGCTTTTGTTTTTTGAAAAAGTTGCGGCTTTTCAAATTTTCATGAATAAGACGGATTGCATATTTTTTTGTATTAAAAAGAGAAATCGAAATTCATACGCCATTGCATAGGCGATTAAGCGAGTCGCATATGCCATGGCATATTCAAATCGCATATTGCTGCATATGCCATTTGACAACAATGTCGATGAGCCATAAGTACGAAATAGATACGATAATGGTACGATATAGATACGAAATAGATTCCTATGGGCTTATGCTAGAGGAATTAACATGAATAAGAATGACAAGTAATAAAAGTTATCCATCCATGCATTAATGATAAGACTGAAGAGATAGAGAAGACATTTAATTTTAAGCTTACTACTTAACTAAAGAGAAGTTATGTGAAGGTTAACGAAGATACTAATCGAAGGATCAGAGAAGATTAAGAAAGAGATAATCATGTCCATTATGTATGCCAATTCATGATCATTAAATGCATAATTAAAAATGACCACACATGAAATTAGGGTAGAGACCCAAGCCATAATGTTTATTTAAATTTAATGCTATGTTCAGTTTCATTCTATTGCTTTACTTATTATTTATGTCACATGTTATATCTCTGTTATTGTTTGATTTTTATGAGATGATTTGAGTTATGGACCTTTTCTATTAGCCTCATCATGTCTGGTCCATACCGGTTTACTTGGTAAACTGACCCATTGGTTGGGATTCCAGGGAGTACAGCTATACATGGAGAGGGTGAAGTAGATGCTTCAATGATTGATGGAAATCCAGATTTGAGCGATAAATGATTTGAAGCTTAGTTGATTAGGTTTTTCTTTATGCATTAGGAAGGATTTTAAGACATTTATTTCAGATTTATTTTTATGAACAAGTTCATGTTAATGATGGATTATGCTTGATTTTAGTTTTTATTTAATTTAAGGAGTAAGCATACAATTTGGTATAATAGGTTGTTATCTCATAATTTAGTATTGCTCTCATGATGATATAAAAAGAAAATTTATGCGTGCACTTTTAATAGTTATTTTTTCGTTGCGTTATATGCTGATATTTATGGATTAATTGATTTATTTAAGATCATGGATATGTGATGTAGTATGATGTCTCCAAGTGAGTGCATTGATCCAGTGTGTGAATTTGGGGACGTCACACATAGGGACTGGCACAAGAGGGTAAAAATAGTTTCTGGGTAACTGTGAGAGAAAATACTGTTACGTCAACATATGATAGTGGACATGTACCCAAGAGTTTAAGAATCAGTTGAACCTCACATGGGATTCAACAATTGGATTTGACCATTGCCCTTAAACCCAAAGTCCAAGATTAAATAAAACCTAAAAAAAATTCAAGAAATTTCTGTAAAAAATCTTTAAGATAAACGTCATATTCTTTTCTTTCCTCCAATCTCCAGTTGTATTCTTGCCCATCTTCCTCTTTGTTGTCCATTTTGTCTTCATTTTTATTAATTTATTTATTTTTAAATTGATCTCGTACTTTTTCTTATCATGATTTTGGCTTGTTGAATCTAGTTATCTCTAAGGTAATGCGCTAAGTTTTCCTTCTTGGCCTTTTCAACATTACGGTTATCAACTTATCATGTTGAAAGTTGAGACACACCTCAATATCAAAGTCCGGTCTATCATCCAACGACTCACATACGATTCAACTAAACGATGTTAATAGGGTCCTGATTCCTAATTGTTTTGAATATCTAGGTTTTGTTCCTTTAACTTTAGCTTGCATAGTACCTAGACGAGGTAATTTAGCCTTTTTTGGTTCTTTTTTTTCGTATGTACTCGTAAAAAGCATATATATATATATATATATATATATATATATATATATATATAGGGGAATTCTAACCTCACCCTCTTCATTGTGAGGTTAGCATTATCCCCGGACCAAAATGCCCTCATGTAGTGCAATTTTGGTAACTAAATTATAGGCAAAAGTGCACTTTTACTTTTTCCATGGCAATTTGTACATTATAATTTCGATGATACTTAATAGAAAATGTAAATAATTATGCATTGACCAGGGATATTGAAAACAAGTATTAGATTTTAAAGTAACAATCTCTAACATCAGTAATTTCATTGTAGAAATCCAGATGTCAATTTAGGAAATCTAGGTAATTTAGATAATTCAGGAGATTCTCGTAATTCAGGTGATTCAGGTAATTCAGATAATTTAGGTAATACACAAGTACTTCAGGTGATTAGGTAATTTAAGTACTTCAGGTAATTCAGGTATTTAGCAATTCATTCATTGAAAACCTTAAGGCTGCATTTGGATAGAGGAATTTGGATTTGTGGAAAGTATTTGAAATTCTGAATTTCATATATTTGGATTTAGAAATCCTTTGTTTGGATGGATAAACAGTGTATTTGAGTTTGACTTGAGAATTTATAAAATGATTCAATTAACCATCGTAATGAGAACCCATTGACAGCCCTACACATACCACTCCCTCCCACCTCCTTAGGCTTCCCAAAAAGCTCAGTTTATAAAGGGGCTGCTACTACCCCCAACCAAAGTTTGAATATCCCCCATTAAGTACAACTGAAAACCGTTGACTGCTTTGAATCGGGTAATGGAGATTTTTTTTGTTCCAATCTCTCACACAACTGATCTTGCGATCATGGGAATATCATCAGACGGCCAGTTTTTGATTCCACATGGCACACATTCCAAAAAGTGACCTGTGAGCATTATGTGTGCCACGGTTCTCTGGCTCACTTTTTTGGGATGTGTCAAATGGAATAAAAAGCTGACCGTTTGATGATATTCCATGATCTCAAAATCAATTGTGTGAAAGATCGGAACGAAAATGATTTCCATCGTCAGATTTAAAGTAGTAGCAGCCCCCTTATTTTATTGTACGTGCAAGGCAAGAGAGAGAAGCTCTAGATTCAATTGCAATTAGAGAGAAATTGATAAGCCTATCATCTTCTTTCTCTCTCCCCTGTCTAAATTTTCTCTCTAAAATGTAAGTTCGAACTGGAAAGTGAATTTGTGAAAGAGGAAGGTCCTGTGGTTTTAGGGATATATATATATATATATATATATATATATATAGATGTATATATATATATGTAGAGAGAGAGAGAGAGAGAGAGAGAGAGAGAGAGAGAGAAGGGGGGGTTAGTAGCAGCTCCCTTATTTTCTTGTACGTGCAAGGCAAGAGAGAGAAGCTCTAGATTCAATTGCAATTAGAGAGAAAAATTGATAAGCCTTTCATCTTCTTTCTCTCTCCCCTGTCTAAATTTTCTCTCTAAAATGTAAGTTTGAATTGGAAAGTGAATTTGTGAAAGAGGAAGGTGCTGTGGTTCAGGGATATATATATATATATATATATATATATACACACACACACGTATATAGATGTATATATGTATGTAGAGAGAGAGAGGGGGGAGGGAAGGAGAGAGAAAGAGAGAAAGAGAGAAAGAGAGAGACACATATTAGAAATTGTAGAGAGAGACACAGTGTGAGAGAGGTAGAATTTAGAGAGAGAGAGAGAGAGAGAGAGAGAGAGAGAGAGAGAGAGAGAGAGCGAGCGAGCTTTTAGTTTTTATCCTTATGGGGATGGAGAGGTTGATCCTCGAGCAGAGTTGATGCTGCTTTTCCTAAGACTCAATTCCAGCTGATTTGGATTTGAAAAACTTTTGAGTGGAGTTATTTCAAATTCCTCCAATTTATACTAACAATATCATTTGAAGTCTAGGTGGATTTGCTCAAATCCCAATTTAAGCTAATCCAAATCCTGGATTTGGATTTGAGGGGTCTCAAATCCAGGATTTTAAATTCAAATTCCTCTATCCAAGCACAGCCTAAAGGTTTGGAACCATCATATAAAGTTGGGTTACCACATATAATTTTTCTACTATGCAACTATGAGCACGAATACTAGATGCTCACTTTAGGTTGTAATTCAGGTGTTCATTCTTTTACTTGCTAACTATTCTCACTTTTGGGGTAGATCCATGTCATTGCTATTCCGGACATGAATATCAGGATATGATGCAAGATCAGCTATTAAACATCAGTGCCCAAATTCAGGTGTTTCTGATATTTGATTTTCATTTCTCTAGGTATTATAAGAATGCGAAAAAAATTCAGGTATTAGATGAAGCAAGTCGATGCTAGAAAATTTAGAAATTTTGACAGTAATTTCCTTTGTTCATACTAGGCATAAAACAAATTTACTAAAAAAAACAGGTTGTAAAGGATTGCAGAACTTAAATCAAGTGATAAAGTCAAATTTAGGAATCAAGTATTAGACAACCATATATTAGGTTTAGACATTAAAACTTATTCAAGTAGTAAGTCTAGTAGTAATTTTTTATTTGTTATTTTTTCCTATGTTAAAACCTGATAAATTAGCTGGTCACGTTTAATCAACTTAAAGATGCTTTCGTTTTGATACACATAATTAATTAGACTAAGCACGCTTAATTGGTTTAAGCATGTTTAAGCTAATCAGGATTAATTAGGCTAAACACACTTAATTACTTTAAGCATGCTTAATTAGTCAAATCATGATTTATTCAGGTAATCGAGTTTAATTACCCTAATTAGGATTAACTAGACTAATCAGGGTTCATTAGCCTCAATCAGGATTAACTAGGTTAATGAGTGTTAATTAGGTAAAACAAGGTTTAGCAGGGCCTACTTAACCTAATTAGACTTATCTACTTTAATCATACTTAATCTTCACTAAGCTAGACCAATTGAGCAGAATTGTTTGATTAACTGAAGCTGGATCGAACAACGCCTGATCGAGCCGAGCTGTGCCTGAACCTACTTGAGCTTGACCTTATTCTTCCTCTATGTCCTCTTCTTCTTCCTCTTCTTCTTCTTCTTCTTCTTCTTCTTCTCTCTCGCTCTCTCTTGCGCTTTCCCTCTCTCTAGCTTTCACAAATGTGGACTGCCGGACTGGTGATAAATAGAACTCCATCCTCCGCTCCATTTATAGAGTTCCTCCTTAGGTGGGGCCACTGCCACCTCACTCCACCAATCACAATCTCTCTCTCTCTCTCTCTCACACACACACACACACACACACACACACATTCACATGCATATTCACACAATAATGTGGAGGCATATCGATCACATATTTTTACATGCACTTACATGGCTCCATATGGACCACATATTTTATATATATATATATATATATATATATATATATATATATATATATATATATATATATATAAATTTATTTCCGTCCTTATCTTTATCCCTGTCATCATTCTTCCCTCAAAACTTATTATCCCTGTCCTCTAAAATTACCTTTTTCCTCAATTAGGAAATGCTAAACCTGCTTTTAGGACTAAAATTACATTCTTACCCCTGGCGAATTTATAACCAACTCTGCCCACTTTTTATTCTTATCCGTATATATGTGAATTTATCTTTTAGCCCTTCATTTTATGCAAATACTGATAGTGCCCCTTGTACTTATCGTTGTTTTTTCTATGACCAAAGATTTTAAATCGATACATATTGGCATATCGGTTGGCTTCGAAGCCGATACGTATCGGCCAAACCGATTGATTTTGAAGAACCTTTTTGTAAAATATAAAAAAATATGTTAATAATTTAAAATAGTAAAATCTTTTGCTCAAAGGGCATTTTTGGTATTATGACCAGTTCATATAAGATACATATTGGCTGATATGACTTGATATTTGACATTTTTGACCCTATTAGTCGATAAGACCCGATATGGGTCGAAATGACTCGATATGGGTTGATGTGAGTCTATATTTGACTTTTTTGACTCGAGATATGACCCCATATCTAATTTAGGGATAATATTGAATCGGGTGGGGGCTAATCCCATACATGTCGGCCGATATGTATTGGATGTGCCTGATATTGAAAACCATAATTGTGACCCTTGACCATCTTCAAGGGCCAAATCCTATATCACCTCTTCCACAATGCTTCTTGGCCTCTTGCCTCTTTCAAGAGCCAAGTGCTTTCTCACTTCTTTGAGTGTGTTGCATCATTTGACTGTGTCACTTGGCATCTTCCAAGAGTATAATGCTACATCACTGCTATGACTACGTTGCATCACCTCCTTGACTGTGCTACTGGCCATCGCAAGGGCTAAATGCTGCATCACTTCTTTGACTGCACTGCATCATTTCCTTGACTATGTTGCACCAATTCCTTGACCATCTCAAGGGCCAAGTCCTGTAGTACCTCCTTGACTGTACATCTAGGGTTATGGTGTTAAGCAACTAGACTTAATTCGGGTGTGCCAACTCATGTAAAATTACTATTTTCCCCTTGATCTTTCCGCGACTGAGCTTTTTGTTCTAAATTTAAAATTACCGTTTTACCTCTTATCTCCTCTTAAAATGATCATGTTCTAGATCTAAATTTTTTCTTTAACCCCTCTAAAATGACCATCATTGTTCATGAACCAAAATTACATTTCTTACCCCTCAAAATTTTAAAATACTGAAATTGTCTTTAATAGTTTTGTCCCTAACAATTATAAAAATACTCAATCTGCCCACTCTAATAAAATTATATATATATATTTTGATCAGTAATGGAAATTATATTGATTCACAACATTGCGTTGAAGAGAACAATACAACGACACAACCAAAAAAAAAGAAAAGGTATAACAGGACAAAAAAAAAACAGCTCTCAGACCTGACCAACTTAGCCCGGGTCCCATAAGTAGGCATCCTCTCTAAGAACATTCCCGCCTCTAGCCACCCAAAACCACACCAGGTCTCTGAACGACTTCATGATCATCCCCACCAGGCGGCTTTTATTCTAAAAAATCCGCATATTTCTCTCGCGCCATATACTCCAATATACGGTGAATGGGGCTGCCATCCAGTAATCTCCAAGTTTCCTCTCCACTTTAACAGACGCCCATATAAGGAATTGAAGGTAAGGCGTTGCCGGCGTAACTCAACTCATACCAAAGGATTTTATGACGACGCTCCAAATCTCATGAGCCACCCCGCAGTGAGGAAGGAGATGCGGAGCGGTCTCCTCTCCATTGCTACACATTACGCAACGATTAGGGATCTCCTTCCCCCTGCGAATAAGCTGATCCATTGTTAGGATTTTTTCTTTGAATAGAGTCCATGCAAAAAACTTAATTTTGGGTGGAATGGCCTCCTTCCGCAACCTTGCGCCTTGAAATCTGATCAACGGGCAATACGAAAGCAGCACCCTGTAGTAGGATTTGATACTGAAGTTTCCATCTCTGCTCGGGGTCCATATTAGCTGGCCTTGATAGTGCCGGTGCCGCTGCACCTCATAGAGCTTATGGATTAGATTTGAGAACGATGCCACTTCATCGTCCCTCATAAGCGTTCTGGTAGTAACATCTCACAGTCTACCCCCCTGAGTTTCAGGTACAAAATCCTTGATCATTCCTAGAGGGTCAAAGATATAGCATAGATGTCTGGGAAGGAGGACTTAAGGGGTCCACTATCCACCCATGCATCTTCCCAGAACCGTATACGAGTACCACAACCCCAACTGAACTGCAACCCTCTATCGAAAAAGGACCAAGTGCTACAGATATTTTTCCACCAAGCCGAAGTGCCTCTATGAACCGTGTTGCGGATACCCCAATTACCCATGGATTGACCATATTTCTCACTCAGCACCACACGCCAAGGACTATCCCTTTCCTCCTCCCTCCCTGCTCGCCAGAACCATTTTCCTAGGAGCGCGATATTGGTCCACCTTAAGCTACGAATTCCCAGGCCACCACATCCGACGAGCAGCTGACAAATGTCCCAGTTAACTAGGTGGTATCATTTGTTGGGACTCGACTCCTCCCACAGAAAACACCGTTGAATTTGCTCCAGCCGGTTGATGACTCCCGTCGGGCATTTGAACATTGACATGTAGAAAATGGGCAGCGACGATAAGACCGCTTTAACTAGAACGAGATGTCCTCCACTGCTTAGCAGCTTCCCTTTGCACAAAGACAGCCGTTGCTCGAACCTTTGCACTACCAGTTCCCGATCTCTAGCTGTAGGTTGTCTGAGGCCGAGAGGCAGTCTCGTGATAGCCGACTTGAAAAAATTGATGTGCTGTCCCGAAACAACCTCATACACCGAAAGAACATCAACCAACGATCTGAACTCCACAACGTCGGCCTCCCCGAGAATTATGGTGTCATTCGCAAATTGAAGGTGCAAGATGTATCTACCGTGAAATCCCACCTGAATTTCGGTTATGAGGTTCAGTTGCCTCGCTCGCACTATGAGCCCAGATAACGCTTCGCCCACTATATTGAAAAGGAAAGGGGAAAGCGGATCCCCCTGACGGATACCTCTGGAACTTTTAAAGTATCCTACTGGTGTGCCGTTGATCAGAACCGAGAACAACGCCGAAGAATAACATCCCCGCATCCATCTCCTCCAGGTTGTTTCGAATCCCAGCCTATCGAGCATGTAGTCTAAACAGTCCCAACTAATCCGATCGTACACCTTCTCTATATCTACCTTCCATAGGGCTGCGGGTTGGCGGTCTTGATGCGCCGAGTGGATCGTCTCGTGGGCCACCGCAACCAGGTCCACTAATTGTCTGCCCCTCACGAACGCTCCCTGGTTGCTCGAAATTATCATGCTCATGACCGGTTTGAGCCTATTGGCTAAAACCTTGGATATAATCTTGTAAAGGCAATTGGTGAGGCATATCGGGTGGAAGTCGGCAATATCATCAGCCCCTTCTCTCTTGGGAATGAGGGTGATGAACGTGGAATTTAGGCTTCGCCCTATGAAACCGGTTGCGTGGAACTCGTGCATAACCTCCATCAGGTCCGCCTTTATGGTTGTCCAAAAAAATCGAAAGAATTCCATGGTGAAACTATCGGGTCCCGGCGCTTTGTTCTTGGCCCCAAACCTGACCACCCGCCACACCTCTTCTTCACTGAACTGCTGTTCCGTACTCGTACGATCTTCCGTCGAGAGAGGATCAGAATGATATCCCGTCTAACTCAGGCCGAGGCAATCCTTCATCCATGTGCATCTTCTTATAAAACGCGACGATGTTCTCTCGGACTTGCTCTTCACTCGAATAGGTCACCCCAGCCACTACAATGTTACCCAAGTAATTTGACTTGTTTGGTGCGTTAGCAACCGCATGGAAGTACTTGGTGTTGGCATCTCCCTCTTTGAGCCATCTTACCTATGCTTTTTTGCTTCCAGCTCACCTCTTCGGCCATGCAAGCATTGTTGAACTCCATTTTTTTGTGGTATCTTTCTTCTCGCTCTTCCATCGTAAGGTTTCTATCCTCCAAATTGTCCAACTCCTTCAACTGCAAGTGCAGAGCCTCTTAACCTGAACCAAACTGTACACTTCTCTATTCCACAGCTTAATTTTTTCTTTAATCCAATGAAGTTTGGAAATGAATCTGTAAGCAGCCGTCCCTGAAGTTGTCGGTTCGCTCCACCAAGACGGAACTATCGCCTGAAATTCTCATCCAACAACCACATGTTTTAGAATCGGAACGGAGTTGGTCTTTTCTCCCGCGATTCGCAAGTAAGAAGCAGCGGTCGATGATCGGAAACAGCCCGGGCTAAGCATTCTAGTCTTGCACCCGGGAAAATATCTAGCCACTCCAAATTGCATAGGAACCTGTTGAGCCTACTTAAAGAAGGGTTCTCTTGGAGATTCGACCAAGTGAATCTCGCACCGGTTAGCGAAACATCCATCAACTCCCAATCAGAAATGAATGAGTTGAAATCTCGTATCACTGCTACATTCGGTGGTCCACCTTGTTTTTCGAATCCCCATCTTATGGCATTAAAATCCCCCCCACCCCCAAGTAGAATGGGAGATCCCATTTGCGTGTAAGGGCTGCTAACTCAAACCAGAAGTCGGGCCGATCTCTGTCTTTAGATGGACCATAAATACCTGAAAACATCCACGCTTTTCCTGAATCTTTATTCCGAAGCACCACCGAGGCCGAAAACAACCCCACTTCCTCATCCAATTTGTCAAATAGCAGCAAGTTCCATGCCACCTGATGCACTAGCAGAATCAACGCCAATTCACTCCCAACGATTTCCTCTAACCACCGACGCAACTTTCCTCCTATCACAACTGCCCCACTTGGTTTCTTGTACAGTAATAACAACCGGTTTTAAAGCATCGATCACCCTTTTAACCCGTACACATTTACTCCCATCGCACATGCCCTTCACATTCCAAGATAGCATCTTCATAATCAGATAGCACATGTCCCGCCATAACAGAGGAGATGGGGTTTAGGCATCCCTTACTCCCTTCCCATTCGACATCCCCCACTGTAATCGAGCAAGTTCCCGAGACCCACCTCGACGCTTCTTCTTGTTTTGATGACGACTAACCAAGATGGAACGGAACACCTCTCGGTGGGCATCATCAAATCCCTTGAATGACATTCCGAGATCACGTCCAACACAAATTAGGCGGTCGATGTCGGTTGACAAACCCGTCTCAACGTCAAACCCATCTCCCGTGGGCCCTGGATGAATGCCCTCATTGGATGTCTTCGGCAAGACGCAACAACTATGGGGTCCGTCGTCCATCTTGATGTGTTCGATTGATCTCCCCTGCGGCCACTTCGGCAGAGAGATTGAACACGAAGAGCCGAGGTTATGAATCATGTCGAAGATCTGATCCGACAAGTTGGCAAGCATATTAGGATTTACGTCAGACCATTCCTCTTGATCTGTTGACGTTGATATATGTGGTGGGCCGAGTTGCAATGTTTCCTTAACTCGCCGAGTCAACCCCCCCCTCCAAGTCCAGTTCTGTTCTTCCGTTCCATCATAAGCTCGTCGTGTCAGGCCCAACAGATTCGGCCCAACCGAAACTCGGACCGTCCTCGCGATGGACCCCGTACCCACTTGCAAGTTGTTGCCTCGTGGGTTAGAGACAAAAGACCCACGAGTTAACTCCCGCCAGCTGTCCCCCACTTGGATTGTAAGTGACACGTGTCCACCACGTGTCGAGACGACTGGGCTCCACAGAACTAGTCTGCCGGTCACGTGATGCATCAGAGAAGAGAGACCATACCACCCCCCTCCTAAGTTGCCCAAGGACAACTCTCCGTAGACTCGCTGATAGGTTTTCAGAATCGTCATTTGAGCGGTGACGTGTCGCAACCCCAACAAATCTCAATCCTCGAGGCCCCTTATATATCTTTCCCCTGCGCTGAAAAACCCTAAAGCCCTCTTTACTGGCTGAGTATTTCTTCCTCAAATGGCAACCTAAAGCTTCTGTTTCCATCGGATCCCAGGTACGGCTATTGACCTCCTCCCTCATCGCCGACATCCACGCCAACTCACCTACCTCCTCCGACTGCAGCTGTACGTTGCCTTCTTTGGAATACGACACAATCTTGACTGTTGTTAACATCGACAGTGAGAGATCCATCTCGGCGTAGCTCGGGGACTTGTGGTGTATCGTCAACTCCAGAGGTTTGTGGTGGTTCGGCTGCTCCGACGATCGTGTCCTATCGAAATTATCCCCCTCGCCAGTCTTTGAGAAGAGAAACTCGTTCAAATCCAGATCATCGCCGATGATCAACTTCCCCTCTTGAACAATGAGTGCTTCGAGCAACCCCCGAGGAACCAATCCCCCTTGCCGTCGTGGACGACCACCTGTGTATACCGCAACATGACGAATTCGTGGACAAGCACCCCTCCGAGCAGCGTGATACATCCCAACCGAACCTTTCTACCCTGTCCCCGATTGGTTCAATCTCCGGCGAGGTTTCTTCTGCGACCCCACCGAATACGTCTATCCTGGCGTTCCGGGGCCTCGCGGCTTCATCGCTCGGCTGTTGCGGAACGAGCACCCTCTCCATGAGCGCTATTTCTATGAAGTCCCTGTGTTTTTGACCGCCGAGGCGGAGCTCACACGATTTGGGAATGTGCTCCCAGGAGTTGACGACGACCAAGATTCGAACCGTGCTAGTATCCCAGAGGTTGACAGAGCTCCGGTCGGCGAGAATGAATCTACCGCATTGATCCCCGATCCCCTTAAGGACCTCGGGTGTCCAAGCGTGAATTGGAGGCTGATCAATCAGATCCAGACCCCTCCATTCCACCATTGTAAATGAAAATCACCCACTGATGGTTCCCAAACACCGCAATCCACCAAATGCTTCCACTTGATATGGCCCCTTCAACTTCCTTCATCCCTGTAAATAGTTCAAACATATATACCAGCAGTATATATGTTTTTGTTCACATGAAAAAGATTCCAAATTTCTTAAGTATTATGTTTTTTACCTCTGATATTTTGAAAATACCAATTCTTCCCCTAGTCATACGTATCCAATTTTTTTGTTTCATCTAAGGTGCTGGTCATGCATGCGTTTAGCAGGTGTATCAGTCAAGAATTCAGGATATACATTAGAGACAAGCAATCACTCATTCTTAAAACCAACATTCCTAGGACCAAAGAGTTTGGCGGAAAAAGGGGGAGAACACTACATTACTGGTTCTCCTAGCCCACACCCTATCCAACCTAGCAATCCTCAACATCTCCTCCCTCTTGATCTCCAAATGAGCGCCGACATAACTTGTGGTTGCCGAGATCCACAATCCCGGCCAGGACCTGCCCCTACTGCCCTCCATCTGCATCACCATCGTTACCTCGTCTGGCCTCGGATGGAGTTTTGCTCCTCCCCCGCTGTTAAAAGCTTGATGCATTTTTTATGGAAAGTGAACTCCAGGGAGGGGTGGTGTTCTGTTTTCCCTCTTCCAGAAAAATAAAAGGCCATGGATGATGGATCCATGGAAAATGGCGACAACAAATAAGGTAAAAATGTAAAATGTATTTTCCATGGAAATAGGGGTCCAATGTAAAATCCCATTTAACAATCATGCTGTAACATGTGGGACTAATCATGATGTTTAGAGAGGTGATGGCAATGAGTATATGGGAAGGATTAAAAAATTGATTTTTCTTGCGTGTGCGGGGGGGTAGGGTGGTGGTGCTGGTGCTGGTTAGGGAGGTGAATGACGATGACACTTCGTTGATGTTTCTATTATAAATGTGCTTCTTGATTCACACCCAAAAAAAAAAATGTGCTTCTTGTTCTTCCAATGAGGTTATTCCTTGATCTAGTTCCTATCTTTGGGACAGGGATCCCCATTTCCCTGGAATTCTTAATAGGGTGTCATTTACGCCTTCTTTGAACCTTGTTCATGTTAGACTCTTAGTTAGGCTGACAGTTTTTATTTCCTTTACTTTTGAAGCTTATGTGTTCTAATCGCCAACTGTTTTTATTTCTTGAGTGACCTGAAGGAGCAATGCTCATTTATCTTGAACATTGCATTTTCATAGTAGTTGCATTGTAAATTTTCATTCAAAAGTCTCCCTTTCCTATCACTGCTTTATCTTCTTTAGTATGATCAATTTGCTAGGCTTTATTTGTGGTAGTATGTGTGTGTGTGTGAACAATGAAATCATATATAAAAATTTGAATGAGTTAGTGTCATTCAAGATCATGCCCCTTCTAAGTAACTTCAATTTCCTATATCAATTGATTTGATTGAATACCTCCTTTTCTTTTGAAGCTTATGTTATTTGAATCGCCACTTTTTTTTTTTTACTTCAGTGACCTGAAGAAGTGATGTTCTTCATTTTTCTCGAACATTGCACTGTTGTAATATGGATACAGTAGATACAAAGAAAATTTTCACTCAGAAGAATCCATTTCCCATCTCATTGCACTGTTGTAATATGGAATGAATATATATATATATATATATATATATATATATATATATATATATATATATATATATATATATATGCTCAGCATTATATAAGCAATGACATCATAGGTACAAAATTGATTATGTTTGTGTCATTCAGGATTATGCTTATTCTAAGTGACTACTATTCCTTATGTCTATTAATTGAATACACTATCAGTCTTTCGTTATTCTAGGATTACTTCATCTTGAATTGTCCTTTCTTTTTCTGTTTCAGATCTCTAAGTCTGGAAAGGATGTCAGGGCAAGCTCTTAGAGATCTCAACATACTACCAGGATCTGATAAAATAAATGAAATTTCTACCAAAGGTGGCTTTACAAAGCCTTATATTGAGAAAACCAGTGAAAAACTTGAAATATTCCACTGCAAAAATCCAGTTTCCTTAGCCTCTACTCCATTAAATGAATGTGAAGTTGGGAATACTGGAGTGGATTTAGGAAATTCAGAAGTAGAGTATACAGAATCTGAGAACCTGAATGATCTCGAAGATGTGGATACGTGTCTCAATGTATGAGTTACTTTTTTCCCTCTGATGTCTTCTCGGGTTGCGTAGCTTAAATCTCTGAAGCTTCTAAATGTCTTGTTCTTGACAATTTCCCTTTTACATTCTGATTTATATGGCATAGTAGTTTGTTCAATATTCCATATTGTTCCTTGTAGACGCTGGTAGCAAGACTTGACTCGAAGGATTGGGTTTTGGTATGTGAGGCACTCAATCATGTTCGTCGATTATCAATATTTCATAAGGAAGCATTGAGTGGATTGTTGTAAGCCCGCCATTCTCAACACTTCTTATTGAGAGCTATTTGAAGCTCCTTTTTATTTTGTTTCAGTTCAGTTTATGGTTATATTCATTTGATTCCTCTCATACTTATTCTTCATTTCATACTTTTGGTTTGCTGCCATTATATCTTGAGAAACAGGAGGAATGCCATCTCACTCATAGTGAAATCCTTGAAAAATCCAAGAAGTGCCGTCTGTAAAACTGCAATTATGACATCTGCAGACATCTTCAAAGTTTATAGTGATCAAATAATTGATTCAGTCGATCCTTTGGTAGGTTCTTGTCTCACATTCTACAGTGCCATAGTTGTTCTCATTCTTTTGCTGAATTGGTCTTATCCTCACTATAAAATATTCATTATGTGCCACTTGTTTTATGCTGGTTTGCTCAAATTTGTTTACTTTTTAATAAAATCATACTTATAAACATGCTTCCCTTGTCTGGGTTCAGCTTGTACAACTTCTTCTTAAGTCTTCTCAAGATAAACGCTTTGTCTGTGAAGCTGCGGAGAAAGCTTTGATAACAATGACAACGTGGGTTTCCCCTGCTTTATTATTACCAAAGTTGCAGCCATATCTCAAGCATAAGAATCCTCGGATACGAGCAAAGACATCGATGTGTTTTTGTCGAAGTGTGCCACGACTTGTAAGATTGACATCTGTGCTTTTTTTATTGGGTTAATGTGATTTGTTTATGGGATAATGGCTCCTGACTGACATTTAAACCCCAAATGGTGTTTAAATGATCTTCCACTATTGAAACGTCACTTTTTATCTCACACCATTGAAGTGCGATTTATCATTTTTCTATGTGGCACACATCTATGATCAATCTAAATTGCCCAAGTGGCAATCCATCGTTGGAACATGTCCCAGCTACAGGATCATACTTATAAGTGGATTTAAACCATCCAATCGGTGAACATTAATATCAGCCATCAAAATTAAGAACAACCGTTGATATTAGAATGCACAGATCGGATGGTTCGAATCTCCCAAAAAGTGTATTTTTTTACTCATAGCCCTTCAATTGATGATATATCACTTGGACGGTATGGATTTCCAAGATCAAAAGCTAATGAGTGGTGTGAGATCGTTTAAGCACCCTTTGGTGCTTAAATGACGGTCAGGAGAATCGGTCCCTTTGTTTATCTATTTTCTTTTAATTTTGTTCTCCAATTTAGGTATTTATTTGATTATTTATTATTGTATTTTTTTATGTAAACGTAAAACGTTTTATTTTTTTGCCTTCTCTTGAAATTATTGTTGTCTACTTAGACCAAACTTCCAACTATTCGTAGTTGCGAATTTCTTAGTTATGTCATTTCTGGGTATGAGGGCTGAATTATTTCTTGTGTGCTGAACTTTTTTCGTTTTAAATTTTGTTGTCATAGAATTTTTGTGACAAACATGGTTTTTTTTTTTGGTTCTCTTTTCCTCAATTTTGTAAGTTATGCTCAAGGCATAGTCAAATCAGATGCAAGGGGAGAGGAGGAGGAGGAGGAGGTGTAAACTTCGTTGTCTCAAGGATTTATAATATTTAAGATGAAGAAGTACAAATTCATCCATGGTTTAAAATCTCAGGTGATACTGAGATGCATCTCCCAATACGTCTACGTATCACCAACAATACAATCCATATTAGTTTGTATTAGATGATACAAAGTTAAAAACCTATAGGGTTTTTTTTTTGTCTGACTGTATTGCTGATACATACTCTGTATCAGCAATACCGAGACGAGATGTACCAGTCTTGGCTTATACCGATTCCTGTACAATACTCGAGATCTTGAACCTCGACTTCATCCGTCACTTGCATGGCAATAACTACTACGGAATAACTACTTCTGAGTTCTGAATACATACGAAGGTAATAACGTGAAATAAGGACAATAAATAGGGGATGATATCACACAATCCTCAACATTTGACCTTAAGTTAGTGCGTAGAAGTTGATCATGTGCTCTTGTAAAGGATATCCTAATGTTGAGTTTTACTAAGGACACTATTGATGCACCCCCTAATCAGTCTAAGCATTGTAAACTTTGTTGTCTCAAGGATTTATAATATTTAAGATGAAGTACGAATTCATCCATGGTTTAAAATCTCAGGTGATACTGAGATGTATCTCCCAATACTTGTAAGTATCACAACCCAACAATACAATCCATATTAGTTTGTATTAGATGATACAAGGTTGAAAACCTATAGGTTTTTTTTCTTGTCTGATTGTATTACTGATACATACTCTGTATCAGCAATATCGAGACGAGATGTACCACTCTTGGCTTATACCGATTCCTGTACAATACTCGAGATCTTGAACCTTGACTTGCATGACAATAACTACTACGGAATAACTACTTCTGAGTTCTGAATACATACGAAGGTAATATCGTGAAATAAGGACAATAAATAGGGGATGATATCACACAATCCTCAACATTCGACCTTAAGTTAGTGCGTAGACGTTGATCTTGTGCTCTTGTAAAGGATATCCTAATGTTGAGTTCTACTAAGGAGATGCACCCCCTAATCAGTCTAAGCATTGTCTGTTATTATTTGGGTTTCGAATCAACAATTTTGAACTCCATTTAGCTGAACCAGGACCAAACGACGACAAAATCCAATGATTAATCGAACAGAAGGGTAGAGAATTCCAAGTGGGAGGCAAACTGGAAACTGTTCACAGATGACCGTCCACCTTATATGGTCCGACTGGGTCAGACCTCGGGTCAAGATTGATGTTATTGACTGTCCTGAGAACGTTGATGGTTTTAGAATTGCTACTTGGCCACTGATTTGGAGATATGATCGATTCAGCACTTACAAATTGTGATATTCATGTCTAATGTGTTATTACTTTTGTTTAAATTCCAGCAAAATAAGTGTAATTTTGACATTTTTAGACTCATGTAATTACGATGTGTATTTTAATTAGTTCGCTTAAAAGGCTTGGGCTGTCAAGCGTGAAGACACAGGTTCGAGTCCAGAGAGCAGTCATTTTGTGTGTAAAAAACCAAAGTTTAGGTCCTCCGTTCACCCTCCCAGCACCCTGTACATATGGGACCAACACTGGGTAATGGCCCTTTTTTTTTTGAATTACGCTTTTTTTTGAAGTAATTCACTAAGTTATATAGAGTCGGTTATAAGTCTAGGGTTATCATAGACTATTCATTTATGTTTAACTGGTATAAATTGCCACCCGTAAGATATTTCTTGGAGATAATGATTTTTCGTACAAGTTCTTGTGCTGAGTATCATTCCCATTTATTTTATTTGCATTTTTGTTTCTATTTTCACCATCGGTTTACATCACCTGATATTAGAGGGGTTTTGAACTGAGAAGACGCTGCCAAGATAGAAATAACAATGCAATCCTCATTTCATGCTTGGAAGGATTGGAGTTGATCATAGGAAACATTAATGGTCAACTTGAGAAGTCTTCTGGGTATTGCCGCAACTTTTACAATTCCTTGAATGCCAAGTTGGTGAAGAACGCTAAGATTGGAAAGTTGATGTATGATTCCCATTTTGCTACTGTAGTCCAAACAGAGTCTGGTAAATCTATTAAAGCTCTTCGTTCTGATAATTGTGGAGTGAACTTCTAGTGCTTTCAAATCATATGTTGAAAATTGGGAATCATGCATCAACTCTCCTGTCTTTACACTCCACAAAAACATGGTGTTGTGGAGCATAAGAATAGGCATCTTATGAATATTACTTGATCTCTTCCACTCACACTCCCAATATTTTGTCTAACAGCGCTATAATATATATACATCCATTTATCCCAATAACGTTATCATCAAAACTGGCAAAATAATAATCCTGTTGCAAAAGAAATGGTCACACAGCATCCATTAAAGAAATGGCCTCACAGTTGGGCTTGGGCAATATATCCTCGTCCTTACCACATACAATGGTTTAAGAAAGGAAGAGAGGTATCGATGAACACATGATGTTTGCTGTCTTTTTCTATTCGACTCAAATACATCCTTATCTTGATGTAGCACTAGAGGATTATCAATGTACAATTCACTGCACTATTCAATGAGCCCTAAGCAGCACGGCAATATTCAATGCCAGGTTGGCTAAGTATTACAAAAAGGGGTTCATGAGGGAATGAATGAGCTCATGTGCTATCCTTGCATTACTCACACCAAAGGATGAGTTGTGGCACTTGTGAATTTTGATTGTGGGGCCATCAGTCAAATAACTATAAAATATCGGTTTCTGATTCCTCTCTTAGATGACATGTGCATGGAGCAAACAATTTTTGCTAGTCTAGACTTGCATAGTGGATACCACTGGATTTACATTCATCTTGCGAATGAATGTGAAGACAGCTTTCAAGACATGATGAGATTTATGTCTGACTAGTGATGCTGTTTGGGTTTTCTAACGTATTGAGTACCTTTGTGCACATGATGAACTATGTATTACGTCCTTCTATTGGTCATTTCGTTGTCTGTATCGATGACATGGATTTTCAACACTTGTAAGCAAGCACATCCTGATCATTTGTGGCAAGTGTTTGATATTTTAAGGTTGGAAAAATTGTACTTCAATATAAAGAGATTCTCCTTCATGACTTAAGTGTAGTGTTCCTTGGTAATATTGTTTCATCCGAAAGGGTTAGTGTGGACCCTGAAAAGGTGACAATGATTATTGGTTGGCTGACACCTCAAAATATCATAGATGCACACAATTTTAAGTAGGTGGCCAACTTTTATCAATGATTTATAAATAAATTGAGCACATTTAGTGCGTCAGTTGCAGGATGTCTTAACGGAAGCAATTCCAGTGGACCAAAGAAGTAAAGAAGAATTTTAATCTTGTCAAAAATTTGGCAGAAGCACCTATTTTAGCACTTCCATATTTTGAGAAGGTTCTCAAAGTTGAATATGATGCATCCTATGACAGCATTGGTAGACCTTTGGCCTTCAGTGAGAAGTTGTGTTGCTTGTATGAATTACTCTACATATCACTGAAATTTTATGCAGTAATCCAATCACTAATGTATTGGAGGCTCTATATGATCATCGGGAGTTTGTTTTATACACGAATCATCAAGCTTTGAGACATTTTTCCGCCTTAAAAAATCTTTATCCTAGGCATGCCAAGTGGGTAGGCTTCCTTCAAGAGTACATTATGTATTGAAGCATAAGGCTGGAACCAAAAACAGTGCAGATGCAATCAGTAGGTGACATGCATTATTGGGCTTATGTTAGTGGAGGTAATAGGGGTTGATTTAGGCTGGGATCAGTATCCGATTGACAGTTTTTTGGACCTGTTTTGGCTATAGTGATTGCAAGGAGGAGATCCGAGTGGGTGGTATCTTTTGCATGATAGTTTTCTCTTCGTGGAAATCATTTGTTTATGCCAGATGGCTCGTTAAGGGATGTGATCATGAGAGCTGCATGGTAGTGGCCTCGTTCGTCACTTTGGACGGGATAAAACTCTAGAAGCTTCGGAGGTAAGGTATTTTTGGTCCAAGCTGAAGAGAGATGTGCGCCATATAATTGATAAATATATGGGTGTCAGATTTTGAAGGGTCATGTTTTGAACCTTGGACTGTATACACCTTTACTAGTTCCTACAACACGATGGTTTGATATCATTATAGTCCTTGTGTTGGGGTCAGATGAGAGCTGATATGATTTTCTTTTTGGTTGTTGACCATTTCTCCAAAAATGGTGCACTTCATATCATGTAGGAAAATACTTTAAGGGCCACATGTGATTTGAATATTTTTTGGGGAGATCTACAGTTGCACACAATACCTCAATCGATCCCGACAATTCTGATCAGGACACCAAGTTCGTCAGTCACTTTGGGCTTTCTTTGTGGAATGGCAGGTGGGAGCCTAGTTACAGATTTAGTGCACGTCACTTGTAAAATGATGGCAAATCTAGTCAATTGAAGCCTTGGTAATTTGTTGCGCAGCCTGGTTGGAGATCATCTTTTACAGTGGAATGAGATTTTACCACAGGCCAAGTTTGCTTTATAACAGTTAGGTTAACCATAGCACTAAAAGCCTCTTTTGGAAGTGGTGTATGGGCGACAAATGAGTCATAGTTCATTTTGTACCACTTCCGATACATGATCATCTACTGATGATCCTAATGCATATGCTGAGCATGTAAGGTGGTTCAAAGTTGCATACTGGAAAGAATAGATGCATCAAATCAGCGATACAAGGCCATGACAGATCAACATAGAAAGGAAGTAGGAACAAATCTCTAAAGAACGAGATTGGGTTATGATATTCTAGAGAAGGGTACGGTTTCTGACAAGCACTTGTCACAAATTAAGAACAAAGAAAATTAGATCTTTCCAAGTTCTGAAATGGGTTAACAACAGTGCTTACCATGTGCAATTACCAGATGATTGCCCTTTATCAGAGCTTGAGAAGTTAATCAGTAACCTGATTCACTGGACCTGAAGTATGTGTATGAGTTAGGAATGTATATCACTTTTCTAATTAGATCAACGGTCATTATTGTCAAAGTGTGCACTAGAACGTCATGAGGTTTGTCCATTGAGTTCCAATAATTTTCTCTTAAATCATTGTTCTTGCCATAGTATGAACGTTTCTTCCATTCGTTTGAGCTTCTACCATAACCATGTCCTTGGCCATGATGTTTCTCTTTTCTAGTTGTAGAACCGAATCTAAGTATTTAAGGAGGGTGTACAAAACAATCTTCTTGCTATCCTTGCACCAAAGAGTACAAAATGTTTAGAGGAGCGAGGGATGCTTATATAAGTTTCAAAGTTACCAGATAAAATCATGTTCATGTTGTTAATCCGATAAGAGTTTGAAGGTTCTCCTACTTTCACAACTTGACCTTCACAACTTGATTCTTTGACAACATCTCGGGTACAATTGGAGATAAGTTGTTCTTTCCACTTTCTTTTCAGGAATTCTGTAGCTTAAAAATTTCACCTTATCTCATCCTTTATTGTATTCTTTTTTAATAATAACAATATATATTTTTTTAAAGAAAAGAATAGAGGAAACTAAGGCAAGCGACATAAGCACCAAATACAAATATAATATGGAAAGATATAGGAAAATAATAGATGCAAGGTGCTAATACATTATGAGGTCCCATTTGTAAAAGAAACCTCCGTCGTTCTCCTTAGGAAGTTTGTTTGTGATCTCATCAACTTCCTGAGTTCTTGGCGAGCACTCTTGAAAGAAACTTGGATTTCTTGCCACATATATATTCAAAATTTCTAGCATACAATTTGCTAATGTCCATGAAAAGTGCAACTTTTAGAGACCCAACTGATTTTGTTTTAGATCTCCCTCCAACGCTAGTGGTCCTAATATTGAGGCGCGAACATGCCTAGCCCATTTAGAAATGTAAATACTTTCAGCTAATTTGAATAAATCCATTGAGTTTTGGATAGTGCTACCTTCAACCAAATATTAGTATCCCATGGGCAATATCTCCCTTTTTTTCCATCTTCCACAATCTCTTTACTAGTGACAATTTTTCCTATTTTATTTTAAGATCCGCTTTGTTTAAAATTTTTAAATTTCCTATTAATTAGTTTCGTAAGTTATGTTGCATTTTATGCATTCCTTGATTACCGAGGAACTATAAAGTTCCTTAAACAGGGAATTGATTAATGAACGCGCTTCTAATAAACTTCTGTAGTGTTAAGGATCCATCCATCTATTATGCCAAATAAACTGTTCTAATCTCGAACATAAGCTATGATTAACAGTTAATGAGAAGTTGATCAACCATTTCCCGTTTCAAGCTATTAAAAGAGCACATATTCAATGCCAAAAAGTAAAGAGCACCATTGCACACTCCATATCCATCTCCATCAAGTGTGACCCATGTCCTGAAGTGAATCACCCAAGTGGATTGGGTGTCCACTTTCCTCTACTAACAACCAAAATGCCCATATGCTTTTGTGTTGTATTCTATTTATATTTTCAATGGCCTTGTTCAACAGTAGTAATCTATGTATAGTGTTTTGGACTTCCAATCAACAACATCCGACATGTGTATTGGTTCATGGGGGCATGATCCTTTCTCGGTTGGAGAGAACTTGACTCCATCGAGTTGTCCAATTCATATACTTCCACCACTGAGCCATACTGTTGTCCTAGCATTTCTTCGTCCTCCCATGTGTTACCTAAATACTTCGATGATTCTTCCACTTCACCAAAAACTGCTTAGGTTGTCCTCAGAGTGTCTTATAGTCTCTTAGTAACTACTAGATGCTCAAACTCACCTGTATGTTTCTGTGGAAATTCCTGTGGAGTAACACTTCTCCATGATGAGGGTAAATGTCTTACATGTTGAAGATTAGCGAGTTGCCCTTATTACCGGCAACTACAAATGATATATGTCATTGATTCTGGAAAATTTGGAAAGGTCTCATTCTCTTGCTTCTTAATTTGTACGGGTGCCTATTGGAAACTATTTTCCTTTTAGGAATACCATCACCCAATCTCCCTCTGTGAAGATTCCCTCCTTATGTGCATTTTCCATGATATACCCGACATTTATTTCTGATTTGAGGCTTCAATCCATTCACACACACATCTCTAAACCTCTCTAATATACTCAACATAAGCGCCAATGTCCTCATTGGCTGGTCCATGAATTAGAAATGGCACAAGATTAACTATATATGACCATTGTTGTCATATGCGATCGCATATGCCATTATTCTATCACATATGCCATTAGAAGGGGTTGGATCGCATATGCCATAATGGCATATGCAATCCAGGAAAGTATGCCATCATATACAATTGTATGCGATGACATACTCTCTCCAACGGTTATAAATATGACCATTGATTTTTTTTTTGGCTTTCGCAAGCCCTATAAATAGGGCGTTTCTCTTCCTAACACTTACACAACTCATCAAGATACTATTTTGACTTATTTTTTTAATGAAAATCATATTTTTCCTTCCACCTTATGGGATCAATTCTCCCCATTCTACAGTATAGAGCACAAAATCAATAAAAATATAGTGGTTTTTTATATTGGGAATTTTGGGGATTTTTTGGAACTTTTTGGGATTTATTTTGGATTTTTTGAATTTTTGGGAGAATAAAAAGAAAAAGCATGCCATGGCACAATCGCATATGCGATTGGGTCATGCCATGGCATACAACCGCATATGCAGTTTAACACCTATGTGTATGACCCATTTGTCACCCATGTACCACTTCAAACAAAGATTCTCTAGTGCTATAATTAAATCGAGCTGCTATAGGAAAGCTCTCCAACTAGCTCACACAACAAATTACCAAGGCTTCGATTAACTACCTTGGTTTTCACTTTGGTCTGCTGTCTGTTGGCTTGGGGATTTCAGTCCGTTTCAAATTATTCTAATAGTGATCATGGGCACGCTCAGATTCACTTACATGACCGTCTTCATCACAAGAATCACATCCTCCTTGATTTATGCAACCATGTCCATGCCCTCAGTCACCATGGATATTTGGTCAATAGCATGATCTTGGCCATTGTAACCAAGCTCCCGTCGTACTTGATCATCGGTCCAACGACTAGGAGATGATTCTACATTGCTTCCATATAAAGAAATGTTAGTCTCTTCACGTTGATCAATTCGAAGTTGGTGTTCATCTTTGGATCGCCGATCAAGCAACTGTAAAAGTTGCTGCAAAACCTGTGTGATTTGTTCTAGTTGACTGTTGGTGTTTCTTGCGGTCACCTCCAATTTATCACATGTCACGCCCCTCAGCCTCCCCCGGCCTCCGCGGTCGTGATCCGCGGTGCCGAGACGGCACGACGTCGCCACATCGTTATCAATTATTCGATTGTTTTCAAAACTTATCTAGATTTCTTAATTTGGTTAAATCTTGATTCGATTCTCATATTTTGCCATGTATATATATATTTTTTTCTAAAACGTCGCGGGGAATGCTTTCTGTTTTCAAATAATTGCAGAAACGTTTTCATTTCATTTTCAATATAATTGTGGAAGCATAATTAAATACTTTTTCATTTATTTTCCCATTCTCGCTAACCTACTTAATGCGGTATCGTAAATAAGACAATTCAAAAGATGTTTTCAAAGAGTTCAACTTTAAAAAGCCAATATTTACAAAAGTCCAATATTTACAAAAGTCCAAATACAAAGATACATCGATGATTTTTCAAACGTACTGGACTAACAAAAAAATAAAAGAAAGGAAAAGATTCTGTCAAAACCAAGTGTGAACAGGTCACAAGTGTGCAAGTGCTGGTACCTCTATAGGAAAAATGAGTTCAAGACTATTAGCTCAGTGGTCGCTCTTGGATCTCTCCTTGTACAGCTCCTCTAGCTTTGACTGGGCGGTTTTTGGGTTATAAAAGGACTGCAAGCCATGAAGCTTAATAAAGTCGTAGTTAAATATGTTGTGGGTTTCAGTACAAGTAATGTAAGAGAATTCCATATGTGCAAGTGAGGTTTCCAACAGTCGTGATCAAATAATTTATTAGGATAAAACTACTACTAACAGAGAAATTCTAACGACAATATCTAATTATGAGGTAAGCTTTCATAGTACGAACATATGAATAACATTTAAAATCTAAAATTTGCAACTACATTGAAATAACATTCTACAAGTGACAATTATAACATTAACATGCACAAAGATTACAAGGTCAATTACTAAATTATTAAATTTTATTCCTTCATTTATTTATTAGTAATGTCTTTAAATTAATTCGGTGCGATACCAAACACCAACCATGGTCTAATGTTCAATATTCGATTGCCAATGTTGCGCAAACAGAGGTTAATACTCTTCGCCATATAGTCAATCAAAACAAAGATCGATAACCCTGTTGGTCTAACGAGACCCAATCCTCAACTGATATTTTAATAACTCGTCTGAAATACGAGGTGCTCATACAAGCCTGTTCACAAGAACAATGGTCAGCTATACAAGGTTTCAAGTTTGATACGGTATCATCTTTTCACTTTCAAGGTTTCAGGATTCGTTATCAATAAATCAATATTTAGGATTCATATTCGAATAATTTCATGTTCAAGGTTCGATATTCGATCATATTTTCAATATTCTAATTTCAATGTTCAATATTTTATGTCATTCATTTCATGATTCAGAATCAATATTCAATATTCGATGTTCTATATTCAAGATTTAGTATTCCATAATCCCATTTTCAAGGGCTCATATTCAATTTCAGGTATTCAATAATTTAATTATCTTATTCCATTCGATTTCATTCCATGTATTTCATATTCAAGTTCCATATTCGATTCGATTTCATTCCATGTATTTCGTATTCAAGTTCCATATTCCATTCAATTCAAGGTTTCGTAATAGTTTTCTTTATATTTTAAAGTTCACAAGTCATTTTTCAATGCATTCACAAGCATTTCAATCATCAATATCAAACATTACACGTCATCAAGATTCATATTTATCAGTCGGTTCCATTAATCAATTTCGTTCAAATCAGTCAATTTCGTTCAAATCATAAACAGAAGTCTGAGTCTTCAATTTTCATGACTTGATCCTACGAAAGGATCTTGTCGGTTCACACTTATACTAAGTGTTACCTCAGTTTAGAGTCCGGTAGGGACTTATATTTATTGTCATCGATGAAAGAGAATCGATTAACTTTAATCGTAATTTAAGGCATCAAGGTGCATGTTTTCTAATGATACTACGAATTTACCTGAGCAGAGTCAACTATTTGACTGCTCATCGGTAGACTAATATCCCTCTTATTTATTTGGGGACGATTCCTACATGGATATCCCCTAAATGAGCATCCTATATGAGTATCCTAGATGGGCATCCTAGGTGAACATCCCGCCTAGAATTCTCACTCCATTTTTGCTATCTGATCTATCGGTCCAGGTTCGGGCCATATCCTAAGGTTTGAATCAATTTTCTCATTTGAGCAACGTAAAGCTCATAAGAGGATCAAGAGATGTATTTATTTATGTTCTTCGAATAAGGACCTTGGGTCCACTCCTTTCTTATTAAGGACTCACCTTGGGTCTTGGGCGCAGTGGGTTAGGGTCTTATTCAATTATTTTAGTGATTGGGTATAATGATGCCAACCACTTGTCTATGCATGGTCTTCGGGTCGGGTAATTGGACTTAGGCAAATCCAACCAATGAGTTCAAGGTCCATGGGTCATTTTCTAATTGTTTTGGGTCTTTACTGGATCAAATTCTAGGTATACGAGCCTTTTCAAGGTCCGAGCTCGTAAACGGGGGTATTCATTCTTCAAGAGGTGCCTTTATTAATTTCTTTCAAAACATTTTGGGCTGGGTCACAACTTTAGAAATTCATCTAAGGCTGACCGGGCTATGGGCTGGGTAGTCAGGTCTTTATAAATTTTTATTTACAAATTCTTAGTATTTTCGGCTTTTTGGCGATCGAAAGGTCCAATCCAATAACTTAGTTGACCGAGTAAACTCAAGTCTCATTACAAAACATCCCCACAGTGGTCACTATGATCTGGTATTGCCCAAATGGTCACGAGTTTCGAGAAAAGTCATGATTTTGACCACACTCCTTTAATTGCATATTTTTCCACAAGTGTAACAAACACTTTGCGTTAAATCGCTCGCCATTTTCAACTCCGATCTAATTTTCGAGTCCTACGAAAACTGGGCAATAGAGCATCGGTAGCCACATCTTTCCTAGGTGGTGGCACTCAAAAATATGATCAGCCTTGATCACGGTTGACAGATTGCTAAAATCTGTTCTCCTTTATAAGGTTATCGGGCCATATTTGTTGGTCCTCAAAGCCAGGTTTGTAACTCTTAGTGCCTATATCGAAATCGCGCACTCTGCATCTTCCTGGAAAGCTGAAAGAGCTATCTTTAATTTCCTTTTATATTTTAAGGGTCAAAAGTCTTAGGATCATGATGGAATCAGGTCCATCCAATCAGGGGTCAGTTCTGGTTGCTGTTTGGGAGTTTTACGCCACAAAGTTCCACAATTTCTGGCCGATAATTCTTGTGAAATTATCACATGAAATTCCAACCAAGTCTTGGGGATAGGTCAAGGTTTGACCTTGATTTATCCCAGATTTTTCTAAAGGGGTCTTGGGTACGAAAATCTTAGCTCCTCGGGGGCTCAGATTTCTTGTGCAATAGGGTAGATTCGTTGCTTGCGCTCCAAATTCCGTAAAATTCAAAATACGGGGAGTCGGGATCCAAATTTTTAACTGGGTATCGGGAACCCGTTAATTTATTTAACTTAATTTTTTGGGATTTTTTCGAATATTATTTCAAGTCATTTCGCTCTCGGGTCTGAGAGTATTCTGCTGTGGGCTGCAAGGCCTACATGTTTGGGCCACACTGGGGTCCACTTAGTATTCCATCTCATGCCACAACTTTTTGGATATTCGATCCGAGATGACTCCAGATTGATCCCAGATCAATCACGATCCCTTTTTCGGGCCCGTTCTATCGATTTAACGACATGAATCATTGCCGGGACTGTCCTATTTGTCATGTCTAAGCTTATATCTGGCAATTTTGGGCTAGCTCCGCAAGCCATCCGATCGATTCTAATTTTTCAGGTACGATTCAAATTTTCAAATCATCATTTTATTAGAGAAGATTTATTTTCAAAGAAATCGAGTTTTTCAAATCACATTTTGATTAAATTTCAAAACCAATTTACCAACATTTCTATGGCCTAAATTACCCGAATCTCTGGGATTTCATCGATAAGTGATCGATCACCGTTGATCATTCGTGATCAACAAGCTCCCAAGGTCTGGGATCTCATTAGGCCACGAGTCAATTATGGTGGTTAAATTTCAATTATTAAAAGTCTTAGACTTTCTTTCACTACATATAGTAGTATAGTAGTCATATTTCAAAATTCCTATACAAGCATCTATTACCCATCAAATTTTCTATGATCAATTCCGTAGTAACAAAATTCGTTTTCCACAACATTTCGGTAGGGGGACATTTCGGTTCATTTTGGATAAATTTCGAGAAAAATTCAAAAAGTTTCGGGAAAATTTCGAGGAGTACAAAAAATAATAAATATAAATTATATTTAAACTTCATAAAAATTTTATTTATTATTTAAAAAATGACAAAAATGAGAAAAGATTTATTAATTTCGGTTAAATTTCATTAATTTTGCCGAAATTAATGAAAGTTTCAGTGATTTCGGAGAAATCATCGAAATTTCGCCTGACCCTTGTTTTGCTTAAATTTCGGAGAAATTTGTTACTATGATCAATTCTCATAATTCAAACACATTCTGGAAATCAATGATCTAACCAATCACATCAGTAAGTGTAATTTACATGATCAAAATCAGATTATTTCATATTAATCATAGTAAGTAGTTTTATCAAATATAATTTGCAACAATCCTAGCCATTCGATCACATCCTTATTAAAACAATAAATCAAAATAATTTTTCTGAGACAGAAACTTACAAAATCAGTTAATCACAGCCACTATTATGCTCATATTACCATATTATTTTTATGAAAAATGGCAAAAATTCAATACTACACTATGCTTTGCCTTAATTCCTATCATGCATCTATGACCATTCAATTTCATTATCGTCAAAATAATAAATCAAAGTAAATTTTTCTGAGAATTTAAATTAGAATTTCATCTACACTCAGTCAACGTCATGCTCAGATTTTCATTCTTATTTTATGGAAAAGAAATGGCAAAATTTAAGGCTACACTACACATCTTCCTAAATTATCATCATGCATCTATAACCATTCATTTACATCTATAAACAGTGATCAAAATCTGAAACCTGGGATTTAAACTAAACAATCTAACCAACATAATCATCAGATGTCATCTATTTGTTCCATTTTATCCAAATAAACTAGTATAAAAATTCAAAGCTATTTTTTTTCAAAAACAATACTAAAGGGAATCAATTTGATCAAGACCATTCAATTTCTTCCAAAATCTGATCACAACACAACGGTTCTTATTTATTTTTGATATCATTTGGTCCTAATGGTGGTATCATATGGAAGAGTCATGCTAAGCCTTAATGACACATGATCTCTACTCAAACTCCAATTTTACCGTGATTGCTGCAAAAGCAATCATAGGCCATTCAATCATCAAAAGAGCAATGTGTAATCATTAAGATCACACACATTACTCTACATCCCAGGTCATACAACAGAAATAAAAAATCAGAACCAAAATTGCAAGAAAAACTACATAGAAATCAAAATTTTCAAAGCATTTTTGTACTAGTTCTAGACCAATGATGGACGTAGTCCAAGTTTGATCGAATTGGACCATTGGATGACCTTGTGTGATCACAAAAATCACATGCATGACATCCTGTGGTTCTAGTCTAGCCATGTTCTAGAAATCTTTTAAAAAATCTAGTCAAAAATCAGAATTTTCAAAGCCTAATTCAAAATTCCTATACTATAATGGACATAGTCCATTCTTGACTAATATTGATTATTTGATGACCTTGCATGATCATTAGGATCATATGCATGACATCTCATGGATCAAACTCAATCATGCTACAGAAATTTCAGAATTTTAACAAAAAAAATCCAAGAAAAATCAAATATATGGTAAAAATCCTACACTACTATACTATAAATATCAAGACTATAGCTAACTAACACTTTAACTTAGCTTTGTCTCTTAAGCTTGCTGGTTTGCCTTAAGTTTTGTGGTGACATAGGTTGGAATTGAGCTCAGTTTTGGATATGTGAGTCTAGAGAGGATGGGGAGTTGATTGGTGGTTTTAGATCTTGGATTGGATGGTTGGATTAGGAGGAAAAATTTAAGGAAGAAGTAGAAGCTCTAATGGAGTTTCAAAGGAAGGAAGAAGACGGAAAATGGAGAGAATGGAGGAGTCTCCATAGGAATTCGATTTTTGCAAGGGATGGAGGGGAGAAGCTTCAAAAATTTTGGACAAGTGTCCACACCTCACTTCCCAAGCCTCCCTCTCTCTCCTCTCCTTTTCCTATATGCGCATGGGATAGTGGACCCCACTTGTCACTTCCCACCACACACTAGGGCTCATCTTGTCTTTTGTATACCTCTTTGCCCTTAATTTTTGTGAATGTAAGCTTTTCCAACACATCTTGTGGTGGATGTGTGAGAGTCCATCTCTCACCATAAATTTTTCCAAAGTTTTTCAATGGTCTAAGATGGGTACATGATGGGTACACAGTTTGAATATGAACTTGTTCACCAGTAGGGGTGATCACATACCATTTCTTAGCAAGTTTCACAGGTTCTACCATTATCTTACTAGCAAAAGATGGCGATATAAATGAATGAGATGATCCAGGGTCTAGCAAAACTTGAGCTAATTGTCGGAAAACAAACATTGTACCTGCGATGACGATAGGGGACGCTTTCGCTTCTCCTTTGGTCAATGTATAGACTTGTTCTTGAGTCACCGGTTTCTTCCCTTCAACTTTCTCTTGCTTTACTTGGCGAGTTGGACAATCTCTCATTAGATGCCTTTTCTGTCCACAAGTGAAACACGTGCCTAATGTCAGATGGCAGGTCATCGAGGTATGACCGGCCTTCCCACATCGTTGGCAGGGTTTTGCCGTGGGTTTTGGCTTCTCAACAGGGGTTACTTCCTCAACCTTCTATTTCTTGTCCTTGGGTTTCTCTCCCTTCCTAGCTTGGGAGTTGGGTCGGGATTTTTCAGTCGGAATCTTTCGGTAATTCTTGGTCCTCAAATCACGGCTCGTGAAAAATTCTATAGTGGTCAACCTGTTGACTTAGACCTAACTGTGTCAGGTGACTGGTTGAGGCCGGGTCCATTCAAATGAGTTAATCACCCACCTTAGATTGATGAGACATTGCCTATTTCAAGTGGCACCCATATGGCACCCCTTTTATTTGAATGGGTGTGTTAGTAATTAAGTAAAACACACACCACATCTCACACCATACGAGAAGCCCTGATTGATTTTTGACGGACCATGACTCGAAAATTGATCCGGATTGGGACTTAGCCTTGGTATTGATGAGGAGATCACCAACGGATTAGATTTCGATGATAATCATAATATTGGTCAATGGTTTGGGTCAAACCTAGACCCATAAATCTTAAGGGACTAGATGCACCGATATTTCAAGTGGTGTGTATGTTCCTTGCATGAAGCAATGACATTTCTTGTAAATATAAATTAAGCTCAAGGGCAATTGCAAATTAATTTCTTAATTTTCATAATTATAAATTTGGATTTTGCTAGTCTCTAGCAAATCCAAGCCACCCATCTAGTTGACTCAATTTTGACCCATCTTAGACCATTGAAAAACTTTGGGGAAATCTATGGTGAGAGATGGATTCTCACACATGCACTATAAGATGTGTTGGACAAGCTTACATCGACAAAAATTAAGGGCAAAGAGGTACACAAAAGACAAGATGAGACTTGGTGTGTAGTGGGAAGTGAACACAAGTGGGGTCCATTATCACATGCGCAAATGGGAAAAGGAGGAGAGAGAAGAGAGTAAGAGGCTTGAGAAGTGAGGTGTGGACACTAGTCCAAACTTTTTGAAGCTTGTCCCCTCCATACCTTGCAAAAATCGAATTCCTATGGGGACTCCTCGATTCTCTCAATTTTCCATCTTCCTTCCTTTGAAACTCCATTAGAGCTCCTACTTCTTCCATGAATTTTCCATCCTAATCCAACCATTCAATCCAAGATTGAAAATTACCTATCAATTCCCCATCCTCTCTAGACTCATATAATCAAAACTGAGCTCAATTCCAGCTCATTTCACTATAAAACATAAGGCAAACTAGCAAGATTAAGAGATAAAGCTAAGCTAAAGTGTTAGTTGTAGTTTTGGTGTTTGTAGTATAGTAATGTAGAATTTTTACCATAGATTTGATTTTGGTTAAAATTTTAGAATTTTTGTAGCATGGTTGAGTTTGAGCCATGGGATGCCATGCATGTGATCGTAATGATCATGTAAGGCCATCCAATGCTCTAGATTAGTCAAGAATGGACTATGTCCATTATAGTTTAGGAATTTTGAATTAGGCTTTGAAAATTTTGATTTTTGGTTAGATTTTTGAAAAGATTTATGGAACATGGCTAGACCAGAACCATAGGATGTCATGCATGTGATTTTTGTGATCATGTAAGGTCATCCAATGGTCCAAATCGGTCAAACTTGGACTATGTCCATCATTGGTCTATAATTAGTACAAAAATGTTTTGAAAAATTTGATTTCTATGGAGTTTTCCTTGCAATTTCGGTTCTTATTTTTTTATTTCTGTTGTATGACCTGAGATGTGGAGAAATGTGTGTAATCTTAATGATCACACATTGCTCTTTTGATGATCGAATGACCTATGATTGCTTTTGGAGTAATCATGGTAAAATTGGAGTTTGAGTAGAGATCATATGCCAATGAGGTTCAGCATGACTCCTCCATATGATACCACGATTAGGACCATATGATCTCAAAAATAATAAAGAACCTCTGTGTTGTGATCAAATTTTGGAAGAAAATGAATAGTCTTGATCAAATCGATTCACTTTAGTATTGTTTTAGAAATTTTAGTTTTAAATTTTTATACTAGTTTATTTGGATAAAATGGATCATATAGATGACTTTTGATGGTTATGTTGGTTAGATTGCTTAGTTTAGATTCCAGAATATTAGATTTTTTATCATTGTTTATAGCTGTAAATGAATGGTTATAGATGCATAATGATATTTATGTCTGTGTAGTGTTGTCTTAAATTTTGCCAGTTCTTTTCGATAGCATAAGAATGAAATAAAATTGACTGAGTTTAGCTGAAATTCTGATGAGAATTGTCAGAAAAATATAGTTATGATTATTGTGTGATGATGGTGAAAATGAATGGTTATCGATGCATGATAGGAATTTACTCAATTTAGGCTAAATTTAGTGTAGAATTGGATTTTTGCCATAATTTTTCCATGAAAATAATATAATAATCTGAGCATAGTAGTGGCTGTAATTAAATGAGTTTATGATTTAAATTCTCTGAAAAATTTACTTCGATGATGATGCAATCGAATGAATAAGATTGCTTGAATTTAGAATTGATAGGATTGCTTACTATGCTTAGTATAGTTGACTAGAATTCATGAATAATCTGATTTTGATCATGTGAATTAGATTTTACTGATGTGATTAATTTAGGTCACTGATTTCCAGAATGTGTTTGGCTTGTGATATTGATCATAGTGAATTTGAATGGTGATAGATGCTTGTGTAGGAAATTTTGATGTCTGATTACTATATAGTGTAACATTGATTGGGACCACTAGATCGTCTAAGGTTTGAAGTTTGACCATTTTCATTGACCTGTGGCCTGATGAGATCCCATACCTTGGGAGCTCATGATCATTTTTGATCACGAATGGTCAACGGTGATCGATCGTTTATCGATGAAATCTCGAAGATTTGAGTAATTTAGGTTATGGAAATGTTGGTAAATTGGTTTTGAAATTTAATCGAAATGCGATTTGAAAAACTCAATTTCTTTGAAAATAAATCTCTAATGAAATGATGATTTGAAACATTGAATTGTACCTGAAAAATTAGAATCGATCGGATGGCTTGCGAAGGTAGCCCGAAATTGCTCAATATAAGCTAGGAATAGTGCCCGACGAATTGGATAGTCCCGGTAATGATTCGTGTCGTTAAATCGGGATCTCAATTGATCTGAGATCAATCTGGAATCATTCCCGACCGAAATCCGAAAAGTTGTGGCATGAGATGGACCCATAAGTGGACCCCATCGATGGCCCAAACCTGTAGGCCTTGTAGCCCCCAGGAGAACACTCTCAAACCGAGAGCGAAATGGCTTGAAATGATATTAAAAAATTCCTGAAAAATTAAGATAGGTAAATTAACGGGTTAGCGATACGCAACTAAAAATTTTGATTCCCACTCCTTGTATTTTGAGTTTTACGGAACTTGAAGCACAAGGCAGCAAATCTGCCCTGTTGTACCAGAAATCTGAGCCCCTGAAGAGCTAAGATTTCCATGCCTAAGACCCTTTAGAAAAATATGGGATAAATCAAGGTCAAACCTTGACCTGCTCCTAAGACTTGGTTGAAATTTCATTTGATATTTCACAAGAATTATCGGTTAGA
Organism: Chloranthus sessilifolius; assembly: GCA_021018995.1. Lineage (NCBI taxonomy): Eukaryota > Viridiplantae > Streptophyta > Magnoliopsida > Chloranthales > Chloranthaceae > Chloranthus > Chloranthus sessilifolius. The sequence goes on along the minus strand of CM037585.1, from coordinate 90,455,102 downwards.
AAATCTTGAACTCCGTGGCGCAAAACTGTGTTGCGTGTCACCCAACCAACAACCAGAATTGATCCCTGATCGGATGGACTTGATTTCATCATAATCCTTAGACTTTTGACCCTTAAAATATAAAAGGAAATCAAAGTTAACTCTTTGAGCTTTCCAGGAAGCCAATGAGTGTGCGATTTTGATATGGACACTAAGAGTTACAGACCCGGCTTTGAGGACCAATAAATCCGGTCCGATTGCTTGATAAAGGAAAGCAAATTTCAGCAATCTGTCGACCGTGATCAAGCCTGATCATGTTTTTGTGTGCCACCACTTGGGAAAGATGTGGCTACCGATGCTCTATCGCGTAGTTTTCATAAGACTTGAAAATTAGATCGGAGTTGAAAATGGTGAGTGATTTACCGCAAAATGTCCGGTACACTTGTGGGAAAATCTGCAATTAAAGGAATATGGTCAAAACCTTGACTTTTTTCTCGAAATGTGACCATTTGGGCAATACCAGATCACAGTGACCACTGTGAGGATGTTTTGTAATGTGACCTGAGTTGACTCGGTCAACTAAGTTATTAGACTGAACCTTTCGATGGCCTAAAAGCCCAAAATACTAAGAATTTGTAAATAAAAAATTTATAAAGACTCGACTACCAAGCCCATGGCCCCGTGAGCCTTAGATGGATTTCAAAGCTGTGACCCAACCCAAGATGTTTTGAAAGAACTTAATAAAGGCACCCCTTGAAGAATGAATACACCCGTTTATGAGCTCAGACCTTGAAAAGGCTCGTACACCTAGAATTGGATCTAGTAAAGACCTAAAACACTTAGAAAATGACCCATGGACCTTGAATTCATAGGTTGGATTTGCCTAGTCTAATTACCCGCCTCGAAGACCCGACATAGACAAGTGGTTGACACCCTTATGCCCAACCACCAAAATAATTGAATAAGACTGGCCCGTTGGACCCAAGATCCAAAGTGAGTCTTTAATAAGAAAGGAGTGGACCCAAGGTCCTTATCTGACAAACATAAATTAATAAATACCTGTCTTAATCCTCTGATGAGTACTACGTTTCTCAAATGAGAAAATTGATCGAAGCCTTAGGTTATAGCCCGTACCTGGATCGATAGATTGGATAGTCAAAAATGAAGGAGTGAGAATTCTAGGAGGGGATGCTCACCTAGGATACAAACATATGATACTCATAAGATGCTCATGTTGGGGATATTCATGTAGGAATCGTCCCCAAATAAGAGGAATTTTGGTCTACCGATGAGCAGTCAAATAGTTGAATCTGCTCAGGTAAATTCGTAGTATTGTTAGAAAACAGGCACCTCGATGCCTTAAGTTATGATTAGAGATGATCGATTCTCTTTTATTGACGACAATCAATGTAAGTCCCTATCGGACTCTAAACTGAGGTAACACTTAGTGTAAGTGTGAACCGACAAGATCCTTTCTTAGGATCAAGTTTTAAAATTGAACGAAATTGATTAATTGATTGATTGATTGATTGATGGAACTGATTGATAAATATGAATCTTGATGACGTGTGATGTTTGATATTGATGATTGAAATGCTTGTGAATGCATTGAAAAATGATTGGTGAACTTTACAAGATAAAGTCATCAAAACTAATATGAAACCTTGAATTGAATGGAATATGGAACTTGAATACGAAATACAAGGAATGAAATCAAATGGAATAAGGTAATTAAATTACCGAATACCTGAAATTGAATATGAGCCATTGAAAATGGGATTATTGAATACGGAATCTTGAATATAGAACATCGAATACTGAATATTGATTTTGAATATTGAAATGAATGACATGAAATATTGAACATTGAAATTAGAATATTGAATATATGATCAAATATCGAACCTTGAACATGAAAGTTATTCGAATATGAATCTTGAATATTGATTTATTGATAACGAATCTTGAAACTTTGAAAGTGAAAAGATGGTAATGTATTGAACTTGAAACCTCGTATAGCTGATCGCTGTTCTTGTGAACAGGCTCGTATGAGCACCTCGTATTTCAGAAGAGTTATTGAAATATTAGCTGAGGATTGGGTATATTTAGACCAACATGGTTATTGATCCTTGCCTTGATTGACTAAATGACGAAGAGTGCCAGCCTCTGTTTACGCACCATTGGCAATCAAATATTGAATATTGGACCATGGTTGGTGTTTGGTATCACACCAAATTAATTAAAAAACATATAATAAATAAATGAAGGAATCAGATTTAATAATTTAGTAATTGACACTTAAACAGTTCATAAAATTTATTGCACCTTGTAAATCTTTGTGCATGTTAATGTACCTTGTAAATCTTTGTGCCTGTAATGTTATAATTAACACTTGTAGAATGTTATTTCCATGCTTTAGTTGCAAATCTTACATTATAAATGGTATTCTTATGTTGTATGGTGAATGCTTACCTCATGATTAGATACTGTTTTAATATGAACTATATTTTGAATTTCTCTGTTAGAAGTAGTTTTATCCTAATATATTATTTGATCACGACTGTTGGAAACCTCACTTGCACGCGTGGAATTCTCTTACGTTACTTGTACTGAAAACCACAATATAATTAACTAAGACTTCATTAAGCTTCATGGCTGACTGTCCTTTTATGATCCAAAAATTCTAGAGGCCAGTCAGCAACCTCCTAGTCAAAGCTAAAAGAGCTGGACGAGGAGAGATCCTGGAGCGATCACTTTGAGTTGATAGGTTTTAGCTCATTTTGTCTATAGAGCTACCAACACTTGCATATGTGTGACCTATTCACACTTGGTTTTGACAAGATTTTTTCCTTTCTTTTGTTTTGTTTTAGTCTAGTACTTTTGAAAAATCAAGATGTATCTTTGTATTTAAACTCTTTGTATATGTTGGCTTTTAATAGTTGAACTCTTTGGATACAACTTTGAATTAATATTTTAGAAAAAAAAAATGGTAAAATGAGACTAATCGAAACGTGATTTAATTGAGTTTGGGAAATGAATTATGAAATTGAAGTAAGACTCGGAAATAATCGAACAATCGTCAGAAGGCCGTCTTGGGATGATCATTGATCATGAAAAGTGTGTCACATCGAAGTCCTAAACTATCATTATGTATCTATAACCATTCATTTACATCTTTAAACAGTGATAAAAAATTTGAAATTCTGGGATCTAAGATAAGCAATCTAACCAATATAACCATCAGATGTCATCTATATGATCCATTTTATCCAAATAAACTAGCATAAAATTTAAAGCTAAAATTTCTAAAACAATGGCCAAGTGAATCGATTTGATCATGACCATTCATTTTCTTCCAAAATCTGATCACAACACAGAGGTTCTTTATTATTTTTGAGATCCTAATGGTTGTATCATATAGAGGAGTCATGCTAAGCCTTGATGGCGTATGATCTCTACTAAAACTCTAATTTTACCATGATTGCTCCAAAAGCAATCATAAGTCATTCGATCATCAAAAGAGCAATGTGTGATCATTAAGATCACACACATTACTCTACATCTTAGGTCACAACAAAAATAAAAAATCAGAACCGAAATTGCAAGGAAAAGTTCATAGAAATCAAAAATTTCAAAGCATTTTTGTACTAGCTCTAGACCAATGCTGAACATAGTTCAATTTTGACTGATTTGGACCATTGGATGGGCTTGCATGATCACAAAAATCACATGCATGACATCCTATGGTTCTGGTCTAGCCATGTTCCAGAAATCTTTTAAAAATTTTAACCAAAAATCAAAATTTTCAATGCCTAATTCAAAATTCCTACACGGTAATGGATATTGTCTGTTCTTGACTAATCTAGATCATTGGATGGCCTTGCATGATCATTAGGATCGCATGCATGACATCCCATGACTCAAACTCAACCATGCTATAGAAATTTCAGAATTTTAACCAACAAAAAAATCCAAGAAAAATCAATTATATGGTAAAAATCCTATATTACTATACTACAAACACCAAAACTATAACTAACACTTTAGCTTAGATTTGTCTCTTAAGTTTGCTGGTTTACCTTAAGTTTTGTGGTGAAATGGGCTGGAATTGAGCTCGGTTTTGGATATATGAGTCTAGAGAGGATAGAGAGTTGTGGTGGTTTTAGATCTTAAGATTGGATGGTTGGATTAGGAGGTGGTTTTAGATCTTAAGATTGGATGGTTGGATTAGGAGGGCAAATTCATGGAAGAAGTAGGAGCTCTAATGGATTTTCAAAGGAATGAAGAAGATGAAAAATAGAGAGAATGGAGGAGAATTCGATTTTTGCAAGGGATGGAGGGGACAAGCTTCAAAATTTTTGGACAAGTGTCCACACCTCACTTCCCACGCCTCTTACTCTCTCTCCTTTCTCCTCCTTTTCCCATATGCGCATGGGACAGTGGACTCCACTTGGGTTCACTTCCCACCACACACTAGGTCTCATCTTGTCTTTTGTGTACCTCTTTGTCTTTAATTTTTGTGAATGTAAGCTTTTCCCACACGTCTTGTGGTGCATGTGTGAGTCCACCTCTCACCATAGATTTTTCTAAAGTTTTTCAATGGTCTAAGATGGGTCAAAGTTGAGTCAACTAGATGGGTGGCTAGGATTTGCTAGAGATTAGTAAAATCCAAATTTATGATTATGGAAATTAGGAAATTAATTTGTAAATGCCCTTGGGCTTAATTTATATTTACAAGAAATGCCATTGCTTCATGTAAGACACATAGACACAACTTGGAATATTAGTGCATCTAGTCCTTCAAGATTTATGAGTCTAGGTTTGACCCAAACCATTAACTGATATCATGATCATTATCGAAATTTAATCTGTTGGTGGTGATCTCCTCATCAATACCAAGGCTCAGTCTCAATTCGGGCAATTCTTGGGTCCTTGCCCATCAAAAATCAGTCCGGGCTTCTCATATGGTGTGAGATGTGGTGTGTGTTTTACTTAATTACTAGCACACCCATTCAAATAAAATGGGTGCCCTATGAGTGTCACTAGAAATAGACAATATCCCATCAATCTAAGGTGGGTGCTTAACAAATTTGGATGGACCTGGCCTCAGGCAGTCACCTGTCACAGTCAGATCTCATCAGGTCTTAGTCAACAGGTTGACCAACACAGAATTCGAGGGGCAGGTGTTACATCACGTCAAGGAACAAGGTTTACGTTCAATACGTTGTTGTTTTTCCCGGTTCAGATAAAGGAGTACAACCCATGCCCCTCTATCAAGTAGGGCCCATGTCCCTAATGAATCACCCTAGTTCACTGGGCATCCACTCCAAGCTATGCCCACATTCCCCTATGACAGCCGTAATGTCCTTATATTGCTTTATGTTTGTATTTTGAAGGGTCTTTTTCCATAGTATTAGGCAGTGTATCAATTTTTGAACTTACAAACAACACCATTTGGCATTTGTACTGGTTCATGGGTGCATAACTGTCTTGTACCCAAAGGTCATTGCATACCTGGACTTTAGACCCCATTTGAGCCATGTAATTCCTTTTCTAAAAAAAACACGTCCCTGCAATAATTTTCTTCCACCATCTCGAATCAATGTACCTTGATGCTGACCTAAGGGGCAGTTTGGATAGATTAAAAATTGTGGCATATCAGTCTTTTGTGAATTTGAAACAAAAAAATCATGACATTAAAAAAATAACATGTTTCTTAAAAATTAGGGGTTTTTGCATTCCCCCCACTGACGGGGAATAATGCCGCAACGAGCCCTCGCTCGAGCGATCACTTAAACTAGCTTGAGCGAGCCCTCGCGCGAGCGATTATAATCCTTGCTCGAGGGAGTTACAACGACGGGATTTTATGTGAAACTTTCTTTTTTTTGTGTTTTATTAGTATTAGAACTCTTTTATTGCGAATTTTGTTTTTGGTGGCCTATTTATAGAGGCTTGTAAAGACTTTTAGTTAGTTTTTTGATTATTGAAGGAAAGAGAGTTGCTTTTGTGCAAACCCTAGAGAGCTTGTGAAGAGTTTTCAACGGAGGGAGTGAATCCTTCAAACCTTGAGGAGTGAGCAATAGTTTCTCGTGCGACTTGGTGCGAAGCTGACGCACAGCCATGGTGTGAAGCTTCGAAAAATCCTTAGTGTGAAGCCTTGGAATCTATCCTTTTATTTTGTCTTTTCTCTAGTTATCAGGTATTAGTTTTCTTTCTTTCCATTAATAAAATAATCATATTCCATGATATCAGTAAGCCCCCCTTTTGAACTATTCAAGTTTCATCTCCTTCAAAATCCCCGAGGAATCAAATCCAATATTGCAATTATCTCTTGATGCCCTAAACTAGAACGAATTCTGAGTTCCTTCATCGGAGCCGTTTTTCAAGATCGGGAAAATTTTCACGCATTCAGACACTAAAACAGATTAATTTAATTGTTTTATTAATTTCATTGAATTAATTTTATGTGTTGCTTGATTTTGAATATTTTCGCTATTCAATTCATTCTAAAAGTTAATCCAAAATTCGTATATTAGGATTTTAATGTTTGTCACGCATTCAGACGCTAAAACAGATTAATTTAATTGTTTTATTAATTTCATTGAATTAATTTTATGTGTTGCTTGATTTTGAATATTTTCGCTATTCAATTCATTCTAAAAGTTAATCCAAAATTCGTATATTAGGATTTTAATGTTTGTCCCGCGTCAGTTTTTGGTATCAGAGCATAGTTTTTAGTTTAGGGTCCATGTCATATAGATTTTAGGGTTCACTTGAATTTAGTATTTTTGTCTTGCATAATTCCGTCATGGATACTAGTACCTTAGAGGCCCTGATTATAGATCTTACATCTAAGGTGACCGCTAGGCAAACCTGGATGGATGAGAACATTGCTGATCAACAAGCCCGACATGAGGCTTTGGAAACTCGTTTCGAAGAGATCAATGAGCTCATCGCTGAGAATCCCATTAGAGTCAACAACTGTGACCGTAGGAGAGATGTTCTTCCCCGGCGTAAGGTCCAAACCAATCTGGACGATAAGGTCATGAAATCAGTGAAAATGGATGCCCTTACTTTTGATGGGAAAAGACAACCCAAAGTCTTTCTTGAATGGGTCGCCAGCGTGGAAAACTACTTTGAGTGGTGTGCCATGTCCGAAGACCGCTAGGTTAGATTTGCCAAAGTCAAGCTTATGGGTCAAGCCAGACTTTATTGGTTGGGAGTGGAGCGTCGTAGGCAAATCCAGAGTCTTCGTGCTATTTCCACGTGGGCTGAAATGAAAGTCCAACTGCACGAAAAATACGTTCCCGTATCATATGATGAACGTATTCTTGATCAGTGGCAGTCATTGCATCAAGGAGACTCCCTAGTCACAGAGTACATCGATCGGTTTGAAGACCTGAGGACCCAAGCCGATGTCGATGAACCAGCAAAGGTTACTCTCTCCCGATTCCGAATGGGTCTTCGCTTAGAGTTACAGAGGGAACTCATTCCTTATCCCGTTGCGGATCTCGAGGAATGCTTTGCTAGGGTTGAAGAATTAGAACGGTATCTCGACATCCCCAGTCATGGCCGATCTAAGTCTTTCAAACTTGAGCACCAATCTAACCCTATCGAAAAGGGAAATAATGCCTCTAGTCAATCTCCAAAATCCATAATTCCTCAAGTTGACAAAGGAAAGACGTGTTCCGCAACAATGTTATAAGTGTCAAGGTTTTGGTCACTTTGCATCCCAATGTCCTACTAAGGGTCAGATCTTGATCATTCAGGAGCAAACTGAGAAAGAGAGCAACGAGATACCCAAAGAAGTGTACGAACTGTGTGAAACACCAAGTGATGAGAAAGGTGAGGTTCCGGTCAGAGCCATAGGTTGCATGAGGACAATTCCCATTGCCGAGGACGATGTTGATACTGTGTCCATCTCAAGTGAGTCATTAGAGTTGGTAGGATCGCATCATCATTCTAATTTGCATGGGAATAACAATCTGAATTTATTGGACATTGAAAATACGCATGATCATACTAACACATTGAACATATTTGATGTCCTTGATACTAACAGTTTTGTGTTAATTCCTGATGGTTCTGAGCATGTGGAATCTTTCCCAATTTTAAAAAGGGGTATGATGGAGATCTCGATCTTCCTTTAGGTAAGGATAATCATCTGATAGTTGCCATAACGGATCTTACGCCTCTTCTTGATCCCACTACCCGGCCCATTGATCCATTTCTTCTTGAACATCCAATTGAACCACCTCCATTGACCCATTTTCTATCCTGTACCTTAGTTGTGCAACATGAGAAAAGGTCGAATGAAGAGGTTATAGAATTTCCAAGCTTCCATGTCAATGAAGGTAAGAATCAGAAGTATCTCACAGCGTGGAAAGGCAAGCCAAGAATTGAGCTCCCGAAGTGTGACGTGCGTGCTTCATCGGTGATGAAACATTTTGAGTGGAGGAGAATGACGGGGAACTCCAAGTTTAGGAGCCTTGGATTTAGGACAACAATAGATTTTCGGCGTCAGAAGAAGCGTAGAGGAAGCTCGAGCACCGTAGCCTCAGAGGAGAAACGGATACAAACTGCGAGGAGAACAGTGTTGCAGCGAGCCCTTGCTCGAGCGATCATTTAAACTCACTCGAGCGAGCCCTCGCGCGAGCGATTATAATCCTAGCTCGAGCGAGCTACAACGACGGGATTTTATGTGAAACTTTTTTTTTTTGTGTTTTATTAGTATTAGAACTCTTTTATTGTGAATTTTATTTTTGGTAGCCTATATATAGAGGCTTGTAAAGACTTTTAGTTAGTTTTTTGATTATTGAAGGAAAGAGAGTTGCTTTTGTGCAAACCCTAGAGAGCTTGTGAAGAGTTTTCAACCGAGTGAGTGAATTCTTCAAACCTTGAGGAGTGAGCAATTGTTTCTCGTGCGACTTGTTGTGAAGCCGACTTATAGCCGTGGTGTGAAGCTTCGGAAAATCCTTAGTGTGAAGCTTTGGAATCTTTCATTTTATTTTGTCTTTTCTCTAATTATCAGGTATTAGTATTCTTTCTTTCCATTGATAAAAGAACCAAAATCCCAAAAGAATCATATTCCATGATATCATTAAGCTCCCCTTTTGAACTATTCAAGTTTCATCTCCTTCAAAATCCTCGAGGAATCAAATTCGATATTGCAATTATCGCTTGATGCCCTAAACTGGAATAAATTCTGCAATTATCGCTTGATGCCCTAAACTGGAATAAATTCTGAGTTCCTTCATCGGAGCCGTTTTTCTAGATCGGAAAAATTTTCACGCATTCAGACGCTAAAACGGATTAATTTTATTGTTTTATTATTTTTATTGAATTTTTTTTATGTGTTGCTTGATTTTGAATATTTCCGCTATTCAATTCATTATAAAAGTTAATCCCAAATTCGCATATTAGGATTTTAGCGTTTGTCCCGTGTCACCCACCCCCCTGAGATATGTCTTATTTACACTCCGCTCCCCATCTTTAAGCGGAGTTGATGGAGATTGTTTTTCGCCTTGATCTCCGATTTAATTGATCTTGAGGTCACAGACCTCTAATTAGATCAGATTCTGATGTCATATAGCACGCATCTCGAAAAGTGACCCAAGAACCACGTTTGATGTACACCCATGATTACCATGTGGAATCAAAATCTGACAGCATGATAGCAAAGCTTCTGACCTTAAGATTCACTGGGTGAAAGACTATGGTGAACAAAAGATCTCCATCATCTGATTTAGAGTAGTTAAAGTTAGTTTTGTAACTGATCCATCACTATAAGGGTAATAAGTGATGGAAACACAAAAGCAAGGGTCGCAGTGTAAAGAGGTGAAACACCGGGGGCAGAGGGGAGAGGGGAGAGGGGAGACGGGAGAGGGAGGGGTGGGGGGGGGTGCAATGCAAATAAGACGTATCTTAGGGGGGTAAATGCAAAAACCCCTAAAAACTAGAGATGACATGGAAAGCATGACGTTAAAGATTTTATTCATAATAGGATTCTCGAATGTCCTTTTAATTGTTCTTGAAACTTTCCGTCTCCACAATTCTACAAAATGTTACATACGGGTGCAAATGGGCTAGGATGGCCCCAACCTGCAATGATTATGTACGCCTAATTAATAAATATAATGGTCTTTTTGGCCTCATTGCTAAACCATTTGCCATTTAGGCTTGACCTGAGACTATCAGACTCACCTTGGACAGTTAATCGGTTGGGCTGAGTCAAATTTTGTTCCGACTGCCAAATTTTTTATTTTTTTATTTTATGTCCAGCTCGAGGTCGACCCATTTATTAATAAACCACTAATATTAGGCCCCAGCTTCTCAGAAATGCCCGAGCGTTGGAAGTAATCTTTGGGAAAGCCATTCATTAGTATTGATAGCCGTGCTGTTGAGTAACACATTGTCATTCATCTTCTCCGTCTATCATTGTAACACATCTGTTTTAGCATATAGGTTAGATTACCCAATTATACGTGTTCATCTTTTTCATGTTAACCCCATTCATTGGTTATATTTTCTTTTACTTTTAATTTTCACTTTTGGTGTCTTCTTATTCTCCATTTCCAATGGAAAATTGCTTTCAATAACTTGCTGCCGGTGAGTTACTACTACTAGTGATATACTTATAAATGACAAAGGTGATAGTTGGTCCTTGTAAATAGTTTGCTGGAGAAGAGACTCTCTCTCTCTCAGACTGGTAGAAATGGCCGGAAGAAGAAATCCCGGAGTGGACCTTTATAATCTTATATTCACAAGTTTAGCTCTTTTTTAATCTATCTTATTAATAAAAAAGGTAAAAAAAAAAATTAAAAAAAACATGATTGTTTCCCTGGCCACTATTTGGCCAATCTTTTTTGCTTCAGGTGAGTTTCATTATTATGTGAATGAATGTCTTTTTGTATGGAACCTGCAAGTTCTATGAGGAAGGACTGGTGCATTCGGTTCAACGGTAAAATCAAGAGGTTCTTGGTACCGGCACGGTTGTGTGCACCAGACCATTGTTCTACTGAACCGGAGTGCAAGAAAGATGGTCGTGGTTGAATTGCAGTCTTGGTCCCTGTCCCATCTAGGTTTTAAAACACTGGTCACAAGCTGACTTTCTGGTTCTCGGGATCCTTAAAATATTCATGGCAGTCAGCTTTTGACAGGATTCTGGGATAAACGGTTCTTCATAAGCTTGGTAATCTTTTGATGCAGGTGAAACGCTGATGCCCCATTAATCCGTTTTAGAAAAGGAATCTGGTTCTCATTACAGATAAGCTACAAAACTGGTTTGTTTAAAGACCTGATTTATTTTCTTGCTGCAATGTACAATTCACATGCTCTTTTTGTATGCTCTTTTTTACTCTCTTTTTTCCGTGATAAATCGGATCTCAGCATTGCCAAACAGAAATGATCATCATGTTTGAAGTGCCATGTTTACATTAGGATAAATTATAGTAGTTTTATCCAAACTCTATGAAATGTAGTGCCTGAGATAATTCGTTTTAACCTTGGTGTAGTATGAACTGATCATTACTGAGATTCAGCCATATTTGGATTTAAAAATGCAGGGTGCGGAAGGAATTAACGCATATGGTATTGATAAGTTGATCCAAGTAGCGGCATCGCAACTAAGCGATCAGCTTCCCGAGTCACGTGAGGCTGCTCGTACCCTTGCTCTTGAACTGCAAACTGTATACCAGAATTCCCACGCACCACCATCACCAGCTGCGGAATCTGGGTTTTCAGCAATAGATTCTTGGGAGGGCTTCTGCCAAGCCAAGCTTTCTCCTTTAAGTGCACAGGCTGTCATTCGTGTCACATCTGTTAGTAGGGAGGCTTTGGTCCTAGGATGCTAGAATTGAAGGTATACGTAGTGTAAGCTTCTGCAATTTTCTCTCTTCTACTTTTGTTTTTTTTGCTCTCTTGTAAATGCTACGAAGCTCTTATCTGTTCACCACCGAGATATGAGGATTTTTTTTCTGGATATTGTAAAATTTCATGTAACTGATATTTTTTTTAACTTTTTTATTTGATTACTTCTAAATCTAGTAATAAAACATTTGAGGTTCTTTTCCTATTTCCTGTGGTTATTTATCTTTTACTTGGGCCCTGTTTGTCGTTGCTCCAGCTTCCTTCCACTTAAAAACAGATTCGTGGAAACACCAAAGCCGGAATTTTAGCCGCGTCCAACTTTTGCCTTTCCAGCACTAAATGGTATTTGCGGGGGAGATGTTTTAAGTGAAGTCGTTGCTGGTAGCTGTCTTTACCCAGACAACGGTGCTGTTTGTTTCCACCGTCAGAAGCTCAGAGCAGGTTTTTAGGAGCAATGCCAAACAGGGCTGCATCGGTCGTTAGTCATCCAACTCTTAAACTTTAAACCTGCAGGAAAGAGTTGAAATTTTGGAAACTCCGAATGCTTCTTTGAACCCATCAAGCTCGGCGGCCCTTAAGAAGTAACCATGAGTACCACGACTAACTCCAAACAAGAGTCTATCGAGCTAAGGCTTTGTTTGATAGACGTCCACGGTGGAATTGAATTGGCAATTCCAAGGTGGAATAGAATAATATTGTCACCCGATTTTGAAACATAGAATTAAATTGATATAAAAGAATCAGATTGATTGGAATAATTGAATTAATATTGATCACATCATCAGGACCCTATTAAATTAACCTAGAAAATATTGATTTATTGATGTTATTGGATAAATATCACCAAATAGGATCTGAATCTGGATTGAATTGATTGATTATGCGTATGATTTTGAAATGAAATGGTTGAATTAAAATGATGGTAGATTATAATTGATCAAATTCACAATTGAATTAAGTTTGAAATGAATTGGTTGAAAATAGATAGAAATGGAATTTGAATGATATCTAAGAATTGAAATGAAATAGTTAAGACTGATGGAATTATTACCGAGCATTCCATTGACAAAAAACCCCCGAATATTGAAATTGAATTTATAGAAATAAAATTGATAAAATTAGATGTTGAAAAATGGACTAATTAAATGATAATATTGTATGAATGGGCATAGTTTTGAACTACTTATCTCTCATAAACATTTCAGAAAAAACTGAATATATCGTATTGTCGATTATTATTATTTTTATAAATTGTGATAATTACATGATTCCATCATTGAAATTGGTCTATGATATAAATTGAATCCTTAGACAGACTATGTTAGGATTTTATTAAGCTTCACTACTTACGAACGGTCCTTTCATGACCCAAACGTTTTAGAGACAGGCGTGGCTAGCACATATGTGAGCGGACCACATGACAATTACACCGGTTCTCTTTTATTTTTAAGAGTGTTTAGTTTGTATTTTGGTACATGACCAGTTTGTGGTAAACTGTTTTAATGACTGTTGGTCCTGATTGTAAATATCGTACTTTTGGATCTCTTAGTTATGTTTTCTTTGATTTTATTTTTCGATCTGGTACTGTCTTTTGAAGTTTATTATTCCGTAACCAAGGTATTTTATTATAGACCCGAACCCGAACGTTCCTCAGGAAGGGATACGTGAATTTTGAAAATCGGATAGGTGAGATTTTGTCAAAATTTTCTCAACTAAATAGAGAAGACTATCCATATTAAGGCTTTACGTATGTTCTCTGTCACTTGACGAGAATAATCGATTACCAGCGAATAGCGTGTCGCGCTGGCTCGACTTGTGAATCGGGACGTGCGAGCGCGAGTCACTTACTTACGAGGCCAGGGGCTAAGGGCGTGACACATCGAGAGTAGGTCAAACTGTTTTTCCTTCCATTCCTCATCTTGTACCAAACGAGGGGCATATCGAGCCAGTTGAGTAAAATGGACTCCATATCTCCTTACGCCTCAGGGATCCTTGAACTAGTTCCAACAGCTCGTTTTCCTTCTTCTGTCTCCGAGCCTTCGTGAAGTAAGTCTGGTTGAACAGATCTTGGAATTTCGATCAAAACATTGGAATTCCTGCACTCAAATTCCTTCCTTCATGGAGGACCATCAATCGCTGGCTTCACACTTGAACAAGAAGGAAACTAACTCTACCAATTCCGTCACAGGGCATCTTAGAATGCGCATGAGTCTCTCAACTCCCTTCAGCCAACTTTCAGCGGCCATTGGCTAGCAAGTACCCATGTATTTTGACAACTTCATCTGTTGGAATCTCTCTACCAGAGAGTGGCCTGAGTGATTTTCAAGAGAGTGGCCTGAGTGATTTTCAGTGTGGTTTGCGACCATGCGTCCCTTGGTTTATTGACTAGTTCATTTGTCGCATGGTCTCGCTCGGTCATGCTCTTTTCTCTTCTTTTTTTGGTCTTTTTTTTTTTTTAAGTATGTATGTCTATTTTTTTTTTAAAAACAACCCGTTGATGCAAGAATTGTGAGATTTTATGAAAACTTGCATTTTCATTTTTTGTGCTTAACTTCGACTCCACTGGCGGGAAATAGTATGAGAATCAAGAGTTTTTTATATTTCAAAAACAGTTTTATGATCCACTAGTCTGTCGATCAACTTGCCCGAATAAGAAGGTGGTTAACGAGTCAAATGATTTTCAAAATATTTTAGAAGATAATGACTTATAACTGACGAATGCTTTGTGATGACTACGGGATGATAAATATATAAATATGCTTGTTTTGGCTGTGAGACATGATGCTCATTGAGTTATGAATATCATTCCAAGGGTTAGGAAGTTCCTCCCCTGTAGCTATTTCTTAGGCATGCAACCAAAATAACATAAGGTTCTTCCCAAATGGACTTTGATTTCCCTCAGGGGAGGCGATTGCATAGGCATTATTTCCTCAGCATTAGCTTCCCAACTTCGAGTTCTCGGTTAAATAAAAATTATTTTCATAACCTCGAAAATTTTGGGCATAATATATAAGGTCATAAATGCCGCTGGGTAGAACAATTTTTGCTTTCTCAATTTTTAAATATATTTTTAAAAATTTTAAGTATATATATATATATATATATATATATATATAGGGAGCCGATTAGGTCCTCCGATGGAGGACGATGACTGTCCTCTAAGATCCACGTGGCACCCAAAACACTTTTTGGATGCCACGTGGAGCACAGGTGGACAGTTTAGATCAATATTAAAATAAAAAAATTAAAATGTTTTTTTAAACCCACAAGTCAAAGTTTGACGATTTTCATTGGTCCACATTTCACGATTCAAAAAATATACGGTGGAGATGAGTTTTTAATTTTTTTTTCTAAGATGATCAAAGAAATGCACCCAAGGTCCACGTGGCATTGAACAAATATTTTGGGTGCCATGTGGAGCTCCAAATAGAAGGTTGGAGGTCGGTCACCGCCTCCCATGGAGGACGGATCCCTTTTCCATATATATATATATATATTTGTATATGTATTTTTTTATATTTTTTTGTTAGGATATAATGTCAGTTCCTTAAGAAGAGACTGACTCAGAAGGTTCAACTAGTGAGACATATTGAACAGTTGGAGTGACCGCCTATTTATGGTTTGATGATTTGGTTTGTGGGGCCTCGATCACTCTCGATTTGATGAACTAGGGATGAAAGGGAGAATATGTTTGAATTTGTAATTTGGATGCGTAAGATTCATTAAGTAAGATATGGAGTCTTTTGATTTCTTCTTTTGATGAATCTTTTATGATTGGAGCCTCCTTGTCAGGAGGGAACTTCTTTACTTTTTCGATGGGTTGAAGCATAAAGTTATTAGAGAATATTTCAGGATTGTTTATGCCATAATGGCGAATATGCATGGGTTGTTGATAAGGCTGAGAGTTTGTTTATTGATGAGGTTGAAAAGGAATCCGTTGAGAGGGAGGATGATGTTGTTGTAGAGGTAGTAATAAGGCAAAACAAAAGCAAAAGGGAAGGCATGAAAGTGTAGTCCGAGGTGGTCTTTTCCTTGGTATAGATTGATTTAGTTCTTTTCAATTTTCTTTGTCTCGGTCGATACACACTTTGAGTTTATTATGAGGTTGTTTCAAAGTTTTAATTGTAATTTTTCGAGGAAGTTTAGTGTTGGAGGTTTGCGGTTGTGATATCGTCGCCGGTTAGGCTTTTGACGCAAGACAAAAAAGTTAAAACCCTAATATACAAATTTGGAATTAACTTTAGAATGAATTAAACAACGAAAATAGTCGAAATCAGTCAACACATAAAATAATTCAATGAAATTAATAAAACAATTAGATTAATCCATTCTAGCATCGCATGAGTGAAGATTTCCGGATCTAGAAAAACGACTCCGATGAAAGAACTCGAGTCTCGCTCTAGTTTAGGGTATCAAGCGATAATTGCAATATCGTCTTTTGATTTCTCGGAGATTTTGAATGAAATAAAATTTGAATAAATAGTTCAAAAGGGGAAATTAAAGATATCATGGAATAAGATTTTTTTATAGGAATTTTTGTTCTTTTATCAATAGAAATAAAGAAAGATAATACCTGATAATAACTAGAGAAAAGACAAACTAAAAGGATAGATTTCAAGGCTTCACACCCAGGGTTTTTTGAAGCTTCACACTACGACTGTATGTCGGCTTCGCACCAAGTCACACGAGAAACGATTGCTCACTCCTCAAGGTTTGCAGGATTTACTCCGATTGAAAACTTTGCACAAGCTCTCTAAAGTTTACACAAAAGCAACTCTCTTTTCATAAATAAAAAAAAACATCCTTACATTGTTTATGGAGAGACCTTATGTAGGAGGTTTTAAAATAAAACCCTAAAACGAAAATAAATATAATAAAAAGATAAATTTGACCCTAAAATTAAGCTTGGATTCTAAAAGAAACCCATTTTCGTTTGATCGAAATTAGTACTCGATCGAACAAAATTTCGTTCGATCGAATAAAAATTTCGTTCGATCGAACAAAAATTTCGTCTTCGCCCTTTACGCTTGATTCTAAAATTTTTGTCCTTTATGCCTGGTCCTGATTTTTATTCCGTTTCTTTCGACGTTGGTACACGCGAAATGGTCTGTATCCGATGTCTGTAATGTTGGCGTCCCCGTTAGCTTCCATAAAAATTTTGATCGTAAGATCTATAGAAATTTGGACTCGTGAGTCAGGGGTAATCTTAGTTATAATGTTACTTTCATGTTTGTTTCGTGGTGAGATTTGGGGATGTAGCGATATATTGGTTTGGGTATTAATTGGAGTCTTAGGGTTTGTATTTAAGCTTAGTTTTAATTCAGGCAAGAGAGGAGTTTTATGTTTATGGATTGGTTTATCGATAGATCTAGTGATTAGTTCTAGAGTGAGTGAAATGGATAGTTTAGAAGTTGGTTCGATAATAGGTTCAGGTTTTGAAGTAGGCGTAGAGAATAATTCAAGAGTCGGTTCTGAAGTTGGTGGGGTGATGTGTTCGATAATGGGTTAAGGTTTTGAGGTTGATTCTGGAGTGTGCAACTGTGGGCTCTTGCGAGTCCGTCGTGATGATGCACTCGTAAAAAGATAGAGTCGCCACCTGAAGCTTTTGGTGTCCTGAGATACCAAAAATCAATATTAAAAGCACCGAAGTGTAAAATATGACTCCGATTCAACAGTCAACGCTAAAGAGTCTTGGGTAGGGACTTCGGTTATCAATCGGGAAGGTGTTAGGCACCCGATTGACCTGCTCATAAGCGGTCTCTACTATGGCTAAATGTAAAAGTAAAAATAAAAAAGGAATGACACTCCTCCTTGCCCGAAGGCACTCCGATCCTGTTTGAACCTCCCACAATCACCTAAATTTTGGCAACATAATGACTCAAATTTTAGGATAGAGGGAAAACAAAGAAGGTAGAGGAATAGAGGAGAGAGCCGGAGCTCTCGAGTTCTTGTAGCACCGCTGTGGACCTTCGTGTGAGTGCGCTTCAGATAAGCTTCCGATAGCAAACGGGTTAAGGAATCTTAACTTCTAAGGCTTGGGAGCTAGAAGGTAGGAGAGATAGGCTAAGGCCTTATTCTTGCTAAAGGTAGGGGATTGATGATGGAAGATAGGGTATGAAAGGCAAACCTAGGTTCTGGAATTTGGAAAGGATAAATGCTTGAAAAGGAGGAGGGAAATCTCTAAAGCTCTTTCTCTCTCTTTTGGAAATTTTTTTAAGCCCGTAATCAAGGGGGGGATGACTCTCTATTTATAGAGTTGAGGGTAATTAGAGGGATACTTAAGGGCTAATGGTTTTAGCAATTAGGTAATCTCTAATATAAGGTTTTCTAAGTTTTTGATGAGAACTTGGGTTTAATGGTAGATGATAAGGTGGTGTTCTAAATGGCAAAAGGGTTGAACAAGGCTACGAGTGGTGCAACAGTCCTAAAGAAACCCACCCCAAACTTTGGGGTGGTAAAAAAGTTAAACCCCAAAAGTGAATTTCGGCTATTTTTATAAAAAAAATAAAATTTTAAGCTATGCGTACATAGTATGTACGCATAGCTTAGGAACAGTGTTTTTAACATAAACGAGAAGTCTAGAGCTTGAGCTAGGGCAGTTCTGAAGTAAAAAATAAGATTGGCTATACGTACATAGTATGTACGCATACTATGTATGCATAGCCCAAACTTAGGTAAAAATTGAAGGGCTGGTTTGTGGGCTCGGGTTGGGTCTAGTATGGGTCAAGTTTGGATTTTAAAGGTCTCGAGGAGGGTCTCTGTGTATTTGGGGTGAACTCTAAGGGTTCGAGATGGGTTCTAAGGACTCAGGTTGATTCCTAAGGGTTTGAGGAATGCTTTCGGAAGCTCAGGAGTACGCCACTCTCGAAGTATGTGTCGATCGTGCCTAGTGTCAAATTTGGGTGTCTATAGATGCCCCTCTTTGGTATCCGATTACTAATGATCGAATGTCAAAGAACGAGACATTCGAAGAGGCCCAAGGCACGCTAACGGGTCCGCCGTATTCAAAGCGAACTTCAAACATAAAAAAGGTAAAACAAACATAGAGAGTAGTAGAAGCCCATTATTTTGGGAAAATGTCCGTTCCTCAATGGGAGAGTAGAAGAAGCCTAATATGTTGGAAAAATGTCCGTTCCTTGAGATTATCAGTCCTCAAGCGCTTAGCGACATTACTGGGCATGACCGTGATGGTGTGTGATTTTGATGATGCATGATGTTTGAGTTCCATTTCGAACAAAACAACCCCGCGAGTAGGAGGGTGATCGATCCATACTTCAAAATTGGTGTAAAGTATTGACGCGAAGATCCAACGGTTCGTCCCCAATCCAATGAGGCAATGATTGCCCCATTTGATTGGCACGGGTGCCCCTATGCAAGGTAGGGTTCAAAATTTTTGAGAGAACTCATCGATACTAAAGTTAATTTAGCATGACTACTCGAGCAGAGCAAATGTTGATGTCATAACACTTTTTTGGGAGTGTGTGCCACTTCACCCGTCGCCTATATTTTTATTGTTTTTATGAGTGCTTTTTTTTTCTTCTTTTTTTATTTTTTTATTTTTATTTTTATTTTTACGCTATGCATACATACTATGTACGCATGCCATTTCTGGAGAAAAATAAGCTATGCGTACATAGTATGTACGCATAGCCAAGTTTTTATTAAAATCGAGCGGTCAGCGAGTAGAGACCCCAAAAAATGATAGTTTTTAAAACTCTTTCCCTCTTTCCTTCTCAAAATCGAACTGGACACTCTTCCATTTGCTGCGTCGATCCGATTCACCTTTCGACATTGCTCTAGTGTCGATCTTGCCGAGGAATCACAATTTTCGCGCCGGATCTAGGGTTCCTCCTGTTGAAACAAGGTAATCCAATTAACGCCTTTTTCCTTAAATTTTATGCTTCCTATACCAATGTGGCTAGGTTTCTTGCATTTTGATGATGAATAGATATTTTCCTTTGCACTACCTATGATCCATTTTCTTGATTTGTTTATATATGTTGGCATGTATTTGGTGAAAATTGTCCAATTTGTGCCCTTTTTTGGATTTTCCTGATTTTTTATCTACCAATGTATTAGGGCTTTTGTATCTAGGTGACAAGGGACCTTTCTTGCAAATGTGATTATCCTTGACTGATTTTATGATGTACGCGTATGCTTGTCATGGATTTTAGCGAAAATTGGTCAATTTGTGCCCTCTTGTTGATCTCATTGGTCTGTCTACCTGTCTTGGGGGAATTTTGATTTGAATAATTAGAGAGAGAAAAGGGGTAACTCAGCCCAGAAATTTTGAAATTTTGAAATGACAAGATGCGGGACCTTTTTTAAAAATTGTTATTTGGCACCCACCTTTCTTTTGAATTTGCAATGAACAAGACGTACATGTGGATTTCATTTTGCAAAATATGGGGCGAAAGGGTGCCCTTGACATAAACCTCTTTCTTCTCTTTCTTTGTTTTTGTTTTTTTTTTTCATTTTTGAAAATTTTTGGGAGGGATGAAAGCATACTTACCTGCTTGTTATTGTTTTTAGAAGGAATGTCTGATCCTTTTACTGCCATCTTTTAAATATTGCCAATTTGACATTTCTTCTTTCCATTTTTTTCAGGATGCCACATGGGCGATGCGGCTAGGATGATGAGGGTGATAGGCCGGTCCCGACTGAAGTTGTTGGTAGTGGGGGAGAACATTTGGTGCTGGTGCACCACTTTACCGAGAAGCGTACGGTGGAGCGAAAAAAAAGATACTAGTTGGAAAAGTAGGGGAATGAGGCCCACAGTGGCCTTCTCCATCATCAATATACCCATATCTCAAATTTTGGGATAGCCAGCGAGGTAACGTATCTTTCAAGGTTCGTGTTTTCTTTTCGCATTTCCATTCATAGTTCTGACGACTTTGTTTTTGGTAATGTAGCCCCTCCCTCCGATCACATTTCAAGGGGGCTTGTTTGATTTCCATCGCCTCTACTCTCATCTCCCCTTCGCGGCAAGACTCCTCCTATCGCAGGCGAGCTTTGGGGACTTCCTTTCCTACCCCCCGTAAGGGGTGATAACTCTTACGTGATGGCCCTTGTGGAGAGGTTTCATCCTGAGACGATGACCTTCCATATATTGGTTGCTGAGATGGCCATCACCCCAATTGATTAGTCCATGATTACTGGGATCGTGGTAGGGGGAGTGCCGGTAGTCTTCCCTCGCTTTATAGATCGGGAGGAGGTGATCAGGCTGATTGCTACTTATCCGCCCTCCAACTGTATGACCGGTCCTGAGGTCAAATTATCATGGCTGGCTACCCTTTTTGGTGAGGATGAGTTAGTCCCGGAGGACTAGCCTGATATGTATGTCGAAATTGACCTTGAGCATGCTTTGAGGCTTGCCCGTATATCACTCCTTTTTCTGTTGAGTAAGACGATCCTTGCTAATGCCAGTGGGGGTCGTGTCTAGTTCTCCCTCCTTTGTTTGATGGATGACTGGGCCGATGTGCATCACTTTGACTGGGGCGGTGCAGGGTATGCCAAGCTGATGGATAGCCTAGCCAGAGCTTCCGTTGGGAGCCTCCATTATCTTTGCGGTTTCTGGCCTGTGATTGAGGTGACTTGCCCTTCTTTTAGATGTAGAGGTACATACACTTCCAACCCGACTCCCACCTTCTTCTCTCAGAAGATGGTACTTACCCATTGATGAGCTGCTTTCACATGAATCGTCGTAAGGATCCTGAGATGAGTCACTTGGAATTAGGTCTGAGATCCCAATTTGACTTGATGATATCAGAGCATGTTCGTAGAACCTTCTTTCAATTTTCTTTGTATTTTTAGCAATGCTGTTTGGCTAAGGAAATTCCTTTTTCTGTGGGCAAGTGGTGTATGGTCCTTATGTTGGCTCCCCTTTTCTGGACCGATTTGTCGTCGGTCGATCACGACTGTTTGTCAATCGCCGTGTTATCTTCTTCTATGGTTCCTCGACCCGAGTCTACTATTTAGGGGAGCAGGTGGTACACTAGTTGCATGACTTCTTTGCCGTGCCTGATGACCCTCCTGAGGATGTTATGGCGCTGGGAGGTACAGTGGAGGAGCTTGCAGGGCAGCTTGGATAGTAGGGGATCCGGACCGAGGATCTCTTCCAGCTTGGCAGGGGATATTGGGAGTGGTACCGGTCTCTCCCCCATCGGTTCCTCCTTCCTAGATTCATACTTGAGGTCAACTTTTTGGCTGTTGGAGGTTCACGTAGTTAGGTAGCTTTTGACTTCTCCTTTGCTTGTTCTTTTTATTTGACATGCTTTCTCTCCGTTGATTTGGGCTTCTTCTTTTCAATTTAGCGCAGGTGCTGGACCTTCAGGGGCGTCGGACGCGGGGCCCTCAGGTGTCGGGCCTTCAAGGACCTCAGATGCTGTTCCTTCCAGGATTTCCGTCCATAGGTGGTTTGATGATGGGCTTCTTTCGAATTTGTGTGCAGACGTGGTGGAGCATGCTCGTCTTTCTACCAAGGCGATTAGAGTTTCCCCTCTTGAGTTGGTTCCCGGGGTAAGTTGTTGCCCCTTAGAGATATATCAGTCTCTTTTCTCTTGTTCGCCTATACTTATCTTTCCTTTATTTGTAGGATTATGCCTCTTCGATTCAGCAGGCGGAGTATTATCACCATATCTCTACCCTTGGGGAGGACGAGGTGGTGAGTATGATGTTTGTTTATGTTCTTTGTGCTTTAGTTGGCCCATACTCCTCTTGTTTGACTCTTTTGTTATAACTTTTCCAGGAGGCTCGTGAGAAGGAGTGTTGCTCACTACGTAGCCGGTTGACTCAGGCATGGTCTCGCATCGGGGATATCGAAACTTTTACTTATTAGCGGTCTGCGGACAACAGAAGAGGAAGGATACCTGAAAATTTGATGGGATGCTGCTTCCCTCTTCTTCTCTTTTTTTCTTTTAATCTTTAAACTTGTATGGGAAACTCTAAAGAACTTTGTAATACTCAAATTTTGAACAAATGGTGTATCCTAATGTTGGATGGTTTGGAGAATGGATGTCTTTGGTTTTTCTTTTGCTTTGCTATCTCAGTAGCACATTTGTTTGGATGGTACGCTTGTATTTGGACTTTTCTGCAGGATGGGTGCCCTTTGAAAATAGATTTGGGAGATGTCTCTCTGATGTTTGATGGGCCACAATAAGTAAGGCCATACTTCTTCCTTTAGTTTCCATGGGAGTGGTACTTACCTAAAAAGATAGATAGGGTAGATGACGAATTCTTGGGTTCCCCGGTTTGTGGTCTGGGGTGCCACTTTTAATGGTAAAAATGCCTTTTTTTTTGCAGGTGGAATGCACCTAAAGACAACAGGTTGTCTAGAAACTCCACTTTTTTCTCCATTTTTGTTTTGTTTTTGTTTTTTTGTTCATGCGTACATACTATGTACGCATGTACAAAATTTTTGGTTTCGTCAGCCATGCATACATAGTATGAACGCATAGGCCTAACTTCTCATCAACAGGCTATAAGGGCCGAGAAAAGTCCATTTTTTCTTTATTTTCAGTTGGGTTTTGATTTTTGCTCTGATTTTTTTCGTCCTTTCCTCCCTAGGGTGTGTCCATCGTCCTACATTGAATCGTGATTTATTAAATGACTTTGTATGACCATGGGCCCGCTTCACGACCCTGCCCTTTCGGGGGGGGGGGGGTCCGGGACCTTTGTACTTCCCTCTTTGGGTGTAGTGCCCAGTTATCTCAAGCAATGGTTCAATAGTTTGAATGAAGGCGAACTTGCGGGCTTAGGTCAGCTTGGGTTAGCCTGTCTTTCCTCTTTCCTTGACGTTCCTCTGTTTTGGGACTTCATCCATGTGGCAATTTCTCATTGGGATATGGAAGCCCACATCTTCCGTTTTGGGCTCCATGAGCTGAGTCCCACACTTGAAGAGCTGGCCATTCTATCGGGTCTGAGGCTTCATCGGGGTCTTGCCAAGGTGGTGTCGGAGCCAAGTTATGCCAAGGTTGTTCATACGTTTCTAGGTTTGAAGAAAAATGAGTATGAGAAGAGCCTCGCCGGTGGGCCCACTAGGTGTTCGGTGAAATTCCTAAGAGAGATTTTTGGTGATGAAAATTTGCGAAAATTACCAACTCGAAATATTCATAACGTGAATGCTTTCGCCCTTGTCCTTTTCTTGGAAACTTACATAGGGGGAGAGAGCTTCTCTCTTGCTTTTTGTGATGAGTTGACGGAGCTCGAAAAGGGCCATTCCATTGTGCATTTTATGTTGACAGAGCTCTATCAAGGTTTGGATGCCTTTGCCTTGGGCAAGGTGGAGGGCTTTCGAGGATGTCCAATTCTTCTTCAGATCTGGTTTGATGAGCATCTCGCTGTCTTGGGGCCCGTGCCTCGCTTCTATGTGGTACGAGGGGAGGCCACTCGCTGCTTTATGGGTCGATGCTCTAAGCTGCCTCGGGGGAATATGCGTGAGATTCGCATTTGGTTGATTGAGGCCGAGCTCGTATGGAGGCTTCCATGACTGGACGGGACTTTCCCGATAGTGTGTCCCCACGATCATGAGTGTATCACCCTTTTGGGTTTGACTAGTAGTACCCATTATTTCCCATCTCGGGTGCCGCGCCAGTTTGGCTATGCCCAGCAGGTGCCTTGTGTGATAAGACCTCCCCTATGTGGTTTGACTTTCTCTCGGGGGTCTTTCGAGGATTTAGAGAAGATAACCGCTCTTTGGGAAATGCATCAGTCGACGCATATGTGCGATCTGGAGACAGGGAATTTTCTCTTGACTCCTTAAGAGTATGAGGTTTGGTTACTATCTGAGAGACCTTCTGTGTGTCGACTGAACCAGGTAGAGAGCAGTGATTCAGAGGGACCCTGGCCAAACAAGGAAGCAGCATTTTGGACCCGGATTGAGTTGCTTGTGGATGAGAAGCAGGTTCTGCAGGAGTGCCTAGAGAAAGAACAAGTGCGAGCCGATGTTACTGAAAGTGAGGTCCTTCATTTGGGAGGAGCTTTGAATGATGTTTTTGATTCCACCGATGCTTCCAGCAAGCAGTATAAGAGCCTTCATGGTCGGTGGATGAGCGACCAGAATTCTCGCGAGGATGCTTTACTTAAGCAAATTTGTGACTTGAAGCACGAACTGGGCTAATGACCTGGTCCTGCATATACTTTTTGCACAGATTAAATACCACAGGGAAGAAAACCCTGACAGATTTTTTTTTTGGGTTTGCATTTTTTGATGTGTTAGTTTTTTTATCAAATTGTAAAGGTAAAGAAAAAAGTAGGGTGCCACATCGATTATCTTTTTGAGATGTGGTGCAATCAATGTATAGAAAATGAAAATAACAAAAGGGGAACTCGATTATTTTTTTGGTATACACATTTTTCTTTTCGTCATTTTTTTGTTTGATGCCTTAAACGTGAGAGGAAGTAATGGATCCTATTTTGAGAATAGCAGAACCTGTTCATGCGGTTGGGCCTAAGTGAGGATCCGAGCTTTACCAAGGCCGGAACGTCCACTCTTTTGGATAGAATCAAACCTTTGTCCTTACCTCGGGTCATGCGTTTGACGGTTCGATTGTGAATATACCTGATCAGGACTCGATTTGAACTAACATAAGCGGCCCAAACGAATCCTAGATGTCTCGAAGGTGTAACTGAAAGAGTAACCGATTTTTTTTTCTCTTTCTCTCTTTTTTTCTTTTTTCTTTAGTTTGAACCTTTTTACTCACAGCGGCCAAGATGGGTTTTCGCTATGCCCGTCATTGCCCTCTTTTTTACCCGTAACGCCCTTTCAGATTTTCACTACGTCTGTAGGTATGCATTTTTACCCCAGATGCCCTCTCAGGTTTTCATCTGGTCCGCACATGCTCGCTCTTTTTACCCTTGGCGCCCTTGCGGGTTTTTATCACGTCCTTTTTACTTTGAGCTCGTATAAAATTTATTTTACTTTCTTTCTTATTTCAAAGGCCTCGACATGGGCGTTGATTCCGTCATAGCAGACTGGATGGAGTTCCTTGTTGTGTCTTAGTTTGGCTTGTGCTGACTTAATGGATATCATGACTGCGCGTGGACCTTAAAGAGGGCTTTCTTCAGGGGTGAATCGTTGCCATGGGCTCAAAGGTTAGGAATTTTGAAGGTATTCTTGAGTTTTTAAAGGTTTTTCTTGATTGGGTTCCAGCTTCCATAATACCCTTCTTCCTTGGGAGATTTTTACTATACATATCCCATAATTTTTCTCTTTTTTGTATTTTTTCTTCTTTTTTGCTTTTTCCAGACATCCTCTTTTTGGGGTTTTGCTTTTCTAAATTTTTTTGGATATTGATGGTAACTCTTTTTCTTCTTGCTTTGGGAGTTTCTTTCATTTCTGATTTTTTCTTGGTATATACACATTTTTTCTTTTCCTGGGAGGGGGTACGAAAGAAAGGCTAGTGGTTCAAATTGGGTAGCACAGGGTATGAGCATTCTGGGACGCTTTCTAGCTACTTGGCTTTGAAATGATGACCGCTTTTAAGGGGCCCTTAAGCAGTCATGTATCTATTTTTTTACTTACCTTGCTGCGAGAGACTAGGAGTAGAATCATCGCACGTATCCAACATTGATGGGCTCGAGAAAATATTCTCCATCCATGTTTGTGAGGGGAGCGCATATCCAGGGAGTACTTCTCAGATGGCGTAAGGTCCTTCCTAGTTTGACTTGAATTTTCCTCTTGGATCAGTGTGGAGATATGAGAAGATTTTCTTGAGGACAGTGTCACCCACCTTTAAATCTCAATGCAAACACGCTTGATGTAAGCGCGTACGATTCGCCTTTGATAGACTTGGGTATGACATAAGGCTTGGAGCCTTTTCTCATCGATCAGGTTCAGTTTCTCAAAGTGAGATCTCTCTCTTTCGGCTTTCGATAGATCAAACTCGATGAGGATACGGAGTGAAGGCACTTCAACCTCAATTGTTATCACAACCTTGGTTCCGTACACAAGGGAGAATGGTGTTGCCCCTATAGCGGTACAGATTGTCGTTCGATAGGCCCATAGTGCGAACGGTAGCATTTCGCTCAAATCTCAGTATGTGACGACCATTTTCTAGAGGATGCAGACGACTATCTTGTTGGTAGCTTCGACGACCCCATTAGTTTGTGACCGATATGGTGACGAGCGATGATGTTTGATCTTATATTGCTCACATAAGGCTCTGATGCGCTTATTCACAAAATTATGTGATGATATCTTTGGGCATGCCGAATCGACAAATGATGTTGGTCTTGATGAACTTCACAACATGATTGATCGTGATGCTCAAGTAAGATGCCGCCTCTACCCATTTGGTAAAGTACTCGATAGCAACTAGGATGAACTGATGCCCTTTTGAAGCTTTCAGATTGACCTTTTCGATGACGTCGAGGCCCCATGTAGTGAATGGCCATGGAGTGGTCATGCTATATAGATCTATAGTAGGAGCATGTATCAGACTGGAGTGTTCTTGGCATTTATTGTACTTCTGAACACGCTTGCAACAGTCAGTTTCCATGGTGGTCTGAAACCACCCTTGTCGTAGGATCTTTTTAGCCAGCATATGCCCATTGACGTGGGCCCCACATACTCCCTCATGGATTTCCTTTACGACGTTTAGTGCTTCGCTCTTAGTTAGGTATCTGAGCAAAATGTTGTTATATGATTGCTTGTAGAGGCACTCGCCACAGATGACAAAATTTGCCGCTAAACGTTGGATGGTCGGTCTGTCTGTCTTGGACGTCCCTTCAGGGAAGGCACATGTTTCTAGAATTTTCTTGATATTTGAGAACCATGGAGGCTCATTCCTTTGTTCGATCATGATCGACTTTATCTTGACGCCATAGGAGATTTCGACCATGGATCCCAACATTGCTAGTGCATTGGCAAAGCTATTTCTTACTCGCGGGACATAGGAGAAGGTAACATCATCAAAGCACGCGATTAGATCTTCAAGGTGCTCATTGTACGGGATCAACTTCTCTTCCTTTGTTTTCCAATCTCCGTTGGTTTGGCATATGATCAGCTATGAGTCACCAAACACCTTGAGATGAGTTATTTTTAGGTCAGAGCTACCTGTAGGCCAGCAGCGTAGACTTCGTATTTAGCCATATTGTTGGTGCATGGGAAGTTGAGTTTGATAGAGACTGGTACATGGGACCCTTTTGGCGAGATTAGAACAACACCGACACCTTGACCTTCAACATTCAATGCCCCATCAAAGTGCATTATCTAGGACTCTTCTATCTCCTCTGTGTTATCTTTTGTCATGAATAAGATTTCCTCATCAAGGAACTCAATTCTCAGTGGCTTGTAGTCTAGTAAGGGATTCTCAGCAAGATGATCAGTGAGTGCTTGCCCCCTGATTGATTTTTGAGTGACATATGTGATGTCAAATTCAGATAAGAGAAGTTGCTATGTGCAGTTCGGCCAGTGAGAGCCCGCTTTTTAAATAAGTACTTCAAGGGATCCATTTGGGCCAGGAAGAGAACTACTTGAGAGAGCAGGTAGTGATGAAGCCTCTGTGTAGCCCAAATGAGAGCCAGACATGCTTTCTCCAGATAAGAGTAGTGCGTCTCATAATCAGTGAACTTTAAGCTCAGATAGTAGGTGACCTGCTCTCTTCATCCAGTTTCGTCATGTTGCCCTAAGACACATCCCATCAAGAATTTCGTCGTTGAGAGATACATTAGGAGTGGCCTCCCGAGTACTGGAGGCACCAAAACTAGAGGATTGAGGAGATAACCTTTGATCTTATCGAATGCTGCTTGACAATCATTGTTTCATTCAACGGGAGAATATTTCTCAGTAATTTGAAGATCGACGTGAAAATAGGAGTTAACTATGCAATGAACCGACTGATATACTGTATTATGCCCAAGAAACCTTTAACCTCTTTCTCGATAGATGGTGGAGGCATTTCGATGATAGGTTTCACTTTGATTGGGTCAACCTCGATGCCTCTTCTGCTGACGATGAAGCCCAGTAGCTTTTCTGACGTGGCACCGAATGCGCATTTATGAGGGTTTTGACATAGCCTGTACTTTCTATGTCTTTCAAATAACTTTTGGAGGTTCACCAGGTGATCACCTCTCTCCTGAGACTTGTCTATCAAGTCGTCGACATACACATCAATTTTTTGATGCATCATATCAGGGAACAGTGCTGTCATCGCCCTTTGATATGTTGTCCCAACATTTTTCAATCCGAACGACATGGCTCGATCGCAGAAGGTGCTCCATGGGGTAATGAATACTGTCTTTTCTCGATCTGCCTCTGTCATTTTGATTTGGTTATAATTGCAAAACCCATCCATGAATGAGAGCACTCCATGCCTAGCAGTGTTATTGACCAAGATGTTGATGTGTGATAAAGGAAAGTCATCTTTCCGACTTGCCTTGTTGAGGTTTCTGAAGTCGATGCACATGCGAACCTTTCCGTCCTTCTTCGGTACTGGGACGATGTTGGCTAGCCACTACGAGTATTTGGAGACCATGAGGAAACTGACATTGTAGTGTTTGATGACCTCATCCTTTACTTTTAACATCCACTTTGGTCGGAGATGCCTCAACTTTTGCTTGACATCGGGATATAGCGGAAAGTCATGCTTGACCACATCGGTGTCCAAACCAGGCATATCCTCGTATGATCATGCGAAGACATCTTGGTATGACTGAAGGAAATCAATCATGCCTTTTCTTTCCTTGGGAGACAACGATGTTTGAATCTTGGTGATTTTAGGAACTTCCTCAGTCCCCAAATTGACCTCGGTTTCCTCAATGATTGGGGTATGGCCATGCTCAAAATTTGTGTATCATTCAAGGAGCTCATGGGTAAGCTCCTCGATTGGGTCCTCTCCATCCAGATCCGTGACTCGTACCTCTTCTTGTATTTCTACAGGAAAGGGGTCGATTTCATGGATGATGTACTCTTCATTCAAGGCATTATTTTTCTTTTTCTTGGGATTTGTAAAAGACAATGTTTTTGAGCTTTTTTGTATTTATGCTTTTTTAAGTTTTTTTTTTTTCTGTGGAGATTAGCCCTTGGCAAGGCGGGTCTCTATATACACATAGCATTGCTTGCCAAGGGTTAATCTTTCTTTTTATAGGTTTTTTTTTTTTTTTAGGGAGCCAGTGCTGAATTTACGACCACTTGATGCTTCCGGTGTTAGGGGCATGGACGCCCAATTCCTCACTTGAGGTGCCACATCTTTACCTGACCCTATGGAGGATGTGGACTGAGATGGCTTCCGAGAGTCGGCCCTCAACATGTTAACCACAGGTTCATCTTGAACCTAGTCTTCGAATATTAGCATGGGTTTAGGATGGACTGAGATAGGTGGCGGTATAAGCAGGGGTCCCTCCTCCTCAAAGAGTGACAAGGAGGTCAGGTCTATTTCGATTTCGGGGAGGATGATTTGGGGGTCAGTTGCGTTGCCCCATTTTGATCTATTTTTTTATAACCCCCACGCTTACAAAGGTGCTTCGGATGGACGAGGTTCATCTTTCAGGTCTATCCCCTTGGGCTTTTGCTGCAGCAATGGTTCAGGCCTTCTCCTTGGCTGGTTGAAACATGGACGTATCGATCCCTATTTTGGTTACGGTTCTAAGTGGGCACACATTTAACACCAACCCATTGTCTATTAGTACCAGTGGTATCACCAAATTCCCAATTTCTACTGTGATATTGAGGGATCTGGAATGGTTGCCTCCTTCAGCCGAGAGATCGGCGTCCGAGAATGAGATGGCGTTGGGAGCCAATACTTGCCTGATCATCTTTCCCACCTCATATGGGGAGACTTTGTCTGATACATGGGCATCTTTAAGTGCCCCATTAAAGCTTATAAGTGGGGCAGAAATGTCATCAGTAAGTCCTAGATGGTGATGTGAGTTGACGTTCTTCTGAGTTGCGTTTCTAATGCATGTTCTTGGTTCATTCTTTTCATGGGATGTACCGTTGCAGGTTCCCTTCTTTCCTCTGGTCGGACCTGTATTGGCACCTCTAGTTGCTTTGAAATTTTGCCTGATTGTGTGATGAATTCGATGGTCCCTTCATTACTGCTGCTAGCATTGGCATCCATCAGATTATAGTTGAGCGGGACCTGATGGGGATCATGGGTCGGTCCAAGGATTTGAAATGGGATGGGTGAAGGTTTGGGGATGACTGGGCTGGTAAGGTGGCGAAGTTGGGCCAAATGTAGTTGACTGGTGCTGTGGGTGACTATATTGGTGGTGATGGGGCAGAGCTAGGCCAATTGTAGTTGATTGGTGCCGGGGAAAAGGTAGGCACTAGGTAATTGGAGGGGGTTTGTGTTGTATATGGTTGGTGTAGTGATGGTGAAGCTAAATTGGTTTGAACATAATTGGCGAGGGGCGATGCTGGGAAGTATAACCTCAAATCTAAGGGTTCTGCTTGGGGCGCTGGGTTGGGGAAGTAATCGGCTAAGTTCAAGGGCCCAATTACTTCTATACTTTCATCCTCCTGATTTCCTTGCCTTGGCGCCATAAAGTTTTCTTTAGTACTGATGTATTCTGAGGGATCAAATTCCTCCCCATCTTCTCCTATCATGTTGATTGTGGGCCTTGGGCCCAGTCCTCCCTGTGGGTGTGGTGGTAATGACACTTGATGAATATTGGTGTGCTGTTTGCCTATGGAGGTGTTAGATGGATATTTTTTCGGCTTCTATTAGATCTTGTATCACATGTTTTAGAGGAAAGCATTGATTAGTTGGGTGTCCCGGTCCTTGGTGGAAACAACAGTGTGTGTTGGGATTGTAATTTCTTGGGAGGGGATTTGGTGGAGGGCGTGATTGGAATGGTGTGACGAGACTCTTCTCAACCAACAATGGTAAAAGGATATTCAGGGATTGTCCCAATGGTGTAAACACTCAGTTAAATCGGGCCTTTCTTTGCTCATCTGTGTCTCTGATCCATTGCCTATTTTTTATGTCGGTTCTACCGGTGCTGGGGCTTGTGGTGCTGTTTCAAAATGAAACGGTGTCATGCTTGTGCTGGGCTGTGTGATTATTATTGTTTGAATCTCTGCCCCTGTCCTTTTCTCATTTTTTTGCTCAGTGAACTTGCAGGCCTCGCTGGCCACTATTTTATTTAATCATCCCTCCCTTACCGCATCTTCACAGCAGTTAGCATTTCTTACAAGATCGGCAAAGCTGGCCTGCTATTGGTACACAAGGAAATCAGATATGACTGACAATGCAGTTTTGGAGATCATCTCAATCTGTTCCTCGTCCGGTATGCGATTCTTTACTTGGGCTACTAGGGCCCTCTATCTTCCAAGGTATTCATTAAATGTCACATCAAACTTTTATCTCAAACGGGCTAGATCTAACTTGCGCAACTCTATGTCGATGTTATAGACATTGCTCTTAAAACAGGTGGGTTAAGTCTCTTTATGTTTTCAATATAGATGGTTAAATAGATGTGAACCATCTCAAGGTTGGACCTGTAAGGCTTTTCTGGAACACTTTGATGAGGAGTTGTTCATCTTCGCCATACTGGCACATGTCCTCGCAATATAACTTGAGGTGTGAAATAGGGTTGCCAGTGCCATTATATTTGCCGAATGACGATACTTTGAGCTTAGATGCCAAAGGCACCTCAGCAAATAGACATAGATCTGAAAAATCTGTGGCATGGATCTCGGTCCCACCTAGCTTCATTAACTGCTTTTGGATTTTGTCTATTTATTCTTTCAAAAGTTTTGACTCCCTGAGTGGTAATGACGGGGCTGGTCCTCCACTGGGTTACCTCCATTCATTCTGGACAACCTGTTGGTTGGTGAGTGTGGGTGGTGGGGGGTTGAACCTAGAAAAATCCCCTATGTAGGCCTTACTGTTTCGGGCCTCATATTCTTCATATTGATGATCCACATCAACATAGGGTGGTGGAGGGGTGAGATTAATTGGGTTTTGAAGGGATTAAGCGGATGCTTGATGAGGCCATTGTAACTGGGGGAAGCTTTGATGAGTGGCTTGTGGGGAATAGGATGAATGAATTGTGCACTTTGGGCGGAAATCTCATGAGGCCATTGTGTTGGATGGATATTTTTAGGGTTTGGTTGGGAGGTGAGTTGATGGGTAAGTTGGAGATGGTTGATCATTTGGGGTGGATTCCCATATTGAGTGGGGTGTGATGGGTGTGGATGAATAGGGTTCATGCCGGTTTGTGGAATCGGGTGAATTGAGTTTGCCATTTGAGAGGGAATGGAGTGTGCTTGGGGGATGTGACTGTAGGTGGGAAATTGAGGGAATTGTTGGGGGTTTGAAAATGTGACCCTTGAACTTGGGCCGGTATGGGCTTGTGGTTGGGTGTTAGGCCTTTGAGGCCCACTTGGATGGCCCCATGATTGATGTTTGGTTGTGTGGATTTTGGGTGGTGTGGATTATGGGTGTTTGATCGGGGTTGACATTTTGGGTGAACGGGGTGTAAAGATTTTGGAGGGTTTGTTGTGGATTGCGTATTTAGGGTTGATGAGGAAGTCTTTGGGAGGCCTTCCAGGCAGTTTATGCCCTCACTATGTCACCCATCATGGCCATGGGATTGGTTAAGGGGGTGGATGTGGATGACCCTTCCGATGAGGGGAATGTGTGTGAAAAATTGGGCATGACTTGATTGGATGTGGGGGACACAATGGGCATGACATGGGTGGATGAGGGAAAATTAGGTATGGCTTGGGTGAATGAGGGAAAATTGGGGCATGTTGGGTGGAGGTGAGAAAATTGGGTGTATTTTGGGTTGATGTGGGGGAAAAATGAGGTGAATTTTGGGTGGATGTGTGAAAATGGGGTGTATTTGGATTGGATGTGGAGGGAAAATTGGGTAATGCTTGAGTGGATGTGTGAAAAAAAATGGGAGTGCTTTGAGTGGATGTTGATGGAAAAATTGGTAAAATTTGAGTGGATAGGGATGGGAAAATGGGTGCACTGAATGGTCCGCTGACATTGAATCGGGATTGGGTGGGGAGATTGGAGATGGGTATCTCCTCCATGTGGGAATGAGGTGAGGAATGTGGTGGGATGAGTCGGGATTGACAGTGGTGGGATCGACTAGCCAAGACATGATTTGTTGGCGGGTGGGGTAAGGGTTCCTTGGGTACAGACCAAAGACCTTTCTTCTTCTTCCCCTACGAGATGGTGGCAGGTTTGGAGATGCCGTGGTTGCGACACCACAAGCTCTCTTTTTGGATATATGACAATTTTTATTTTTATTTTTAATGATTTTGAATTTTTGAAAATGAACTTTTTTGAACTATTTCTCTTTGATTCTTATGATGCTCTTTGGGGCCTTGGAACTGCCTTTTCGAGTGGCGTTCACACCCCCAATGCCTCCCAAGACGGGATCCCGATACCCTTTTTAAGAGTCAAAGAATAAAAATCCCTTGATCTTTAAAGGCACGAAAATCAACGCGACAACTTGATCCCTCGGAAGAGCCAATAAGAGGGTGACCTCTCTTGACCGGTGAGGGTGTTTTGGGTGTCAATAGTGTGGAATTTATCGAAAATCTTAAAGCCACTAAGTGGGGGTTCGGGAACTGTGAAAAAAGGCCCCAAAATTCTGAAAAATCTATATATCAGGCTATGCATACATAATATGTACGCATTAGCAAATTTATGGATTTTTAAACTATGAGTACATAGTATGTATGCATGAACCAATTTTTGGTTTTTTAGCTATGCGTACATAGTATGTACAAATGAACAAATTTTTGGTTTTTTTGGCTATGCGTACATAGTATATACACCAATTTCCCAGGTTGCAGATCCGAGTTGGGCTTTGATTGGGTATTTTGGAAGCAATGCCTCCGGGACTATTCTTCTTTGTTTTTATCGGGTCCCTCCTTTCCGCACCTAAGGGATACAAGGTTGTTTCAATGCTATTAACGCACTCCCCAAGGTGTTAAGGCTTTGTAATGTTTGGTCACTTATACCTCCAGCGTAAGCGCCTTCTCAGATACTGAATGGGGTGGTTCCTTTCGAGATCATCACCATGGGCTGCTACTCTACTTGGAATCGAGATAGATGTATCGTAACCTATTTTTCTCACCCCTTTGTAAAGTCTACCCACGCAAAAATGAAATCAAGTTCCCTCTTGGTTCAATTTTAAATTCAAATTTTAGGGAGTTTGCTTAAGTCTAAAACGGGTTGTGAGAGTCCCGTGTCGCCTCTACGGGTCGGCGTCCACTATTGGAATATG
The DNA here is from genome assembly GCA_021018995.1 of Chloranthus sessilifolius. Taxonomy (NCBI): domain Eukaryota; kingdom Viridiplantae; phylum Streptophyta; class Magnoliopsida; order Chloranthales; family Chloranthaceae; genus Chloranthus; species Chloranthus sessilifolius. Next base: position 90,420,065 of record CM037585.1, on the reverse strand, counting down.
TCAAGGAGTAAAAAAAATGATGGGGCCAATCAAGCGACTAGGTGGGAAGCGTAAATTGCATTAAGTAAGCCCGCCAAATGGCTAAGGCAGTAAAGGACAAGAAATTGAAACTATGTTATCAAGTAACCTGTCAAACGGCTAAGGTGGTAAATGACACAAAATTGAAGCTGAGTTATCAAGTAACCCGCCAAATGGTTAAGGTGGTAAATGACGGAATCGTAGGGGTAAGTAAAAATGACAGAATTGTAGGGGTAAGTATGTAAAATGAGCAAAAAGTTAGCAAAAAAGAAAATACATCCAAAGAGAGGCCTACTTCAAGGAGAAGTTCTATAAACTATCCCTAGCGGAGTCGCCATCTGTGCAACCGTGGGCTCTCGCCAGTCCGTCGTGACGATGTACTAGTAAAAAGATGGAGTCGCAACCCGGAGCTTTTGGTGTCTTGGGATACCCAAAATCAATATTAAAAGCATCGAAGTGCAAAATATGACTCCAATTCACCGGTCAATGCCAAAGCCTCTTGGGTAGGGACTTCGATTATCAATCGGGAAGGTGTTAGGCACCCGATTGACCCCCTCGTAAGCGGTCTCTACTATGGCCAAATGTAAAAGTAAAAATAAAAAAATAAATGGCACTCCCTCTTGCTCGAAGGCACTTTGATCCTATTTGAATCCCCCGCAATCACCAAAATTTCATTGGCATAACGAATAAAGTTCTAAGATAGAGGGAGAGCAAAGAAGGTAGAGGAATGGAGGGGAGAACCGGAGCTCTCGAGCCCTTGTAGCACCGCTGTGGACCTTCACATGAGTGTACTTCCGATAGCAAACGGGTTGAGGAATGGGTCTTAGCTTTTAAGGCTTGGGAGCTAGAAGGTAGGAGAGATAGGCTAAGGCCTTGTTCTTGCTAAAGCTAGGGGATTGATGATGGAAGATGGGGTATGAATGGCAAACCTAGGTTCTGGAATTTGGAAAGGATAAATACTTGAAAAGGAGGAGGGAAATCTCTAAAGCTCTCTCTCTCTTTTGGAAATTTGTTCAAGCCCCTAATCAAGGGGGGAATGGCTCTCTATTTATAGAGTTGAGGGTAATTAGAGGGATACTTAAGGGCTAATGATTTTGGGAATTAGGTAATCTCTAATCCAAGGTTTTCTAGGTTTTTGAGAGCTTCGATGGATGGGAAATTGGGTTTAATGGTAGATGATAGGGTGGCGTTCTAAATGGTAAAAAGGTAGAACTTAAGGCTAGGAGTGGTGCAATAGTCCTAAAGAAACCTGCCCCAAACTTTGGGGTGGTAAAAAAGTCAAACCCCAAAAATGAATTTTGGCCATTTTTTATAACAAAACAAAATTTTAAGCTATGCGTACATACTATGTACGCATAGCTTAGGAATAGTAGTTTTCACAGAAACGATAAGTGCAGAGCCCTAACTGGGGCAATTCTGAAGTAAAAGCCAAAATTGGCTATGCATACATAGCATATACGCATAGCCAATTTCTGCCAGAAATTACCTATGTGTACATAGTATGTACGCATAGCCCAAACTCAATTAAAAATTGAAGGGCTGGTTTGTGGGCCCGGGTTGGGTTTAGTATATGGGTCCAGTTTGGATTTTAAAGGTTCTGGGGTGGGTCTCTGTGTATCTAGGGTGAACTCTAAGGGTTTGGGATGGGTTCTAAGGGCTCAGGTTGATTCCTAAGGGTTTGGGGAATGCTTTCAGAAGCTCGGGAGTACGCCGCTCTTGAAGTATGTGTCGGTCATGCCTTGGGCCAAATTTGGGTGTCTAGATGGAGTGAGTTAAGGAACAAGGGGACCCATGGTTTTAGAAATAAATTCGCTTATGGGTTTAGGTTCAAAGTTTAGTTTCGAAATTAGTAGGATGATTGGTTTTGGTATAGATGGTGTTATAATATGTTGATGTATTGGTTCAAGAATCACTTCTGGAACCGATAAATGAGTTTGTTTAGGGATTGATTGAAAAGTCAGTTTAGGTGTTCGCTGAGGGAATGCTGGAATTGGTTCATTGGCGGATGAGTTATTGAATTTGAAGGTAGGTTGGACTGGTTCGAGGACATGTTCATTGATCTTGGGGATTGGTTGGGTTGGTTTGGAATTGAATTCAATGATTTTGGTGATAGGTTGGGTTAGTTCAGGAATAAATTTGCTGATAGGTTGGGCATGGAGGGTGATTTTATGTTTAATGATATGGTGGACAAGGTTCGTTGGTTGTGAGCGGAAAGTGTGGATGTGATTTGGAGGATGTTTGATTTTGCTGATTAGGCTAGCTGGGTGAACTGGGGCAGGGGTATTGGTTCGTGTTTTGGTTTTGTTTTTGGTCATTCTAATTATATGGGCAAGAGTTTATCTGGTTCTGTCCTTGGTTTGTGTTGATTTGTTCAGGGTCTAGATTTTTCTCTAGAGTCTTCATTTTAGGGTTAGAGGAGGTTCCCATAGATGTTAGTATGGAGAAATTAAAATCTCCATCTTTTATGAGACGCTGTATGCATGATGCACATAAATAGAGGCTAGAGACGTTAGGGCAGCTGCTTAATATAAGAGCACTCCGAAGGGGCTCTCGGGTATTATTGATTACGACATCTATGGCATCTTTTTCTTTCATTTGATACCCTACTTGAGCGACAAGCCTTCTGCAACGACTAATGAACTTCACAAAGTCTTCCTTGTCTCCTTGTTTTGTAGTCATCAAGTCGCTAATATTGATCTCCTCATGAGCTAGGTGTTTGTATTGGTCTAGAAATCTACTGGCTAGGTCATCAAATGCCTTGATGTTGTTGAGAGGTAATGCCACAAACCAATCAAGGTCTTCTTCTTCTAAAGATCTTTGAAAGTAATGAATTAGAAGTCTGTGATTGTCGTGTATCGGTCAACAGTCGTTACAAAAGAGCGCCAAGTGATGATTCGGGCTTCCTATACCGTTATACCTATTGAATTTCAGAGGTTTAAAAGCGGCAGGTACGGTAAATTCGATGTCTCGACAAAACTTTTCGAGTCCGAAATATACACTGTGGATACAATGTATAATCGAGAGTCCGGAAAGGGGATGACTTTTTGAGCCGTTTTGGAGGTTATTTTGGTCTCATTGGGTATCCTGATCCAAAGTGGACCAATTATACATCGGGAGTTCAACGTATAATCAATTATATGATGGAATTCTAGCATATAAGTGGGAAACGGGTCGGGACTGAGTCAGGTCTAATTATACGCCGGAAGTCTAGCGTATCCCAAGAGAAGGGGATTTTGAATTTCTGGACGAGGTTGATTTTTCTAGAGATCAGGGCAGGGCCAGATGGTTGACTAGATACTTTGTAAACTTCGAGAGATCAAAGACGGGCTGTATAAAGACACGACTCAATTTGAACTCTCTATGTGACCGAGAAAATATTTAATGTAACATCTCAAATTTTTCCAAACATTAATACACCCAATTAAGTGTGTGTGTCTACAAGGTATACAATACACACCTTGGAAATATGAAACATTTTATTTTAAAGATATACATCTTGGTGTAAAAAGGCCCATATATATAATTGAATGAATAAATACACAAGCTACATGATAGCATGGCAGTTAGAGACTTGAGTTCTAAGCAAGAGGTCTAGGGATCAAGCCTGGCTGAGTGAATTTTTAGGCTCTATTTTGGACCTTGTGAGAAAGGCCGATACACCGATTCTCGGTGTGCCGACTTAACACCGAATCGACTCTAATACATTATAAGGAAAAAGTACCTTACGCAGAAAACCAAATTATAAACCTCGTGAATTCTGTTAAGACAAGTGCTGAGAGAGAACCTCCAACTCCTCATTTCTCCCATTTAGAAAAGCCCTAGCCATCAGATCACTTCTCAAATTCTTCTTCACTCAAGAAGATCTTTGGTCCTTTTTGTACATTGAGAAATCTCCGATCTTTGACACCATTAAGATCAAAGAGAGGAATCTCGAAACATCGGATGAACGGGGAGTTTTGGCGTCGATCTCCCTCGACACCTACCATTGTAGACTTGGCATTCCCGACTTAGGAAGGTAAAGATCATCGCATGTTAGTGCAGATTTCTTTTTCTGAAATTTCAGGCTTAGTTATGGTTATAGGGATTTGATTCTACAAAATTGGAGACTTGGAAATTTGGCAAAAAGGGGACCCAAATGCAAAATCGCACGATTTCGCTAGAGCGAGATTTCCATTTCGCTTGAGCCAGATCTCCTCAGAAGCAAAATCAAAAGTTCTAATGAAACTCGCTCGAGCGATTTTAGGTTGTCGCTTGAGCAAGGTGGTGAATAGATGACAAGTCGCTCGAGCGATTTGGGAAATCGATCGAGCGAATTAGAATGAATTTTGCACCCTTTTCGATAGAACTTGAGAAACTTCAAATTTGTTATAGTCTTGGTTAGTCACTGACCCACCAACATCCCTTTGGAAGGGGGAACCAACAGCAGACACGTTGGGCAGTTATTGGAGACAATGGTCAACACTATGGCTCAACAGACCATGTTGCATGCGACGAGACCACAACCTTCTGGATTTCAAGAATTCAGAAGGATGAATTCTCCTAGCTTCTATGGCCAAGCCAATCCGCTTGAAGTTAAAAAGTGGTTGAACCAAATAGAGAAGATTCTTCGTATGATTCTTTGCACTAAAGAATAGAAGGTCAACTCGGCTTCCTTTCAACTAGAAGGAGAAGTAGATCCATGGTGGAAGTCTGTTGAAAGAACCAGAATGCAAGAAATGGCAAATGCTCCATGGACCTAAGCTCGGTTCACTAAAGAGTTCAATGAGAAATACTTCCCGAAATCCGCCAGGAATCAATGGGAAGTTGAGTTTATCTCACTGGAACAAGGTCGGATATCTATCCGCGAGTATGATGTCGAATTCACCAGGCTCTCTAGATTTTCACCTCAACACGTCACCACAATACTCATGAAAGCTGAAAAGTTTAACGAGGCTTGAAGTCGAGCATCAAAGAAGGACTTTCCTTGTTGAAGCTAAGGACCTATGCAGAGGTCATGAACTTAGCTCTCATTGCTGAACAAGACACTGAGAAGATGTACCTAAGAGGTTAGTAGAAAGAGGATAGAGTAAGTCGAACTCAATCATATGCCTCTGAGCAGGCAAACAAACAACCGAGGTTCTTGCTGCCAGCACCTACGAGGCCCTTCTGCCCTTCGAACCCTACTGCGACTGGAGTGTTGATAGTGCAACAGACTTCACACACCTCTTCATCTGCACCGGTCGAGTCATGCTCACGATGTGGAAAACAACATAAGACAGAGGAATGTAGGTGGGGCCACATGTGCATGCTTCAGCTATGGCCAGAAAGGACATTTGATAAGGGATTGTCCCGAAGCCAAGAAAGGGAAGACGACATCGATAGCTACTTAGAGGCCCTCTCAACCTACAGTTCAGGGTCGTTCCTATGTTGTCTCGGCACACGATGCCCAAGCAACCAATGACGTTATCCAAGGTATGAATTTCTTATTGATTTTCAATTATTATAATATTTTCAGTTGACGAATATCTTTGGAAATTGTTTCAATTATGACATTTCATGAATGCCGCGACACCATCGTATGTACACTTAACTGAATCACATGCATGAAACTTAGGTACCTTGCACATGTACCAGAGTAGTGATATCTGTCAATACAAGGCATGCGTCTTGATAGACCCAGGATCTACGCATTCCTTTGTGACTTCTCAATTCGCGGCCGAATTGAGTATCACTCCAGAACCCTTAGGCTTCATCTTAGCGGTATCAGTCCCTACAGGGAACTCAGTAAGCACAGACATATAATATACCAATCGGTTATCATTCCGATTGAAGACCATAAGACGATGGTTGATCTAATTTTATTGGACATGCAAGGATTTGATGTAATCCTTAGTATAAATTGGCTATCCGCTTACCATGCAAGCGTAGATTGCCTTTGAAAAGTGGTCACATTTCACCCTCCAAAAGAAAGACACTTTTGATTTTATGGCATTAAGTCCAACATCGCACCATTCATTTTCGTCATTCGAGCTAAGCGTTTGATGAAGAATGGATGTCATGGATACCTCACGTTCTTACAGAATCAACGGGAAGAGAATATCAACATCACATACATTCTCGTTGTGGGTGAGTTTCCGGAAGTATTTCCCAAAGACTTGCCAGGATTACCACTAAATCGAAAAGTTAAGTTTTCAATTGATTTGGATCCAGGCATAGAACCGATATCAAAAGCGCCATATCGGATGGCACCAATAGAACTAAAAGAACTCAAGGAACAGTTATAAGAACTCCTAGATATGGGATTTATAAGACTGAGCGTTTCCCTATGGGGAGCCCTTGTTCTTTTTGTCAAGAAGAAAGGCGGCTCGATGAGACTATGCATCGACTACCAACAATTGAACAAGTTGATAATTAAGAACCGCTATCCACTTCCTCGTATTGATGACCTCTTCGATCAGCTCAAAAGCTCGAAGTTCTTCTAGAAGATTGGCTTGAGATTAGCCTACCATCAGTTGAAAGTCAAGGTTGAGGGCATTCCCAAAATTGAAATTGCTTTCCGCACAAGATATGACCATTGAGTTTCTGGTGATGCCTTTTGAGTTAACAAATGCACTGACATCATTCATGGACCTGATGAAAAGAGTATTCAGACTACATCTCGATAAATGTGTGGTTGTCTTCATACGTGTCGACTGTACGCAAAGTTAAGTACGAGTTCTGGATAGAATAAGTCAGCTTCTTGGGACATGTCTCTAAAGCAGGCATAAAAGTCAACCCAGCAAAAATCGAGGCGATTGTAAAATGGGAACAACCAAAGATGGTAATGAAAGTTCACAAATTTCTCGGTCTGGCCAATTACTACAAGAGATTTGTTGAAGGCTTCTCCAAAATTTCGGCACCGCTCACTCAGCTCACAAGGAAGAATGCAAAGTTTGAATGGAATAAATTGTGTGAAAGGAGCTTTCAGGAGCTCAAGGATAAGTTAACCTCCGTGCTAGTGATTGCTATACTGTCAGGTAGTGGAGGCTTTGTGGTATTCAGCGATGCATCATACAATGGATTGGGCTGTGTGCTTAACCAAAATGAAAGAGTCATGGCTTATGACTCTTGACAACTCAAGGATCATGAGAAGAATTATCTGACACATGATCTCGAACTTGCAGCGGTCATTTTTGCCCTAAAGATCTGGAGACACTACCTTTACAGGGAGACATTCAAAATACTCACTAATCATAAGAGCCTCAAATATCCTTTCACTTAGAAAGATTTGAACATGAGGCAGAGAAGATGGATGGAGTTCCTCAAGGATTATGATTATTCCATTTAGTACCACCCTAGAAAAGCCAATATAGTGGCAGATGCACTGCGTCGCAACTCCTCTGCTCAGTTGTCAAATCTTATTACGAGAATAAACAGATGGGAGTTACTCGAAGATATATCCTTATACGATATGAGGTTCGATGTTGAGGATTTAGGAGCCTTAATGGATAATGTTACCATCTGACCAACGATCTTCGATAACATTCACAAACTACAGATGACTGATGAGGACCTGATGGCCATTAGACAGGATGTGACTAGTGGGAATCGACCTGATTTCTCCATCAGGGAGGATGGGTCGTTACTCTTAAGAGGCCGACTGTGCGTACCGACCAATGCTGACCTTCAACATATGATTCTAGAAGAAGCCACAAGTCGAAGTATGCTATCCACCCTAGTTATACCAAAATTTATTAGGATCTGAAAAAGAACTTCTGGTGGAGAGGTTTGAAGGAGATAGTAGAGTACGTGTCAAAATGCCTGGTGTGCCAACAGGTGAAGGTGGACCATCATAATTCCTCGGGTTTATTGCAACCCTTACCGACACCTGAATGGAAATGGGAGGCCATATCCATGGATTTTATACTTGGATTATCGAGAACAGTGAAAGGACACAATGCCATTTGGGTATTCATTGATCGTTTAACCAAGTCTGCCCACTTCCTGTAGTACTGCATAAGGTATACTGTCAGTCAGCTTGCAGAATTACATCTAAAGGAAATTTTTAGACTACACAATATCCCTGTTAGCATCACCTCAGACAAAGAGCCATTGTATACGTTGAAGTTTTGGCAACGATTCCAAGAAGGAATGAGTTCGAGGTTAGACTTTAGTTCAACATTTCACCCTCAGACAGATGGGCAAACGGAAAGGGTGAATCAGATCATCGAAGATATGCTCTAGGCTTGTATATTAGACTTCCAAGGGTCATGGGACAAGCATCTACCCCTGATCGAGTTTGCCTATAACAATATCTATCAGGCAAGGATTTGGATGACCCCTTTCGAACCACTATATGTCAGAGATGCAAGTCTCCGCTCAATTGGGAAGAAGCCGAAGAGAAATTTTTATTGGGTCCAAAGATTATCAAGAGCACCGCTGAAGCAATTCAATTAATCCGTAAAAGATTAAGGGTCACACAGAGTCGAAAAAAGAGCTATGCCGACCTCAAAAGGATGAATATCGAGTTTCAGGTAAACTCGATATAATTACTTACCTTTAATTCTCCGTTATCTACATACAATACTGTCACCACACATTCTTTTTAGGATGGGGACATCGTCTTCGTCAAGATTTCTCCTACTAATAGCATGATGTGCGTCAGAAAACTTGGGAAACTAAGCCCACACTATATTGGACCTTTCGAGATATTGGGCCGAGTCGGTAAAGTTGCATATTGGATTGCCTTACCGCCGTAACTTTCGAATATGCACAACGTGTTTCACGTATCTATATTGAGGAAATATGTAAAGGACCCGACCCATATCTTGGACTATCAACCCATCAAGATTCACGAAGATCTGACCATCACATAAGAACCAGTACAAATCCTAGATAAGAAAGAACAAGTTCTGCATGCCAAGCAGATTCCATTGGTACTCGTAAGGTGGCAAAACTACTCATCAAATTTAGAATTACATGCGTTAGAATTGGAAGAAAGCATCGAAATAAAACGTCTCATTCTTTTCCATAAACTAGAATAGTAGCTATGTAGTAATGAGATAGGACTCAAAATCTAAAATTTCAAATGTTTGCAACCACAACCCCGTTGGAACTCTAGCTCCAATTCCAGCGAATTTTGAGAAAAATTCGAAAAGTTTCGGGAAAATTTCGGGGAGTACAAAAAATAATAAATATAAATTATATTTAAACTTCATGAAAATTTTATTTATTATTTAAAAAATGACAAAAATTAGAAAAGATTTATTAATTTCGGTTAAATTTCATTAATTTCGCCGAAATTAATGAAATTTCAGTGATTTCGGAGAAATCATCGAAATTTCTCCGAAAGTTTCGCCCGACCCCTATTTCAGTAAAATTTGAAGAAAATTTGAAAAATTTCGGAGAAATTTGTTACTATGGCTACATCCTTTGTTGAAACTATTTGCAAATCTCTACAACACATCATTCCAGCTCAGCTCAGCCATTGAATGCATCGAACAATGTTCATTGAATGCGAGTCGGCTCACATGCGCCGCAATCGTAGCCGACTTTGAGTTCAGGCAAGTATGCTAATCCTTGTAAAATATAGAACGTGGCTATGGTAGGTTAGGCTTTAATGAATCAACTATAGATTTTATGCATGCATGATTGTTCAGATTTCAAAACCATTTTGACTCCTGTTAAATCCATAGTAACAAAATTCGTTTTCGGCAACATTTCGGTAGGGGGTCATTTCGATTCATTTCGGATAAATTTTGAGAAAAATTCGAAAAGTTTCGGGGAGTACAAAAAATAATAAATATAAATTATATTTAAACTTCATAAAAATTTTATTTATTATTTAAAAAATGACAAAAATTAGAATAGATTTATTAATTTCGGTTAAATTTCATTAAGTTCACCAAAATTAATGAAATTTCAGTGATTTCGGAGAAATGATCAAAATTTCACCGAAAGTTTCGCCCGACCCCTATTTCGGTAAATTTCGAAGAAAATTTGAAAATTTTCAGAGATATTTGTTACTATGGTTAAATCTAGACTCGTCTTGTTGAATATGGTTACTATAATAAAGGAATTAATTGCTCTAGTGTTTTATTTGAGGATTTTGTCCACGAGATAACATTGTTAATCTTAGGCTTGCATGTATATAAGACTTCAATCATATGAATTAGTGTAATTAGTTTTGGGCAAGCATCTAAACCTCATCGAATCTAGGGAATGTGCGCCTTATTGATTTCTGTTGGTGATCTTTTCATGCAAGTTTCTGCTATGATCTAGGACTATGCAACCAAGTTTTTCGCATATTTCGGGTGATTTGTGAGTTTAATCACTATAATATCATCATCAAATGGAAATCGAAGTTCTATTTTTAATTAGGTGTCTTTGTCGATCAGATCTGAAGCATGTGACTAAACCACACCGCCTTTGGGAAATTGACACGGCAGCGGGACGTATAGGATTCATGGGGTTTCCTTCTATAATCAAAATGATGTTGGGGTATAATAAGAACGATTAAATACATGAATTTTTTATTGCAAAATCTTTGTTTGTGTATTTACAATAAACTTCTTTTTGTTTTCCAACCCGAACTTGATCTACTTCTGTATATATATATATGTGTGTGTGTGTGTGTGGCTATGGAAATTCTAAGTGCAGGTAAGGATGGAAAAAGGAGGCATGAAAAACCATAGAATAGCCAATGGATAGTTTCAGCCTAAAAGATTGCCGAACAAATTCGCTCGAGCGAATTACAAAATCGCTTAAGCGATTCCTTCAGAAACCTTGAGTTAAAAGTTTTGTTACAATTCGCTCGAGTGACTTTCAGTGTTCGCTCCAGCGACTTTCAGTGTTCGCTCGAGCAATTCATACATCGGCCCTTTGTATTTCCAGGCTCGCTCGAGTGATAACCAACGACCTCTTGAGCGACCTCAACGATATATATGGGATGAACGCCCATTTCTCTTCATTCCTTCACGAAATCGTTTGGAAGAAGACGTTTTAGCTCCTTTCCTCCCTCGCGAGAACTCGTTCATCTTCTCCATGTTCAAGATACGTGATTCTCCTTGGCGCCAAAGGTAACACATATCCTTCTTGTTTAGATTATTTGAATCTCTTCTATGGTGCCTACGAAGAAAACTTCTTCTAAAACCCCAACTTCGAAACCCGCGTCTTTGAAGCGACCCAAAATCGATCGTCCACCAAGGAAGGACCAGCCCACTCCTTGGTGGGATGCGAAAGCTTTTGAAACGGAATGGTCTTTCGATCAAGACTTTTTCCAGAATCAACAAACGACCCAATGGTCGTTCAAGTACCTCACCAGAGCCAACTTGAAAATGTTGCTCGCACCTTTCTACGAATACTACTACCCACGATTGGTAAAACTATTTTATCAGAATCTTAATCTTAATAAGAACGACGGTAAGCTGTATACGAAGATAGATGGCAAAGTGTTTCATTCGATGTGAGTCACATCTCTATCGTGATGGGTAGCTCCACAATATTTCTACAGAATAGGGGTCTACTATCACTGAATCTCGAATCGGTACCGTTTCACATCATTGTGAGAATGATACATGGAGAGCATGGCTTCGGAAAATTTGTGAGGAGGTCGCAACTACTGGCCAACTTATGGCTACTTGACATCGTATTCAGGAAGAATCTATATCCCTTGAGACACAAACAAGAAAGGGTAGGGGTACTCTTGCAAGCGTTATACTCAGTTTTTGAAGACCGTTGTTTCAATGCTCCGAAAGTTGTTTGGGATGGGCTAATTTACACTCGCGATCAAATCCCTTGAAGTATCAACTAATAGAGGAGTGATATTAGACAATCGAAGAAGAAACCACTAAGCTCAATGCCATAAGCCCGCCTGATATCCCGACTCATCGATGAATATGAAGATGAGGAGGATGACTATGAAGTACCGCCTAATGAGGAACGACGGACTGATAACGTTAAAAGGTATGGAATAGACGATTGGAGTCTAAATTATAAAAAATTAATCAAAAGTGTGCAAGATCGACGCTATCAGGGTATCGCAGAGCGTGCCCAAAATGAACCGGCACAAACCTGAGCCTGCTGCCCCACCCCAGATCCTTCCACACAAACAGTTCCCATCTCAGCCGCCACCTGCCTCACACGACAACGTAGTCACCCAGGCGGAGTTCAGTCGTAGAATGGATGCTTATGAGTGGAGGATGGACTTCCAAGAGGGGATGCTCATAGAGATGATGCGGAACATGTTCCTTGCCGACTCCGCACTATGCATCTCGAGGGCTTGAGCTTATACTGCCGGTGCATTTAGTTCACAGGCCGGTGGAGGTGGCGAAGAAGAAGTCGAACGGACAAGGGAGGAGGCAGATTAGTGAAAGATCTCGTCTGGTGATCTTTTGGTTTGGTCTTGAAAACTTTAAGTATCTTTTTGGTTTGTTTATGAAAACTCTAGGTACTTTTGGTTTGGTCATGGTAAACTCTATTACTTTTGATATCCATGGTGTTGATGGTTGTTAGAGATTCTGGAACATTTAACTAATTAGTTGTGGATGTGTTAAACTAATTAGTTGTTGATGTGTTTTGTTGGTTGTTAAACTTTTAGGGATACCTTGAGCAACGGTCAAATTTTGTTAATTAATGTTTTAAATTTTGTTTGTGGTGATGGTGTACCTTGGATAAACAGTTAACTTTTGTTCGTTGATGGGTTAAATTTTGTTTATGATGATGATGTACTTTGGATGAACGATTAACTATTGCTAGTTGATGGGTTAAAGTTTGTTTGTGATGATGGTATACTTTCACTAATGGTTGGTTTTTGCTACTTGATGGTTGTAATTTTCTTTGTGGTGATAGTATACTTTGGGTAAATGTTGGTATCAACCTTCTCTTCGGTTAGGGTACCTCAAACCCTAACAATACTATCAAATTTTTGAGGACGAAAATTCCTTTAGGGGGGGGGGGGGGAATGCAACATCTTGATTTTTTCTGCATATTAATACACCCAATTAGGTGTTTGTGTCTACGAGGTACACAATACATGCCTTGGAATTCTGAAACATTTTATTTTAAAGATATAGATCTTGGTGTAAAAATACTCATATATATAATTGTATGAATAAATACACAAGCTACGTGATAGCATGGCGGTTAGAGACTTGAGTTTTAAGCAAGAGGTCTAGGGATCAAGCCTGGTTGAGTGAATTTTTAGGCTCAATTTTGAACCTTGTGATAAAGGCCTATACACCGATTCTCGGTGTGCTGGCTTAACACCGAATTAGCTCCAAGACGTTATAAGGAAAAAGCACCTTATGCAGAAAACCAAATTATAAACCTCATGAATTTTGTTAAGAAAAGAACTAAGAGCAAACACATTTCTCCTCATTTCTCCCTTTTAGAAAAGCCCTAGTCATCAAATCACTTCTCAAATTCTTCTTCTTCACTCAAGAAGATCTTTGGTCTGTTTTGTACCTCGAGAAATCTCTGATCTTTGACACCATTAAGATCGAAGACATCGAAACATCGGACAAATGAGGAGTTTTGGCACCGATCTCCCTCGACACCTACCATCGTAGACTCGGCATTCCTGACTTAGGAAGGTAAAGATCATTGCATGTTAGTGCGGATTTCATTTTTTGAAATTTCAGGCTTAGTTATGGTTATAGGGATTTGATTCTACAAAATTGGAGACTTGAAGTTCTGGCAAAACGGGGACCCAAATACAAAATCGCACGATTTTGCTTGAGTGAGATCCCCTCTGAAGCAAGGTAAAAAGTTCTGATGAAACTCGCTCGAGCGATTTTGGGTTATCGCTCAAGCAAGGTAGTGAATACATGACAAGCCGAGAGCGATTTGGGAAATCCCTCGAGCGTATTAGAACGAATTTGGCACCCTTTTCGGTAGAACTTGAGAAACATAGAATATGTTATAATCTTGGTTAGTCACTGGCCCACCACTTGTGAATGTGACATAGAATGAGAACCAGAGGCAGTCAATAAAGACCATTTCATCACCTGCTCACGACACTAGAACTGAGGTAGGGGAAATTCAATGCACAATTACATTTTTGACTTTGATTTAGATCTTTAGGATATAACTGAATGGCATTTTGATAATTAGAATTTGAATTAGAACTTGTTAAATCTGGCTGCATTTGAACATTTGAAATCCTTGTAATATGAAATTGCATTTGAGTCTTTTACAATATCGAATCTTTGAATTAAGTACTGATGTGAATATTTTAATCCTTCGAACTTTGAATTTAGAACATAATGAAAATTATCTATGAATGAATAAAACTTTACTATGTGTTAGAACTTGCATTTGATTTGAGGTTCATGTGAACGAATCCTGTGCTTTGACACTTTTGGACCCTTGTGACAGTGTTTGGACCGTTTCGACGGTATTTGAACTGCACAAGTATCCCGCACAACGCAGGGGCTTGGACACTTAGAAAATTATTCATTGAACGACGATGGTTATGAGGGGATTCCCTTCGGTTATCGACTCTAAATGCTTCATTCGCATTGGAGATTTGTAAGTTATGGATTTAAGTCATACATGGATTAAGAAGTGCATATAAAATGTGAAAATGAATAAGTAAATAGAAATCATGTGAAACATAAGAAATGACACTATCCAATATCAATTGAAACTCAATTTCAAATTACATGATTTTGAACCTAAGATTCTTCGAATGCTGTTTTGACACAAAGTCGCCTTATAATTGATCATTGAATTCATTGCTTTCTAATTGTTTTGACATTAAAGTGCCTTATAATTGATCATTGAATTCTATGCATTATTTGGATGAAATGTAGTTGGTATTGAACTTCTCTCTACTGAGCTTAGACTGTTAGCTCACCCCGATACTATGTGTCACAGGTGCTCATATTGGTCAGGACCCTGAACCTGAAGGCGATCCTGATTACGCACTGAAAGAAGAAGATCTTCCGCCCGAAGAGTATTATCCGTGGACGAGTTTGACTTTGGACTTGGTACATTTAAGTGACTGTTGTAGGATAATTGAATCGGTATTTTCTACTTATACTTGTACACCACTGTTTGCGTGACATACGACCGTCACTTGTGGTTTATCTTGGTTTTGATTTTTTGTTCGACATGAAAATGGAATCTTATTTACTGCCATATATTATATCTGCTTTGTTTTCTGCACACGTGTGGATGTACCGGGTATCTAACAACTCAGTGTTCCCAGAATTTCGTTCGGGAAAGTGTGGTCCTTAGATTTAATGTCTCTTTTCAAAAGCCAATTATATCAATTAAATAACAAATTATGACAAGATTCAACCTATTTTCCAAAAAATCAATTATCTTTCTGTAAAATAAGTTCATATTAACCAGTCAGATTTTTCTTGAGTATGAAAGAGTTTCTTTCTGTTTGAATAGACTAAGTCAGGCTCTTCAAGGACTAATTGATAAAATAAGTTGATTATTCCACAAAATTTCAAAGGGAGTCCAAATTCACCAAACTAGGCATCTATAAAACAATAAGAGTCATATAATATTTATATAAGCAGTTCATACCAGTAACCTTAAGGACAAACTTAACGATGAAATCCAAGTTTTCAAAGTCCTATGTGGTACACCTAGGTCTTTGAAAATCCAAGAGAGTTTCAATTTCAATTTCAAAGATTCAGAATAATTTAATTTCAAAGTGTCAGAGTCATTCAATTTCATAGGTTCAGAATCATTCAATTTCAAAGATTTGGAGCAATTCAATTTCATGTGTTCAATCATTCAATTTTGAAGATACAAAGTCAAAATACAAGCCATCCATTTTCACAAAATAGGATCCTTGAGTGTACCCCTAAAGGATTCAATATAGTGATGCATTCTTTTAGTTTCCGGTATGATACCAACACCAACTATGGTTCAAATTCAAAAGCCAATGTTGCGCAGACAAAGGCCGGGCACTCTTCACCCATTCTGTCACCCAATTCAAAGATCGTATTGACCCTTTTAGTCATTCTTAGATTCAAACCTCTACTGTCATTTCAAACTCTTTTGAATATGAGCTGCTCATTGCAAGCTCTCTAGAATATGAGCTACTCATTACGAGCCTGTCCATAAGGACAATGAGTAGTGTAAGAGGTATAGTTCCATTTCAATTAGTATCTCTCTTCACTTTCATTATCTCAAGTTGCTAGGGATACTAAGTGTAGGGTTCACGATTCATACTAGTTTCACTACTTTTTAGTTCAATTATCATAACTATGGTAGTTTATGATTTAATTTGTAAAAGAGGCTCCTGTCTATTTTTTCATCATTATAGGTGACTAGATCAATTCAAATTCAAATCATGTTTCAATACCAGGTCACTTTCTTCGATTAAGCCTAAGATGGATCCTGGGTTAAAAAATCAATGTTCAAAGTCCAAATCAATATCAAATTCATAATTAAGTTCAAAAAGGAGATTCAAACCCGTAATTCATTTCCATTTGATAGTTTTCAAGCCAATCAATCAGTTATTCATTTCATTCAATAGTCCTAGCCTAAAAGATGTAAAGACAACATAATTGTCAATGTTTTTATAATTGAACTTCACAGTTAAGTTGAATTAGCTTATTCATGGCTAATGTTCTTTTGTAGGTACAATAAATTCTCATTTAAGTCTTAGTTCATCCTCTTTGGGATTAAGGATTTTCACTTTTTTAACTCTTAGTGGGACTTAGGTGCCACAAGGAATTTCTCTGACAATGGGTCATACTGATGACACATCGTCTCTAAATTTTTCAGTCGATGACATACACCTTTTACAATTTTGTTAGGGAAAATTTACAATTCATTTACTCATTTTTATGGTAGTTAATGATTAGGACACTACAGTACAACCGTGGACTTGATCAATCCATCACGATGACGGGCTCAAAAATGGAGTCACCACCTGGAGCTTTTGGTGCCCCCGGATACTCAAAATCAATATCAAAGGCACCGAAGTGCTAGATTTGACTTAGAATTACCGGTCTACGCCAAAGCCTCTCGGCAATGACTTCGGTTATCAATCGGGAAGGTGTTAGGTACCCGATTGACTCGCTCGTAAGCGCTCTCTCATATGGCCAAGTGTTTAAAAAAAAGTGTAAAAATATGCGACAATTCCTCTTGCCTGAAGGCACTTCGATCCTATTTGAGCCTCATGCAATCATTGAAATTTCAGCGGCGTAATGGCTCAAATTTTAGGATAGAGGAAAAACAAAAGAAGGTAGAGGAATAGAGGGGAGAGCCGGAGCTCTCCGGCCCTTGTAGCACCGCCGCCGGATCTTTGCGTGGGTGCCGATTCCGATGAACTTTTCATAGCACAAAGGGTTAGAGATGGTTATATTTGCTAAGGCTTGGAAGAGGGATGATAAGAGAGGTGAGCTAGGGCCTCTCTCTTGCTAAAGCTTGGAAGGATTGATAGTGGAAGGTGTAAACGGTGTAAGGAATGGGCCAAGGTTAGGAAGGCTTGAGGCTTGAGATGGGGAGCTATTTCTCTATAGTTCTTGGTTTAGGATTTTCAAAGAAGTCTTTAAAGAAGGGTGGTGGGTGGGGGGGGGGGGTGGCTCTCTATTTATAAGTTTTTGAGGGATCAATGAGTGGTTTAAACTATTAATTGATTTAGAAATTAGGTAATACTAAATCTAAGGTTTTTGAGGATTTTGAGAGCTTTGAGAGGTGTGAATTGGATTCAATGGTAGATGATAGGGTGATGGGTTGGATGGCAAAAGGGTGAAACTGAAAATTGGGAGGGGTATAATAGTCCTAAAGAAACACTTCCTAATGGCTGGGATGGTCCACAAGTCAAACCCCAATTTTAAAATCAACCATTTTTCACGAAAAACAAAATTTTAAGCTATGCGTACATAGTATGTACGCATAGATTAGGAACAATGTTTTTCACAAAAAATGAGAAGTTCAGAACTCGCTTTGGGCTCAATTCTGGGATGACCAAAATTGGTTATGCGTACATAGTATGTACGCATAGCCAATTTCTGCTAGAAAATGCCTCTACGTACATAGTATGTATGCATAGCCCAAACTTTGGCTATGCGTACATAATATGTCGCATAGCCAAATTTTGGTAGAAATTGCCTATGCGTACATAGTATGTACGCTTAGCCCAAACTTTTGATAAAAATAAAAGGGCTGAGCTGTGGGCCCGAGTTGGGTCTAGTATGGGTCTAGTGGGTTCAGGGAAGGTTTCCATGGGTTCGGGATGGTTTTTAAGATTCTAGGAAGGGCTTCTAAGGGTTCGAGTTGATACCTAAGGGTTTGGTAGATGCTTTTGTAAGCTCGAGAGTATGCATTTCTCGAAGTACGGGTTGATCGCGCCTTAGGCCAAAGTTGGGTGTCTACAGATGCCCTTCTTTCATATCGGATCACTAATGATCGTATGCCAAAGAAAGAGACATCTGAAGAGGCCTAAGGCACCACTATCGGGTCCACTGTATTCAAAGTGAACTTCAAA
Source organism: Chloranthus sessilifolius (assembly GCA_021018995.1). Lineage (NCBI taxonomy): Eukaryota > Viridiplantae > Streptophyta > Magnoliopsida > Chloranthales > Chloranthaceae > Chloranthus > Chloranthus sessilifolius. The sequence goes on along the minus strand of CM037585.1, from coordinate 90,401,629 downwards.
CATCAAAAAGAAAAAAATATGGTGAGTGACGTAAGCCCATTACTTTAGAAAAACGTCAATCACTCGAAATTATCGGTCCCCAAGCAGTTAGCAATATTACTGGTCATAACCGAGTGTTGGTGCGATTGATGATGTATGATGCTCGAGTTTCATTTTAAATGAAATAGCCTCGCGAGCAAGAGGTTGATCGACCCATACTTAATGATTAGAGTAAAACAATGATGCGAAGATCCAACGGCTTGTGCCCAATCTTATGAGGCATTGATTGCCCCGCTTTGATCGGTCATTGGTGCCCCTACGCAAGGTAGGGTGCGAGATTTTAAGCGAACTCAACGACCTCGAAGTTATTTAGCACAACTATTCAAGCGGAGTGAATATTGATGTCACACCGCTTTTTCGAAGTGTGTGCCACTTAAAAGGCCACATTTTTTTGTTATTTTATGTTATATATACATATATTTCTTTTCATATATTTTTTGTTCGAGGTTTTTGAGCGTGTTCATCAACCTGAATTTCAATTTAGCACAACTACCTGAGCGGAGCGAATGGGGGTCAAACCACTTTTTAGGAGTGTGTGCCATCATAATATATCATTCTATTTTTTAAATTTTTTTCTTTCTCTCTTTTTTCTTTTTTCTTATTTTTACATTTTTTGTAGGAATGCTCAGAAAGAGCAAGAACGAACTTCAACTTTGGATCGCCTGTACCTTCGTCTGGAAGGAGCTTTGAACTAGCTCCTCGGTTCACTGACGCTTCTCAAATGAGGGCCTTCTCGATTGATGGATGAGTAATTACAATGCTCATGGAAACACGCTTCTCTGCAGGATCCGTGCCTTGTTGACCTGACCTGTACATACTTCGAAAATAGATCAAACACAAAAGAAGAGGGGTAAAAACCCCTAATAGATTATATTTTTGTTTTTTGAGTTATATGCTTTTTTTGTTGTTTTTTTATTTTTTTCAAAAATGTAAAGGCTAAAAGCAGAGCGCCACACAGATTATATTTTTTTGTGATGTGGTACAAGTATAAAAATGAAATGAAATGGGAACTCTTTTTTTTTGGTACACACATTTTTCTTTTCTATATTATTATTGTTATTACTATTATTTTTTTATGCCTTAAACGTGAGGGGAGGTAACGGGTCACATTTTGAGAATGGTTGAACCTGTTCATGCGGTTGGGCCTGAGTGAGTTCCTGAATTTTACCAAGGTTGGAATGTCTATCCCTTGGGATTGAGTTAGCCTTTTATCCTTACCTCTGGTCATGCGTTTGACGGTATAGTATGAAGATATACCTGATTAGGACCCGATTTGAGCTAACATGAGCGACCCAATTGAAAACCAGATAGCCCAGAAATGTAACTGATGGTATTTCTCTTTTCTTTTTCTTTTTCTTTTCTTTAACAACCTTTTTACTCACAACGCCCAAGAGAGGTTTTCGTCATGCCTGCTATCACCCTCTTTTTTATCCCAGCGTTCTTTTGGGTTTTCACTGCGTCCATGGGTATCTTTCTTTTTTACCCCAGGCGCCTTTTCAAGTTTTCACCTGGTCTGCGCAAACTCGCTCTTTTTACTCGTGGCGCCCTTGCTGGTTTTCACCACCTCCATTTTGCTTTGAGCTTGTAAAATTTTTCTTTATATATATACATATTTTTTAATAAATTTTTTTTTCAAAGACCACGATATGGACGCTGATTTTGTCATAGCCGGCTAGATGAAATTCTTTGTTTCTCTTAGCTTTGTTCGTGCTAACTCAACGGATATCATGAGTACTCGTAGACCTTATAGAGGGCTTTCTATGTGTCATGACCATGAGTTAGAAGGGATAGGCTGGGAATTTTTAAGGTATTCTTAGGTTTTAAAGGTTTTTATTGATTGGGTTCCCGCTGTCGTAATACACTTCTTCCTTGGGGGATTTTTACTATACATGCCCCATGATTTTTCTACCTCTTTTCTTTTCTATTTTTTTTTTCTTTTTGCTTTTTTTTCAGACATCCAATTTTTGGGATTTTACTTTTCTAATTTTTAGATTTTGATGGTAACTCTTTTTCTCTTTTTTTTTTTTGTTTGGAATTTACATTTTCTTCTTTTTTGTGAGGGGTTATGAAAGAAAGGCTATTGGCTCAAATTGGGCAGTAAAGGGTATGAGCATTTGGGGACACTTTTTTGGCTACCTGACTTTGAAATGATGACCTTTTTTAAGGGGTCCTTAAGCAGTCAACGTATCTATTTTTATCAGTACCTACCTTGTTGTGGGAGACTAGAAGTAGAATCATCGCACATATCTAGCATTGATTGACTCAGGAAAGTGATCTCTGTCCATTGTGGCGACACAAAGAGCATATCCAGAGAGTACTTCTTTGATGACGTAGGGCCCCTCCCAGTTGCGCTTGAATTTCCCTCAAGGATCCACGTGGAGAGAATGGAAGATCTTCTTGAGTACCGTGTCACCCACTTTTAATGCTCGTACGCATACACGCTTGTTGTAGGCATGTGCGATCCTCCTCTGATAAACCTGGGTTTGAAACAAAGCTTGGAGCCTCTTCTCATCGATTAGGTTCAACTGTTCCAAGCGAGATCTCTCCCTCTCGGCCTCTGGTAGATCAGTCTCCATGAGGATACGAAGTGAGGGTACTTCGACCTCAGCTGGAAGCACAACCCCAGTTTCATACACAAGGGAGAATGGTGTTGCCCTTGTAGCGATACAAATTGACGTTCGATAGGCCCATAGTACGAAAGGTAGCATCTCGCTCCAGTCTCGGTATGTGACAGCCATCTTCTCGAGGATGCGAACGACTGTCTTGTTAGTAGCTTCTACGGTTCCATTGGTTTGCGGCTGATATGGTGATGAGCGGTGATGTTTGATTTTGTATCACTCGCATAAGGCCTTGATGCACTTGTTTGCAAAGTTGGTACCGTTGTCTATGATGATATCCTTAGGCATGTCGAACCAATAAATAATATTGCTCTTGATGAGCTTCTCAACATGATTGGCCGTGATGTTTGTGTAAGATGCCGCCTCTACCCATTTGGATGTTGCCTCTACCCATTTTGTGAAGTACTCGATAACGACAAGGATGAGCTGATGCCCGTTGGATGCTTTTGGGTTGACCTTTCTGACGACATCGTGACCCCATGTGGCAAATGACCACAGAGTGGCCATGCGATGTAGATCTATGGTAGGAGAGTGTATTAGACTAGAGTGTTCTTGGCATTAATAGCACTTTTGGACGTACTTACAACAGTAAGTTTTCATGGTGGTCCAAAAATACCCTTGTCATAGGATCTTTTTATCGAGCATATGACTGTTGACTTGGGCCTCGCATATTCCTTCATGGATTTCTTTCATGACGTTGGCTGCCTTGCTCTCTGTAAGGCATTTGAGCAGGACATTGTTATGCAATCGCTTGTAGAGACATTCATCGCAGATGACGTAGTTCGAAGCTAGGCGTTGGATGGTCCACTTGTCCATTTTGGATGTGCCCTCAGGGGATGCTCGAGTTTCAAGGAAATTTTTGATATCTGAGAACCATGGAGTCTCATCATCGATCTTTGTGGATCCTTCGATCTGAAGGCAGGCTCATTTCTTTGTCCGATCATGATGGGCTTCATCTCGACGCCATATGGAATTTCAACGATTGATGCCAATGTTGCTAATGCATCGGCAAAGCGATTTCTTGCTCATGAGACATAGGAGAACATAATATCATTGAAGCACACTATTAGATCTTCCATGTGCTTATGGTACAAGATCAACTTCTTGTCTTTCGTCTTCCAATCTCCGTTGGTTTGCCATATAATCAGCTGTGAGATGCCAAATATGCTGAGGTGAGTTACGTCCAGGTCGAGAGCTGCATGTTAGCCGGCTACGCAGGACTCATATTTGGCCATGTTATTGGTGCAGGGAAAGTTGAACTTGATGGAGAGTGATACGTGTGACCCTTTCGACAAAATTAGAACAACGCCGACTCCTTGACCTTCAACATTCGATGCCCCATCAAAGTGTATTACCCAAGACTCTTCTATCTCTTCTATGTCATCCTCTGTCATGAACAAAATGTCTTCATCAGGGAATTCAATTCTCAGAGGCTCGTAACCAGGTAAGAGATTCTCAGCTAGATGATCAGTAAGTGCTTGCCCCTTGATTGACTTTTGGGTGACATATGTGATTACAGACTCAAATAAGAGCAGCTGCCAGCGTGCAGTCCGCCTAGTAAGAGCCGACTTTTCAAATAAGTACTTCAAGAGATCCATTCATGCTAGAATGAGTACTGCCTGAGCGAGTAAGTAGTGTTGAAGTCTCTGTGTAACCCATACGAGAGCCAGGCATGCTTTCTCCATATGATAATAGCATGTCTCGTAATCGGTGAACTTCTTTCTCATATAGTAAATGGCCTGCTCTTTTCTTTTGATTTTATCGTGTTGCCCTAAGACACATCTGATCGAGAATTTTGTTGTTGAGAGATACATTAAGAGTGGTCTTTCAGGTACTAGTGGCACAAAAACTGGAGGATTGAGAAGATAGCCTTTGATTTTATCGAACGTTGCTTGACAATCATTATTCCATTTGGCGGGCGAATCATTCCTTAGTAGCTTAAAAATTGGCGTGCAGATAGGAGTGAGCTGTGTAATGAACCGATTGATGTACTTTATTCTACCCAGGAAGCCTCTGAGTTCTTTCTCGATAGATGGCAGTGGCATTTCTACGATGCCTTCACTTTGATAGGGTTGACTTCAATGCTTCTTCTACTGACGATGAAACCCAACAACTTTCTTGACATAACGCCAAATACTCAGTTATGAGGATTCAGACATAGCCTATATATTTTGAATCTTTCAAACAGCTTTTGGAGGTTCACCAGATGATCACCTCTCTCCTGTGATTTGGTGATCATGACATTAACGTACACCTTAATTTTTTGGTGCATCATGTCATGGAACAGTGTTGTCATCGCCCTTTGATATGTTTCCCCAACATTTTTCAATCCGAACGGCATGACTCGGTAGCAGAAAGTTTCCCATGGAGTGATGAACAATGTCTTTTCTTGGTCTGCCTCTGCCATTTTGATCTGATTATAGCTGCAAAATTTGTCCATGAGTGAGAGCATCCCGTGCCTGACAGTATTTTTGACCAAGATGTCGATGTGTGGCAACGGGAAGTCATCCTTCTATGCACATGCGAACCTTTCCATCATTCTTTGGCACTGGTACAATGTTGGCCAACCATTGCTGGTATTTGGAGACCATGAGGAAACCCACATTGTATTGCTTTTTGACCTTGTCTTTCACTTTTAACATCCATTCTGGCAGGAGAGGCCTCAACTTTTATTTGACATGCTTGACATCTGGATATAGCGATATCTCATGCTCGACCAAATCGGTATCTAAATCGGGCATATCCTCGTATGACGATGCAAAGACGTCTTGATATGACATAAGGAAATCAATCATGCCTTTTCTTTCCTCAGGAGACAGCGTCGTTCCGATTTTGGTGATTTTGGGACCCTCTTTTGTGCCCAAATTGACGTCCTCGGTCTCTTCAATGATTGGGGTAGGGCCATTCTCAAAGTCAGTGTATTGTTCAAGGAGCTCATTGGGAAGCTCCTCATCTAGATCCGTGACTCCCACCTCTCCTTATATTTCTACAGGAAAGATGTTGATTTCACAATGGATGGGTTATTTTTTTAAGGCTTTACTTTTCCTTTTCTCGGGAATCTTAAAAGGCAATATTTTTAGATTTTTGATTTTTTCTATTTTTTTATGGTTTTCCTTTTCTTCGGAGGTGGGCCCTTGGCGAGGTGGGTCTTTGTACATGCGTGGTGTTGTTTGCCAAGAGCTTTCCTCACTTTTTATAGGTTCTTTTTTTTTTGGAAGCAGGTGCCGAATTTCAGGCCACCAAAAGCTTCCAGAGTTGGGGGCATCGATGCCCAATTCCTTACCTGGGGTGCTACACCATTACCATGCTCTTTGGAGGAGGTGGAGTGAGATGGCTCTCTAGAGTCAGTTTTTAACATGTTTACCATAGGTTCATCTTGAACCTGATCCTCAAATATCAACACGAGCTTGGGATGGGTTAAGACGGGCGACTGTACTGGCAGAGATACCTCCTCCTCAAAGAGTGATAACGAGTTAAGGTATATTTCAATCTCAAGGGGAATGATTTGTGGATTGGTTTCATGGACATGGGCTTTTTTGTGTGGGTTTAGCTGAGTTGCCCCATTTTTGTCCATCTTGATGACGCCTGCGCTTACAAATGTGTTTCGGATGTGCAGCCGTGGGCGAGGTTTATCTTTCAAGTCTATCCCCTTGGCCTTGGCTGTAGCAGTGGTGCGGGCCTTTTCCTTGGCCTCTTGAATCTCTTCTTCAGTAGGTTTGTATCCTAGACCGAATTCGATCTGCTATCCACCTCATGCTCTGACCGGGTCTTTTCTGCCTTGTAGACGAGGACCCAACCCTTTTCCTTTCTAGTAGCCCCAATTCTGGAGGATAGATACTACTGCAATCATTCCTCCTCCAGTTTTCATGGTGACCTTTCTCAGGGGTTCGGGCACCACTGCTGACACATCATACTGAAAATTGTGAAGATCTGGGTCCTTAGTTGTGTGCGACACGTCCAACACTTTGAAATTTTCTATGTTATGTCCGACCCTTTCTCCTTTTTCTCGTCCCTCACCTAGGATGACTATCACTTTCTCTTCGAATATAAACTTGAGCTTTTGATGCAAGGTTAAGGGTATGACCTCGATTTCATGCAACCGTGGGCACCATAATAGTCGATTGAAAGGGGACTTGATATCCATGACTTGAAAGGGGATAGAGAAGGTCATTGGCCCAATGATGAGCTCAAGGTCGACTTCTCCTATCACTTTTCTCCTTGTATTATTAAACCCTCAGGCTCCTGTCCTGGCCGATCGGAGCATGGATGGATCGACCCCTATCTTGGTTGCAGTTCTCAAAGGGCATACATTTAGGGCTGACCCATTGTCTATTAACACCAAAGGGATCACCAAGTTCACCATTTCGGTCGTAATATTGAGGGACCTAGAATGGTTACCTCCTTCTACTGGAAGATCGGCATCGGAGAACGAGATAACATTGGGAGCCAACACTTGTCCAATCATCTGTCCCACCTCATCTGGGGAGACCTTTTCTGATACATGGGGCGTCTTTCAGTGCTCCCATTAGAGCTTTGAAGTGGGGTGGAGACATCATTAACAAGTCTACGATGGTGATGTGAGCTGGCGTTCTTCTAAGCTGTATTTCTAGCACGTATTCTCGGCTCATTCGTTCCATGGGGTGTATTGCCACTGGTGCCCTTCTTTCTTTAGGTTGGGCCGACACTGGCACTTCCGGCTGCGTGGAGATCCTCCCCAATCATGTGATAAACTCCACTGTTCCTTCGTCCCTACTACTAGTATTAACACCTATTTGACTGTAGTTTAACGGGACCTGGTGGAGATCATATGTTGGTCCGGGGATCTGAAATGGGATGGATGGGGGTATCGAAGATGACTGATTTGGTGGTGTAGCAAAACTGAGACAAATATGGTTAACTGGTGCTGGAGATGGATAGACTGGTGGGGGTGTGGCAAAATTAGGCCAACTGTAGTGGATTGGTGCTGGAGGTGAAGGTGGATGGAATAATGGGGGTGGGGTAAAACTAGGCACCATGTAACTGACGGGGGTTGGTGCTGTACATGGTTGGTATAGCAGGGGTGAGGTGAAACTGGGCTAAATATGGTTAAAGAGGGCTGGCACTAGAAAATACGTCCTTAAATCCAGAGGGGCTGCTTATAGTGTAGGATTGGGGAAGTAGTTGGCTAAATTTAAAGGCTCAACTACCCCTATGATTTCATTCTCCTGGTTTCACTAGCGTGGTAACTCTAAGCTTTCTCTTATGCTGATATATTTTGAAGGATCAAATTCACCCATATCCTCTTCCATCATGTTAATGGTGTCCCTCAGGCCCATTCCCCCTTGCGCGTGTGGCGGCAATGGCGCTTGATGAATATTGGTATGTTGATTGACCTGGGGAGGTGCAGGTGGGATGATCTTTCTGGCCTCAATTAGATCTTGTATTGCATGCTTTAGAGGAAAGCATCGATCTGTTGGATGTCCCGACTCTTGATGAAAATTGCAGTGCGTGCATGGATCATAATTCTTCGGGAATGGATTCTATGGAGGTCGTGGCTGAAGTAGAGTAACTAAATCCTTTTCTATCAACAAAGGCAAGAGGACATTTAGGGATTGCCCTAGGGGAGTGAATACTCGGTTATATCGGGCCTTTTTCTGTTCGAGGGTCATTTGTGCCCATGAACCATTGTCGGGTCGTTGTGCTGGAGCATGCTGTACTGCCCCATACTAAAATGGTGCCATGCTCATGTGGGTTGTGAGATCATTATTACTTGAACCTCGGCTCCTGTCCTTTTTTTATTTCTCTGCTCAGTGAGTTTGTGAACCCCACTGGTCATAGTTTTATTCAATCAACCCTCTCTCATCGAATCTTCACAGCGGTTGGCATTTCTTACCAAATAGGTAAAATTGGCTTACTGTTGGTATTCAAGGAAATCGAATATAATTGACAACGCGGTCTTGAAGATCATTTCAATTCGTTCTTCATCCGGAATGCGATTCAGGTGAGAAACTTCATCCGAGATGCGATTCCTCATCTGAGCTGCCAAGGCCCTCCACCTTCAAAGGTATTCATTAAAAGTTTCATCTGACTTTTGTTTCAATTGTGCCAAATCGGACTTGCGCGATTCAATGTCTATGTTATAGACATATTGTTCTTGGAAGAGGTCGGTGAGGTCTTTCCAAGTTTTTATCATGAATGACTCAAGGGAAGTGAACCATCTTAGTGCGGGACAGGTAAGGCTTTTCTGGAACACCTTAATGAGAAGTTAGGTGGCAGTGGCACCTCGACATATGATCACAAGTCTGAGAAGTCAGTAACATGGATCTCAGTTCCCCCCATCTTCATTAACTATTTTTGAATTTTATCCATCTGCTCTCTCAACAATTCAACTTCTCTGGATGGTGGTGCTGGGGCTGTTCCCCTCCTAGGCTGTCCCCATTCATTCCTGGGTGCCTGTAAATTGGTGAAGGTGAGTTATGGGGGGTTGAAACTAGCAAATTCCCCCATATAGGCCCCACTATTTCGGGCCTCATCCTCTTCGGATTGATGGCCCATATCGACGAATGGTGGAGGATGGGCGAGATTATCGGATGGGTTTTGAATGGGTTGAGTGGTATCTGGTGAGGCCATTGTGATTGGTGAGTATTTTGATGACTGATTTATGGAGTGAGAGAACGTGTAAATGATGGATTTTGAATGGGTGCCTGGTGAGGCTATTGTACTTGATGAGGTGGGTAAGTATTTTTATGACTTGCTTGGGGGGTAAGAGGGTTTACAAATTGGGGATTTTGGGTGGTTTGAGATGGGTTCCTAGGTTGGGTTGGGTATGAAGGATATGGATGAGTAGGATTCATGCTGGATTGGTGGGTTGGGTAGGACGGGTTTGCTATTTGTGAGGGAATGAGGTGTGCTGGTTGGGTGTGGGTGTAAGTGGGAAATTGGGGGAATTATGGATGGTTCGAAAATGTGACCCTTGGGTTTGGGCCTAAATTGGCTTGGGGTTGGGCATGGGGCCTTTGAGGCCAACTTGGGTGGTTCCATGATTTGAGATGGAGGCCTTGAGTGGTGTGGATTATGGGTGGTTGATTAGAATTGATATTTTGGGTTAATGAGGTATGGAGATTTTGGTGAGTTGGTTAGGGTTTGAATTTTGGGGTGGATTGGGAAGGCTTTGGGAAGCCCTCCAAGTTGTGTACACCCTCATCATGTCCTCCATCATGGCCATGGGGTTGGATGTGGATGACCCACGTAATGGGAGAGATGCAGGGGGTGGTGGATATGTTGGGTTTGACGTTGTGGGGAAAGTGGATGTATTTTGGGTAGCTGGAAAAGAGGGTGTATTTTGAGTGGAGGAAAAAGTGGGTGCATTTTGGGTGGATGTGGATGAAAAAGTGAGTGTATCTTGAATGGATGTGGATGGAAAAATGGGTGCACCGAATGGTCCGGTGACATTAAAAGAGGATTAGGTTAGGGGGTTGGAGATGGGAATCTCCTTGGTGTAGGAATGAGGTGGGGATGAATCTGGGTCAAAGACGGTCGGATCAACCGCCCAACACATGGTTTGTTAGCAGGTAGGGTACATATTTCTTGGGTATGGCCCAAAAATCTTTTTTCTTCTTCCCCTACGGGATGATGGCGGGTTGGGTGATGCCGTGTTTACGGCACCGCAAGTACGTTGTTGATTCTTTTTTATTTTCTTGATTTTTTTGAACTTTTTAGTGATTCTTTTTTTTTGGAATGATCTCTTTTTTGAACAAATTTCCTTCTCTTTGTTTCTCCTTTTACTACGCTTTTCGGAGTCTCGAAACTCCCTTCACGAATGGTTTTAAGACTCCCAAAGATTCCTACGGCAGGACCCAGATGCCCTTTTAAGAGTCAAAGAGAAGATCTTTTGATCTTTTTAAAGGGACATATTTCCACGCAGCACACCGATCCCTCGGAAGAGTTAATAAGAGGTGACCTCTCTTTACCGGCGAGGGCGTTTGGGTGCTTAGGATGTAGGACTTATCGAGACTTCTAAAACTAACTTACGAGGGTGTTCGGGGAACTGTGACAAAGACCCCAAAATTCTGGAAATAGTATATATAAGCTATGCGGACATAGTATGTACGCATGAGCAAATTTCTGAATTTTTTAGCTATGCGTTCATAGTATGTATGCACAGCTTAATATACATAGATTTTCCAGATTGCAAATCCTAATTGGGATAAAACAAGGGTTTTTGAGGCAATGCCTCCTAGGGCACTTCTTTTATTCTTTATTGGGTTTCTCCTCACGATGCCTAAAGGATACAGGCCGATTCAATGCAACTAATGCGCTCCCCAAGTTTTTAGGCTTCGTAACAAGTTCGGTCACCCACCCGATATACTTCTGGTGCGAGCGCCTTCTCAAATACTGGATGAGGTGGTTCTTTTCTAGATCATCACCACTAGGGCTGTCGCTCTACTTGGAACCGGGTTGGGTGTATCATTGCATAATTTTCTCCCCTTTGAAAAGCTACCTGCGAGAAAATTCAATTAAGTCCCTTGGTTCACTTTTAAATTTCTGTTTTAAGAAAGTTTACTTATGTCCACAAATGGGGCTTTCACCACCGTTCTCAATTCGGGTTATGAGAGTCTCGTGCCGCTACAACGGGTCGGTGTCCAGTAGTGAGATAAGACAAGAAATAAGAAAAAGACAGGGCCACTCAAGTGACTAGGCAAAGAAATATAAATGATGGAATTTTAAGCTAAATTATCAAGTAGGCCCGCCAAACGGCTAAGGCGTGTAAAGATGAAAAATTAAACTAAATTATCAAGTAACCCACTAAACGTTTAAGGTGGTAAATGACTCAAGTAGGCCTGCCAAATGGCTAAGGCGTGTAAAGACGGAATCGTAGAGGTAAGTAAAGTACGAAATCGTAGGGATAAGTAGCAAAAAGTTAGCAAAAAGTGAGCAAAACCAGAAAAAAACACATGCATTGGGGCCAAAACTTCAAGTAGAAGTTCTAAAAAAACTCCCCAGTAGAGTTTCCATTTGTGCAACTGTGGATTTGATCAATCTGTCACGATGATACGCTAAAAAATAGAGTCACCACCAGGAGCTTTCGGTGTCCCGGGATACCCAAAATCAATATCAAAGGCATCGAAGTGCTAGATTTGACTCTGAATTACCGGTCTACGCCAAAGCCTCTAGGCAAGGACTTCAGTTATCAATTAGGAAGGTGTTAGGCACCCAATTGACCCGCTCGTAAGCGATCTCTACTATGTCCAAGTATTTTAAAAAAAGTATACAAATCAGCGGCACTTCTTCTTGCCCGAAGACACTCCGATCCTATTTGAGCCCCCTGTAATCATCGAAATTTCGGTAGCATAACGGCTCAAATTCTAAAATAGAGAAAAAGCAAAAGAAGGTAGAGGAATAGAGGGGAGAGCTGAAGCTCTCGGGCCCTTGTAGCACTGTCGTCGGATCTTTGCGTGGGTACCGATTTCGATGAACTGCTGATAGCACAAACGGTTAGAGATGGTTCTATTTGCTAAGGCTTAGAAGAGGGATGATAAGAGAGGTGAGTTTGGGCCTCTCTAGCTAAAGCTTGGAAGGATTGATAGTGGAAGGTATAAATGGCGTAAGGAATGGGCTAAGGCTTGAAGGTTTGAAAGGCTTGAGGCTTGAGATGGGGAGCTATTTCTTTATAGTTCTTGCTTTAGGATTTTCAAAGAAGTCTTTAAACAAGGGAGGTGGCTCTGATGTATTTATAGATTTTTGAGTGATTAGTGAGTGGTTTAAGCTATTAATTGGTTTAGAAATTAGGTAATACTACATCTAAGGTTTTTGAGGATTTTGAGAGCTTTGAGAGGTGTGAATTGGATTCAATGGTAAATGATAGAGTGATGGGTTAGATAGTAAAAGGGTGAAACTGAAAATTGGGAGGGGTATAACAGTCCTAAAGAAACACTTTCTGATGGCTGGGATGGTCCACAAGTCAAACCCCAATTTTAAAATCAACCATTTTTTCATGAAAAATAAAATTTTAAGCGATACGTACATAGTATGTACTCATAGCTTAGGAACAATGTTTTTCACAAAAAATGAGAAGTTCAGAGCCCGCTTTGGGCTCAATTCTGGGATGGCCAAAATTGGTTATGCGTACATAGTATGTACGCATAGCCAATTTCTGCTAGAAAATGCCTCTACATACATAGTATGTATGCATAGCCCAAACTTTGGCTATGTGTACATAATATGTCGCATAGCCAAATTTTGGTAGAAATTGCCTATGCTTACATAGTATGTACGCTTAGCCCACACTTTTGATAAAAATAAAAGGGCTGAGCTGTGGGCCCGGGTTGGGTCTAGTATGGGTCTAGTGGGTTCAGGGAAGGTTTCCATGGGTTCGGGATGGTTTCTAAGATTCTAGGAAGGGCTTCTAAGGGTTCGAGTTGATACCTAAGGGTTTGATAAATGCTTTTGTAAGCTCGAGAGTATGTATTTATCGAAGTACGGGTTGATCGCGCCTTGGGCCAAATTTGGGTGTCTACAGATGCCCTTCTTTCATATCGGATCACTAATGATCGTATGCCAAAGAAAGAGACATCTGAAGAGGCCTAAGGCACCGCTATCGGGTTCACTGTATTCAAAGTGAACTTCAAACATCAAAAAGAAAAAAATATGGTGAGTGACGTAAGCCCATTACATTAGAAAAACGTCCATCACTCGAAATTATCGGTCCCCAAGCGGTTAGCAATATTACTGGTCATAACCGAGTGTTGGTGTGATTGATGATGTATGATACTCGAGTTTCATTTTAAACGAAACAGCCCCGCGAGCGGGAGGTTGATCGACCCATACTTAATGATTGGAGTAAAATAATGATGCGAAGATCCAACGGCTTTTGCCCAATCTTATGAGACATTGATTGCCCCACTTTGATCGGTCATTGGTGCCCCACTTTGATCGTATCAGTTTTGCTGAAAACCGATACGTATCAGTATCGGCTGATTTTTGATACCTTGATGGTGACCTTCCTCCCGTGGAGGACAAACACCTTTTTCTCTCTCTCTCTCTCTCTCTATATATATATACATGGAGAACGCTCAAGAGTCCTCAAAGATCTCGTGGAGATCAATGTGGCATCCAAAACGCCTATTTGGGTGCGATGGGGAGCATAAGGCAACAACTTAAATCAATCCTCCAAAAAAAGATTTCAAAAACTTTCCTTTTAAGGCCTCTATCAAAGTTTGACTAATTTTAATGCTTTAAATTTTAAGGCTAAAAAAATACATGGTGGAGATGAGTTTCCGATTTTCTTTTTGCTAATCATGATCTAAGCAATGCACCCATGCTCTATGTGCGACCAATTTAGTGTCATGTTACCAGTTAGAGGTTTTCCCCAATCTTGGTGGACGCTTGAGCATCCTCCAATGGAGGACGGGCACCTTTTCATATATATATATATATATAAGGGTACCTCTAAACGTGCCCACATCTCAGACCCCTTGAAAACCATTGAATCCTTCAAATCATATGATGGAGATCATTTTTCACCCATATCTTTCAGTCAATAGATCTTAAGATCATGGTGCACTTATCAAATAGTCGGTTTGTGATTCAACGTGTCATAGATCCCAAAAAATGGCCATAAAATCATATTTGAGTGTTATGTGTGTCATATGATTCAAGGGAATTTTTGGGGATTTGTGACACAGAATAAAAAATTGACCGTTTGATAGGTGGGCCATGATCTGAAGATCTCTATTTTGTGAAAGATAGGTATGAAAAACGATTTCCATCATCTCATTTAAAGGAATCAATGGTTTTCAAGGGGTTTGGGATGTGGGCGCTTCCGGAGAATGCATGGGCGCATTTAGAGGTACCCTATATATATAGTATTTGATCAAACAAATCTGGTTCGGTTAAAATTAGGCTAGAGAATCTACTAGGCCAATACATATGGCCGGCCTGGCCCAGAGAGGCCAGTGACCCGACCAATGACCTACACCGACCCAGCCGAGACCCAACCCAAAACCCATGACCCATGACCCATTTAAAAAAAATATGCAAATATGGGACCTGACAAGAGTTGAACCAACAACTTGTTGTGTAAAAAGCAAAGCAACAATAGTTACTTAACCAACTAATCGATTAAATTGATTCAAATTTATTAGACATTAAAAAATATATTAAGCAATTGAGCCTAATTTGGGGGCCCCAAAAATTTGGGGGCCTGAGGCAGGCGCCTCTTGGGCCTTGGCCCAGGGCCAGCCCTGGACACTACTACAGGTGTGCTAAGTAACACGATTGCACTTAGTCAAAATGGTGTGCTCTAAGTAGCTGAAGTCATAAGTTAGTTTCTTTGGCATAAGGCTGCGTTTGGGAACAAACATTTGCATTTGAGAATTTCAAATCTAGGTTTCAAATTCAGAATTTGAAATATTTGGATTTGCAAATCTCTTGTTTGGATGTTTAAGCATTGTATTAGGATTTGGCCCAAGGATTTATAGATACTTCATTTGGCTATTTTTTTTATAAAAATAATTTATATTTCATTTGTTTCCTTCATTCTATGTAGGGGTGGAAGTTCGATGAGCCGAACCAAAATCGAAACTGAAAATTTCGATTTTGGTGTCGGTTCACCTAAAATCGAACCAGAACCGAAATGTGTTGAGTTCGGTTAACCGAACTCCCCACCCCCTGAACCGAAACAGAACTGATCTATTTTTTATTTTTTTTGAATATATATATATATATATATATATATATATATATATATATATATATATTTTCGGTTTTTCAACATAGGGTCGGTTTTCCTTTTATTGAAAATTGATTTCTCTTGTTTAATAACATGGAAGTGTAATTACATAGGTGGAATAAAAATTGTATTATAAAATTAAAGTTTGACCAAATATCAAACTTTAATCACAGATAAAAAATTTCACTACCAAAATACAAATAATATAGTAATATGCATTATCTATTATCAACATACACTTATCAAATTTGAACTAAAGTCAAATTTGGACTAAAAGCCAAACTTTGACCAATAAAAATGCAACAATGTATTTTAAAGTTTTAAATTAAACAATGATAGATATTTTTAATTATAGTATTCCGCTAATTAAAATTTATAACTTTTTATAAAAAATCGAACTTTGAAAAAAGTCAAACTTTGACCAAGGAAAAATTGCATTGATACAATATAAATTTATGTAGTAGTAGACTCTATCTATAAGTAGGTTTCGAGTTTGACTAAAAATAAATTGTATAAAAGTCAAAGTTTGACCTTTAAGTCAAACTTTGACCAATAAAAATAAGGCGATATATTTTAAAGTTAAAAATTAAACAATCATAGATATTTTTAATTATATTATTCCACTAATTAAAATTTATAACTTTTTATAGAAAATCAAACTTTGACAAGAAGCTAAACTTTGACCAAGGAAAAATTTCACTGATACGGTATAAATTTATGTAGTAGTAGACTCTATGTATAAGCAGGTTTCGAGTTTGACAAAAGAATTGTGTAAAAGTCAAAGTTTGACCAAAGTCAAAGTTTGACTAAAAATTCAAACTTTGACCACTAAAAATAAGGCAATGTATTTTAAAGTTACAAATTAAACAATGAGAGATATTTTTAATTATTGTAATCCACTAATTAAAATTCACAACTTTTTATAAAAAATCGAACTTTAATAAAATGTCAAACTTTGACTAAGGAAAAATTGTACTGATACGGTATAAATTTATGTAATAGTAGACTCTATCTATAAGCAGGTTTCGAGTTTGACTAAAAATAAATTTTGTGTAAAAGTCAAAGTTTGACTAAAGGTCAAATTATTGACTAATAAAATTGAGATTCTAGTATCACATTATTGATCAACATGGATTTTTTTGCTATCAAATTGTAAGAGTCATTTTAATCAAAAGTAAAATTTTAATTAAAAATCAAAGTTTGACCTTGAAGTCAACCTTTGACCCTTGGTTGGTATGCCTCATGCCTAACCAGATCGGTCAACCTTTGACCGAACCAGATCGGTCAAGCTTAAAAATACTCAACTCAAACGGGTCAAGTATTAGGTCGAACCATACCTATAATAACATTGGATAATAACTTTTTATTCACAAAATATAGTCAATTATATGATGGTGTAAGATTTGGATTTTCAAATAACGCCTAGGAGGTGTTATTTATAAATCTACTTTTTTACTTACACATGGATTTCTAAATTCTCATGGATTTACCAAATCCAAATTCAAACACAGAAATGTGAAATCAAACGGTGAATTTAGATTTAGGATATCCAAATCCAAATCCAAATCCAAATCCAAATCCAAATCCAAATCCACGTTCCCAAACGCAGCCTAAATGAATTTCAGAGTTGTGATTGTCATTTCCCACTTGCTTTAGTATCATTAGTCTTATCATTATAACATTTAAAGTTGTTGAATTTCATGAAATTGGCTTTAGTGAGTTACTTTGCAGATTTGGCCGTAGAAAGGGTCAAAGGTTGACTCTAGTAGAGTGACTTTATTTTATTTATTTTATCAGTATCGCTTTGCCTTCCTAACAGGTCTGACAGTTCATGCATTTTACCGGAGTCATAATTGGGGTCAAGATTTGACTCGGGGAGCTATCTATTTTTTATACATAATTTTAACTAAAAATAATCGCAAAATTTTCTTGGGTTTAAGTTTTGGAGTGATTTCAGTTCCTCGTTAAAGTTAATTTAGAATTTTACAACTAGGCACTGGAATCATCCATATATTCAGACTAGGATGATCAGGACCATCCATGCAATGTGGTCTATCTTTTCAGCAGTCTATATTATTTTTCTATACGGAACAGTATCGGGTCATAACTTCCAAGCCACTGCATGGAATTTAACAAATTAGGGAACTTTTGGAAAACTTGAAAAGGTTTCTAAATTTTTCCATTGTAAATCAGTATCTAGATTTTATAAGTCCTGTCCCAAAAATTCAGATTACAGAGCAGGTGTCTGTCCCGAATTCTTTAGACAGTGAACAATCAATCTAATTTGCATAGTCACGATTTAAAATTTATGTAGGACAAAATACTTAGTGCCTTAAGCTACTTGTTTGTATGCATGTTCATTACACTATCACCATGAAGTTTTTGAGAATTTTTTAAAAATTATTTACATATGGAATAACGGGCCTAAGGATCTCTAAAATTCCTAATTTTTCTTAAAGTCTAAAACTAAATCTGTGAATACTTGATTGAGTGTGCTCCTACCACATGTGTCAAAATAGGGATTGTTTCACATCTTATATGGAAGTGTGGATGGTGGAACAATTTTGATGAGTAACAATATGACTTGCAAAATAGTTGGAAAAGAGATAACTACAATAAAGATGTACGATGAGGTTGTTAGAACGTTAACTGGTGTACGGTACGCACCAGAACTGAAGAAGAATCTCATATCACTTGGTACACTAGACTCCAATGGGTTCAAGTTTGTAGCTTAAGGTGGAGTTTTAAAGGTGACTCGGGGATCTCTGGTTGTGATAAAAGTGGAAAAGGTTGGGGACCTTTACTTTCTATCAGGGAGTATAATGACAGCTGGAGTAGTGTCTATGATAGAGGATAAACTGAGGATAACAGTTTATCCTCTAAAGAGTTATGACATATGCGCCTTGGACACATGTTAGAAAGAGGGATGACAGAAATGAGCAAGCAAGGCATGTTGAAAGGTGTAAAAGCAGACGGTTAGATTTTATGAGCATTGTGCCTTGAGAAATAGTGCCTGGTTAAATTCAACACAATGGTACACACTACAAAAGACTTATTAGACTATATATATTCAGATATATGGGGTCCTTCAAAGGTTCCATCTAGAGGTGGTACCAGATATTTCGTCTCTTTCATTGACAATTACTCTCGGTATGTATGGATATACATGATGAAAAGTGAGGATGAAGTTTTAAAAATATTTAATAAGTGAATAATATTATTTAAGAATATGACTAGAAGAAAGGTCAAATGGTTGAGAATCGATAATGATGGTGAGTACCCAGTAGACAGTTCCAAGTATTTTGTGAAGAAAATGATATTGCTAGATGCTTCACAGTGAGGAATACTTTGCCGCAGAATGGGATGACATAACATATTAATAGAACTCTACTTTAAATGATAAGATGTATGTTGTCCAATGCAAGATTAAGTAGAGAGTTATAGGGTGAGGCAGTCAGTACGACGTGCTATCTAATAAATAGATCACCATCTACAGTAATAAAGTGCAAGACTCTAATTGATATGTTGTCAAGGAAGCCTACATATTACAGTGCATTGAGGGTTTAAATGTGCAACTTACTATCATGTCAGAGACAGTAAAATTGACGTAAGATTTAAAAAGTCAATTTTCTTAAGGTATGCAGATGACATGAAAGATACAAGTTATGGTGTGCTGAGCAGAATAAAGCCGTGATCAACAAATATGTGATCTCTGATGAGTTTGTTATGCAAACTTCTAGCAAGCAGAGTAGGAAAATTGGATAGGTGGTGGACGATCAGTTTGTGGTGAAGTTAGAAACTCCTACTGAAAGTACATCATAAAAGGATGTAGAAATTTTAAGTTTAGAAATAGTTGAGAGATAGAGCAATCCTTAACGGGTAGAAGACTTAAAAGAAATGTTAGAGTGCTAGTTCGCATTAGCTATGAGGATATAGTTCTGTACGCATTGACATTCGATGACAATGAACCATCTTCATTTAAGGATGCAATCAATGGAAGATATGTACATGAATGAAATACCATAATGGGTGAAGAGATGAATTCTCTTTACAAGAATAAAACTTGGGAATTGACAGAGTAACCAAAGGAAAATAAGGCGATTGAGTGCTAATGAGTATATAAGAAGAAAGATAATTCTTCAGAAAGTAGTGATACAAGGTATAAGGCACGATTGGTAGCTAAGGGCTATGCGCAAAAGGAAGCAGTTGATTAAAAATAGACTTTAATCCAGGTTTTACCGTCGATTGTAGCACAATTGGATTTAGAATTGGAGCAAGTTGATGTAAAACAATATTTCTACATTGTGATTTGAAAGATTTATATAAATCAGTCAGAAAGATTTAAATTCTCTGATGAAGAGAAGTAATTCGTGTGCAAACTAAAGAAGTCCTGGTATGTGTTGAAACAATCGCCGAGAAAGTCATATATAAGGTTTGACACGTTTATGGTGGGGCTAAAATTATGTTAGAAGTGAATACATAAACTATGTTTACTTCAAAAGGTTAGCAGGTTACTCGTTTATTTATCTTCTCTTATATGTTGATGACATGTTCATTGCTGCTAATAGCGTAGTGGAGATTAATAACTGAAAATCTCAAATGGGAATGAAGTTCGAGATAAAGGATCTCTGCGCAACAAGAAAGATTCTTGGCATAGAGATTCAGAGAGACAGAAAGAAAAGTCAGTTGTGTCTGATGCAGAAGAGTTATCTAGAAAAGGTACTCTCACGATATAAAATAGAAAACTCAAAGGAAGTGAGTATTCCATTGGCAGCTCACTTTCCTTTTCGACTAACATGTCTCCTACTACAAATAAAGAGCGTGAGTATATCACTTGTGTTCCTTATGCGAGTGCAGTTGGTAGTTTGATGTATACTATAGTTTGCACTTAGTCGGATATTTCACAGACTGTCAGTATGGTTAGCAGGTATATGGCAAAATTAGGCAAAGAGCATTGGCAAGTAGTGAAATGAATTATGAGGTATGCATGTGGTACCATAGATGTTGGGATGGTTTTTCACAGTATGACAAATCATTAGTTATGTAGTTACGTATACTCAGATTACACGAGTGGTTTGGTTAGGTGTTGGTCTATAATGGGATAAATGTTTACATTATCAGGTGGTTCGATTAACTAGAGGTCAATATTCCAAAATAAAGTGAATTTGTCTATTCCAGAGGCAGTGTATATGGTAGTAATTAATAGGGGCAGTTAAGGAAGTGTAGTAGCGTCAAGGTTTAGTTGGTGATTTGGGGATCCCACTAGATAGTGTCGTGTTTTGTGATAGCCAAAGTGTTATTTATTTGAAAAAGAATATGTATATCATACTCGTATCAAACATATTGATATACGATATTATTTTATACAAGAAGTAATCGAAGATAGTAAAATTTCTTTGAAGAAGGTGAGTACAATGGATAATTCTGCAGACATGATGACAAAGGTAATACCGATGGTCAAGTCTAAGCATTGTTCAAACTTGATCAATGTTCAATAGGTTTGAGCACCCTTGGGGTGCTAGTGGCAGCGGTGGTACAAGTTTAAAGGTGTTTGACAGATAGAGTACATAGGGGAAGCTTAAAGCCAAGTGGAGAATTATTGAAATAGGCTCTGACTTAAACCTTTCTGGTGAAGCTCGCTTGAGCGTTGATTGTCCTCAAGCAACTTTAGACTGCCCAATTGCGTTAAGGCTTCGTAATTGAGAGTATTACTTAGTTTGGATACCTGATTTTGGGTCTTCTGTATAAGGGAAAAAACTTTTGGACGAATTAGGAGGTAGAGATTACTTTGTAACGCTTTGGAAAACTTATCTAGGTTTTTGTGGAGAGTTTTGGTGAGGCTTTTGAGTGTTCATGCATTCTTGTGAAATCATCTAATAGTGAATTGCCGCTGCTCGTAGACGTAGGCAAATTGCCGAACCACATATATTGTCACTTGTGTAATTTATTTCATTTCTTTATTGTTTTGCGTTTTAAATTGATAGTTCATCGTGAGATCATTGTTTAATTTGAGAGCTTTCCTGACCACTTAAAAAAATCTGAAGTGTTCTAACTAGGTCATCGATTCCCAATTATCTTTCCTTCGGTTCACAATTTAGTTCTCAACCACATATATATTGTCACTTGTGTAATTTATTTTATTTATTTAACGTTTTGTGTTCTAAATTGATAGTTCATCGTGAGATCTATGTTTAATTTGAGAGCTTTCCTAGCCACTTAACAAAATCTGAAGTGTTCTAACTAGGTCATCGATTCTCAATTATCTTTCCTTAGGTTCACAATTTAGTTCTCAAATTGGGTTGCATGTGCTTAAATTATCGACTGCCTTGAATAAAATGATAGAGATCATTTTTCGCCCCTATCTTCCATACAATGGATCTTGAGATCATGGACTTACCATCAATATGATCGGATTTTGATTCCCACATGGCACACATCCAAAAAGTGAACATAATCAGAGGTGTAAATCAAACTGTGTCTCTTGTATCACTGAAAGGGTAGAGACAATTTGTACTGATCAACATTATGCCACCATTTGGAGCTAGGATGGAGACAATAAGGTGATTATCTGATAATGGAGGATGGTTCTTGACCTTGTTAATTGATGCCCCATTTTCTGTGGGATTCACGCCACATTAATTTTTCCCTTTAGGGACGATCCATCATGGATGTCTTTTTGTTAATCAAGGGTAGGATGAATACCCTTGTAACAAGGTTTGAGATTTCTAGTATTATTTGAGGATTCATATAGAACACCTTGTTCTTTTGGGAGACCATAGCTGCTCTTGCCGCCTAACGATCATATTTAAAATCTATGGTTCTCATACCTTTGGCAGAACCAATCAAACCAATCACCATTTCCGAAAGGGCTGTCCTAGAGTATATTATGGTTTTTGGGAGGCTTATTTCTTGCTATCATGACAGGAGTAAGCACTGAGATACCAACTAAGCTTGTAGCTCAGGTGTCTAGGGCAGTTTCCCCTACCAAAGAAGAGAAACACCAAATATGTTATCGAGATTAATCTTTGAAACTAAAATTAATATGTTAAATAGGATTCAATACCCATTCAATTTGGAATCCATTTTATCCTTTATTACATCCATATTTTAAGAACAAAATTGTGGAAGAAGTCTGAAAATTTTCAAAAGAATAACAATTACAATATGCGCTAAGAGTTACAATAGTGCAACCAACCCGAACATCAATATAGGTCACCCAAGATGAGCATAATGTTTTGAACTAACAATTAGATCCTAGGGTAATTTTGTCATTAAATGATCACTGATACATAACCTATTTATTTTGAATGGAAATAAAAGAAGCTTATGTATCACCGATTTTGTCATTAAACGATCACTTGCAAAATAGTTGGAAAGAGGAGAATTAGGATGAAGATGCACGATGGGGTTGTTAGAATGTTAACTGGTGTACGGTACGTACCAGAATTGAAGATGAACCTCATATTGCTTGGTGCACTAGATTCCAATGAACTCAAGTTTACAGTTCAAGGTAGAGTTCTAATGGTGACTTGGGGACCTTTGACTATGATGAAAGCAAAAAAAGGTTGAGAATCTTTACTTTCTATCAGAGAGTATAATGATAGGTGAAGCAGCAATATCTACGTTAGATGATAACGGTTTGCCCTCTATAGAGTTATGGCACATGCACCTTGGGCACATGCCAGAAAGAGGGATGACAGATTGAGCAAGCAAGCTTATTGAAAGGTGTAAAGGCTATCAAGGTTGGATTTTGTGGGCATTTTATCTTCAAAAAATAGTGCATGATTAAGTTCAACACAACAGTACACACGACAACAGACATATTAGACTATATCATTCAAATGTATGAGGGCTGTCAAAGGTTCCATCTAGAGGTGGTATCCGATACTTTGTCTCTTTCATTGACGATTACTTTCGATTTGTATGAATCTACATGATGAAAAGTAGGGATGAAGTTTTAAAACTCTTCAAGAAGTGGAAGATATTATATGTTACGCCCCGAAATCTGACTTACAATAGATCTCGTTGCGCGAACGAAATTTACCATCAAAGAAGTGCGAAAAGACAAATAAAGCAACATTACATGATATTCTCATTAAAGCTCTCAAAATTATATTGTCCTTTGATACATTTCCATAAAATCCCTACACTAACCCAAAAAGTTATGATAGTCTCGGTAGTCATCTTTTCTAGAAGGTTTCCAAGCGTCTCGACCTGGATGGATGTTCTAACACCGTGGTGATTATTCTCTAAAATATTTAACAATCGGGTGAGTTGCAAGCTCAACAAATGACCCCCATAATTTCTATATATATCCTACATCTTTTATAAGAGAAAATTCATTCATGAAATAAACAAGAAAAACATGTTAATAGAAGTATTAGTGAATAAAATGTGGAGACAATTTAATTTTATATCGTCAAGTACCAATGCAACTTCACAGAATACCATGCACAATTTCGATTAGAGGTAAAAATAATGCAACACTCATGAAACTTACTCTGAAAAGTATAAAAGGAAAAATTAACTTGAATATAGCAGTTGCACTCCATATATGTGCAAGTGCTAGGAGTAGTAGCACATGACCCTTGGTGCAATCACAAAACCAACATAGACCCCATCCTTCAATTAGGGCTGATCCTTACATCACATCTAATTTCTTGACCTCAATTCTAACATCAGAGTTCATTGGTAACTCACATTACCCACACCTATCCTGGTCGAGGGATAGGCCTATTTACTTCTTGTTATAGAAGTACTGTGAGGACAAGTCCCTACAAATACTACACGACCTCGTGGGGTTCCCCACTTGAAATAACATATACATATATAAGAAAGAAAGGATGCAAAAACATAATTTATCAATCATTGGATAAACAAATCATTCATTCTTTCAAGATCTCATCTTATAGCCAGTTGTTTGCCATTTGCTTTAACTCTTAAAATCTTTTCTTCCAAGATTCTCAAAACTAAGTAACTTTTCAGAACATATGAGCTCATCTAACAGAAATTATGTCAAATTAATCAGGAATTTGAAATCAGGCATGATGGACCTCAATAGTCTAAGAACAATAAACGACTAAGAAGTACACTTAACCAATTATCACAACCTTGTAATAATAGGGAAATAAATTTAATATAGCATCTCCCATGAAGTCTATTATCAGGTAGTACCATACCGACAAACAATTCACACTACCTAGAGTTACACTACTTTATACAATATGTGTTATCCTCATAATTAGCTAATATCAATAATATTATAATATTATTTCAATACTGCATAGATTAATAATAAGTGATAAAGGGATAAGTCACATGCCTTTTTCGATAAACCCAATGTCCTTGGGCAGTGTGAGTGAAATCCCGTGATTCCAAGTGTCACCTGACCACAAAGAGAGACGGGTGGCCAGTAGGGTGTTCCTAATATTTGTAAAGTGAGAAATAGTGAAGAGAGAGAGAGAGTGTGTGTGTGTGAGTAGAAAATGTGCTAGAGTGAGAAGTCGTAGATCGGGTTGGGTTTTGGGGATGGCTTGTTGGGCAGAGTAATGTTTTGATCTAATCGCACATGATAGTTGTCCCAACTAAAAGATGATAACTCGATGAAGAAAATTTGGTGACCAAATATTGGTGATAATTATAAAATATTTAATTAATATAAACATATGAATCACACTAGTATTTGATAAAGAGGATAATAATAATAAATGATATTATCTATTTAATAATAATAATTATAAGATAAAAATAGTGATAATAATATAATTATAAAGTTACAATATTAAGATTTATGCAATAAGTAGAACCCCAAGTACCAGGTACCTAGATCCACCAATGGTTATACCAGTAAAACACAGAAACTAGCACACACTAACATATTGTACATGACCCACATACAATAAAAGACCCTAACATTAAAAGTGGGTACTAAATGGGCTTCCTTATTTGAAAAAAAGAGAGGAGGGACCGGCCTACACTAACAAAAGACAAAAATTCATACACATTGACATATTCTATAAGACCCACATAGGAAAAAAGGGTTGAAGATTAAATGTGGTTTCTTTATTTAATAAACAGAGACCCTTTATCTAATAAGCAGAGAAGGGACTAACCCATACTAGCAAAAAGATAAAAGTTTGCACATACTAACATGCTATACATGACCCACATAGAATAAAATATGCATACATTAAAAGTGGGGGTTTCTTTATTTAACTTAGAGAGAAGGGACGAGGGGAGGAAGAGAGATGTACCTCTTTTGTGCTCTTGTATACACTCGATTTGAGACTCAACCTGCAATGTTTTGGACTCGGACTTTATACCCGACTCGAAGTCTAAGGTTTCGCAACATTGATGTCTTTTGGCGGAGTATCAAATACTCTATTCCGATTTATTAGGACCAAAACTTTTAATGCATGCTAATCAAAAGAATGTTTCGATCGATGGTTGAGATTTACCTCACCTTAAATTATAATATATTTTTATTTAGGCATTAAATTATAGTAATATATATATATATATATATATATATATTATCGCTTCAACCCGACCTCTTCGATAGCATGAAGAGTTAGAAATTAGATGCTCTTGTGAAAATTGAACTCTGACCTCCACGTTCTTAAATTCACACTAATAACTATTATATTCTATATTTGTACTAGTTGGTTATGTAAATATATATACGTATAATTATAATGAAATCTTGAATGTAAATGTATTCTATAATAAGATAAGTTTCATGCTTCCATCTTAGTTATGTTATACTGTATGAGATCATACCTAGGCTTGGGTATGGTGATTCGCTGAGATAGTATCAAAATGAGGAATACATCGTATTCACATGCCTCACAACTTATAGTGGTATGAGTCATCATAACAAATGTGGTGAGTGCAAATTCATTGTAACCTCGTATGCGGTGACCCTATCACCCCCGAGTTTTACTACGATATGATAAGATAAGAGTTAAGATATAAGATTCGACTCTTATGCCTTAGTTGTAGTGAAGTTTCTTTTATGATTGCATGAAACTTAGAATGTAGGTGTCCATGTATAGATGCAACACTTCTATAGTAGTATGGGCTACCATACGTACTACATCCAGATATTATGAAACCTGCTCCTTGGACAGCGTGGTTTAGTTAAGTTACCATACTATAGCTTGTCCAAGATATAAGTTGTAAGATTATAATAAGTATGAGTAAGGTAAGATAAGATACGAGTATGATAATAAGATACCACTGTGTAGGTCAACATAAGATTAAGAACTTAAGTCTGTACGTGTCGTTCCTTACGTAGAAACTGTAAGGGCCACAACATCTTACAACCAAGACGAGTCTCTGGGAAGACTGCATGAGTATGTTATGAGTTACGATTGGCCAAGTCTCGCCATAGGCTAAATGGAGTGTATGAGTATGTTTTGGAGGGCGTTAAGTTATGGTGATAAGCTACTATGGTAACCCTCACATGGTAGGCTCGGGCAATAACTCTGACACATGTTATATTAGAATTTATGAGTATGTAGGTATGCTCATATGATGTACATACACATATGACATTAAAAATTAGACATCTTATATTATGAGGTACGGTGGGTAGGCTAAGACTAGAGCGTGTCTAGATCATGATCTTGCATTATGGTATGATATGAACTCTATGATACATAAGAATTCTTTATTTCTTTCTTTCAATTATGTTGTCATGCTATTATTGTGGCTCACGAGGTGCACCTACAATACACCTTAGTAGTATGGGGTGGATTAGTGGTGTATCTACTGAGTTGCACGTTGTTTAACAACTCAGCCCTGGTGTTAGTCAATGATTTTTACCATTTTATACCCTTAAACCTAGCTTTTGCTAAGCCTTAGAGTATTTAATAATTACATTTTAGTGTTGTTTTGCAATAAGGAAGTAATCGAAGCCTTAGTGCAGTTTTTCAGTTAGAAGTGTCAATTAGAGGAGTTTTTGAATTAATCAATAGCTGAGAGTGAGAAATGAATGGAATGGTGCTATGGCCTGTTGCTGAGGAAGCAAACAATAGCAGCAATGTGGAGTTGAGCAAGCCTCAGAACTTTTAGATCTTCAGCCCTGTGCACATTGGGAATAAAAATAGAACTTTCAGTTGGGTGCAATCATAGCAGTTGCACATTTCAGCTATGTGCATTCACACTAAAACTGCACCAGCTGCACACCTGTAAAGCTTCAACATGTCATTCTCTTGAGTGGAAGATATAGCAGCACCAACATCCCTAATTACAACAACATACTGTCAAACTACTCCTGAGCAATTCAGCATGATGGAAGCATAAGCCCACAAGTGTTTCAAACTGAAAAGTGCATGCAGGGAAGCTAGCTGGAACCAAACTTGAGTATTACTGCAGTTAAAGCTTCATCAGCTCCTCAGCCAATCTGTCAATTGATAAATGCAGCCTCCCTCCCATCTTCTTGAGCAGATCCATCACGGCTTCAACATCCTGTCAAGTGGAGCCTCAACATCATCAGCACACCTATCGAATGGTCATTAGAAGCTCTCAGCCACCCTCTGGAGCACACCATTGATCTTGTCAGCTACATGCACCTGTACTCAGTACGTTTCGAGCAGATCATGTCTCTAAAGAAGTCTCTAGTACCTATCAAGTAGTCCAAAGCAAAGCTGCCAACAACTTGTCAACTTGTGCACTGAAACCAACAACCATCCTATCGATTGATAACTTCAGCAGCCTCTCTCACATCCTCTCGAGTAAACCAGCTTACCTTCAGCCAACATCTCGACCAGTCCAAGAACTTGCAGCTCCACTCAGCTAACCTCTCGACTTTCAGCCTTACTTTCAAACCTGTCAAGCACATTCCATGCAGCCCAACCTGTCGACCATTTAATGCTTAAACCTGTCAATTTATAGAAGTTGCACACTTAGCCATTTTCTCCAACCTGTCGAGGAGTGCCTTGTCACTCCAACCTGTCGACATTTGATTTGCTTACATCCTCCAACATCCTGTCGACACTTAGTTTGCTGTTGCAGTCATCTTGTCGAAATGCATTCAAAACTCCCACAAACCTGTCGAGCTATGGAACTTGCAGCTTCAGAACCTCCCATATCTGCTCGAGAGGTTGCTGAAGCAGCTCCTATTCTCCTCAATCCTCTTGAGTTCTTCAGCTCACCTTTAGCCACTCCTACCACCCAACCTGTCGACCAGCAAAGCAAACCCCCACAACCTCTTGAGATGCACTTCCCATCCTCATGAAAAGGTACCTAAAGCTGTTGGGTTTCCAGCTGAACCTCAGTTCCCATCAACCAGCAATCCCAACCTCTCAAATGCATGGCTGAAACCATCTTCAACCTCTCGAATTGCACCAGCTGCACTTCAACATCTCTCGAATGGCTTAGCCTCTATACCCAGAAATCCTAGCAAATTGCAACTTCACCCTCTCGACTTCATCTTCTTCACCTCACGAGAGGACTGCTAAGGCTGCAGAAATTAAACCTCATCAGCTTTTACTTTTTCAAGCTGATCTAACTTGGGCTCCATCAAATCCAAAGTGAGAGGGCTGTTTTGGCAATGGCTGCAGCTGGAGTTATATTTTTAGGTTTCATAAGTAAAATATTTTTCGTTGGCAAGGGCATTTTTGGGAACTCCAAAATAGGGATAGCTACACATGGACCAAACTATTTTTCAAATTAAGTGAGGGAATTTTTGGTGGGAAGCTTCAGCTAAGCACAACAGAACAAGATCTATTTCTTCTCTCTGATTGGTTGGAATGCTAAAATAGGGATTAGCATAAACTGAAATGGAATTTCTCTCCTCCTATTGGCTGCAATCCAATGCACATGGATCACTACATTTGTATAAATAAACCTCCTTACTGCTGTAATTTCTCAGCAAGGAAACCATAGAATAGCTTTAGTTCTCTTTGACTCATTTAGGTTTAGATTTAGTTTTTATTTCCCTTTTTCTTTTCCCCCTTCTCTCCCTAATCCAGCCTGTTGGATTAGATCTAGATAGCAGTTCAGATCTGGTTTATAATTGTAATATAAGCTTGGAGATGTGTGGATTGATGCACATACTATAGATCTGAGAACAAGGTTATTGTAAGTAATTTTGATTCAATAAATTATTAATTTTAATGTCCAATTAAATCTAAAGATCTTGTAGTGCCATTAGATGTCTATAGAATCCATGTATTTGGGAATAACCCATTCAGTTTCTAGTAGATTTATTGATTACCATCTGATATCCCTTGATTTAATTCCCATGTATATGCCTGAGCTTGTAGCCTTGCATCCACAACATTTGTGGTGATTTTAATGTTTTAATCTGAACCACTGGATTGGATGAAGTCTGTAGGATGATCTGTGACCATTCAAGTGGGCAGAACATACCCTTAAGATCAGTCTAAGCCTTTGGTTTGGATTGAATTCTTTTACCTTGCACTTGAGCTTGTAGCCAAGTGAGGGATAGCTGTAAATTTACATGCCTTGATCTGTTTTACAATGAGAACCAGTCCCTAAGCTATTTATTTCCCCCCATTTTAGATTTTATTTCACCATCCATCTTCCTCAATCTTTTAGATTTAGTTTTCTATTTCAATTTTATAAATTAGATCTAGTGACACCTGAAAAACTCTCTTTCTTCTTAGATTAGGCTAGAATTGTCAGATCTGTAGCAGATCTAGAGGTCTACTATACTGCCTTCTAGGTTTTAGACCACTACTCCCTATGGGACAAACTCTTACTTATTAAAACTTGCTATAAATGGACCCTATATCTTGTAGGTCTTAGATAATTTTAGAGTGCTAAATTCATCTCTTTCATCTTTTATTTTAATCTAATTTTTAATCACACACATAATAAATCAGCACCTGAAATATCACCAACAATGACAATCATTTATTTCAGGTGATTATATCGACGGAGTGGATGTTGGCTATTTTGATCCTAGTGGCACTTACTTCATTAACTCCGTGGACACTGAGTACTAGGAGCCATGGGAGGGCAACGCAGCTGGTTACCAGGAAGACCCTGGTGCTGATTTTGATCCGAGCATCGAGTACTGATAATGCTAGATTTGATACTAAGATCAGTTGTCCTATTCAGACGGTTTTAGTTTTATTTTTGGATTTTATCTCTTATTGTTGGATATTTATTATTTCTCTGATTTGTAGACATTTATTGGATTCAGTATTGTTTATTTATTCCCGCCCTATTTATCATCAGTTATTAATGGCTGTCATGGATCTCGTGGAACCATAATTTCAAGAGAACTTTGATTATGGATATGTCCGCTTAGCGTATCTGGGATGTGTGCGGGTCGTGATAGATACTGATAACGATAACTTGGTTTTTGTATATAGGATGAGGTGAAAAAACACTTGATTGTGTTTTAATTCCCGGGCCAATTGGATCATTGTCCAACTAGATCTAAAAAAATAAGGTTTTTAGAGTTTAATACCAAGTAGATATTCAAGAAAGTGGTATCAGTATTTGCAATCGTGAAGCGTGGGATAGTTACAGTCCACAAGTTAGACATTAATAAGTAGAGAAGTAGCTAGGATTGTTTCAGTGCAGGCGAGCAATCATTCCATATATAAAAAATAAATTAGAAAAGAAGAACCGAGAAGCACCTTTAGCGCATAAATTAAAAAAGAAAATTTCAAATTTTGCAAGGGCACTGCTATTTTCACTCGTTTTCGGAGTAAGTACAACAATTTTTTCATGGATGAAAACCATTGATTGATTTGAAACATATGATGGAGGTTGTTTTTTGTTCTAATCTTCCCCACGATGGATCTAAATATCATGGTGCGCCTATCAGACAGTCATATGTTGTTTCCACATAGCACACATCCCCAAAAGTGACTTGGATCATGGAAAAAGGAGTTGATTGTGCTATGTGGAATCAACATCTGACTATCTGATAGGCACACCATGAGCTTAAGATCTATTGTGGGGAAGATTGGAACAAAAAACAACCTCCACCATATATTTCAAATCAATCAATGGTTTTCGTCTATGGTACTTACTCTGAAAACCAATGAGAATAGCAGTACCCATTTTGAAATTACCATAGAGAAAGAAGGAACTATTTTGGGAAGAGTCCATCTGTGAAATAGAAAACTGGTGAGAATTGTTGTACCCATTTTGAAATCATCAGAGAGAAAGAAGGAACTGTGTTGGGAAGAGTCCATCTCTGAGATAGATTTTTCATAGAAAATGAAGGAACGATTTGGATAGAGTCCATCCTTGTGATGGACTCTACTAAGAGAGAGATGAGGGATGAGAGATGGGTCGGGAGGGGATTCAGGTTATTTTTTTTAAAGAAAAAAAAGGTTATTCTTATTTGCAGCCTGCCAAACAGTCTTAGTATTAGTATGATATATAAATATATATATTTTTAATAAATAAATAAATAAATTATATATATATATATATATATATATATATATATATATATATATATATAAACAATAAAAATTTAAAGTTGAATGTAGGCATCTATCTGCCTACACTCACCCACACGTGGCAATGTCCCTGTTAATAAGAAGGTGCACACCATTACTTGCACTCAATTTGTTTTAGATTTATCGGTAGGTATCTACCGACAGAACTGATAATTTATGAACATCTATTGATGGATTTAAAAAAAAAAGAAAAAAAGAAAAAAGAGTCCGTGGAAGTCCAGTGAAAGGGTTTTTCTGTTCACGGCCACACGATCTGTGAAAGCGCCCACCTCCCAGAGCTCTTGAAAACCTTTGATTCCTTAAAATCAGATGATGGAGATCATTTTTCGCCCTGATATTCCACTAAATAGATCTTGAGATCGTGGCACACCTATTAGACAACCAGTTTTTATTCCATGCGTCACAGATCCCCAAACAACGGCTCTTGAATCATATGACACATCATGCTCAAATATGATTTTAGGGCCATTTTTTGGGATCTGTGACACATGTAAGCACAAACTTATCGAATGATAGATAAACCATAATCTCAAGATCCATTGCCTGGAAGATCGGGTTGGAAAACAATCTACGTCATCTGATTTTACGTAATCAAAGGTTTTAAAGGGCTTTGGGAGGTGGGGTAGGAACAAGGTACCCTTTCATTTATTTTTCTCGAATTTCCAAAGGAAAAGAAGAAACAAAAACACCACCAGAAAAAGCGACTTTGATGATCTCCCACCCGAGCAAACAATCTTATTTAACCATCCATAACTTCATTAAGAGATCAACATCCTTGTATGCCTAACCTATATATATATATAATTCCTACATAATCTCGCTATCAGCCTTGGGATCAGTTGGCCCGAAACTGATCCAGATGGTGATCGGTGGATTGGATTTCAAATGGTTTTCTACGAGAGAATCAATCGTTTCAATTCTCTACTGGTGAATGGTAAGAATAATAAAAATCCTATCATAGTAGGGGGGTAATGTTGGCTCAAAATAGAAGTAGTATTGGGGAGAAGATTTTTCCATAGATGAGGGCCAATGTTACTCATAAAGAAGTGGTGGAAGGGGACAACTACTCCAGAACATATGTTTAGTCAACAACAGAATAAAGAATCATATATCTATGTTGAAGTTAGTGGAGATAAATTTAAATCTAGAGAGTTACTGTATTCCAAAACATGGATCATGGCATGCTTCAAAAGTGGCGTTCCAACATTCTCATTCATTGATGCATGGATACAGGGGATTTAGTGGACTTTATGTCGTCCAATTTTTACATTTCTAACAAAACAACACATTTTTTACTATGATTCCCAAAGGAAACTGATGCAATTTCATTCTACAAAAAGAAAGGTTTTTCACTTTGAGGACCTGTAGATAATATGCAGTAGGTGGAATGCATCTGTTGGGGACCGCCGAGTTCAAAAAGAACGGCATGGAGTCTCGTTAAGGATTTTTGGAATCCCCCTCCACACTTTGAAGAGTGAGGTCTTCAGTGGCATTGACACAATGTGTGGGACCTTCCTCGGCATCGAATGCAAGACCTGCCAGAGAACCCTAGTTCGGCTTCTTCAAATATGGGTGGCAATGACACTACATGGAAAAGCAAAAAAAAATCACTGCCTTAAACAGTAGTTTTTTCAAAATATACTGTCTTTGACAATGGTTTTTTTGAAAAAAAATACTGCCTTAAACAGTTGTAAAAAAAGCAGTAGTTTTTTTTACCACTATACAAGATAGTGGTTTATGAACTTCAACAACGACTGTTCTTAACAGTCATAGAAAAAACCACTGCTTTTGGCAATGGTTTATTTATGCAAATTTTTTTTATAAAAAATACTTAAAAAAAATAAAAAATTACGTCGACAATTTTTTATGCTTTTTTTAATGCAATTTTTAATACAATTTTTTAATGCTTTAAAAACAATTATATAAAGAAAAAAAATTATTAACTCATATTTAAGCACATCCATTCAAATCAAATGTAAATCATTCAATGCCATTAATAGAAAAAATAAATGCCCAATTATTTTATTCAAACAAAAGAAGAAAATAAAGAGACTTAACAATCTAAGGATCCTATGGCCCATTTTCAAAATAAAAGAAAAAAAATATAAATTTGCTTCGCCTCTCTTGCCAAGTGTTTCCGTCCCCTAGTGATCCGTTTGAGGTGAGCTTGAAATCCGAAAGCTTCGCCTGAAATCAAAAGGAGAACATCATTAAAGTCTAGGCTATGGTGCATTAACTCATGCAATTCATTTTTCTAATTCATGCATCCTTGAATTCATTACCTTGATATAGGGCAGGGTAGTATGTATTAGACCAACTTCACTGGTGATGCCAATTGGATATAATATCAGAAAGGTGTTGTACCTGCATGAATTCACTTCAACATGAATAAGGAATTCCAAGAGAAGGAACACAAATCATTTCAATGTGAACTCGAGCATGTAATACCTTAGCCATAAGGTGTGAATCCAAGTGCCTCCTTCAAGCCAAAGAAAGAGTATTGAATGATATGCAATAATAGCACTTATTATTATTCAAATAGTAATATTCTAGTCTTTAGATTCAGATTTTCAAAGCCTAGGTTTCCCTTGAGAAACTGAGCTCAATGCCAAGGCCTCATTATAATTATATTCTATTGAGGTGTAGTAAGTCAAGGCTGTAAATGGGGGCTCATTGGCATGTTTGTAAGAAATGCTTTAGGGCCCTAAGACATGAGAATTCTATACTCCAGAGTCCAGATACACAGGAAGTTACAAAATAACAAAAAGGATTTGAGCCCAGATCTAGTTTTTAAGCATATGATGGATTCTCAACATTAGAACATAAACTAGAGAATGAACACTTTAGACAAATAATTTAGTAAAGTAGTCCAAAAAGGATTTAAAAAAAAAAAAACTAAATTACAAACATTTAGCATGAAAAAGGCCATATGGCAAATAAAAAGGAGTTTAAAAAACACATACAGTGTTGCCACTTGCAGAAATTCAATGTTGAATGGTATCTCCCCTGTGAGCTGATTGTAAGACAAATCCCTGATTGAAGGAAGAGGCACGACTTAAATGCAACTCATATATACAATTTGCAAAACTCCTGACAGATAGGGTGAGAATGTTACAGAACCTGGAAACCCGTACAATTTCCAATATTCTGAGGAATGCTCCCAATCAAGCTGTTGTTACTTACGTCACTCCAATAGTTGAATCTCAGTAATCAATGTGTGTGTTTTCCATAGACACACAGATTTGAGCAGTATAGGAGATGAAGGATCGAGAACTTACAAATACCATAATCCAGTTACCTGGCACATGTCAGGAGAGAGATTCCCTACCAAATTGTTTCCTCACAGTCCTCTGAATTACATGACATGCAATAGAAATAATTGGAATTGGGCTTTATACATTATCCAGGCAAAAATAAATTTACAGAACAATTCAAAAGCAAAAGAAAAATATAGTAACATAGAAAAGAAAATGAACACTTACAGGTATTGCAGAACCTCGTTCCAGTAAATGAGCCGAGGTATTTCACCACCAAGTTTAGAGATGATATCGCCTGTTAAACCCACAGAATTGTGTTAGTCCCCCTTTTATTTGAACCACAAATTAGAAAATACAACATACATAAATATATAGTTATTAGTGAAGGTATACCTGGGAAACCAGACGGTTCAGATTCGTGTAAGTAGGTCGCTCAATGTCAAGTGAGCGCCTGTAGATATCGTAGATGGCTTCATTGTCGATACCTGTTGAAAAAGAATGATTTGAAAGAATGGTTTCAAAGAACACTGTTGTAGCCTGCAGTGTTCCAAAAGAGAATGGTTTGAAAGAACAATGTTGTAGCCTGTAGGGTTCCACAACTGAGGTCAATACCTAGGGTGATGGATAAACTGTGAAGCCGAGCTTAGATTTTTTGCCGTAGTCAACAGAGAGACGCTACAGGAGAACTGAACCATGGCCTGACCCAGTGCCTCCACCGACAACATTGAATACAAGGAAACCTTGGAGACCGGTATAGTTATCTGCAAGCTTACGGTTGCGATCGAAGCAGAGATCGACAATCTCTTTCCCAACTGAAGAATAACTGGGAAATATTAATGTCGAAGTAACGGAAATATAATAAGAGGGTGCACAAAAATTGGATATAGAGTTTTACTTGTGTAATGGCCACGGGCAAAGTTGTTAGCTGCATCTTCTTTTCTACTGATGAGTTGCTTTGGGTGAAAGAGCTGGCGATAAGTACCAGTCCTAACTTCATCAATGACAGTGGGTTTGAGATCAATGAATACAACACGAGGGACGTGCTTCCCAGCACCAGTTTCACTGAAGAATGTGTTGAATGCATCATCACCTCCTCCAACTGTCTTATCACTTGGCATTTGGCCATCAGGCTGCAGGAAAAGAACTACATATGAATAAACATAGGTTGCAACTAAATACAGATGAAATGAAGGGAATAAAGCTTTAAGATATTCTAAGAAATTTCCAATGAAAGGCAACATAATGGCCTTTCGAAGAAGGGTCCAAAAAGATGGAACATTGAAATCAGGGCATTTATTTTTTAACAACCAAATACCTTAAATAAGGGCAACTAATAAATTGGGGCATTTATTTTTAAATAAAGTGACTAAATGCACTATATAAATAAAGATAGAACTGGTGGGGCAATGTTTTGAAACCCAACACCCATGCCATTCATTTCATTTCCCTTTTTTCCCACCCCCACCATTTATAATTCTACCAACCATATGGGTACTGCCCATCTTAATGTTTGCTCCATTATTGGTATTTTTCTTCTCAGATCCACCACCTATGTTTTTCACCATGCTCTGATTATTTCTGTTTGCTGCAACATTTTTGTTGGTTTCCTCCATGACCACCCACACCAACTTTCTTCCCACCACTACCCATTTTATTACTGTTTGCTGCAACATTTTTCTTTGTATTGGCCTTATTTACTTGCCTAAGAAGACCCATATGGTTTGCTTTGAGAAACTTGAATTATTCTGCTTCCCCATCATCCTCATAGTCATCTTCCTCATCTTCAGAGCTAGAAGTCTAAAACTTTTTCTAGTGTTTGAAGACATTGAGGCCTTTCATCAGGCCTTACTTCTGGTCTTTGGTGTTCTTCCTTCCTTGGTGCAATTGGGTCGCTGTGATTTCTAGGTTTGGTTGGACTTTTGTGACCAAACCTCTGCGTGCTTACCAGATTTGACCAGTTTTGCAATCAAGACTGCAGAAAACACATTTCCTGAGACTGTAACCATCGTGCCCAAACATGGCATAGGAGCTTATCCATACAATATGTAGCATATATTGTTGTAACACCCAAATAAAAAATAGAACCCAAGGAATATCAGAGATTAAAAATAAAAGTAGCAATAACACCCAATAGAACCCAAGGAATATCAAAACTTGTAGCTGTGTGTGTGAGCTTGCAATTTGTAAAACTTTTTTTACTGAATTTATGTTACTCAAATCATGAATTTTCTTGAGATCCAAGTATCATTCCTCACCACAGTAATTGTTCTTGAAACACCCATCATGATTGATGTGGGCTAATGTGAAGGATTAAAATTTGAGTATCATGGTAATCTTGCCACTACAAAAAACTGATAGATGTTATTGATGAAAGAATGTATGAGAACTTTTGTTTAAGAGAGAATTTTTGTTAAAAAAAGTACAAAGGCTAAATAAATGCTATGGCAAATATGAATGCAATGAGGTGGTGATATTAGGTGCCGGACTCGTGCACCAACCTCAACAGTTCCCATCATTTGGAAAGATCATTAATTGGGTTCCCATCATTTGGAGACAATTTAATTTGCACTAGAGATAGTGCCACTCAGTGCTGGGGTGGAGCCATGAAATTCTTCCCAGAGGCAAGATACGGTTAACAGAGAAAATGATTTAGTATGAGTTAAGAGTAGGTAAGCGGCATGACTGCCAAATAATCTAATTACATGAGCACAGTATATTAGCATGTATAGCAATATATTCTTTGGCTTTACTCATCAAGCATTACTTCTTTTGGTTTAGCTTTAGTGTTGCACAAGTTTGTGTTCGATTAACTAATTTATGGTTGCAACCTATGTCAATCTATTGAAAATCGCATCAAGTTTCATGGATTTTGTCCTACTTATATATTTGACTTATGGGCTTATGAGAGTCTAGGTTATAAAGCACTTCTCTTCTATTGTTTGGCAGATTTACCAGGTTTCACTCGTAGTGTGTATAAGAGGGACCATGCTCTAATAACATCAGAAAGCCATGTATTCTCCCCTCTACCACAGAGATTGAGTTGTTTGTTGAACAGAGATGAACCGAGAATTGCTGCTGAACCAAGGTTGAAGATGACGTAAAAAAAGACATAGCCTAGGTAGAGCTGACCTACCAAGATAGAGATAAAGATAAAACCTAGTACTGAATCTTTTAAATGGAGAATAAAGAGGAAAAAGAACAGGCTATGTCATTCCATCAAATTTTCTCCTCAAAGTGCAAAAGAACATGCTAAAAATGCTTCATAAAGTAATGCTTATTACATTGAATGAAAAAACCAAAGTTATTGCACAAGTCCCTAATACCAAGATAAACAAAAACCCCGGTAGATATGAAATTCATCCACATTAACACGCAAACATACCACAATTAGCATGTTGCCTCACAAACCTACCCATACCACATACTCCTCTAAACAAAGGCAAAAATTGCTGTAACAGTATCCACCTATCCTCCTTAGAATCCAACAACCTGACACATTTGTACCACTAAATCTGTAACAGACTTGAGAATTAAGACTACTAGCTGTATTTTGTTGGTAAAAATAAATTTATATCGTTTTGTTTACTCTTCTATCACCTAGTAAGACTAACAAATAAAATAGCAGCATACCACAAGACTACCATCTTCCAACACAGAAGTATCGCGCAACAATCAGAAGTCACAAGCAGCTGCTAAAGTTGTTGGAGCATATAGCTAAAATCTAGTCATCAATAAACAAAAGACTCATTAAACTAACGGATTAAAGTATTCCACCACATAAGATACGCAGAAAAACTCTTAGTAACTTGGTACCTACCTGCATATATGGAAGAAAACAGTGTCAACAAGGACTAACCTTGGTAGGTTCTAGACCCACTAGGCCACAAGCACATGCTGCCACTCCAGTGCAACCATGCGAAATAGCAACGATTCCAATGGAATCCGGACCAGGCTGAACAATGCAGATTTAATACTTAATTAGGAGATGTCATTCAATTGAGTATTGTCATACAATATGTACTAATGCAAGCACCACACTATCCCAAAAGGAAAATAAAAATAAAAACTTCTTGTCTTTCTAAAATCTTAGTTTTATGTGCTTTGCAAGATGAGTTGATACGTTTTATAATATAAAGAAATAAATAAAGACCAGTAGATGCTCTATTTCTTCAATTTCTAATAGCGTTAAAACTACTATTTAAATATTAGTACAGCAAGATTTTTCATATAAGGTGTGGAATGTTGGGCTATGGGAAAATGACAAGGAAATAGGATGCATGGGGTTGAGATGTGTTTAACCAGGATCAGCCTGACCAAGCCTGATTTTTTGGGTCGGGTTAGGAATATACGTGACCCATCAGGTTAGGGCAGGGTGGTTCAGGGTGCACCCAAAGGTCTGTTCAGGTAAGGTGGTTTGGGCAGACCTAAATTTTGGCCTCATCCAACCTATTGACAGCCCTATTAAATTTTGGCCTCATCCAACCTATTGACAGCCCTATTATCACCCAACACAAACTGATATGGGTTTGTATTACCAAGCTTTGATACTAAGATTAATCTATCAATTTCATACCAACCCCATGAATTTGAGAAAAGCTTCATGAAATCAAACTAGCTAAATAGATTTCAAATGGGTAATTGATACATCTATTAAATTTCTATCTCCATGAAAAAGAGAATTTAACTTACCTGCAACGCAAAAAACTTAGTTGAGATTCTCAGATTTTTGCAGCATATGAACCACTTGCAGCCACATGTCCAGGTTGTTCTGCAACTCTCTCAGTATTTGATTTGCTTTGCCATCATAAGAAAAGTATAATACTAGTAAATTTTTACAAAGTGAATAAAACTCTAAAAACTGAAGCCGTATAAAAATAAAATAATAAATTTAGAAAAAT
Source organism: Chloranthus sessilifolius (assembly GCA_021018995.1). Lineage (NCBI taxonomy): Eukaryota > Viridiplantae > Streptophyta > Magnoliopsida > Chloranthales > Chloranthaceae > Chloranthus > Chloranthus sessilifolius. The sequence continues at coordinate 90,361,654 of CM037585.1, read as the reverse complement.
CAAATATAATTACAATGCTCCATTCATTGAATCCCAAAATGCTATACTACTTGTCACAATAAAATAAAAGGACCGACTCTGTGGACCATCATTCAGATCTTACTGCCTTGAAGGTATGAGATGTGAGCAATCCTGACGTCAGCACATCGTACTTTGGGGGAAATTTTGGAAGAGAAAGATCGAGGCTCTGCAATTGCTTATGCATCCATTGCCAGTTCTCTGGCCTCACCTCACCACAATGCATCCATTGTCAGATCTCTTAACAACTGTTAGCTCCTCTTTCTCCTGCAATTTCATAAAAGCCTAGAAAATCTCAGACGAAATTTATGCAATAATTGGAGGAGATTTCAGAATAGTGTTCAAATAGATAGAATTACCTTCGACTCAATACAAGAAAAGTCAATATTGGATCAGGGAATAAAATCATGCATACCTTTTCAGCGGCCAATTTTTCAGCCCTAAAGTAGGAGATGAACAAGATATTCTAAATAAAAGATTGATGGCTAGTTCATTTCATGTATTGCTTCTTTTTTTAAAAGTCTGAAAAAAGAAACGAAAGTGCAGAGTTTTAATTTTTTTCTTCTCAATTTTCTCCAAATAAAAGCTATGGCATGTCAAAAGTCAACCATTCACAGATGTTCTTAAATCTCATTTGATCGCAGTTCTTCATTTGATCTTTATTGTTCCTCCTTTACCTTTTGGGGCTTGGGCTGCAGCAAGAAAAGTGAGAACTTCAACTTTTGCTTTATTTTATATATATATATATATATATATAAACAATAATAAAGTATGCTCTAACACATCACTTTCTATATGAAAACAATGAAACAATATTCAAAAGCAAGAATAATATTGATTGCGCAATCAGGTTGGATCGGGTATGATGTGAGTAGGCTAGATGGAAATATAAACATATTTATGAAAATAAAATCGTTCATTAAAATAGAATCAAATTTACCCCTAAACAAGATCAAATAAAATCTACAAGTCCCTTGGGCCAAGTAATAATATCACCAATTGTAACATCGCCAAATGTTCCTTTGCTTGCATATAATTTTGTATTGACCTCAAAAATATTATCAATTATGATGGCGTATGAATCTCTTGACGTTGTCGCCTCTCTATGCATTTGCCTTAGTCCAATGGCTTTATTCTTTAAGTTTTTCAATAGACAGCGCATGGATGGTTGGTTCACAAGTATCTCGGGCTGAACCGATGACGGTCGAGTTCCCTAAAAAAATTATAGCCTTTAAACTGTAAAGTTTAAGAGAGACTAAAACAATAATGCAAAAGCACTTTTAATAAGATATGACAATGACAACTCCAATGATTATTATTTCATAACATTGAATTTATACCTGATAAGAATCGAACATTGGCAAACTCTAGTTGTTGATCAAACTATCATTAAAGGATATAAAATGCATTAATAAGATAATTGAAAATTGTAGCTAACTTATAACAACATTAAAATGGGAAAATCAACAACAAGAAATGTAAGTAATCCTTTTGTTTGAATTATTGGAAAGAAGAAATAAGGTTCAAGTGAACAATATGAAAGAACTAGATTAATCTTCGTCCTTGTCCTCATCCACAACATCAGTTGCTAATGCCAATGCTAAAGCATCTGCTTTTGGTCTTCCTTCAAGGGATCTTTATAGGCATCCACATCCCGAGTCAATCTCTTTGGAGCATCTAATACGACATACCAATCATCCCTAGTTTGATCTTTACAATAGAAGAGTTGAGTGGTTTGAGAGGCAAGAATAAACGGCTCATCATCTTCATGTGAAATCCTCATAAATCTCCTAAGATTAACAAACACTAACCCAATTTCTGGGTCAACCACAACTATTTTTTTATCTTCTATACGAGCCCAGTCGCAGTAGAAGATTATTTTTTTAAAGTAACCATAATCCAACTCAAGTATTTGTTTGATAATACTATAATAAGTAACTTCTTCTTCCACATGGTTCTTATCTTTCACACTTGACCTGAAGCTAGTTAAAGCCTTCATGGATACTCCACCATTTTGTGTACTTTTATTCATTTCTGATCGTGCGGTATAAAACTAATAACCATTGATCATGTAAGCATTATATAATATGACATTGAAGTCTGGACCATTAGCAAGGCTCTTCATGATAGAATTTTCTTCATTTTCTAATTCTTTTCTTAACCAAGAAATGTAGTTGTCCCTCTGATGCTTATTGCTTGACTTGTGATCTTGAAGATAAGCCTGATACTTTCTGTAAATATTAACTCTTAGTTATATTATATCATTTTAAAAATAAAATATATAATTTAAATATATAAAATAAATTACTTACTTCTCCCACTCAATATTTTCTGGATAATGCTTTAAAACCCATCTACGTATTTGTTCATACTGCACGTGTTGAAGAAGATAAGTTTTTCCACTTCCATCGATAGGGTACCCAAAAGCAACATCTTGTTCCATGAATGCATTTTCTCCTTTCTTATGGCTTCCTCTGCTAGAATTTGGCATATATTCCATGCAATACCTCATACATTCTTCCATGAGATATTACTCCATAATACACCCCTCTGGATATGTCTGATTTTTCACATAATGCGTATATGTCTTCATCATCCTGCACATTTTTTCCAATTAGATATCAATGTTAACGTTATTAACTAAAAGAAGTTATTAATTTTACTGCGAGAATTTACCTCTCGAAAGGATACATTCATCGATATCGGACAGGTCCGCAAACAAGCGCTTCCTCTGCTAAGTGAACAACAAGGTGTATCATAGAAACAAAAAATGACGGCGGAAAGTACTTTTCAAATACACATAGTGTTTCTACTATATGCCTTCTCATGTTCAAAAGGTCAACATGAGAGATAACCTTGGAACATAGGATATTAAAAAATATTGACAATTGTCGAATAGCTGCTCTCAATGGTTTCTCTTTCTTGAATGAATGCATCAGTAAGACTGGCAGTAACTGTTGCATGAGGATATGATAATCATGTGACTTCAAGCCTTTGAGTTGGAATTCCTTCAAACATACCTTGTCCTTCCAATTTCCACTGTATGCAATAGGAACCTTCAAATTGTGCAAGGTTTTATAAATTATTTATTTTTCTGCTCGTGACAAGAAAAATGGAGCTTTAGGACAATACAACTTATCATTTTCTTTCACGGGCCACAAATTTTTTCTTATATTCATATCTTTGAGATCATAACATGCTTCAACACCATCTTTGGTTTTACCCTTTGTGTCCATAATTATAGCAATTAGGTTCTCTGTGACATTTTTTTCTACATGCATTACAACTAAATTATGACGAATAAGAATATCCTATAAACATAAAGGACATGTGTTAATATTTGAGTGAAGTGAAGTACAAATTTCATATTAGAAAAATAAAATATATTAATTATCCACCTTCCAATATGATAAATCATATAGGATTGATCTCTTTGACCATGCAATGTTCTTTTCATGCTCAGTCTCAGATCTCTTCCTCTTCTTGCTTGCTACCTTTCCAAATTCTGTTTTGATACATCTCATTTTGCATAGTACTTTAGAACCACTCAACCGGCGGGGATGCTTTCTATGTTCCTTCCCATTAAACTGTGACTTTTGAGTTCTGAAAGGATGACTCATATTAGTAAGAAATTTTCTGTAGCCCATGTACATATATTTCTTTCCATGTGATAATCATGTCGAATCAACCTCTTCATTACAAACAGGACAACCATACTTTCTCGCTGTCCTACATCCTGAAAGATGGCCATATATTGGAAAATCATGTATAGCCCATAATAGAATTGCTTTCATGTTGAGCATAGATTTTTTATAAGAGTCATATGTTGTAGCACCAGTGAACCATAATTCATTTAACTCTCCAATTAGTGGCTGTAAGTAACATCAATGTCGTGCCTTGGACCTTTTGGGCTTGAAATTAATAGAGTTAACATTGTAAACTCTTTTCGCATACATATAGATGGAGGAAGATTAAATGGAACAATCATAGCAGGCCAGCAACTATAAGAATTACTCTTGTTTCCGAAAGGATTAAATCCGTCTGTTGCAAGTCCTAAACGAACATTACGTGTCTTAAGAGAAAAGTCACTCCAACAAGCATTGATTGATTTCCAACTTGAAGAATCCATTGGATGACCCATGTAACTTTCATTTTCAATTGCATTTGCATGCCATGTCACCGTCTCTGCAATCCATGGTACCCTGTATAATCTTTGAAGTCTTTGGGTTAGTGGAAAGTATCTTAACTTCTTCCACGGTAATTGTTTAAAATTTGGCTTTGAAGCTTCCACGGGTCTCCATTTGCTCTCACCACATGTAAGACACTCATTTTTATCTGCATGATCTCTCCAATATAATATGCAATCATTATGACAAGCATGAATAATCTCATGTTTCATGCGCAAAGACTTAACTAACTTCTTTGCATTGTAGGTGTTATCAGGTAAAGTATTTGACACGGGCAAAATTTCTTTTAGCATTTTTAACAACTCTGTGAAACTTTTATTAGACCACTGATGTCTAGCCTTCATACTCAACAACTCAACTATAGTTGATAATTTCATATGCTCACCCTTACATGACGGATATAGTGGTTCTAATGCATGTTTCTTCAAGTTACTGTACTCCATATCCTCAGGTAAATCATGTGGATCTTGATCATCACATTCATCCTGATCATCATCTTCATCCTCAGGTAAATCTTCAAGATGAACATGTCCAAATGTGTTGTTCAACATTTCTTCCATTATTGGAAACATATCATTATTTTGATTACTAGTTGAACTACTAGAAACCCCAACATTGACACGATTTGTAGAAGACGACTCCCCATGCTACGTCCATGTCGTGTACGAACTATCCATGCCATCACAAATTAAATGCTCCATAGTGGTTTCAAGGTTTTGCTTTTGAAAATTTTGACATTTAACACACGGACAACAACACCAATTAACATCCTCAACATTTTGTTTTACAAAGAAAATAAATGATGCAACGCCACCGAGATATTTAGAAGATAGACGTTCTACTATTGTCATACATTTTTTGTTTGGGATTGCTGAAGGCATCTTCTACAAAAAAAAACATAAAAAAAAAACTCAAGTAGGAGAATTGAGGGAAAAGACAAGTATCAACAATATTAGCCATTAAAAACTAAAAGTGATAATTTGTTCATCCATGCTTGAAATGCAAGAAATCTTGTTTCGATGAAATTTAAAACCATTGCTATATACCCTTCTAGCCATGTTTATCTATGGATGGGAAAAAGATAAAGAAATATGCTTATTTAGCATCTTTGGAAGGCGGTTTCCCTTCCAAGCTAATTGCATGTATACAATCAGATGTTTATCTATGGACTGCCCCTGCCCGATTTGTAATCGGTCCAAGTATGGGCTAGCTCCAAGAGGCTCAATTATAATTGGCCCATTTAAGGCTCGGGCAAAACCGAGTCCGGCCCCTAAAGACCCCTAACCATACCCGAACCACGAATCCAAACCCAATCATAAGTCATATCTAGATGATGCTTATCGGATGGGTAAACTCTAGATATGAACCGAACCCGAAACTGACTCCAAAATCTGGACCCAAGGCCCTAATTAGGTCTGTTAAGAATAAATAAATAAATACACAGTATATATGTGTGTGAGTGTGTGTAAGTGTATTTGTGGTGTTAGATGTACCCATGTATTTTGTGTGGTAGCGACCAACAAGAGAGGAATCACTCTTTAATAATAATAACAATAACAAAGATTTTCAAATATGGTATTTATAAATTAGAATCAAGGGTAATAGAAAGAGGCGGTGTAACAGCCCAGAATTTTATGAACTTCATTATAGGAACAAAACAGAGTACCAAGAAAAATGAGAAAGTAAATCCACATAATGCAATAAAAAAGGTTTATCATATCATCAATAAACACACTTATTGTCCCAAATACAACAACCAAAATGGATCTAAGTTGAAGTCAATCAAATTCACAGGTTAACCATTCAATCACTGCCAATATCAAATTATCAACTTACTAAGAAACCCAACTCACATGACCACTTTCAACAGATATTGCTATGAAAAGCACACATTTAGGTCACATGGCATACATCTTTGATCTTTTCTAAGTGTTTCACTGGGTATGGTCATCCCTATATAGAAATGGGCTGGCCGATAATTTCTATATAGTTGATATAGAAATTTTTTTAAATGACTGGGTTGGGCTGGGCTTCAACGGGCTGATTGTTAATCGAGCTTTTAGAAAAACTCATTACCAGACTCAAATTCTAATTGGGTGGGGGGGGGGGGGGGGGGGCACACATCTATGATCAATCTTTGGCTCCAAAGACCATATATCATGGCTCTCAAATAAGACTGGCTTAGATAATGTTGCAAGTACCAAATCTTTCTTTTTAGACTATGTGCTGAGTGATGACATAATTGTGTGCAAGTAGTCTATCATTTTCTATTATCATGTAGCAAAAGATGTAGCTTTGGCTATTAAGCAACCACAATATAATCATTTTGACTTCATAGGAAAGTATCACTAAAGGAATGAATAACCATTGCTATCATACTTTATTTATAAATATTACAAACCTTATTGCAGATCAAGTCTTGTAGCTCCTCAATAGATAATACAGACAATTTCTTTGACAGATCAGCACGTTTGTGAATTGAACCAATGTTAGACAATGCAAGCTCTCGCAACTACAATTGACAAAAAGATTATAGTTGTGGTCATGATGGGTAAAATTTGAGGTCAAATGTAGTAAAAAACTATAAAATGATCAGGTTTCTCAGGACTGCCGATACTTAAAAAGGCAATATGATTGATAGTTCTTGTTGCTTAATATATCAAGTTCACTATATCAAACCTGTACCCATATTTTGTCACTTTGCTTTCGGGTCATATCTCATTAAGCAACAAGAACTAGATATATTAAAAAGGCAGTCTTCTAACTACTATTCCTTGACTCTTGTACGTATATGATAGTTAAACTATAGTACTAATCAGGAAGTTAAACTATAGTATTTTCATTTTTTCACCAGAAATCCTGCAAGACGCTATTCAAATTTGATAAAAAAAAAGTCAAGAAGGACACCACTAACAAGGAAGTTAAACTTATCATTTTTTCACCAGAAATCCTGCAAGACGCTATTCAAATTTGATAAAAAAAAAGTCAAGAAGGACACCACTAACAAGGAAGTTAAACTTATCATTTTTTCACCAGAAATCCTGCAAGGCGCTATTCAAATTTGATAAAAAAAAAAATCATGACAACCGGGAAAAATCAAGATCTGTTGAGCTGTATCAGATAAGTAGAATTTAGCTGATTTGGTCTGTATGACTTGCTGACATAATCATACTGCATGATAACATCAGTAATGTATCACGGTCAGGCATGATTTCTTCATCAAGTTTGAACTGAAGATTTGGGAGATAGGAGGAAGATGAAGAGCAAACAGGGTTTCTAGATTGGACTCTATGAATTAGACTGATGGGATCTTTAGGCCAAGAGAAGGTCACATGATAGCCAACCACTTGAAGAAGTGGATTCTGAAAAATACATTTACACGTCGCCTAAAAGTTAGCCACTATGGCAATTATCTATTGACTACCAGGGACCAGAGGAAAGATGCATTCATATGTAATGAGAGAAAGATGGAAGTGAAGAGAGGAGACCTAGAATGGGACTGAATTACTGGTGGGAGATTATAATAGTAAAGATACAGGCACACCAAGCCATTCTACATTAATCCAAATCCTACATGCATAAAGCACAAATCTTATATCGGCGGCTATCAAGCAATACAAGTTACAGAGTAAACACATCAAATGATATTTTGAATTAACTTTGTATTTAAATATTGACCAAACAAATAATAAAGCTTAAAACACCTTTAGTGATATTTGATATATAGCTTCTATTTATTGTTTTTCCTTTCTCCATTTGGTGGCGGTTTTTTTTTTTTAGATCCATAATAAAGAAGTTCATTAGAAAAACCCGGATACAATGGTGGCAATTAAGGGATCAAAACCAGGCAGCGGAGAGGAAGGGTTGTGAGCAGCTACCTCCCACACACCAGCCAAAGTAGACTCGCTCCAAGCAAAATAAAAAAGTGAAGGTTTTGTTTGGGATTGCTCTTTGGAGACAAAGAGCAGCCCACTTAAAAGAGCTGGTTTAAATTTGAGTAGCCCACTTAAAAGAGCTGGTCTAAATTTCTCTTTTAAAGAGACTCAAATTCAACTCTTTCACTCTCACAATTCCAAACACAGCCTAAGGCTGCATTTGGGTTAGCTCTTTTGGGGCAAAGAGCAGCTCTTTCACTTTTTGACTATGGCAGAGAACTATTTTTACATTTGGTAACACAGCTCCTCACCTAAATTGCTCTAGAAGAAAGCTGTTTAAGTGATAAACTGCTCTATGCCTGTTCGATCCCAGAGTAGAATTAATCTACTCTGACAGAGAGCAGGCAAAGAGCGGATTCTGGTCTTATAAGAGCTAACCCAAACACAGCCTAAGAGACTACATGAGATAAAGACCCTGAACACTCCCCCTCTTCCAGTGGGGTGAAACCCAAGCTAGACCGGAGGAGTTGGCAAGGATAGTATTGGAGAAACGCTACTGCCACCCACACATCTACTTATGACACGTCAACTGATGCAAGTGCTAATCACTCAATTTATTATACGTAGACCCTTAACAAAAAATTATATCCACATTAACTATTGAAATGATTGAAGATACACCTGTCAATTGATTTTTCCACTCTTGTTAATTGATTTTTCGCAAATAATCTTGTATGGTGACGTTTTTGGACCAGCACAAATGTCACACGAGGCTAATAATTTGGCTCAAGAGAGGCACATGCCTGCAAGTATCATGAAAAAAAGGAAATATAATCAATAAAGCAAAAAAAAAAAAAAAAAAAAATCCGTATAAATTTTCATAAATGAAATCAGTGTGGTCACCTTCCGAATGACACTCAGTTCGTGCAATAAGACTTGATAAAACTGACCTTCGCTTACACCATCCCGGGGTAAAAAGCAACATCAATTCAATCATCAATGTAGGTTCTAGAAAGAATATAACAAAGTACATAATATTGAAACCTAACCTGTAGAATATTATCAGCTGAGGTTTTTGCCCACTTGCTCTACAGAATGATATAAGAAGTTCCCTGATTTAAGAGTTACAATCTATTTTATAAAAAATTCTCTCGTTTGATGATCCAAACAAATTTGACTGATCTTAGTTACTTCAACATAATGCAACCTCAAAACAAAATAAATAATCATTTTAACAAGTTTAAGAGTGTTGGAAGAGATCGACACTGTAAAAGATAATTGCAAAATGACTAAATCGAGAACTTTGTTTCACTACATCTATCAACAATTATTTGCTTAATCAAGTCAACTATTTACCATAATTCAAACTTATATGACATAACTTACAACTGAAACTAGGTTAAAAAGTTCCTAGGGAAAATGGGATACCGCCCCAATACTCGCAATAAAGTTGTAAAGATTATATAATCCATAAAGCAGCAGACTTGCTAAAACCAAGATAAATTCAAATAAATGATTCATGCAATATTTCTTACAGCAACATACCTAGTCATGACTATAAAAAAACATTGGCTTTATGGCTTTTAAAATCAGACATTATGTGATACAAGTTGTAGAAGTTGAGAGTTGGAATGACAATGCATTAAAACATAGAGAGAAATACCAATGCCATATCTGACTAGAGTATCTTGTGTAAATGCAAATGGAGAATTTGAACCAGACATGACTAAAGAGAGATTAATGGCCCATGGATCCTTTACCTCGTATGCAAGCTCATAAAAATAGGGAAACTAAAACTCTATGGATTGAGCAACACAAAGTTTTGATATAACTACAGATTTTCAAAGATAAGAATGTAAATTAGAATAATTGGAAGCCCTTACCAGTTTACTCTCTATTATGGCACTTTCAAAATTTGCAGCACTAACAAGTTCGACTAAATATTCAATTGGCTATCTCTCATGTTCATGTTAGTCATGCAGACTATTTATATATCAAGCACATAGGCATCCAATCTGTTTCTAAAATTGTTGATGGACAAGTTTCTAACATAGATGTATCATAAATGCTAAAGCATGCAGGCATCAATGAGCATTTATTGGCCATTTCCAGAACCACGTGGTATTTCATAATTGATTGAGATATTGATTACTTTGAATATACAAACACTCAAATCTGCTTGTACACAGACACATAGATGATTGGTCAGCAAGTCGAGCTGTCCAAACACTCTTGATAGGTCAAATGCTCCCAACTTTTTCCCTTCCAGTAGACAATTTACTTCAACTTAGTCTGCCAGAGTTTTAAATATACACCAGTATTTTTATTCCCTTATTTCTTCTTTTGAAAATAGATTTGATGAAGTCAGTGACTTGGCATGGGTCATAAATTGGTCTGGACTGGGATCAGTGTCTATGGTTCTCTTTATATGTTTACCACAGCTGTATATCTAACACTGATATGTTGTTAACCGTACAGGTTGCACTCCAGCAACCTCCTCAATATGCTTGTAGGTGCCCATTGATATGTTCATGAGGCACCCATTGACATGTTGTAACTAAAAGTCTAAGGAGGTCCAAACCAATTCCTGCTGTAGAAGAAGGGTATTTGCACTAATTCATTTGTTGACTTATGGCCATTGTTTATAACAAACCCCCTTATATCAATTATGTGCAACTTCTAGCAGCTGCTTATCAGCCTCTTAGTGAGAGGTTTTATTCAAGTCGACATGACCTTTTCCTATCATAGTTTTTTATCATGGTGTTTCATCACATAATACATATAGCTCATATCAATGCATTTCATCACCTAAACCTGAACATATCAGTACTTGAATATGGAGTCTCAATGATTTCAGCATACAAACATCCTAACATTCAACGTAAAACATCATGTAGGTTTAGTTCAATTGAAGGGGGATTCTTCAATATAAAAATTAGGTTGTTGGGTCAGTCGATCCAAGTAATTTAGGGTTGCATCTTGCCAAGGGAAATTTGGCTTGACAAAAACCGATCATGTTCCACATAAGTAGGGCTGAAACAAGACTTTCATAACTGGGTTATGATCCACAAAATTAGGGCTGACACCAGCCAGTCATAACCTAGTTATGTAATTATGTTCTACATACATAATTAGGGATATAACCAGCCAGACATAACCTGCTTATGTCACAATACATCTGGCTGAAAATAGCCTCACGTGGCTGGGTTATATTCCAATGGTTAGGAATAACACCAGTCAACCATAACCTGGTTAGGATTCACTGAATTGGGTTGTAATTCATATGCTTAGGGCTGAAATTTGTGAACCATGGCAATGGAAAAATGTCTAAAAACACACACTTGGCTATAAAAAATTTATGATTATGCTTGTAATGAGATTTTGACTGTAATCAAACAATAAGACTATGATGAGACAAGACAGTAATTAGAATTTTAGGGCAATCATAGCAGGTTTAAAAATTAGACCTATCACAGAGCTGAGAAAAACCCCAATACAAGAATTTTTAGGGCAATTCTTGCATAGATCTTGCTATATCACTAAGGTCGAAATCATCTAATGTAGAAATTTCTACATTGATAAAATGCTTGTCGAATTTCTGACCGAAAGAGAGATCATAAATGCAAGATGGAAATGGTACACAACTATATAAAAGGATAATCCACACACAGAAGTTTCTACATTGAGATCCATAAAAAAATCAATAAAAAGTAAAAAATCCCATAGATCTAGGAAAAACCAAAAAAAAAACAAAATCAGCAAAAAAAAAAAAAACCAGAAATCTAGGAACTTGAAGAAGATAAAAAGGTGTACCTTGGATTGTGAAGCGGACAGACCTTGTTTGTGTAGAGAGGCACTAGATCACCAACTTTATACTTGTGATTTGATGCGTTCGAGATTTCTCTCCAAATCCAACGACATTTATTCCTTTGAGATTCTGCAATTTAAACCTCTACCTAGGGTTTTGATGAGGGAGATGGAGGCTAGGGTTTCGAAGAGGGAGATGGAGGAAAAGCAGAGATCTCGTATTTCAAGCAATTAGAAGAGAAATTTCGTAGCTCACTAGAGAAGAGGCTAAGGTTCGTGGAGAGAGAGGAAGAGGAGAGGGAGGCTAGGGTTCCATTCAGCTCATCGTGCAAAATCTAGCATTCACCAGCTCCCAATTCGTCTCAAATCCTCCGATCCATCTCGATCCACCATAGAACAACTTTAAAATGGATTACACTGAAGAGATGAATGGAAAGGATGGATGATTTTGAGAGAGACTCGTGCAAAATTTAGGGTTTGTAGAGAGCGGGAGAGGAAGAGGAGAGAGGTTGCTTCAGAGAGAAAGAAAACAAGTTTCTAAGGTAGATGGCAATTGTATAGAAATATAAAGAGAGAAAGTTGGAAGTAGGGTTCCCAATGGCTTTGCACGTGACTTGAGGAAATAGTTGCACGTGATAATGATTTAGGATATAAAACACTGTCTTAATATAATAAATCATTGGATTTGACCGTGGATTATTATACTACTGCTTGGGCAGTGGTTCTTTTCTATATTGCAAAAGTTGTTTTTTTGACTTTTCGACGTAGTGTGATATATAGTAAGGGATCGGATCGGAGATGGAATATGAAGACGAGATGGTGTTATCGATAAGATTGCTGAGGAGAGAGGAAAATGGTGGCTGGACGGAAATTACATGTTGGAACAAGGATGTCTTTGAGGGAGAGAGTTTGAACTCCTCATCAGTAGGGAAAGATGTAATTGATAGACTAATAATGTTTTGGCAGCAACATGGTATGTCATTTAATGGGACTGATGAGGTGTTGATATCGTTGCTGAGGTTCATTGAACAAAGAAGACTGAATAAAGCACCTAGCGAGAAATCTTCAAAAAAGGAGAGAATTAGCAAGGCTGGATTGGGGAATGTCAGATGGCAAGGGAAAGAAGGGACAAGAATCTAAGTGACCATCTGTTGTGATTAAGGGGATGGGCTCACAGATTGGTTTACTTAGGAAGCTGTTATCTTGGAATGTTAGGGGGATTTGTGATTTAATGAAGAGGGTGGTGGCGAAGAAAATCATTGTCTCTCGAAACCATGCAATTGTAACATTACAAAAAAACAAAGTGTGGATGCAATGATGATCAGAAAGTAAGATCTGTTCTTAGGGGAAACAAGTGGGTATGCGTCAGTTTGGATTTGTTTGGTGCGTCAGGGGGTATTGTTGTTGCTTGGAACACAATGCTCTATGATAAACTTGAAGAAGACGTAGGGGAATACTTGGTTTCAGTACGGCTGCAGAATAAAGATAATGGTAAATGTTGGATCTTCACGGGGTGTCTATGGTCCAAATGATGATTCCAAGAGGGAAGATTTTTGGTTTGAATTATATGGTATATCTACTAGATGGGATGATGCATGGTGTGTGTGGGGTGATTTTAATGTGATGCATTTGGATCATGAAAATTTTTGGGAACCTCCAGACAGATATGGTATGCGGGGATTTGGGACTTTAATCAATGACTGTAATCTCATTTTCCTATGAAAGGGAGTAATATCACTTCATCGAGTTTGCAAGATGTGCCTACTTCATGCAAATGGGATAGGTTTCTTACAACACATACTTGGCTAGATATATTCCCTAATGCCACTCTTGAAGGGTTGTCTAGTCCTACATCTGATCATAAACCAATCTTAATAAATTGTTCTTCAGTGGGAAGGAGACTAGGCCACCTCCTTTTCGGTTAGAGAATATGTGGCTTAGAGAGGAACAGTTAGTGGAAAAAGTGCACAGTTGGTTGAAGGAGATTGTGGCTGAAGGAACGGCTACATACAGGTTATCGAAAAAGCTAAAAATTCTTAAAGATTTGATTAAGAAATGGAATGTTGAAGAGTTCGGGATGGTTGATTAAGTCAAGGAAGAAGAATTGTTGCATCAAATTCTAGGGTTTGATAACATTGAGGAAGGTTGGCCATTGACAGATAACGAAAGGATAAGCATAATGGAGTTAAATTTGAAGTTTAATGAGAAATGTATTGGAGAAGAAATTAATTGGCAACAAAAATAAAAAATTCACTGGTTGCAGAAAGGTGACCAAAACCCAAAGTTGTTTCATACAACTGCAAATGCAATGAGCAAAAATAAGTTGATGGGGTGTGTGGTGGTTGATGGATGTAGGTATGAAGAAAAACTGGAGGTTGTTGAACATATTTTGAAATTCTATGAGCAGGTAATCCGAGATGAAGGATGGAATAGGCCAACATTGGATGGGCTGCAATTTAAATCAAGATCAACAGGATTTGGAAAAGGCTTTTGAAGAAGAAAAGGTAAGACAAGCTATCATGAAGAGTGGCAAAAACAAAGCTCCAGGTCAAGATGGGTAAATGTTGGAGTTTCCAGGTGCTTCTGGGGGCAAATGAAAGGACTTATAATGACTTTGTTAATGAATTCCATGAAAATTTAGGGAGAAGTATAAATTTTATTTCACGTCAAGGAAGAATAGTTGTTGCATCAAATTCTAGTTTTTGATAACATTGGGGAAGGTTGGTTGGTCATTGAAAGATAACGAAAGGATAAGCATAATGGAGTTAAACTTAGTTTAATGAGAAATGTATTGAAGAAGGAATTATGTGATTACGAGCCTCTGAGAACCAAATTCTTTGATGAAGACATTTTGTTCATGACAGAGGGTGACACATAAGCGGCAGAGGAGTCCTGGATAATGCACTTTGATGAGCATCAAACGGTGAAGGTCAAGGAGCCGGTGTTGTTCTGATCATGGGTCAAAATATCGTCCGATACCGATACGTATCAGACGATACGTATCGGTTTTGGACCTCACCGGTACGATACATACCCTATGTATCGTACCATCAGCAAAAAGAGTAAATTATCGTCCGATACGGACAAAATATCGTCCGTATCGGACGATAATTTCAAATTATCGGACGATAAATTGAAATTATCGTCCGATAATTAGTGTCAACCTGTAAAAAATGAAAAAAAATCAAAATATCGTCCGATAAGAACGATAATTTCAAATTATCGTCCGATAATTTGAATTATATGTGGGCCCCACTGTAGACCCGACTTAAAAGTCGGGTACTACCCCTTCTCCTTCCCCTATTCCTCTCTTCTTCCTCCTCTCTTCTTCCTCTCTTCTTTCTCCTCTATTTTTTGATTATTTACCCCATAAATCGGCGCCAAATCGCACAAAATATCACGGGATCGACGTGGAAGGTACGTGTATTTCATTTTATTTCCTAAAATAAGGTAGATCTACACTAAATAAGTGTAGATCTACCCTTAAATAAGGTAGATCTACACTAATTAAGTGTAGATCTACACTTAAATAAGGTAGATCTACACTAAATAAGTGTAGATCTACACTAAATAAGTGTAGATCTACACTAAATAAGGGTAGATCTACCCTTAAATAAGGTAGATCTACACTAATTAAGTGTAGATCTACACTTAATTAGGGTAGATCTACCCTAAATAAGGGTAGATCTACACTAAATAAAGGTAGATATACACTAATTAAGTGTAGATCTACCCTTAAATAAGGTAGATTTACACTAAATAAGTGTAGATCTACACTAAATAAGGGTAGATCTACCCTTAAATAAGGTAGATCTACACTAATTAAGTGTAGATCTACCCTTAAATAAGGTAGATCTACACTAATTAAGTGTAGATCTACACTTAATTAGTGTAGATCTACCCTAAATAAGGGTAGATCTACACTAATTTAGTGTAGATCTACCCTTAATATTAATTAATATTATAGGTAAATTTATCATTTACCTATAATATTAATTATTTAAATTATTTAAAATAATTAATATTATTTAAAATAATTAATATTATTTAAAATAATTTAAAAATAATATAAATAATTATTTAAAATATTTAAATTAATTAAAAGTAATATAAATAATTGGTCAAAAATAATATGATGGGTCAAAAATAATTATATGTGACCCCATTTAAAATATTTAAATTGATAGGTAAAAAATAATATAAATAATTATAATTAAGGGTCACATGTAATCAATATAGGCCACATATAATATGGGTCACATATAATTAATAAAATAATAAGGTCAATATGGGTCACATATAATATGGGTCACATATCATATGGGTCACATATAATTAATAAAATAATAAGGTCAATATGGGTCACATATAATTAAATTTATTATTAAAATTAATATGGGTCACATATTAATTTTAATAATAAATTAAATTATATATGACCCATATTGATTATATGTGACCATATTGATTATATGTACATATAATTAAAATAATTTATATTATGGGATATGTCCCTTAAAATTTTAGAATAATATGGAATAAATTTCAAATAAATATTTAAAAATTAAAATAATATCAAATAAATATTCATAAATTAAAATAATATGAAATAAATATTCATAAATTAAAATAATATCAAATAAACATTAATAAATTAAAATAATATCAAATAAATATTCAAAAATTAAAATAATATGAAATAAATATTCAAAAATTAAAATAATATGAAATAAACATTAAAAAATTATAATAATATCAAATAAACATTAATAAATTATAATAGTATCAAATAAATATTCATAAATTAAAATAATATTAAATAAATATTTATATATTATAATAATATTAAATAAATATTCATAAATTAAAATAATATCAAATAAACATTCATAAATTATAATAATATCAAATAAATATTCAAAAATTATAATAATATCAAATAAATTTGATAAAATATAATCTGATATTTTTAAAATAGCAATAATTAAAAAATAAATTTTATTTTCAAGTGTAAATTAGATGTTTACTTTAATGCAATCGTTTGCTCATTCATGCAGGTGAAATAAATAAATATGGTACGTTCGACAGATCCAGCGTGGCAATATGGTACAGCAATAGATGGTAATAGACTCCAGATTCAATGTAATCTTTGTGGAAAAAAACTGCTGGGAGGAGGTATCACACGATTAAAGGAGCATCTAGCTCATGTAAAGGGAGAGACAAGAGGGTGTCCTAGTGTACCCAGAGAGGTAAAAGAAAATATCAGAGCTAGTTTACAAGCGGCAAAGGGAAAGAAAAAAGCTGAAGCCGATCGCGATAGGGAAATGTATGAGAGACTCAGGAGGCCAGATCCACAGTTTACATCGATGCACCGAGGATGATGAGGATGAGGATGAGGATGAGCGGATAGCGAGCTATGAGAGAGTGCTAGGAAGCACAATGTCGAGATCGTGAAGAAGCCGATTATCGGTTTCGGTCCAGGTTGAGGGGTCCATCCATGCCTGCTACCGGTGGTGGATCTAGTCATAGGCCACATGTTGTTGATGTTGATGAGGATGTTGAGTGACCGGTTGGGTTAAAGAGGCGATTCTGGGAGGGATTATAGGCCGCCTCTCATGGATCCATTCATGTATCATGAAAGCTCCAAACAAACCAAATTGAGTGCAATGTCACTTGCAAAATGGGAAGAAGCTTGGAAAATCCATTGCCAAGTTTTTTATATACAACCACATTCTGAGCCAAGTAGCAGACTCGGCGTACTTCAAAAGCATGATTGATACAAGTGCAGAAGTTGGTCCAGGAGTTAAAAAGCCTTCTCCATATGAGATATCTGGGCCCTTACTAATGATGAGTACGATGAGATAACGCCTATATGCGAGCTTTGAGGATGTATGGGATGAGAGAGGTTGCACAATTATGTGCGATGGATGGACTGGTCCCACAAAGAAGAGCTTGATAAACTTTTTGGTTTACAGCGATGTCGGGACAGTATTTTTGAAATCAGTTGATGCTTCTAGACACGTAAAGACTGCTGACTACCTCTTTAAACTAATGGATATGGTAGTTAATGAGGTTGGAGAGCAGCGGGTTGTGCAGGTGGTAACAGACAATGCGGCAAACTACAAAGCCGCTGGATTAAAACTAATGGCGAAGAGACGTCACCTGTACTGGACCCCGTGTGCCGCACATTGCGTGGACCTCATTCTTGAGGATTTAGGAAAGAGAAGCAAGGCACAGGCAACTATTCAAAAGGGAAGAACGATTACTTCCTACTTGTACAACAGTGACAAGCTGGTCAATTTAATGAGAGCCTTCACGAACAATGAGTTGCTCCGACCTGCGATTACACGTTTTGCAACACAGTTCTTAGCCCTACAGAGTTTGGCTAGATATAGGCGTGAGCTGAAAAGCATGGTGTCGTCGGAAGAATGGAATCAACATGAAATAGGACTCCCACGCGAAGAGACTAGCTTGAAATTCTTGACGACACGATCTACAAGACAGCTTTTGGTATGTCGACCACGATCGCCGTCACTACCCGGTTGAGATTGGTTGATGGTGATGACAAACCAACAATGGGGTACGTTTATGAGTCAATGGATAAGGCAAAATTGGCTATAAAAACCAAATGCCCTACAAAATATAAACGATACTGGGCGATTATCGACAAGAGGTGGGATGCACAATTTCACCAGTACTTGCATGCAGCAGGTATAACATGTTGCACAATTATGTAGTGATTTTTATTTATTTATTCATTATTTTCATATACTGATGAAATTGCTCATATTTGATGTGTAGCACACTACTTGAATCCAGCCTTCCAGTATACGCGACGCTTCGAGTTGAGCGACACTGATGAAGTGTATACCGGTTTGCTCAATGTAATCCAAAGAATGCTCCCTGAGTTGGCGGACCAAGGCCAAGCCATAAGAGATGTGAGTGATCATAGTATCATACCTTATAATTAATAAGTCAAATGTCATGTGATATTATCATCTATTTATTGATATGTGCCTTACTGTGTTTCATCTTTATAGATTGACATGTTTACAGCAGACATGGGTCATTTGGGACCCGTTAGCAATCCCAAATTAAACACGACAAACCCGTTGATTGGTGGATGCATTATGGAGGTGATGGTCCGATATTGAGGCGGTAGCAATGAGGGTATTATCGCAAACGTGTTCCTCGTCAATCATGAAAGCGGATTTGGAGCGCTTTCTCTCTCATTCATACTAAGACAAGGAATAGACTAACTATGGACCGATTGGAAAAGTTAGTCTACTGCCACT
Source organism: Chloranthus sessilifolius (assembly GCA_021018995.1). Classification (NCBI taxonomy): domain Eukaryota; kingdom Viridiplantae; phylum Streptophyta; class Magnoliopsida; order Chloranthales; family Chloranthaceae; genus Chloranthus; species Chloranthus sessilifolius. The sequence continues at coordinate 90,342,472 of CM037585.1, read as the reverse complement.
ACAACATGCGATTAAGGGTCAGGAATATACAGAGGACCAACCGCGGTAAGCAATTACATGAAGTCTTAGATCCTCAATTATATGAAGTCTTACTTACATATTATACTAATTCATCTATCATATTCTATCTTGCGACGGTGATTATTTTGATCCCATCCGGTTGGATTATATATTCGAGGAGGATGACCCTTTGAATGAATGGATCGAAGAGAGAAGAGCCGCCTTGGATAGTGAGAGCACCGAATGGTCGGACAATCTTTGAAGAAGTGAGCAAAGAAGCTTCCCAACCACCGAGGCGGAAAAGAAGATTGAATCGTCATTCAGTGGTTGGATCTGATGACGAAACGCAGCCCGGTAGTGATGATGGGAGTGGTGAGGATGATGGAGGGCATGATGGTGGAGGGGATGTTGGCACTAGTGGTGGAGGGGAGGAAGCTGGTACCTCTGATCCTTATAGAGATATGGCGGCATGGGACGATGACTCGACGCCGCTAACACGCCTTCACACTCCTACATTCAGAATGGGAGGGGTTGAAGGAAGAGGAGCGTCGGGATCATATCAAACACCACCACCACCACCACCACAAGATGATACGGATATGGGTTATATGACTTCTAGCTTCGGGGGATTCAGTTTGCAAAATACCGAAGATTCAGCAACTAGTAACCCATACTACCAGCCACAACAAGCTTACCCGGTGCCATATGACTTCGTTGGTCAGATTTTTGGAGGACCGACCTTTACATTACATCGAGCCATATTCGCTACTCAAGAGGGCACATATAATCATGGGTATCAATATGGGCAACATTATAGGCAAAGGCCGGAAAGCTCGCGCACCGATGATGACGATGATCATGAGGGCCAAGAACCACCACGAAATTCAATGTGGCTCTAAAGTAAGTTTTTTATGTACAATTAAACTTATTTTTATCAACATAGCTATTATTTTTGACAATATATAATTTATTTTTGTCAATATATATTGTAATTTACTTTATGCGTGTCTGCGTCGATCAAATTATGAAATATTGTTAATAAAATAGGCATGTGATCAGCTGATCGAATATAATGTTAGAAGATCTATTACATTAAGTCAAAAATGTGATCTTAAGACAAAAATAAGTTAAAAATTAGGCATGTGACTTGGGTTAAGTTACAAAATAGGCATCTTACTTATATATTCATCTAAATAATGCATCAAATATATAAAAAATAAAAGCAAAAATAGTTGAAATAAATACAAAATAAATAAATATAATTTTTTCAGATTTTTTGTGATTTTTTGGGATTTAAAAAAAAAAAACGATTTTTTCAATGTATCAAACCGATACATTCAATGTATCGGACGATACCCGGTACGTATCGTCCGAGAAGTCCGGACGATACGTACCGAAAAACCGGTATTTTGACCCATGGTTCTGATCTCACTGAAAGGGTCCCACATACCAGTCTCCATCAAGCTCAATTTCCCTTGCACCAAAATGTTACATGGCCAATATGAAGCCTGCATAGCCAGCTTACAAGTAGCTCTCGATATGAAATTCCCCATGGCGTCAAAATGAAACCGATCATGATCGGTAGAGAAATGAGCCTACCTTCTGCCTCCAGATTGAGGGATCAACAAAACCAGATAATGAGCTTCCTTGGTTCTCAAATATCAAGAATTTCCTCGAAATGCAAGCATTTCCCGAAGGCACCTCAAAGATAAACAGGCAAACCATCCAGTGATTGGCTTCGTACTATGTCGTCTACGGCGAGTGCCTCTACAAACGATCCTACAATAATATTTTGGTCAGGTGTTTAACAGAAAGCGAGGCAGGGAACATCATGAAAGAGATGCATGAGGGGGTGTGTGGGCCCATGTTAATGGATATATACTCACTTAAAAGATTCTACGACAAGGGTATTTCTTGACCACCATGGAAATTGACCGTTACAAGCATGTTAAGAAGTGCTACAAATGCGAAGAACACTCCAGTGTAATACATGCTTTTGCTATTGATCTAAACAACATGACCACTCCATGGCCATTTGCCATCTAGGGCCTCAACGTCGTCGAAAAGGTCAATCCAAAGGCTTTAAATGGGCACCAGTTCATCCTTGTCACCATCGAATACTTTGTCAAATGGGTAGAGGCAGCAACCTACGCAAACATCACGGCCAACCATGTCGAAAAGTTCATCAAGAAAAATATTATTTGCCGATTCGACAAGCCTAAGAATATCATCACAGACAACAACACCTACTTTACGAACAAACGCATTAGGGCCTTTTGCGAGCAGTAGCATCATCGCTCGTCACCATATCGCCCACAAACTAACGGAGCCGTAGAAACTGCTAACAAAATAGTTGTTCGCATCCTTGAGAAAATGGTCATCATGTATCGAGACTAGAGTTAAATGTTACCCTTCGCACTTTGGGCTTACCGAAAGTCAATCCGTATTGCTACAGGGGCAATACCATTCTCCCTTGTGTATGGAACCAAGGTAGTGCTGCCAGTTGAAGTTAAAGTACCCTCATTTCTTATCCTAATAGAGTCAGGTCTACTGGAAGTTGAAAGAGAGAGGTCCCATTTTGAACAGCTGAACCTGATCGATGAGAAGAGGTTTCAAGCTTTCTGTCACACCCAGGTCTATCAGGGAAAAATCGCACTCGCTTATAACAAACATGTTCGCATCTGAGCATTAAAAGTTGGTGACACGGTACTTAAGAAGATCTTCCCTCTCTTCACTCATATCCGAGAGGGAAATTCAAGTTCAATTGGGAAGGGCTCTATGTCATCAGAGAGGTATTCCGTGGATATGCACTTTGTCTCGCCACAATGGATGGAGAGCACTTTCCTGAGCCGATCAACCCTGGGTATGTGCGACGATTCTACTCCTAAGTCTCCTACGACAAGGAAAATACTGATAAAAATGGATATGTGACTGCATAAGGTCCCCTTAAAAGAGGCCATCATTTCAAAGACAATAGCCAAAAAGCATCCCTAAATGTTTGCGACCCAATTTGAGCCAATAGCCTTTCTTTCATAAACCCCTCCCGAAAAAAGAAATGAAAATGTATATACCATACAAAAAAAAATGAGAGAGTTATCAGCAGAAAATATCAGAAAACCAAAATCCCAAAAAGAGGTTGCCTGAAAAGAAATCAAAAAGAAAAAAAAAATAGAAAAGAAAAAAAAGAGAGAAAAATCATGAACCATGTATTGCAAAAATCCCCAAGGAAGGAGTATATCACAACAACAGGATCCCAATCAAGAGGACCCCTTTTTAAAAAATATCTTTGAAATTCCTCACATATCCTTTCAACCCAGGGCCATGATTCACCCCTGAAGGAAGCCCTCTTTGAGGTCTATAAGCAGTCATAGTATCTATTGAGTCAACACAAGCCGAGCTAAGAGACAAAAGCTTCGTCCTGCCGACTATGACGAAATTCGCGTCCATAGAAAAAAAAAAGAAAAAAAAGAAGAAAAAAGAGAAAAAGAAGTTTACATGATCAAAGAAAAATGGACGTGGTGAAAACTCGCAAGAGTGCCATGGGTAAAAAGAGCGAGCTAGTGCATACCAAGCGAAAACCTAAAAAGTCGCCTAGGGTAAAAAGGCAAAACACCCATGGACATAGTAAAAACCCGAAAGGGCGCTGCGAGTTAAAAAAAGAGGGCGATAAAAGGGCATAGCGAAAACCCATCTTGGGCGCAGTGAGTAAAAAGGTTTTAAAAGAAAAAGAAAAAAAAGGAAGAGAAAATCATCAGGTACTCCTTTGGTTATGCTTTCGGGTTATCTGGTCATCAATTGGGCCGCTTATGTAAGCTCAACGGGTCCTGATAAGGTAGGTTGTCAGACTACACTATCAAATGCATGACCCAAGGTAAGGATAAAGTTTAATTTGATCCAAAGGGATGGACGTTCCGACCTTAGTGAAAATCTAGATCCCCCTCGGGCCTAGCAGCGTGAATGGGTTTGACTATTCTCAAAATGGGACCTGTTATTTCCTCCCACACTCAATGCATCAAGCAAAAATACATGAAAAAGGAATATGTGTATTCCAAAAAGATTTCCCTTTTTTCATTGCATTTCATTTCATTTCATTTCAGTACTTTACTGAGACCGCATCACAAAAAGATAACCGGTGTGGCACCCTGCTTTTTTACATTTTGAAAAAGAAATAAAAACATAAAAAAAATACTTGTAAAAAGAAGAAAACCCAAAAAGAATCTATCAGGGGGTTTTATACCCCTTCCTTGTGGTATTCGATCTATGCTAAAAAGTATTGCAAAACCCAGTCATCGGCCCAATTCGCACTCCAAGTCGCAGATCTTCTCAAGCATGGTGTCCTCACAGGTGTTTCGATCAGTCATCCACCAACCATGAAGGCCCTTGTAATGCTTCCAGGAAGCATCAGTAGAGCCGAGAACCTCCTGCAAAACCCCTTCCAGACGAAGAGCCTCATGATTAGAAGCATCAGCTCTCACCTGCTCTTTCTGTAGGCGCTCCTGTAATACCTACTTCTCATCTACAAGGAGCTCTATCCAGGTCAGAAATGCTGCCTCCTTTTTCATCCAAGGTCCCTCTGAACAGCTGCTCTCTGCCAAGTCGAATCGTCATGTGGAGGACATCACAGAGGGCATCCATGCACCATACTCTGGAGAAATTAGAATAATGTTCCCCTGCTCCAGGTCACACATGTGTGTCAACTGACGCGTTTCCCAGAGCACCACTATCTTCTCCAGATCCCCTAAAGACCCCTGAGAAAAAATCAAATCACATAGGAGAGGTCTTACCACACAAGGCACATGTTGAATATATCCAAACAGATGTAACACCCACAAGGGGAAGTAATGGGTACTACCAGTCAAACCCAGAAGCATGATGCCCTTGTGATCCCTGGATCGCACTATCGGGAAGGTCCCATCAAGCCAGGGAAGCCTCCATACAAGTTCAGCCTAGGTTGTCCATAGGTGCATCTCGCGTGTATTCCCTTGAGGCAGCCTGGAGCATCGGCCCAAAAAGAATCTGGCAAACTCTCCTCGCATCACATAAAAGTGAGGCATGGATCCCAAAATGATAAGGTACTCACCAAGCCAGATCTGAAGAAAATTTGGGCATCCTTGGAAGTTCTCCAACATTCCCGAGGTGAAGGCATTAAGTCCTCGATAGAGCTCGGCAAAAACAAAATGAACAATGGAACAACCCTTTTCAAGCTCCACCAATATGTCACAAAGTGTGAGAGACAAGCTCTCCCTCATATAGAAAAGGACCTCCGAGAGAAGGTCAAGAGCAATAGCTTTCACGTTATAAATATTTCTAGCCAACCATTTTGGCAAACTTTCATCGTCGAAAATTTCTCTCAGGAATTTCACTGAACACCTGGTAGGCCCACCGGCAAGGCTTTTCTCATTTTCAGTTTTCTTCAAGCCTAAAATTGTGTGGACGATCTTACCATAGCCAGACTTTGGTACCACCTTGGCGAGGCCGCGATGTAGCCTCAGGCCCGAAAAAATAGAAAGCTCTTCAACCGTTGGAGTTAGCACACGGGATCCAAAATAGAAGACATGGGCTTCCACATCCTAATGTGAAACCTCCACGTGGATGAAGTCCCAATACGAAGGAACATCATGGAAAGAGGGGAGATGGGCAAGCTCAAGTTGATCCAAACTCGCGAGCTCTCTTTCGTTTAGACTATCAAGCCATTGCTTGAGAAAACTAGATCCTACACCCAAAGAGGGAAGTGTAAAGGTCTCAAAAGCCCCCAAAAGAGCGAGGTCATAAGGTGGGTCCATAGTCATACAAAGTCGTCTCAATGGACCAAGAATCAATGTAGAACGATGGACCCACCCTCGGAAAAAATGGAGGAAAAACCCCCAACAGAAAATACAAGAAAAATGGAGGAAAAAACCCCAACAGAAAATACAAGAAAAAAAAAGCTTTCTCGGGTCTATAAAGACCATTGATGCCTCATAAGGCTTGCATGCATACTATGCACGCATAGCCAAAAAATAAGGCTTGCGTTCATAGTATACACTCATGAATGAAAAAATGAAAAGAAAAAGGAGAAAAAATAATTGCTTTTGAACCTGTAGTGAACCTGTTCACACAAAAACATCATTTTTGTCGTTACCAATGGCACCCCGGACCATGAGCTGGGGCACCTAATTCTTGTACTTAACCCGCCTACTTTGTTGCAGGTGCCACTCTCACAACAAAGGAAAAGAAAACATGAATCTTCGGCCATGTTGGTCGTACACAACTTGAGATCATCCTTCCTTTTACCAAACACATGGCCTATCCCGCAGTAGATTACAAGTTACAATTTTAATTCACACCCATCTAACCTTTTTTTTTTTTTTTTTGCAAGCAAAAAAATCACATCTAAGAGACAGAATATGTGACAGCCCAGATTTTTTCATCACGATTTTTTAACATAAAATTTATTTTTTCTTCAACTTTAAGCCAACTGGGAGAAAACCCAGACCGTCGGGTCGCAAAACACAATCCGAATATAAATTACTTTACTTGGTATATCCACACAATGCGGAATCAAAGCAGTTAATATTTGACGGAACTAAATATTTCTAATTCTACACATAACGTGTAACCAAAAGCTAAAACTGAACCACCGGTGATGGCCAGCCATCACCTAAACAATGGTACACGAAAGTATGTACATCAAAATCTAATCCTACCATTTTACAAAATGATTGGACGTACCAAGCCCAAACCTCAAATCCAAAACTATGTCAAGTCTAAATCCATCCGTTTATGGTAGAAGATGCGCCTCAAGCTCCTGATCAGAATCAAAACCTGCACCTGTGACGTATAGCCGAGGGGTGAGTTAACAATCTAAGCTCAGTAGGGAGAAATTTAGTACAATTTCACATTTTATCATAATGAATCATGGATTCAATGATAATATTCATGAGCATTTAAAAACTAAATTTCAAAGCAAAAATTAGGGTCATAATAAAACGAAAAACATTTTTATATTGAAACAGAAGCATTTTCATATCAAAGAATCTTATCAAGCAGAAATATATTTTAAAGGTCATTTTCATATCAAATAGAAACTGATTCTAGATGTCATTTCTTTCTTTTTCATATTCAGGATTTACAGTTTAGATGTCAGAGTTTCAATGTTCATATACAAGTTGCAGTCCAAAGTGTCAGAGTTCACGATTTCAAAGTTCAAAAGTCGGAGTTCCGAATTCAAGGATGTCAAAGTTCACGTTTTTAGAGTTCAAGCTTCAAGGGTTTCAGAGTTCAGAGGCTTCAGAGTTCGAAAGTTTTAGTTCCGAGGTTTCAGAGTTTAGAAGTTTCAGAATTAAGAGGTTTCAGAGTTTAGAATGTGAATTTCAAATACAACACCGCCGTGCTGGTTCAATTCACAAATATACTACCATACCAGTTCGATTCACGGGTTAACTGTTGTACCAGTTTGATTCATGGATTAACTGTTATACCAGTTCGATTCATAGATTTGTATTCAAAGTTCACATGCAGAATTCAGAATTCACATTTAAGATCGATTCACAAATATGCCGCCATGCCGGTTCAATTCACGAGTTCACCGCCGTGCCTGGTCTATTCATATTCGGAGGTTCGATTCACAGTTTTACCGTCATGTCAGTCTTATTCATATTCAGAAGTTTGATTCACAGTTTCACCGCCGTGCCAATTCTATTCATATTCAGAATGGGGTTGCAGAAGTCATGTCAAAATATTATTCAAAGATAGAATATAGATTCCATTTGCGGAAACCAAGTTCATGTGTAGAAATGGAATTCGAACATTAGAGTTCAGAATTCAAGGATTCAGATTCATGTTCAAGTTCATTTCTGGATTTAGAATTTACATTTAAAAAAGAGTTCAATTTGTTCAATACAGATAGACTAATCATATTACAAAGCTGAAAAGGGTACAAAAATCCAAATTCAAAAGGGCTCGAAGTTCTAAATTCAAAAGTTCAAATACAAATTCAAATGCGGTCAGAAGTATCATGATATCCATGAATCCAAAATCAAATTATAACCTTGCAGTGAAATTTCCTCTACATTTCAGATTTTAAGTTCAAAAGATTCATTAAATCACAAGTTATGATGCAATTTGCGGATTCAACATATAGATATCAGAATTCAAGATTTAAGACGAATCATCATATCAAAACTCGGAAATACAAATGATCATGTTCATGTGAAATTGAAACCAAATTATTAGCCATTGAAAATGATTCAAATATATAGATGCAATAGATTTCCAAAATCGAAAGTTCATGTAAAAATGTCATTAATGACCATGAATCGACATTAAAACATAACTTTACATTAAAAATGTCCCTACCTTAACCTCGAAGTCACACAAAGCAAAGCAAAGTCCTATCGATGGCTTCCTGCCCTTAATTTACATCACATAGCATTCATAAAACACATGTCAATGACTGAAGAATCACACATGTCAAAATTTCTTTAAGTTTTCTCAAAACTGAGGTGGAATGGACAAGTTCGTGCTAACCTTGAATCATGTAGTACTTGTCCCAATTTTCTGCTCTATTTTGACATTTAAAACATTAGATTTGTGGAATTTCTAATTCACCCAAATTATAGAGTTTGTTCTCCTCTTTCCAATGCTGTGAGAATTGTGTAATTCTGAGTTCGTAGTCAAATGTTATGACCAAAATACCGAACCTGTGTCAACACCTTGCTCTAACTCGCTACATCGACTTTTCTACTCATTGTAGCGAGTTACTCAGATAGCAAACTCGCTGCAGTGACTTCCAATTCTCTATAGCGAGTTGTTCAAACCTTTGAACCTTGCTACAACAAGTTACTATTTGTTGCAACGACTGTGTTTCAGATTCTCATCTTCTTCTACATCCAAAAATCCTAATTTCACCACATATAATCCCATCCTGCCATCTGATTTAATCCAACTTATGCTACAAGGCCTAGTCATGGATTTTACCTCTAAATTTTTGTATGCAAAATCCTCGATGATCAGAATCAGCAGATATCAGCGTTTACTCTTGTGTGCGTCCAATCCTCGAATTCCTTGCACCCAAATCCAAGTTCTCAGTAATCAAAATCAAAATTCAGAAATCAATTTGCATGATCACGTTACAATGTTTACCTTCTTAATTTCCACGCATGCGAAGTTATACGATCATTAAAATTGAAGGAATCGGCGTCAAAGCTCGTCGTTCATCCAATGGTCAATCTCTTCGATCTCACGCCGTCGAAAATCGGAGTTCTTGCCTATACAAACTGGAGCAAAGGCTTCTTTAGGTGAAGAGGAAGGTTTGAGATGGTGAGATCAATGGCTTAGAACCTCCAAAAAGGAAAATGAGGAGAAGACTCGGTTTTCCCCTCTCTTGGCTCACTCTCTCGGCCCTTTCTCCTCTTAATGAAAATCACAAATTTTGGCTTAAATCTGTGTTGGTTTTGTTTTTATATTAAGTAGAGCTCGATTCGGTGTGGAGCTGGTACACCACCAATCGGTGTATTGGCTTTTGTTTAGTGGCCAAAAATGAAAATTAGGGATTCACTCCATAGCTTGATCCCTAGACTGCCTGCTTACAAAGCGATTTCCTAACCGATGTGTCGTCACATAGCTTACGTAATTGCTCACACTATTATTTAAATGAACAGTTAGAATTAGATGTCACAAAACGTCAAGAAGTGTATAGTACACCTCATCGGGCACATACACAAAATCGGGTGTGTAGGGTGGGGCTTGGTCAGTGTGTTGGGCACCGCATCAATAGGTGCAGTGTACATCTATACATATAGACATATATTATTTCAGGTTATTGGCTTGGGTTAGGTTCGTGCCTAAGGTGCACATGTTTGCCCTTGATCTCGCACATGCCGTTCTTCTCGTTTTGAATTCTTAATTAATAATAAATAAATAAGCGCATGCGTTTTAATTATAATGCTTGCAGGGGTGGCCTCAAACCTTGTCTGATCTCGGGGTTCGAGTCGTGTGCAGCACACACTCTCCACATAAGGGTTTCAAGCTTCGCTTTAAAGCTCGAGTTAGGAATTGGTTTTTGGATTTGTGTTTGGGTGCATTTACCCAACTAAGATAGGTGGGTCAAAGACCACGTCACAGTCATTAAAAGCTTTGACCAAAGTCAAATTGGTCAAAGCAGTCGTATCATCGTCGAAGGTCAACGATTCAACGTTAGCAAAAATCAGGGTCGTTACAAACAAAGAAGAAAGATTAAAAAAGCATTCATCAAAAACCCAAATTGTCTTATTACATCATCCGTAAAAAGATCCATGTTCAAAAGCAAAAAGAAAGACGCACCATCTCATCAGGGGAACCAGGTCATCCTCAAGCATCCCTCCTCTGTCATTGGTAGTACTCCGCAACCTGAGTCATTGAGGAGAGGTCCTGTAGAGGAGAAAAGGTATGAGCAACACGAACCAGAGCAAACAATGCATTTGTGAAGCAAAAAGAAGAAGAGAACTCACCCAGGGGATCAACTTAGGAGGAGGTACCCTAGCCACCTCAACCGTTAGATGAGCACACTCTGCCACTTCCTCGCATAGCTGCCCAACGAAGCTGTCACCACGGGTCCCATGCCTAGAGATCCTTGAGGGCCGGACACCTGAAGTACCAGAGGGCCCTACACCAGCAGTCCTGGAAGGCCCCGATCACGGAGGGACTCGCACACAAATTCACGCCTGAGGCCTCTGCCGCTCCGAACTGAAAAGGAAAAGAGCAGTCATCAGAAAATGCTCATAATAACTAATAAAAGTACAAAGGAGAGGTCAAAATTACTTGGCTGAGAGGACTCCAAAGGCCATGTAGTTGACGTCGGGAACAAACCGAGGGAGAATGCAACGATATGGGAAAGCCTCATACCATTCTTGATAGGCCATGTCGGGCCGGAGAAGGCCCTCCATCGAGACCCCCATATGGAGAAGCTGCTCTGAGAGCTCATCAATCATCCCCCCCGACGCCAAAACATCCCCAGGTGGGTCCACTAGCACAACAGAGAAGGCACGGTACTGATGGGTCACCCTCTCCCCTAGATAGTAGACTCAGGTCGAAGAGCCAAAAATGAAGATAACCCGATGATCCACGAATAATCGGGACTGACCAACAGCGGCCCAGTCTAGGAAGGGGAAGCTCACATAAGAGTTCGACATGGCTTGATCAAAGCAAAAGAAGCCTTGTCAATCAAATAATTCTCTGAAATCTTAAAAATATGTAAAGGGAAAGCACTACAAACTTGCTCTGAGAGGATCAAATCAAACTAGGACCTCAAGCCCAGCTCCAAATGACTCATCCCCTCATCCTTGTAGCGATCAACGTGCCAGCCCCTCATCAAGGGGTAGGTGTCATCCCCTGGGTGGAGAAGAGGACAATCGGGCTGGAAATAAAGGTAGCCCTGGACCTGAAAAGATGAACAATAGAAGATCAGAAATGACAGTCGCATGCATATAAAAAGAGGAAAAGTAAAAAGGCAGAAGTAGGCCACCTTGATCACGTGCCAGAAGCCACAAATGGAGGAGAGGCCCCTAAAAGAAGCTTGGATCAAGCTGTCCATCAAAACAACATACTCGACACCACCCCAATCAATCCGGTGAGCACCTTCCCAATTCTCTATCAAATGGAGAAGAGACAGCTGGATCTGCATGCCATTGGTGTAAGCGAGGATCATCTTGCCCAACAGGTACACCCGACCAAGGATCAGAGCATGGGCAGGGGGGATGCGTATCTCCATCTTGGGTTGATCCTCAGGGAGCAGCTCATCTAGACTAAAAAGATTCGCCAACCATGACAACTTGACCTCGGGTCTGGTCATGCAATCGGTAAGGGGATAGCCCCCAATCAGGCAAACCACCTCCTTGTGTGACAAGAAGTGAGGGCAGGTCACTGGCTCCCCTCCTATCCAAATCCCAGTGATGATGGAGTGATGATCATCTCGGCAATAGTCATGTGAAAGGTCCTCGTCTTAGGATGAAACCTCTCAACAAGGGCTATCACATAGGAATAGTCTCCTCTCATAGTAGGGCATGAAAGAAAATCCCCGAAGCCAGCCGTTAGAAGAGCCCTCACCACATAAGGAAGACAAGCATAGAGGCGATGGAGGTCAAACCACCCACCTCGGGAGGTGAGTGAGGGCAAGGGCTGGATCAGTAAAATAAGGTCATCAGAGCTATGAATGAAAATTGTGTAAATAAAAGGGACAAGCTGAAAGATATGTACCTCGCTAGCAATCCCAAAGTTGAATATATGGGTGTATTGCTGATGAAGTAGGCCATTGTGGATTGCATCTTCTTGCATTTCAAGCCAATATCTCTTCTTCTGTGCCAGGGTGCTCCTCTCGGTACCTTGATGCATTCGAATGAGGTACTCACTCCCACTACCCTTGACCTCGTCAGGACCTGCCCTATGACCTTGGTCACCATCACCCTGATGTCCTCATGGCATCCTAAAAAAGGGGTATCAAAAAACAATTCTTAGAAGATGGAAATGAAATATAAAAAGAGAAAAGAGATTAGGGGCTTTGTAAGAAATCTGAGACCAAAAGAAGGTAAGTATGCCCTATCCTTTCCAAAATTTTCAAAAAAAAAAGAGAAGCCAAAAGAGGGCACTCTCCATCATTCAATTTCAAAAAAGAAAAAGAAAAAACAAGAACAACAACAAAAATCTACATAAAAATGTGCATACATGTGTCCCAACAAAAAAAAAAAGAGGAAGAAAAAAGTTTATCAAATGGCACCCATTGCCCCACATTTCATGAAAATTCCACAAGTACATTTTGTTTATATTGGATTCAAAGGAAAGGGGTGCCAAATGACAATTTTAGAAAAAGCCCCACATTTTTTATCATGAGAAAAGTCATTTGAATTTTCAAAAAATTTTGGGCAAAATGTTCTCATCTTTCGACAAAAATACTCTTGAAGTGTACATACAAGTCAAGAAAAGCATCCACAAAAGTTTACATTTAACATCATTTTTGAGGAACAAGCCCTAATACGGGGATAAATAAAATTAGAAAGTTCACAAAAAAAGGGGGGGTACCAAGTAACAAATTTAAAAATCCCCGCATTTTGGGCATGGAAAAGCCACCTTTTTTCTCTCTTTCCAAAAAAAAAATTCCCAATTTTTCCGACCAAAATTCCCTCAAGGCAGGTACATGGATCAAAGAAAATGATCGAAATGGGTGGGTAAAATCATTTTTATACAAAAACCATAGCCATTTTTCAAGAAAGTTCAAAAAGAGGGCACAAATCAACCAACTTTTTGCTAACATCCTATACAAACATGCGTATACATTATAAATTGGGTCGAGGATAATCACATTTGTAGGAAAAATCATCTTGGTCACCTAAATAACAAAAGCCCTAAAGCATTGATAAAAATAAATAAAAAAAAAGGAGCACAAATTGATCAAATTTTCACCAAACCCATGCAAATACACATAACAAATCAATCAAATGGATCATAGGTGGATACATTTACAAGAAAAATCATCTATTTAATCATCTAGACGCAAGAATTCTAGCCACATTGATGCAAAAATCAAAGACATTCAAAAGAGTGGGGTTTAAAGCTTTTACCTCGCTTGGAAAAGGGAAAACCCTAAAATCCGGGAAAAATGGGTGTTTGATCAACGAGATCGACACCGGCGCAATGCCGGGAGACGGATTGTATCGGTGGAGAAGAAGGTAGAACTCCCGTTTTGGTATAGAGAGAGATGAGGGAAAAAATTTGAAAATTTGGGGAATTTTCAAATTTTCAAATTCAACCCCCGGCCTGCGGCTATGCTTTAAGTAGAAAAATTGGCTATGCATTCATACTATGCACGCATAGCCAATTTGTCGCTGAATTTTGGCTAGTATGCATGCATGCATAGTATAGAAATTCAGAAAAAAGAAAAGAAAAGAAGGAAAATAAAAGAAAAATCATATATAAGGAAAAATAAAAAATCAAAAACAAAGAAAAAAATAAAAACATAATATATATATATATATATATATATATGTTTATATATAAAAGAAAACAAGAAAATGTGGCTTGTCATATGGCACCCACTCCCAAAAAGCGGTTCAATATCAATATTCGCTCTGCTTGGATAGTTGTGCTAAATTAACTTCGTGGTCGATGAATACGCTCAAGGACTTCGAACCCTACTGATTAGTCACAGAATTTAAGAATTTGATGCCCTTAACTTAGTGATGATAGACCCCAGTTTGCTACTAATGAGATGTTAATGTACAGATATTTAAATTAGTAAGCAGAAAAGGACAAAAATGTTAATATAAGCCAAAATGCACTTCCAAAGCAGTAGAAAGAAGATCGCACGAGATCTACGATTCAAATCGTAGTAGAAGAATCACCTATTAAGCTAGAAAACAAGATTCACTATTCAAATCATAATAAAGTCTAAGCCAAAGCCAGAGAAGAAAAGAGAATCGTACTTTACAAATCTGTAGCAGAAAGCTCACGAACTAGAGAGATCGAGGTGAACTATGAGCAATCAAGCAAGATAAATCGTACTGAAGAAACAAAGCAAAATCGTAACTTTGATTTTGTAATATAAAGCTCATGCACCACTGGAAGTGACGTGAGAGTTGTAAAACCATGCACATAATAAGAAAACTCTTAAAATAGAAGTTCTACACTCTACGGATTTGAGAAGATTGGTAAAGATCTCTGCTGTTGGAAATTAGGAGCAGCAATTTTGCATGCATCTACTATTCAGAGTAAGGAGGATTAGAATAAAGAAGATTAGAATTTTAGGAATCTTTAGTTTTAGAATTTTACTTTGAATAGAGTCTGAAAATAATGTAAACCGACTTCTTATGTATCTATAAATAAGAGAGTCTGGCACCCAGAATAACCATCCAAGGCTTCTCAAAATTAATTGACAGCTGAGATTGAGAGCTGGAAGATCAACCTTAGGATAGTTTTTGTTTGCTTTCTAGTTTTAATTTATTGCTCTCTAGAGTAGAGTATCTGAAGTTTCTTAAGAGCAATTGACAACTGAGCTTGGGAGATAAAAGATCAAAATTAGTTTAGATTTATTTTTATACAAATTTCCTGCTTTGTAAACATCCAAATTTTCTTGATTTTAATGGACGACTAAAATTAAGAATTTGAGGATATTAGTGTAACTATTTTTATTTTCATAAATATTTATAGAATTCTAGGTTTTAATTGACGCCTAAGATCTAGAAGACTACAGATTAGTGTAACGGTTTTTAATTTCGTCGACATCCGAGAACTGAAGGAGACTAATTGACAACTAGAATTATGAAGAACGCGGATTTATATTTATTTCCTTTAATTTATTTTCATGCACTTTAGTTTAATCAACCACTGTTTATTCTTTAAAGACAAATAGAAAGTTTTTAGATCAAAGTCTTCCTCGTGGGAATGATACTATACTAGTGCTGCAATTTCTGTTGTGCGCTTGCAATAGGTTATGACAGAGCATAATTTTAAAGTTGTCCAAGTTTTGGGCGCCGTTGTCAGGGAAGCAGTATTTAAAAGCCAATATTTGTCTTTCAAAACCCCTTTCTTTTCTCTATTTTTATTTTTCTTTGATCACTTCTTATTCTTTTATGGTTTTATTTGGAGCAGCGGATCAAAGCTTCAACACTTCTTCTGACAAAGAAAGCTAGAGGCCCAGATTTATTTTCTCTCCCTACTTTCTAAAATAAAAATTAAATAAAATAAAAAAATTAAAAAAAGATGGCAATACAAGGCCATGATGGTTCATTTTGGCCCTGTTATATTTGCCAAAGCCTGACCCACGCCCTGATCGAATGCCCAGCTACTCCATTTTATCCGGAATGAATAGAAAAAGAGTAGGCATTCGCAGTCTAGTGGGATAACTTCAAGAATTCTTATAACCCTCAGTGGGGAAATCGACCTGGTTTTACTTATGACTTCATAAAGGGGGGGCAACAAGAATTACCTTTCACGCATCCACAATATCGTCAAAACCTCCAATAGTCCTATATTCCATATCAACCTTATGAACAACAGCTTAGTCCTCAAAGTAGCGATGTTGATGCTACAGTTGTCTAGATCCTTCGAGATTTGCAATAACAGTCGCACCAACGTTCCAGGGAGTTATCTCAACTTGGTCAATTCTCTCAGGATTTATATTCATATACTCAATCCATTACGAAGCTAGACTCAAATTGAGCAACTAGTTGCGCAATGGGTAGAGCGAGAGGGTAACCAAGGGTGTTCACGACCTGTGAATCACTTTGGAGGACAAATCCATGAGGGAAACACATCAATTCCCACAACACACATCAAAGTTGTTCAGACCTTAAGATGTGGTAGGACTGTTGATAATAAGGTAGAGATGCCTACATCAATAGTTGTCCCTGAGACCAAGGGGTAAGAGCCTGAAGCCACGAAGGAAGTTCCCCCACTAGAAAAATAAAAAAAATCAGAAAATGAAAAATAAAAAATAAAGACAGTGCACCCAATTCTGTAACAGAAGTACCTTATCTACCCAATTTTTCCTTTCCAAATGCTTTCGGTGCATTGTCCCCCTTTGATAAAAATTTAAAAAAATTAGACGAAATTACTAAAATCTTTAAAGATGTGAAGATAAATTTGCCCCTCTTAGAGGCAATTAAGCAAGTCTCAGCTTATGCACATTTTCTGAAAGAGATGTGCACACAGAAGCGAAAGAGGAGGAACAATCTACTGTAAAAGGTCTTCTTGGCGGAGCAAGTAAGCTAACTCTTGCAGGCCACAACTCCGCCAAGCTTAAGGATCCCAGTGTCAATAATTCAATGCATTATTGGTGACCATGCCATTAATAAGGCACTTCTAGATCTAGGAGCCAGTGTGAATCTATTTTTATATTCTGTATATGAGAAGCTGGGATTAGGCAAATTGAGGCTTACATTGGTAACTCTTCAGTTAGCCGATAGATTTGAAAGAAGGTTGATCCGGCTTTAATTGTACTTAGCTTTAACCTATTGCAAGCGCATAACAGAAATTGTAGCACTAGTAGGAGGGTCATACTTTCTTTTTTCTTCTTCTTGTGAAAACTTTTATTTATCTTTTAAAGGTTGAGAAATATGAATAAAAGAATGGTTGTTAAACTAATTATGAGAAAAGTAAATCTAAATCCTCCTACTTCCAAATTATAGTCATCAATCACAATCCTTTAGTTCCCAGATGCTTACAAAAGTAAAATACCGTTACACTGTATCTCAGTCCTCTAGAATTTGGGCATTATTCAAAAACTAAATTTCCTCAACACAGATTTATACTAACCAATAATCTTTCAGAAATTTGGGCATCAAACACACTCAAGAAAACTGAAGATGGAAAATAAAAACTATTACACTAATCTGTAAATTCAAAACTTTAGTCGTCAATTAAAATAAAGAATTCTAAGATGTTTACAAAGCAGTAAATCTAAACTAGAAAGTAAATAAAAGATCTTTCATCTCTCAGTCACAGGCGTCAATTGCTTTTGAAAAATTACAGATGCTTTACTCTAATCTTCAAGCTCCTCCCGATAATAGTTGTCAATTGCTCTCGAGAAATCTTGGATATCTAAACTACTCTAAACTAAGGTGATCAGAAGAAAACCCAACCTAAGTTGTCAATTGATGCTGAGAGTTCCTTCGATAAGTTTTTATCCTAAGCTGAGCCCTCTTATTTGTAGATCATAAGGGGTCAGTTTACATTATTCTAATTCTAATAAAAGAAAAATTCGTAATAAAACTAAACTTCTAATCTTATCTTCCTCGCTTGGGATGGTAGATGCGTGCAGGGCTTATTTCTATTTTATAGCAGCAGAGATCTTTAGGATCCTTTCGCCAATTTTCTCAGATCCGTGGGTTGCTAAACTTCTAATTTAAGTGATCTTCTAATTTTTTACATAGCAGTGTATATCTTCGTGTGATCAATAGCGGCGAGCTTTGATTCGTACAATTGTAAATTATGATTGCTTCTCTTTCTATACAGTTCTCTACTCTTTCGAACGGTCGTAACTTGCTTTGGTTCCTCAGTCGTAAGCTCCTTTCGTGGGTTTGGACTTTACTAATCCTCCTATTTCTTCTTCGATTTTGTTCGTTCGTGATTTGTGAAAGTTTGTAAACTCTCTTCCTTCAGCTTTCAGATTGGTTCTCAATACGATCGGTCGTATTTGCGTATGATCGTGATTCTTACTGCATTTTGAGTTCATTTTGGCAAAGATTATCACTTTAGCTCTATTTTGCTATATGTTCTATATATCTACACATCATCATCTCGTAGTAGCAAACTAGGGTTTAGCATTACTAAGTTAAGGGTGATAAAATGATAAATTATGTGACTGATCACACCCCCAAAACTCAAGTTTTGCTAGTCCTTAGCAAATAAGGAAAAGTAAACTAACCTAAAACTATCAATTTAAATATCACTTTCATAGGGAGCACGATTACATTTAGCAGATGTAATAAGCCTTTAAAGTCCTAGGTGGTCCCTAGTGGAGGAGTTAGAGTCTCGTGAAGGTTTTCAGTGAAGTTACCTACAAACTTCAAATATTTTTGGCTTTTTCAAAAATATTTTCAAAACTAAAGGAAACAAAAAGATTTCTAGGCTAATTCTGTACACTACCTAGTTAATCATCACATGGTTGTTGTAATTTTCAAAAGTATGATTTCATCAGCCCTTGTTCTCCATCCTAGCAATTATCCTTGATCAGAAGTTAATAATTTCAATTCATATTAGGCCTCGAGTATGTGCATATCAGTGAATAGTTTATTCATCATAGGTTTCTCTAAACTGAAGATTTAGAAAACATTTTCATCTAAACTCTCACTGTTGACATACTCTAAAAAAGATATCGAAAATTTTGAGTTCTCACAATATGATGCATATAATGAATTATTCAAAGGATAATTGACAAAAGAATGAATCTCATGAAGAAAGATAATCAATTCTATTCATATACTTTCTTGGTTATCTATAGTATCTATTATACATATCTCTACTAGGCTCATTTTTTGTAAATCATGAATCAGAAAGGTCTTTATTTGACTTGTAATGGGGCTTTGGGTAAAGAGGGTTCTAAAGAATAGTTGAAAGGATTCAAAAGTTTTGAGAATTCAGCTACTCTCTCCTATCTTCTTCTCTTCTTTCTTTTTCTGCTTCAGTAAATATAAAAAAAGCTGGATAACTTCTTCCCTTTTACTTTTTTCAGTAAATACCTTTTCCCTTCGGTTTAGAAGCTTTTTGCTTCTCTCTTCTCCGTTTTTTTTTCTTCCTTTTTTTTTTTTGATATCCTCTTCAATATTTTTCTCAATTTTGGAAGCTTTTTGCTTCTCTTTTCGTAGAATCGTACTTACGATTTTTCTTCTTTTTCTCCCATATTATTTTATTTAGAAAGTCTATTTCTTTCTCAAACGTACCCTTTTTTGACATATCCCTTATCTGTTATTGCATACTCCTTCCACTCCCTATTTCTCCCTTTTATTTTAAATTCTCAGAAAAATAAGGATAAAAGATTGAAAGTTTTGGGAAGTACATGTGGTTAAGGGTTTATAAATTCTTGGTACAAAGAAATTCAGTTTAGGCTTCTAATATGGGTACAAGGGATAAATATGTCACTGGGAATTTTTTGGCTTTTTGGCTCAAATGAATCAAAAGATGACTTTTAATCATTTTCATGATTTACAAACAAGAATGTCATATTATTTTGATGTATAGAATAGACAGTTCTAGAAAAACAAGTCATCATAATCATAGAATATTTTATTCAAATTATAGCAATAAGAGATTTTATACTGTAATATCCTAAATTCCGGGCCCTAAAATCATAGACCATGGACATGGATCCGATTTTGTAAAAGGTGCATGCCCTAAATTACAAAGTAATTATTTTGCTGAGAATGTGTAATCTATACTTAAGGTTAAATATGAAATCGTGTGTAGACACCCAATATTGGCCCAAGGCCCGATTGAAACACATTTCGAGAGAGGCACATTTCCGAGCTTTTGATGGCATGTATGAAACCCTTAGGAACCTTTCTAAAACCTTAGGAGCTATTCCAAACCCTTAGAAATCATCCTAGATCCCTTAGGAACCTTCCCGAACCCTTAGAAACCCATCCCAACTCTTGGAACCCATTCCGAACCTAAACCTAGCTTTTTCGAGTAATGGATGAAGAGTGGTGTATTGAGACTAGCTATGACTTTCTACTATGATCAAATCTTATACTATTGAAAAGTAGAAGTCCCCAACTTTCCAACGGACCAAGAATCACCCCAATCAGAGTTGTACATAAGAAGATATCGCGTTCCAAAGAGTAAGGGCAAAATGGTAAATAGTGAAGAGACCCCCTAGCGATTTGACGCAACTAATAGTTGCGCCAATTATAAGGTGGGTCCCCCCGCGGGCAACCAACTTCACAGACACTGTCCAAGCACTATTTTACTATGCATATGCTTGGCGCAATAATAGTTGCGCTAGGCATATGAACAGTAACCCTGGTTCTTTGCCTCGAATTTTGAGATTAGGGTTTGACTTGTTGACCATTTTGACCTTTGGGGTATGTTTTGCTATTTCTGTTGCACCCATTTACTATCTATGTGTAACGTCTTAAGTAGTTTAAAGCCCCACCCTATCATCCTCTATTGGAGCAACTCTTCATATTTTTCAAGGCTCCAAAAACTATAGGAAACCTTCGATTGTCCATTAGCTTGTAAATACCCTCCTAACCTCTCTTTCTCCTATAAATAGAGAGGCACCCCTCCCTTTACAAAGGCTTGAAAAAATTTACATTTAAGAGATTAAGGAATCCGTTCTCTCTCTCTTCTAATGCACTATTCCCATTCAAATTTCAGAACTTTAAAAACTCCTTTAAACCTTAGCATTTCACCAAAAAGCTCTAGGTTAGGTGTGTGTTACCCCCCTAACCTTCCCTCTCTACCTCTTAGCTATCAAGCCCTAGGAGTTAGAACTCCATTTCTCACCATACAGGCCTTCAAAAGCTTACCAAAGCAAGCCAATGCAAGGCTCCACAACATTGCAACAAGGGCTCGAGAGCTCCGGCTCTCCCCTCTATTCCTCTACCTTCTTGGTTCTCCGTCTATTCTCCCATTTGTGTCGTTATGTCGTCAAAGTTTTGATAGGAACAGAGGGACACAAATAAGATTTTAAGACCCTTTGGGCAAGAGGAAGCCTTTTTCTTTTCTTTTATATTATTTTTGTTTTGGCCATTAGTAGAGACCACAATAAGTGGGTTGATTGGGAGCCTAATACCTTCCCAATAGATAATCGAAGCCCCTACCCAAGAGCCTTTGGCATAGACCGGATTTAGAGTCATATTTGTGGCACTTCAGTGCTTATAAAAATGATCTAGGTTTCCTGGTATACCAAAAGCTCTGGGTGGCGACTTTAAACATTTCATTAGTGTGCGCGTCGTCGCGACGGGATCGTAAAAAATCTCACGGTTGCAAAGATGGCAACTCTGCTGGGGAGTAGCTAGTAGAGCTTCCCATTTAACTTAGCCTTTTTATTTTTTTGATTTACTAACCCCTTTATTGCTATTTTTATTTTTATATTTTACTTACCCCTCCGATTATGTCATTTTACTTATCCCTACTTTTACGTCATTTATATGCCTTAGCCGTTTGGCGGGCCTACTTGTGTACCGTCATTCAATTTCTTTATATTTCCATCATTTCAAGCACCTTAGCCGATTGACGGGTCTACTTGTGCATTGTTATTTAATTTCTTTATATTTCCATCATTTCAAGTGCCTTAGCCGTTTGGCGGGCCTACTCGCACTTTTAATTCTGTAATCATACTTCGCTAGTGAATGCCGGCCCGTAGAGGCGGCACGAGATCATCACCCTCGGTCTTTGAACTTAAGAAAATTCCCTTGAAAGTAAAAAATAAAATTGAACCAACAAAGGGGATTTAAATTGATTTTTGCGGGATAGATTTTCAAGGGTTGGGTTATTTAGGCACACATATAACTACTCGGGTTTTAGTACAGCGGCAGCCCCTAGTGGTGATGATCCGAAAAAGTCCTAGCCCACCTAGTACTTAAGAAAAGTGCTTGCACTTGAGGTATATCAGGTAGGTAACCTTCTCGTTACCAAGCTTAAAACTCGAGAAAAAGAGAGCGATACTGAACCCAATTTGGCCTCTAAACCCTTAGGATCGGTGAGGAAAGAGACGTATCATTAGAACAGTTAATCCCCGGAAGCCCAACTTCCAAAAAAAACCAATTAGGAGACTCATTTCGGGCTGGAATTATTGCTGTCAAACAATCTGGAACCCAATTTTTACCTGGCGCCACTAATAGCTGTGCCAAGCCAAAAATTCTCAAATTTACATTGGTACATCTATTAGTTGCGCCAGCATAAAAAGGGGACTTTTTGGTCTGGCGCACCTAATAGTTGCGTCAGCTTTGGGTACACAGCAGCAGCCTGAATCTGGTGCCTGCTTCACATCCCGGACTCCTTGATCAGTGTGTTTAGTGCCTCTATTTAGGCCCCATAACTTTCATTTCCCAATACGCCCTCGCTAGTCAAAAGAAGGTGACTTCTTTTTTATTCATTTTGGGGGATTAGGTTATTTGCATCGGTTTCTGTGCCTTCAATAGATCAAGAGATTTTCCTTTAATTCTTCGGAAGCACTTCGAAACCTTTGCCGCGGGACCTATTTAGGGTTCGAGAGCCACCCGAGAAGGGAATTCAAAAGGGCCCCGGAATCCTCATTTCTTTTTACTTATAAAAATTCAAAAAATTAAAAATAAAAAAGCCAAAAATAGAGTCTTGATTGGTGCCAGCACAACGGCATCATCGTGCCCTCCGTCATCCCATAGGGGAAGAAGGAGGAAGCTTTACAGGCACCATCTGAGGCACCCGCACCCAACCCAATACCGAGATATGTCATGGACCGTGGACCCGGCTTATGTCAATCCCGACTTATCCCTGCCACATTCTCCAACCCATTCCCATACCGAAGAAGCCTTTACTTCCACCCTCCTCACCCAATCAACCCTCACCATAACCGGCCTATTCGGTGCCCCTATTTTCCCTTCAAGCACTTCCCAAAATACCTAAAATCTAAATTTTCCATCATTTTCCCAAGCTGTGCCTTCATCCATGGCCATCTCCAACCCATCTCACCTTCCTTCCACACCCATTAAAAACCCATCCTCCACCTTAGTCAACATACCCTATTTCTCATTCGCCCAACTCGATCCACCCACATCCATCCATACCACATCCAATCCCTCACACATCCCTCCATTTGCCCAAGTGATGCTTATCTTTTTCGAAACTATGGCCAATTTTCCCCTCATATCTCGCCTCTCACCCGGGTCATGCCCAATTTTACTGGGGTCATGCCCAATTTTTCCTCTTCACACACCGCATCCATACCCCCCCCAACAATCAAATAACACAACTCCATCCGATCCCCCTTCCATGGCCATGATGGAGGAGATGTTCGAAACCTACAATAGGTGGAAGGCCTCCCAACACATGCCCTCTCATCCACACCATACATCCATGGATCCATCTTATACCCTATCAAGCCTCCATGCCTCATTCCCCCATGACCCCCATGACCCCCATCAACCCCCCATCATCCACACTATCCAAACCCCCAGTTCTCCCATGGCCCAAAACCCCATGGCTCAAAATCCCATGACCCCTTACCCATACCCATCAAGGCCCAATGGGCCAGACCTGGACCATACCCATCAAGGATCAATGGGTCAGACCCACCAAGGGCCCATGGCCCAGACCCAAATAAGGGCCCATGACCCAGACCCGCCAAGGCTCAATGGACTAGACCCACAAAGGCCCACTGAGCCAGACCCACCAAGGGCCCATGGCCCAAACCCACAAAGGCCCAATGGCCCAAACCCATCAATGGCCCATGGCCCAAACCCTTCATGGCCAAGGATTTGTGGCCCAAGCTTCCCGGGGACCCATGGTCCAAACCTTCATAGCCCAACCCTCCCAAACCCATCATGACCAAGGCTTTATAGCCCAAACCCAACCCCAACAAAACCTTGGAGCCTCACACCCATACCATTCACAATTCCTCCAAAATTTCACCCATTCACTACCATCATACCCAGCTCAAACTCATGCCTTACATCAGCCCCATATCCCAACATCCCAAAGTCATTTTCAAGCCTTTCCCCAGTCCCAATGGCATTATTAGGCCCCAGTCCAAAATCTAACTCATTGTTAAGTAGTGAAAAATACCATTTTTCACCCCTAAACATGAGCTTTGAAAGACCCTTGAGAAGACTAAATAAGTGCTTTAGTGTGCATTTTACAGCTAACCAATTAGACAGGTCCAAGTCCGAAAAGCATCCTAAAATGATCAAAAAGCTGACAACTCATGTCAAGCTCAAAGAGGGAGTGAAGAAATAGCCTCAGCAATGGCTAAAAAGGTCCTAAAAGAGCAAGAAAAGACCTGAAGAAGAAGAAGGATCCATTCGCAAAGAAGAAATCAAGTTAAAAGTTCAAATCGCAAAGTAAAAAGTACTTTTCGGAAAGGTCAAAGTTCTGTTCGAATTGATTCTGGAGCTGTAATGAACTACTCGAAAAGAACCATGTTCTGTTCGAATAGTTGAAATTTCCTTTTCGATTATAAGATCTTGGGAGAAGTCCTTTGCGAAAAGACTTTCTGTAGCCAAATTGCTTCTTGAAAAGAACTTGAGCCAAAACACTTTGCGAAAAGGCACTTAAACTCTACGAAAGGACATTCTGGGAATTACGACTTGTTTAAAGGGCATTTCAAGAATCTCTGCACGCCTCTAATGCATTTAATGACCCGAGGTGACATTTGGAAGATTCCAATCAAGATCCAAAAGCATATTCCAACCCATGTGAGCGCTCAAAGATGAAATCACTTGGGAACTAGAAGCTCAAACAGATTTTTGAATTCCATACAAATTGATGCTTCTAGCGCTGATTGGTGAACCGAGATCGAGAGCATTTTCATTGGCGAGCAGATCGGATCCCGTGCTCAAGCGCCATTGGGCAATCCAGATCTGAACACTTCGATTGGTCAATTCAGCGGCAGATCAAGGGAAAGCTATAAATAGAGAAGACATTTGCCCAATTGTGGCATCCGATTTTGAGTTCATTTCTATTTCCCGCTTCCCGATAGCTTGTCCTGCACTTCGTAATAGCTTCTTTGTATTTGCTTTTGAGAGTTTCGAGAGCTATTTGTAACTCCAAGGAGATTGGATTCAAGGCGCAAGTCCGAGGGTATCTAGCCGTGCTCTGTAATTGTAAGATTGAATTTAAAAGGTTGTCAGAATCGTGTTTTCTCCATTGGATTCATGTCAAGGGTTCTTATTGATCACCTTAGTGCATTAGACTCCTTTAGATTCACTACTTTGCATGCAATTTCCTTGATTCATTACTCCCGCATTTAATTAGCGTTGGTAACCTAGTTCGACAAAGACTTGCGTTGATGTTCATGTTCAATTGAGGATAGGTCAACAACTATTGGATGATCTGTGACCATTTAAGTGGACAGATCATAACCATAAGTCTAAACCCTTCCTTAATTCAGATTTATTTCTCTTACATCTGTTGTAGCCGATGAAGATTGAATCAACTCGCTTAGTTGCAGATTCTCCATTAAAATTCAAAGCGAAATCACGAAAGTTATTATTTCTCCATTTGATTTATTTTAATCACTTCCCAACTTGGATCCGGATCGCTTAGTTAGTTCTTTTCTTTATTTGCTTTTAGTTAAACGTGACAAAACCCAACACTCTCTTTTTATCTCGCTTTCTAGATAATTATAGAGCCGATCTGGTAGCAGATCTGGAGGTCTATCTCATATTCGGACAAATTCTGTGGACGATCTTTAATATACTTACTTTCAATTGGCTGATCTTGCGAGCTATTGTTAGCCCTCAATGTCTGATATCTCTTTCATAATTTAAAATTATGTAACTTAATATTCATTAATTCGTCATTCAAAACACACATGTTAGGCAACAACAAGTTTTGGCGCATATGGGAATTTGTTCTAAAATTGGTAGACCTAAGTTTTTTTTAATTTTATAGATTTGATTTTCATTTTAGTTTTTGCTTTAAACCTGCACTTTGTATTCCAAGTGCTTGATTAAATGTCTACTGTAGCTTTTGTATAGAAAACCTATTTTAAAGCAGAATTTTTTTTTTTTTTTATTTTTCTAAGTTTTTATTCTTTGCCTTCTAGTTGTTTGAATAAATCACGCCACTCTTTTGTCTTTTTGTCAAATTTGGGCAAGAGTCTTTGAGTTTTTCTTTATTTTGTCAATATCTTTGGAATAAGGTATTACTGCAGCTTTTGGATTTTTGCAGATCTCGGAGCCGTCAACAAGGAGCATCTGGACTAAAGTCGAGCAGATCTGCGGAGTTTGCATCCTCTTCTCCTTTGCATTCATTTTCTATTTTTAAATACTTGAGAACCAGCTCATGTGTTTATTGTTTGTTACGATTATAATTTACATTGCCTTTTAGGCATCCGATTTTTTTTTACAAAACCAAATACAAAATAAAAGAAAATGAAAACACAAATAGAAAATCTCTTAGTTGTTTCTCATTATTTTCAGGAAGAGTAAATAAGGGCTCTTGTTGAGCTTTGGGCTGATCAAAACAAGTAAAAATAAAAAAATAGAAAATTATAAAAATAAAAATATATATATATCTTTCAGATATTTTTTTCTCCATTTGCATCCACTTTTCCCATCTGGACTGCTTTGAGATCAATTTTTTATTTTAGGAATCATGTAGGATAATGAGTAGTGGATCATAGGCTGTTTTGAATATTCAATGGACTCATGATTTTATTTTCCTTCAAGATTTCTTCATCATAAATGGGTCTCAAATTGGTATGAACTCTGCTTTTAATATGTGCTCCCATGCTTCATTATTATTATTTTTTTCATACACATCATCAACAAAGGGGTCGATCTTATGAATCTTGCTTTTCACCGTATTCACCTTTAATCATTTTTTCACTCAGATTCATAAGTATCTCGTGCTTTTGGCCTTAGATTTTCTGTTTGAGGCTTAGGATGTATCATTTTTCTCTTTGGGCTTAGGATGTATCCTTTAGATTTTCAAATTCTGTTTTTTAGGAATTTTAGTATTACATTTTTTAGATTTTCAAATTCTGTTTTTAGGAATTGTAGTTTCAAATTGCTTTTTAGGAATGTTAGTTTCAAATTGTTTTAGGAATTTTAGTTTCAAATTCGCTTTTAGATTTTCAAATTCGCTTTTTAGAATTTTAGTATTCTATTTTTAGATTTTTAAATTCTGTTTTAGGAATTTTAGTATTACATTTTAGGAATGTTAGTTTCAAATTCTGTTTTAGATTTTCAAATTCTGCTTTTAGGAATTTTAGTATTCTGCTTTTAGGAATTTTAGTTTCAAATTCTGTTTTAGGAATTTTAGTTTCAAATTGTTTTTAGAAATTTTAGTTTCAAATTGCTTTTAGATCGTGATTTTTTTTTTTTCTTTCTTAGGTTAATGTGTCCTAGTTTTACTAGTTTTCGTCATTTTTTTGTGAGTATAGTTAGTTTCTAACTTTGTTTTCCTATTTTGCATTCACAAATTCTGTTTTTTGTATCAACACTTTTCTAATTTTTTTAAACTTTGTATGGTCCCTTACCTTGTTTTTCTTGTTTCTTTTTTATTAGCTTTAGTTTCCTTCCATTTGCATAGCAATCCTGCTATTTTTTTTTTTTTTTTTTTTTTTTCTTGTATTTGTATATCATGTTTTCCATTTCCTTGCTCATATATTCAATTTTACATTTTATTTTTCTAACGCATATAGTTTAGATTTTTTACATTTCTTAGTTTTTCTTTCTTCTTTTATCCTGCGCCCTATTTCTTGAACCCATAACTTTTGAGCGAGCTAGTTCTTCTTCTTGAGCATGAGAACCAAGCCACGAAAGTGTGGGTGGGCATCTTTGCAGTGGAAATTCTGTGGCCCTCAACCAGCCCTACCGGTTTACAAGCCCAACTCCTGTGGTGACAGCTCTTTAGCCGCACCACTTCTTGCATAGTCCCACAGTCCTGAGGTAGCCGGCTCTTTTGCACCTCCTACACCCCCAGATGGCTGGTTCCCTATTCCTCCACACCTCCCCAATCCCCTCTAGGCCAATCTCCCCACACCGCCTCCCTACACCGGATCCTCACCTACCTCCAAATCCAAACAAATGCGCATAATCACCTGCTACATAGAGCTCATCCAAATGTTAATCGCCCCATTACCACCTACCCCATTACCCTGCTCTCCATTTTGCCTCACAGGCAACCCAAAGCAGAACCAAGTCCTAGTGCTTCCCCTCCACTACCACCCGGACTACCCAAACCACCTCGAACTACCTATGGCCTCACTTCCCTTGTTCTTTGAGTTAGCTACCCAAGCAGACCCCCTCTATCACCACCTCATCGCTAACTTAACTACCCAAAACACAACCTTCCCTCCACCTTCCCCGCCCTCTCCCTTAATCCCAGTCCCCTCTCGTCTTTAATTTTCTTTTCTTCTCTGTAATGTTTCTAGTCAATAAATTTTGCTTTCTCCAATGCTCACTTGTCATGTTTTACTTTCATTGCTTATGATTTCCTTCATGTTTTTCCGAATAATGGGACCATGCCACCTTTGAACCGGTGAGGACACCGCTCCTCATAGGTTTGGGGTGTGGTGATGATCTGCCCTCGGACACCAAAGATAAAGCGTAAAAATCACCTAAGTAAGGTGAAAGAATTTAATGTACTTAAGAATCAAGTTAACTAGGAAATTTTAAATATTCTTTGCAAAAATTTAGACATTCTAAACCTTGCGATATAGTCTACATTTCCATGATGATTACACCATAAAAACATACTGGTATCGACGTAGTAAGTCAAAAGGAAGAGAAAAGGTAAAGATATACTTAAAAGCTCAAGAAAAACCATAACCAAAGGAGAATTGAGCCCATATATTTTCCATCTCGTTGAAGAGTGATCGAGGCAATTTTTCGATTCAAAGGATTGGTGAGGCATTAGATCCACTAGAAGTTAGGAAACTCCAAATTGAAACAAGTGACAAGACTCATGAGACGAAGAAAGATCAAGGCCTTCTTTGGACAACTGAACCTAACAGAACCAACCAAGAAAAATCTGCCTGTTTGTACCCCATTTGAGTCAGAATCCTACAATCCTTCATCAAAATACCCAAAAGTACTTTGAACCTATGGAACTAATTCAGCCTTCCTCACTCTAAGAATTCGAGGGAGGTAAAGGAGAAAGAATCAAGATGGCCCATTTCGGGCAACATCAAGAAAATGAAGAGAAAATACCTCAAAAGCAGAGCAATATGGTGGAGAAAAGAAGAGACAAACAATATGAAAAAGTTGCAAGCAAAAAAGGCAAAAAGGGACCTTATGTTAAAAAAAAATGCAAGATCAAAGAAAGAATCGATCACTGTGAATGTGAGAATCTCGAAAAGAAGAAGAAAGAAGCTAAACTCAAAAAGGTGGAGTCATGAACCATCTCCTGCACTTCACGAGTTCTCAAATTCAAACCCATTCAAGCGCCTTTCCTTGAAACTTCACTCCATAAGCCATACAAACAAACCTAGATTAAAAGTCCTTGTGATCCAAAGTTGAGTGAGTCATGTAGAGATAAGAAGTTCCCCAATCTATGGTGAGGAGATGTCAATGATGCCGATGCACTGAGAAGCAGTGCCTATGCTCATGCTTACAGATCCATTTGGGAGATGTAAGCGCTCTTGAGCTTGAGTGAAACGAACCCTCAACAAAACACACGAGAGTATACCCGGTGAGTGTTTGGGTTGGAACTTGAGCACATTAAGTATGACTTATAACCTAATTTTTATCCATAGGATGAGCTCACTCTTTGGCACATTTGTATGATTTTCTATGACTGCTCACGATTGGAAATATTGAAACATTCATGAGGTTTATAAATGTTGAAATCTCCTTGCAAACAATACAACTAAATTTCGTGTAAACATGGATTCAAGAGTAACTAATTTCGATCTTTGATTGCTCATGAGATAACGGCACTAATGCCAACTTGTCCCATGGAGAAGTTTGTAGGGTACCTTCATGAAAACCCTCGGGAGACTTCACTCCTCCTCTAGGGATCACCTAGGGGTTGAAAAGGCTTGTTGCATATGCTAAATGCACCTGTGATTCCTACAAATCTGGCTCTTCACTTCGTTTTCTTTCTTTCTTTGCTCAGGGTCTTGCATAGCTTACGTTTGGGGTGTTAAGTAGTGAAAAATACCATTTTCACTAAACATGAGCTTTGAAAGACCCTTGAGAAGACTAAATAAGTGCTTTAGTGTGCATTTACAGCCTAACCAATTAGACAGTCCAAGTCAAAAGCATCCTAAATGATCAAAAGTCGACAACTCATGTCAAGCTCAAAGAGGGAGTGAAGAAATAGCCTCAAAGAATGGCTAAAAAGGTCCTAAAAGAGCAAGAAAACACCTGAAGAAGAAGAAGGATCCCTTGGCAAAGAAAAAATGAAGTTAAAAGTTGAAATCGCAAAGTAAAAAGTACTTTTCGGAAGGTCAAAGTTCTATTGAATTGATTACGGGCTGTAATGAACTACTCGAAAGAACCATGTTACATTGAATAGTTGAAATTTCCTTTTCGAATAGAAGATGCGGGAGAAGTCGCTGCGAAAAGACTTTACGAAGCCAAATTGCTGCGAAAAGAACTTGGAGCCAAAACACTTTGCGAAAAGGCACTTAAACTCTCTGAAAGGACGTTACGGGGAATTACGACTTGTTTAAAGGGCATTTCGGTAATCTCTGCCGCGCCAATGCATTTAACGAGGACATTTGAAGATTCAATCAAGATCAAAAGCATATTCCAACCCATGTGGCGCTCAAAGATGAAATCACTTGGCGGGAACTACAAACTCAAACAGATTTTGAATTCCATAGCAATTGATGCTTCTAAGCGCTGATTAGGTGAACGGATCGAGCATTTTCATTGGCGAGCAGATCTGGATCCCGTGCTCAAGCGCCATTGGGCAATCGGATCTGAACACTTCGATTGGTCAATTCGTACATGCGAGGATCAAGGAAAGCTATAAATAGAAGACATTTGCCCAATTGTGGCATCCAGTTTGAGTTCATTTCTATTTCCCGCTTTCGGTCGGATAACTCTGTACCCCTGTAATAGCTTCTTTTGTATTTGCTTTTGAGAGTTTAGAGCTATTTGTAACTCCAAGGAGATTGGATTCAAGGCGCAAGTCTCGAGGGTCATCTAAGCCGTGCTCTTGTAATTAAGATTGAATTTAAAGGTTCTTTAGCTGTTTTCTCCATTGGATTCATGTCAAGGGTTCTTATTGATCACCTTAGTGCATTAGACTCCTTTAGATTCACTACTTTGCATGCAATTTCCTTGATTCATTACTCTGTCACGAATTAGCGTTGGTAACCTAGTTACGCACACTTGCGATGATGTTCATGTTACGAATTGAGGATAGGTCAACAACTATTGGATGATCTGTGACCATTTAAGTGAATGAGATCATAACCATAAGTCTAAACCCTTCCTTAATTGATTTATTTCTCTTACATCTGTCTTTGGTAGCCGGATGAAGATTGAATCAACTCTGTTTAGTTGCGATTCTCCATTAAAATTCAAGGCGAAATCACAGAAAGTTATTATTTCTCCATTTGATTTATTTTAATCACTTCCCCAACTTGGATCTGGATCAGTTAGTTAGTTCTTTTCTTTATTTGCTTTTAGTTAAACGTGACAAAACCCAACACTCTCTTTTTATCTGCTTTCTAGATAATTATAGAGCCAGATCTGGTAGCACAGATCTGGAGGTCTATCTCATATTTCAGACAAATTCTCTGTGGACGATCTTTAATATACTTACTTTTAAAACTTGCTACAATTGGCCCTGATCTTGCAGGCTATTGTTAGCCCTCAATGTGCTGATATCTCTTTCATAATTTAAAATTATGTAACTTAATATTCATTAATTCGTCATTCAAAACACACATAAATCAGGCACATGTTAGGCAACAACACTCATCCCATCATCCAACAAACTTTCCCGCATCTCCAATGGACCCACCCAACCCCCAATCATGCCATTCCCACCCAATCCATGCAGCACCAACAAGAGAATCCCGACCTCATTGCACCCTATATAGACCAGCAGTATGAAGAGGAAGAGAATAGAAATAGTGGAGCCTATGTTGGGGCATTGACCAGCCTTAACCCCCCACCTATAATTGCCCACGCCTTGGTAGTCCAGAGTGAAGTCCAACCAACTACTGAGAGAGTGGCCCCCATATCCAAGGAATCGGAACAGTTGGATAAAATTCAGAAGCAGTTGTTGAAAATGGGTGGTGCTGAAATCCACACCATAGACTTCACATATTTGTATTTGTTCGTTAAGGTCCCTTTGCCTTCAAAATTTTAAATGTCGGCTTTTGACAAATACAACGGCACCAGCAATCCCATAGCACACCTCGAGTCTTATTATGGGGACATATTCCAGTATGGAGGGGACGAAAGACTACTAATAAAGGTCTTTCAGAAGAGTTTGACCGGTCCAGCTTTGAGATGGTTCATATCTTTGGAACCATCCATGATGAAAACATTGAAGGACTTGACGCATTTATTCCAGAAATAATATGTCTATAACATAGACATTGAACCGCGTAAGTTAGACTTGGCCTGGTTGAAACAGAACCTGAATGAGACCCATAGCTATTATTTGGGGCGTTGGAGAGCATTGACAGCTCAGGTTAGAAGTAGGATACCTGATGATGAACAGATAGAGATGATTTCCAAAAATACTCTACCAATGATCTTGAAATTTTTATTGTACCGGCAACAATCCAGCTTTGCTGATCTAGTGAGGAACGCTAATCACTGTGAAGATGCCATCAGGGAGGGTCACCCGAATAAGAATATACCAAGCCAGTGGGGTTAGAAGATTTTCAGAATAGAGGAACGAGAAAAGAACAGGGGCCTATGTCCAGAACATGGCCAATACCAGGCCCAATAATAATATAACCCCATTCCAATTTCAAGTAGCTCAACCAGCACCAGTCAGAACTGAGCAGATGCAGAGAGTAGGGAATGGACAAGGAATGCAGATGACTCCAGAGCAGAGGAGAGCCCGCTATGACCGAGTGTTTACACCCCTAGGGCCATCTCTGAGTGTACTTTTGCCTTTACTAATAGAAAAGGGATTAGTTACTGTTCATCAACCGCAACCTCTTCCTCACCTGATCCCGAAGAATTGTGACCCTAATACCCACTGTAATTTTCATCAGGGTTCGGGTCACCCGACTGATCGCTGCTTCGCATTAAAGCATACGATCCAAGATTTAATTGATGTCGAGAAAATCATCCCATCTGCACCTTCTCAAGTAAACCAGCACGCGAATATTCATCAGGTGCCATTACCCTCACCTCCTATCGAGGAGCAGGTCCCAGACCCACCATCAGGATGGTAGAGGAATGCGAGGAGGAATTTAAATTTGATCCATCCGATTACATTAGTGATCGGGAGAGCTATGTGGCACCGTTGCTAAGAAATTATGAAGAAAGAAATATTGGGGTGATTGAACCCTTGAATTTATCAGATTATTTTCCCAACTCGACACCACGAATTTAACCCTTAGATCTTAGGGCTTATTTTTCGTCACCCACACCCATCAATTATGTGCATATAAATACATATCAACCATACACCACCACTCCCGTCAATTACCCGATAGCCCATCATACCCCCAATCCCCCGCCAGCACCTATCAACTACCAATGGCCTACTCTTACCTCTTTTCCCCAGTGCCACCACCCTCAAGCTCCACCACTCCCATTTGGCCCAATTTTGCTACCCAACTAGCTATCACTGAAGTGAATCAAGTGTTACCTACACCCTTGAAACCCGTAGTGCGAGAGCGTCCGATACCGACAGCTATACCATTTCAAATTTCGAGACCAACTTATGATCCTCATCAGGTCCTGCTGATTTATGAACAAATCGATATCAACGCTGGCAGCAACAGAGAAGGGGCAGTGGACTTTGTGACCTGATCTGGGAAGATTTTGAAGTAGCCAGAAGCTCCAGCAGCAGAACAAGCCCAACCAGAGGGAAAGAAAGATAGTGCCGTGGATCCTTTTGAGAAAATGAGTATAGAACATATACTGGAGACTCAGCTGAGAAGAATGCCTGCCCATATTACTGTGTGGGACTTGCTAATGACATCCCCACTACATTTTCAAGTATTAATGGGGGCATTAAAAAATGCACATGTGTCACTCCAAGTTAGCCCAGACGAAGTCGGGCAAATAATTGGTCAAGTGATGGCTCCAAATGCCATTTCATTTTTAGATGCAGATTTACCGAATGAAGGGAGCAATCACTCAAAATCCCTTAACATTACTATTGAGTTCAAAAATATGATAATTCCCTTAGTTTTGATCGATAACGGGTCTACATTAAACATATGCCCACTGCGAATCTCCACCAAGATTGCGGTAGATCCGTGCATGCTGAGACAAACGAGGATCAGTGCTAGAGATTTTGATAACACATGAAGAGAGATAATGGGAGAAGCTGACCTTGAGCTATTGATTGGGCCAATGACCTTCTCCATATTGTTTCAAGAGATGGACATCAAATCCTCGTTCAATTTGCTGTTAGGGCTCTCGTGGTTGCATGAAGTCGGAACAAACCCCTCCACACTGCACCAAAAGCTCAAATTTACGTTCGGCATAAGATTATCACTATCATCGGTGAGGGGCATAGTTAGAAAGAAAAAGCCACCAATAGTGTTGAAAAGCCCAAAGTAGTGGATGTGTTGTACACCGCTGAGGACATCGAGCTCCACAGTTTCGAGTATGAAGTATCGACAGTACTCCTGGAGCCCATCGAGGGAATCATTCCAAGAACCGAAGGTGGAATGGTAGTAGCAGTGGCCATGCTTCAAAAGTGGGGCTGTAAAAAAGGAAGGGGACTTGGGGGCCCAGATTGCAAGGTAGAAAAGGAGCCCGTCACAACTAAGGGGGGCCAAAAAGTCAGATTTGGGCTAGGTTACAAGCCCATGAAGGAAGAAGTGCTAGAGGCTAAAGAAAAGGCTCGCGCTACGGCAGCTACAAAGGCTTAGGGGATCAACATAAAGGAGAAGCCCCGTCTTAAGTCTCATATCAGAAATTCATTTATGACTGCTAGGGTTGTGAAGATTGATCGGAATGGGGTAACCAGTTTAACCCCACATAAGCCCATAGCATCGGCTCACCCCACCAATCCCCACATCACCCTTCCTAGCCTCGAGATAGACTTGGCCGCATTATCCCTCTTTGAGAAATGACGGTCCATACCTGAACAAACTCCCCTTGTGATGAATCACCACAAAACTGTGTTAACGTTTGAGGATATCATCTCAGACGAAATGGGGATCAACATGATGGAGGCTGACTCCGAAGAGGCGTATCAGTCAACACCCTCCATCCAAACAGGTAAAGGAGCGGCCTCTCAGGTACGCAACTGGGCATCTTTGCCCCAAACCTTGGAAGCGGGGAGTGGCCTAATATTTGATACCCATTTTCTAAAAGAAAATAACCTATAAAAAGTGAAATAAGTCTTTTACAGGCAATACCTTGTATATACACAGACTCGTGCTACCAAGGGTCCGTCTCTGAAGAAAATAAAAATGCTAAAGACATTGAAAAAATACAAAGTCCAAAAAATATTATCATTTAAAATTCCAAATAAAATCCCACAAAAAGATGCCTTAATGGAAATACCCATCCCACGTAAAATCGACCCCTTTCCTGTAGAAATATAAGAAGTGGTAGGTATTACGAGTCTGGATGAGGATATCCCTTCGGAGGAGCTCCCTAATGAGCTCCTTGACCGATTTGCCAAATTTGAGCATGACCCTACCCCCATTGTCGAAGAAACCGAGAATGTTAATCTAGGGACTGAGGAGATTCCTCGAATTACCAAAATCAGAACGTCACTATCTCTCAAAGGAGGAAAAAGCATGATCGACTTCCTTCGGTCATACCAAGATATTTTTGCCTGGTCATATAAGGACATGCCTGGTCTGGACACTGATTTGGTCGAGCATGAATTACCTCTCTACCCTAATATGAAGTCGGTTAAGTAGAAGCTGAGATGTCTTCGACCCGAGTGGATGTTGAAAGTCAAAGATGAGGTCATCAAGTAGTATGATACGGGGTTTCTCATGGTGTCCAAATACCCGCAGTGGCTAGCCAATATTGTGCCGGTGCCGAAGAAGGATGGAAAGGTCCGCATGTGTATCGATTTTCGTAATTTGAATAAGGCAAGCCCGAAAGATGATTTCCCATTACTGCACATCGACATCTTGGTCGATAACTCTGATAAGCATGAGATGCTTTCTTTAATGGATGGATTCTCAGGATACTATCAGATTAAGATGGCAGAGGTAGATCAAGAGAAGATGGCATTAATCACTCCTTGAGAAACCTTTTGCTATAGAGTCATGCCATTTGGCATGAAGAATGCCGGTGTAATATACCAGAGAGCTATGACTACATTGTTTCACGACATGATGCATCGAGAAATTGAAGTATATGTCGATGATATGATAGCCATGTCACCAGAGCGAAGTGATCACTTGGTAAACCTCCAGAAGCTGTTTGAGAGGTTGAGAAAGTATCGATTACATTTAAATCCATAGAAGTACGCATTTGGACCTATGTTCAGAAAACTGTTGGGATTCATCGTCAGCAGGAGAGGGATCGAGGTTGACCCAGTCAAAGTTAAAACCATCATTGAAAAGCTGCCACCAACTACTGAGAAAGAAGTTAGAGAGTTCTTGGATAGAATATAATATATCAGTCAGTTTATTACACATCTAACACCTATTTGCATGCCGATCTTCAAACTACTAAGGAAGAACTCGTCCGTTAAATAGAACGATGATTGTCAGGCAGCGTTCGATAAAATCAAAAGCTACCTCCTTAACCCACCTGTGTTAGTACCACTCGAGCCAGGGAGACCACTCTTGATGTATCTCTCCACGATGAATGTTTTGATGGGATGTGTCTTAGGGTAGCATGACGAGACGGGAAGAAGAGAGCAGGCCATCTACTATCTGAGCAAGAAGTTTACTGATTATGAGATGCACTGTTCTCATCTACAGAAAGCATGCCTAGCTCCTGTATAAGCTACTCAGAGGCTTCGCCATTACTTGCTATCCCAAAATGTTCTACTTTTGGCCCGAATGGGCTCGTTGAAGTACCTTTTCGAGAAGTCGGCTCTTACTGGATGAACTACATGATGGTAGCTTTTATTGTCTGAGTTTGAAATCAGATACGTCACTCAAAAGTTGATCAATAGGCAAGCACTCGTCGGTCATCTTGTCGACAATCCTTTGTCAGATTATGAACCTTTGAGAATTGAGTTCCCCGATGAGGACATCCAGTTCATGACGGAAGACGATACTGAAGAAGCAGAGGAATCTTGGGTGATGCACTTTGATGGGGTAGTAAATGTTGAGAGTCAGGGAGTTGGCGCCATTCTGATTTTGTCGAAAGGATCCCACGTACCAATCTCTATCAAGCTCAACTTCCCTTGCACTAACAACATGGCTGAGTACGAAGCTTGTGCCACTGGTTTACAGGCGGCTCTCGATATGAATGTAACTCACCTCTGGGTATTTGGTAATTCGCAGTTGATCATATGCCAAATGAATGGAGATTGGAAGACAAAAGATGAGAAACTGATCCCCTACCATGAGCACCTCGAGGATCTGATAGCTTACTTCCAAGACGCACATTCTCATATGTCCCCCAGATAAGGAATCGCTTTGCCGATGCACTAGCAACGTTGGCATCAATGATAGAAATCCTGTATGATGCTGAGATGAAGCCAATCATGATCGAGCAATAAAATGAGCTGGCCTTCTGCCTCTAGGTTGAGGAACCTATAAAGCCTGATGATGAGCCACCTTGGTTCTCAGATATCAAGAATTTCCTCGAGACTCTAAGTTTCCCTGAGGGTACATCCAAGACGGATCGATGAACCATTCAAAATTTAGCAGCATGCTACATCATTTGCAGGGAATGCCTTTACAAGCGATCGTATAATAACATCTTACTCAGATGCCTTACAGAAAGTGAAGCGATCAACATCATGAAGGAGATCCACGAGGGAGTATGCGGTGCCCACGTCAGCGGTCACATTGAATCGGATTGCTGTAAACATGTCTAGAAATGCTTCAAATGTCAAGAACACTCTAGTCTGATACACGCTCCTACCATCGATCTTCACTGCATAACCACTCCTTGGCCATTTGCTACATGGGGCCTTGACATCGTTAAAATGATTAACCTAAAGGCATCGAACGGACATCGGTTCATCCTCGTTGCCATTGAATACTTCACCAAGTGGGTAGAAGCGGCGTCATATGCCAACATCACGGCTAGTCACGTCGAGAAGTTTCTCAAGAATAATATTGTATATCGATTCAGAGTATCCAAGGATATCATCATGGACAACAACATAAACTTTGCGAATAAGTGCATCCGAGCCTTCTACGAGCAATACAAGATCAAACACCATCGCTTATCCCCTTATCGACCTTAAACTAATGGAGCCGTGGAAGTCGAAAATAAGATAGTCATCCACATCCTAGAGGAAATGGTTGTAACTTATCGAGATTGGAGCGAAATGCTGTCATTTGCTTTGTAGGCCTACAGAATGTCGATCCGTACCTCTACAGGGGCAACACCATTCTCCCTTGTGTATGAAATCGAGGCCGTCCAACCGGTAGAGGTTGAAGTACCCTCACTCCAAACCCTCATGGAATCAGGCTTACCTGAGGCAGAGAGGGAGAGATCCTGCTTTGAATAATTGAATCTGCTGGATGAGAAAAGGCTCATAGCCTTGTGTCATACTCAAGTTTACCTGGGGCGAATCACACGCGCTTAAAATAAATGTGTTCGCGGTCGAGATCTGAAGGTAGGAGACATTGTGTTAAAGAAGATCTTCCTATCCCTCCACACCAATCCGAGAAGGAAGTTCAAGCCAAACTGAGAAGGACTTTATGTTGTCTGAGAAGTGCTATTGGGATACGCCATCCGCCTCGCCACCATGGACGGAGATTAGCTTCCTGAGTCCGTCAATGCTGGATACGTCTGACGGTTCTATGCTTAGTCTATCAATATAAGGTAAGTATTGGTGAAACAGATACATGACTACTTAAGAACCACCCAAAAGAGACCATCATTCTAAGCATAGTAGCAAAAAAGCATCCCTAAAAATGATGATATCCTTTGCTACCCCATTTGAGCCTAAGCCTTTCTTTCAAATAAACTCCTTCCCTAAAAAAAATGTGTGTGTACATAAAAAAAAAGGGGGGAAGTAAAGTTACCATCAAAATCCAAAAAAATCGGAAGCAAAACCTCAAAAAGCGATTACCTGAAATGAGATAAAGGAAAAAGAAAAAAAATTATAGAAGAATCATGGGGTGTGTACAGTAAAGTCCCCCAAAGAAGAAAGTATGTTGTGAAAAACTGAAGCCGTATCAAGGAAATCCTTTCAGCCTAACATACCTTCAAATCCTATCCTGACCCATGGCCAAGCTACACCCTGAAGAAAGCCCTCTTTGTAGGTTCACAAGCAGTCATAGTATTTGTTAAGTCAACGCAAGCCGAATAGTGAGACGACACCAGAACCCCTTTCGGCTGGCTATGACGGAGTCAACGTCTATGTCATGGCTTTTGAAAAGTAAAAGAAAAAAATAAAATAAAAATACAAGCTCAAAGCAAGATGGACGTGGTGAAAACCCGAAAGGGCACTACGGGTAAAATCAGTGAGTTTGTGCGGACCAGGTGAAAACCCGAAAGGGCGTTTAGGGTAAGAAAGCTAAACCCATGGACGTGGTGAAAACCCGAAAGGGCACCACAGGTAAAAAGAGGGTGAAAATGGGCACGACGAACCCACCTTGGGCGTTGTGAGCAAAAGAGTTTTAAAAGAAAAAATTAAAAAGAAGAAAGGTTTGAATCGATTGAGAAAATTGATGTTAGAGGGGCCCTTTTGGTTGCTCTCCCTGATCCCCTTCTTCTGGCTGGGCCACTCAAGTTAGTTCAAATTGGGCCCCGACCATAATTGTCTTTATGAGACTACTTCATCAAACGTATGAGTCAAGGTAAGGAGAAAGGTTTGACTCAATCCAAAGGGATTAATGTTCCAGTCTTGGTAAAGCTGCTAAAACTCACCCAAATCTGACCACCTAAAAGGGGGTTCGACCATGCTCAAAAGGGGACCCGAGATCTCACTCCGTGATTGAGGCATTAAACCAAACGAAAAGAGAATAAAGAGCAGGGCAGAAAGCCCTCTTTGTTGAAGGGACCCATTAATCAAAAAAAAGAGAAAGAAGAAAGAGAGGAGAAAAAAAAAAGAAAGAAAAGCCTTTGTAAATATCATAGATTTTCCTTTTCTTTTTACAAAATGCACCGCTACACCACATCCAAAAAAATAATCGGTGTGATGTCAAGCTTTCTTTCTTTCTTTCTTTCTTTCTTTTTACAAAAGTAGAAAAAAATAAAAACATAAAGAAAATATGTATACCAAAAAGTGTGTATCTGTAAGGGGGTTTCTTACGCCCCTTTTCTATGTATCAGATCTGTGCAAAAAGATGTATGTGCAGGGAGGAATCAATAGCCCAACTCATGCTTCAAGGCACTAATCTCAGCGAGAAAACCATCCTCCCGGATATTTCACTCAGTCAACCAACGACCGTGCAAGCTCTTGTACCTCTTCTGAGAAGCATCAGTAGCCCCATGAGCAACATTTAAGGATCCTTCAAGACGAAGGACCTCGCTCTCAGCTACGCTAGCTCTGGTCTCTGCTATCTTTGATCTAACTTTTTCTTATGCTAAAAGCTCTTGCAGGACGCTCTTCTCATCAACCAATAGCTTAATGCGAGCTCGAAGCGCTGCCTCCTTCTTTGGCCAGGGGCCTCCCATGTCAACACTCTCCGTCTGATCCAGATGATCAGCAGTAGGCTGCTCAGCCAATAGCCAAGCCTTGTACTTAGGTGAAGACTGAACTGAATCTCCCTGCTCCATATCACACATCAGCATTGAATGATGCGTCTCCCAAAGAGCAGCAATCCAATTCACATCCCCAGAGGAAACCCTAGAAAAGATCAAGTCACATAGAGAAGGTTTTGCCTCGTAAGGGACCTGCTGAGTGCAGCCAAATTGACGCAACATCCGAAATGGGAAGCAGAAGGTGCTGCCAGACAATCCTTGGAGGGTGACACCCTCATGGTCTCTGGAACGAACTACTGGGAAGGTCCGATCCAACCAAGGAAGTCTCCATATCAGCTATGCAACAGTCAACCAATGCTTCAAAGCTGACAGATCACCCTGCAGAAGTAAGTGAGACCTACCCAAAAAGCATCAAGCCGCGTCACCTTGAGTGATATAAAAGCATGGCATGGGTCCCAAGATAGCAAGATGCTCACCCAATTAGACCTGGAGTAGCAAAGGACATCCCTTGAGGCTCTCCACCTTGCCCAGAGCAAATGCATTAAGGCATCGGTATAGTTCGACAAGGACCAAGTGCATCACTGATCAGCCCTCTACCAACTCGATCAAAACATTGCAGAGAGCCAGAGAAAAGCTCTCTCCCTCAGTAAAGAGAAGAACATCCGAAATGAGACTGAGAGTAAAGGCCTTGGCATTGAAGATATTTGTAACCGGCAATTTTCGAAGACTTTCATCACCAAAAAGTTCTTTGTGGAATTTGATCGAACACCTTGTGGGCCCCCCAGAGAAACTTTTCTCGTACTCAAATTTCTGCAAACCGAGGGTAAGGTGGACAGATTTAGAGTAGCCCGACTTTGGCGTGACTCTTGCGAGGTCTCTGTGGAGCTTCAAGCCGGACAAATTGGATAACTCCTCAAGAATGGGAGTTAGCTCTCGCTTCCCAAAACGGAACACATGGGCGTGTGCATCCCAAAATGAAGTGGCCGCATGAAGTAGGTCCCACCGTGGAGGAACCTCGAGAAAGAAGGGAAGGTGTGATAATCCAAGCCACTCCAGTTCAATGAGCTCACTCTCATTCAAGCTACCAAGCCAATTTTTTAGAAAATTGGGCCCCAAGCCCAAAGAAAGGGGAAATTAGTTCTAAGCCCCCCATGTAAGGGAGGATTGGAAAGCAGGTCCATAGACGTACAAAGATCTTTCAAGAATATAAAATTCAATGTATGTCAATGGACCCTTGGGAAAGCAAGGAGAAGAAAGATCAGTTGAAAAGGCCAAGTCAAAAATGGACTGTCTCTGGCATATAAGGGCCCACTTGCGCTAGTGCAAATTTCTCCAGGCTAAGCCTGGCGCAACTAATAGTTGCTCCAGTATAAACCAGCCCCCTTCTATGCCATTTTGGGTCCTTTCTGGGGATTTTTTATGGGCCTTAGCTGGCCCCCTTAGTCTGCTTGCCTGATTCACCTGCTTTATGCTATGAAGATATCCAAACATGAAAATCGAAAGGGCACCTAACATTAAAATAGTTTGACTTTTTGTGCAGGAGAAACCCACACCGAGGCATACAAACTAGAGGATCACTTTTAGGGGCGATCATCAAAACCATCCTGCAAGCAGTCGGATATATGGAAGGGAGAGACAACATGCAATCAAAGAAAAACACTAAATATATCCAAACAGAAAATCATCCGAAAAGTGCCACGAATATCTGTTACAAACTTATCAAAATCCTAATAAAATTATCCCAAAATGTTTGAATTGTTCAAAATGCAGAAGCTAAGGCCTAATCCTTGTTGGCACCCTTCGACTTCTTCCGCTGACATGAGGAACTTTGGAAAGTCTGAATATCTCCCACCTGCAACCATGCCTGCGAAAGCCGGCTGAGCAAAGAGCCCGACTTCTTGGCACGTGCACGTTGTAAGTCATAATCAAAATTAGAGATCAGGATCAATTGAGGAATAAAGGATAGTAAAACGAAGAGAAAGACTGAACAACAAGATAATCACCGCCTCCACATCCCAGAGCTCTGTGAGGTTATGGTAATACGCTGCATGCTCCATAGTCGAGTGAATGTTCTACATTTAGAGGGAAAGGATGTCAGTTGCAGGGGCTAGTAACAAATACATGCATTTATTCAAAGGAGCCAAGACAATGGAAGAATGATTGTGAGAAGGCTTACCCCCTGAGCCACCTCAGGAGGAGAGACCCGGGCCGCTTTAGTAGAGATGCGTGCTTGCTTATCCACATCGGAGCATAGACCTGAGAGAAAGCTATCATTGAGGCGTTGGAAGGTCCCATAGACCACGGGCAAAGCACCACCAAGGGCACTCACATGAGAAGTACCCGATAGGCCAACACTTGAAGCACCCTCACCTGAGGGGCCCGCACTTGAAGAACCCTCACTCGAGGGACCCGCATCGAAAAGGCCAACACCTGAGGGACCTGCCCCTGAAGTCTCAACAATACCAGTCGCCGCCCCACCTTCACCATTTGAGTCATCCCCTAGAGCAAACAGTGAACAAAATAGAAAGCCGCTCAGTAGGAACAAAAGTTAAATTGAAACCCAAAAAAGGGGGACTAATAAAAGAGAAAAGAGAATTACCTGGGAGCACGAGCCACCAAAAGCGAGAAGGTTGTTGCTAGGGATAAAGCGTGGCAGGATGAACTGATACGGCAGGGACTCGTACCATAGCTGATAGTCCCCGAGCACAAGAAGGGCGCTAATGGGGATCCCATTATGGAGGAAGGCCGCAGTGAGCCCCTCAATGCTACCAACATGATCCAAAATGTCTGCAGGAGGATCCATGGGTATGGCAGGATAGCCCTGGTACTGGTGGACTACCTGCTCCCCTAGATAGTAAGCTCTGGCCCATGCCCCGTAGAAGAAGACCACGCGGTGATTGTTGAATAAGCGCGATGGACCTATGGTTGCTTGGTCCCAGAAAATGGAGGTGAGGTACGGGTCGTAAAGGATTTGTCCAAGTCAAGAGGTGGTCAATCAGTCAAAGCATGTAGCAAATAACAAGGGAGAAATTTTTAACTGGAGTAAACAGAGTTTAAAAGGCCTTACCTTCTTGGGAACCATCAGATCGAGCTGGGATCTTAGGCCCATCTGTAGGTGCTTCATGCCCACGTCGCGGCACTGAGATTGGTTCCAATTGCTAAGGAGAGGGTAGGTATATGCCTCTGAGTGGAGAAGCGGGTGCCCAGGCTGAAAGTGATGGTACCCCCATACCTGATAGGAGTAATGCACAAAGAACAAGTCAGTAGCATACAAAGATCATCCAAGTAAACTGATGGAAGCAAAAGAGTTAGGGATTACCTCCAATGTCACCTAAAAATCAACAACAGACTTAGCCTCCTTGATAGATACTCGGGCTATGCCATACATCAACCACGCATATCCCGCCCCGCCCCAGTTGTACCTATGGACGTTGAGCCAGTTATCCATAGTGCTCAGAAATGCCAAGCTGACTCATCCACCGCTCGCGTTCGTAAAGAAGGTCTTGCCTAACAAAAGCAGAAGCGTGATACGGGCCAAGATGATCGCCTGCTCGGGTATAATGTTAAGCTCCCTATCTGGCTGGCCTAGATCTAT
The DNA here is from genome assembly GCA_021018995.1 of Chloranthus sessilifolius. Lineage (NCBI taxonomy): Eukaryota > Viridiplantae > Streptophyta > Magnoliopsida > Chloranthales > Chloranthaceae > Chloranthus > Chloranthus sessilifolius. Next base: position 90,297,868 of record CM037585.1, on the reverse strand, counting down.
CAACTCATCAGCCCCAAAGAGCCTAGATAATCCCCTATCAATCTAATAATGTCCTCTCTGCTCGGCACCGTAAGGCTGGCTATCGGTATGCCCCCCCAACTTGATGCCAATATTCATCGCCCAATCTACGGGCGTCAATGTCATCTCGGCATAGGGCATGTGGAAAGTCATAGTCTCTGGACGGAACCACTCTATCAGTACCTTCAGGTACGCGACATCGACCCTCATGGAAGGGCAGGATAAGAACTCCCCAAAACCCACCTGCTCCAGTAGATACCTTCCCACAGGGGGAACGTAGCGATAGAAATCGTGAAAGTCCAACTAGCCCTCGCGGAACACGATAGGGGGCAGGTCTTGCATCAAGAGAGAGAAATGCATCAGATCATGGAAATAAAGTAAAGCTGCACAAAAGGAAGAACTGAACCTATCTTTTCCTTGCCCGCTATGCTGAAATTGGAGATATGAACGTATTGTTGATGAAGGAGGCCAACTCGGGCGGCCTTACCCTACATCTCTAGCCCGGGGCCCGCTTTACGCTCTATCACAAAAAATTGCTCCCCGCAGGGACCATAGACTACCTCGGGCCCCTCGTCATGGCCCACCTCGGGTATGTACTCTTCCTTGCCAGACATTCTGAGGCAAAGGCAAGCAATCACATCAAAACAGATCAGTGATAAAGAGCCCTTTTTTCTGCTACAGGCCAAGGGAAGGTAAGTATGCTCATCCTTTTTCTATTATTTTCAGAAACAAAGGCACACACATACAAAAAAAAAATCCCTTTTAATAGAATGAAAATGCAAAAATTCCCTCCCTTTTTTATCTTCAAAAGTAAATAAAAATAAAACAAGTTTCCCTTTTCTATGTTTAAAAATAAAGCAGGTTAAAAACAAAAAACAAAATCCTTTTATGCCCCTAAAATCAAAAGCCAAAAACAGAAGTCCTTTTATGTTTAGAAAAATAAAAAAAAAAACCCTTTTATGCTCATAAAATCAAAAACAAAAAAGAAGAAGTCTTTTTTACTAAAATAAAAAAAAGGGGGAAGTCTCTTTTATTAAAATAAAAAAACTCAAAAAAGAGAGTCTTTTTCTTTATGCCCATAAAATCAAAAAACCAATGCAAAAATAAATAAATAAAAATGATAAAATCAAGTCCTTAGAACAAAAACCAACAAAAAAACCAAAAAAATAAACCCCTTTTCCTTAGTTGGTTTTCAAAAAAATATACAAAGACCAAAAATCATTTTCCTTAATTAACTTTTGAAAGAAATAGAAATAAAAATCAATTTTCTTAATTAAAATTTTTGAAAAAGAAACCAAAAATCCCTTTTTCCCTAAATTGGTGTTCAAAAAATAATGAAAGACCAAAAATCCATTGCTTTATATGCAAAATAAAAACAAAAAAAACAAACAAAAAAATCCCTTCTATATACACAAATAAAAAAAATATATATATTAGACACCAATAAATCCATAAAATAACCAAAATAGGGCATTATTCATAAGAAATCCTCCACACATCATCAATAGACATACATACAAAAAAAAAAAAACCATTATTCATCAAAGGATGCAAGATCATGATCACATTTTTATGAAAAAGCAAGAAAAATCAAGAAAAATGGGTTTTTAATGGTTACCTTTTGGAGAAAATAGGGTCTTTTGATCTAGCACAAGGCGGCGATCAATCAGCACGAGCGAATGCCGGCGATGAGGCATGTGTAGAGGCGATGTAAAGGAACCCTAGGGGAGACCGGTTTTCGGTTCGAAGAGGGGGAGAATTTTTTTGAAAATTTGCCCTTATTGCCCGAACTCGGCTGTTTAAATTCGAAACCTAGCGAGGCTTGGCGCAACTATTAGTTGCGCCAGGCTATTTTGAGCTTTCTTTTGGCTTAGCGCAACTAATAGTTACGCTACCCACTAACAGGTCAGGTTTTCGGCCTGGTATGGGCAACCTGCATAGCCCGGTACCCCCTTCTCTTCCTTTGGTTTACTCTCGGTAGATGCACGCGCTCCCAAACGGTATGTCGATTCTCATTCGGGTGGCACGGGAAGCCGTGCTAGAATAAAGTGGACCAAGATCAATGGGCATCCCGATCTTACACGGAAAAGTGTGAAAAAGTTAAAAAAAAATGAAAAAAACTCCCACATAAAAAGACAAAAATAATTTACATAAAATGATAGAATAATTTAGATAAAATAATAGCCCTGAAAAACCAAAAAATTCCATAAAATGATAGCTTTAAGAGACCAAAAATCGCATAAAACGATAACTTAAAAGATAAAGAAAATCTAAAAAATAATTCACATAAAATAATAGAAGTAATAAAGTGATAAAATCACATAAAATAATAACTTAAAATCTGAAAAAAAATCACATGAAATAATAACTTAAAATTCAAAAAATCACATGAAATGATAAAACCCAAAAAAATCACATAAAATGATAAGTCAAAAATCTAAAAATCACATAAAATGATACACATAAAAAGTAAAAAATTCTCACATAAAATAATTAAAAAAATGTATGTGTTTTAGAAAAATAGCATGTATTCTAAAAAAGCGTTGCGACATCTATTCGCTTCGCTCGGGTAGTTGTACTATATAAACTTTAGGATCAACGGGTTCGCCCAAAGACCTCGAACCCTACTTTAAGCAGGGACACCCGTGGCCAGTTAAATGACGTGGTCTATGCTTCATATGATTGGACGCACATGCGTGCTCCGATGCTGTAAAATATCAATATTTTATCGGCAATGCAACTGTGCTATATTAATGTCCTAAGTCTAAGGTGTGCCTTAAATTTTTGGATCCTACTTCAAAGTAGGAGCAACAGTGTCAATCCTGATCAAACGATCAATTTTTCGATTGAGTCGACTCCACTGCCAAATCTATGCGATGAGCGCTTTGTTGGTGGATTCATAGGAACGTGAGTGTCTAACTTGAGATTTATCACGAGCTATTTCAGAGGTGTGAACTCTTGGTCTGTGCTACCCGAGCGCACGCCTCACGGGGTTTGAGGTTCGAATAACTCCGTTATGAAAAAGGTCAATCATTGGTTGAAACCAACCTGTTAAAAATGAAGCTACATAACAATCAAACTATGTGCAAACATGCATCCAGAAGGGTTCATTTCCCTTTATTTTCGTAGGCTTAAAACCTATATTGGCACGATATCCCTGTAAAGTGTACCCCATGCAGGTATCCATAGGATGGTCATTTGTTCTCGTAAATTTTACCCGGACGGGATCTAAATCAAGACTTCCATCGCCTTTGTTGCTTATCGCCCCTAATGAGTGCACGTTTATGCATAGTTAAATGATTTGTAAGATCATTGTCGGCAGAGACCAGGATTGGATGCCCCCTTTGGGGGGCACCCAATTTTGGCTGAATCTGTTCTATGTCATTTAAGGTTGGATACTCTGGGTCACGATGATTCGGGGCACGTTAGAAAAATAGCACATACTCCTAAAAAGCATTGCAATATCTATTCGCTCCGCTCGGGTAGTCATGCTAAATAAACTTTGGGATCAATGGGTTCGCCCAAAGACCTCGAATCCTACTCCAAGCAGGGGCACCCGTGACTAGTCAGATGAGGCAACCAATGCTTCATATGATTGGACACAAACTGTGGAACCTTACGTACTTGTTACGCGCCTATCTTTGAATGTGGGTCGATCACCCTCCTTACTTACGAAGCTGTTGTATTCAGAATGAATCTTGAACATTAAACTCCTTCAAATCATCTTGAGAAGTGACCATTTTTTCCAGCTATTGGGCTTTCGCGACTCATTTTCCACCTCGGTTATGCCCAATAATGTCGCTAAGCACTTAAGGACCGATTACCTTGAGAAATGACCATTTTTATCGACATACTGGGCTTTCATTTTCTCACTATGTTACTCATCTGATGTTTAAAGTTTGTTCTGAATATAGCGAACTCGTCAGTAATGTCTTAGGCCTCTTCGGATGTCTCTTTTCTTTGGCATTCGATCATTAGTGATCGGATACCAAAGAGGGACATCTGTAGACACCCAAAATTGGCCAAAGGCCCTATTGAAACACATTTCGAGAGAGGCACATCTCTGAGCCTTTGATGACATGTATGAAACCCTTAGGAACCTTCCTGAAACCTTAGGAGTCATCCTAAACCCTTAGAAATCATCCTAGATCCCTTAGGAACCTTCTCGAACCCTTAGAAACCCATCCCGACTCTTAGAACCCATTTCGGACCTAAACCTAGCTTTCCTAAGCAATAGATAAAAAGTGGTGCACTGGGACTAGTTATGACCTTCTACTATAATCAAATCTCATACCATTGAAAAGTAGAAGTCCTCAGCTTTCCAACGGGCCAAGAATCACCCCAATCGAAGCTGTACACAAGAAAAATATTGCGTTCTAAAGAGCAAGGGCAAAATGGTAAATAGTGAGGAGACCCCCTAGGGATTTGGCACAACTAATAATTGTGCCAATTATAAGGTGGGTACCCTCGTGGGCAGCCAACTTCCTAGGGACTGGCCAAGAACTGTTTTAGTGTGCATATGCTTGGCGCAACTAATAGTTGTGCCAGGCATATGAACAGTAACCCTGGTTCTTTGCCTTGAATTTCAAGATTGGGGTATGACTTGTTGACCATCTTGACCTTTGGGGTGGGTTTTGCTAGTTTTGTTGCTCTCATTTACTATTTATGTGCAACCTCTTAAGTGGTTTAAAGCCCCACCCTATCATCCACCATTGGAGCAACTCTTCACATCCCTAGGAAACCTTAGATTGCCCATTATCTAATTACTAATCCAAATTAGCTTGTAAACACCCTCCTAACCTCTCTTTTTCCTATAAATAGAGAGGCACCCCTCCCTTTACAAAGGCTTGAAAACATTTACATTTAAGAGATTAAGGAATCCCTTCTCTCTCTCTCTCTCTCGCTCTCCTCTAGTGCACTATTCTCATACAAATTCCAGAGCTTCAAAAACTCCTTTAGACCATAACATTTCACCAAAAAGCTCTAGGTTAGGTGTGAGTTACCCCCTAGCCATCCCTCTCTACCTCTTAGCTATCAAGCCCTAGGAGTTAGAACCCCATTTCTCATCGTACAAGCCTTCAAAAGCTCACTGAAGCAAGCCAACGCAAGGCTCCACAACGGTGCAACAAGGGCCCAAGAGCTCCGGTTCTCCCCTCTATTCCTCTACCTTCTTGGTTCTCCCTCTATCCTCCTATTTTTGTCGTTATGCCACCGAATTTTTGGTAGGAACGGAGGGGCACAAATAGGATTTTAAGACCCTTTGGGCAAGAGGAAGGCTTTTTCTTTTCTTTTATATTATTTTTGTTTTGGCCATTAGTAAAGACCGCATTAAGTGGGTTGATTGGGTGCCTAACACCTTCCCAATCGATAACCGAAGCTCCTAGCCAAGAGCCTTTGGCATAGACTGAATTCAGAGTCATATTTGTGGTACTTCAGTGCTTATAAAAATGATCTAGGTTTCCCTGGACACCAAAAGCTCTGGGTGGCGACTCTGAACATTTCATTAGTGTGCGCATCGTCGCGATGGGATAGTCAAAATCCCACGGTTGTACCTCGTGTAACTAGTACACAAGCTCCTTTGGAGCATCCCTGGTAAAGAACTTGGGTTGTAACCAAGATGCCATAGTATCAAAATGTGAAGTGAGCATTAGACCTCATTGTTCTTTTGGTCTTTATTTTGCAAAGCCCGTACACCAAGTCGGATGTGCCACTGCACACCAGAGCTGCACTCTTATTATAAAGAAGTATTCGCACGCATAAGACTACTGTTAAGAAGTGAAAAATACCATTTTTCACCTCCTAACCTGACCTTTGGAAGACCCTTGAGGTGTTTAATAATGTGTTTTAAGTATGTTTTGTAGATAAGCAACAAATTGCAGCCTTAGCACAGACAACCAACAAAAAGGGCCAAATAAGCAATCTATAGCCTCAACCTGTGCTCAAACTCCAACAATCCACAAAGCCTTAGAAACTCATTGAAGGCCATGAACCCAACTGGGAGCACCTGAGACCAAGTACAACGCCAAGGTATGAAGATTGAATCCACCCAGAGGTGACTGAGGGCGAGACAGATGAAAGACAACACATTAGAAGCACGTGCCAGTTAGGAAAGCATAGAAATCAAGCTATCGAGGGGTTCTCTTAAGCTGTCGAGAGGATCTGGTGCCTAAATGAGAAGATATCGAGAGAATCAACTTACATGTTGAGCGGATCAATTTACATGTTGAGAGGTTCAACTGAACCCATCGTGCAGTGCACTCAATCCTATCGATAACTGTTGGGCGCAGTCCTCGAGAGGATGAAAAGAAGCTGTCGACAGGATCTGTGACAACCAATTGACGAGTCAACCAGAACCTGTCGAGGGGATGAATGAGATGATCGCCAATCCTATCGACAAGTGCCACCAATCCTCTCGATAGGTCTATAAACTTATCAATTTTCATGCAAAGCCAAACAGAACCTATCGAGAGGATCCCAGAACCTCTTGACACTCGATTTGGGGAACTTCTCAATTCCATCTTTAATAACTGTCCATGCCAGAAGCTTGTGCACATGCTCTAAAGCACGTCAACAACCCCTGGGGGTATTTTCGGCACATAATGGGTCACGCGCGGAAACCGTAACGGTATCACATGTACTTGTCAGATGAGAACCAATGAGAGAAGAGATTTTAGAAGAGAAATCGGCCACATCAGCATAACAGAATTATTCCCTTGTGTTCTGATTGGTTGAAATGGATCTAAGGATAGAGGAGAGTATAAAAGCTTGGAGAAAATGCAGAAGAAAAGATCCAAAAATTGAGAAAATCAGAGCTTAGGGCGAGACCCATTTTTCTAAAATTCTCCCTTCTTCTTCCTCCTTTCCTCCTTCTCTCTTTAGCCAATCATGAGTGGCTAAACTCTTCTCAGTAGTTAGGGTGAGGTCTTAAGCTGTAATGAGAGATTCAAAGGCATTGTAAGGAACTGTAAGATGCACAACTTATAGATCTGAGCATAATTGTGTTGTAATTTTGCAATATAATTGTGGATTTTAAAGGTGATTCTGATCTATATTTCACTTTTTCGTATTTGATTTCCCTGGGTTGGATATTCCTGTAGATGTTAGCCTATGAGAGTCTCATATCCTGGCATCTATAGCATCGACAATAGTTTTCCTGTTCTACTCAAGATCTTTGAAGCGGAACAATCTCTAGGATGGTCTGTGACCATTAAAGTGGATAGATCATAGCCTTAGGATTGATTCAATTCTCTGATTGAGATTAGATTCTTATACCTCACCTTTGTCAGGATAACCTGGGAAGCTGGGAGCCAGAAAAGAGGATTGTAGCAAATCATATCTTAGCATCCCCATTAATTCCTTTGATTTTTAGTGAGAGACCAATACCCCTAGCTGTTATTCTCATCCTTTGATTTTTTCATCTCTTCTATATCTCTCCTTACATCTGTGTTGAAATAGATCTGGATCAGTAGCACTTAATTCTGTAGTTTGTAGTTAAAGCGACAAAACCCCAAAACCTCTCCTCCTTAGATTAGAATAGAGTGTCAGATCCACTCTAGATCTGGAGATTTACTGAAAGTTAGACCACATTTCCCTGTGGAGATACCTTTACTTACCCTTTTTAAAACTTGCTACAATAGCCCTGAATACTTGTAGGTCTGTGAGTCTATTTGCCTTGGAGTGTGTGCATTCCATAGATCATATAATTATGTGATTTTAAACCCCTTTTGAGCATAAGGTAAACAGACCAACAAGTTTTTGGCGCCGCTGCCGGTGATCTGTGTTTCTAACTTGGTAGATCTAAGTTTTTCTCATTTTTTTGGTTAACATTTTTTATTGTTTGAGAAGTGTTTGATTAATTTGCTGCTCTAGTTTTTGCTGTAGTTTAACTCTATTTTAGATCTAGATCTGTGGAGCTAAGAGGAGCTCTGTATCACTTGGAAAAAAATCATTGCTTAAGTTTACATCTCTTAACTCTGTTTTCATTTCTAGATCTATAGTTTTGTATATCAGTAGTTGTGTTGTTGCCCGTTTTGTGATTGAATTGCTGTGATTTGCTGTGTTGTTCTTGACCCTTGAGGTGTGTATGCTTGGGAGGAGATCTCTTAATCTTGAGATTGCTCCTTTGGATCCTGAGGTTGAAAGACTTCTCTGACCTAAGTACCCCTTACACACTTCTGTTCTTAATTCTGATAATTCTGCAATGGGTGAGCAACCTAGGACCTTGAAGGAATTCAATGCACCAGGGGTTTACAATTCTACCTTCTGCATTCAATTCCCTGCTGGTCAAGGGAACTATGAGATCAAGTCCTCCATTATCCAAATGCTACCCTCATTCCATGGCCTGAGCAAAGAAGACTCATACAAGCATATTGATGAATTTTTAGGACTGTGTACCACATTCAATATTGCAGGTTTGGGGGAGGAAGCAACCAGGATGAGACTCTATCCTTTTTCACTAAAGGAAAGAGCCAGAACTTGGTTGTCAATGCTCCCATCCAATAGTATTCAGTCCTGGGGTGACCTTCAATGCCTATTTTTGACCAAGTTTTTCCCCATGTCCAAGACAAGCCAGTTGAGGAAGGGGATTATTTCATTTGCTCAAGCCTCGACTGAGGACTTTCACCAAGCATGGGAGAGATTCAAGGAGCTCTTGAAGCAATGTCCTCATCATCAAATCCCTGAATGGCAACTTATTCAAAGTTTCTATCAGGGAATTGACTCTAAAAGTAGAGATATGGTAGATGCCTCTTGTGGTGGCACCTACCTTCACAAAACTGCTGAGGAGGCTTGGGAACTATTTGATATTATTAGTGAGAACTTTATGCAAAGAGAAACATTGTTCAGGGATTGTGAAACTCCTAGAATGATGAGAGATAATACCACGAGAAGAAAAATGTATGAGGTGAGTGGACACAATTATTTGGAGAGGAAAGTGGACAGCTTAACCCAAAAATTTGATAAGCTCATGGGAGCAATACAATCACCCATGGCTGCTAAAGTAGAGGAGGCATGTGTTATATGCCAGTCCCCCACTCACTCCCTTGAGGAATGCTCTTCATTTGTCTAATTGCCAGATCTTGTGATGGAACATGTGGCTGCTACTCAGTCTTTTGGGCAACAACCTACTGCTGGTTACCAATGGAGAAACCACCCCAATCTAAGGTGGAGACAAGATATTTTTCTAAACCAGCAACAACAACAACAACAACAGTCCGTGCCTTATAAAAATACTCAGCCCTACCAGCAGAATTACTCTAAAAGGCCCCATTACCAACAGCCCATGGCACATCCTGTATAACCAACTGCACCTCCAACTGCTAGACCTCTCTCTTTTGAGGAACAAGTTCTGGCCTCATTGCAGAACTTAGGGTCCTTGCCCCAAACTGTACACTCTCAAAGCCAAAGCATCAAAAAGATAGAACTTTGACAAAGAGAGAGGAAGGGAGGCTACCAAGCCAACCTATGGATAACCCAAGGAGACAATATATAGTAGGTGAGGTTTCTTCTTCTCATAAGGAAGCCAAATCTGTCACCACATTAAGAAGTGGAAGGCTGGAGGACAATCAAATAGGCTGTGGGCCTATAAAAAATTCAGAAAAAGAAAAAGAAGTTACTACAGAAAATGTACAGCAAGAGCAATTCATATTGAATAAATAGGATGATGATGATCCTGAATAAAAACATAAAAATAAAAAGAAAGGTGATGAGTTGGCTAAGGTTGCAAATGGGGGAGCAGTCCCACTTTTGCCATTTCCTAGGGTAATGTAAGCACCTTCCCCTTTCGATAAAGGGCATGCCAAAGTGGAGGAAATGATGGAAACCTTTAAACAAGTAAAGATCAATTTGCCTTTACTTGATGCAATCAAGCAAGTTCCAGCCTATGCCAAGTTTTTAAAAGACCTCTACACCCATAAAATATAATCAAGGATACATCTTTCCAAGAAAGTCTTTTTAGCAGATAAAGTGAAGCAGATACTGAATATTGCAACCCCAATAAAGCTCCAAGACCCTGGAGTTCCCACTATCCCCTGCATCATTGGGGATCATATCATTGAAAAAGTCTTGTTAGATTTGGGAGCTAGTATAAATTTGTTTTCATATTCAGTATATGAGAAGCTGAGCTTAGGAGAATTGAAGCCCACACATGTGGTCTTACAATTAGCTGACAGATCTGAGAGGAAGCTTGTGGGAATCATAGAAGATGTCTTGGTTGGGGTTGACAAATTCTTTTATCCTGTTGATTTTCTGGTACTTGATATGGAATAGAGCAAGTATGCCACTTCTATCCTTGTGATCCTAGGCATGCCATTTTTGGCCACTGCAAATGCATGCATACAATACAGATCAGGGGTCATAGAAGTGACTTTTCGTAACATGAAAGTCAGGTTGAACGTTTATAGTGCAGCCCATAACCCTCATTTGGAGAATGAGGACTATTTTTCCATTGATGTACTGAATAAGCTTATTGAAGAAACATTTCCTATATTGCTGCAGGGTAATGATCTATTTGGTGTTCTTGAAGAAATTGGGGAGGAAACAGTGGCAGAAATGGTCCCCACACTCGAGTTTGAGCAAGTGAAAACTGTCAATGATAAAGGGGGACCACCAGAGCAACATCCATGGAAACCTGCTCTACTTTCTGTCCCACCACCCTCTAAATAACCCCTATTGCCACCCCTCATTAGTCCCCCAGATGTGGAGTTAAAGTAGCTCCCAAAATCTTTAAAGTATGCCTTCCTAGTAGCAAACAAGAAACTGCCAGTCATAATTTCTTCCTCCCTCACTCTTGAGCAAGAGGAAGAGTTGCTTTGTGTGCTAAGGAAGCATAAGAGAGCAATAGGGTGGACTATTACAGATCCTGGAGGGATAAATCCTGTTGTGTGCATGCACAAGATTCATCTGGAAGAGGGCTCCAAACCCTCCAGAGAGATGCAAAGGAAATTGAACCCAGAGGTTGTCATGAAAGAAATTGTCAAGCTGTTAGATGCTGGAGTCATTTACCCCATCACAGATTCTAAATGGGTGGCACCTACCCAGGTGGTGCCCAATAAGTTTGGGATCACTATAGTCCAAGCAGCCTCAGGAGAGTTGATTCCAACCAGGTAAACCACTGGTTGGAGGGTGTGCATAGATTGCAAGAAGCTCAATGAGAAAACCAGTAAAGACCACTTCCCATTGCCCTTCATTGATCAGATCTTAGACAAGCTGGCAGGCAAAGCTTTTTACTATTTTCTTGATGGTTATTGAGGGTACAACCAGATCCCTGTATACCCATAAGATTAAGAAAAACCTACCTTTACATGTCCCTTTGGAACCTTTGCATACAGAAGGATGCCATTTAGACTATGTAATGCACCTACCACCTTTCAAGCATGTATGTATGCTATTTTCTCTGACATGATTGATCAGTTCTTGGAGATTTTTATGGATGACTTTTCCATTTATGGGGATGATTTTAGCCAGTGCTTGCAGCACCTTAGTTTGGTGTTGAAAAGATGTGAAGAAACCAACCTAGCCTTGAGTTGGGAGAAGAGTCACTTCATGGTGACTCAAGGGATTGTCTTAGGACATGTTGTCTACCACAAAGGGATAGAGGTTGATCAAGCTAAAATTGATTTAATTGCACATCTCCCCCCACCCAAAACTGTCAAGCAAGTCAGGTTATTTTTGGGACATGCTGGTTTCTATCGAAGGTTCATAAAATATTTCAGCAAAATCTCCAAACCTCTTTGCCACTTGTTGTGCCAAGAGGTTCTTTTTGAATTCAATGATGAATGCCTGGCTGCATTTGAACTACTGAAGACATGCTTGACCACTGTACCCCTTCTACAAGCGCCCGATTTCTCCCTACCATTTGAGCTGATGTGTGATGCATCAGACTTTTCCATTGGTACAGTCTTGGGATAAAAAAGAGACAAAGTACCAAGTGTAGTGGCTTATGCAAGCAAATCAATAGCTGATGCCTAGTTGAATTACACAACAACTGAGAAGCAGTTGTTGGCAATTGTATTTACCTTGGAGAAATTCAGATCTTATGTGCTGGGATCTAAAATCATTGTGTTCACTGACCACTCGGCCTTAAAATATCTCTTGTCTAAAAAGGATGCTAAAGCTAGACTTATAAGATGGGTTTTGCTTTTGCAGGAATTTGATCTAGAAATGAAGGACAAGAAGGGGGTTGAGAACATGGTAGCAGACCACCTATCCAGGTCCCAGCTACTGCATAAGACAACTTGCTCATCAATGACTCCTTCCCAGATGAACAACTGTTTGCTATTGAGATGAGTGACCCTTGGTTTGCAAACGTAGTCAACTACTTGGCTGTGGGGAGGATACTCCCACATTGGAACATGAATGATAAAAGTCTATTTTTCTCAAAGATTAAACACTACATGTGGGATGATCCTCACCTCTTTAAGATTTGTGCAGACCAAGTAGTAAGGAGATGTGTGCCAGAGACTGGATTTACAAACATTATAACCATGTGCCATGAACAAGCCTGTGGGGGCCATTTTAGTGGCAACAAAAGTGCTGCAAAGTGGTTTCTACTGGCCCACTCTTTTCAAGGATGCCTAGCAACATTGTAAAAAATGCTCAAGATGTCAGCAAATGGGAAGTGTCTTGAGAAGAAACCCAATGCCTTTGCAACCAATACTGGTTGTTGAACTGTTTGATGTTTGGGGAATAGATTTTATGAGACCTTTCCCTCCCTCCGATGGCCATGACTTCATCCTAGAAGCTGTGGACTATGTGTCCAAGTGGGTAGAGGCCATAGCTACAAGGACCAATGATCACAAAGTTGTCCTTATGTTCTTAAAGGACAACATCTTCTCCAGATTTGGCACCCCCAGAGCCATTATCAGTGATGGGGGAGCCCACTTTTGCAACAGACAATTTGACAAACTGTTGGAAAGATACTCCGTTACACACAGAGTTGCAACTCCCTATCACCCACAAACCAGTGGGAAAGTGGAGATCCCCAACAGGGAAATCAAACATATCTTGGAGAAGACTAAGAGATCAGACAAGAGGGATTGGTCTATGAGACTTCCAGACGCCTTGTGGGCTTATGTGACAGCCTATAAGACCCCAATAGGCATGTCTCCCTTCAAGTTGGTTTATGGAAAAGCATGTCACTTACCTTTAGAATTAGAGCACAGGGCATATTGGGCGATTAAAGCATTGAACACTGACTTAACTGCTGCGGGCATTCATAGGAAACTCTAGTTGTCTGAGCTGGATGAGTTGAGGTTAGAGGCCTATTCTAATGCCCAAATTTACAAGGAGAAGACCAAAGCCTTCTTTGACAAGCAGCTGTTGAAAAAAGAGTTTAGTGTTGGCGAAAAGGTATGGCTTTTTAACTCGAGGTTGAAGTTGTTCCCAGGAAAATTGAAATCCAGATGGGAGGGACTGTACCTAATTGGCCATATATCCCCATCAGGAGCTATTGACATCAGGGATCCTAAAGATGGTAGGATCCTGAAAGTAAATGATCAAAGGCTCAAACATGTTGTTGACAACCTAGTGGAACCTATGATGACCATCTTCTTTCAAGAACCTCCCCTACCTGACTGATTCTCAATCATGTACACTATGTATCATAGTTACTGTAGTTGTTAGTGTTGCTACTATCACGTTGATAGCTTGTCAATATTTAGCTTAGTTAATAGGATTCATTATAAATGTTTACACTGTACTATAGCTCGTCGAGAGAGGTGGAGTACAGTTCGATAGGTTCTGAAGGCTCTAAGTGTTCATTTCGACAAATATCTGGAGCCTGTTGAGAGGTATGAAGCAATTGTTGATAAGAATAAAAAAATAAAGGGGAAAAGAAAAATTATTGTCGATAAGTTCTAATAAGTGGTGGTACGTTCGACAGGTTCAGAGTATTGGTCGAGAGGTTTTACGAACCTCTCGAGATGATGTTTGCTAAAAAAAAAGAACCTGTCGAGAGGTCGTGCACGTACCTGAATTCTGAGAACCTCTTGACATGATCTTGTCTAAAGCCAAAACCCGTCGACAGGGTGGAGTGAACCTCTCAAGAGGTTCAATAGTTTTAAACTCCACAATAGGTTGCACCAACCTGTCAAAACCGTCTCCCCAATCCTGTCGGAGCTCGTTTTCATCCTCGTTCACAAGCCGGTGTCTAAGCATTAATTGCGCATACTTCCTTGACTTAACCACACTTGCTAAAATTAGCCCAACATGTAGTCCGCGTTTCCATTCCCCAAATTAATTCGCACAACACCCCATACAACAACACCCTTTCCATTTATTCCCACCTTCTTTTTCAGCAATTAAGCTTGGAAGAATGCCAATGATTTATTATACCGATTCATATTCCACTATCCATGCATTTTAAATATCAGGCTCGTCCATCTCTTTCATATCCATTCCCTCCTGACCTCTTCAATCCTTCCATAACCCCAACCATGGCCGACAACAAACCCAAAGATCTCCCAACCAAATTCTACCCCGTCTGGCCACCACTGCCTCCACCAGTCGAGCCTAATCCATTACTATTTTTATGGGACAAATATGACAAAGTGCATCGGATTTTGGCAAAGGAGGAGAAGAAAAAGAATAAGAGAAAAAAGAAAAAACAAAAACTAGAACCACCGACATCCTCTCCCCCTTCCTCTTCACTCTCTCCACCCCCTACCCAGGCTCCCCCCCCATAAAACCTTTCCCCCCCCTCTGGCTTGCAGTTCCTCTTCCAGGAGCAGCAGGTTGAGGATATCTCGGAGCAGGCTATGGGTCATTTTGATACCTTGTGTCTAGATTTTTTTTTTCTTAGGTTTTTACCCTTTTTTCTGTCATTATGTCATTGTACACATTTTTCCTTTTACTACTTTATATAATAGATCTTCTGTTTTTCTTTTACTTGCGTAATTTGCGATTGATGTATTGCATTTCTTTGATTGCCTGCTTAATGTATTTTTTTTTTTTCTCAATCTTACTTCTGTTGTTACCATGCTGCACTCCACCTGTCTCTCTAAAGAGTGAGGACACTGCTCCTCATAGGTTTGGGGGTGTGGCAAAGTATGCCTTGCCAATAGGATAGTTAATGTTCGTATAGCCAGAATTGAACAAACATGTGTGAAAAAAATGAAAGGAATCCCCACCTAATTTTTTTTATTTATAAGAGGGAATGGAAAACTTTTTAAACTAAAAGTATTGGATTTCCAACATGTGCAGGAAGTAAATGTCAAGAAAATTTCAAAAATTAGTGCTTTGTGAACTTGAAAAAGAGAAAATTGTGAGGTTATACCCCAGGAATCTGATGGAAGACCACCCAGTGAGATTTGGGCTTGAAATTTTTTTCTTGAAGAGTCTCTTGGCAATTGTTTCTGCTCCAAGGACTAATTAGTCCTAGCTCTGATCACTAGAAGTTAGGCAATTCCAAGTTGAAATAGCTTGACAGTACTCATGACATTAAGGACATGAAGTAAGGCCATCCCTTGGACAGTTTGAGCTTAAAATGCCCCACCTTTGAATTGCCTGTGACACACACCTTTTGAGCTTTAAAACTCATAATTTTCTTTGATAAAAACCAGAAAATTTGAACCCAAAAACCTCTCGTCCTATTTCAGTTCACCCTCAATCTGAGAAGTGAGGTTAGAGGTGCAAGGTTCGATGTTTGTTTAAATGAAGAAGAAAGTACATATGAAGAGCTAGTGTGATGTATATTTGTGGCATTCCAACCCATAAAAAGAAGAAAATGGAGAAAAATACAAAAGCAAAAGCATATAAAAAGCAAAAAAAATAGATAAGCAAAATAAAAAGAAAAGGAATGAGAAAGAGAAGTCATTTCATTGAAAGACTGAAAAGAGGATTAGAAACTGATCACTTCAAACCCAAAAATTCAAGAAATAGATGGAATTGTGCTGAAATGAAGAAGGTGCTGTCTAGACCACCTCCTTACCTTTACTGATTTCTCAATTCGATTCCTTTTTGCCCCTTTATTCTTTTACAAATTTCACCCATAAGCGACATTACAGCCCAATAAAAAGACCTTACTGATATGAAATTAATTGAGCTGCCGTATGGAGATGAGGAATTGCTTAATCTATGGTAAAAAGAGTTAGGGGATTTCAGAAATTAGAGCAATGCCTATGCCCATGCTTGCAGTCCTATTTGAGGGCTGTAACTGTTCTTAGGCTGTGTGAATTGATAGACCCTTCCATTTTTGACTATGAGTGCCTACCCAGTGAGATTTGGGCTTGAAGTCAAGTTCGTTGGAGGCATAATTAGCACATGATTCTCAATTTAATAGTAAACTTTACACTAATTTTCACACAAATTACCTGGACGTGAGCTGAGTGATTGTGAAGAAGCCACAACAGTACTTTGGTTTAAACTGCCATATTCTTGCTGAGAATCCTCTAAAAACTGATTGGACAAAGGTGTGGATTGAACTTTATGATTGCTTGATGCTTGCTTCAATATTCTGCACTAATATTAACTGACCTTATTGGAGAAGTTTGTGGGTAACTTCACTGTAAACCCTCAGGAGACTTCACTCCTCCACTAGGGATCACCTTGGGGTTTAAAAGGCTTGATGCATATGCTAAATGCATCTGTGATCCCTACAAAAGTGGCATTTTTTCATTTTCAATAATTGTTTTCACTTTCTCCTTTGCTCAGGGACTAGCAAAGCTTAGGTTTGGGGGTGTGTTAAGCAGTGAAAAATACTATTTTTCACCTCCTAACCTGACCTTTGAAAGACCCTTGGGGTGTTTAATAACGTGTTTTAAGTATGTTTTATAGATAAGCAATAAATTGTAGCCTTAACACATAGAGCCAACAAAAAGGGCCAAATAAGCAATTTGCAGCCTCAACCTGTGCTCAAACTCCAACAATCCACAAAGCATTAGAAACTCATTGAAGGCCATGAACCCAACTAGGTGCACCTGAGACCAAGTACAATTCCAAGGGATGAAAATTGAATTCACCCAGAGGTGACTGAGGGCGAGACAGATAAAAGACAACACATTAGAAGCGTGTGCCAGTCAGGAAGCATAAAAATCAAGCTGTCGAGAGGATCTGGTGCCTAAATGAGAAGATATCGAGAGAATCAACTTACATGTCTAGCAAATCAATTTACATGTTGAGAGGTTCAACTGAACCCGTCGTGCAGTGCACTCAATCCTGTCGATAACTGCTGGGCGCAGTCCTTAAGAGGATGAAAAGAAGCTGTCGATAGGATCTGCGATAACCAATCGATGAGTCGACCAGAACCTGTCGAGGAGATGAATGAGATGATCACCAATCCTATTGATAAGCACCGTCAATCCTCTCGATAGGTCTACAAACCTGTCGATTTGCATGCAAAGCCAAATAGAACATGTCGAGAGGATCCCAGAACCTCTCGACACTCGATTTAGAGAACTTCTTAGTTCTGTCTTCAGCAGCTGTCCACGTCAGAAGCCTGTGCATGTGCTCCAAAGCATGTCAGCGACCCCTGAGGGTATTTTTGTCACATAATGGGCCACACGCGGAAACCCTAACGGTATCACATGTACTTGTCAGATGAGAACCAATGAGAGAAGAGCTTCTACAAGAGAAATCGGCCACATCAGCATAACAAAATTATTTCCTTGCGTTTTGATTGGCTGAAATAGATCTGAGGACAGAGTAGGAGAGTATAAAAGCTTGGAGAAAATATAAAAGAAACGATCCAGAAATTGAGAAAACCAGAGCTTAGGGCGAGATCCATTTTTCTAAAATACTCCCTTCTTCCTCCTTTCCTCCTTCTTTCTTTAGCCAATCATGAGTGGCTAAACTCTTCTCAGTAGTTAAGGTGAGGTCTTAAGTTGTAAATTGAGAGCTTTAAAGGCATTGTAAGGAACTATAAGATGCACAGATTACAGATCTGACCACAATTGTGTTGTAATTTTGCAATATAATTGTGGATTTTAAAGGTGATTCTGATCTATATTTTACTTTTTCGTATTTGTTTTCCCTGGGTTGGATATTCCTGTAGATGTTAGCCTATGAGGGTCTGATATCTTGGCATCTACAACATCTGTAATGGTTTTCCTGTTCTACTCAATATCTTTGAAGCGGAACAATCTTTAGGATGGTCTGTGACCATTAAAGTGGACAGATTATAGCCTTAGCATTACTTCAATTCTCTGATTGAGATTAGATTCTTATACCTCACCTCTGCCAGGGTAACCTGGGAAGCTAGGAGCCAAAAAAGAGGATTGTAGCGGATCAGATCTTAGCATTGCCATTGATTCCTTTGATTTTCAGTGAGAGACCAATACCCCTAGCTGCTGTTCTCATCCTTTGATTTTTCATCTCTTCTATATCTCCCCTTACCTCTGTGTTGGAATAGATTTGGATTAGTAGCACTTAATTTTGTAGTTTGTAGTTAAAGTGACAAAACCCCAAAACCTCTCCTCTTTCTTAGATTATAATAGAGTGCCATATCCACTCTGGATCTGGAGATTTACTAAAAGTTAGACCACATTTTCCTGTGGACATACCCTTAGCCTTTTTAAAACTTGCTGCAATAGCCCTGAATACTTGCAAGCCTATGAGTCTGTTTGCCTTGGTGTGTGTGCATTATAGATCCTATAATTGTGTGATTTTAAACCCCTTTTGAGCAAAAGGTAAACGGACCAACAACTACATGCAATTTAGTTGAGAGAAAGGTGTGAGCTCCTTCTACTTCTCCCTGGTTCCTATTTTGAACAACCATTGGATTACTCCCCAACCAGTCACCTTCCACAAGAGGAACCCCCGACATTTCGGCAATCACAACGCTGTTTTGATCTTTGAATCTTTACGATCGAGCAATCGAATGGTAGGACGCTTAATCAACAATAATTCCGTCACCGATGATCATAAACTCCGCATGTGAAGAATCTGCGAAGGTAAATGTCTTAATACGATCTTGTAAGCCTAGATTTATGGAATTTAGAACCTGATTATTCAATTTTGGATCTCATGTTAGGAATTTTCGAGGATCGGACGCGTGAGAGGCGTAGTCACCGATTTACTCTGACTTCGATGATTTCGGACGTTGCATGTGCAAGATTTAATGTAGAAATTCACAATTTGAGCTTATAGCATGGAACTAGATTATGCAATATGCATGGGATGGAAAGTATGCAAAGAAATTAGGATTGTTCTCACGAGGAAGTGATTTTCTCTATAGTTTACTTATCATAAAAACTTATATTTGTCTTTTAAGATCCTAAATTATGGGAAAAATATGAATAAAATAATGGTTTGTTTAAATGTAATTGCAGAAAATAAATCTAAATCCTCCTCCTTCTAAATTATGATTGTCAATCACAATCCTTCAGTGCCTGGATATTTAAAAAATTAAAGTACCGTTACACTATATTTCAGTTCTCTAGAATTTGGGCGTCAGTCAAATACTAAAATTCCTTAACACAGATTTAATCTAATCAATAATCTTCCTAGAATTTGGGCATCAATCAAACTCAAGAAAATTGAAGATGGAAAAGTAAACACCGTTACACTAATCTACAAATATCCAATCTAAGTCGTTAATTCACATTAAAAACTTTTAGATGTTTACAAAGCAGTAAAAGTGCATAAAAATAAATCTAAACTAGAAAGTAATAAAAAGATCTTTCATCCCTCAGTCACAGATGTCAATTGCTCCTGAGAAACTACAGATACTCTACTCTAATCTTTCAGTTCTCAATTGAAGTCGTCAATTGCTCTCGAGAAACCTTGGACATATAAACTAAACTAAAGTTGATCAGAAGAAAACCCAATCTTAGTCGTCAATTGATGTTGAGAGTTCCTTTGATGACTCTTCTCCTATGTCAAGCTCTCTTATTTATATATCATTGATTAGTCACAAAATATACCACTTTATCACCCTTAACTGAGTGATGCTAAACCCTAGTTTGCTACTAACAAGTTAATGATGCGCAAATATTAAGTATAATTAGTAAAAGAGAATCAAAATGTTAATCTTCGTCAAAATGAAATAAAAAAGTAGTAAGAAAGATATTGAATGAAAAAGACGATCAGATGCTGCTGAAAGAATAAGAATTCGCAAAAGACAATGGAGTGCTATACAGAGAAAACTATAAAATCATAAGTTGCGATTCTCCAGAAAAGACATTCCAGCGAAAGGTGATACAAAGAAAAAAATGACTGTTCATAATTTAGAATCATCAAGAGTGAAAGATATGTAAAAAAGAGAAATTGTAATCTACGATTGTATAAATTGAAGCTTCTCAACACTGCTGATCAAGTGAAGATTTACATCGCCATGCATCAAAATAGAAGAACTCTTAAATTAGAAGTTTGGTGAATCACAGATCTGAGAAGATTAATGAAGAAAGACTCCTAAAGATCTTGGTTACTGAAATAAAAGAGAAAGTTCATAGACGCATCAACTATTCAAAGCAAGGAAGATAGGATTAGAATTAGAATTAGAATTATACTAGGAAATATTTGTTTTAGTATTTTCTTTTATTAGAATTAGAACACTGTAAACCAACTCCTTATGATCTATACATAAGAGAGCCTGACATAGGAATAAGATCATCGAAGAATTTCACAGCATCAATTGACGACTGAGGTTTGAGATTTCTTTCTATCACCATTATACATTAGATTTATCAAGTAAAATTGTCCACAGTTCTCTAAGGTCTTGCCTGAGAACCAAGGCTGAGGAAGCTGAAAGACCAATCCCTTGGATTGTTCTACTTTGCTTTTTAGTTTAGATTTATTTTATTGCATATTTCTTACTTTGTAAACATCTTCAAGTTTTGATTTGAATTGATGATTCAGGTTGAGATTTGCAGATTAGTGTAATGGTATTTTATTTTTCCATCTTAAATTTTCTCAAATTTGATTGACGCCCAAGTTTTAGGAGATTGCCGATTAGATTAAATCTGTATTGAGGATTTTAGTTTTGATTGACGACCAAAGCTAGGAGACTTCATATATAGTGTAACGGTATTTTAATTTCATAAATATCTAAGAACCGAAGGAAACAGATTGACGACCAGAATCCAGAAGCTTAAAGATTAGGATTTATTTTTTGCACTTTAGTTTAAAAAATCATTCTTCTATTCATATTACTCAAGTAGTTTAGGATCTTAAAAGATAAATATAAGTTTTCAAAAAATAGAACTAAAGAAATAAATCACTTCCTCATGGGAACGATCCTATACTAGCATTACAATTACCTGCCGAGAACCCTTCAGAAAAAGCCTCAGCCACTCGAGAACTGGTCGGAGGAACTTTATCCACTCGAGATCTGCTCGAGTTTGATGTTTTGAAGCTTTATCCACTCGAGCAGCTTTATCCATGCAGACTTCAGCCACTCGAGATTCATTCAGAAGTAATTCATCCACTCAAGATCCATTCGAGTTTTATGTCTTGAAGCTTAAATGACTCGTGGCTCAGGTTCCAGCTTGTATTTTTGAACCTTAAGGGTATTTTGGAATTTCCACAGCACCTAGGGCACATTCCCTAATGTGTTGTGTTGTTCCTAACTGTTAGGGGCAACACTTGGCTGTAAATGAGCCACATCAGTAGAACCATAACTAACTTGATTCTCCTCTTCTCTGATTGGCCAATGCAAAAAGTTACTTTATGGATTGTATATATAGATGAAAAGCATGCAGAAAAAGGTATCTGGAGCAAGGAGGTTATTCTTGTCTTAGGACATTTTTAGGGTTAGGTCATCTTTTTCTTTTCTTCTTTCCTTAGCTCAGCATGTTGAGCTAAATTTTTGTAATAGTTAGGATTGATTTAAGCTGTAAAAAGGGTTGTGCATTAGCATTGTAAATAGTCTGGAGTCTGGCAGAGACTGCAGCCTGGAGGGCAAACTATCATAAATTCTTTTTATGTAATGAAAAGCTGTGTTTACTGTTCCATTCATTCTATAATTTTCTTGTGTTTCTTCATCTAGATCTTTATGGATTGTATGCACCTATGGATGCATGAGCTTGTAGCGTTACAAACATAGTGGCTGCAGTGATTATCTTGTTCTGGATTTTAACCCCCATGACTGGAGTATATCCATGGGATATCCTGTGACCATTCAAGTGGACAGGATATAGCCCTAGGACTAGTTCATATCTCAAGATTGAATTGGATTATTCTACCTTGTATTTAAGCTTGTAACCAAACGAAGGACAGCTGCATATCCAACCCTTGCTCTGCCTTGCCATGCCTTTTTCAGTGAAAATCAGTCCCTAGCTATTTACTTCCCACATTTTTTATTTGTGTTACCACACCATCTCCATCCTCCAAAACCCCCTTTCTTTTATTACAGATTTATTGTAATAAAAGAAAGGATATAACCCTAAAAGATCTATAATATAATTATTTTTAGATAAAAAATCCTTGTGGGGCAAACTCTTACTTATCAAAACATGCTACAACAGCCCTAGATCTTTTAGGACTATGTGTTTGTTTGCTGCTATGTTCAATCCATTCTATCCCTTTTTATTTTGTCTATTTTGTTACTATTGCCATACATTCTTCATCAATTTTATTAATAATAAGCACAAGCAAAATAAAACCAACAAGTTTTTTGCGTACTACTGTAGCGCCTGTGTTTGATTTGTTTATTGTAGTTCCTATGTTTGAATAAAGTACTACTGTATTTTTCGGGATTTGTGCAGATCTAGAGCAATAGCAAATGGGGAGCAAATAACTGCAGCAGGAGCACAATCTACCTTAGTTTGCATCTTTTTCTCCCCTGTCTTAGTTTAATTTCTGTAATTTTTAAATATTAGTAGTAGTGTTTTATTTAATTTTTTATTTGTTGTATATTTTCTGCTATGTTGTTGTAAGTGCTTTTTACTTACTGTGTGTTGTATGCTAGGTAGAAGGTCTCTTCATCCTGAGTTAGAACCTTTGATTCCTAAAATAGAGAGAGTCCTTAGACCTAGGAAAATATCACCTACCCCTGCTGAACAAATAGAAACATTTGAGATGGGAGAACAACCTAAACCATTGCAGGATTACTATGCATCGGGGGCATATTCATCCCCCTTTTGCATTCAATTCCCCATAGCTGAGGGTAATTATGAGATTAAATCTCAGACCATCCAAATGTTGCCATCCTTTCATGGGTTAAGTAAAGAGGACCCTTACAAGCACATTGATGAGTTTCTTTCCTTGTGCACTACATTTAAAATTGCTGGCTTGGGAGATGAAGCTACTAAAATGAGGCTTTTTCCTTTTTCATTAAAGGATAAGGCTAGAAATTGACTTAACATGCTCCCACCTAATAGCATAACATCTTAGAATGCCCTACAGTCTTGGTTTTTGACTAAATTTTTTCCTATGAGCAAAACCAGTCAATTGAGAAAGAGCATCATTTCTTTTGCTTAGTTCCCAACTGAAGATTTTTATAAAGTCTGGGAAAGATTTAAGGAATTGCTGAGGTAGTGCTCACACCACCAAATCCCCAAGTGGTAGCTTGTTCAAAGGTTTTACCAGGGGATTAATTCTAAAAGTAGAGATATGGTGGATGCTTCATGTGGTGGTACTTATCTCAACAAGACTGATGAAGAAGCTTGGGACTTGTTCAATATAATCAGTGAAAACTCTATGCAATAAGAGACTCTGTCAAGAAATGATATTGAGCCTACTGCAAGAGCTATAAGAGATCTCACTTCTAAAGGAAAGTTGTATGAAGTAAATGTGTACAATGACCTGGGAAAGAAAGTGGATAGTTTATCCCAAAATTTTGATAAAGTGCTGAGTGTGTTGCAGCCCCAAACTGCTGCATAGGTTAGAGAGGCATGTCTGATATGCCAATCACCCACACACTCACTGTTAGACTGTCCATCTGCTGGTCAATATCCTAAGTTTGTTGTGGAGCATGCTAATGCTGCCCAATCATATGGACAGTAGCCTACTGGGTATCCTTGGAGGAACCACCCCAATTTGAGGAGACAGGATAATTTTCAGTAACCCCAACAGCAACAGGCAATGCCCTATAGACCATCCTGTAGTACAATGAAGGATATGCAGAAAGACTATAATTTTCTCAGCTTGTGGCACAGACAAATCAGTTGACTTTGCCACCACCACCCCAAACCAGAGCCCCTTCCTTTGAAGAGCAGGTTTTATCCTCATTGCAAAATCTCAGCTCCTTGTCACAGACTGTGAACTCCCACAGTTAGAGTACTAAAAATATTAAAGACCAGATGGGTCAAATTTCAAACACTCTGACTAAGAGAGAAGAGGGTAGACTGCCAAGCCAGATAATGACCAACCCTAAGGGACATCTTATGATTGGTGAAGGTTCCTCAACTCATGAGAAAGCTAAGGCCATCACCACCTTGAAGAGTGGTAAAGTGGTGGATAACCAAGTAGGCTGTGAGGCAAAGAAGAGTGAAGAGAGAGAAAACTCAGTCCCTATTGGTGAGCAACAAGAGGAAAATAATGGGGCTGCTGTTGAGCCGCAACAGTTGAAAAAAATTAAAAATACTAAAAATAGTGATGTGGATGTTAGGTTATCAATTGAGGTACCAGCAGTGCCTCAGCTGTCATGTCCTTAAGCTTTCAAAGGACCTTCTCCTTTTGATAAGGGGAATGCCAGAATTGAGGAGATGATGTACACATTCAAGTAGGTGAAAATTAATTTGCCTTTGCTTGATGCCATCAGGCAGGTCCCAACCTATGCCAAGTTCCTTAAGGACTTGTGCACTCAAAAGAGAAAAGCTAGGATCCACTTGTCTAAGAAAGTGTTTGCCTTTGAAAAAGTAAAATTTATATTCTCTATAGCTACACCGGCTAAGCTTCAAGATCCAGGAGTACCCTACTATCCACTGTATCATAGGTGACCACACTATAGGAAGATCTCTCTTGGACTTGGAAGCTAGTGTCAACCTACTGCCATACTTAGTGTATGAACAACTAGGTTTGGGGGAGCTAAAGCCCACACCTCTGGTCCTCCAATTGATTGACATGTCTGAGAGAAAATCTATGGGCATTGTGGAAGATGTGCTGGTGGGTGTAGATAAATTTTTCTACTCAACTAATTTTTTGGTGTTAGACATGGAGCCTACCAAGTGCAACGCTCCAATAAATGTTATTTTGGGCAGGCCATTTTTGGCCACTACCAATGCTTGCATTTAATGTAGGTCTGAAAATATGAAAGTCGGGCTTAATGTGTACAATGCTACCAATCAGCCTCAACTTGACAATGAGGATTATTTTACAGTAGATGTCATAGATGAATTGGTGGAAGAGACCTTACCCAGGCTGCTGGATTGGGATAAGGTGTTAGATGATTTTGAAGAATTATGGACTGAGGTTGTTAAGGAGGAGGCCCCCACTCTAGTTGCTAAAGAAATGAACACAATGAATTCTTCAGTGGGCCTAGTGTAGCACTCTACATGGAGACCTGCATTGCTGCCCCTCCCTCAAACCTCCAAGGCACCTTTGTTGTCTTCTGTGGAAAGTTCAATAGAACTAGAGCTGAAACAACTCCTAGAGTCTTTGAAATATGCATTCCTGGGGCAAAATGAAAAATTGTTATTAATCATTTCCTCCTCTCTCACTGAGTAGCAGGAGGAGGAATTACTTTGTGCTTTCAGGAAGCATAAGAAAGCCATTGGATGGACAATTGCTGATTTAGAAGGAATTGATCCATATGTTTGCATGCATAAAATTCATTTAGAAGAGAGTTCCAAACCCTCTAGGGAAATACAGAGAAAGTTGAACCCTCATATGCAGGAAGTAGTCATGAAAGAAATTATCAAATTGCTTGATGTTGGGGTCATTTACCCTATTCATGATTCTGAGTGGGTATCACCTATCCAGGTGGTCCCCAAGAAATCTGGCATCACAGTAATACCAAATGAGTTTGGAGAGTTAATACCAACCAGAAAGACCACTGGTTTAAGAGTTTGTATAGATTATAGAAAATTGAACGCAAAGACTAGAAAGGGCCATGTTGGGGATTTCCAGTGTGCTGATTTATGATATAAAAATCAAGAGAAAACAGAGATGGATTCAGCACATCTAAAATATCCTAGACCTGCAAGATACAGGGTCTTTGTAGTAAGTTTTAAAAGTAAGTAAGCGAAAGTCCACAGAGAGGTGGTTTGGAATTGAGTAAATCTCCAGATCTGTAAGAGATCTGGCACCCTAGCTATTACTAATTTAGCTAAAAGATAGGGGAGAGGTTTGGATAGGGTTGTCACTTAAACTAACTACAATTAAAATGTAGATTGTCTTAAATCAAATTTGGAGCCTCAGATCTTGTAGGTGGAAGGTTTAAAAACTCAAAAGATAGAGAAGAACAACTTGGATGTTGTTTTCACTGCAATCAGATTGAGCTAAGCATATTACAGGGGTTCAAAAGCACACAAGTCCCTCGGCTGGCCACATGCACTAGCCACAAGCACAGCTGCAGGGTATAAATTCCACTTCAAATCACAAGATCCACCTGACCTTAAGGCTATGATCTGTCCACTTTAATGGTCATAGACCATCCTATAGGCTTTATCGAATCCATGGATTGTGGCAGATGAATCTAATTGAGGCCTAAGCTCAGATTTACCTTAAGGTTATGATCTGTCCACTTTAATGGTCACAGACCATCCTAGAGATCTCCTACAAAGTCAGAGCCTCAATTAGAACAATTAAAACCACTACAGATACTGCAATTTCTAGGTCACAGGCGCAGGAAATTACAGGGATACCAGATCCAGGGAATTCAGATGATATCCAAGAGGTCTACCAGTTAAGTGGGTGAGCTGATCAAGCAACTCCTCTACACAAATCCGATCGAGCACCAAAAGAAATCAAAAGAGCTTTAGATATAATTACAACATTGAAAACAATATTTACATTGCAAACAAGGTCACTCTTACAATGGAATGCTCTCAGATCTGTAGTCTGTGCAGCAATTAACCTCAGCAACACTCTTAACCTTACCCAATTAGAGATCTAACTCACCCCTTGCTGCTCCTAGGGAATTAGCCAACCATGGTTGGGCTAAAGGAAGGGAAATAGAATCTCGCTGCAAGCTCTGATCTCCAGGAAATTGTCCAAAAATTTGATCCCCCTCAATGGAAATTGGGGATCTCAATATATAGCTTTCTCCTCTGTTTTTCCCGCCAAAAATCCCTTCTAGAAGGTTGTCAGAGTTTGTTAGAGTTCTGTTAAAGCACGTGGGTCGGTTAGAGCTTTCTAGGGCATCTTCTAGAACGTCACGTCGGTCACCAAGGTGCCTCGGTTTGCATGTAGCAGGTCACCAAGTCACAGCGTGTGCATAATATAGTTTTTGAGAAGTTCAGCACGCGATTTCAACAGGTTGGAGAAGCTTCTGACAGGTTAAAAGTAAGCTTGTAGCCCCTTTCGATAGGTTCCCTAGTCTCTTCGATAGGTTTCGATAGGTTGGGCTTAGATGCTTCAGCTTCACAGCACTTGATCTGGGGCCTTCGACAGGTTGGAAGAATAATTCGATAGGTTGAGGATTCACATTCTATTGCTTCGATCGGATGAACTTTGTTCCTATCTAAAGGTTCAAATCATTTTGTGATAGGTACTGCCTCAGTAGTTCTATCTCGATAGGTTCAGTGGACCATTCGATATGTTCAGGAAACCTTCCGATAGGTCTTCTTTTTTCCTCAAGCTAGCTTTCGATAGGTTGAATTTGCTTTCTCTTTCAACTGCTCGATAGGTTCTTAGATCCTATTGAATTCTTCACTTCTACATGAATTCTTTCTTTTTCTGCCTTCTGATCCTGTCGAACCCTTCTCAACTGCACAAATTCCTTCCTTTCAACCCTCAACTTGTATCGAAGTCTTCAGACATGCTCTCGATAGGATGTTTTGGACCTATCTTTACTTCCTTCCCCTTGTTCTGTTGCTGGGTCTGCATGGTGCTAAGAGATGGCTTCTTTGTGGGCATTCTTAAGTGGCTTTCTGCACTATTACCAGTCTTCACTGCAATCTATAAAGTGCACTTAACAGAGGCTTATTAGTGTGCTCACGGGTTCATGAATGGTCAGGTTAAAGGGTGCAAAGTGGCATTTTTCACCACTTAATACACCCCCAAACCTAATCTTTACTAGTCCCTGAGCAAAGGAGAATTCAAAGAAAAATAAAATGCCACTTTCGTAGGGAGCACGGATGCATTTAGCTCATACACCAAGCCTTTTAAACCGCTAGGTGATCCCTAGTGGAGGAGTGAAGTCTCCTGAGGGTTTTCAGTGAAGGTACCCACAAACTTCTCCAATATAACTTAGTTAATAATAGTGCAACCTGTTAAAACAGAATTTAAGCAAATCAAATAAATTCAAATCATGCCCATTCATTAAAGGAAATTCAACAGAAAGACATCCATTTAGAAATATGAAAGTTTGCTGAAATCTCTCCATCATCACTCAGTTTGTGTCCAGGCATTTCTTCTGAAATTTTATGCATAACTCACCATCAATTTGAGGATCCTGCTTAGATACTTCCCCCATCAACTGGATTTCAGACCCACGTCTCACCAGGGCTGTTCACTCAGCTCAAGAACAGTTACAGCCCTTAAATAGGACTGCAAGCAGGAGCATAGGCATTGCTTGAATTTCTGACTTTTCTAGCTCTTTACACCATACGATACGTTAAGCAAATTCTCATCTCCACATGACAGCTCAATCCACTTTTAGATCAGTAAGGTCTTTTTATTGGGTTGTAATGTGGCTTATGGGTGAAATTTGTAAAAGAATAAAAGGGTAAAATAGGATTCAAAATTGAGAAATTAGTAAAGGTAAGAAGGTGTCTAGATAATACCTCCTTCATTTCAGCATAATTCCATCTACTTCTTGAATTTTTAGATTTGAAGTGATCAGTTTCTAATCCTCTTTTCAGTCTTTCAATGAAATGACTTCTCTTTCTCAACCTTTTATTTTACTTTTCTATTTTTCTTTTTGTATTTTTCTCCATTTTTTTTTATTTTTTTTATATAGGCTGGAATGCCACAATGCCACCAACTGTGTTTTTCTCCTCTTGCACTCACTTCTCAAACCAGCTCTACCTTCTTCCATTTCTTTACCTTTACCTTCTGAAATCTTAGAGTGAGGTTAGGCTGCATCAGGTTAAAGTGTTTTGGGTTTGAATTTCTGGTTTCTATCGAAGAAAAATTATGATTTCAAGGCTCAAATGGTGTGTATCAAGGGCAGTTCGAAGGTGGAAGATTTTAGGCTCAAACTGTCCAAGGGATGGCCTTACTTCATGTCCTCAATGTCATGAGTGCTGTCAAGTTGTTTCAACTTGGATTTGCCTAACTTCTAGTGATCTAGATTAGGTCCAGTCAGCTTTCAAAGCAGAAGAAGTTGCCAAGACACTCTTCAAAGAAAGTTTTCAGGCCCAATTCTTACTGGGTATGGCCTTCCATCTAATATATGGGGAGTATCTTCACAGTCTCTTCTCATTGCTGGTTTGTCACACATCAAAAACTTTCTTCAAAAATTCTTGACATTTTCTTCATGAAAAATGTTAAAACTTCAGCTTGCTTCAGTTGCAAATGGTTTTTTAAAGTTTCCTTATCAACAGATATGAGGTGAATTCATTCTCTTTTTGATTATTCCTTTTTAACTTGGCTGCACTAAAATTAACTAGTTTATTGGCCTTCATGCCACACCCCCAAACCTAAACCAAACAGTGTCCTTACTGTTTTGAGAAAATGCAATCAAGGGAGAGACAGGGGAAAAAAGAAATCTATAGAATAACACAACAAAAATGTCAAATATATATAAGAGACAAATGAAAAAGAAACTAAAACAATAAATGGCCACATTTATATATAGCTTGGTGCCAGCTATCGCTTAGATGCAGGGGCTTTGCCCTTGGATTTGGATTGCTTAGGTTGTTTTGTGGGTGCCTCCTCAGACTGGGCAGCAGGCTTTTTGCCTTTAGGATCAACAACAGGCGCAGAATCAGAATCCAAATCGGAAGGGAAAAGGGCCATGGGATCCAGTCCTAGAGCTGTAGCAGCCTTTCTTCTTTCATCCCTAGAGATCAGGGTGCCATGGGGGTCAGATTGAGGGGAGGACTTGGTGGGCTTAGCTACTCTGGATGGGGTAGCAGGTTGTTTTCCTTTTTTGATAGCGGCAACAGAAGAAGCAGATCTCTTGGTGGTGGTGGTTCTTTTGGAGGAAGTCCTCTTCTGTTTAGGAGGGATAGGTTTGTCAGGTGGAGCTACTTCGGCAGGAGGGGTTCTGGCGAGAGGTCTTTGGAGGAGGGCAGGCGGAGGGAACATCCAGTGGGGGTCATTGAAGGAATAGTTGTAGAGGGGGGGCATGGGGGAGGGGAGGGAGGTGCAGCAGGAGGTGCTGTAGCAAGAGGTGTAGGCTTAAAGGGTTGAGACAACAATGACGCGACCTTTTTCTCTAAAATATCAATCTTCTTGGCAGCATAGAGGAGGTTAGCATCTGAGAGCTCCTTGGTGGCCTTGATGATCTCCTGAGCATTGGCTAACTTTTTCTTGAGGAGCTCAGAATTCTTCTTCTTATATTTGGCAATGAGACTCTCAGCCGCTGGCACTTGTTTTGCTGACTCATATCGAACCAGGATTTCAAACAATCCTTGAGGGATATCGCGAAGCTGGATTCGATGTTCTAATTCGATGTTGGCAATCCTCTCCTCATAAGGGGCCTCAAGGGAAGCCCAAAGTGCAGCCATACCTCTCAATACATCCCTGTGGATGTAAGGGTTGTCCCTCATTGCAAACAAGAGGGTGAGGCAGGGGGGTATGTATATGGATTGGCGAAGGACAAGAGGCAAGGACACGGATGGAGTGGATGAAGAGGAGGGGGTGGAAAGAACCAGATCCTCCCATGGATCAGTTTGGGTGGAGGCATCCTGGAAAATAGGTGGGGAGGAAAAGGGGAAATGGGTGGTGGGTTTATCAACAACTGCAGAAACATGTGCAGGTGGGGATAAAGGAAAATCAGGTACTGTGGGGGAAAGTGGGGGTGAAGATGGAGCGGCTAACTCAACAAAAAGGATATCAGTAGGGATGGGGGAGGCCATAGGTGAAAAGGGAGGAGAGAAATGAAAAAGTGAGGGATCAGGGAAGGGAGGAGAAGTGGGAAAGGGTTGGGAGACTGAAGTGGGGGGAGTGAGGGTGGATTGAATTGATTGGAGACATGAGCTCATGAGGGCCTGGTGGTCAGTGTTAGTGGCTACTTGGGCCTGAATGGACTGAAGGAGGGAGAGGATTTAGGTGAAAGTATCAGGTAGGGTGGAAGTAGAGGGGATGGGTGAATGAATGGGATGGAAAGGAGAGGATGGGGCATGGGTAAAATGAGGAGTGGTGTGGGGGGAGTTAGGAAGTGGGGTGTACTCATGAGCAACATCCTCCACAATTGAAGAAATGAGGGCAGTGAAACCAGTAGAAGTGAACTGGTCCAAACCCTGTGTATGTATAGGAAGTGGGGGAGGGGGGAAAATCAGGAAGGGGTTGGAGGGAGGGTGGGGAAGACATGGTGGGGATAGGCTCGGAGAAGGTGGGGAGTTCCAGGATCCCAGGTGGAGGTGATGGTGTAGGTAAGGTGGATGAAAAAGTTGGTGATGTAGGAGGAATGGTGGATGGTGGAATGTCAGCAGCATGATTTGCTGCTGAGGTAGTGGGCACCTCCTCTTCTGCCTGAACCGGCTTGGTCTTGTGAATCAGGGTTAAACTTGTAGACCATGCCCTCTTTCCAAAAACTTTGGGGGCCATTTTCTCCACTCGCTCAGCCACCTTAATCCTAAACTTTCCAGCTTTGAGCAGACAGGTGATGAGTCTGCTGAAGGGTAGGCCTCCTCCCTTAGCAAAAGCCTATCTTTTAAGGACCTTGTCATTTATGTCCACCATAGTTTCAAAGATCAGCTTAGGTGCATTCACGAACTGCCCCTTGGAACAATAAAATAAAGCATCCACTAATGGGGACCTTCTCTCCTACAAATGTCCTGTAGCATAGACATTTTTTCTTAAGATGGTATCCATAAATCTAAGACTAGGATGGAGGTCTCTTCTCATCTGTGATTCTCCAAAATCCACATTCCCATTAGTTAGCTGCTTGGCCATATCCTTAAATGTAGCTCCAACAGGTACTCCCTCAGTGCGATTGGAGTCAAATTGGTATGGGACTCCCAAAGCCATTCCTATGTCTCTGTGATCGATAGTCAGTTGCCAATCATCAATCAAAATCTCTAATACATCATCAGTCCCCTGTGCCACCTTCTTCTTCAGATTTTGGTACCATAACTTCACCAGCCTGGGATACACTGATTCCTTCAATGGCGACAATAGGGGCAACAAGCCTTCTTTCTTCAAATAGCTCAGTGTTTCCTGGCACTCTCCAATGTTGGCAAAATATGCCAGATCAAATTCAGTCTCAGGGACAAGGTTTAACTTGTCAACAAATTCATTGCGGGTGGTTAGTATAGTCGGAGGCTCTACAACAATGGGTCTGTCAGGGGTAGCTCTCTCAAAGGGTGTTTCTACCACAGGTTCCTAAGTTTCAACAGTTTTGGCTTTCTTAACTTTAGGACTCTTTTTGGGCGTACCCTCAGCGAGCTTCCTCTTTACAGGTGGTTTGGTAGCAGGTAGCATTTTCTTAGAGGATTTAGGGGTGGATGCAGTTGATTTCTGGCATATGCTGGCTGGCGTTTCCTCAGGCTCATCCATTGTCATCTCAGAGAGTAATTTCTCACCAACTTGGAATGGGAAAACTTAGAAAGACAACAGAGTGAGGGGCAACTCACCTCCAAGTACCTAGGGTTTCGCAAAGCTAGTGATGCACCACTCCAATTTCTCCAAAATCAGGGGCAAAATGCTCCTCTACGCTAGCTAAATGTATTGACAAGATGGCACACTAAACAATAGAAGATTCCATGAGGATTTAGTAGAGAAAGAGGGAGGCAAAAAATGAGGAAGAGAGCTAGGGTTTTTCAGAGAGTGAGGAATGAAGCACAAATGACTTATTGACAGGTATATAAAGGTGAAAATGCGATTCTGATAGGATGAATGGAATGGTTTCGAAAGGTTGATACGCCCTATCGGAAGCTTGAACATCAAAGCTTTCAAAAGGGATGATTTTTAAGGATTTCGATAGGTGCGACCATCCTATCGATAGGTTTAAACGGCAGAGACAACATCTTTTTGATAGGTGCCCGATATGTACCCAACACCTATCGAAATCTTTGTTTGCCCTTATTTAACTTGTCGAGAGGTTGGTTTTACCTGTCAAAACATCCAGTACCTATTAAAACCATTAGATATCCTGTCAAAATCACCAAGAAACCTAACAAAAGGTAGATTTGGCCTATCGAAGGCTCCAAAACCCAGATAAAGCTATCTTTCTGGGCACCCATAGCTTCAGCACTTATCAGGCTCTGTTGCTGTGCGGCCCTACGATTGGATTCTTTTGTGGACAAGCTCCCATTATCTTAGAGTAGTTGGCAAATTTGAAATGGCGACCCACTAGAGAACATGGTATGTTTATTGTAAAAGAATTCTACTGGAAATGCAAAGTAAAAAAAAAATCTAAAACAGAAGCAAAATATGGTGCATGTGATACATACTCAACTGCAGGTGCTAATCTGGAGGATCTGGAAGGTTAACGGCCTCCCCATGTTCCTCAAACTTGTCATCCTTCTTGGATCCATTCCTCAGCAATTGTTCAACCCCTGGTTGCAATCTTGTCTCAATAGGCCAATCATTGCTCTGCAGCAGCTGTTGAGGATTATCATGCAGAGCCTCCTCCAGCCCTGCAATGGAAAAAAAAGTTTCATCAAAAGGGGGTTAAGAGCTGGTGCTGTACACATGTAGCTTTACTTTCATGTTGCCAAAGGAGACCTCCATGATTTCAGATCTGCATTGAATGCAGGCATTGGTAGTGGCCAAGAAGAGCCTACCCAGAATAACAGGGATGGAGGAAATACCTTTACTTGGCTCCATATCTAATATCACAAAGTCAGCAGGGTAAAAAAACTTGTCAACTCCCACTAGGACATCCTCAATGACTCTCACAGCCTTCCTTTCGGACCTGTTAGCCAGTTGTAGAACCACAGGTGTGAGCTTCAAGTCTCCTAAGCCCAATTTTTCATAGACTGCATAGGGCAGCAAGTTCACACTGGCTCCTAGGTCTAATAGGGCCTTCTCAATTTTATGATCCCCAATGATGCAGGGGATAGTGTGCACTCCAGGGTCTTGAAGTTTGGTGGGAGTTGCAATGGATAGAATGTGCTTTACCTTCTCTGCTGAAAAGACTTTCTTGGACATGTATGTCCTAGACTGTCTTTTATGGGTGCATAACTCCTTCAGAAATTTGACGCAGGCTGGGACTTGTTTGATGGCATCTAGTAAAGGCAAGTTAATTTTAACTTGCTTGAAAGTCTCCATCATTTCCTCAATTTTACCCTGCCCTTTGTCAAAAGGGGAGGGTCCTTGCAATGCCTTGGGAAATGGCAACTGGGGGATTGCTCCCTCATTTGCAGCCTTAGCCAAAGGGGCTTCTTTCTTTTCCTTGAGGATCTATATCATACTCTTTATTGACACTGGGTGGTTCTGTTAGGTCCACTACTGGTGGCCTTTGTTATGTTCTTGGAAAACTCATTCCATTTTCTCCCTTCAAACTTCTCACAGGCTCACAGCCTACTTGATTGTCCACTAGCCTACCACTCCTCAAAGTTGTCATAGATTTAGCTTCCTCATAGGTGGAGGAAACTTCACCCACTACAAACTATCTTCGTGGATTATCCTGTGGTTGGCTAGGTAACCTTCCTCCCTCTCTCCTAGTCAGAGCATCAGACAGCTGGCCAAGTTGGTCCTCTATCTTTTTGATGCTCTGGTTGTGGGAGTGCACAATTTGGGTTAGGGTGTTCAAGTTCTGCAGTGAAGATAGAACTTGTTCCTCAAAAGATGGTGTTGTCACAGGTGGAGGAGGTGCAGCTTGCTGCACAGGAGGAGCTACAGGTTGGGCCATGGTTTGCTGATATTGAGGTCTTGAGGCATAACTTTCTCGGCAGTATGAGCATTTCAGAGGGCATATGTTGTTGTCGGCTATCCATCTTGTCTCCACCTCAGTTGGGGTGGTTTCTCCATTGATACCATTGTTTGCCCATAAACTTGAGTTGCAGCCACATGCTCTATTAATAAATCAGGAAATTGGGCAGCTGATGGGCATTCATCTAGGGAGTGAGCAGGGGACTGGCATATAGCACATGCCTCCTCCACTCTAGCAGCTACAGGTGACTGCATTGTTCCCATTAACTTGTCAAATTTCACTGCCAGGCTATCCACTTTCCTTTCCAAATCACTTGGTACACTCACTTCATATATCTTTCCTCTTGAGGTGCTCTCTTTCATCAATTTAGGAGGCTTTAGATCTCTTGCTAAGGTTTCCCTTTGCATAGAGTTCTCACTGATGATGTCAAAGAGCTCCCATGCTTCCTCAGCAGTTTTATAGAGATAGGTTCCTCCACAAGAGGCATCTACTATGTCCCCGCTCTTTGAATCAATTCCCTGATAAAAGCTTTAAACCAATTGCCATTCAGGGATTTGATGGTGGGGGCATTTCTTGAGGAGTTTCTTAAATCTCTCTCAGGATTGATGAAAGTCTTCAGTTGGATCTTGGGTAAAAGAGATGATACCCTTCCTCAACTGACTGGTCTTTGACATAGGAAAGAATTTGGCCAAAAATTGACATTGGAGATCACTCTAGGACTAAATACTGTTAGGTGGAAGCAGAGATAACTAGGTCCTGGCTCTATCCTTTAATGAAAAAGGAAAGAGTCTCATCCTAGTGGCCTCCTCCCCCAAACCTGTGATGTTGAAGGTGGTGCACATTCCTAAGAATTCGTCTATATGCTTATAGGGATCCTCCTTGGTTAGGCCATGAAATGAGGGTAACATCTGAATGATGGAAGATTTAATTTCATAGTTTCCTTGAGCAGCAGGGAACTAAATGCAGAAGGGGGAATTGTAGACTCCTGGTGCATTGAATTCCTTGAGAGTTCGAGGCTGCTGCTGCTCACCCATTTCGACAGAAACAATTTCAACAGTTGTGGATGTAGTTGGTCTAGTTATGAGAAGTCTTTCAACCTCTGGATTTGGTGGAATAATTTGAGGTTGCAGAGTTCTCCTACCAAACATACAACACTCACAACTGAATGCCGAGTAAATCCTCACACAACTGAAAGAAGCAGCACAACTGACTAAAAATTTGAAAGATAAAATCAGCAGATCTGAAAATAAACAGGGGAAAAATGGATGCAAACTATAGAGCAGCCTTCAGCACAGCTCTCCTTTCACTCTGTACTCAGATTTGCTGGAATGCACATAAAAAATACTAAAAAATAGCAAAACCTACAAATGCAGTTAGTAAAATCAAACACACAGTTACAGATTTATAAAACAAAACTAGATCTATAATATTCACAAACACCGCCCCGGCAGCGGCGCCAAAAACTTGTTGGGGATTTCCAGTGTGCTGATTTATGATGTAAAAACTAGGAGAAAACAGAGATGGATTCAGCACATCTAAAATAACCTAGACTTGCAAGATACAAGGTATTTGTAGTAAGTTTTAAAAGTAAGGGAAAGTCTACAGAGAGGTGGTTTGGAATTGAGTAAATCTCTAGATCTGTAAGAGATCTAGCACCCTAGCTATTACTAATTTAGCTAAAAGATAGGGGAGAGGTTTGGATAGGGTTGTCACTTAAACTAACTACAATTAAAATGCAGATTGTCATAGATCGAATCTGGAGCCTCAGATCTTGCAGGTGGAAGGTTTAAAAACTCAAAAGATGGAGAAGAACAACTTGGAGGTTGTTTTCATTGCAATTAGATTGAGCTAAGCATATTACAGGGGTTCAAAAGCACACAAGTCCCTCGGCTGGCCACAGGCACTAGCCACAAGCACAGCTGCAGGGTATAAATTCCACTTCAAATCATAGGATCCACCTGACCTTAAGGCTATGATCTGTCCACTTTAATGGTCACAGACTATCCTATAGGCTTTATCGAATCCATGGATTGTGGCAGATGAATCTAATTGAGGCCTGAGCTCAGATTTACCTTAAGGTTATGATTTGTCCACTTTAATGGTCACAGACCATCCTAGAGATCTCCTACAAAGTCAGAGCCTCAATTAGAACAATTAAAACCACTACAGATGCTGCAATTTTTAGGTCACAGATGCAGAAAATTATAGGGATATTAGATCCAGGGAATTCAGATGATATCCAAGAGGTCTACCAATTAAGTGGGTGAGCTAATCAAGCAACTCCTCTACACAAATATGATCGAGCACCAAAAGGAATCAAAAGAGCTTTAGATCTAATTAAAACATTGAAAACAACATTTACATTACAAACAAGGTCACTCTTACAATGGAATGCTCTCAGATCTGTAGTCTGTGCAGCAATTAACCCCAACAACACTCTTAACCATTCCCAATTACAGTTCTAACTCACCCCTTATTGCTCCTAGGGAATTAGCCAACCATGGTTGGGCTAAAGGAAGGGAAATAGAATCTTGCTGCAAGCTCTGATCTCCTAGAAATTGTCCAGAAATTCGATCCCCCTCAATGGCAATTGGGGATCTCAATATATAGCTTTCTCCTCTATTTTTCCTGCCAAAAATCCCTTCTAGAAGGTTGTCAGAGTTTGTTAGAATTCTGTTAAAGCATGTGGATCGGTTAGGGCTTTCTAGGGCATCTTTTAAAATGTCACGCTGGTCACCAAGGTGCCTTGGTTTGCGTGTAATAGGTCACCAAGTCACAGCGTGTGCATAATATAGTTTCTGAGAAGTTTAGCACACAATTTTGACAGGTTGGAGAAGCTTCTGATAGGTTAAAAGTAAGCTTGTAGCCCCTTTCGATAGGTTCCCTGGTCTCTTCGATAGGTTCCGATAGGTTGGGCTTAGATGCTTCAGCTTCACTGCACTTGATCTGGGGCCTTCGACAGGTTGGAAGAATAATTTGATAGGTTGAGGATTCACATTCTATTGCTTCGATTGGATGACCTTTGTTCCTATCAAAAGGTTCAAATCATTCTGTGATAGGTACTGCCTCAGCAGTTCTATCTCGATAGGTTCAGTGGACCTTCGATAGGTTCAAGGAACCTTCTGATAGGTCTCCTTTTTTCCTCAAGCTAGCTTTCGCTAGGTTGAATTTGCTCTCTCTTTCAACTGCTCGATAGGTTCTTGGATCCTATCGAATTCTTCACTTCTGCATGAATTCTTTCTTTTTCTGCCTTCTGATCCTGTCGAACCCTTCTCAACTGCATGAATTCCTTCCTTTCAACCCTCAGATCCTATCGAAGTCTTCAGACATCCTCTCGATAGGATGTTGTGGACCTATCTTTACTTCCTTTTCCTTGTTCAGTTGCAGGGTCTACATGGTGCTAAGAGATGGCTTCTTTGTGGGCATTCTTAAGTGGCTTTCTGCATTATTACCAGTCTTCACTGCTATCTACAAAGTACACTTAACAGAGGCTTATTACTATGCTCATGGGTTCATGAATGGCCAGGTTAAAGGGTGCAAAGTGGTATTTTTCACCACTTAACAGACCACTTCCCTTTGCCTTTTATAGGTCAGATTTTAGACAAGTTGGAAGGTAGAGTATATTACTGCTTTCTTGATGGATATTCTAGTTACAACCAGATACCAGTGTATCCTTAAGACCAGGAAAAGACCACTTTCACCTATCCATTTGGCACCTTTGCCTATAGAAGGATGCCATTTGGACTGTGCAATGCTCCTACCACTTTTTAAAGGTGCATGTATGCCATTTTTCTGATATAATTGATAAGCTTTTAGAAATCTTCATGGATGAATTTTCAGTCTATGGGGATGATTTTAGTCAATGTTTGCATCACCTTTGCCTTATGCTTTAAAGGTGTGAAGAAACCAACTTAATTTTGAGCTAGGAAAAGAGCCACTTTATGGTCACCCAAGGCATTGTGCTTGGCCATGTGGTATCCCAAAAAGGCATAGAGGTTGATAAGACGAAGATTGACCTGATTTCACATTTGCCCCCACCAAAAACCATAAAATAAATCAGATCATTTTTAGGACATGCTGGTTTTAATAGAAGGTTCATTAAAGATTTCAGTAAGATCTCCAAGCCATTGCGCCACTTGCTTTATCAAGATGTGCCATTTATGTTTGATGTTGAATGTGTGTAGGCATTTGAGATATCGAAAAAATGTTTGAGCTCTGCCCCAATGATCCAGACCTTGGATTATACTCTACCCTTTGAACTAATGTGTGATGCATCTGATTTTGCTGTTGGAGCTGTTTTAAAATAGAGAAGAGAGAAGCTGCCCTGTGTAGTTTTCTATGCCATCAAAATACTACAAGAAGCTCAGCTGAATTATATAACCATTGAGAAAGAGCTTCTGGCTGTAGTGTTTACTTTGGACAAGTTTAGACCTTACCTATTAGGGTCTAAAATTTTAATTTTTATTGTCCACTCTGCCCTGAAATACCTACGGGCAAAGAAAAATAGAAAACCTAGGCTAATTCGATGGATCCTACTCCTACAGGAGTTTGATCTCGAAATCAAGGACAAGAAAGGGATAGAGAATGTGGTAGCTGATCACTTATCTCAGATTTTGATTAATGAAAGTGCTGCAACACCACTTAAGGATTCATTCCCTGTTGAG
Source organism: Chloranthus sessilifolius (assembly GCA_021018995.1). Taxonomy (NCBI): domain Eukaryota; kingdom Viridiplantae; phylum Streptophyta; class Magnoliopsida; order Chloranthales; family Chloranthaceae; genus Chloranthus; species Chloranthus sessilifolius. Next base: position 90,258,223 of record CM037585.1, on the reverse strand, counting down.
CAGTTGTTTGCCATCAAGTCCAGTGTGCCCTGGTTTGTAAATATTTTCAATTACCTTGTTGTAGGTAGGATCCCTTCTCACTGGTCCAAGATGGACAAAGAATTATCCTTTTCTCAAGTCAAGTATTTTTTTTGAGAGGATCCTTACCTTTATAAATATTGTGCAGACCAGGTGATCAGAAAGTGTGTCCCTGACAGTGAAATCTACAATATTCTAGCCATGTGTCATGAAAATGCCTGTGGGGGTCACTTTGGAGGGAAAAAGATAATAGCTAAGGTGCTGCAGTGTGGTTTCTATTGTCCATCCTTGTTCAAGGATGCTTTTTAGCACTGCAGGACTTGCATGAGATGTCAAAGGATGGGTGGCATATCAAAAAGGGATTCCATGCCATTGCAGGACTTGTAGTTGAGTTGTTTGATGGCTGGGGGATAGATTTCATGGGTTCTTTCCCTCCTTCCATGGGTTTTAATTTCATTCTTGTGGCTATAGACTATGTTTTCAAATGGATAGAAGCTATAGCCACAAGGACAAATGATCACAAAGTTTTCCTCAGGTTTGTCAAAGAAAATATTTTTTCTAGATTTGGCACCCCCATAGCCATCATCAGTGATGGGGGGAACCATTTCTGTAACAGACACTTTGAGAGCTTGCTCAAAAGGTATTATGTTACTCATAGAACTGCTACTCTATACCACCCATAGACTAGTGGGCAGGTGGAGATTTCTAATAAAGAAATCGAATACATTCTAGAGAAAATAGTGAGGATAGATAGGAATGGCTGGTCTCTGAGATTAACTGATGCATTGTGGACTTATAGGACAACCTGTAAGCCCCCCATAGGGATGTCCCCATTCAGACTGGTTTATGGCAAAGCATGTCATCTCCTAGTAGAGTTAGAGCACAGGGCCTATTGGGCCATTAAAAGTTTAAATATGGACCTAACTCCTACTGATTTGAATAGGAAATTGCAGCTATCTGAGCCGAAAGAATTGAGGCTGGATGCCTATTCAAGTTCAAAAATTTACAAGGAGAAAGCCAAGACCTTGTTTGACAAGAACCTTCTGAGGAAGGACTTTGCTGATGGATCCAAGGTATGGCTTTTCAACTCCAAGCTAAAGTTTTTTTCAGCCAAATTAAGATCCAGATGGGATGGACCATTTACTGTTATTCATGCATTCTCATCTAGTGCTATTGAGATCATGGACCCTACTTCTAGAAGGGTCATAAAAGACAATGGTCAGAGGCTTAAGCTCTGTATAGAGAATGTTGTGGAGCCTGCTGAAACCATCCACTTTCAAGAACCTCCCACTGATGTGTGATCTCCAGTCTTGTACCATGTGTACCATATCTATGTGTGTGTTTTTGAAGTCTTTAAATATTGTGTTTTTAGGGTCTATTTTTCATGAAACTTGCTGTGTGCAACTAATGATGTGCTGATTGAATGATTTGTTTAACATTAGGAGCACTGATTTTATGTGCATGGGAGTATAGCAATCAAAGGTTAACCCAAGAAACCATTTTGAGCTGAACTAACTGCCCCTTGAGAGGCTCATGTACTTCAAAGTATTCTCTCAGGATAGTTATTCTTGAGGCAATATAGTGCCTCGACATGCTCCTGTGCTTGAAATGCAACAACTCGAGATCTATTCGAGTTAGTGATTGAGTTTCGACAGGCTTTAATACTAAAAAGCAGGTGCTTGAGCACTGCTAGTGACAAATTCTGGAGACTCGATAGGCTCCAAAGCTTAAAAAATAGCTACTTGAGCCAATGCTTCTGTAACTCGACAGGATACTGAGCTTAATTCCATCCGCTCAAGCTCTACTCGAGAAAATCAATTCGGAAGCCATTATCCTATCGAATTACTCCTAAAGCTTCAACAGGTTCCTAAACAGGATTGCATCCACTCGAGATCTGCTCTAGAGGGTCTTACCTAAATCTTCATCCTGTCGAAGCTCGGTCTCCTAAGGCTATAAAACCATCGTTAGGTTCTTTTTCACAGTTCATTCCTTCAAGCTAAGCACCCAACCCCTTTCATTGTTCTGAATTCCTTCTTCTCACTCTAGTGCATGCTATCTGCTACTCCACTTGCCCCATATTGTTGGCACTTTGCTCAGCTACTCAAGCCCCACAGTTTGCATTAAAGATCTTTCAATTTGGACCACTATGGACTGCCCTAGCAAACCCTAGTATGGGTAAGCTCTCACTTATTTCTCAATCCATTTGTTCACTGTGTATTTTTTATTAGATTGAGATATTTTTGCTAAGGTGTAGTGGATTTTGAGTTTTAGAGCAACCTAGGGCATGAGAGAAATAAAATAGAAGCTAGGATTTCAAAATAGCTGATAACCCTGAATTTGAGGAAACCCTAACTACATTGCTTAGTGTTGAGTAGTAAAAAATACCATTTTTCACCTCCTAACCTGACCTTTGATGGACCTTTGAGTTCACTAATAATGTGTTTTGAGTATGTTTTGTAGATAAGCAATAAATTGCAGTCTTAGTGCAGACATCCACCTAAAAATACTAAAGAAGAAACCTGCTGCCACATCATGTGATCATGCAGCCTAAAAAGCTAGCTAATCAAGCAGTTCACAAAGCCTCAGAGCTCCATGGCAATGACATGTGATCACATGGGAGAAAGACCAGCTGAATTCAATAAAGGTTGAACCCCTCAAGAGGTGCTGAGTGTTGGACAGATGAAGAACAACAACCCAAAATTGTGTGCCAGATGTGGCAGCAATGGAGAGGACCTGTCGAGAGGTTAATTCAACCTGTCGAGAGGTCCTGATGAGAGAAGTCAAGCTGTCGAGAGGTTCTAAAGCCTTGTTTCAACCTATCGAGAGGTCCTGAGGAGGAAAAGTGAAGAGGTTGAGAGGTTGATGTAACCTGTCGAATGATTTAAGCTGCAGTAGAGCATCTTGTCGACGACTTACTTATCGAGAGGTTCCCCTGAACCTATCGAGCAGTGCAAGTCATCCTGTCGAAGCCTTACCTAAAGCTGCACTCATTCTCACGAAGTTGAGATAACCTGTCGAGGATAACTTGCAACCTGTCGAACAGTAGAATGTACATGTCGAGAGGATGCCTGGAGCTATATAACAAATTGACAGGTTGAATTATAACCTGTTGAGAGGATAAAGGAAACTAGGACAGCAGGGAGATTTTGATGTCAATCTTGTCGACTAGTTCAATAGAACATGTCGAGAAGTCTGTCAACCTATCAAAGGCCTGTTTCAATCTGTCGAAATGAACACCAAGTGGACTCAGATTCTATCTAAAGGTTCCTTGAACCTCTCGACACTCGATTTGGGAACTTCTTAGTTCAATCCACAACTGTTGCTCTCTTCTGTGCTCTGTGCACGTGTTCTAAGGCACTTTTACAACCCTTGGGGGCATTTTTGGAAGGCATATGGGCACGAATGGGAACTCTAAACTCCTCACATGTACTTGCCCAGCTTGGACCAATTGGTGGAGATCTTCTAGAAGAGAAATCAGACACATTAGCAGCTCAGAATAGCTGATTTATTTCCTTGAGCTCTAATTAGCTGAAACAGATCCGAGGATAGAAGAGAAGGGTATAAATATAAGAGAAATTGTACAAATGAACTATCCAGAAATTGAGAGAATCAGAGCCAAATTCAAATTTCTTCTCCCCTCCAGAATTCCTTCCCTCTTTCTTCTTCCCCATTCACTCTTTAGACCAACCATGGTTGGCTAACACCTTTAGTAGCTAGGGTGAGGTTGAGAGCAACAAATTGAGAGGTTCAAGGCTTTGTATATGGATTGGATGTTACACAAATTGTATATTTGAGCACATTTTAATCTCTTGTCTGCATTTGATTTCCCTAGATTAAATCTCCCTGTGGATGCTTGAGATTGTAGCCTTGCATCCATAGCATCTACAATAGTTTACTTGCTCTAATAAATGTCCTTGAATTAGAGGAATCTCTGGGATGATCTGTGATCATTCAAGTGGACAGATCATAGCCTTCGGATTACTCCAATTCTCTGGTCTAGATTAGATTCTTATACCTTGCATCTGAGCTTATAGCCAAATGAAGGATTGTTACAAATAAGTTCTATGCATTGCCTTTGAACCAAATGATTTTCAGTAAAGACCAAAATCCCTAGCTGCTACTTTCCACCTTTTGATTTTAATCCTTTTCTTCATTTCCTTAAATCTGAGTTTTAATCAATTCTGGATCAATTGCATTTGATTTCTGTAGTTTTTAGTAAATTGACAACCCTTGAAACCTCTCCTTTTTCCTTTCCTTGCATTAGTTTAGGATAGAGTGCCAGATCTAGTATAGATCTATAGATTTACCCTATTTTTAAAGCACATTTCCTTGTGGACATACCCTAACTTACCCCTTAAAGCTTGCTGCAACAGCCCTGGTTCTTACAGGACTGATTGCTTACATTGATCCCATTTTGTTGTAATTTTTCCTTTTAATTTAATGTTTTTAACCCTTTAATAGGTAAGAAATTTCAATAAGTTTTTGGCGCCGCTGCCGGGGATCTGTATTTTTTAAATTGGTAGATCTAAGTTTTTCTCATTTTAGATTTAGATTTTTAATTGCCTATTTTATATTTGATTAATTGCTGCTGTAGTTTTTTATAGTTTAATTTGGAATAACAAATTTGGATCTGGAATTCTGAGAAGAGCATTGTGCTAATTGGAGGAGCAAATTATGCTTAAAATTTGCATTTTCTAACTCTTTTACATTTTTAGATCTGTATACTTTTAGATCTACAACATTAGTTGTGTGTTTTTATAATTGTTTTGCTGAAATATGTGTTGTAATTCTGTGTGTTGTACTATGTTTTTGTTGTGTGAATGCTTCGTAGAAGATCTCTCAATCCTGAGATTGTTCCTTTAGATCTTAAAGTTGAGAGACTTCTCAGACTTAAGCAGTCCCTACAATCACCTGTATTTAATTATGAGATTTTTGCAGTGGGTGAGCGACCTAGGACATTGAAAGAATTCAATGCACCAGGGGTCTACAATTCCCCCTTTTATATTCAATTCCCTACTCTCCAAGGGAACTATGAGATTAAATCTTCCATCATACAGATGTTGCCCTCATATCATGGCTTGAGTAAGGAAGACCCATACAAGCACATTGATGAATTTATGAGACTGTGCACTACTTTCAACTATGCAGGTTTGGGGGAGGAGGCAACCGGGTTGAGACTCTTTCCTTTTTCACTAAAGGACAAAGCTAGAAGTTGGCTGTCCATGCTCCCAACCAATAGTATTTAGTCTTGGAATGACCTTCAATGTCAATTTTTGGCCAAGTTTTTTCCCATGTCCAAAACAAGTCAGCTGAGGAAGAGCATAATTTCATTTGCTCAGTCCCCAACTGAAAACTTTCACCAAGCATGGGAGAGATTTAAGGAGCTCTTGAAGCAGTGCCCCATCACCAAATTTCTACATGGCAACTTGTTCAAAGTTTCTATCAAGGAATTGATCCCAAGAGCAGGGATATGGTTGATGCCTCATGTGGTGGTACTTACCTCCACAAGATAGCTGATGAGGCTTGGGAGTTGTTTGATATCATTAGTGAAAACTCCATGCAAAGGGAGACTTTGTCAAGGGACATTAAGACCCCTGGTAGATTAGTGAGAGAGAACACTACAAGAGGGAAAATGTATGAGGTTAGTGGATACAATGATTTGGAGAGGAAGATGGATAGCTTGACACAAAAATTTGATAAGCTCATGGGAGCAATGCAGTCTCCAATGGCTGCCAAAGTGGAGGAGGCATGTGTCATATGCCAGTCCCCTACTCACTCCCTTGAGGAATGTTCCTCTGCTGCCTAATTTCCAAACCTTGTCATGAAACATGTGAATGCTGCTCAGTTCTTTGGACAATAGCTTACTGCTGATTATCATTGGAGAAACCACCCCAACTTGAGGTGAAGACAAGATACCTTCCAAAACCACCAGCAGTAGCAGCCACAACAGCAGTCCATGCCTTATAGAAATACCTATCCCTACCAGCAGAACTACTTCCCAAGGCCCCAATACCAGCAGCCTATAGCTTAGCTAATGCAAAACCTGTGCATCAAAATGTACCTTCCCAACACCCTCTAGATACCTCACATTTGAAGAGCAAGTTCTGGCTTCATTGCAAAATTTAGGCTCTTTGTCACAAACTATTAACTCCCACAGCCAAAGTATTAAGAAGATAGAGGACCACCTTGGTCAGCTATCCAATACTTTAACTAGGAGAGAGGAGGGAAGGCTGCCTAGTTAGCCCATGAACAACCCAAAAGGGCAGTATATGGTGGGTGAGACTTCTTCATATGAAGAAACCAAATCTGTCACCACTTTGAGAAGTAGAAGGCTGGTTGACAACAAAGTTGGTGTTAAGCTTGATGAGAAAAGTGCAAGAAATGAAAGAACAACCCATGTTGATATGCAACAGAAGCAACATATGAGAAATAAGGGGGGTGTTGATGTGTCCCGACAGAAAAATGAAAACAAAAATAAAGAAAAATATGATAAGATTGTTAAGGCAACAAATGAGAGATCAGTCCCCCATTTTCCATTTTCCAATACACTTCAAGCACTTCTCCTTTTGACAAGGGGAATGCTAAAGTTGAGGAAATGATGGAGACATTTAAACAAGTGAAGATCAACTTGCCTTTACTTGATACAATCATGCAAGTTCCAGCCTATGCAAAGTTTTTGAAAGACTTGTGCACACACAAAAACAATCTAGGATACACTTATTCAAGAAGGTCTTTTGTACTGAGAAAGTAAATCAAGTGTTGTCCATTGCAACCCCAATAAAGCTTTAAGACCCTAGAGTTCCTACAATCCCTTGCATCATTGGGGATCACATCATTGAGAAAGCCTTGTTAGATCTGAGAGCTAGTATAAATCTACTTCCATATTTAGTTTATGAGAAGTTAGGTTTGGGAGAATTGAAGCCCACACATGTGGTGCTACAGTTGGCTGACAAATCTGAAAGGAGGCCTGTGGGAATGATAGAAGATGTGTTAGTTGGGGTTGACAAGTTTTTCTATCCAGCAGATTTTCTGATTCTTGACATGGAGCCACGCAAGTGCACTACCTCCATTCCTGTAATTTTGGATAGGCCTTTCTTGGCCACTGCCAATGCCTGTATACAATATAGATTAGGTGTAATGGAGGTGTCTTTTTGCAACATGAAAGTAAAATTGAATGTTTACAATACAACAAGTCAGCCTCAGTTGGATAGTGAGGATTATTTTTTGATTGAAGTGTTGGATGAGCTTGTGGAAGAGACTTTGCCCAAGCTGCTGCATTGTAATGATTTGTGTGATATTTTTGAAAATGTGTGGAGTTAAATTATGGAAGAGAAGGCCCCCACACCTGTGGTTTAAGAAGTGAAAGCCTTAAATTCTTAATTGGGGCCAGCAACAAGGTATCCTCCTTGGAAACCAGTTGTGTTGCCTCTTCCACCACCATCAAAGGTACCTTTGTTTCCTTCACTCATAAGTCCACTTGATGTGGAGTTGAAACAGCTACCCAAGTCCTTGAAATATGCTTTTTTGGGGGCAAACCAAAAGTTGCCAGTGATCATTTCTTCCTCCCTCACTGATGAGTAAGAGGAAGAACTATTGTGTGTTTTAAAAATTCATAAGAGAGCAATAGGTTGGACTATTGATGATCTTGGGGGCATCAGCCCTGCTATTTGTATGCATAAAATCCACTTGAAAGAGGGTTCCAAACCCTCTAGAGAGATACAGAGAAAGTTAAACCCCCACATGCATGAAGTGGTGATGAAGGAGGTGGTCAAATTATTAGACGCAGGAGTCATCTATCCCATTTCAGATTCTAAATGGGTGCCACCTACTCAGGTGGTACCTAAAAAATCTGGAATCACTGTGATTAAATCTGATTCGGGTGAGCTAATTCCAACTAGGAAAACCACGGGTTGGAGGGTGTGCATTGATTATCAAAAGCTCAATTTAAAAATCAGAGAAGACCATTTTCCTTTGCCCTTCATAGACCAGATTTTGGATAAGTTGGTAGGAAAAGCTTTCTATTGCTTTTTTGATGGATATGCTGGATATAACCAAATCCCTGTTTATCCACAAGACCAAGAGAATATCACTTTTATATGTCCATTTGGCACCTTTGCCTATAGAAGGATGCCATTTGGATTGTGCAATGCCCCTGTAACTTTTCAAAGGTTTATGCATGCCATCTTTTCTGACATGATTAATCAGTTTTTGGAGATATTCATGAATAATTTCTTTGTCTTTGGGGATAGTTTTAGCCAATGTCTACACCATCTCAGGCTTGTGTTGCAGAGATGTGAGAAAACCAACTTGATTTTGAGTTGGGAAAAGAGTCATTTTATGGTCAATCAAGGCATTGTCCTTGGCCATGTTGTTTCTCATAGAGGCATAGAGGTGGACCAGGCTAAAATTGATTTGATTATACATTTTCCCTCACCTAAAATTGTGAAACAAGTCAGATCTTTCTTGGGGCATGCTAGTTTGTATAGGAGATTCATCAAAGATTTCAATAAAATCTCAAAACCTCTTTGTCACCTGTTATGCCAAGAGGTTCCTTTTGAATTTAATAATGAATGTTTCACTACTTTTGAACTTTTGAAAGGCTGTTTAACCTCTGCACCTGTCCTTCAAACACCTAATTTTTCTTTGCCATTTGAGCTGATGTGTGATGCATCAGATTTTTCTATTGGTGCAGTTTTAGGGTAAAGAAAGGACAAAGCATCGTGTGTGATTGCTTATGAAAGCAAGACAATGATTGATGCTCAGTTAAACTACACCACAACTGAGAAAGAACTATTGGTAATTGTCTATGCTTTGGAAAAATTCAGGTCTTATGTGCTAGGATCTAGGATTGTAGTGTTCACAGACCACTCAACCTTGAAGTACCTTTTGTCTAAAAAGGATGCTAAGCCAAGATTAATCAAATGGATCCTCCTATTATAGGAGTTTGATCTTCAGATTAGGGATAAAGAAGAGGTTGAAAATGTGGTTACAGATAACCTATCTGGATCCTAGCTGTTGAGTTTGATAGGTTGCCTATCAATAATTCTTTCCTTAATGAACAATTGTTTACTGTTAGCATGGTTGCACCTTGGTTAGCAAACATAGTGAACTACTTGGCAGTGGGTAGGATTCCCCCACGTTGGAACAAAATGGACAAGGAGCTATTCTTTTGTCATATCAGACATTACATGTGGGAGGATCCATACCTTTTCAAGCATTGTGCAGACCAAGTGTTGAGGAGGTGTGTCCCTGATGATGAATTCCACAACATACTAACCATGTGTCATGAATGGTCTTGTGGAGGTGTTATGCACTGAAAAGTACCACTTTTCACCTCTTAACCTAGCCTTTGATAGACCTTGAAGCCCACTAATAATCATTTGTTAAGTATGTTTTGCAGTTAGTAATAAAATGTGCAGCTTAATACAAAATCCTAACTTTTTGGCCCAAAGAGAGAGAATACAAGCAAAGATGATAGCTGAGCCAAAGCCTAATGGAACACCTTGGTAGTGCTCACCATGGTGACTCACTATTGTTGATCATCATTAACCTAAAGTCTAGTAGATAACTGAAGTTAGCTGAGAAGGAAGGATGCTGTAACAGCAGCAAGTGTAGTGCAACAGAGTGTTAAGAAACAAACCTCGCAGAGTTGAGAAGCCTCCTCGCGAAGCTAAAGATGCAGTGGAAGAAGCTCTTGTACAGATAGGCCACACAGTCAAGAGGAGAGCTGTAAGGACAACACAAAGATCTCGTAGTGTAAAACCTTCAGAATTCGTGGTCGCGAAGCTCTCTCGAAGATCAAGCCTCAAAGCAACCATGCGAAGAACCCATCGAGTCCATATGCATAGAGAATAAAAAGTCACCTCACGGAGTTCTCGAGTGGCCCTGGAAGAGGGAGACACCCAGAATTCCCCTCACACAAATCTCACGCACTCTGGAGCCTTACAAGTTACTACATGAGTGCACCAGCACCTAACGTGAGTGCCATGAGAGAGAGCTCTGGCTCTCTTGCATGAAACACCAGCTCTCCAGATTATCTCCATGACTCAGTAATGCTGTGATTCACTAAAGGTTTACTACACGAATGATCCATTCCCATCAGCTAAAGGCAACTTCGCGAAACCAAAGCAACTACGTGAGTAAACTAAAATAGCTGCCAGCCCCGTGAAGTGCGGGCTCTCCACTTCTTAGTTTAACTTAGGGACCTTTTGAGAATTTCCTAAGATTAGGGCACACTTCTCGAGGCACAGATTTTAAAGCACACATCGTGAGGCATTCAAGGGTTGTAACTGTGCCACGTCTGCTAGAAAAATTAGGGTTAATCTCTTTAGAGCCAAGGCCGTTTTGACAGAGTATATAAGCTGTACTTAGAGTTTATTATTTTTATCTTTCCTTCATCCTTTGTCGGCTGAGAGCTCTAGCAGGCTAGGGTTAGGGTGGTTTGATCACCTTTTTTTTCCTATTTATCTTCTCTCTTAGCTCAACACTTGCTGACTAATCCCCCTGTAAGCAGCTAGGTCTAGTTTTGTTTTAGTCTTGTAATAGATTTTTGTATACATTGGGATCATGGATGAGTAGTTGTGTATGAGCTGCAGCCAGGAGACAGTTCATTGTAAGTTTTTTTATCAATGAACTGTTGTTTTAATGCTCAATCAAATCTATAGATCTTATGGTTTCTTTAGATGCCTATAGGATCCATGTATTTGGGACTAGCCCATTCAATTTCTAGTAGGTCTATTATTTACCATCTGATTTCCCTTGGTTTGATAGACACATGAAAAGCAATGCTGGATCTGTAGTGAGATCTAGGGAGCTCGGAGGCCTGTAGCACATGGTGGTTGCAGCAGTTTTCATATTTTTTCTCAAGTCTCTGTGGGATGGACAGACCAATGGGATACCCTGTGACCATTCAAGTGGATAGAGTATAGCCCTAAGGTTGTGTCCATCCACATGTTTGAGAAGGATTCTTCTCCCCTGCACATGAGCTTCTAGAGTTTTGTGAGGAGGTTTGTACAGTAACTGGCAGCCCTCTGTTCTAACTAATCGATATCAGATGTTAGATCTGATCTCTTGTAGTAATCATAGCTTGAGGCTGGGTCATTACAAGCGGTTTGTAGCCATGGCCAACTGTGCTAAAGGCCTTATTCAACTTGTTGCATGGTCCTTTTTACGGGCACTAGTGAGCAGTAACCCTTAGCAAAGCACTTAGGATCTTATAGGTTGGAATACCTATGGATGTCAACCAGGTCTGTGCACAGATGTGGGGAGCTTGTAGCACTAGCATTACATAGTGCTGCAATAGTATTCATGGCTAGAGCTGGTCTAGTGGCTATGGAAATGATCAGTCCACTATTCTGGATTAGACTAGCGAATTTTTGGTTTAACTAATGGGATTTGATAGACTTTATCGGATACCATGTGACCATTATAGTGGATAGAGTATAGCCCTAAGAGTGCCCCAAATGGCATGGGTTAAACTGAGAGCTTATACCTTGTTGAGGCTATTAATAGCGTCTCAGCAAGGAGCACAACAGAGACAGACTAAATCTAAGTTACATTACTTATCATTAACTCTAGCTCAACCTGCTTACTTCTCATAATTTTTGAATCTTATTTTGGCACACACTACCACCATCTTCTTCTAAACCCTTTCTTTAGGATAGGGCTACATTTTTTTTCTCTATTTTTTCAGGATTAATTTAGTGTAGTCGTGACACTCAACTCCCTTTGTTTAGGATTGTCAGATCTGTAGCCAGATCTGAAGGCCTACTATTATGGCCCATTTTGGGTTCTAGATCAATTTCTCTGTGGGACAAACTCTTACTTATCAAAACTTGCTACAATGGACCCTGTTTCTTGCCGGACTGTGTTTATTTCAGACTTGCTGTGCTGACCCATCTCCAATTCCCCACTCTTGATTTATTCTCTCCACTGTTATTAATAAAACATGTAGCAAGTGTCTCGAAAAAATGATAACAAGTTTTTGGCGCCGCTATCGGGGATATTGATCTTTTTAGTAGCCCTGAGTTGTACTATAACTAAGACGAATAAAATTATTTGTAGTTGTGTTTAATCTAGAATTAAAGTACTACTGATTCTTTGTGGAATTTTGCAGAAATGGACAGCTGAAGAAGGGAAAAGCTAGAGCTGCAAGTTGAGTGTAGCTAGATCTGTTTGCACTTTCTTTCCCCTAAATCTCATGCCATTTATGTTGAATCCCCTGTTATTTTGTTTAGTGTAAATCTGTGTAGTTACTACTTTTTTTTGTTCGAAATTCTTTCTGTGTGCTTGTAAGAATTTTCATTACTGTTGGTGAGTGTATGCTCTATAGAAGGTCCTTAAACCCTGACTTAGAACCCCAAAATCCAGAGGTGGGAAGGATCCTTAGACCTAAACACACCACCCAGGGCCTTGCTATTGAGACTGAACCAGCTACTATGGCTGAGAGGCAGAGGACATTGAATGAATACAACACACTTGGGGAGTACACCTCTCCCTTCTGCATTCAGTTTCCCTCTGTCGAGGGGAACTATGAAATTAAATCCTCCACCATCAGTATGCTGCCTTCATTTCATGGGCTGAGTAAAGAAGATCCCTACAAGCATATTGACCGGTTTTTAGCACTTTGCACTACCTTCAACATTACTGGCTTGGGGCCTGAGACCACTAAATTGAGGTTTTTTCCTTTTTCATTAAAGGACAAAGCCAGCACATGGCTATCAAAGCTCCCAGTCAATAGCATACAGTCATGGAGTGACCTTCAAACCAAGTTCCTGGCAAAGTTTTTCCCTATGAACAAAACAAGCCAGATGAGGACAAAAATTATGTCATTCACTCAGTCCTCAACTGAGAATTTTAACGAAGCTTGAGAAAGATTTTAGGAGATGTTAAAACAATGCCCCCACCACCAAATCCCAATGTGGTAACTTGTCTAAGTATTTTATCAAGGAATTAATGCCAAGAGCAGGGATATGGTGGATGCTTCTTGTGGTGGTAGCTACCTCCACAAGACAGCTGAGGAAGCTTGGGAGCTGTTTAACATAATAGGGGAGAATTCCATGCAGCAGGAGTCTCTGTCACGCAATGACAGTCAGATTCCAGCTAAGATGGTGAAAGAGGCCACCCATAGAGGTAGAATATATGAAGTGAAGGTGCAAGGTGATCAGGAGAGGAAGGTGGACAACCTGAGCTTGAAGTTTGACAAATTGATGAATGTGATACAGCCTCGAATGGTTGCACAGGTGGAGGAGGCGTGTCTGATATGCCAATCCCCCACACATTCTATTCATGATTGTCCATCTGCCAACCAATTTTTGAATTTTGTTATGGAGCATGCCGATGTAGCTCAAACCTTTGGGCAACAACCTACTGGATATTCTTGGAGGAACCACCCAAATCTGAGGTGGAGACAAGACTCATATCCTCAACCCCAGTAGGGAGCTACCATCTGCTGCTACTGGGGTCTGTAGGGAGCTACCATCTGCTGCTACTGGGGTTGAGGGCTGACTAGGAAATTTTCGGGTTTGTCTAGGGCTGACTAGGCAATTTTCCTTCTTCCCTCCTGTTCAAAGCATTATAGATCTGACCAAGCTGGTCCTTAATCTTTTTTATGCTCTGTCCATGAGAATTGACAGTCTACACCAAGTTCCCCAAATTTTGCATTGAAGCTAGCATCTGCTCTTCAAATGAAGAGGACATGGGTTGTTGTGTGGGCAGAGCCAACTGGTTAGACTGTGGGGCATGTAGCAGGAAATTTTGCCTTGGTGGGTATGAGTCTTGTATGTGCACTTGGGACCTCCCCTGACTGCCACCATTACAGAGATAGCCAAAGAATTAATTGGAGGAATCATGGCTTTAGGGGACTCAATCAGGAAAAGAGATCTGCACCCCAACCTTAGATTCATGGATGGGGTACTAAGGAAAAATGTGTTTTACTTGAGTCATGAGCAAGAGAGGAGGTCCCCATAGCTGATGCCTTTCTCTCATTTCACAGAAATCACTACTTGGATGCGGCCTAGTTAGTTTTTGAAGGGATTAAGGACTTGTGTGAGAAAGTGAAGGTTAACAAGAAACCGCAAGCCCTTCCCTATTGCAAGCTAATTACTGCACTGCTGAAAGATGAGAAATACCCCTTCAAAAGGGAGGAGGAGATAGTGGCCCAGAACCCAAAAATAGTGGAAAGAAATAATGGGGTATCAGTGGCACAATGATGAAAAAGAGGGAGAAGAGGAAGGAATTATTAAGAGAAGCAGCCCCCACCATTTAGGAAGTGGCTGTTGCTGCTGCTGCTGCCACTACTGAGGCAGCAGCCTCTATTGGGCCACCCAAGCCACCAACCTCTACACCCATTTCCCCTCCACCTCCATCCTCATCTCAACCCTCACAGCCCCACACAAGCCCAATATCCTTACATGTGCCACCAACCCACATCCACCATGGCCACCTTACCCACTACTACACCCTTACCCCCTTTTCCAGCCCATACCAGCCCACTTGTAAAAGTTGCCTACACTAAGAAAAGAAAACTCACAAAAGGCACAGCCCCCATAACACCCATCCCACCTACATTTCCCAAACCATTCCAATCCCTGATACCACCTTCATTCCAGACCCGATACCCACAACCTATGCACCAGAACCCCATACCTTTGACAACCCCCAGCAGTCCATTGAGACTTCCCCACCTTTTATACCTATCCCTAGTGAGCCTGTAGACCAATCCATTCCCTTATCCCATGATAGTGAGCCATTTTTAGGAGAAAATTTTTCCACTATGATGTCTACTATCCTAGGAGACATCAACCTTGAGTATACACCTCTCCCCGACTCACCCCCCCCCACCACGCTTTACACCACCACAGGCCACTACCTTCACTCATAGACCCACATCACCCTTCCAGCCAGTTCCACCCATCCAACCCACACCCAATACCATACCAGACCTCTTACCCCAAATCCTACACCTCCTACTGTCCCTCCAATCATAAATGTTAACCAATATCCAAAACCAATCAACCCTCGAAGCCCACCTTCACTCTATTCACTCCACCCTACCAAACCCTACCTCCATCCTCACCATTTTACAATCCATCCATACAACTCTATTCACTCTAATCCAAACATCCCAACAGTCACCTATTTCCTTATCAATCCGTCATCCTTCACCTACTCCCACACCTATTGTCCCTATCCTAGAAGCTTTTGCCATTCCCTCTAAAAATGCTTTAACCCAAACTGACCCCGAACCTCAGTCACATCCTAAACCTACCCTTGACATACATCCAACTATATCATCCTCCCCAGCTTTGCCTACACCCACCCCCTCTACTTCCATGGTTGGGCCTTCCATTACTGATCTGACCTTATTTCCTGATTCTTCTATTCCCTTTCCACCCTATCCCACCCTACTCCGAGCCATGCAAGCAAATGCCTACATAAAAAGGGATGTAATTCAAGGCATGGCCGACTTGAAAGTAGCAGTGTGGCAACCCCTCCTGCATAAAATTCAACTCCTGATGCTTGCCCATAAGATTGAGAAAAAGGAAATCAAGGATGGCTGGAGAGAGATTATGGTCCAATACAACCAGGAGAAGAAAAGAGTGGAGAGTCAAGAAGATGTTATCAAAGAACTAAAAGAGAGACTCCGACTGACTGAGGAGAGAGCTTATGATTACGGGGTGACTATTGTAGCCTTAGGGAAAAGGACAAATGCACAAACTGATCGGGAGAAGGCTGAAGCTCTTTTTTAAAAACTCAACCATGATGTACCTCTTCAACAATCCGGTTCAGATGCCACGAGTCCTAGCCCTGCCAAACCTAGACTCAAAATCAAGGACCTTACTCCAAAGCAATCACTCACTTCTAAGAGCAAAAGCACAACCAAGCCTAGGAAAACCACTTCAAAAAGACCACTGTCTAAGGCTGCTGCTTTAAAGATAGCAAAGGGTAAAGAGATCCAGGAACCACCTACTAAACACAAGGACTCAGATGATTGATATTTGCACATGTCTTGAGTTAGGAGTAGTGTCTTGTAAATACATTTTCTAATATAATGAACTTTCTTTTTATTACTTCTGTGTACCTATTACTCTATTTAATTTTTGTTTATCTGTTTGTGTGTTTGTTAATGTGTTGTGTGTCCATTTCTTGATTTTCTTTGCTTTAGTGTAGTGTTTTAGGTATCTCTGTTTGTTCACTGTTGCACACCCATTGCCCTTTGAATCAGTGAGGACACTACTCCTCATAGGTTTGGGGGTGCGGCAGGTTCTGCCAATGAAATAGTTAACCTAAGTGCAGCAGATTCAAGTTAGTAAGACAGAAATATAACCATGCTCACCTAAGGATTATTAGAAAAATTAGAAATTTTAAATTTTGCAGACCTTTAGGCATTACAAGCTTTTAAATTTTAACTTTTCCATAATGTGAACACCAAGTAAACACACCTGTATTAGTACTAAGTGAATCATTAAAGAGAGAAAAAGGTAAGGACATACTTAAAAAGTTTAATGGAAGACCATAACCAATGAGAGTTGGGCCTACAAATTTTTTTTTTCCTTCCTTTGAGGAGAGACTGAGGCAATTCTTCTAGCTCTAAGGACTGGCTGAGGCAATTCCCACACTAGAAGTTAGGCACCTCCAAGTTAAAACAACTGACAGCACTCATGAAACCTAGGAAAGGATCAAGGCCTTCTTTGAACAGTTTGAGCTTAAACAGACCAAATCCTAATCAACTGCCCTTATGCACATACCTGTTGAGCCTTAATTTCCAATTTTCTTCAAAATACACCTGAACCTATGGACCTGACTCAAACCTATCCTCACTCTGAGAATTCAGAAGGTAAAGTAAAGGAGAAGGAGCTGAAGATGGACAAGATAGGGTCAACGTTGAGTGAATGGAGAAGAGATACCTAAAGTTGAGCAGTGTAACAGCTGAGGAAAGAGGTGGCAAGTCACAAATAGAAAGAAAAATGCAAGAAAAGAAAGAAAAACAATAATGAAGAGGAGGGAGAGAGGAGTCAAGAAGAACAGTTCATTGGAAAAATCATAATGAAGAGGAGAAGCTGGCCACTTCAAGTCTAAAAAATTTGAAAGAAAATGAAAGAGACTGAACTACAAAGAGGTGAAGTCATGAATCACCTCCTTCACTCACTGATTTCTCAACTTTGAATCCCTTTTCAACCTTACATTCTTTATAACCCAATTCATAAGCCACATTACAACCCAACTAAAAGACCTTGTGAACCAAAGTTAAATAAACTATCATGAAGAGACAAGGAGTTGTCCAATCTATGGTAAGGACTTGCCAATGATGCCAGGACTTAGATGCTTGGCCTATGCTCATGCTTACAGACCCATTTGGGGGCTGTAACTGCTTTTGAGCTTGAGAGAAAATGAAACCCTCAAGGCCCTTGTGAGAGTGTGCCTTGGTGAGCATTGGGTCTGATGTTGAATGTATTAGGCATGGCCTATAACCGGATTTTTGAATTAATGATGAGCTCAGTGCTAACATACATGTGTTGTCTCCCTTGTTGTGAGCTAATTGAAAATATTATGCACTCAGGTAGAGT
This sequence comes from Chloranthus sessilifolius, assembly GCA_021018995.1. Taxonomy (NCBI): domain Eukaryota; kingdom Viridiplantae; phylum Streptophyta; class Magnoliopsida; order Chloranthales; family Chloranthaceae; genus Chloranthus; species Chloranthus sessilifolius. Next base: position 90,240,638 of record CM037585.1, on the reverse strand, counting down.
TTGTGATGATTAAATGTCTGTGCTTTTCATGTCAAAATTCCTCACATTTTTATTGAATCAAAGGTGAATTGATGCTTTGTTTCTTGACAGCTAACGTGAGAATGTTGCACCTTTGTTAACTGTTTCATTGAGAAGTTTGTGGGTATCTTCACTGAAAACTCTCAGGAGACTTCATTCCTCCACTAGGGATCACCTAGGGGTTTAAAAAGTTTGGTGCATATGCTAAATGTATCTGTGCTCCCTACGAAAGTGGCATTTCAATTCATAGAGTAGTTGTTTTAATTTTTCCTTTGCTCAGGGACTAGCAAAGATTAGGTTTGGGGGTGTGTTATGCACTGAAAAGTACCACTTTTTACTTCTTAACCTAGCCTTTGATGAACCTTGAAGCCCACTAATAATCATTTGTTAAGTATGTTTTACAGTTAGTAATAAAATGTGTAGCTTAATATAAAATCCTAGCCTTTTGGCCCAAAGAGAGAGAATACAAGCAAAGATGACAACTGAGCCAAAGCTTAATGGAACACCTTGGTAGTGCTCACCATGGTGTTAAGATATTTTAAGTGCTTGCTACTGACTTTATTGAAGACAGTGATAGGAATGGGGTAAATGAAAAATGAGTGAAAGGTAAAGTGATGAATACGGAGCAACAAGCCTAAAATATGCACAGTCTTGCAAGATACATGGCTTGTTGTAGTAAGTTTTGATAAGTAAGAGTTTGTCCCACAGGGAAGTTGATCTCAAGCTCCAAGGGAGCTATCCTTAGTAGGCTCTCCAGATCTGGCTACAGATCTGGCAATCCTAAGTGGAAGGGGATTTAAAGTCACTATAATCTTAATCCTAAGGCAACTGACTGTTTAGATTACAGAAAGGGTTAAGAAGAGTGGTGGAGTGAGAAAATAAATGAAAAAGGGTGAGAAGTATGTTATTAGATACAGATCTGATGGGGTCTTGTAACTCAGACTCAGATCCGTTGCTATAGAAATCCTGTCCAATGGCTACAATATCACCAAAAAGGAGAAAGAATCTAACTCACTTCTGTGCCATGATCCAATCCCTTAAGGCTATAACTTGTCCACTCAAATGGTCACAGACTATCCAATAGGGGAACCACTATCCAGAGGTGAGTCAGAACAATTTTACCATTGTAGGCACTACTTCATCCAGGCTATAAGCTCAAGAATCCATAGGAACCTCATCCTCTAAAGTTATGTGTGTGGGGCTAGGCCTACAAAGTGCACAAGCCTGGACACACAGGACCAGCAAGAGTTTGAGTACTAGCTTTTAACCATGGCTGTTCACTGCTTTAGAAAGACTGCAATGATCCAGTCACAAGCCTACAATCTATACAGCCAACGCAGATCTGCAATTTGATGGTGGATCTATTCAACTGTAGGGGAGTTTGTCACTGCACAATCTCCCACAAGGCTACAAGAACAAGTGCAAAGAAGAAGAATTTGTCTTAGTTCCATGAATTGGCCTCACCCTATGGCTATAATTTGTCCACTTGAATAGTCACAGACTATCTATAGAGGCTATCCTCCTCACAAAGGTCTAAGACAGAACAAGAACATTGCTGCCGCCATTATGTTCACAAGGCTACAAGCACAAGTTCCCATGGGGATTCAGATTTAGTGGGTCCTGTAGTGGGGGAAGGCCTGCAAAGTGCCTATCCTGGACACACAGGTCACTTAGATCTAAATAGTACCTTAGAAGCAATCCTCCATTGCTTACAAAACAACTTAGCAATGGAGGATCTCAAGGCAGCAGCCTTGTACAGCACAACTCACAACAAAAACAATTCATATATGTAAAAGATCCTATTACAAAAACTCCATTAAAATCTATACTAGATAATCATATAAAAGGCATAGCCAGCAAATGCTGGACTATGAAGAGAAAGAACAAGGAAAAAATAAGAAAACTCCTAAACCCTAACCTTGACCTACTGTAATTCTACAGTTGGTTTTTTGGAGAAGAAGCACAGAAGTTAAGTCCCAAAGAGAGTCGATCCTCAAACCTAAGCTAGGCTTAGGATTATATAGCAGTTGACTTCCCCTCCAATTAGGATTAGGAAAACCCTAATTTCTCAATGTAATTGCAGTCCATTCTTATCCCTTGGATGCCTCGGGGCGTGTGCACGAAGATTAAAGTATTGGAGTGTGTGCCCTAATTGCTGGAGATTCCCAGATTACCCTTGCAGAAGTGGGGAGAAGTTTAGAATTCGATCCTCACTGGGTAGAAATGATTTCAGATCTTTCCACGTGGTAGAATTGGTGTCGCAGGGTTGAATTGACTTGAAATTCATGCAGTCGCGGGATTGGCATTTTAATCATCGCGGAATACAAATGGCTAAAGCGAGATTGCTCTTTCAGCTTTGAATGGCGCAGGGATTGCTCGCGCGGTTCGTCCCTTGGTAAATGTCGCAAGAGATCCTCACGAAGAAGTAGTGTTCATGAGTTTCTGGGTCACGCGAGCATTTCTCAGAAGGTCTGTATCTCGTGGCTGCGCGCAGGAATACATGAAGCTCTCTCTCCTAAGTGAGTCGCGCGAAGCTTAACGATTCTTCTTTTGAGCAGTGCGAGACTGTACGAATGCTTTAGATTGAGCCTCGCGAGGACCTCACGAAGCCTGCTTTTCAATTCTTTCTGGCTCCAAACCACGCGAGAACGGCGCACAAACTACATGACCAATTGTTGTGCTTCCTCCAGGGGCTCGCGACAACTGCGCGAAGGCATTATCTCTGGTTCAATTAAACCCTACGACATTTGCGCGAGGCATTCTTCTTAATATATTTATGCTTGGATGTGCCTATGCTTCAGCCAACTCTCTATTTGGGTTCATCCTTCATTCTGCTGAGGTAGTTCTGGGGCAACCGTGAGCTTCTTGACATGGTTAGGGGTTTATTGGCAGCTACTGCTTATTACCTACAGAACATGCTTAAAATACTTTTATTAAATGATTAAGGGTCTAACAGAGATTAAGTTAAGGGGTGGAAAGTGGTACTTTTCAGGTCTTAACACACCCCCAACCCTAATCTTTGCTAGTCCCTTAGCAAAGCTGTAATTAAATGCCATTTTCGTAGGGATCACAGATATATTTAGCATATGTACCAAGCCTTTTAAACCCCTAGGTGATCCCTAGTGGAGGAGTGAAGTCCCCTGAGGGTTTTCAGTGAAGACACCCACAAACTTCATCATTAAAATCAGTTAAGTGTAGTGGAGATAATGACAACACAGATTCAAATGTTTAAAGTTTAATTCCACACCCATTTAACACTTAGAGGAAACTGCAACAATGTTTGTAGGCCATTTAGAACTTAAAAGTTAACATGTGTTTGCCTGACCACTATTTATTTAACATTAGAATTTCAATGTATGAAAATCAGTACCCAGCTTGCCTTTGATTCAAGATCCAGGTTGGATACCACCCTAAAGAGGTAAAAATTCAGACCCAATTCTCACTAGGGCTATCTCTCAACATTAATAACCTGAGGGTGTTCATAATCTCAATAGCTCAAGAGCAGTTGCAGACCCCAAATGGGTTTGCAAGCATGAGCATAGGCCAAGCTTCTAATTTCTGACATCTTCAAGGATTTTCACCATAGATTGGGTAACTCTTTATCTTCACATGACAACTCATTTGACTTTGGATCCACAAGGTCTTTTAGAATGGGTTGTAATGTGGCTTATGGCTGAGGGGTGTAAAGAATAAAAAGGGGTAAAAAGGGAATCCAAATTGAGAAATCAGCAAGGTAAGGAGTGGTTCATGACTTCACAACCTTCATTCCAATAAAAACTTCATCTTCCTCTTCTATTTCAGAGACAAAGTGGCTAGCTTCTCCTCTTCTTTTCAATTTTCAGATGATGATGTTCTCTAGATTTCTCTTTCTTTTTCTCTTTTTATTTGCTTTATTCATTCTTTTGATGAAATCCCACACAACTGCCATTGATACACAGTTGTTCACAAGTTGCTTTTCTTCACCTTCCACAGAATATTGGACCATTCTCAGTATCTTTACCTCCTTCTCCTTTACCTTCTGAATTCTTAGAGTGAGGGTAAGGTTGACTCAGGTAATGAGGTAAAGGTGCAAGTTTTCTGGTGTTTGTGAAAGAAAAAATATGGTTTTAAGGCTCAACTAGTGTATGCAAAAAGGGCAGATTTTAAAAGGTTGAATTTTTAGGCTCAAACTATCCAAATGAGGGCCTTGGATCATTTCCTTAGTCTCATGAGTGCTGTCAATTAGTTTTGATTTGGAGTTGCACAACTTTTAGTGAAAAAGTCTTGATTCACTCAGTCCTTAGAGCATAAATAACGCCAAAAACACTCTTTAAAAGAAAATGATGGGCCCAAATCTCACTAGGTATGGTCTTCAATTTTAACTCATGAGGTGTATTTTCGTCTGTTTCTCTCCTCTTAGGTTCGCTGAGTACTTAACTTAAAAAAATTTCTAATATTAGCTTCATAGTGGTGTCAAGATCAACTTTTATCTGTTTCCAAAAGTCTGCCAAAATATTTAAATTTTTACATGTTTCCTCATTGTATCAAGTTATGTGAAAATTAACTTTATTCATTCCAGTTAAACCACCATTACTGCACTAAAATTAACTATTCTATTGGCAGATTGCCACACCCCTAAAACATTTGGAGCAGTGTCCTCACTGGTTCAGAGGAGATAAAAAATAGTAGAATCCAAGCAGACAGACAAAAATAAAGATAGAAGAAGATAGAGAAATAGAAAATGGAAACTGCACCGTATGGAACTAAAAGAAACTGTCATTAAAATAAAAAAAAAATATGATAAAAAGATGGAAAAGGAAAAGACAGAATGGGGGGGGGGGAAATCATTGTGTAGCTGGGGGAGGTTTTGAGGATGATGGAGGGGGAGATGCAGGTGGGGCCATTTTTCTCGTCTTCTTTTCTCTCTTCTCTCTTTTCCTCTTTTGCTTTTCCTCCTTGGCGAGGATCTGCTGGACCTTGTCAAACTCATCCCAGAGAAATTGCAAGGGGTCTGGCTCCTTTGGCGGTGGGGGATCTTCCCAGATGGGGTAAAATTTGATTGGGAACCCGAAGGGGTTGTCATCTGCCATTTGTGTGAGGAGGTATGGACTTCTAGGGTTAGAATAGGAGGGATGAGATGAAAAAGGACGGATGGCTGATTTAAAAGAGGGGGGCAAGGGAACATGAATCGGCGAAATTGAAATTGTGCCCCTTTTCAAACTTGGCAACAAATGAGCGTTGTGTGGGGAAAGAAGAAACACACAACTGGCTCATGGAAAAGAGAAAGAGCATTAACTGAATGTCTAAAGATAGGCATGGAATTTAAAGGGGTCAGTGTATCGCGCGGAGATCCTCGCGAGGTAGCCTGACATGGATCATCAATTCGAAAAGGAAGCCATTGAAATCCCTGAAGGAGGTATTTGCACATATTTATTCAACCACCATCGACATCTATCCTCCACATAGATTACTACTACAAAGAAACATAGCCTCCCTCAACTCATCTCCCGTGAATGGAAAAAAGAACATGAAAACGAGAAAAACAAACAGAAAGAAGCACACAGAACAGAGAAATAGACAAAAACTAGAAATTCTATTAAAGTGGAAGAAAATATTTACAAATGTAGTTACAAGAAAAAAAAACTAATCTACAATCTAAAAATTGGGATCTAATCTGATTCTGAATCTGTAAGGAAATCTCAGCCCATCTTTTTAGCCTGTGCCTTAAGGGCAGCTCTGTCCTATGTTTCTTCTTTTCCTCCCTCTCCTTTTTCTTTTCGGATGGTGTTTTTTGTGCAGTTGGAGCTTTAGGTGCCCTCACCCTTACTTTTGGTGGCTTGGGAGCTTTTGGTTCCTTGGGTTCTTGAGGGGCTTTTCCTTTGCGCTTAGCAGGGGGTGGCAGGGGATTTTCCTTTCCCTTTGCCTTTGGCTTCTACTGCTGTAGTGGGGACCACTGGGGATTTCCCTTTTCTAGTGGGCTCAGGTTGGGCGGGGGACTGTGCCTCTTCAGACTGGGTAGCAGGCTCTTTACCAATATTTTAAAGGGACAGCTTTCGGAGTAGACCTCTTGGTAGTGACTTTCCTCCGTTGAGGATAAGTTTGTTCAGGCATGTGAACAGAGATGGGGGTCGGCTACAGAGGTTCATTTCGAGCAGCAGCCAATGCGGATTCCAATGAGGCAATCTAAATTTGATGTTTGAGGATGTCAGTCTCATGGATCGCCTTTTTGATTTTTTGGATCTCCTGTGCATTGTTAAGCCGTTTTTCAAGCATTCTTGCTCGGGCATTCGCTGCAGTAGCACTGGGTTTCTCATACTCCCAATTTATCTGATGATAAGTAGCTGTAGCCTTGACCTTTTGGTAGGTGTCCAAAATGTTTGTCCACCCCAATGAGATGCCCAGAAGCTATTGTCGGTGTTCCTCCTTCATTTTATCAATCTGCTCCAGCAGGGGGATATCAATTGATTGGTGAAGCTTGGCCATGCCCCTTAGGACATCCTTCCTCAGGTAAGCATTATCCCTCATGTGATGGAGGATGGTGAAGTAGGGAGGGCTGTAAAAATGATGTTTTGGAGCTATGGGCAGATAGGAGGTGGAAGGAGGAAAGTGTGCTTGGTCCTGGGGGGAGAAGGAGGGATGATAGGAGGGAAGTCAAGTTGTGGGGGAATGGGGTCAGGTTCTGGGTCTGTTTGTGTAGATTTGGTAGAGAAGGTGGGAGGGGCTAGGATAAGAGGGGGGATGGAGGGTATAGGGGGAAAGGAAAAAGGCGTAGGCTCAATAGGAGTTGGGGGTGATGGGGGATGGAAAATGGGAATTGTGAAAGGGATTAAAGGAAATGGGTGGGTAAGAGTTAATGGTGATGGTGGGGGGGTAATGAGTCAGGAGGGAAGTCTGTTTGTGTCTGTCTGTCAGTGGACAGGACCAGGGGGGGTGAAGTGGGTGGTGGAGGGATGGGTGGGTTAGTTAAGGTGTGTAGGGTGGATTGGATGGAGGTTAGTTCAGTTTGCATCTGATCCTGTTTTTGGGTATTGGTGGATAGCTGGGCTTGAATGTCTTGGATAAGGGAAAGGATAAGGGGTAGTGTGTCAGGGATAGGAGGTTGGGTATGTGAAGAAGAGGGTATGGATTGGAAAGGTGAGGAAGGTGTATGATGGAAAGTGGAGGGAGGGGAGGAGGGGGGTTTTGGGGAGTGATGTTGGGAGGTAGTTGGGGAGTCTGGGAGAGGAGTGTAGTAGGCTGGTATTGTTTCAAGGAAGGTAGATATAAAGTCTTGGAAGCCTATGGATGTGTTAAGGGTTAAGTCGATGTCTGTGAGGGGGGGTGTAGTAGATATGGCTGGGGTGGTGGTTTCTGCAAGGTGGGGTGTGTCAATGGGGATAGAGGGGATTGAGGGTGGTGTTTGGGAGATGGTTGAGATGGTCTTAGTAGTCTTTCTATTTTCGTAGGAGATGAGTGGGGGGACTGGCAGGCTTAGGTGGAGATAAGGAGGGAATTGTGGTTGTGTACTGAGGTAAGGTAGGGGATGGTGAGTCCTCGCATGAACCAAGCATAGGTGAAGGGGGAGTGGGCATGGAGAATAGAAATAGAGGGGGGTGAGAGATGGATGACAGAGGGGTGGTGGATGCAGGGATAACAGGTGCTGCTGCAGCTATGGAAGTGGTAAGCTCTGGGGGCACCTCTTTTATAGCAGGGGTAGACCCTGATTCGGCTACCTCTTCTGCTTGCTTGGGCAGGCCCTGAGCCTCAGCTTTCTTCTTCTTCTAGCCCCCATCAAGCTCTTGCTGATTCCCCATTGCCTTTTGGCAAAGGTAGTAGGGGAAAGGGTGGTGGTCTGCTCAGTCCTTCCTATCTTGTAGCCCCCCTTGATTAGCAGCAAGGTAATGATTCTTGCATAGGGTAGAGTGTGAGGCTTCATGTTTGACCCTAACTTCTCTACTATGTTTTTCATAGCCTCAAAAATTAGCCAGGCTGCATGGAAGCCATGGCCCATGTGGTAGGAGTAGACAGCATCCGCAATGGGGGTTCTCCTTTCTTGCTGATGTCCTGAGCAATATATGTTCTTCCGCAGGACTTGGTCAATGAATAGCAGTTTAGGTTCTAGTTCCCTTCGTCTGATTGAGTCCCCGGTGGCTTTTAATCCTCTAGTTAGGGCCCGTGCAATTGTATCAATCGATGCACTCAGAGGGGGGCCATATCCACAGCTAGGATTGAATGCTGCTGGGATGCCCAACACTTTAGCAATCATCTTGGGGCCTACTAACATATCAAAGTCGTCAATCAGCACCAGCAAGCACCCTTGTCCATCGTTGTCCTTCTTGACCTTGATGTGCTGATAAAACAGCTGCACTAGCTTGGGGTAGGCTAGTGCTGGAATTCCTCTCATCAATGGCATTAGGCCAGCTTTGCTTATAAACTGTACTGCAGGGGCAGAGAGAGGTTTTTTCTCAAAAAAGGGTACATCAAAGGCTGTTTTAGGCTCCAATGGAATTGACTCCATGAGCTCAGAAGGAGTAGAGAACTTTGTGGTTGGTACCGCCGCCTCCTCAACAACTTCCTTTCCTTTCATGGGGGACTTTGAAGTCTTGGCCTTTTTAGGGGTGGTCTCTATAGGGTCCTTGTACTTCCCTTTTCTCTTCTATGCAGTTTTTGGAGCCATGTCTAATTCTGTCCTATAGTATGAGAAACGGAGGCTGAAATCTAGGGTTTGGTTTGATTTAACGCACAGGGCACCGCAAGATCTCTGAGTAGAGGGCAATGGATGGGGGTGATGTTAGGAACAACTCTATAAAATTGTGAAGTGAATGATGAGCTGTAGGAGTGATGCTGGAGGGGAGAGGGGAGAGCTCCAAAAGCTAGGGTTTCGCAGAGGGAAGAAGGATGAAAATAATGAAAAAGGGGCAAAGCGCGGGGTTGAAATACTTATTGCAAAGCTTGACGTGTTTTGGAACATCTGGTCGCGGGTTTGGAAATGAACCTAGCGAAGGTGTTGATTAAAACTGGATTGCGCGATAAGCTCTGAGGTTCATTTTGAATCTCGCGACAGACTTAGAATCTCACAACAGTAAATGAAGTATTTCTGTTGAATTGCATGAGTCTCCCAGTTTACCTTGTGAACCTCTTGACAGCCTGATAATCTTGCGATAACTACTGAATAGCTCGATGTGGACCACACGAGAGGTTGCCAGGTACACATGAATCTCATGATAGGTATTGAATGTTTCTATTCAAACTGTGCGACATGCTCCCAGGCTTCCTTTTTAACCTCGCAATAGCTTTTGAATCTCGAGATAGTCTCTCAGACTTTCATTTTGGACCCAGTGACAGTAAGGTATAAAACAGAGAGCATGTGCTCTCTGTTCTGCCCCTTTGCCTGTTTGCTTGTGGTTGGATCCTGGGAATGACTCTCTCCTATGGCTACCTCTAGACACATGTAAACTCAATCATCCAATCAAAAACAACCTCCCACATTAGGCATGCAACAGAAGCTATCAATTGAAAAATAGTAAGAATGAAACCATGCATCAAAAGTTCAAAATAGATTGGTCCAAATTCAGATAAGACCACGAATAAATCCTAAAAAATAGAAACAAAAGAAAGCAAGATAAATCAACCAAAAACAACATACATATGATATAGTAATGACACACCTGTGGATCAATTTGAAGAAGGATCTTCTTGAAGGTGAATGATGTCCATGGGTTTAACAGGTTTTTCAAAACAATGCTTAAGCCTCTGACCATTCACTTTCAAGGTTCTCCCAAACTTGGGATCCTTGATTTCCACATCACCAGATGGGGAAACATGCATGAAAATGTAAGGACCTTCCCATCTGGATTTCAATTTTCTCGGAAAAAACTTAAGTTTGGAGTTAAACAACCAAACCTTATCACTAGCAATGAAACTCTTTCTCAACAGCCCTTTGTCAAAGAATGTTTTGGACCTTTCCTTGTAGATCTTGGCATTGGCATACGCATTCATCCTTAGTTCTTCCAATTCGGATAGCTGCAGCGACCTGTGAAGACCAGCAGAAGTTAGATCTAGATTTAAATGTTTGATGGCCCAATAGGCCCTGTATCTAACTCCACTGGGAGATGATAGGCCTTGCCATAGACCAGTCTAAATGGGGATATAACAATGGGGGTCTTATAGGCAGTCCTGTAAGCCCACAGTCATCATTAAGCTTGTCAACTCAATCCTTCCTATCAGTCCTCACAGTCTTCTGAAGGGTATGCTTGATCTCCCTATTTGAAATTTCAACTTGCCACTTGTTTGTGGGTGGTAGGGAGTAGTAATCCTATGGGTGACAGAATATTTCTTGAGCAAGCTCTCGAAATTTCAGTTACAGAAATGGCTCCCCCCATCACTGATAATGGCTCTAGGGGTACCAAATGTAGAGAAGATATTCTACTTTATGAACTTGAGGACAACCTGATTATCATTAGTTCTTGTGGCAATGGCTTCTACCCATTTGGAAACATAGTCGACTGCCACTAAGATAAAATGAAAAACTTATGAAGGAGGAATGGGGCCCATAAAGTCAATACCCACACATCAAACAATTCTACAACAAGGATGTACTATAAAGGCAATGAATTTCTTTTAGACAGCTCTCCTAGTTTCTAGCATCTTTCACAGGTCTTGCACTGTGTATTGGCATCTCTGAAAAGAGAAGGCCAATAGAACCCACACTGCAACACTTTGTCAGTAGTTTTTCTCCCACTAAAGTGACCCCCACAGGCATTTTCATGGCACATGGCCAGAATACTGGGGACATCACTTTCGGGGACACATTTTTGAATGATTTGGTCTACACAATACTTGTACAAGCAAGGTTATTCCCAGACGAAGAATTTGACCTGTGAGAAAAATAGGACTTTGTCCATTTTTGTCCAATGGGCAGGAATCTTGCCTATAACTAGATAATTGACAATATGTGCATACCAGGGAACTAAAGACTGTATGGAAAACAGCTGCTCATCCGGGAAGACATCATTTGTAGCAAGGTCATCAACACTTTTTTCCAACATAATTCTGGACAAGTGGTCAGCCACCACATTTTCTACACCCTTCTTGTCCTTGATTTCGATGTCAAACTCCTGCAACAGGAGTATCCATCTAATCAATCTGAGCTTTGCATCCTTCTTAGATAGTAGGTACTTTAATGCTGAGTGGTCAGTGAAGATGACAGTTTTGGACCCAAGTAGGTAAGGTCTAAACTTGTCCACAGCAAAAACCACTGCTAGAAGCTCTTTCTCAGTGGTTGTGTAGTTCAGTTGAGCTTCTATAAGTGATTTGCTGAGATATGCAATGACCACAGGCAGCTTATCCTTTCTCTGGCCCAAGACAACACCTATTGCCAAGTCAGATGCCTCACACATCAACTCAAAGGGTAAGGTATAGTCAAGTGTTTGGAGTACAGGAGCAGAGGTGAGGCAGATTTTTAACTTTTCAAAAGCCTCAAGACATTATTGAGAAAGGGCACATCCTGGCAGAGCAGGTGGCACAATGGTTTAGCAATCTTGTTGAAGTCTTTGATAAACCTCCTATAGAATCCAGCATGCCCAAGGAAGGATCTGATTTGCTTGATTGTTTTTGGAGGCGACAAATTTGCAATGAGGTCAACTTTGGCCTTGTCTACCTCAATTCCATCTTTAGAGACCACATGGCCCAACACAATTCCTTGTGTTACCAGGAAGTGGCTCTTCTCCCAACTTAAAATCAAATTGGTCTCTTCACATCTTTGTAAGACTTGATGGAGGTGTTGTAGACATTGGTCAAAGCTATCCCCATAAACTGAGAAATCATCCATGAAGATTTCCAAAAATTTATCAATCATATCAGAAAAGATGACATATATACACCTCTGAAAGGTGGCTGGGGCATTACACACTCCAAAAGGCATCCTTCTGTAAGCAAAGGTGCTGAAAGGACAAGTAAAAGTAGTTTTCTCTTGATCAAGGGGGTGCACAGGGATCTGGTTGTATTCTGAGTACCCATCAAGAAAACATTAAAAAGCTTTCCCAGCCAACTTATCTAAAATTTGATCAATAAAAGGGAGAGGGAAGTGGTCTTTTCTGGTCTTGGAGTTGAGTTTTTAATAATTGATGTAAACTCTCCAGCCAGTGTTCTCTGGCTGGTCTCAACTCTCCAGAGTCGGTTGTGATCACTGTTATGCCAGATTTCTTGGGTACCACCTGGATTGGTGCCACCCATTCAGAATCAGAGATGGGGTAAATTACCCCAACATCCAGCAACTTAATGATTTCTTTCAGAACCACTTCTTGCATGTGAGGATTCAATTTCCTCTGCATTTCCCTGGAGGGTGTTGAGCCCGCCTCTAAATGAATCCTATGCATACAGATTGATGCATCAATCCCTCCCAGATCAGCAATGGTCCAGCCAATTGCTTTCTTGTGCTTCCTCAGAACTGTTAGCAATTCCTCCTCTTGCTCACTGGTTAGAGAAGAGGAGATAATTACAGGAAGTTTTTCTTCTTTCTCGAGGAAAGCATATTTCAATGTCTCTGGCAGCTTCTTGAGCTCCAGATCAGGGGCTTGTTGGATGGATGGCAGGATTGGTGTATTGTTGGTTGGAGGAAGGGGCAGCAATGTAGGTTTCCAATTTGAATGCTACACTAAGCCCACAGAAGACCTCACTAGGGGTATGTCTTCTGGCATTAAAGCTAGGCTTCCTTCCTCCACCATGTTCTAAACTTCAGTTAAATCAGTGACAATGTTGTTCCACTCCAGCAGAGTGGGCAGTTCTTCATCAACAATTTCTTTTAGTACATCTAGTGCAAAGCATTCCTCATTGTCCAGCTAAGGGTACTTTGCACTGTTGTACACATTAAGCTCAACTTTTATATGTCCGAAAGTGACCTCCATGATCCCAAACCTGCATTGAATCCATGTATTGGCAGTGGCAAAAAATGGTCTGCCCAGAATGACAGGTATCGGGGATGTACTCTTGTTACAACCCATGTCCAAAATAAGGAAGTCTGCAGGGTAGAAGAACTTGTCTACCCCCACTAGGACATCCTCAACCACTCCCATGGGTTTCCTCTCAGACCTATCAGCCATCAATAGAACAATGGGGGTGGGCTTCAGCTCTCCCAAACCTAACTGCTAATATACACTGTATAGCAGCAGGTTAACACTGCTCCAAGGTCTAAAAGGGCCATTCCAATCGTGTGGTCACAGATAATACAGGGAATAGTGGGTATCCCTAGGTCTTGCAACTTCTCAGGTATTGTCATGGTTAATACAGAATTAACTTTATCAGCTGCAAAGACCTTTTTGGATAAATGGCCTCTGGCCTTCCTTTTCTGAGTACAAAGGTCTTTCAGAAACTTTGCATAGGCCCCTGTCGGATTGCATCAAGCAGGGGTAAATTTATCTTGACCTGCTGAAAGGTCTCCATCATTTCCTCGATCTGTGCCTGACCCTTATTAAAAGGGGCAGGGCCACTCAAAGCTTGAGGAAAAGGTAGCTGAGGTACTGCTGGTTCCTCAGCTGCAAGCCTATGATTGAACTTTTGTTTTTTTCTTTTTTCTACTTTTATCTCCTGCTGAGGCTCATCTACAACCTCTTTATTTTTTTCTTGTTGAAGGGTAGCAGGTAGTTCTTGACTCTGTGCTCTAACAAAGTCTTTATCATTTTCACTTGACATTTCCTTGGAAATGACCTCTCCTTGTTCTTTTCTCACCTGGTTGTCTACTAGCTTGCCAGACCTTAAGGCTGTGATGGCATTGGCCCCCTCAAAATTTGAGGAGCCTTCTCCGATGGAATACTGGCCCTTTGGGTTGGCTACTAGTTGGCTTGGCAACCTGCCCTCCTCTCTTTCAGCCAGAGCATTGGCTATTTGGCCAAGCTGCTCTTCTATTTTCTTAATGCTTTGACTGTGAGAAGTCACAGTCTGATTCAAGGGTCCAAGACTTTGCAATTGAGCCAAAACCTGGTCCTTGAAAGAAGCACTTCGAGGCTGAGGTGGGGGAACTACCAATTGATTTTGTTGTTGGGGTTGCTGTTGCTGCTGAAAATTCGACCTTTGGGCATAACCCTGGTTAAACTGCTGCTGTGGCCTTTGAGGTAAGGCCAACATCTGTTGTGGCTGAACATAATTGTCTTGCCTCCACCTCAAGTTTGGGTGGTCTCTCCATTGGTAACTAGCATTCTGGTGCTGGTATCCATATGGTTGTTTATTGTAGCCACCAGATTATTGCCGTCCAGAAGATTGGGCAGTAGCAGCCTGTTCCATTACAAACTCAAGGTATTGCCCTACAGAAGGGCACTCTTCTACTGTTCTATGGATATTGGCATATCAGACATGCCTCCATCACTTATGCAGCCATTCAGGGCTGCACCACAGTCAAAAGTTTATCAAATCTTTTAGTAAGATTGACCATCTGCATTCTCAGGTCATCATTTCCTCTAACTTCATACATCTTTCCTTTAGAAGTTTCAGCCACCCCTAGCTTAGGAGAAGGCTCTTGAACAGTTCTAGATGAGGGTAGCTTCTGGAAAGCATTTTCACTTATGACTTCGAACAAGTCCCATGCCTCATCAGCTGTTTTATGCATGTATGTTCCACCACAAGAGGCATCTACCATGTCTCTGCTCTTCTCACCTATCCCATTGTAGAAGCTCTGGACAAGCTGCCAGTCAGCGATCTTGTGGTGGGGACATTGTTTGAGCATCTCCTTAAATCTGTCCCAGGCTTGATTAAAATCTTCAGTTGGGGACTGGGCAAAAGCAAGTATGTCTTTCCTCAACTGGCTGGTTTTGGTCTCTGGGAAAAATTTAGATAGAAATCTTGTCTGGAGGTCTTTCCAGGAAGTGATGATGTTGTTTGGGAGAGTAGATAACCAGGTCATGGCCCTGTCCTTTAGGGAGAAAGGAAAAAGCTTTAATCTAGTGGCTTCTGGTCCCAAACCAGCAGTGGAGAATGTCGTGCACAAGGCCAAGAACTGGTCAATGTGCTTGTAAGGGTCTTCCTTGCTAAGCCCATGGAAAGAGGGAAGCATTTGGATGATGAAAGTTTTGATTTCGTAGTTTCCTTGAACATCTAGGAATTGAATGCTGAAAGGATAATTATAATCATCTGGAGCATTCAATTCCTTCAATGTTCTAGGTTGTTCTTCACCCATGACTGCTATCTCAATTTCAATAGGGGGCTCAACTGTGGTGTGTCTGTGCCTTCTCGGTCTTCTACCCCTTTCAATCTCAAGGTTAGCAGGCTCTAACGTAGGACTGGGAGATCTCCTTCCTAACATGCACACACACGAACAACAGAGAAAACTATTCGCAAACACATTGCACTAAAAAAAATAAAATTACAACTATCCTAATCAACTGCTTATGGAATCTTCAAAGGAGAAATAAACTGAGGTTTTGAAGGTTAGAGAAGTGCAAACAGAGGTAGCTAGACTCTCAATGCAATTCTAGTCTCCTTCTCTGCTACGGTCCAGATCTGTAAGAAAAATTCCAAATGTAAATCAGCAGTATCAATTATTCACAAGTACAACTACCAAAGAATAAAGAATAAAAAATCTAGAGTCTACTAAAAGATCAATATCCCAGGCAACGGCACCAAAAACTTGTTAAGATATTTTAAGTGCTTGCTACTGACTTTATTGAAGACAGTGATAGGAATGGGGTAAATGGAAAATGAGTGAAAGGTAGAGTGATGAATACGGAGCAGCAAGCCTAAAATATGCACAGTCCTGCAAGATACAGGGCCTGTTGTAGCAAGTTTTGATAAGTAAGAGTTTGTCCCATAGGGAAGTTGATCTCAAGCTCCAAGGGAGCTATCCTTAGTAGGCTCTCCAGATCTGGCAATCCTAAATGGAAGGGGATTTAAAGTCACTATAATCTTAATCCTAAGGCAATTGACTGTTTAGATTACAGAAAGGGTTAAGAAGAGTGGTGGAGTGAGAAAATAAATGAAAAAGGGTGAGAAGTATGTTATTAGATACAGATCTGATGGGGTCTTTTAACTCAGACTCAGATCTGTTGCTATAGAAATCCTGTCCAATGGCTACATTATCACCAAAGAGGAGAAAGAATCTAACTCACTTTTGTGCCATGATCCAATCCCTTAAGGCTATAACCTGTCCACTCAAATGGTCACAGACTATCTAATAGAGGAACCACAATCCAGAGGTGAGTCAGGACAAGTTTACCATTGTAGGAACTACTTCATCCAGGCTACAAGCTCAAGAATCCACAGGAACCTCATCCTCTAAAGTTCTGTGTGTGGGGCAAGGCCTACAAAGTGTACAAGCCTGGACACACAGGACCAACAAGAGTTTGAGTACTAGCTTTTAAGCATGACTGTTCACTGCTTTAGAAAGACTGCAGTGATCCAGTCACTAGCCTATAATCTATACAGCCAACTCAGATCTGCAATCTGATGGCGGATCTATTCAACTGTAGGGGAGTCTGTCACTGCACAATCTCCCACAGGCTACAAGCACAAGTATAGAGAAGAAGAATCTGTCTTAGTTCTATGAATTAGCCTCACCCTAGGGCTATAATTTATCCATTTGAATGGTCGCAGACTATCCACAGAGGCTATCCTCCTCACAGAGGTCTAAGGCAGAACAAGAACATTGCTGCCGCCACCATGTTCACAAGGCTACATGCACAAGTTCCCATGGGGATTCAGATTTAGTGGGTCCTGTGGGAAGGTCTGCAAAGTGCCTAACCTGGACACACAGGTCACTTAGATCTAAATAGTACCTTAGAAGCAATCCTCCATTGCTTACAAAATAACTTACCAATGGAGGATCTCAAGGCAGCAGCCTTGTACAACACAACTCACAATAAAAACAACATCCCATACATGTAACACATCCTATTACAAAAACTCCATTAAAATCTATACTAGATAATCATATAAAAGGCATAGCCAACAAATGCTGGACTATGGAGAGAAAGAAAAAGGAAAAAATAAGAAAACTCCTAAACCCTAACCTTAACCTACTGTAATTCTACAGTTGGTTTTTTGGAGAAGAAGCACAGAAGTTAAGTCCCAAAGAGAGTCGATCCTCAAACCTAAGCTAGGCTTAGGATTATATAGCAGTTAGTTTTCCCTCCAATTAGGATTAGGAAAACCCTAATTTCTCAATATAATTGCAGCCCATTCTTGTCCCTTGGATGCCTCGAGGCGTGTGCACAGAGATTGAAGCATTGGAATGCATGCCCTAATTGCTAGAGATTCTCAGATTGCCCTTGCAAAAGTGGGGAGAAGTTTAGAATTCGATCATCGGTGGGTAGAAACGATTTCAGATCTTTCCGCATGGTAGAATTGGCGTCGCAAGGTTGAATTGACTTGAAATTCATGCAGTCGCGGGATTGACATTTTAGTCATCGTTGAATACAAATGGCTATCGCGAGATTGCTCTTTCAGATTTGAATGGCGCGGGGATTTCTCGTGTGGTTCATTCCTTGGTGAATCTCGTGAGAGATCCTTGTGAAGAAGTAGTGTTCATGAGTTTCTGGGTTGCGCAAGCTTTTCTCAAAAGGTCTGTATCCCGCGGCCACTACGCGACAGCTGTGCACAGGAATACCTGAAGCTCTCTCTCCTGAGTGAGTGGCGCGAAGCTTAACGGTTCTTCTTTTGAGCTGCACGAGACTGTGCGAATGCTTTAGACTGAGCCTCGTGAAGCCTACTTTTCAATTCTTTCTGGCACCAAACCACGCGAGAACAACATGCAAACTGCGTGACCAGTTGTTGTGCTTCCTCCAGGGGCTCGCGACAACTGTGCGAAGGCATTATCTCTGGTTCAATTGAACCCTACGACATTTGCGCGAGACATTCTTCTTAATGTATTTCTACTTAGATGTGCCTATGCTTCAGCCAACTCTCTATCTAGGTTCATCCGTCGTTTTGCTGAGGTATTTCTAGGGCAACAGTGAGCTTATTGGCATGGTTAGGGGTTTATTAGCAGCTACTGCTTATTACCTACAGAACATGCTTAAAATACTTTTATTAAATGATTAAGGGTCTAACAGAGATTAAGTTAAGGGGTGGAAAGTGGTACTTTTCAGGTCTTAACACATGGTAACTCATTGTTGTTGATCATCATTAACCTAAAGTCTAGCAGATGACTGAAGTCAGCTGAGAAGGAAGGATGCTGCAACAGCAGCAAGTGTAGTGCAACAAAGTATCAAGAAATAGACCTTGTAGAGTTGAGAAGCCTCCTCGCGAAGCTAAAGATGTAGTGGAAGAAGCTCTTGCGTAGATAGGCTATGCAGTCAAGAGGAGAGCTGTAAGGACATCACAAAGATCTCATGATGTAAAACCTTAAGAATTCATGGCCATGAAGCTCTTGTGAAGATGAAGCCTCAAAGCAACCATGCAAAGAACCATGTGAGTCCATATGCATAGAGAACAAAAAGTCACCTAGAGGAGTTCTTGCGTGGCCCTGGAAGAGAGAGACTCCCAGAATTCTCCTTGCACAGATCTTGTGTACTCTGGAGCCTTACAAGTTACTACGCGAGCGTACCAGCCCACCTGCACGAGTACTTAGCAAGAGAGAGCTCCTAAAGCTCTACTGCACGAAACACCCTGGCTCTCCAGATTATCTTTGTGGCAGCACTGCGACGCGAAGCAACTGCGCGATTTACTAAAGGTTTACTACGCGAATGAGCCATTCCCATCAGCCAAAGGCAACTCCGTGAAAGTAAAGCAATTGTGCGAGTAAACTAAAATAGCTACCAGCCCCATGAAGTACAGGCTCTCCACTTCTCAGTTTAACTCAAGGACTTTTTAAGAATTTGCCAAGGCTAGGGCACACTTCTCGAGACACAGATTTTGAAGTGCACATCTCGAGGCATACAAGGTTTGAGACACGGATTTCAAAGTGCACTTCTCAAGGCATTCAAGGGTTGTAACAGTGTCACATCTGCTAAAAAAATTAGGGTTAATCTTTTTAAAGCCAAGGCCATTTTGATAGAGTATATAAGCTATACTTAGAGTTTATTATTTTTATATTTCCTTCATCCTCTGCCGACTGAGAGCTCTAGCAGGCTAGAGTTAGGATTTGATCACCTTTTTTTTCCTATTTCGCTTCTATCTTAGCTCAACACTTGCTGGCTAA
Organism: Chloranthus sessilifolius; assembly: GCA_021018995.1. Lineage (NCBI taxonomy): Eukaryota > Viridiplantae > Streptophyta > Magnoliopsida > Chloranthales > Chloranthaceae > Chloranthus > Chloranthus sessilifolius. The sequence continues at coordinate 90,221,539 of CM037585.1, read as the reverse complement.
TCCCCCTATAAGCAGCTAGGTCTAGTTTTGTTTCATTCTTGTAATAGATTTTTGTATACATTGGGATCGTGGATGAGCAGTTATGTATGGGCTGCAACTAGGAGACAGTTCATTATAAGTTTTACTGTTATCAAGGAATTGTTGTTTTAATGCTTAATTAAATCTATAGATCTTATGGTTTCTTTAGATGTCTATAGGATCCATGTATTTGGGACTAGCCCATTCAGTTTCTAGTAGGTATATTATTTACCATCTGATTTCTCTTAGTTTGATAGACACATGGAAAGCAATACTGGATTGATAGTGAGATTCAGGGAGCTCGGAGGCCTGCAGACCATGATGATTGCAGTAGTTTTCATGTTCTTTCTTAGGCCTCTGTGGGATGGACAAACCAATGGGATTCCCTATGACCATTCAAGTAGACAGAGTATAGCCCTAAGGTTGTGTCCATCCACATGTTTAAGAAGGTTTCTTCTCCCCTGCACATGAGCTTACAGAGCCTTGTGAGGAGTTTTGTATAGTAACTGGCTTCCTTCTGTTCTACCTAATCGATATCAGATGTTAGATTTGATCTCTTGTAGTAATTACAGCTTGAGGCTGAGTCATTGCAGGCTATTTATAGCAATGACTAGCTGAGCTAAAGGCCTTATTCAACCTATTGCATGGTCTCTTTTGCAGGCACTAGTGACCAGTAAGCCTTATCAAAGCACTTAGGATCTTATGGGTTGGAATACCTATGGATGTCAGCTAGGTCTGTGCGTAGATCTGGGGAGCTTGTAGTACTGGCATTATATAATACTGCAATAGTATTCATGGCTAGAGCTGGTTTAATGGCTTTGGAAATGATCAATCCACTCTTCTGAATTAGACTAGCGAATTTCTGGTTTAACTAATGGGATTTGACAGACTCTATCGAATACCCTGTGACCATTATAGTGGATAGAGTATAACCCTAATAGCGCCCCAAATGGCATGGGTTAAATTGGGAGCTTATACCTTGTTGAGGCTATTAATAGCGTCTCATCAAGGTGCACTGCAGAGACAGACTAAATCTGAGTTACATTACTGTATCATTAACTCTAGCTCAACCTGCTTACTTCTCATAATTTTTATATTTTATTTTGGTACACACTACCACCATCTTCTTCTAAACTCTTTCTTTAGGATAGGACTATATTTTATTTCTTTATTTTTTTAGGATTAATTTAGTGTAGTCATGACACCCAACTCTCTTTCTTTAGGATTTCCAAATCTGTAGCCAGATCTGGAGGCCTACTATTATGGCCCATTTTGGGTTTTAGATCAATTTCTCTGTGGGACAAACTCTTACTTATCAAAACTTGCTACAATAGACCCTATATCTTGCGGGACTGTGTTTATTTCAGACTTGCTATGCTGACCCATCTCCAATTCCCCACTCTTGATTTATTCTCTCCACTATTCTTAATAAAACATGCAACAAGAGTCTCGAAAAAATGACAACAAGAGGCCATTTCAGTGAAAATAAGACTGCTGCCAAGATACTTCAAAGTGAATTTTATTGACCCACTATCTTCAAGGATGCATGGCAGCATTGTAAAGCTTGTGATAGATGCCAGAAAATGGGAAGTATCTCTAAAAGAAATTCCATGCCTTTACAGCCTATACTTGCTATTCAACTCTTTGACATTTGGGGGATTGACTTCATAGGTCCCTTCCCTACTTCCTATGGATACAATTTCATTCTTGTGGCTGTGGACTATGGGTCTAAATGTGTTGAGGCCATAGCCACAAGAACCAATGATCACAGAGTTGTCCTTAATTTCTTGAAGGACAACATTTTCTCTAAGTTTGGCACCCCCAGAGCTATCATTAGTGATGGGGGAAGCCATTTCAGCAATAGATAGTTTGATAACTTGCTTAGAAAGTACTCTGTGACACACAGAGTTGCCACCTAGGCAAGTGAAAATTTCTAATAGAGAGATCAAACACATTTTAGAGAAAACTGTGAAAGGAGATAGGAAGGATTGGTCCCTAAGGTTGACTGATGCTCTTTGGGCTTATAGAACTGCTTATAAGACCCCAATAGGGATGTCTCCCTTTAGGCTGGTGTATGGCAAGACTTGCCATTTACTAGTAGAGTTAGAACACAAATCCTATTGGGCTATTAAATCATTAAATGTTGATCTAACTTCTGCTAGTATGCACAGGAGGTTGCAGCTGTCAAAGCTGAAAGAGCTGAGATTGAAAGCCTACTCCAATGCAAGGATCTACAAAGAGAAAGCCAAAGCTTTTTATGACAAGCATTTGCTGAGGAAGGTGTTTACTGCTGGCACAAGGTATGGTTGTTTAATTCCAAATTGAAGTTTTTCCCAGGCAAGTTGAAATCTAGATGGGAGGGACCTTACATTGTAATGCATGTATCTCCATCTGAAACTGTTGAAATCATAGATCCAAAGGATAGTAGGATCATGAAAGTTAATGGTCAAAGGCTCAAACTCTTTGTTGAAAATATGGTAGAGCCTGTGGTGACCATTCACCTTCAAGAACCTCCAAAACATGACTGATTTTCAACATTATACAATATGTATCATAACTGTCATTTAGAAGGCTGCTGCTATTTTCAAATCTATTTGGCATTGCATATATGTTGCCATTTGTGTTTAGAATAATGAGTTAGATATGTTAGAGTAGGAATGGCCCAAAGGCATGAGAAATCCAATGGGAACAAAATAGAATTGACAAATCTGTGTGAAGAATGGACTGGGAACCGATGAGAAATATTTTTGAACTGAAAAACAACCTGTCGAGAGGTGTAGAGAACATTTCGACAAGTTCTGAAGGTTCCCAATGTGAATTTTGAGAGGTTCTGATACCTGTCAAGAGCTTTGAATTGATGTTCGATAGGTTTTGAAGGTGTAAAGGTGAATTTTGATAGGATCTTTGAACTTGTCGAGATGTTGAGAGAGAAAATCGAGAGGTACTGAAGGTGTAGGCTATGTTCTCGACAGGTTCTGATACCTGTCGAGAGGTTAAGTGCAGAGAATTTTAAACCTGTCAAGAGGATGTATGTACCTCTCGACTTGAAAATTTTGAAGCTCGTGTACCTGTCGATAGGATGACTAAACCTATCGATTTGATTTTTTTGGAGCCTTGTACCTTTCGAGAGGGTCAGCCAACCTCTCGACACCTTTAACCTGATAAGTTAACAAGTCTAAAAGGTTTTTGACTCTTTGACAGGTTGATGCAACCTATCGAAATCCTCTCTCCAATCCTGTCAAAATATGATTTTAGTTATTTTTAACCTATCAATAACTCATTCCATCCATTCGATAGCTTATGTTCCAAGCCTGTTCCTTCTTTGCTCGATTGCCAATCCTCTTCTTTCTCCTCCACCTCACTGGTTCCAATCCCAAATACCTTGCCATTGTTCCAAGTGTATTATTTTTGAAAGGCGACATTTTGCACCTAGTTGGAGCTAATTTGGTGCTGTGCACATCGAGTTATGAGAAACCCTAGGTTTTCTATGGGTAAGTCTTCTTTAACCTCCACTCTATGTTTTGCAAGCTTTGTACTTCCTTATTTTTTGTGTGGGTGGTGAATTTGATTGAGAAAAAGAAGTTATTGTGGTTGTTGAGAGTGATTGTGTGGATTTTTGTGACCAATGGCTGACCATGAGGATACCTTGGCCGACCTTTTCAAAGCCCCTTCTAAATCTGTCCAAAAATCCACCAGAAAATCTAGTAGGCTAGCAACACAACTCAAAGAGCTGCTAAGAGGAAGCTCATCATGGAAAAATCTGAGAAGGCTAAGAAAGCCAAGAAAACCAAGAAAGCAAAAATTAGTGAAGAAGTTGTTGAGGACATCCCTGTGCCTGAACCTAACCCTGAGGATGTACCTGAAATACCTGAGAACCTGACTACTCCCAATGAGTTTGTGGATGCCTTAGGCCTAATCCCAAAGACAATTTTTGACATACCTTATTTTTCTAAGGTAGAGGAGTGTAAGGACACCTTGGACTATTTGGTGAAGGTAGGCTTGACACCTTTGTTGATCCCATTGCAAGAAAAATCCTATCCTAGACTAGTCAAAATGTGGTACCAGAATATCAGGAAGAAGATGAAGCTAGGGTCAACTAAGCCTTCCCTTGTGATTTTGATTGATAATTGGGAGCTAGTTGTGGACTACAGTGATATAGACTTGGCATTAGGGGTCCCATCAGTTTTTGACCTAGTTTATGGTTTAGAAGCACTTGAGAGTGTGTCCTTTAGTGCAATGGCCAGACATCTGACTCAAGGCATTGTGGGTTCTGGGGAATCATTGATGAGGAGAGATCTACACCCTAGCCTATTGTTCATAGATTCAATTTTGAAGAAAAATATATATGTCAGTGGACACCAGCAGGAGAGGAGGACCCCCATAGTGGATGCCCTGTACTTTTTCTCCACGGACCAGTTCTTGAATGCCTCTTAGTTGGTATGTGAGGCAATGGTAGATGTAAATGAAAAGATCAAAAGGGTATAAGGCTTTGCCAGGGCTACCCTACATCAGACTCATCATTGCCTTGCTAAGAAAAGGAAAATTTGTGTTTCAAAAGGATGTGCCTGTGGAGAAATTGAGCCCTAAATTGTTTGGAAAGAGGGCCTAGTCTGCTAGTAAGACCTTGATTGGGAAAAGTAAGAAGGAATCAATTGAGAGTCTTGACAAAGAAGCCCCTCAGGTGACCAGCTTAGCAGATGCCACAGGGTCCCTACAGCCCCATTAGCTAGCTCAACAGCTGCAGCTGGGATCTCCACATCAGTTAGCTCAGAGCTTCTGCTTACCTCTACTGGTCCTAGCTTAGATCCTCTACCTATGACCTTTGCACCCACACTCATCCCCTCCACTGATGTGCTTTTATCTATTATCAGCTCTGATTTTGCCAGCATTCCCATTCCATCACCCTCCATACCCTCCATTGTAGCCTCCATACCTCCCAACAGCTCAACCATCATTTCCACGATCACCACATCCACACCTTTGTTAGCTCCTCCTACCATAGACCTCATCCCTACCTTACCTTCACTCCCCATCACATCCACCTACCAGAGTAAATCAAAGACAACCCCTCCAGCCAGCCCATCCATCTCAGCTGTTGAACCCTTGAGCCCTGCACCATCTACATCAGCCGACCCAGCCTTTTTTTCTCCACCATTCATACCCTTTGATATTGACCCCACTTTTTCCATCTCACCTCCACATACCCAGGATTTGAACCACTTGACCACTGAGGAATATTCATCCTTATTTGACTCCATTGTGGAGGACATTGGGCATGAATATACCCCCTTACCTGACTCCCCACAACCTACCCAATTCTAGCCTGCTCCCACCCAACCTTTTCAACATGCCCCCACATCTCCTTTCCAGCCCCTTATTCCCATTCCACCTATTACCCAAGCCCAAATCCTACCAGAGGCCTCAACCAAGATTCTTTCCCTTCTCACCCCCATCCTAGCCCAGCTCCAATCCAACATAGCAAACCAAGCTGCTATGGCCACCTACCTTCGGGCCATTCAGTCCACTCTCATCCCATCCACCTCAACCAGTCAACCCCTTATAACACCCACCCACTCCTACACCTACTCTTGTACCCACTCCACCTCCATCTCCTTTAGTAGTGGTTTCCACTATTGAGGTGGAAGAACAAATCCCTACCCCCATAGTAGTGCCTTCCACCCAAGACTCATCTACCCAAACTGACCCCTTGGAAGAGAGCATACCCTCTGTACCTTTTAACTCTCCTTTCACCTCACTTGAGCCAGTTACTGAGGTAGAGGAGCTGACACCTGCCATCCCACTTTCCCCTTCTCTCCCATTCTCTTCATTCACTCCCTACCATTTGTTTACTGACCCCTCTGAGAGGGCCAATGTCCCTAAATACCTCCTCTCTATACCCCCATTTTCCACTCTTTACAGAGCTATGGGTGAAAATCCCTACATCAGGAGGGATGTCAAACAAGGGATGGTTGTGCTGAAAACCTGGGTGAAGTAGCCCTTGGTAATTGAGATTGACTAGTTGAAGCTGGAGTATAGAGTAGAGAAGCTTCATTGAAAAAAATTATGCAAGCAAGCCGTCACCTTATATGATGCAGAGAAGCAAAAAGTTGAGATGCTAGCCAGGCTGACTAACACCCTACAGTCCACCTTACTAGGAGGGATGCCACCCTCAGCAGCTGTGGTGCCCATAAATGAGCCCACCATGTCCCAGCGCAGCACCAAGCCTCGAAAGCCATCTGTAAAAAGGACTAAGGAGGGTGCTGCCAACACTGAGAGACTGAAAAGGAGGGAGAATTTCAAGAAAGAGCATGACAAAATTGCAGAGCAACAAGGATGGGAGCCAATGACTTTATCAAGTATTGACTCAGAGTCTGATTAAGAGTAGACTGTGTTTAGAATTTGGTTGTAATTAATTTGTATGTATGGTTTTGCTGCACATATTTTTGTTTGCCTTGTTGCTTTTGTAATTACTTGTGTTCAATACAATGTCTGTTTTATCAGTTTCAACTGTGTTTCCTGCTTTTCTGTTAGTTTACATTTGTTCTACTTTGTTCCTTATGCTTCATTTGCTTGTCTTCACCCTACTATTTCCTTTTGATATTCTTCCAAAGCAGTGAGGACACTGCTCCTCATAGGTTTGGGGGTATGGCATGGTGTGCCAATGGAGTTATTAATGTTAGTGTAGCAATATTGGATAATTTTTTTTAAAATAAAGTAATTTCCCACCTTTTTTTTTGTGAAAAAGAGGAAATTAAAAACTTTTTAAAACTCAAATTTGTTGAAACTCTAACACTTTCATGAAGCAAATATCAAGAATTTTCAAAAAAAAGAAAAATAAATAAATTTTTTTTTATGCTTAGTGAACCTGAAAAGAGAAAAAACTGTGAGGATATACCCTAGAAATTTGATGGAGGACCATACCTAGTGAGATTTGGGCCTGAAAAATTTTCTTTGAAGAGTGTTTTGGCAATTTCTCTGCTTTAAGGATTGATTGAATCTATTTTTTCTCAGTAGAAGTTATGCAAATCTAAGTTGAAATAAATTGATAGCATTCATGAAATTTTGGAAATGAAGTAAGGCCATTCTTTGGACAGTTTGAGCATAAAAACCCTTACCATTTGAACTGCCCTTGATACACACCATTTGAGCCTTAAAAATCCAAGTTTTTCTTTGATAAAAACCAAAAAATTTGAACCCAAAACTTAGTGACCTGATGCAGCCTGACCCTCACCTTGAGATTTCAGAAGGTAAAGGTGAAGGAGGTAGAGCTGGTTTGACAGTTGGTTGAAAGAAAAGAAAACACATTTGTTGGCAGTTGTGGCATTCCAACCTATTTAAAAAAAAAAAAAAAAAAAAAAAAAAAATTTGATGAGAAAAATACCAAAAGAGAAAAAAAAAGAAAGAAAAATAGAAAAGAAAAACAAAAATGTGAAAGAGAAGTCACTTCATTGGAAAATTAGTAGAAGATGAGAAGATGGCCACTTAAAATCTGGAAATTCAAAGAAGATGAAGTTTGTGCTGAAATGAAGAAGGTGTGCATGCCACCTCCTTACCTTGTTGATTTCTCAAAATTGAATCCTTTTATTCCCCTTTATTCTGTGTAAACCTCACCCATAAGCCACATTACAACCCAATAAAAATACCCTACTGATCTAAAATTGATTGAGCTGTCATGTGGAGATAAGGATTTGTGTAATCTATGGTGAGAAGAGTTAGAGGATTTCAGAAATTAGAGCAATGCCTTTGCTCATGCTTGCAGTCCTATTTGAGGGCTGTAACTGGTCTTGAGCTATGAGAAATGATGCACCTTTCAATTTTATTTTGAGTGATAGCCCTGGTGAGACTTGGGTCTGAAATTGAATTTGTTTGGGGCATTATCAAAACAGAATTCTCAAATTGATGGTGAGCTTTGCACTAATTTTCACACACAATGCCTTTACTTGAGCTGATTGATGGTGAAGGAATTACAGCAGAATTTTATAATTAAATTGTTGATTTACTGACTGAGAATCCTCTAAAAATTGAATGTGTAAGGTCTGGAATGAATTTTATTTTATTTGAACTCTGTTTTAGCATATTGCACTAATATTAGTTGATTTTATTGAAGAAGTTTGTAGGTACCTTCACTAAAAACCTTCAGGAGACTTCACTCCTCCACTAGGGATCACCTAGGGGTTTAAAAGGCTTGATGCATATGCTAAATGCATCTGTGCTCCCTACAAAAGTGGCATTTTTCATTTTCAATAATTGTTTTCAATTTCTCCTTTGCTCAGGGACTAGCAAAGTTTAGGTTTGGGAGTGTGTTGAGCAGTGAAAAATACCATTTTTCACCTCCTAACCTGACCTTTGATGGACCTTTGAGTTGACTAATAATGTATTTTGAGTATGTTTATAGATAAGCAATAAATTGTAGTCTTAGTGCAGACATCCACCTAAAAATACCAAAGAAGAAACTTGCTGCCTCATCATGTGATCATGCAGCCCAAAAAGCTAGCTAATCAGGCAGTTCACAAAGGCTAAGAGCTCCATCGCAATGACATATGTCCACATGGGCACACATGGGAGCAAGACCAGCTACATTCAATGAAGGTTGAACCCCTTACGAGGTGCTGAGTGTTGGACAGATGAAGAGCAACAAACCAGAATTGTGAGCCAAATGTGGAAGCAAAGGAGAGGACCTGTTGAGAGGTTAATTCAACCTGTCAAGAGGTCCTGATGAGAGAAGTCAAGCGGTCAAGAGGTTCTAGAGCCTTTTCAACCTGTCGAGACGTCCTGAGGTGAAAAGTGAAGAGGCCGAGAGGTTGATGTAACCTATCGAATGATTTAAGTTGTAACAGAGCATCCTGTTGACGACTTAGCTGGAGATGCAGGGGATCTCGCCAGGTTCCAGCTACATGTCGAAAAGTTTCCCAGAACCTATCGAGTAGTGCAAATCATCCTGTCGAAGCCTTACCTGAAGCTGCACTCATTTTCGCGAAGTTGAGACAACCTGTCGAGGATAACTTACAACCTGCCGAATAGCAGAATGTACATGTCGAGAGGATGCCTGGAGCTGTATAACAAATTGACAGTTGAATTATAACTTGTCGAGATTTTGATGTCAATCCTGTCGATTAGTTCAATAGAACATGTCGAGAAGTCAGTCAACCTATCGATGGCCTATTTCAACCTGTCGAAATGAACACCAAGTGGACTCAGAACCTGTCGAAAGGTTCCCTGAACCTCTCGAAAGGTTCCCTGAACCTCTCGACACTCTATTTGGGAATTTCTCAGTTCCAGCCACAGCTGCTGCTGTTAATCATTGAAAAGTACTACCTTTCACCTCTTAACCTAGCCTTTGCTAGACCTTGAAGCTGACTAATAACTCTACTTTTAGCTTATTTTGTAGTTAGGAATAAATTGTACAGCTTAACACAAAGTTTGTGCTTTTTGTGTCAAGAAGAGAGAGAATTCAAGAAAAAGATGGCAGTTGAACCAGAAAATGATGGAACACCATGGAGGTACACACCATGGTGACTATTTTTGCATGTCATAATGGACCAAGGAAGTCTAGCAGATGAAGGAAGTATAGGTGAGAGTGGAGGAAGCTGCAATAGAAGCATGTACATAGCAACAAAGGAGCCATTGACTATCTCACACAGTTGAGGTGCTGCCTCATGCTATTTAATTCACTGGCGGAGCTCCCTCACACTGCTAAGACATGCTGGATAATAGAGCTCAATGAAGAGGTTATCACAAAGTAGCTCTCCCGCAGCAGTCGTGCACTTTAGTGGAATTCATCAAGTGAAGAAACTCGCGAAGCTCTCGCGCATTAAGCCTTCAGAAATACATCTCACAAAGTTCTCATGAGGATCAGCCTTAATGCAGCAGCACACAGTACCTTGCGAGACTAATTGGCACGAACAACAGTAAAAACCTCACACAGTTCTCGCATGGCTCTAGAAGAGAGAGACGCTCAGAAGTTCTCTCGCACAACTCTCGCATAGCTCCCGCACGCTTAGAAGTTCTCTCGCGCAGCTCTCACGTGCCTAGAAGCTCAACTATGAACCAAGCAAGATGCAGAAGCATCTATGCGAGTACCTTGCGAATGGAGTTTCTGAAGCTCTTCTTTGCGAGCAAGCTAAGTGTTGAAAGTTATTTTGTGCGAGTGCATTCAAAGTTGAAGTAGCTGCGCGATCGCCCAAAGCTCTACTCTGCGAGAAAGCAATATTCCATGCCAAACTCTACCATGTAAACACTATGCAGCTTTGCAATATAAGTGAGATACAGAAGCCAGCCTCGCGAAGTTCAGGCTCTCCACTTCTCAACCTTAACTCAAGGACCTTTTAGGGATTTTCCCAAGTCTAGGGCACACACCCCGATGCACAGATTTTGATGCACACATCCCAAGATATCCAAGGGTTGTAACAGTGCCACATCTGCTTGAAAAATTAGGGTTTACTCTTGTCTCAGCAACAACATTGGGACTAAGTATATAAGTTGCGCTTATAACTTAGAAAATCATCATTCACTTTCTCCTTTAACCTCTGTCGGCCGAGAGCTCAAGCAACCTAGGGTTAGGGTTAGGATTTGATCATCCCTTTTTTTCATTTTTTCTTCTCACTTAGCCCAGCACTTGCTAGCTAAATCTTTGGTAAGCATTTAGGTATAGTTTTATTTAAGTTTTGTATTACGTCATTTAAATATTGGGATTTGGTGTTGTGCTATTGTGCATAAGGCTGCTTGTTCAGACCTGAAAAGTACCACTTTTCACCCCTTAACTTAACCTCTGTTAGACCCTTAGTCATTTAATAAATGTGTGTTAAGACCATTTTGTAGGTAATAAGCAGTAGCTGCAGATAAGGCCCTTCCCCCACTTCTACAGGGGCAGTCTGGGAACTTCCAACAACTAGGGCATGCACTCCAATGCTCCAATCTCTGTGCACATGCCCCGAGGCATCCAAGAAAAAGAAATAGGCCATGCTTGCTTTATTAAAATTAGGGTATTCCTAAGCCTAAGCCTAGTTTAGGTTTATGGGGGAGGTGAGGGCTGAATTCCTCCGATCTTCTTGAATTGGGTGTAGAGTTTCAGTAGGCTAAGGTTAGGTTTTAGGCAGCATCTTTTTCCTTTTTCTTCTCTCCATAGCCCAGCACTTGCTGGCTATGCCTTTGTATGTCTATTTGGAACAGTTTCAATGAAGTTTTATAATAGGATGTTATATATATATGAGATTGGTGTTTGAGGGTTGTTCTGTACAAGGCTGCTGCCTTGAGATCCTCCATTGCTAAGTTGTATTGTAAACAATGGAGGATTATTTTTAAGGGTTTACTGAGATCCAAGTGACCTGTGTGTCCAGGCTAGTGCACATATGCAGGCCTATGCCCCACCACAGGATCCACTAAATCTGAATCCCAAGAAGGCCCAAACACACCACAGTTGAGCCCCTTACTGAAACCGAGACAGCATTCATGGGTGAAGAGCAACCCAGAACATTGAAGGAATTGAATGCTCCTGATGATTATAATTCCCCATTCAGCATTCAATTCCCAGATGTTCAGGAAAACTATGAGATTAAAACCTCAATCATCCAAATACTTCCCTCATTTCATGGACTCAACAAGGAAGACCCCTACAAGCACATTGACCAATTCTTGGGCCTGTGCATAACATTTTCTATTACTGGTTTAAGTCCAGAAGCCACTAGATTAAGGCTCATTCCTTTCTCCCTAAAGGACAGGGCTAACACCTCGTTAGCTACTCTCCCAAACAACAACATCAATTCTTGGAAAGACCTCCAGACCAAATTTTTGACAAAATTCTTCCCAGAGACAAAAACCAGCCAGTTGAGGAAAGCAATACTTGCTTTTGCCCAATCCCCAATTGAAGATTTTAATCAAGCATGGGACAGATTTAAGGAGATGCTCAAACAATGTCCCCACCACAAGATCCCTGACTGGCAGCTTGTCCAGAGCTTCTATAATGGGATTGATGAGAAAAGCAGAGACATGGTAGATGCCTCTTGTGGTGGAACTTACATGCACAAAATAGCTGATGAGGTATGGGAGTTGTTCAAGGTCATCAGTGAAAATCCTTTCCAAAAGATATCCTTGTGAAGAACTGTTCATGAGCCTTCTTCTAAAATGGGACTAGCTGCAATTTCCAACGGAAATATGTATGAAGCAACTGGGAATAATGACTTGTAAATGCAGATGGCCAATCTTTCTGATAAGTTTAATAAACTATTGAGTGTGGTGCAACCCAGATGGGCTGCACAGGTGCTAGAGCCAATCTTTCTGATAAGTTTAATAAACTATTGAGTGTGGTGCAACCCAGATGGGCTGCACAGGTGCTAGAGGCATGTCTTATATGCCAATCTCAACAACACACAGTAGAAGAGTGCCCATCTGCAGGGCAATATCCTGAGTATGCGATGAAACAAGCCGTGGCTGCCCAATCATTTGGCCAGTAACAATCTATTGGCTACAACAAGCAGCTATTTGGACACCAGCACGAAAATGCTGGTTACCAGTGGAGGGATCACCCAAATTTGCGGTGGAGACAAGATAATTACATGCAACCACAACAGATGTTGGCCTTACCTCAAAGGCCACAACTGCAATTTAACCAGGGATATGCCTCAACGTCAAATTTCCAGCATCAGCAGCTGCCCCAGCAGCAAAATCAGTTGGTAGTTCCCCCACCTCAGCCTCAAAATGTTTCTTTTGAGGATCAGGTTTTGACGTCATTGCAAAACCTTGGAACCTTGACTTAGACTGTAAATTCTCACAATCAAAGCATAAAGAAAATGGAAGAGCAGCTAGGCCAAATATCCAATGCCTTGGCTAAAAGAGAGGAGGGCGGGTTGCCAAGCCAGCCAGTGGCCAACCCTAAGGGCCAATATTTGATTGGAGAAGGTTCCTCAAGTTTTGAGGGAGCTAATGCCATCACAACCCTAAGGTCTGGCAGGCTGGTGGACAACCAGGTTAGAAAGTAACAAGCAGAGGTCATTTCCAAAGAATTTTCGAATGAATGTGAAAAAGAATATGTTAGAGCACAGAGCCAAGAGTTGCCTGCTACCCTGGAACAAGAGAAAAATAATGAGGCTGCAGTTGAACCTCAACAGGAAATAAAAGATGAAAAATAACAAATAAAAGTTTAGTCATAGGCTTGCAGCTGAGGAGCCAGCAGTACCTCAGTTGCCATTTCCTCAAGCTTTGAGTGGCCCTGCCCCTTTTGATAAAGGGAATGCACAGATGGAGGAAATGATGGAGACCTTTAAGCAGGTAAAAATCAATTTTCCCCGACTTGATGCAATAAGACAGGTCCCAGCGTATGCCAAAATTTTGAAAGACCTTTGTACCAAGAAAAGAAAAGCTAGAGGCCATTTATCCAGAAAGGTATTTACAACTGATACAGTCAATTCTGTATTAAATATAACAATACCAGAGAAGTTGCAAGACCCAAGGATACCCACTATCTCCTGCATAATTGGAGACCACACAATTGGAAGGGCCCTTCTAGACCTTGGAGCCAGTGTAAACCTGCTGCCATACAGTGTGTATCAACAGCTAGGTTTGGGGGAGCTAAAACCCACCCCCATTGTGTTGTTAATGGCTGATAGGTCTGAAAGGAGACCTATGGGAGTGGTTGAGGATGTCTTAGTAGGGGTGGGCAAGTTCTTTCACCCTGCAGACTTCTTGGTTTTGGACATGGGCTGCAACAAGAGTATAACCCCTATACCTGTTATGTTAGGCAGGCCATTCTTGGCCATTGCCAATGCCTGCATACAATGCAGGTCAGGGATTATAGAGGTCACTTTCGAACACATGAAGGTTGAACTGACTGTGTATAATAGTGCAAAGTACCCTCAACTGGACAATGAGGAAAGCTTTGCAGTGGATGTACTAGAGGAAGTTGTTGAAGAAGAATTGCCCACTCTGCTGTATTGGGGCAACATTGTCAAAAGTTTAGTTGAAGTTTGGGACATGGTAGAGGATGAAAGCCCAACTGTTATGACAGAAGACATGACCACATTGAAGTCTTCTATGGGCTTAGTACAACATTCCATTAGGAAACCTATATTGTTGCCTCTTCCTCAAACTAACAAAGAACCAATCTTGCCATCCACCCAACAAGCCCCTGATCTGGATCTTGAGAAGCTTCCAGAAATATTGAAATATGCCTGCCTTGAGAAAGGTGAAAAACTTCCTGTAATTATCTCCTCCTCTCTTACCAATGAGCAGGAGGAAGAATTACTAACAGTCTTGAGGAAGCACAATAAGGCAATTGGCTAGACCATTACGGATCTCGGAGGGATAGATGCATCAATATGTACGCACAGGATCTATTTAGAGGAGGGCTTAGTACCTTCCAGGGAAATGCAGAGGAAATTGAATCCTCACATGCAGGAAGTGGTCCTCAAAGAGATTATTAAATTGCTAGATGCCGGGGTAATTTACCCCATTTCTAATTCTGAAAGGGTGGCGCCTATCCAAGTGGTGCCCAAGAAATCTAGCATAACAGTCATTACAACTGAGTCTGGAGAGCTGAGACCAGCCAAGGAGACCACTGGCTGGAGGGTTTGCATAGATTATCGGAAGCTCAACTCTAAAACCAGAAAATACCACTTCCCTCTCCCCTTCATAGATCAAATTATGGATAAGGTGGCTGGAAAAGCTTTTTATTGCTTTCTTTTCCCACCTTGCCTTCAATCCCACCTCTTATACTACCCCCTCCAACATTCACTGAAAAATCCACCCAAACAGACCCAGAACTTTTTGCCCCCCCCAACAACTAGACTTAACCAATGAAAACACCACTTCACCACCCTAGGACCAATCACATTTTGCTCCTTCAACTTCTTCTTTTCCTATAGCACCCACCCACTCCTATTACATCCCTCCCTACCTCACCCTCCTCCATGCAACGAGAGACAATCCCTACCTTAGGAGGGATGTCCTGAAAGGCATGGCCCAACTTAGGCAATCTATAGAGACCCCTCTGCTGCAGGAGATTAGTGAATTAGAGATTGCCCACAGAGCTAAATTACTGGGTATTTCACCTGGGTGGGCAAACATTTTGGATGCCTTTGAGAAGGAGAAAAAGAAGGCAGCTTGGCAACAAATGAATGTGGAGCGGGAAAAGGCAAATACTAATGTGGAGAGGATGAAAGCGAGAATGTTTGAAAAAATACTCCACAATGCGCAAGAAATCCTCCAAATCCACAAGGCAATCCACCAAAATGACCTCTAGCAACCCAAATCAAGATAGCCTATTTGGAAGCTGAATTAGCTGCTGCTAGAAGTGCAGCTCAGCCTCCCGCCCCACTCTCTCCCCTCATTCGCAAACCTGAGCCTGAACTTACCTATACCCCTGGTGCCCCTCAATCATCACCTCTAATTGAGCAAACCTATCCTAAACAGAGGAAAGTCACTGCTAAGAGGACTACTTCCACAACATCCTCTCTCAAAATTGGCAAAGAGACAGCTGCGTTGTCTAAGGAGGCAAAACCACATGGCCCGCCAGAAAAAGGGAAGTGCCCTGTAGTCCCCCATGAGCAAGAAAAAGGAAAATTTCCTATGATCCCTCAAGAACTGAAGACCAGAAAAATGAGGGTGAGGGCACCAAAAGCTCCAACCATGAAGCAACCACCAGCCCAACCAAAGAAACCAAGGCAGCCAAAGAAAAAGGGTCCAACTGGGAAGCAAACAAAGTAGAAAAAGAACAAAGCTCCCACAGACAGAACCAAGTCCAAGCTCAGTTCTGAGAACAAAGCTGAACTTAGGAAACATGCACAACAAATGAGCAGGGACAGGTTCACAGATTCAAATTCCAACTCCTCCTCCTATTAAACTAGATTGTAGTTAGGCTTTTCTTTCCTTTGCACTTCTTTTCTTGTACTTGTAATTCCAATTGTACATTTCTTTCTAAGATAATAGAATATGTTTTTTTTTTTATATTGCTTTGTGTATATTGTCTGTGTATGTTTAATCCTTTTTCATGACTATTACCTTGCACTTTCTGACCTTTGAACCAGTGAGGACACTGCTCCTCATGGTTTGGGGGTGTGGCAGGGTAGGTCTACCAATAGAATAGTTAACTTTAGTGCAGTAGTGGTGGTGTAATTGGGATGAATAAGGTCAATTTCCACCTAACTTGCTGCAACGAAGAAATTGGTGGAAAATTAAAAATTTTTTGCAGACATTTCGAAACTGAAAATTTTAAAATCTTAGCACCACCATGAAGTTAACATCAAAAATTTTAAATTAGTACCTAGTAAACCTAAGAGGAGAGAAAAAGGTGAAAAAACACTCCATGAGTTAAAAAAAGAAGACCATATCTAGTGAGATTTGGGCCCATCAATTTCAGTTAAAGAGTGTTTTTGGTATTTTTTCTGCTCTAAGGTTTGATTGACCCAGCACTTCTTACTAGAAGTTAGGCACCTCCAAATCAAAACTTGTTGATAGCACTCATGACACTAAGGAAATGATTCAAGGCCCTCATTTGGATAGTTTGAGCCTAAAAACCCAACCTTTTAAAACTGCCCTTTTGCATACACTCTTTGACCCTCAAAAAGTCCTATTTTTCTTTAACAAACACTGGAGTACTTGCACCTTAACCTCATGACCTGATTCAACGTTACCCTCACTTTGAGAATTCAGAAGGTAAAGGAGGAGTTGAAGGTAGTGAGAGTGGTCCAACATTTGGTAGAAGGAGAAGAAAAGTAACCTATGAACAACAGTGTGTTGGTGGTATTTGTGTGGCAGTTCATCATAATGAAAAATAAAAATAAAAATAAAAAAAGAAAAGAAGAGAAGAAGTTGGCCACTTTGAATCCGAAAAATCTCAAGGAAGATGAAGTAGTGCTGAAATAAAGGTTGTGAAGTCATGACTCACCTCCTATCCTGCTGATTTCTCAATTTTGATCCATTCTATCCTTTCATTCTTTACAAACCTCACCCATAAGTCACTTTACAGCCCATCAAAAGACCTTGTTGATCCTAAGAGAAATGAGGTGTCAGGTGGAGATGAGGGAATGCCTAATCTATGGTGAAAAGTCATGAGGATGTCAGAAATTAGAAGCTTTACCTATGCTCATGCTTGCAGGCCCATTTGGAGTCTGTAACCGCTCTTGAGCTGCTTTAAATGTGAACACCCCTAGATATTCATTGTTGAGAGATAGCCCTGGTGAGAATTGGGTTTGACTTGTAACTTCTTTGGGGTTGTATCCAACCTGATTTTCGAATTTAAGGCAAGCTTGGTATAGATATGTGCACATTGAATTTCTAATGTAAAATGATTAGTGGAAATACAAAAGCATGCTAAAAATTTAGAGTTTTGAATGGCCTGCATTACTGCTGCAATTTCCTCTGAATTCTAAAGAGATGTGGATTGATGCTTTATTCATTGAAATTTGTTTTGTCATTGACTGCACCACTTTTAACTATTTTAATTGTGAAGTTTGTGGGCATCTTCACTGAAAACCCTTAGGAGACTTCACTCCTCCTCTAGGGATCACCTAGGGGTTTAAAAGGCTTGGTACATATGCTAAATGTACCCGTGATTCCTACGAAAGTGGCATTTAATTAAGGTGTAGATGTTTAGTTAAAGCTTTGCTAAGGGACTAGCAAAGATTAGGTTTGGGGGTGTGTTAAGACCTGAAAAGTATCACTTTTCACCCCTTAACTTAACCTCTGTTAGACCCTTAGTCATTTAATAAATGTGTGTTAAGACAATTTTATAGGAAATAAGCAGCAGATGTAGATAAGGCCCTAATCCTACTAAGAAGCCTACTTTTGCACCAGAACTCCAAGCAACTGGTAACCCATTCACAGAGGAAAGAAACACCAAGGTAGAACTAACCTGGATGTACACATTGAATGCCCAAGTGGGTCCCAGAAGTTTCTTAGAAGAAAGGAAGTTGGGCCCAGACAGAGAACTTGGCTGTAGCATAGGCAAAGCACAACAGCAACAATTCAAGAAATGAGCCTCGCAAAGATGTCGCAAGGTTCAAGTAATTCAAAGAAAAATGCTTCCCTCTCCCCTTCATAGATCAAATTCTGGATAAGTTGGCTGGAAAAGCTTTTTATTGCTTTCTGTCCCCCCCTTGCCTTCAATCCCACCTCTTATACCCACCTCTTATACTACCCCCTCCGACATTCACTGACAAATCCACCCAAACCGACCCAGAACTTTTTGCCCTCCCCCAACAACTAGACTTAACCAATGAAAACACCACTTCACCACCCAGGACCAATCACATTTTGCTCCTTCAGCTTCTTCTTTTCCTATAGCACCCACCCACTCCTATTAAATCCCTCCCTACCTCACCCTCCTCCATGCAATGAGAGACAATCCCTACCTTAGGAGGGATGTCCTGAAAGGCATGGCCTAACTTAGGCAATCCATAGAGGCCCCTCTGCTGTAGCAGATTAGTGAATTAGAGATTGCCCACAGAACTAAATTACTGGATATTTCACTTGGGTGGGCAAACATTTTGGATGCCTTTGAGAAGGAGAAAAAGAAGGCAGCTTGGCAACAAAAGAATGTGGAGCTGGAAAAGGCAAATACAAATGTGGAGAGGATGAAAGTCAGAATGTTCGAAAAAAGACTCCACAATGCCCAGGAAATCCTCTAAATCCACAAGGCAATCCACCAAAATGACCTCCAGCAAGCCCAAATCAAGATGCTTTGCTGGGAAGTCTTGACTCGACCTCCCCACTCCCTCCCCTCATTCCCAAACTTGAGCCTGAACTTACCCATACCCCTGGTGCTCCTCCTTCATCACCTCTAATTGAGCAAACCTATCCTAAACAGAGGAAAGTCACTGCTAAGAGGACTGCTTCCACAACATCCTCTATCAAAATTGGCAAAGAGACGGCTACCCAGTCTGAGGAGGCACAGCCACATGGCCCGCCAGAAAAAGGGAAGTGCCCTGTAGTCCCCCCTGAGCAAGAAAAAGGAAAATCCCCTATGATCCCTCCTGAACCCAAGACTGAAAAAATGAGGGTGAGGGCACCAAAAGCTCTAACCATGAAGCAACCACCAGCCTAACCAAAGAAACCAAGGCAGCCAAAGAAAAAGGGTCCAACTGAGAAGCAAACAAAGCAGAAAAAGAACAAAGCTCCCACAGACAGAACCGAGTCCAAGCTCAGTTCTGAGAACAAAGCTGAACTTAGGAAACATACACAACAAATGGGCTGGGACTGGTTCACAGATTCAGATTCCAATTCCTCCTCCTCTTAAACTAGATTGTAGTTAGGCTTTTCTTTCCTTTGCACTTCTTTTCTTGTACTTGTAATTCCAATTGTACATTTCTTTCTAAGATAATAGAATATGTTATTTTTTATATTGCTTTGTGTATATTGTCTGTGTATGTTTAATCCTTTTTCATGACTATTACCCTGCACTTTCTGACCTTTGAACCAGTGAGGACACTGCTCCTCATGGTTTGGGGGTGTGGCAGGGTAGGTCTACCATTAGAGTAGTTAACTTTAGTGCAGTAGTGGTGGTGTAATTGGGATGAATAAAGTCAATTTCTACCTAACTTGCTGCAATGAGAAAATTTTTAGAAAATTAAAAAAATTTGCAGACATTTCGAAACTAAAAATTTTAAAATCTTAGCACCATCATGAAGCTAACATCAGAAATTTTAAATTAGTAACTAGTAAATCTAAGAGGAGAGAAAAAGGTGAAAATACAGTCCATGAGTTAAAAAAGAGGACCATATCTAGTGAGATTTGGGCCCATCAATTTCTCTTGAAGAGTATTTTTGGTATTTTTTCTGCTCTAAGGTTTGATTGACTCAGCACTTTTTACTAGAAGTTAGGCACCTCCAAAATAAAACTTGTTGACAGCACTCATGACACTAAGGAAAACCCAACCTTTTAAGACTGCCCTTTTGCTTACACTCTTTGAGCCTCAAAAAGTCCTATTTTTCTTTAACAAGCACTGGAGTACTTGCACCTTAACCTCATGACCTGATTGAACGTTATCCTCACTCTGAGAATTCAGAAGGTAAAGGAGGAGTTGAAGGTAGTGAGAGTGGTCCAACATTTGGTAGAAGGAGAAGAAAAGTAACCTATGAACAACAATGTGTTGGTGGTATTTGCGTGGCAGTTCATCATAATAGAAAACAAGAAAAAAGAAAAAAAAAGAAAAGAAGAGAAGAAGTTGGCCACTTTGAATCCGAAAAATCTCAAGGAAGATGAAGTAGTGCTGAAATAAAGGTTGTGAAGTCATGACTCACCTCCTATCCTGCTGATTTCTCAATTTTGATCCATTATATCCTTTCATTCTTTACAAACCTCACCCATAAGTCACATTACAGCCCATCAAAAGACCTTGTTGATCCTAAGAGAAATGAGGTGTCAGGTGGAGATGAGGGAGTGCCTAATCTATGGTGAAAAGTCATGAGGATGTCAGAAATTAGAAGCTTTACCTATGCCCATGCTTGTAGGCCCATTTGGGGTCTTTAACCGCTCTTGAGCTGCTTTAAATGTGAACACCCCTAGATATTCATTGTTGAGAGATAGCCCTAGTGAGAATTGGATTTGACTTGTAACTTCATTGGGGTTGTATCCAACCTGAATTTCGAATTTAAGGCAAGCTTGTTACAGATATGTGCACATTGAATTTCTAATGTAAAATGATTAGTGGAAATGCAAACACATGCTAAAAATTTTGAGTTTTGAATGGCTTGCATTACTACTACAATTTCCTCTGAATTCTAAAGAGATGTGGATTGATGCTTAATTCATTGAAATTTGTTTTGTCATTGACTGCACCACTTTTAACTATTTTAAATATGAAGTTTGTAGGTATCTTCACTGAAAACCCTTAGGAGACTTCACTCCTCCACTAGGGATCACCTAAAAGTTTGAAAGGCTTGGTACATATGCTAAATGTACCCGTGATCCCTACGAAAGTGGCATTTAATTAAGGTGTAGATGCTTAGTTAAGGCTTTGCTATGGGACTAACAAAGATTAGGTTTGGGGTTGTGTTAAGACCTGAGAAGTACCACTTTTAACCCCTTAACTTAACCTCTATTAGACCCTTAGTTATTTAATAAATGTGTGTTAAGACCATTTTGTAGGTAATAAGCAGCTGCAGATAAGGCCCTAACCCTGCTAAGAAGCTTACTTTTGCACCAGAACTCCAAGCAACTGGTAAGCCATTCACAGAGGAAAGAAACACCAAAGTAGAACACACCTGGATGTACACATTGAATGCCCAAGTGGACCCCAGAAGTTCCTCAGAAGAAAGGAAGTTGGACCCAGACAGAAAACTTGGCTGCAGCATAGGCAAAGCACCGCAGCAACAAATCAAGAAATGAGCCTCGCGCAAATGCCACAAGGTTCGAGTGATTCAGAGAAAAATGATTCACGCAGTTGTAACAAGTTTCTCAAGGCACCACACCAATTGCTCCCACTGTTCTCACGCAGATTAATGACAGAAGGGCTCGAGAAGCAGACTTCATGCAATTCTTGCGAGGCTCAGTTGTAAGCACTCACGTAGTCTCGCGTAGCTCAAGAGAGGAGCATTTAATACTCGCGCGATTCACTCAGACAAGTTGAGGAGAGAGAGCTTCAGGCACTTCTGCGTGCAGCTGTCACGCAGTGGCTGCGGGATGCAAATCTTCAGGGGACTGCTTGCATAATCTAGAGGCTGATGCAATTGCTTCTTCGCGGGAATCCCCGCGAGATTCACTAAGGAATGAACTGTGCACGCGATTCCCGCACCACTCAAATGGAAAGCGCAATCCCACAACGACCAGAGCATTCCCGCGATGACCAAACTATCTATCCCGCGACTGCAGGAGCTTCAAGTCAATTCAATCTCATGACAACCACTCTATCACGCTACAAGACCTGGAAACTGTTGCTACCTAGCGAGGCTTGGGATCTTAACTTTCCTCACTTCTGCAAGGGCAGTCTGGGAACTTCTAGTAACTAGGGCACGCACTCTAATTCTCCAATCTCCATGCACATGCCCTGAGGCATCCAAGGAACAGAAATACACCACATTTGCATCGTTAAAATTAGGGTTTTTCTAACCCTAATGCTCCCACAGTCGACTGCTATATAAGCCTAAGCCTAGTTTAGGTTTAAGGGGGAGGTGAGGGTTGAATTCCTCCGATCTTCTTGAATTGGGTGTAGAGTTCCAGTAGGCTAAGGTTAGAGTTTAGGCACCATCTTTTTCCTTTTTCTTCTCTCCATAGCCCAGCACTTGCTGGCTATGCCTTTGTATGTCTATTTGGAGTAGTTTTAATGAAGTTTTATAATAGGATGTTATACATGTATGGGATTGGTGTTTGAGGGTTGTTCTGTACAAGGCTACTACCTTGAGATCCTCCATTGCTAAGTTGTATTGGTAGTAATGGAGGATTATTTTTAAGGGTTTACTCAGATTCAAGTGACCTGTGTGTCCAAGCTAGTGCACATATGTAGGCCTATGCCCCACCACAGGATCCACTAAATCTGAATCCCCATGGGAGCCTAAGCTGGTAGCCTTGTGAAAATGGTGGTGGCAGTAATCGACTTGTTCTGTCTTAGACCTCTGTGAGGAGGATAGCCTCTGTGGATAGTCTGTGTCCATTTAAGTGGATAGGTTATAGCCCTAGGGTGAGGCCAATCCACAGATCTAAGACAGATTCTTCTTCTCTGCACTTGTGCTTGTAGCCCTGTGAGAGATTGTGTAGAGACAGACCCCCCTGTATTTGTATAGACCCACCATCAGATGGTAGATCTGATCTAGCTGTAGAGATTGTAGGCTTGTGAGTAGATCATTGCTGTGTCTCTAAAGTTGTGAATAGCTAGATCTAAAGCTAGTACTCGAACTCTTGCTGGTCTTGTGTGTCCAGGCTAGTGTGCATATGCAGGCCTATGCCCCACACACAAAACTTTAGAGGTTGAGGTTCCTATGGATTCTTGAGCTGGTAGCCTGGATGAAGTAGTGCCTACAATGATGAACATGTTTTGACCCATCTATGGACTGTGGTTCCCCTATTGGATAGTCTGTGACCATTTGAGTGGACAGGTTATAGCCATAAGGGATTGGATCATGGCACAGGGGTGAGTTGGATCCTTTCTTCTCTGTGGTGATAATGTAGCCATTGGACAGGACTTCTATAGCAACAAATCTAAGTCTGAGTTATAAAACCCATTAGATCTGTACCTAATAGCTTACTTCTCACCCTTTTTATATTTATTTTCTCACACTCCATCATTCTTCTCAACCATTTCTGTAGTTTAGGCATTAGGTTACCATAGGATTTAAACAATAGTGACCTTAAATCCCCTTCCATTTAGGATTGCCAGATCTGTAGTCAGATCTGGAGGGCCTACTAAAGATGGCTCCCTTGGAGCTGTAGACCATTTTTCCCTGTGGGACAAACTCTTACTTATTAAAACTTACTACAATAGGCCCTGTATCTTGCAGGTCTTAATTTCTTTTAGATGTGTTGAATCCATCTTTGTTTCTTTTCACACTGGAGAAATAACAGACAACACTACTGCCTTGAGGGATTTCATTGTTAGTAACATCAGATCAATGGAATTTATGTTTTAATGCTTACTCAATCTGTTATTTTCCTATTTGTCCGTAGTTATGTTCAGGTTATAGTATACATTTAGGATTTGAGCTTATTGAAAGGCCCATGGAAACTTGAGCGTGATGCCTTGGGACCATGGTGGTAGACAGCAGTTCTCATGTTCTATCTCAACATTTGTGGGTAAGGAAACCTTTGTGGATAGCCTGTGACCATTAGAGTGGACATACTATAGCCTTAGAGCAAACTTGGTCACAAATCTGAGATGGATTCTTCTTCTCTGCACTTAGACTTGTGGCCTAGTGAGAGATTGTGAAGGAACAGGTTCCCCATTGTCTTATTTGACCGCTATCAGATGTTAGATCTGGCTTCTCTGTAGTGATTGCAGCTAGGAGGACATCTTATTATAAGCTATTTTTAAGCAATAAGGGTGTTGATTTAAAATCTAATTAAATCTATAGATCTTTTGGTTCCATTAGATTCTCGATCGGATTTATGTATATGGGAATTGCCCATTCGCTTAACCTTTAGATCTCTTGATTGCCATCTGATCTTCTTATGTTTAATACCCCTATGAATGCCAGCCAGGTCTGTGCACAGATCTGGGGAACTCGGAGCACTGGCAAACATAGTGTTTGATCAACGCAGTCCTTTGGATTAGGTTAGCATTCCTCGCTTGATCAATGGGATTTGATAGACTCTATTGGATAGACTGTGAGCATTTGAGTGGATAGACTATAGCCTTAAGAGCGCCCCAAATGGCATGGGCTAAGTTGGATTCTTCTACCTTGTTAAGGTTATTGATAGCACTTCAGTAAGGACTTGCTACAGAGAAAGCCTTAAATCTGAGTTGCATAACTAAATGAACATTTAACCTAAACTGCTTACTTCTCACCCTTTTTATCTTTGTTTTCACACACCATCACCCCCTTCTTTATAACCCTTTCTTAGGACAAGACTGCACTTTATTTCTCTCTGTTTTCAGTAGGTAATTTATTATAGACGTGACATGCAACTCCCTTTCTTTAAGATTGTCAGATCTATAGTCAGATATGAAGGCCTACTATTATAGCCCATTTTATGTTCTAGATCAATTTTTATGTGGGACAAACTCTTAGTTATCAAAACTTACTACAATAGCCCTGTATCTTGTAGGCTTAGGATTACTTTAGTTGTGCTATTTCCATCTTTTTTTTTTTACTTTGATTTTTAATTTATTCTCACCACACAATAAGCAAGCACATACATAGTAAATCATTACAACAAGTTTTTGGTGCCATCGTCGGAGATATTGATCTTTTTAGTAGACTTGAGTTGTATTATATTGTATTTTAGAAAATTCTTTGTAGTTGTGTCATAATAGAATAAAAGTACTACTAATTCTTTGTGAATTTTGCAAAATTGGATAACAGCAGAAGGGAAAACCTAGAGCTGCAGCTGGAATCTAGCTAACTTTGTGCACACTTCTTTTACCTTGAAACTTAGTCCCTTGATGTTGAATTCCTTGTAATTAATTTAGTGTAAATTTGTGTAGTTGTTAATTTTAGTTTAGAAAATCTTTGAGTGCTGTAAGCATTTTCCTTACTTGCTGAGTTTGTGGGTGTATGCTTGGGAGAAGGTCCCTTAACCCTGAGTTGGAATCTCCAAGTCCTGAGGTTGAAAGGATCCTTGGACCAAGAAGCACCACACATAGCCCTACTATTGAAACTGAGCAAGCTAACATGGCTGAGAGGCAAAGGACATTGAAGGAATACAACGCACCAGGGGATTACACTTCCCCCTTCTGCATATAATTCCCTCCAGTGGAAGGAAACTATGAAATCAAGTTCTCCACCGTCAATATGCTGCCATCCTTTCATAAGCTTAGTAAGGAAGATCCTTACAAGCACATTGATCAATTTTTGGCACTTTACACCACTTTCAATATCGCTGGCTTGAGACTTGAGGCCACCAAACTGAGGTTTTTTCCTTTTGCTCTAAAGGACAAAGCCAGCACCTGGCTCTCTAAGCTCCTAGCCAACAGCATCCAAACATGGAGTGACCTCCAGAGCCAATTCTTGGCTAAATTCTTCCCCATGAACAAGACTAGCCAGATGAGGGCAAATATTTTGTCATTTACTCAGTCCACAATTGAGGATTTTTATGAAGCTTGGGAGAGATTTCAGCTGATGTTAAAACAATGCCCCCACCACCAAATTCCTATGTGACAGCAAGTGCAAGTATTCTACCAAGGAATTAATCCCAAGAGCAGGGATATGGTGGATGCCTCATGCGGTGGTAGTTACCTCCATAAGACAGCTGATGAGGCTTGGGAGCTGTTTGACATTATAGGGGAAAATTCCATGCAGCAGGAATCACTGTCTCGCAATGAAAGTTGGACCCCTGCTAAGTTGGTGAAAGAGCCCTAGAGGTGAAATATATGAAGTGAAGGTGCAAAGTGAGTTGGAGAAGAAGGTGGACAATTTGAGCCTGAAGTTTGACAAATTAATGAATGTGATGCAGCCTAGGATGGTTGCACGAGTGGAGGAGGCATGTCTGATATACCAATCTCCCACACATTTGCTACAGGATTGTCCATCAGCCAACCAATTCCTTGACTTTGTTATGGAGCATGCCAATGCTGCCCAAGCATTTAGGCAGCAACTTGCTGGGTACTCATGGAGGAACCACCCAAATTTAAGGTGGAGATAAGATACATATCCTCAACCCTAGCAGCAGCAGTTGGCAGCTTCATATAGACCTCAGCACTAGTTTAACCCAGGATATCCACTGAGACAATTTTTAGTTGCCTGCCCCACAACCCAACCAGTTGGCTTTGCCCCCACAACAGTCTAGATCCTCTTCTTTTGAAGAGAAAATGTTGACATTTATGAAGAATTTGGGGAGCCTAGTCCAGACTATGAACTCTCATGGGCAAAGCATTAAGAAAATTGAAGACCAGCTTGGTCAAATTTGTAATGCTTAGAATAAAAGAGAGGAGGGTAGACTGCCCAGTCAGCCCTTGGCCAATCTAAAGGGGCAGTACATGATTGGAGATGCATCCTCTTCCCATGTGGATGATGGTTTAGCAGGCCAATGCAACTAAGGAGGTCACTGGAGTAACAAGGAAAGAAGGTGAGTGTGAAGTACCAAAAATATGTGTGTACCATATGTATTGACTATGTGTGTTGTTTTGCAATCGCTTATAAGTTTTTCATTTACTGCTTTAGATTGATACTTTGCTTGTTTGTTTGATTGCATTTTGCTTGCTTGTTGTTTTGAGTGCAAGTGCATATTTGTCATCTGAATTGTGATGCTCATGACTTTTGCTGATAGTTGAGATACTCTCACAATATATTTCATGAATTTAATCTGATTGATATCTTTAGAATTCTAAATTTGTGATGTTTTAATGTTGATAAAGGGTAACTTAACTGTCATGATGAAATGGAGTACGTGTCATGGACTGATGCTGATGCACACTGAATTGTACATGCATAGGCCAGCGCACCAGCTCAGAGAAAAGATTAAGTGTTGCCCTTTCGCGAGGCTAAATGGCCTAAATTTTAAGATCGTGAGCCACCTGAAGCTTTCTCGCGGAGTTCTGATGAATATTTTGTATCGTGCAAAAGCTTCACGAGAAATAGGATATCTGCCACAGCCTGATGGTGAGCCCCACGAGATGCTTGAAACTCACATTTTAATGCTCGTGAGGTTGCGCTACTTTAGCTGCGCGAGATCTGAGCAACTGCTTCGCATGCTTAAGCCTGAATTTAACTCTGCGAAGAGCCTTGTGAGGCACTTGAAGCTTTTAAATTTGATCTCGCGAGGCTCTGCTTTTCTTCACGACTGAACCTCTCGTTGAGGTTGGTTGTGTACTGCGCGAGGAATGTATTCCGCGAGAATTTAGCGACAGCTGCGCGAAGCACGGGTTTAGCCTGACAGTTAGCAGAAGCTGTTTCCAAATAATTAAACGCTGATGTACCTCACCCAGAAACAACCCCTACACCCAAGGAACCTAGCAAAGTCAGGCCTGGAATCAAAATCAAAGAACCTACTTCCAAGCCTAAGCCCACTCCCAAGAAGAGAAGCACCTCCAGGCCTCGAAGCATTACTTCCAAAAGGTCACAGGCTATTGCTGTTTTGAGGCAAGCTAAGGGCAAAGGAATTCAAGATCCCCCTGCTATAGAAGAAGATTCGGATAATTAACTGTGCACATGTACTTAGTTAGGATATACTTTCTGTACATCACCTCCCTTTGCATTGTACCCATGTTTGTTTTAGAAATACAATTTCTTTTTGTTATGTTTTGTTTGCTTTAATTTCTGCTTCATAGTTGTTCGTTTGTTTTAGTTGCTATGTGTGCCTTGTTTCTTGTTTCTGTTTGCTTTATTTTAGTGTCAATTTTTTATTTGTTCCCTGTTGCACATGCCCTCTTATATTTGAATCAGTGAGGACACTGCTCCTCATAGATTTGGGGGTGTGGAAAGGATTGCCAATGATCTAGTTAACCTAAGTGTAACAGTCTTAACTAAGTGAGGAATAAATATAATGGATTTCACCTAAGCAATATTGAAAATGAGGAAAGTTAAACACTGTACAAACCCTTTTTAATGCTAAAATCATTTGAAAATCAATACTTCTATGAGATGAACAGCAGGAAATTTTTTATAAGAAATAGTTAGTGAACTAGTAAGGAGAGAAACAGGTGAAAGCATACTCCTTTGAATGCAATTGAAGACCATACCCAGTGAGCTTTGAGCCTATAAATATATTTTTTTAGGAGTATCTGTTGCAAATTTTTTCTGTTCTAAGGACTGACTGAGTCAAGCCCTTTTCACTAGAAGTTAGACACCCCAAGTTGAAGTTGTTTGACAGTAATCATGACACTAAGGAAAGGATCAAGGCCTTCATTTGGATAGTTTGAGCCTAAAAGATCAAACCTGTGAAACTATCCTTATGCATACACTTTTTGAGTCTTAAAGTCCCATTCTTCTTCAACAGACACCAAAGTACTTGAATCTGTACCTCTTAACCTGATTCAACCCTACCCTCACTCTGAAAATTTAGAAGGTAAGGAGATGATGTTGAAGATAAGTGGGCAAAGTTTAACATTTGGTGAAAGGAGGAGAAGAGAGGGGGAGAGCTATAAATAATAGTGTAGCAGTTGTGGATATGTGGCAACCATCATAAAAAGGAAAAAAAATATAAATACAAAAAAAAAAAGAATGAAAAATCAAAAGAAGAACTTCATTGGAAATGTTGAGAAGAAGAGAAGAAGTTAGCCACTTTAGCTTTAAAGTTTCAAAAAGAAGATGAAGTGTGCTGAAATGAAGAAGGTGAAGTCATGAATCATCTCCTACCTGTGTTGGTTTCTCAATTTTGAATTTTTTTTACCCCTTTTATTCTTTACAACCCTCACCAATAAGCCGCATTACAACCTATGAAAAGCCTTTGTTGCTCCACAGTCAAATGAACTGTCATGTGAAGATGAGAGAATGTCTAATCTATGGTGAGAAGTACTTTATGATGTTAGAAATTAGAAGAGCTGCCTATGCTCATGCTTGTAAATTCATTTGGGGTATGTAACTGCTCTTGAGCTTGTGTGAAATGATACACCCTTAAATTTAGTTATGAGAGACAACCCTGGTAAGCATTGGGTCTGAAATTGAAATCAGTGGGGCATTGTTTGAACCAGAATTTTGATGTACTGGTAAGCTTAATACTGTTTTACACATATTGTCTTCTTGATGTCAGCTAATTGAATGTGATGAGCATGCATGTATGATTGAGCTATTAAATTGTCTGCATATACTACTTTGGAACTCCTTTAACTTTGACAGAGCAAGGGTGAAATGAACTATATTTGTTTCAAACTAATTAACCACTGTGTGCACTTTTGTTAATGTTTCATTGAGAAGTTTGTGGGTACCTTCACTGAAAACCCTCAGGAGACTTCACACCTCCACTAGGGATCACCTAGGGATTTAAAAGGCTTGATGCATAAGCTAAATTCATCCGTGCTCCCTACGAAAGTGGCATTTACATTTTTGGAGTAGCTGTTTAAATTTTGCTTTGCTCAGGGACTAGCAAAGATTAGGTGTGGGGGTGTGTTAATCACTGAAAAGTACCACTTTTCACCTCTTAACCTATCCTTTGTTGGACCTTGAAGCTGACTAATAACTCTACTTTTAGCTTATTTTGTAGTTAGGAATAAATTATGCAGCTTAACATAAAGTTTGTGCTTTTGGTGCCAAGAAGAGAGAATTCAAGCAAGAGATGACAACTGAATCAGAAAATGATAGAGCACCATGGTGGTACACACCATGGTGACTATTTTTGCATGTCATAATAGACCAAGGAAGTCCAACAGATGAAGGAAGTATAGTTGAGAGTGGAGGAACCTGCAACATAAGCATGTACATAGAAGCAGAGGAGCCATTGCCCTATCTCACACAGGTGAGGTGCTGCCTCGCGTTATTTAATTCACTGGTGGAACTCCCTGGCGCAGCTAAGACATGCAAGTTAATAGAGCTCACGAAGAAGTCGCATAGCTCAATGAAGAGGTTATCGTAAAGTAGCTCTCGCGCACTAAGCCTTCAGAAATACAGCTCGTGAAGTTCTCACGAGGATCAAGCCTTAATGCAGCAGGGCGCACTACCTCACAAGACTAATTGGCGTGGACAATAGCAAAAACCTCATGCAGTTCTCGCGTGGCTATGGAAGAGAGAGACGCCTAAAAGTTCTCTCGCGTAGCTCTCGTGCGCCTAGAAGCTCAACTCTGATCTAAGTAAGATGCAGAAGCATTTGTGCGAGTACCTCGAGAATGGAGTTTCTAAAGCTCTTCTGTGCAAGCAAGCTAAGTGCTGAAAGTCCTTATGTGTGAGTGCATTCAAAGCTGAAGCAGCTGCGCGATCACCCAAAGTTCTACTACGTGAGCCAACAATATTTCACGGCCAACTCTACCCTGTGAACACTTTGTAGCTGTGCGATAGAAGTGAGATGTAGAAGCCGCCTCGCGAAGCTTGGGCTCTCCACTTCTCAAACTTAACTCAAGGACCTTTTGGGGATTTCCCCAGGTCAAGGGCACACACCTCGACGCATGAATTATGATGCATGCATCCCAAGACATCCAAGGGTTGTAACAGTGCCACATCTGCTTAAAAATTAGGGTTTACTCTCCTCTCAACCACAGAATTGGGACTAAGTATATAAGCTATGCTTGTAACTTAGAAAATCATTATTCACTTTCTCCTTCAACCTTTGTCGACTGAGAGCTCAAGCAAGCTAGGGTTAGGGTTAGGGTTTGATTATCTCTTTTTCTATTTTTTCTTCTCTCTTAGCCTAGAACTTGCTAGCTAAATCTTTGGTAAGCATTTAGGTATAAATTTATTTAAGTTTTATAATAGGTCATTTAAACATTGGGATTTTGTGTTGAGCTGTTGTGCAGAAGGTTGCTGCCTCGAGGCATTTCATTATTATTAACATCAGATCAATGGAATTTATGTTTGAATGCTTACTCAATCTGTTATTTTCCTATTTTTCTACAGTTCTGTTAAGGCTATAACATACATTTAGGATTTGAGCTTATTGAAAGGCCCATGGAAGCTTGAGCGTGATGCCTTGGGACCATGGTGGTAGTCAGCAATTCTCATGTTCTATCTCAGCATTTGTGGGTAAGGGAGTCTCTATGGATAGCCTGTGACCATTAGAGTGGACAGACTATAGCCCTAGGGAAAACTTGGTCACAGATCTGAGATGGATTCTTCTTCTCTGCACTTGGACTTGTGGCTTAGTGAGAGATTATGCAAGAACAGACTCCCCTCTGTCTTATTTGATTGCTATCAAATGTTAGATTTGGTTTCTCTGTAGTGATTGCAGTTCGGAGGACATCTTATTGCAAGCTATTTTTAAGCAATAAGAGTGTTGATTTAAAGTCTAATTAAATCTATAGATCTTTTAGTTCCATTAGATTCTCGGTCGGATTTGTGTATTTGGGAATTGCCCATTCACTTAACCTTTAGATCTTTTGATTGTCATCTGTTCTTCCTAGGTTTAATACCCCTATGAATGTCAGCCAGGTCTGTGCGCAGATCTGGGGAGCTCGGAGCACTAGCAGACATTGTGTCTGCAATGGTATTCATGGCCTAATTTGATTCATTGGATTGGGTTTGATCAGCCCACTCCATTAGATTAGGTTAGCATTTCTGGCTTGATCAATGGGATTTGACACTCTATTGGATAGACTGTGACCATTTAAGTGGACAGACTATAGCCATAAGAGCGCCCCAAATGGCATGGGTTAAGTTGGATTCTTCTCCCTTGTTGAGGTTATTGATAGCACTTCAGCAAGGATTTGTTGCAGAGAGAGCCCTAAATCTTAGTTGCATAACTAAATGAACCTTTAACCTAAACTGCTTACTTCTCAGCCTTTTTATCTTTATTTTCACACACCATCACCCCCTTCTTTATAACCCTTTCTTAGGATAGGACTGCACTTTATTTCTTTCTATTTTTTGTAGGTAATTTAGTATAGATGTGACACCCAACTCCCTTTCTTTAAGATTGTCAGATCTGTAGTCAAATCTGGAGGCTTACTATTATAGCCCATTTTGGGTTCTAGATCAACTTCTTTGTGGGACAAACTCTTTCTTATCAAAACTTACTACAATAGCCCTGTATCTTGCAGGCTTAGGATTACTTTAGTTGTGTTGTTTCCATCTTTTATTTTACTTTGATTTTTAATTTATTCTCACCACACATTAAGCAAGCACATACACAGTAAATCATTACAATAACTGCTCTCTTCTGTGCTTTGTGCATGCGTTCCAAGGCACTTTAACAACCCTTGGGGGAATTTTTCGAAGGCATATGAGCACGACTGAGAACTCTAACCTCCTCACATGTACTTGCCCAACTTGGACCAATTGGTGGAGATCTTCTAGAAGAAAAATCAGTCACATCAGCAGCTCAGAATAACTGATTTATTCCCTTGAGCTCTGATTGGCTGAAATAGATCTGAGGATAGAAGAGAAGGGTATAAATACAAGAGAAATTGCACAAATGAACTATCCAGAAATTGAGAGAATCAGAATCAAATTCAAATTTCTTCTCCCCTCCAAAATTCCTTCCCTCTTTCTTCTTCCCCATTCACTCTTTAGACCAACCATGGTTGGCTAACCCCTTTAGTAGCTAGGGTGAGGTTGAGAGTTGTAAATTGAGAGGTTCAAGGCTTTGTATATGGATTAGATGTTACACAGATTGTATATCTGAGCACATTTTACTGTAAGTTTGTATTGAATCAGTATCTTGTGGATTATAAAGTTGATTTTGATCTATAGATCTCTTGTCTGCATTTGATTTCCCTAGATTAAATCTCCCTATGGATGCTTGAGCTTGTAGCCTTGCATCCACAACATCTGTAATAGTTTACTTGTTCTAATCAAAGTCCTTTAATTAGAAGAATCTTTGGGATGATCTGTGACCATTCAAGTAAACAGATCATAGCCTTAGGATTACTCCAATTCTTTGGTCTAGATTAGATTCTTATACCTTGCATCTGAGCTTGTAGCCAGATGAAGGATTGTTGCAAATCAGTTGTATGCACTGCCCTTGAACCAATTGATATTCAGTAAAGACCAAAATCCCTAGCTGCTACTTTCCACCTTTTGATTTTAATCCTTTTCTTCATTTCCTTAAATCTGAGTTTTAATCAGTTTTGGATCATTTGCATTTGATTTCTGTAGTTTTTAGTAAAGTGACAACCCTTGAAACCACTCCTCTTTTCTTTCCTTGCATTAGTTTAGGATAGAGTGCCAAATCTGGTATAGATCTACAGATTTACCATATTTTTAAAGAACATTTCCCTGTGGACATACCCTGACTTACCCCTTAAAGCTTGCTGCAACAGCCCTAGTTCTTGCAGGACTGGTTGCTTACCTTGATCCCATTTTGCTGTAATTTGTCCTTTTAATTTGCTGTTTTTAACCCTTTAATAATTGTAAGGTCAACACTTAGTCTTGCCGAAACCCAACCTCTTTCACCAACCAGAAAATCCAAGTGGATTGCATCCTCAGTCTCTGTAGATCCTGTGGCTCAATCATCACCCAAGGAAACCAAAGTTAGTATAAGAAAACCAAAGAAGAAGGGTGAAGGGGCTGCAAAGAAACAAAAGAAAGGCATATGAGAAGTTCCTGAAGTTGACCCCTTCACCACCCCAAATAACCTTGTGGAAAACCTTAGCCTAGTACCTGAAACCACCTTTGATAGGCCCTTCTTCACCAAGGAAGAGTGGGCCAAGGATGCCATTGAGTTTCTGACAAATGCCTCCATGGATTCACTAATGAGGCCTTTGGAAGAAACTGTATATCCAAGGTTGGTAAAGTTGTGGTATCAGAATATTAGGACAAAAGAGTCTGGGGGAGGGCCAAATCAGTAGGATTCTGTGCTAATTGTGTTGATTGATGACTTTGAGATAGTGGTGGATGCCACTAATATAGCACAGGTACTGGGATCCCTGCAACATATGATCCATCTTGCAGCTTGGGACCCCCAATCAGTGCCTCAATGAAGGGGATGGCCCAACAGTTAACTCAAGGGAAGAAAGCCTCTGGTGATTCACTGATGAGGAGTGAGTTCAGCCCAAACCTACTATTCATGGATAGTGTGTTGAGAAAGAATGGGTATGTGGCTGGACAGCAGCAGGAGAGGAGGGTCCCCATTGTAGATGCACTTTACTCTTTCTCCAAGGGGCATTTCTTCAATGCTGTCAAACTGATTTTTGAGGGGATGGAAGATATACATGGTAAGGTGAAAAAGAGGCAGAAAATGTAAGGTTTACCCTACAGCAGGCTGATCACAGGATTGCTCAAGAGAGGAAAATATGTGTGGAAGGTAGAAGAACCCACTGCTGAGTTGCCCCCAGCTGAATTTGGAAGAAGGCAATGGAAAATTAGCATATCACTGATAAAGAACAAGAAGAAAAAGGAATCTGAGGCAGCCACTTCTACTACCAGCTCTGCAGCCCCTTCTGTAGTTACTTTTGCAACACCTCCTGTGCAGGCTTCAGCAGCCACATCAGAGGCTCTTCCATCATCCATCCCTCCTTATATTCCAACATCAATACCACCCTCCACCTTACCTTCCACTTCTGCACCTTCCACATCACCCCCACCACCTTCCACCCTACTTTCTATCCCTGCACCTATAATACCTTTACTACCTCTTGTCTTACCTACTATTCCATCCTTACCATCATCTGTACCTGTCTACCCCACTCCACCAACCTTAACTTCTCAATCCATTCCTAAATTAACTCCAACTCCTACCATAACATTCCCCTACAACCTTCCCACACCTCCAATCTGAAAAACCTATAAAAAGAAGACCCAATACCCCTCCACAAAACCTACCACAAAACCAAGCCTATCCCCTACCATACCCACTGACATACTGTTGTCGATCTCAAGTGTGCTTCGCTTATTGGTTGGTGTTGAAAATTAATTAAAAACCAAAAACAGAATAAAACAGGGGATGAATCAGCACCACTCGGAAATCCTAGACCTGCAAGATACAGGGTCCTTTGTAGCAAGTTTTGATAAGTAAGAGTTTATCCCACAGGGAAAGGTGATCTAAGGCTCCAAGGGAGCCGTCTCTAGTAGTCCCTCCAGATCTGTCTACAGATCTGGCAGTCCTAAAAGGAGGGGAGTTTAAGGTCACTTATTCTAAGTATTCTAATAATTAAATTACAGAAAGGATTGAGAGGATGGATGGAGTGTGGAAAATAATTATAAAAAGGTGAGAAATATGTTTTTGAGCCAAGATCAGAGGAGTTCTTGTAACTCAAATTTAGATCTGATGTTATAGAAATCCTGTCCAGAGGCTACATTATCACCTCTGAAGAGAAAGGATCCAACCCATCTCTACTGCCATGACTCCACCCTTAGGGCTATAACCTGTCCTTTTGAATGGTCACAGACTATCCCATAGGGGAGCCACTATCCAGGGATGGGTCAGAACATAACAAATAAATCATTGCAGGCACTATTTCATCCAGGCTACCAGCTCAGGAATCCATAGGGAACCTCAACCTCTAAAGTTCCATGTGTGGGGCTAAGGCTGGAAAACCATGATAGCCCAAACACATTGAACCAGCAAGCGATTGAGTACAACCTTCGATCCAGCTGTCCATTACTTGAGAGAGGCTACAATGGTCCAGTCACCAGCCTACAATCTCTATAACCAGATCAGATCCAACATTTGATGGTAGATCTATACAAATATGGGGGAGTCTGCCTCTGTACAATCCCTCACCAGGCTTCTACAAGATCAGGTGAAAAGAAGAAGGATCCATCTTGGATCGGTGGATCAGAATCACCCTAAGGCTATAATGTATCCACTTAAATGGTCACAGACTTTCCCAGAGGTTATCCTCCTCACGGAGCCCAAGGCAAAACAAGATTATCACTGCTACCACCATGTTCACCAGGCTACTAGCTCAAGCTCCCGTGGGGATTTCTGATCTAGTAGGTCCTGTGGTGGGGCTAAGGCTGGAAGACCATGATAGCCCAGACACACAGGTTACTTGGATCTGAGTGGCCCTTAAAATCAGTCCTCCATTACTTTGAAATACAGCCAAGGCAATGGGGATCACAAGGTAGCAGCCTTGCACAGAGCATCTCACATATAAACAATCCCACAAAGTATAAATCCTATTGCAAAACTCCCATTAATCTCACTCAAATACATATACAAAGTCATAGCCAGCAATTGCTGGACTATGGAGAGAAAAAAAGAAAAAGAAAAAGAAAAAGAAAAACTACTTATTGCTAAAATAGAAAGAGAAAAGAAAAGCGATCTGAGATAGGTTCCCAGATACCTAAACCTAAGCTAGGCCTGGGTATATATAGCAGTGGGGTGGCGGCGCATTAGGGTTAGGAAACCCTAATTTTAACAATGCCACATGGCCTTCTACTGATCCTTAGATGCCTCGGGGCGTGTGCACGAAGATTTGAGCATGGGAGTGCGTGCCCTAATCACTGGAAATCTCCAGAATGTCCTCTGCTGAAGAGATGGAAGTTTAGGTTCAGAGCCTCCCTAGGTAGCTGTAGTTTCCCAGACTTCTCGTGTGGTAGCTCATTGCTCTTCGCTAGGATGATTTTTCACTGAAGCTTCAGCCGTCGCGAGGTTGCCTTGGTTTACTCTTCAGGCAGTCGCGCAGTAGAGAGTTGAGCTCTTGCTGGGTTGGAGTTCGTGAGGTTGAATAGAAAACATAGTCTCAAGAATTGCGAGGTTGCAATTCAAGCAATCGCGCGGTAGATTAGTTTTCGCTGGGCAGCAGCGCGAGAACTGCGCAAGCTCTTATCTATACTTGGACTTCGCGAGTTACCTCGCGAGGTTCTCTTGAGTTCTGAACTGCGCAAGGTTCTTTGTCTCACTCAATCTTTGCGAGCTTGGCTTTGCCTTCACCAAGATGCTTTCTTTCTTGAATGGCGCGTGAACTGTGCGAGGCATTCTTCTTATGAGAATTGTACCCCGCGGCGATTACGCGACAGCTACGCGAGAAATCTTCTGAAGCTCTCTCTCCTCAACTGTCTTAAGCGACCTTCACGAGATTGAGAGAGGTTTACTTTGAACTGTGCGACACTGAGCGCTGTGTTCTACTCTTGAGCTTCGCGAGAGCTGCGTGGAGTTGAGTTTCTGAAGCTCCCCAGTCATTCATCTGCACGAGAGGTTGCCTGTAAAGCCTTGGGAAGCTCAGCTGATCTGCGCGAGGCTTCAAGGTTCATTCTTGCTGAGGGGCATCTGGTGCCAAAGCAGGCTCCATAACAGGATTCTTGGCCTTATTTCACTGCTGATTATTTCTTGAACAAGACACTTAAGATGAGTTTATTAGGTGTCTAAATGTCTAATCAAAGGTTAAGTTAAGGGGTGAAAAGTGGTACTTTTCAGGTCTTAACACACCCCAAACCTAATCTTTGCTAGTCCCTTAGCAAAGCTACATTAAATCTACTCTAAAAATTAAATGCCACTTTCGTAGGGAGCACAGATACATTTAGCATATGTACCAAGCCTTTTAAACCCCTAGGTGATCCCTAGTGGAGGAGTGAAGTCTCCTGAGGGTTTTCAGTGAAGACACCCACAAACTTCTCCAATGAAATAGTTAACTAAAGTGCACTGTCTTCCAATGAGCAGTTAAGGAATCAGATTTAGTCTACTCATGAATCATCATAAAAGAAGTTTAATTCATTGGTTGCACAGGAACTTAGACAGCATAATTCGCATGTTTGCGCAACATTTCTAAATAATTTGTGATCACAGAAAACTGTACAAGTGCATGTCAGCACTGAGCTTATCCTTATGTCAGAAAATTAGGTTATGGTCATACATAATACATTCAAGTTCAGACCCAAAAGAAAGCTTTTCAGGGCATACTCTCATCAAGGTTTGTTGAGGGGCTCAGTTTCTCACAGGCTCAAGAGTAGTTACATCCCCCATCTGGGTTTGTAAGCATGAGCATAGGCAGAGTTCTTAAGTGCTGGCATCATTGTCAGTTTCTCACCATAGATTGGATAATTCTTTATCTTCACATGACAGCTCACTCAAAAATTGAGAACTCAGTGGGTGCAGGAGGTGGTTCATGACTTCACCTTCTTGAATTCAGCTCCCTTCATCTTCTTTGAGATTTTCAGATTTGAAGTGATCAGTTTTTCTTCTTGATTTTGATTTTCCAATGAAGGTTCCTCTTGACTTCTCTCTTATTCCTCTTCATTATTATTTTTTTGTTTCTTTTTGCTGGAGTTTTCTTCTCTTTTTTTTATTTTGTTTTTGCTTCTCAGAAATGCCACCATGTCCTCAGTTACCATTTTGCCAGAATAGATGCTTCTTCTCCATTCACCTAATGCTGACCATAGCTAGTCCAGCTTCAACTCTTTCTCCTTTACCTTCTGAATTCTCAGAGTGAGGGTAGGTTGAATCAGGTTCATAGGTTCAGGTTCAAGTACTCAGGTGTATTTTGAAGAAATTTAGGATTTAAAGCTCAAAGGGGGTATGGACACGGCCAGTTGCTTTAGGATTGATCTTTTTAGGCTCAAACTATCCAAGAGAAGGCCTTGATCCTTTCCTAGGTCTCATGAGTACTGTCAGTTATTTCGACTTGGAGTTACCTAACTTCTAGTGAGCACAGCGACTCAGCCAGTCCTTAGAACTAGAAGAAATGCCTTAGTTACTTTCTCTCTCTAATGATTCACTAAGTGCAGGTACAAGTGTGTTTCCTTGGTGAAATTATTATGGAAATGTGGAATATTAGAAGTCTATAATGTTCAATGTTTGCATAAATTTTAAACTTCTTAATTTCTTGATTCTTAAGTGAACAGGGATCCATTTCCATATTGCTCAGATGAGTCTGCTGCACTTATGTTAACTACTCCATTGGCAGGGTCTGCCTGCCATACCCCCAAACCTATGAGGAGCAGTGTCCTCACTGGTTCAAGGTCAATGTGCAGCAGAGTTATTACAACAGAAAAGAAAAGAACAAGAAATAAAGATTCCAACAATAGAAAACAGGGCAGCACATCAGAAAAGGAAAATATTATTATGCTGAAAAGAAAAGTACAAAAAGAAAGGGGGAAAGGGAGAAAGATCAAGGGTGTGGGGGTTGAGAAGGAGGGGGGGGGCGGAGAAGGCGGGGGAGGGGGTGGAGTGGAGGGGGAAGGCTCGGTCTTGCATTTCTTCTTCTGCGGCTGGAGCTTTTCCTCCTCCTCCTTGGCAAGGGTTTGCAGAACCTCCTCGAATTCATCCCAGAGGGGTTGGAGGGGATCTGGCTCT
Organism: Chloranthus sessilifolius; assembly: GCA_021018995.1. NCBI lineage: Eukaryota > Viridiplantae > Streptophyta > Magnoliopsida > Chloranthales > Chloranthaceae > Chloranthus > Chloranthus sessilifolius. The sequence continues at coordinate 90,182,188 of CM037585.1, read as the reverse complement.
TTAGGGGGCGGCGGGTCCAACCACATCGGGTAAAACTTGTTGGGCAGTGCGTTTGGCTTGCCATCTGCCATGATGAGGAATAGGGAAGGACCGCAAGGGTGAGATAGGATGCTGTGAAGATGAACATGGCCTCCCTGTGTATTTAAAGGCGAGGGATTGTGGAAGATGAAACGGTTGAGCAACTTCCAAGTCGTCGCCATTAAATGAGAGTGACTTGGGAAACGTCAAGTCCCAGCAGTCAATGTGGGAAATGAAAAATGCATTAGGTTCGCGCAGCTGGGTAAGGGAATCACGAGAGACCAGAATCACGTGATTATGGGAGTTAGCGCTGGAAGCACGCGTGATATTTTGTAGCATTGAAACTCGCGACAGCGAAAGAATTGGGCCATGCGAATTGTGCAAGCCTTCCCAAATCAGCATGTGGAACTCGCGAGGGCCAAATCAGAAATTCACAGAAGAAGAAGAAATCATACCGATCCCCCATAACCATTAGCAAGGACAACAATATCAAACTCCACAAATCTCCTAGAATTTCCTAAAATTTAAGGGAAAAACTAAAGTAATATAGTACAATATGGACACAACTGCGGGTCAGGTAGATGTAGGGGTCCCATGAAAATGAACAGTGCACATAGGATCTGCAGGTCGTTCAATGCAAGGCTTCAGCCTTTGACCATTCACTTTGAAGGTCCTCCCAGATTTGGGGTCCTGGACTTCCGCAGCACCAGATGGGGAAACATTTACGACAACATAGGGCCCATCCCATCTGGATTTTAATTTGCCAGGAAAGAATTTTAGTTTGGAGTTGAATAACCAAACCTTACCACCCGGTTCGAGGCTTTTCCTCAGCAAGCCTTTGTCGAAGAAGGCTTTAGCCCGTTCCTTGTAGATCCTGGCATTGGCGTAAGCATCCATCCGCAGCTCATCCAATTTCGATTGTTGTAATGACCTGTGTTGACCAGCAGAAGTTAGATCCATGTTCAAGTTCTTAATGGCCCAATAGGCCCTGTGTTCTAACTCGACTGGGAGATGGCAGGCCTTGCCATAGACTAGTCTGAATGGGGACATTCCGATAGGGGTCTTATAGGCAGTCCTATAGGCCCATAGTGCATCATCCAGTTTCTCAGCCCAATCTTTTCGATTAGTCTTAACTATTTTCTCAAGGATGTGCTTAAACTCCCTATTGTAAATTTCAACTTGCCCACTTGTTTGTGGGTGGTAGGGAGTAGCAATCCTATGGGTCACAGAATATCTCTTGAGCAAGCTCGCGAAATTCCTGTTGCAGAAGTGGCTACCCCCATCACTGATAATAGCTCTAGGGGTTCCAAATCTTGAGAAAATGTTGTACTTAACGAATTTGAGGACTACCTGGTTATCATTGGTTCTTGTGGCAATGGCTTTAATCCATTTGGAAACATAGTCCACTGCCACTAAGAAGAGTTGGTAACCATTAGAGGGGGGAAAGGGGCCCATGAAGTCGATTCCCCATATATCAAACAGTTCTACAACAAGGATGGGCTGTAATGGCATTGAATTCCTTTTAGACATCTCTCCTAATTTCTGACATCTCACACATGCCTTGCAGTGTGTGTGTGCATCCTTGAATAAGGATGGCCAGTAAAAACCACACTGCAGGACTTTGTCAGCAGTTTTTCTCCCACTAAAGTGGCCTCCACAGGCATTTTCATGGCACATAGCCAGAATACTGGGGAAATCACTTTCGGGAACACATCGTCGGATGATCTGGTCCGCACAGTACTTGTATAGGCAAGGTTCCTCCCAGAAAAAATACTTGACCCTTGAGAAGAACAGGTCTTGATCCATTTTGGTCCAGTGGGAAGGAATCTTTCCTATAACCAGATAATTAACTATGTGTGCAAACCAAGGGACTACGGATTGGATGGCAAACAATTGCTCATCAGGGAAGGCATCATTTGTAGGGCCATCCAGGCATTCCTCCAAGATAATTCTGGACAAGTGGTCAGCCACCACATTCTCCACACCCTTTTTGTCCTTGACTTCGATGTCAAACTCCTGTAACAGGAGTATCCATCTAATCAGCCTCGGCTTAGCATCTCTCTTGGACATTAGGTACTTTAGTGCCGAATGGTCAGTGAAGATCACAGTTTTAGATCCTAATAGGTAGGCTCTAAATTTGTCAACAGGGTAAACCACTGCTAGAAGCTCTTTCTCAGTTGTGGTATAGTTCAGTTGAGCTTCAGCAAGTGATTTGCTGCTATAAGCAATGACCACAGGCAATTTATCTTTTCTTTGGCCCAACACAGCATCTATTGCCAAGTCTGATGCATCCACATCAGCTCAAAAGGCAGGGTATAGTCCGGTGTTTGGAGTACAGGAGCAAAGGTGAGGCAGATTTTCAATGTTTCAAAAGCCTTCAGACATTCAGCAGAAAAGTTGAAGGGACATCTGACGATGGCATAATAATGGCTTGGCAATTTTGCTGAAGTCCTTAATGAACCTCCTGTAAAATCTTGCATGCCCAAGGAATGATCTGATTTGCATGACTGTTTTTGGAGGGGGTAGATTGGCAATGAGGTCCACTTTGGCCTTGTCTACCTCAAGCCCTTCTTTAGAGACTACATGGACCAACACAATGCCTTGTGTTACCATGAAGTGGCTCTTTTCCCAGCTTAAAACCAAATTGGTTTCCTCACATCTTTACAAAACTAGGTTGAGGTGCTGTAGACACTGGCCAAAGCTGTCTCCATAGACAGAAAAGTCATCCATAAAAATCTCCAAAAACTTGTCAATCATGTCAGAGAATATGCATACATACACCTCTGAAAAGTGGCTGGTGCATTACAGAGTCCAAAAGGCATCCTTCTGTAAGCGAAAGTGCCAAAAGGACAGGTGAAGGTGGTTTTTTCTTGGTCTTGAGGATGCACAGGGATTTGGTTGTACCCCGAGTATCCATCAAGAAAACAGTAAAAAGCTTTTCCAGCCAATTTGTCCAGGATTTGATCAATGAAGGGGAGAGGGAAATGGTCCTTTCTAGTTTTAGAGTTGAGCTTCCTATAATCAATGCACACTCTCCAGCTAGTGGTTGCCCTAGCTGGCCTCAACTCACCATTTTTAGTCTCAATCACTGTTATGCCAAATTTCTTGGGCACCACTTGGATAGGTGCCACCCAATGAGAATCAGAGATGGGGTAAATCACCCCTGAATCTAGCAATTTAATGATTTCCTTGAGGACCACTTCCTGCATGTGAGGATTTAGCTTCCTCTGCATTTCCCTGGAGGGTAATGCTCCCTCCTCAAGATGGATCCTATGCATGCAAATTGATGCATCAATTCCTCCCAGATCGGCAATGGTCCAACCAATTGCCTTCTTGTGCTTCCTTAAAACTGTGAATAATTCCTCTTCCTGGTCATTGGTAAGGGAGGAAGAGATAATTACAGGAAGCTTCTCACCTTTCTCAAGGAAAGCATGTTTTAATGTTTCTAGAAGCTGCTTAAGTTCCAGATCAGGGGCCTGTTGGGTAGACGGCAAAATAGGTGCATTGGAGGTTGGAGGAAGAGGTAGCAGTGTAGGTCTCCAACTGGAGTGCTGCACTGAGCCCACAGGAGCCTCTGATATTGGCATGTCTTTTGATCTCCTATCTGGGCTCTCTTCCTCCACCATGTCCCAATGTCAACTAAATTCCCGACAATGTTACCCCACTCCAGCAGAGTGGGCAATTCTTCTTCTATAATTTCCTCCAGTACATCCACTGCAAAGCTCTCCTCATTGTCCATCTGAGGGTACTTTACACTGTCGGACACATTCAGCTCAACTTTCATATGTCCAAAGGTTACCTCCATTACTCTAGACCTACATTGGATGCAAGCATTGGCAGTGGCCAAGAGGGCCTACCCATTATAACGGGTATGGGGTTTGGGCTAGTGCTGCAGCCCATATCCAAAACTAAGAAGTCAGCAGGGTAGAAAAACTTATCCACACCTATTAAGACATCCTCAACCATCCCCAGAGGTTTCCTCTTAGACCTGTCAGCCATCATTAGCACAATGGGGGTAGCCTTCAGCTCCCCCAAACCTAATTACAGATATACATTGTATGGCAACAGGTTAACACTGGCTCCAAGGTCTAAAAGGGCTTTTCCAATTGTATGATCACCAATTACACAGGGAATAGTGGGTATACCTGGATCTTGCAACTTCTCAGGCATTGCTATGTTAAATACAAAATTCACTGTATCGATTGCAAAGATCTTCTTGGACACATGGCCTCTAGCCTTTCTCTTTTGGGTGTAAAGGTCTTTCAGGAACTTTGCATAGGCTGGGACTTGTTTAATTGCCTCAAGCAGGGGTAAATTGATTTTTACCTGCCTGAAAGTCTCCATCATTTCCTCCATCTGGGCATTCCCTTTTTCAAAAGGGACAGGACTATTCAGAGCCTGAGGAAATGGCAGTCGAGGTACTGCTGGTTCCTCAGCTGCAAGCCCATGATTAAACTTCTGTTTTTTTCTTTTTTCATGTTTATCTTCCTGCTGAGGCTCAACTACAGCCTCTTTATTTTTCTCCTGCTGCAAGGTGGCAGGCAGTTCTAGGCTTGGTGGCCCAACAACATCTCTTTCATGATCATTTGCATCATCTGTGGAAATTGCCTCATTGATGCATTACCCACACAGTTATTTACCAGCCTGCCCGACCTTAGGGTAGTGACAGCATTGGTGTCCTCAAACTCTGAGGAAGCTTCCTTAATGAAAAACTGACCCTTGTGGTTAGAAATTGGCTGGCAGGACATTCTACCTTCATCTCTCCTAGCCAAGGTTTTGGAAATTTGGCTCAGTTGCTCTTCCATTTTCTGGAGGCTCTGAACATGAGAATCCACAGTCTGAGCTAAGGAACCCAAGTTTTGCAATGAAGCCAAGACTTGGTCCTCGAAGGAAGCATTTTTTGGTTGAGAAGGGGGTAGAACCAACTGATTTTGCTGCTGATGGGGCTGCTAGTGGTGCTGGAAGGTAAACCTCGGGGCATGCCCTTGATTGAACTGCTGCTGTGGCCTTTGTGGTAAAGCCAACATCTGCTGGGGCTGCATGAAGTTATCTTGCTTCCACCTCAAATTTGGGTGGTCTCTATATTGGTAACCAACATTTTGGTGCTGGTATCCATATGACTGCCTGTTGTAGCCCCCAGATTGTTGCTGGCCATAAGACTAAGCAGCAGCAGCATGTTCCAACATTAATCCAGGAAATTGCCCTACAGATGGACATTCCTCCACTGTGTGCTGTGGGGACTGGCATATCAGACATGCCTCCGCCACATGAGCAGCCCTTCTGGGTTGCATCACAGTCAATAACTTATCAAACTTCATAGAGAGGTTTGCCATCTGCAGCTGTAGGTCATCGTTCCCAGACACATCATAAATTTTTCCTTTGGATCCAGCAACAGGCCCCACCTTTGACTCAGATTCCTGATGAGTTCTTGCCAGGGATGGCTTTTGAAATGCATTCTCACTAATCACCTCAAACAATTCCCATGCCTCCTCAGCAGTCTTGTGCATGCAGGATCCACCACAGGAGGCATCGACCATATCTTTGTTTTTCTCATCATTCCCATTATAGAAGCTTTGTACAAGCTGCCACTCAGGGATCTTATGGTGGGGGCATTGTTTGAGCATCTCTTTAAACCTATCCCAGGACTGGTTAAAATCCTCAGTTGGGGATTGAGAAAACGCAAGAATCTCTTTCCTCAACTGGCTAGTTTTGGTCTCAGGAAAGAACTTGGTTAGGAATCTGGTCTGCAGGTCTTTCCATGAAGCAATGCTATTGTTGGGAAGAGTGGCCAACCAGGTACTTGCCCTATCCGTCAGAGAGAAGGGAAAGAGTCTGAGCCTAGTAGCCTCAGGTCCCAAACCAGTGATATTAAAAGTGGTGCACAAAGCCAAGAACTGGTCAACATGCTTGTAAGGGTCTTCTTTGCTAAGCCCATGGAAAGCTGGCAGTATCTGGATGATTGAAGTTTTTATCTCATAATTCCCCTGAACATCAGGGAATTGAATGCTATAAGGGGAGTTGTAGTCATCCGGAGCATTCAACTCCTTGAGGGTTCTAGGGTGTTCTTCACCCATTGTTGCTGTTGCAGATTTTCCTGAGGGCTCTCCTGTGGTGTGCCTGTCTCTTCTAAGTCTCCTTCCCCTTTCTAACTCGGGGTTTAGAGACTCTAAAGTAGGGCTGAGGGATCTCCTCCCTAGCATACAAGCACACCCACAGCAAGGAAAGCTTCTTGCTGGCACATTGCAAAAGAATACTTGTACACTAACAAATTTATCTAATACATTTAAACTGTCCTAGATACTGCTGGAAAAATTGTTAAAAAGAAAGATAGACAGAGCTTTAGAGTCAGAGAGTTTTCAAATAGAGGTAGCTATGCTCCAATTACATTACAACTATCCTTCACTGCTGCTGTCCAAATCTGCAAGAAAGATTCACAATTATGTCAGCAGTATCAATTATTCACATGTATAAAGAATACTAAGAATACAAAACCAAAAACAGGGGATGAATCAGGGATGAATCAGCACCACTCAGAAATCCTAGACCTACAAGATACAGGGCCCTTTGTAGCAAGTTTTGATAAGTAAGAGTTTGTCCCAAAGGGAAAGGTGATCTAAGGCTCCAAGGGAGCCGTCTCTAGTAGTCCCTCTAGATCTGTCTACAGATCTGGCAGTCCTAAAAGGAGGGGAGTTTAAGGTCACTTATTCTAAGTATTCTAATAACTAAATTACAGAAAGGATTGAGAGGATGGATGGAGTGTGGAAAATAATTATAAAAGGTGAGAAATATATTTTTGAGCCAAGATCAGAAGAGTTCTTGTAACTCAGATTTAGATCTGATGTTATAGAAATCCTGTCCAGAGGCTACATTATCACCTCTGAAGAGAAAGGATCCAACCCATCTCTACTGCCATGACTCCACCCTTAGGGCTATAACCTGTCCTTTTGAATGGTCACAGACTATCCCATAGGGGAGACACTATCCAGGGATGGGTCAGAACATAACAAATAAATCATTGCAGGCACTATTTCATCCAGGCTACCAGCTCAGGAATCCATAGGGAACCTCAACCTCTAAAGTTCCATGTGTGGGGCTAAGGCTAGAAAACCATGATAGCCCAGACACATAGAACCAGCAAGCGATTGAGTACACCCTTCGATCCAGCTGTCCATTAGTTGAGAGAGGCTACAATGGTCCAGTCACCAGCCTACAATCTTTATAACCAGATCAGATCCAACATCTGATGGCAGATCTATACAAATATGGGGGAGTCTGCCTCTGTACAATCCCTCACCAGGCTTCCACAAGCTCAGGTGAAAAGAAGGTTCCATCTTGGATCGGTGGATCAGAATCACCCTAAGGCTATAATCTATCCACTTAAATGGTCACAAACTATCCCAGAGGTTATCCTCCTCACGGAGACCAAGACAAAACAAGATTATCGCTGCTACCACCATGTTCACCAGGCTACTAGCTCAAGCTCCCCTGGGGATTTCAGATCTAGTAGGTCCTGTGGTGGGGCTAAGGCTGGAAGACCATGATAGCCCAGACACACAGGTTACTTGGATCTGAGTGGCCCTTAAAATCAGTCCTCCATTGCTTTGAAACACAGCCAAGGCAATGGGGATCACAAGGCAGCAACCTTGCACAGAGCATCTCATATATAAATAATCCCACAAAGTATAAATCCTATTGCAAAACTCCCAGTAATCTCCCTCAAATACATATACAAAGTCATAGCCAGCAATTGCTGGACTATGGAGAGAATAAAAGAAAAAGAAAAAGAAAAAGAAAAACTACTTACTTCTAAAAAAGAAAGAGAAAAGAAAAGCGATCTGAGATAGGTTCCCAGATACCTAAACCTAAGCTAGGCCTGGGTATATATAGCAGTGGGGTGGTGGCGCATTAGGATTAGGAAACCCTAATTTTAGCGATGCCACGTGGCCTTCTACTGATCCTTGGATGCCTCGGGGCGTGTGCACAGGGATTTGAGTGTGGGAGTGCATGCCCTAATCACTGGAAATCTCCCGAATACCCTCTGCTAAAGAGATGGAAGTTTAGGTTCAGAGCCTCACTAGGTAGCTGTAGTTTCCCAGACTTCTCGCGTGGTAGCTCATTACTCTTCGCTAGGATGATTTGACATTGAAGCTTCAGCCGTCGCGAGGTTGCCTTGGTTTGCTCTTCAGGCAGTCGCGCGATAGAGAGTTGAGCTCTCGCTCGGTTGGAGTTCGTGAGGTTGAATAGAAAACACAGTCTCAAGTGTCGCGAGGTTGCAATTCAAGCAGTCGTGCAATAGATTAGTCTTCGCTGGCAGCAGCGCGAGAACTGCTCAATCTCTTCTCTTTACTTAGACTTCGCGAGTTGCCTCGCGAGGTTCTCTTGAGTTCTGAACTGCGCAATGTTCTTTGTCTCACTCAATCTTCACGAGCTCGGCTTTGCCTTTGCCAGGATGCTTTCTTTCTTGAATGGCGCATGAACTGTGCGAGGCATTCTTCTTCTGAGAATTGTACCATGCGGCGATTGCGTGACAGCTGCGTGAGAAATCTTCTGAAGCTCTCTCTCCTCAGCTGTCTTAAGCGACCTTTGCGAGATTGAGAGAGGTCTGCTTTGAACTGCGTGACACTAAGCGCTGTGTTCTACTCTTGAGCTTCGCGAGAGCTGTGCAGAGTTGAGTTTCTGAAGCTCCCCAGTCATTCATCTGCGTGAGAGGTTGCCTGTAAAGCCTTGGGAAGCTCAGCTGATCTGCGCGAGGCTTCAAGGTTCATTCTTGCTGAGGGGCATCTGGTGCCAAAGAAAGCTCCATAACAGGATTCTTGGCCTTATTTCACTGCTGATTATTTCCTGAACAAAACACTTAAGACGAGTTTATTAGGTGTCTAAAGGTCTAATCAAAGGTTAAGTTAAGGGGTGAAAAGTAGTACTTTTCAGGTCTTAACACATACCCAGCCCAATACTTGACCCACCTTCCCCTTTTACATATAACAACAGTGAGCCAATGACTACTTCCATTGAATTACCGCACCCCATTAAGCCCATAGACCCAATTCCCTCTCCTACCTATACCCCTCAATTTTTACCAAACCAATACCAGTTCACAACAAAGGGGTACTTAGCCTTAATAGACTACATTGTGGGGGACATTAGGCATGAGTACACTCCTCTAATTGAATCCCCACAATCCTACCAATTTAACCATGCCTTTACCTCACCATTCCAACCAATCCCTCCCACCCAACCTATAACCCCAACCACCCACACCTACCTCAGTCCCTACCTCCCTCCATACCAGCAACCTTCTATATCTGTGACAACAGTTGATGCTGCCACCCAAACTAATTTTGAATCTGAAGAGTTAGCTATGGTACCCCTTTCCACATCCTCAACCTTCACCGAAACTTCACCCACTAAGGTGGCAGTGCCCCTTGCCCTACCATCCATTCCATCCCCATCCACCCAAATTAGTACTGAGCTGGCTGTTGTCTCAACTTTTGTTAATGATCCATCTATCTGGGCAATTGTACCTTACAATCCAACTATATTACTCCCAACACCTACCCTCACTGCCTTTATGAATGACAATGCATATCTGGCTAAGGATGTGTGCCAGCTAGTAGCCTGTGTGAGCCATACTGTCTTTCTGACATGTGAGGAACAACTACTCCAAATGAAGCCTTTGTATTGGAAATCTTTGGAGGTAGTGATACTAGATCATAACAAGGAGATGAGGGCCATACAGGAGAAGCTGGACACTGCTATGGCTGTGTACAAGATTTATGAATAGTGGGCCTCCCACTATTCAAAGCTGGTGGACACATTAACATCCACAGTCTCATCAATGGGTCCCAAAGATGTGCAGCCTCCAGCAGCAACCATGGTAGTGAAAATTGGAGAACCTACATTTCAGAAGGCAAGCACCAAATCGTAGAAGCTAGCTGCTTCAAGGACAAAGGCTGGTGCTGCAAAGGCTGACAGTGTAAAGAAAGGGAAAGGAACAACAGCTGAGCACATTGATGTGGATTCAGATTCAGACCCTATGTAGCTTTTTCTGTTTTAGGATGTTGCTATTTTTTTAGTAGTGTTGTTTTGTGTTGTTTTTCAATTAGCATGATGTAATGAATGTCTAGCTTGTGTAATATTTTGTAATGTAATATATGTTTGTGTAAATAAATTTCAATTTAATCAGCATACTTGTCTATGTATTTTTTGCAATTTTTGTTTTTTCTTTTCCATACCCTACTGCCCCTCCATACAAGTCTATTGAAACATTAAGGACAATGTTTATCTTAGGTTTGGGGGTATGGCAGGGTAGACTAATGAAATAGTTAATTTTAGTGCAACAGTGTAGTTAGATTGAAGTAAATAAAGTTAACTCTCACCTAACCAATTGTGAAAAAGGAGATTAAAATTGTTGGCAGAGAGGAGCGGGCCCGCATATCCACTGAAGTGATCCGGATCCCCCCTCCTGAATTGGTTCATGGGGTAAGCAAGTTTTTTCTTTCTGCATGTTTGTTTTTTAGGAAAATGCATGTACTTGCGCCCGTGGCTCCTGTAACTGATGTTTCTCTCCTTTTTGTGTAGGACTATGAGTCGGTGGTGAATCAGGCAGAGTATTACCGCAATATAGTCGGTCTTTGGGATGTGAAAGTGGTGAGTATCATACTAACTTATTTCGGTCATCGCCTTGCTATTTTTATCTTTCAACCGATCTTGATTGATGGCTTTGGATATGACTTGCAACGTGCTCGTGAAAAGGAGTTGCGCTCCCTACCTTGCTGACTTTCTCAAGCGTGGGCCCGAGTGGGAGATATCAGGATATATCAGAGCTCTTCATGCAGGCGCAAGAAGTCCAAGGGCGCCAATAAGGATTAGGCTCTATTTTTGGATTTTTGAACTTTGAGACTTTCTGGGACACATTTTATTTTTGGATTTTGGAAATATGTAATGGATGATGTGACACTGTTATTATTTTTGGATGATTTTTTTTCCTTTTCCAGATGAATGTTAGTGCCCTTTGCATATTCTATCTCCCTTTTGCTTGCTGTAGTGTGTCGGATTGCTTGGAGGATGGGCTTGATTTTTTTTAGAAAGAATGGCCTCTTGGGCCACACACTTTGTTAACACTTGGCCCTCATTTCCATGCGTGTGTGGATCTTTTCTGCATGAAGATTTACATAAGTTAGATGTGACCAACAAAATTCACCTCCGTATGTGATTTAATGTGCTCTTTTAGGTAAAAGGCAGTAAACATAGGCAAGTTGTCCAGGGGATCAATGTAAACTCCCTCCCCAACCCTCATTTTTTCTTGTGAGGGCAGGGGGGGGGGGAAATGGTCTGGCGCATGAATTACATGCGCCAGGCAGCTCTAGGGAAAAAAGTGGCTTGGCGCATGTATTACATGCGCCAAGCATATCCTGGGAAAACAAGGCTTAGCGCGTGCAATACATGTGTCAGGCAAAATCTGGGAAAAAAATGTTTGGCGTGTGTAATACATGTGCCAAGTGCTTCCTCAGGAAAGTGGGGCGTTTTAAGCTAGAGAATGCACTCTTTTCCCTCTCTCTCAACTTAAGCTTGGTACTTTTTGTTGCTGCTTTTATCCTTGCTTTCTCAAGGGTGGGTCCATTGTCCTACATTGAATTTGTATCCTTGGGAACATCTTTGTATGTCATGGGGGACCCATTTTCCAACCCCGGCTCTCATGGGGGGCCCGAGACAGCTATACATCCCTCATTGGGCATGGGGCCTAGCTTCCTAAAGAAGTGGTTAAAGAGTTTGAACGAGAGCGAGCTCGTGAGTTTGAATGAGCTTGGGACTAACCTGCCTCTCATCTTTTCTTTACATTCCTCCACTATGGAACCTTCTTCATGCGGCGACCTCCTTTTGGGAAGTGGATACCCATGTCTTTCATTTTGGGAACTGTGAGTAGTCTCCCACCCACACTTGAAGAACTCTCTAGCCTGTCGGGTTTGAAGATGCACAGAGGTCTTGCGAGAGTGACGCCGAAGTCGGGTTACGCCAAAGCCGTCCATAGGATTTTGGGTTTGAACAAATCTGATTATGGAAAAAGTCTCATTGGAGGGCCCACCAGGTGTTCGGTTAAATTCCTGAGATAAATTTTTGGTGACGAGAACCTACGAAAATTGCCAGTTATAAATAAACATGAAGGCTTTTACTCTTGGTCTCATCTCTGAGGTTCTTTTCTTCACTGGGGGAGAATGTTTCTCGCTTGCACTCTGTGATGGCTTGACCAAATTAGAGGGAGGCCGCTCTGTGATGCATCTGATCCTGGCGGAGCTTTATTCTTGCCTCGATGCTTTTGCCTTGGGCAAGGTGGTGTGCCTTAGGGGATGCCCACTTATGTTTCAGGTTTGGCTAGGGGAGCACCTTGATGTTTTAGGACCCGTGCCTCATTTCTATATTGTTCGTGGTGAGGTAACCCGCAACTTTTTGGGTAGATGCCATATGCTTCCACAAGCTGACATGCAGGGGTTGAAGCTTTGGCTGGGCGAAGTCGAGTTGGTGTGGAGGCTTCCTTGGTTAGATAAGACCTTCCCGGTGGTCCGCTCCAGAGATTATGAGGGCATTACTCTCTACGGTTTGACCGACAACACTTATTACTTCCCATTTCAAGTGTTGCGTCAGTTTGGTTATTCTCAGCAGGTGCCCTGTGCGGTAAAACCTCCTCTATGTGATTTGATCTTTTCTTGGGGGGGTCCTCTAGGGACATGGATATGATAGCTTCTCTTTGGGAGATGCGTCAGTCGACGCTCATGTGAGATCTAGAGCAGGGGGATTTGGTTCTGTCCTCCCCAGAGTATGAGGCTTGGCTACTATCTGAGAAGCCTGCTGTTGGTCACTTAGATCAGGCAAAGAGTAGTGATATACTGATGGACGAGAAGTGAATCCTGCATGAGAATTTAGAGAAACAAATGGTTAGAGTAGAGGTGGCAGAAACCAGAGCTGATGTAGCTGAGCGTGAGGTCCTTCGTCTGGAAGGGTGGTTGTTGAGTGATGCTCTTGGTGCTACTGATGCTTCTCGAAAGTGGTATAAGAGTCTTCATGGCCGCTGGATGATGGAGTGGGATGTACAAGAGGATGCTTTACGTGTAGAGATTCGTGCCCTAAAGCACGAGTTAGGTCGTTGATTCCCTCATATACATACTTTTTACATAGATAAAAACCATAGAAATGGGCATAAGAAACCCCTAATTAGATACATCTTTTTGGTATACATATTTTCTTTATGTTTTCATTGTTTTTGCACTTTTGAAAAGAAAGAAAGAAGCTAGACATCTCACATATTATTTTTTGGGTTGCGGTGTCAGCTGTATGCAGGTTTCTACATGAGAAAGGGAAATCTATTATCTTACAAAATAGTGTTATTTCTCCTTTCTTTGATTGGTGGACCTCTTTTGAGATGGAAAGTGCAGAGTATGGGCATAGAAAAGAAAGTCTCTTATCTTTTGCAAAAAGGGCTCCTAGTCTTGTGGTGGTGCACACCGTGTGGGTGTGAAAAATGGGGAAGGGAAATTTGTTGTCTTTGACAAAAATGGTCTCCTTGCCCTCTCTTTTTTGTTTTTTTTTGTTTGATGCCTTAATTATCAGGGAGATGACATATCCCCTTTTGAGCATGGTTGAACCCCCTTTCATGGTTGGTCCTGAGTGAAGTTTAGTAATTTTTACCAAGGCTGGAACATTTATTACTTTGGATCGAATCCACCATTTTCTCCTTACCCTGGGTCATACGTTTGACGGTGTAGTTATGAAAACATTCTTGGTCGGGACTCGGATTTGAGCTAACATGAGCGGCCCCGTCGAGAATCGGATAATGCGAGGGGGAACCGAGGGGATCGTATTTATTTTCTATTTCATTTCCTCTTTTCAAATTTCTTACTCACAACGCCCAAGGTGGGTTTCCGTCGTGCCAGTTGTTTCCCTCTTTTTACCTGTAGCGCCTTCTCAGATTTTCACTACGTCCATGGTGTAGACACCCCCATTTTGCCCTCTCAGAATATACAAATTTGTTCGGTCAACCTTTGACCTCATAACCTTCATATGAGACCATATGCTAAAATAATAGTATATGGCTGGACAAAAGCTGAAATAATAGTTTTGTGGCTCAAGCCCCATACCCCAACGTTGGAACAATGTACTGAAACAATAGTACATGACTAAACACTGGTTGAAACAATAGCTTTGTGGCTCAGATCCTAACATAGGGAGACTATATACTTAAACAATAGTATATGGTCGGAATGTAGACTGAAATAATAGTCTTACATTTCAGACCCCTAACCCCATGTGGGTCCATGCACTGAAATAATAGTACATGGCTGAACAGAGGCTAAAATAATAGCTCTGTGGCTCAGGTCCCAAAGTAGGGAGACTATATACTTAAACAATAGTATATAGTCGAAATGCAGGCTGAAACAATAGTCTGGCATTTTAGACCCGACCCGAACCCAGATAACCCTGAATTAAGCATGTAAAACCAAGCGCTCAATTCGATTGCACGCCAAACCACAAACGCGCAATCAGGCCCTTCTCAAACTAGACTTCCTTTCCCCATACCACTCTGAGACTTGATCGCGCGTCTATCATGAGACGCGTGATCAAATTGAATGCCTTATCACCAGCGCTCAATTGGCCTACGCCCAGCCAAACCTCACTGTCCTTGATCCCTAAGTTTCCTCGATTAAACGCTTTGAGAGTGGCACTTAATTGGATTACGCACTCCAAAATGGGTGCGCAATTAGTTCTAATGCTATTAGGATTAGGAAACTCGCTGAGCAAGTCAGCCTGTCACTCACTGAGTCGGTGACCGACTCAAAGCGACTATGCACCGGGAAATCGGTGCGCAATCCATTTAAATGCTTGAAACAGGGTATTTAATTGGAGAAAAACCTATAAAATATTTTTTTCCTAATTCGCCCGGAAGAGGCTGGCAATTTTCTAGAGAGAACGGATTTTTTTGGGATTCCAAAACCATAGAACTCTGAGAATGAGCACACAGAATAACCTACCCATGATTTTGAAATTCAAATGCAGAATCTTCGAGGTTTCTCTCCGCAGCCTCGGTCCTAGGTAAAAACGTTAGTCTTAGACTTAGGATTTTTCTCTTAGTTTTAATTATAGGTTTTAATTTTCAGTCCGACACCGTAGCACCCATTTTAAACCACAAATTTTTTATATCTGGTTCTAGTTCTCCAAATTTAAAACCAATCCTTAATCCGACGGTCTAATTTACCAACCCTAGGGTTTAATCTCATTCTAAATCTCAATTTCCAGTCCTATCATTAATTTCTGATTCTAGTTCTTGGATTCTAGAACTAGTCTTTAATCATACGGTCTAATTTTTTGATTTCGGACCTGAATTCAATCCTAGGAATTTAAATTTTAATTTTAATTTCTTAGTTTAATATTCCTAAAAATCCTAAATATTAATTTTAGTTTCTATAATTCTAGTTTCTCAATTATGTTCATAATTTTTACTTTGAAATCGACTCTGAATAATCTAAAAATACTATTTTATAATCTTAAATCTAATTTATCTTTAATCTCAGCCATCCGATTTGCCCAAGGGAGCTTACGGAGGGTACTCGGAAACGAGGCCAATCCTCCTTAGCATAGCGGGCCCAAACACCCTTTTTTTAGAATTTTAGTAGAATTAGTTCATCGCTTTAATTAGAATTAAGTAAAGTTAGTTCCGTTATTTTCTCATGATTTTAGTATAGTCAATTTATTGCTTTGATCATAATTCTAGTCAAATCAGTTCCTTTAGTTTAGTTCGATTTTTAGTATAGTTAATTCATTGTTTTAATCAAAATTTTAATAAAATTAGTTTATTTATTTGAATTAGATTTTTAATAAAATTAATTTATTTGTTTTAATTAGGTTTTAATAAAAATAATTCATTGCTTAAATTAATGTTTTAGTAAAACTAGTTCTCTATTTCAATTAGAATTCTGGTACAACTAGTATACTTGCTCTACTTAGAATTTCAGTATAACTAGCATGCTTGGTTTAATTAAAATTTTATTAAAATTAATACACCTGCATTCCTAGTACAATTAGGAGACCGATGTTAATTAGATTTTTAGTAGATTAGGACACTATATTAATTGGAATTCTAGTAGTGCTAGGAAACTAAAATTAATTAGACACCGGATAGAATACTGAATTAAATAAACCATAATAAATTCCCACATAACTAAACACATAAGAGAATTGGGAAGTCTAAACTGATTAGAACTATAATAATAATAAGGTAAGGGAAGAAAAATTAAACTATCTAAATTATAAGAAAAGACATAGCTGCTGACGTTTGCAGGCGGATGATTCAGTAAAGAAGTAACCCACACCCGCTTTAAAGCGTGATCATTGACGTGTTGCAGTGTCGTTACATATCTGCAATTGGCGATTATAAGAAATTGGGAACCTTCCTAGAAAATCCTTTACTTCTAACATTCCAAATGCCGCATCGCTAGAGTCCACTTGGACAGAATTGGAGCCATTGATTCAACGAGGACCGAGAGGAACCCAGAAAAAATGCGCACCAACAGACTGGCAATCGCGATGGGACACTTTTGCAAACTCTTTTTCTAGATAGTTAGTTTTCATCTTATCTCCCTATTTTTCTTTCCAACGTGTCATTTAGATTCCCTTTTATATATATATGAGTCTTCGTCAAAGAATCGAGATGTCTGGTATACGAAGAGTGAGTTTAGGCGACTCACCATTGTGGGGATATCATAACAACCCCACATATGAAGAAGAACCATTTAACAATTCTAGCCCATGAAAACCTGAGATTAACATGGCAGGCGAGCAAGAAAATCCCTTCTTCACCCCACATACTGGTAACAATCATAGTGGGAGAGATGGTAACACCGAACAAAACCTCATTGCTCAACAGATTGTAGAACTCAGTTTTCAAAGAATACAAAGAGGAACTGACTATAGACACCCTCATTTTACCCTCTCGAAATATACAAATTTGTTCGGTCAACCTTTGACCTCATAACCCTGATATGGGACCATACACTGAAACAATAGTACATGGCTGAATATAGGCTAAAACAATAGCTCTGTGGCTCAGATCCTGACATAGGGAGACTATATACTGAAATAATAGTATATAGTCAGAATGTAGACTAAAACAATAGTCTTGCATTTTAGTCTAGAGACCAAAACCAGACAACCCCGAATTAAGCGCCTGAAAACCCACGCGTAATTCGATTACACACCATACCACAAGCGCGTAATCAGTCAGTCCCCTTTTAGACCAATCTTCCTTTCCCAGACGATCTTGAGACTCGATCAATCGCCTGAAACCAGACAAGCGATCAGATTGCATGCCTTACAACCAGCGCGCAATTGGCCTACGCCCAGCCTAGCCTCACTATCCTTGACCCCTAAGTTTCCTCGATTAAATGCTTCAAAAGTGGTGCTTAATTTGATTCCACAACTCAAAATGCATGCGCAATTAGTTCTAACGTTATTAGGACTAGGAAACTCGCTGAGCAAGTTAGCCGGTCGCTCACTGAGTCAATGATCGACTCAAAGCGATTAAGCGCCGGGAAACCAACGCGTAATTCAGTTAAATGCCTGAAACATGGTGCGTAATTGAAGAAAAACCTATAAAAGCTTTTTTATTTTTGACCGAAAAGGGGAAAACGAAGAGGCTGTCAATTTTCGAGGGAGAACGAATTTTTTTTGGGATTCCGAAATCTGAGAACTCTGAGGACAAACCCATAGAGCAATCTAGTCATGATTTCGAGATTCAAACGTCGAATCTTCAAGATTTCTCTCCACAACCCCGGTCCTAGGTAAAAGCCTTAGTTTTAGACCTAGGATTTTTCTCTTAATTTTAATTATAGTTCTAATTTTTAGTCCGTGACCGTAGCACCCTTTTTAGACCGCAAATATTTTATATCTGGTTCTAATTCTCTGAATTCAGAACTAGTCCTTAATCCGACGGTGTAATTCACCGACCCTAGGCCTTTAATTCCGTTCTAAAATATTAATCGACAGTCCTATCATTAATTTTTTATTCTAATTCCATGAATTCAGAACCAGTCCTTAATCATACGGTCTGATTTTCTGATTTCGGACCCGAATTTAGTCCTAAAATTTAGATTTTAATTTTAATTCTCTATTTTAATATCTCCAAAAATCCTAAATATTACTTTTAGTTTCTATAACTCCAGTTCATAATTTAATTCATAATTATCACTCCGAAATCGACTCTGAAAAATCTAAAATACTATTTTATGGTCCGAAATTCAATTTATCTTCAATCTCAGCCACCCGATCTGCCCAAGGGAGCTTACGGAGGGAACTTGGGAATGAGGCCAATCCCCCTTAGCATAGTAGGCCAAAAACCCCTTTTTCTTAGGATTTTAGAATTAATTAATTGCTTTTTCTTAGTTTTTTAGTATAATTAATTAGTAGATTTATTTTATTTCAGCATATTTAATTAATTAAGTGCATTAGATTTTAGTATGATTGATTAGTTTCTTTAAATCAGATTTTAATTGATTAATTTCCTTGCTTTAAATCAAAATTAGTATGATTAATCTCATTGTTTAAATTAGAATTTAGCATAGTTAATTCATTGCTTTAATTACAATTTAATAAAATTAGTTTATTTATTTTAATTACATTTTGATAAAAATCAGTTCATTTATTTAATTAGATTTTAGTAAAATTAATTCCTTTGCTTAAATTAGAGTTTTAGTAAAATTTGTTTTCTATTTTAATTAGAATTCTGATAAGACTGATATAATTGCTTTGGTTAGAATTTCGATACAATTAGTACACTTGATTTAATTAGAAGTGATCTAATGGCAACCAAGCAAGGACCTGATGAAGAATTTACTGACTTCGTTGCCAGATGGAGAAAACTCGCTGCTAGGACCGGTACCTCAATGGAAGAAAAGGATTCGGTGGACATTATCATCGATAACACTAGAGAACCGTTAAAGAGCGCACTTGTCATAAGTGATTGCTCCGACTTCACCGCACTCCACTCACGGGTATCCCGACTAGCGCAACACATTAAAGGAAGAGACCTTGCTCTATTCATAGTCACCTTGAAAGTGGGCTTTTCCAATGAATCAAAATAAAAAAATAATAAGAAAGCCTTAGAAACTGAACAAGTTAACACTATTGTCAACCAAGGACAAAACTTTAATAACGAAAACTTCCAATCGCGAAACTTCGGACAAAATCAAAATCAACAACGGTATACCAACCAAAACCAATGAGCTAATAAACAAAGATATGCAAACCAAAATGAAGGCCAGAATCAGAATAAAAGCCAATACCAAAATAAAAACCAATACCCTAACACCTATCAGAACCAAAATGCGACACATAATCGACCGGCCCATGCACCGAATTATAATAATGTACCCCTATTAAGACCAGAAAAGTACTATTTTTTACCCCTTAACTTAATCTCTGTTGGACCCTTAATCATTTAATAAAAGTGTTTTAAGCCTGTTCTGTAGGTAATGAATAGCAGCTGCAATAAGGCCTTAATCCTACTAAGGAGCCCACTTTTGCCCCAGAAGTCTCTCAGAAGAAGGGAAGCTGGATCCAGACAAGAACTTGACTGCATGAAGGTAAAACACAGCAGCAACAGAGCAAGAAATGAGCCTCACACAATTGCCGCAGGGTTCAAAGGATTCAGAAAGTAAGCCTCATGCGGTCCTCGTGAGTTTCTCAAGACTTCATACCAATTGTCCGTGCTGTTCTCGCGCAGTTTAGTGATAGAAGGGCTTCAAAATCATGACTCGGGTAGCTCTTGAAGCTCAAGCACTTAAATGCTCACAGAGTTTCGTGTAGCTTAAGAAAGCAGCACTTAAAACCGCACGCAGTTCGCTCAAATAAGCTGAGGAGAGAGAGAGAGCTCCAGGTATTTCTGCATGCAGCTGTCGCGCAGTGGCCGCGAGTTGTAAAACTTCAGAAAAACCTCTCGCACAGTTCAGAGATCAATGCACATCACGCCCTCGCGAGGATCCTCATAAAGATCCATTGAGAAACAAACTGCTCGCGCAATTCCTGCGCCATTCAGAACGAAAGTGCAATCCCGCGAAGACCAAAGCAATCCAGTGAGGATTCAATGCTCTATCGCGAGACTGCTTAAGCAGCAAACTAAGACAACCCCGCGACGGCTAGAATTTCAAGTTAATCCAATCTTGTGAAGACCGTGCTATCATGCGACAGTCTTGAAAACCAGTGCTACCTGGTGAGGCTCTGAACTCTAACTCTCCCTCACATCTATAGAGGACATTCTAGGAACTTCCAACAATTAGGGCACGCACTCCAACACTCAAATTTTGGTGCACGTGCCCCGAGGCATCCAAGGAATAGTATTAGGCCATGTGGCATCATTAAAATTAGGGTTTCCTAACCCTAATGCACCGCCAAACTGACTGCTATATAAACCTAAGCTTGGTTTAGGTTTAAAAAATCCCCTCTTAGAATAGAATTTTTTCTATCTTCTTCTTATAGTAGCTGTAGATCTCTAGTAAGGTTTAGGTAGATGTCTTTTCACTTTTTTTTCTCTCCATAGCCCAGCACTTGCTGGCTATGCCTCTGTATGCTTATTTGGTTTAGATTTAATGGAATTTCATGATTGGGTGTTTACATATATGGGATTGAAGTTTGAGATTGAGTTGTTCTGTACAAGGCTGCTGCCTTGAGATCCTCCATTGATAGGTTGTATTATGAGCAATGGAGGATTGTTTTTAAAGACCTATTTAGATCCAAGTGACCTGTGTGTCTAGGCTAACATGCTCCCATACAAGCCTAGCCCCACCACAGGATCCACTAGATCTGAAATCCCCATGGGAGCCTGAGCTTGTAGCCTTGTGAACATGGTGGTGACAGCAGTGTTCTTGTTCTGTTTTGGTCCTCTGTGAGGAGGATAGCCTCTAGGATAGTCTGTGACCATTTAAGTGGAAAGGTTATAGCCTTAGGGTGAGGTCAATCCACAGATCCAAGACAGATTCTTCTTCTCTACACTTGTGCTTGTAGCCCTGTGAGAGATTGTGCAGAGACAAACTCCCCTGTATTTGTATAGACCGGCCATCAGATGGCAGATCTGGTTTGGTTATAGAGATTGTAGGCTTGTGGCTGGATCACTGCAATCTGTCTACGGTAGTGGACAGTTAGACCTAAGGCTGTACTCAAACTCTTGCTGGTTCTATGTGTCTGGGGTAACATGCTCCCATACAGGCCTAACCCCACACATAGCACTTTAGAGGTTGAGGTTCCCTATGGATTCTTGTGCTTGTAGCCTGGATGAAGTAGTGCTTACAATGATAGACTTGTTCTAACCCATCTCTAGACTGTGGTTCCCCAATTGGATAGTCTGTGACCATTTAAGTGGACAGGTTATAGCCATAGAGGGATTGGATCATGGCACAGAGATGAGTTGGATTCTTTCTCCTCAGTGGTGATAATGTAGCCATTGGACAAGATTTCTATAGCAGTAGATTTGAATTTGAGTCATGAAACCCATCAGATCTGAACCTAATAGCATGCTTCTCACCCCTTTTATATTTATTTTCACACTCCATCCGTTTTCTCAACCATTTCTATGGTTTAGACATTAAGTTACCTTAGGATTTAGAATTTAGTGACCTTAAATCCCCTTCCATTTAGGATTGTTAGATCTGTAGTCAGATCTGGAGAGCCTACTAATGATGGCTCCCTCAGAGCTTTAGATCAACTTTTCCTGTGGGACAAACTCTTACTTATCAAAACTTGCTATAACAGGCCTTGTATCTTGCAGGACTGTGCATATTTTAGGCTTGCTGCTCCGTAATCATCACTCTACCTTTCACTCATTTTTTATTTTCTCCATTCTTATCACTATCTCCAATAAAGTCAGTAGCAAGCATTAGAAATAGCAACAACGAGTTTTTGGCACCGTTGTCGGGGAATTTTGATCTAATAGTAGACTCTAGAATTTTGTATTCTTTGTTCTTTGGTAGCTGTGCTTGTGAATAATTGATACTGTTGATTTACATTTGGAATTTTTCTTACAGATCTGGACCGTAACAGAGAAGGAGACTGGAATTGCATTGAGAGCCTAGCTACCTCTGTTTGCACTTCTCTAACCTTCAAAACCTCAGTCTATTTCTTCTTTGAAGATTCCATAAGCAGTTGATTTGGATAGTTATAATTTTTTCTAGTGTAATGTGCTTACGAATAGTTATCCCTGCTGTTGGTGTGTGTGCATGTTAGGAAGGAGATCTCTCAGTCCTACTTTAGAGCCTGCTAACCCTGAGATTGAAAGGGGTAGAAGACCGAGAAGGCACAAACACACCACAATCGAGCCCCCCTATTGAAATAGAGACAGTAGTTATGGGTGAAGAGCAACCTAGAACATTAAAGGAATTGAATGCTCTGGATGATTACAATTCTCCGTTAAACATTCAATTCCCAGATGTTCAGGGTAATTATGAGATCAAAACTTTCATCATCCAAATGCTTCCCTCTTTCCATGGGCTTAGCAAGGAAGACCCTTACAAGCACATTGACCAGTTATTGGCCCTGTGTACGACATTCTCCATTGCTGGTTTGAGACCAGAAGCCACTAGGTTAAGGCTTTTTCCTTTCTCCTTAAAGGACAGGGCCATGACCTGGTTATCTACTCTCCCAAACAATAGCATCACTTCCTGGAAAGACCTCCAAACAAGATTTCTGTCTAAATTTTTCCCAGAGACTAAGACCAGCCAATTGAGGAAGGACATACTTTCTTTTGCCCAGTCCCCAACTGAAGATTTTAACCAATGCTGGGATAGATTTAAGGAGATGCTCAAACAATGTCCCCACCACAAGATCCCTGACTGGCAGCTTATCCAAAGCTTCAACAATGGGATTGATGAGAAGAGCAGAGACATGATCGATGCCTCTTGTGGTGGAACATACATGCATAAAACAGCTGATGAGGCATGGGACTTATTCGAGGTCATAAATGAAAATGCTTTTCACAAGATGTCCTCATCTAGAACTGTTCAAGAGCCTTCTCCTAAGCTGGGGGTGGCTGAAACTTATAAAGGAAAGATGTATGAAGTTAGAGGAAACGATGACTTGAGAATGCAGATGGCCAATCTTACTAAAAGATTTGATAGACTTTTGACTGTGGTGCAGTCCAGAATGGATGCACAAGGGATGGAGGCATGTCTGATATGCCAATCTCCACAGCATACAGTGGAAGAATGCCCATCTGCAGGACAATACCCTGAGTTTGTAATGGAACAGGCTGCTGCTGCCCAATCTTTTGGATAGCAACAATCTGGTGGCTACAATAAATAACCATATGGATACCAACACCAAAATGCTGGTTACCAATGGAGAGACCACCCAAATTTTAGGTGGAGGCAAGACAATTATAAGCAGCCAAAGCAGATGTTGGCCTTACCTCAAAGGCCACAGCAGCAGTTTAACCAGGGTTATGCCCAAAGGTCGAATTTCCAACAACAGCAGGCCCAGCAACAAAATCAATTGGTAGTTCCCCCACCTTAGCCCTAAAGTGCTTCTTTTGAGGACCAGGTTTTGGCCCAATTGCAAAGCCTTGGACCCTTAAATCAGACTGTGACTTCTCATAGTCAAAGCATTAAGAAAATAGAAGAGCAGCTTGGCTAAATAGCCAATGCTCTGGCTAAGAGAGAGGAGGGCAGGTGGCCAAGTCAACCAGTAGCCAACCCAAAGGGCCAGTATTCCATTGGAGAAGGCTCCTCAAATTTTGAGGGGGCCAATGCCATCACAGCCTTAAGTTCTGGCAAGCTGGTAGACAATCAGGTGGGAAAAGAATAAGGAGAGGTCTATCCTAAGGAAATATCAAGTGAAAATAATAAGGACATTGTTAGAACACAGAGTCAAGAACTGCCTGCTACCCTTCAGCAAGGGAAAAATAAAGAGGTTATAGTTGAGCCTCAGTAGGAGATAAAAATAGATAAAAGAAAAAAACAAAAGTTCAGCCATAGGCTTGCAGCTGAGGAACCAGTAGTACCTCAGCTGCCATTTCCTCAAGCTTTGAGTGGCCCTGCCCCTTTTAATAAGGGTCAATCACAGATCAAGGAAATGATGGAGACCTTTAAGCAGGCCAAAATAAATTTACCCCTGCTTGATGTAATTCGATAGGTCCCAGCCTATGCAAAGTTTCTGAAGGACCTCTGTACTCAGAAAAGGAAGGCCAGAGGCCATTTGTCCAAAAAGGTCTTTGCAACTGATACAGTTAATTATGTATTAACTATGACAATACCTGAGAAGTTGCAAGACCCAGGGATACCCACTATTTCCTGTATTATTGGAGACCACACAATTGGAAGGGCCCTTTTAGACCTTGGAGCAAGTGTTAACCTGCCGCCATACAGTGTATACCAGCAGCTAGGATTGGGGGAGCTGAAGCCCACCCCTATTGTTCTATTGATGGCTGATAGGTCTGAGAGGAAGTCCATGGGAGTGGTTGAGGATGTCCTAGTGGGGGTAGACAAGTTCTTCTACCCTGCAGACTTCCTTGTTTTGAACATGGGTTGTAACAAAAGTACATCTCTGATACCTGTTATCCTGGGCAGACCATTTTTGGCCACTGCCAATGCATGCATTCAATGCATGTCTGGAATCATGGAGGTCACTTTCGAACATATGAAAGTTGAGCTTAATGTATATAACAGTGCAAAGTACCCTCAGCTGGATAATGAGGAATGCTTTGCAGTAGATGTACTAGAAGAAATTGTTGAAGAAGAACTGCCCACTCTGCTGGAGTGGGGCAACATTGTCGCTAATTTAACTGAAGTTTGGAACTTGGTGGAGGAAGGAAGCCTAGCTTTAATGCCAGAAGACATGCCCCTAGTGAGGTCTTCTGTGGGCTTAGTGCAACATTCCAATTGGAAACCTACATTGCTGCCCCTTCAACCATCCATACACCAATCCTACCATCCATACAACAAGCCCCTGATCTGGAGCTCAAGAAGCTGCCAGAGACATTAAAATATGCTTTCCTCGAGAAAGAAGAGAAACTTCCTGTAATTATCTCCTCTTCTCTAACCTGTGAGCAAGAGGAGGAATTGCTAACAGTTCTGACGAAGCATAAGAAAGCAATCTGCTGGACCATTGCTGATTTGGGAGGGATTGATGCATCAATCTGTATGCATAGGATCTACTTAGAAGAGGGCTCAACACCCTTCAGAGAAATGCAGAGGAAATTGAATCCTCACATGCAGGAGGTGGTCCTGAAAGAAATTGTTAAGTTGCTGGATGCTGGGGTAATTTACCCCATCTCTGATTCTGAATGGGTGGCACCAATCCAGGTGGTACCCAAGAAGTCTGGCATCACAGTAATCACAACCGACTCTGGAGAGTTGAGACCAGCCAGGGAGACCACTGGCTGGAGAGTTTGCATCGATTATCGAAAACTCAACTCCAAGACCAGAAAAGACCACTTCTCTCTCCCTTTTATTGATCAAATTTTGGATAAGTTGGCTGGAAAAGCTTTTTACTATTTTCTTTATGGGTACTCAGGGTACAATAAGATCCTCGTGCACCCTTTGGATCAAGAGAAAACTAGTTTCACTTGTCCTTTTGGCACCTTTGCTTACAGAAGGATGCCTTTTGGACTGTGAAATGCCCCATCCACCTTTCAGAGGTGTACATATGCCATCTTTTCTGATATGATTGGTAAATTCTTGGAAATTTTCATGAATGATTTCTCGGTTTATGGGGATAGCTTTGACCAATGTCTAAAACACCTCCATCAAGTCTTACAAAGATGGGAAGAGACCAATTTTGTCTTAAGTTGGGAAAAGAGCCACTTCATGGTAACACAAGGAATTGTGTTGCGCCATGTGGTCTCTAAAGATGGAATTGAGGTAGACAAGGCCAAAGTTGACCTCGTTGCAAATTTGCCCCCTCCAAGAACAGTCAAGCAAATCAGATCCTTCCTTGGGCATGCTGGATTCTACAGGAGGTTTATCAAAGACTTCAGCAAAATTGCTAAACCATTGTGCCACCTGCTCTGCCAGGATGTGCCCTTTGATTTTTCTGCTGAATGTCTTGAGGCTTTTGAAAAGTTAAAAATCTGCCTCACCTCTGCTCCTGTACTCCAAACACCTGACTATACCTTGCCCTTCGAGTTGATGTGTGATGTATCTGACTTGGCAATAGGTGCTGTCTTGGGCCAGAGAAAGGATAAGCTGCCTGTGGTCGTTGCATATCTCAGCAAATCACTTGCTGAAGCTCAGCTGAACTACACAACCACTGAGAAAGAGCTTCTGGCAGTGGTTTTTGCTGTGGACAAGTTTAGACCTTACCTACTTGGGTCTAAAACTGTCATCTTCACTGACCACTCAGCATTAAAGTACCTACTATCCAAGAAGGATGCAAAGCCCAGATTGATTAGATGGATACTCCTATTACAGGAGTTTGACATCGAAATCAAAGACAAGAAGGGTGTAGAAAATGTGGTGGATGACCACTTGTCCAGAATTATGTTGGAAAAAGGTGATGATGACCTTGCTACAAATGATGTCTTCCCGGATGAGCAACTGTTTGCCATCCACTCTTTAGTCCCCTGGTATGCACATATTGTCAATTATCTAGTTATAGGCAAGATCCCTTCCCATTGGACAAAAGTCGATAAAGACCTATTTTTCTCATAGGTCAAATTCATTTTCTAGGAAGAACCTTGCTTGTACAAGTATTGTGCAGACCAAATCATTCAGAAATGTATCCTTGAAAGTGATGTCCCAGTATTCTGGCCATGTGCCATGAAAATGCCTGTGGGGATCACTTTAGTGGGAGAAAAATAGCTGAGAAAGTGTTACAGTGTGGGTTCTATTGGCCTTCTCTTTTCAGAGATGCCAATACACACTGCAAGACCTGTGAAAGATGTCAGAAACTAGGAGGGCTGTCTAAACGAAATTTAATGCCTTTACAGCCCATCCTTGTTGTAGAACATTTTGATGTGTGGGGTATTGATTTTATGGGCCCCTTTCCTCCTTCAAATGGTTTTCATTTCATCTTAGTGGCAGTGGACTATGTTTCCAAATGGGTAGAAGCCATTGCCACAAGAACTAATGATAATCAGGTGGTCCTCAAGTTCATAAAGCAAAATATCTTCTCCAGATTTGGTACCCCTAGAGCCATTATCAGTGATGGGGGGAGCCATTTCTGTAATAGAAATTTCGAGAGCTTGCTCAAGAAATATTCTGTCACCCATAGGATTGCTACTCCCTACCACCCACAAACCAATGGGCAAGTTGAAAATTCAAATAGGGAGATCAAGCATATCCTTGAGAAGACTGTGAGGACTGATAGGAAGGATTGGGTTGACAAGCTTAATGATGCACTGTGGGCTTATAGGACTGCCTATAAGACCCCCATCGGTATGTCCCCTTCCAGACTAATCTATGGCAAGGCCTGTCATCTCCCAGTGGAGTTAGAACACAGGGCCTATTGGGCCATCAAACATTTAAATCTAGATCTAACTTCTGCTAGTCTTCACAAGTCGCTGCAGCTATTGGAATTGGAAGAACTAAGGATGGATGCATATTCCAATGCCAGGATCTACAAGGAAAGGTCTAAAGCTTTCTTTGACAAAGGGCTGTTGAGAAAGAGTTTCATTGCTGGTGATAAGGTTTGGTTGTTTAACTCCAAACTTAAATTTTTTTCAGGTAAATTGAAATCCAGATGGGAAGGTCCTTACATTGTCATGCATGTTTCCCCATTTGGTGCTGTGGAAATCAAGGATCCTAAGTCTGGGAGACTCTTGAAGGTGAATGGTTAGAGGCTTAAGCCTTGTTTTGAAAAACCTGTCAACCTTTTGGACACCATTCACTGTCAAGGGGATCCTTCTTCAAACTGATTCCACAAGTGTGTCATTATTGTATCATATGTATTTAGTTTTTGGTTAATTTATCTTGCTTTCTTTAGTTTCTATTCTCTAGGATTTGCTAGTGGCCTTATATGAGTTTTGCCCTATCTGTTTTGAACTTTTGACGCTTGGCTTGATTCTTACTGCTTTTGAATTGATAGCTTTTGTTGAATGCAAGGTCATTTTTGTTGTCTTTGAGTATATGATTGAGTTTACATGTGTCTAAAGACAGTCATAGGAGAGGGTCATGCCCAGGATTTAACCACAGCAAACATGTAAAAAGGGGCAGAATAGAGAGCACATGCTCTCTGTTTTATTCCTTACTGTCTCTAGGTCCAAAATGAAAGTTTGGAAGACTATCGCGAGATTCAAAAGCTATCGCGAGGTTAAAAAGGAAGCCTGGGAGCATGTCGCGCAGTTTGCATAGAAACATTCAATGCCTATCGCGAGTTTCATGTATGCCTGACAACCTCTCGCGCGATCCACATCGTGCTATTCAGTTGTTCTCTCGAGATTATCAGGCTGTCGCAAGGCTCACAAGGTAAACTGCGAGACTCTCACGCAATTCAATAGAAATACTTCATTTCCTATCACGAGATTCTAAGTCTGTCACGAGATTCAAAAATGAACCTCTGAGCTTTTCGCGCAATCCAAAAGAAACCTAGGAGTCTCTCGCGCGATTCACATAAATTAATCTCACTCTGTCACGCGCTCCAAGGATAAGTTGAGATTGTCACGCAACTCAGATTTAATCCACACCATCGCTAGGTTCATTTCCAAGCCCGCGACCAGATGTTCCAAAGCGCGTCGAGCTTCATGATAAGTATTTCAACCCTACGTTTCGTCCCTTCTTCATTATTTTTATCCTTCTTCCCTCTGTGAAACCCTAGCTTCTGGAGCTCTCCCCTCTCCCCCTTCAGCACCACTCCTACAGCTCATCATTAACCTCACAATTCTATAGAGTTGTTCCTGACATCACCACCATCCATTGTCCTCTGCTCAGAGATCTTGAGGTGCCCTGTGCGTCAAATCAAACCAAACCCTAGATTTCAGCCCCCGTTTCTCATACTATAGGACAGAGTTAGATATGGCTCCAAAATCTGCACAGAATAGAAAAGGGAAGGACAAGGACCCTGCAGAGACCACCCCTAAAAGAGCCAAGACTTCAAAGTCCCCCAAAAAAGGAAAGGAAGTGGTTGAGGAGGCAGCGGTACCAACCACAAAGTTCTCTACTCCGAGCTCATGGAGTCAATTCCATAGGAGCCTAAAACAACCTTTGGTATACCATTTTTTGAAAAAGAACCACTCTCTGCCACTGCAATACAATTTCTGAGCAAAGCAGGCCTGATGTCATTGATGAGAGGGATTCCAGCACTAGCCTACCCCAGGCTAGTGCAGCTATTTTATCAGCACATCAAGGTCAAGAGGGACAATGATGGACAAGGGTGCTTGCTAGTAATGATTGACGACTTTGATATGTTAGTAGGCCCTAAGATGATCGCTGAAGTGTTGGGCATCCCAGCAGCATTCAATCCCAGCTGTGGATATGGCCCCCCTCTGACTGCATTGATTGATACAATTGCGCTGGCCCTAACTAGAGGATTAAAAGCCACCGGGGACTCAATCAGAAGGAGGGAACTAGAACCTGAACTACTGTTCATTGACCAAGTCCCGCAGAAGAACATATATTGCTCCGGACATCAGCAAGAGAGGAGAACCCCCATTTCGGATGCTGTCTACTCCTACCACATGGGCCATGGCTTCCATGCAGCCTGGCTGATTTTTGAGGCTATGAAGGACGTGGTGGAGAAGTTAGGATCCAATAAGAAGCCTCACACGCTACCCTATGCAAGAATCATCACCTTACTGCTGATCAAGGGGGGCTACAAGATAGGAAGGACTAAGCAGACCACCACCCTTACCCCTACTACCTTTTCCAAGAGGCAATGGGTCAGCAGGAGCTTGATGGGGGGTCAGAAAAAGAAGAGAGCTGAGGCTCAGGCCCTGCCCAAGCAAGCATAAGCACCTGCATCAGGGCCTACCCTTGCTATAAAGGAGCTGCTCCTAGAGCCTACCACTTCCAGTGCTGTAGTAGCTCCTGTTACCCCTGCATCCACCCCCCCTCTTGCATCCATCTCTCACCCCCCTCTGTTTCCGTTCTCCATGCCCACTCCCCCTTCACCTGTGCTTGGTCCATGCGAGGAGTCACCATCCCCTACCTTACCTCAGTACACAGCCACAATTCCCCCCTCATTTCCACCTAAGCCTGTCAGCTCCCCACTCATCTCATACAAAAAATGAAAAACTACTGAGACCATTCCAACCATCTCCCAGACACCACCCTTAATCCCTTCTATCCCCATTGACCCACCCCACCTTGAAGAAACCACCACCCCAGCCATATCCACTACATCCCCTCTCCCAGACATTGACTTAACCCTTAACACATCCATAGGCTTCCAAGCCTTCATCTCCACCTTCCTTGAAACCATGCCTACCTACTATACCCCTCTGCCAGACTCCCCAACTACCTCACAACACCACTCCCCAGAACCCCACTCTCCCCCCCTCCACTTTCCATCATGCTCCTTCCTCCCCTTTCCAACCAGTACCCTCTTCTTCACAAACCCAACCTTCTAGCTTTGACACACTAACCCTCATCCTACCCCTTATCCAAGACATATAGGCCCAATTATCCACCAATACACAAAAATAGTACCAGATGCAGGCTGAACTCACCTCCATCCAATCCACCCTACACACCTTAGCCACTCCACCCATCCCTCCACCACCCACTTCCCCCCCCCGGTCCTCTTCACTCACAAAACCACCCAAACGAACTTCCCTCTTGAATCATTACTCCCCCCACCATCATCATTACCTCTTCCCCACCCATTTCCTTTACTCCCTTTCACCATTTCAATTTTCCATCCCCCATCACCCCCAAATCTTGTTGAGCCTACACCCTTCACCTTTCCCCTATACCCTCCACCCCCCCACCTTCTCTACCAAATCCACCCAAACAGACCCAGAGCCTGACCCCATTCCCCCACAACTTGATTTCCCTACTATCATCCCCCCCCCCCCCCCCCCCCGCCCCAGCACAATCTGCCTTCCACCTCCTATCTTCCCATTGCTCTAAAACATCATTTTTACAGCCCCCCCTACCTCACCATCCTCCACCATATGAGAGATAATGCATACCTGAGGAAGGGTGTCCTGAGGGGGATGGCCAAGCTTTGCCAATCAATTGAGACCCCCCTGCTGGAGCAGATTGATAAAATGACGGAGGAACCCGACAGCAGACCACCGACAACAACTTCTGGGCATCTCATTGGGGTGGAAAAATATTTGGACTCCTACCAAAAGGCCAAGGCTACAACCACTTATCATCAGATCAATTGGGAATATGAGAAATCAAATGCTGTTGCAGCGAATGCTCGGGCAAGAATTCTTGAAAAAAGACTTAACAATGCCCAGGAAATCCAAAAAATCCAAAAGGAGATCCATGAGACTAACGCCCTCAAATTTCAAATCAAGATCGCCTCATTGGAATTCGCTTTGGCTGCTACCCGTAATGAACCTTACCATCCGACCCCCATCTCTGTTCACGTGCCTGCGCCTGCACCAACTACTACTCTAGCTCCACCTACCCAGTCTGAGGAGGCACCACCTCAGCCCCAGAGAGCCAAAGGAAAAGCTCCTACTTCATCTCCTAAGGAGCAGCCTCCATCTACTGAGCAACCTACCCCTACCACGGCCTCTGCTGAACCACCACAGAAGCAAACTTATCCTCAGCGGAGGAATGTCACTGCCAAGAGGTCTGCTCCCAAAGCTGTCCCTTTAAAAATTAGCAAAGAGCCTGCTGCCCAGTCTGAAGAGGCACAGTCCCCTGCCAAACCTGAGTCCACTAGAAAAGGAAAGTCACCAGTGGTCCCCACTGAGGAACCCAAAGCTAAAGGAAAAGAGAAATCTCTAGTGGTCCCACCTGCAGAAGCTGAAGCCAAAAGCAAAGGCAAAGGAAAATCCCCTGCCACCCGCCTGCTAAGCACAAAGGAAAAGCCCCTCAAGCACCCAAGGAACCAAAGGCTCCCAAAGCACCAAAAATGAGGGTGAAGGCACCTAAAGCTCCATCTACAGCAAAAACACTAGCCGAAAAGAAAAAGGAGAGGGAGGAAAAGAAGAAACAAGACAGAGCTGCCCTTAAGGCATAGGATAAAAAGATGGGCTGGGATTTCCTTACAGATTCTGATTCAGATTAGATCCTAGCTTCTAGATTGTATCTTAGTTTTTTTTTTCTTCTTGTAATTCCACTTATAACTATTTTTATTACACTTTAACAGAAATTCTAGTTTTATCTATTGCTCTGTTCTGTGTGTTTCTTTTTTATTGCTTGGTACTTTTGATTTCGTTCTTTTTGCCATTCATGGGAGAAGAGTTTGTGGGAGGATATTTTTCTTTGAACCAGTCATCCATGTAGTGGATAGATGTTGTTGGTGGCTGAATAAAATTTGTGCAATACCTGCCTTAGGAATTTCAATGGCTTCCTCTTCAAATTGATGTGCCATGTTAAGTGTACCTCGTGAAGATCCCTAGCTCAGCTGCGCGAGAGATGTCCTTTCCTCATCACTGATTGCTCTTCGCGAGGATCCCCGCGCGATACACTTACCTCTTTAAATACCATGCCTCTCTTTGGACATTCATTTAATGCTACTTCTCTTTTCCAAAGAGCCAGTTGTGTATTTTCTTCTTTCCCACACAACACTCATTTATTGCCAAGTGTAAAAAGGGGCGCAATTTCAATTCTACCGATTCTTGTTCCCTCGTCCCTCTCTTTTAAACCGGCCCTCAGTCCCTTTTCATCTCATCCCTCCTCTTCTACCCCTAGAAGTCCATACCTCCTAAAACAAATGGCGGATGACAACCCCTTCGGGTTCCTAATCAAATTTTACCCCATCTGGGAAGATCCTCCACCGCCAAAGGAGTCGGACCCCTTGCAATTTCTCTGGGATTAGTATGATGAGGTCCAGCGGATCCTGGCCAAGGAGGAAAAGAAAAAGAAAAAAAGAGAGAAGCGAGAGAAAAAGAAGAAGAAAAAAATGGCACCACCTGCATCTCCCCCTCCATCTTCCTCAAACCCTCCCCTGGCTACACATTGACCCCCCCCCCCATTTTCTCTTTTCTTTTTCCATCTTTTTGTCACATTTTCTTTTTATTTCAATGAAAGTTTCTTTTACTTCTATACTGTGCAGTTTGCATTCTCTGTTTCTCTATCTTCTGTGTTTATTTTTGTCTGACTGCTTGGATTCTACTATTTATCACCTCTGAACCAGTGAGGACCCTGCTCCAAATGGTTTGGGGGTGTGGCAGTCTGACAATAGAATAGTTAATTTTAGTGCAATAATGGTGGCATAACTGAGATGAATAAAGCTAATTTCCACTAAACTTGATACAATGAGGAAACATGTAAAATTTAAATTTTCTGCAAACTGTGGGAAATAGAAAAAGTTGAATTTTGACACCACCATCAAGCTAATATTAGAAAATTTTAGAGTTAAGTACTCAGTGAGCCTAAGAGGAGAGGAACAGACGAAAATACAACCCATGAGTTAAATGTGATGACCATACCTAGTGAGATTTGGGCCCAGAATTTTCTTTTGAAGAGTGTTTTTGGCATTATTTCTGCTCGAAAGACTGATTGAATCAGGACTTCTTCATTAGAAGTTGTGCAACTCCAAATCAAAACTAATTGACAGCACTCATGAGACTAAGGAAATGATCCAAGGCCCTTATTTGGACAGTTTGATCCTAAAAATCCAACCTTTTAAAATCTGCCCTTTTGCATATATCGGTTGAGCCTTAAAATCGTACTCTTCTTTCACAAACACCAGAACACTTGCACTTTAACCTCATTACCTGAGTTTACCTTACCCTCACTCTGAGAATTCAGAAGGTATAGGAGAAGGAAGAAAAGATACTGAGAATTGTCCAATATTCTGTGGAAGGTGAAGAAAAGCATCTTGTAAATAGTTGTGTATCAATGGCAGTTGTGTGGTATTTCATCAAAAGAATGAATAAAGAAAATAAAAAGAGGAAAAGATAGAGAAGTCTAGAGAACATCATCATCTGAAAAGTTAAAAGAAGAGGAGAAGTTGGCCACTTTGTCTCTAAAATAGAAAAGAAAGATGAAGTTTTATTGGAATGAAGGTTGTGAAATCATGAAGCACTCCTTATCTTGCTTATTTCTCAATTTGGATTCCCTTTTTACTCCTTTTATTCTGCACACCCCTCAGCCATAAGCCACATTACAACCCATTCTAAAAAGACCTTATGGATCCAAAGTCAAATGAGTTGTCATGTGGAGATGAAGAGTTGTCTAATCTATGGTGAAAATCCTTGAAGATGTCAGAAATTAGAAGCTTGGCCTATGCTCATGCTTGCAAACCTATTTGGGGTCTGCAACTGCTCTTGAGCTGTTGAGCATGTGAACACCCTCAGGATATTAATGTTGAGAGATAGCCCAAGTGAGAATTGGGTCTGAATTTTAACCCCATTGGGATTGTATCCAACCTAAATTTTGAATCAAAGGCAAGCTCGGTACTAATTTTTATACATTGAAATTCTAATGTTAAATGAATGATCGTCAGGCAAACACATGTTAACTTTTAAGTTTTAAATGGCCTACAACATTGCTACAATTTCCTCTAAGTGTTAAATAAATTTACTGTGGAATGAAACTTTAAACATTCGAATTTGTGTTGTCATTATCTGCACTATACTTAACTGACTCTAATGGTGAAGTTTGTGGGTGTCTTCACTAAAAACTCTCAGGAGACTGCACTCCTCCACTAGGGATCACCTAGGGATTTAAAAGGCTTGGTACATATGCTAAATGTGTCTGTGATCCCTACGAAAGTGGCGTTTATAGCTTTGCTAAGGGACTAGCAAAGATTAGGGTTGGGGGTGTGTTAAGACCTGAAAAGTACCACTTTTCACCCCTTAACTTAATCTATGTTGGACCCTTAATCATTTCATAAAAGTGTTTTAAGCCTAGTTTGTAGGTAATGAACAACAGCTGTAATAAGGCCTTAATCCTGCTAAGGAGCCCACTTTTGCCCCAGAAGTCTCTCAGAAGAAGGGAAGCTGGATCCAGACAAAAACTTGACTGCATGAAGGCAAAGCACAACAGCAACAGAGTAAGAAATGAGCCTTGCACAGTTGCCGCAGGGTTCAAAGGATTCAGAAAGTAAGCCTCGAGCGGTCCTCGTGAGTTTCCCAAGACTTCATACCAATTGTCCGCGCTATTCTCGCACAGTTTAGTGACAGAAGGGCTTCAGAATCATGACTCGTGCAGCTCACGAAGCTCAAGCACTAAAATGCTTGCACAATTTCATGCAGCTCAAGAAAGCAGCACTCAAAACCGCACGCAATTCACTCAAATAAGCTGAGGAGAGAGAGAGAGAGCTCCAGGTATTTCTACGCATAGCTGTCGCGCAGTGGCCGCGAGATATAAAACTTCAGAAAAACCTCTCGCACAGTTTAGAGATCAATGCACATCACGCCCTCGTGAAGATCCATTGAGAAACAAACTGCTCGCGCAATTCTCGCGCCATTCAGAACGAAAGAGCAATCCAGCGAGGATTCAATGCTCTATCGCGCGACTGCTTAAGCTACAAACTAAGACAACCCCACGACGGCTAGAATTTCAAGTTAATCCAATCTCATGAAGACCGTGCTACCACCCAACAGTCTTGGAAACCAGTGATGCCTGGTGAGGCTCTGAACTCTAACTCTTCCTCACTTCTGCAGAGGACATTCTGGGAACTTCCAGTAATTAGGGCACGCACTCTAATGCTCTAATTTCCATGCACGTGCCCTGAGGCATCCAAGGAATAGTATTAGGCCACATGGCATCATTAAAATTAGGGTTTCCTAACCCTAATGCACCGCCAAGCTGACTGCTATATAAACCTAAGCCTGGTTTAGGTTTAAAAAACCCCCTCTTAGAATAGAATTTTGTCTATCTTCTTCTTGCAGTAGCTGTAGATCTCTAGTAAGGTTTAGGTAGATTTCTTTTCACTTTTTTTTCTCTCCATAGCCCAGCACTTGCTGGCTATGCCTCTGCATGCTTATTTGGTTTAGATTTAATGGAATTTCATGATTGGGTGTTTACATGTATGGGATTGAAGTTTGAGATTGAGTTATTCTGTACAAGGCTGTTGCCTTGAGTTCCTCAATTGATAGGTTGTATTATGAGCAATGGAGGACTATTTTTAAAGACCTATTTAGATCAAAGTGACATGTGTGTCTAGGCTAACATGCTCCCATACAAGCCTAGCCCCACCACAGGATCCACTAGATCTGAAACCCCCATGGGAGCCTGAGCTTGTAGCCTTGAGAACATGGTGGTGACAGCAGTGTTCTTGTTCTGTTTTGGTCCTCTGTGAGGAGGATAGCCTCTAGGATAGTCTGTGACCATTTAAGTGGACAGGTTATAGCCTTAGGGTGAGGCCAATCCACAGATCCAAGACAGATTCTTCTTCTCTGCACTTGTGCTTGTGTCCCTGTGAGAGATTGTGCAAAGACAAACTCCCCCTGTATTTGTATAGACCCGCCATCATATGACAGATCTAGTTTTGTTATAGAGATTGTAGGCTTGTGGCTGGATCACTGCAGTCTTTCTACAGCAGTGGACAGCTAGACCTAAGGTTGTACTCAAACTCTTGCTGGTTCTATGTGTCTGGGCTAACATGCTCCCATACAGGCCTAGCCCCACACATAGCACTTTAGAGGTTGAGGTTCCCTATGGTTTCTTGTGCTTGTAGCCTGGATGAAGTAGTGCTTACAATGATAGACTTGTTCTAACCCATCTCTGAACTGTGGTTCCCCAATTGGATAGTCTGTGACCATTTAAGTGGACAGGTTATAGCCATAAAGGGATTGGATCATGACACATAGATGAGTTGGATTCTTTCTCCTCAGTGGTGATAATGTAGCCATTGGACAGGACTTCTATAGCAGCAGATCTGAATTTGAGTCATGAAACCCATTAGATCTGAACCTAATAGCATACTTCTCACCCCTTTAATATTTATTTTCCCACTCCATCCGTTTTCTCAACCCTTTCTATGGTTTAGACATTAAGTTACCTTAGGATTTAGAATTTAGTGACCTTAAATCCCCTTCCATTTAGGATTGCCAGATCTGTAGTCAGATTTGGAGAGCCTACTAATGATGGCTCCCTCGGAGCTTTAGATCAACTTTCCCTGTGGGACAAACTCTTACTTATCAAAACATGCTACAACAGGCCCTGTTTCTTGCAGGACTGTGCATATTTTAGGCTTGCTGCTCCATAATCATCACTCTACCTTTCACTCATTTTTTATTTACCCCATTCTTATCACTGTCTCCAATAAAGTCAGTAGCAAGCATTAAAAATAGCAACAACAATCCCCACTGCAGAACTTTAACCCAGCCAGAGGCCCCTACCAGGCGAGGCGGGAACACTATCCCCCTTTACTGGATACAATTCCCAACATCTTCCGTCTCCTTAACACTTAGAATATCCTCCGGTTCCCATAAGAAAAACCTCACCCATAGTCGACAAATCTAGACTATAGTAAATATTATGCCTTCCACCGATATGCAGGGCACAACCTAGAAGACTGTTCGGTCCTCAGAGACGTAATTTATGACATGAATGATCGAAGTCAGATTGTTTGGGAAGCACTCAGGAATCCTAACCCTAATAATAGCCAACCCCAATAAAATTTAGGGATCGTTAATAACCCCATGCCCAACCATAACCAAACGACACCAGCACAGGTCACCACTGCAGACCTCCTCGGTCGATCTCGCTTCCAACCTTCCACCTTAATCACTCACATTCAACCCTCTACCGCTTCTGCCACACTGGCGAGAACTCCTTCATCCCCTCATCCCTTGGCCCTGATCACTCGCATTGTCCCGCCGAGTTCACCTCCTTATCCAAAATTCACTCAGATACGAGTCCATTCCTTTAGGGCTAGGAGACCATTCCTCCGTAGTCACCCACTGAAATCTCTAGCCCCTCTAAATCCCGAACCAATGCCATTATTGCTCCCTTTATCCGATTCTGAACCAGAATATGGAGATCACATCCTCCAAACTGTAGCCCAAATTGCTGCATAGGTAGAAAGTATCACCTTAAAAACTCTTAGCAAAGACAACGAAATAACAACTGAGCATTCACTGAATCTTTTAAAGTGAGCCAGAGGAACATCTTGACCCAAGTGAGACGCTGGTCTCTGCTTTCCTAAAAGAGGAAGATTACACACAGTACCTCCGACCATGGAGCGGCACCATTCAGGTGCACGTTTCAATCTTTAACTGCCACATTATACAAATGCATCTTCATCAAGCTGCGTCAAGTGCGGTCGACAACCGACTTGCTCGATTCTTAAATCAGGAACCAATTACTCGCCTCCGCCTTTCTCTCAAGATAAGGATTTCACGAACGCCCAACCACCAGAGGGGAACGTGAGAGAAAGAGAAGTTAACTTGCCTCCCCCACTTCATGTCATCCCTCCACTAATTCCTGCACCCAACCATTCCAACCACCCGCACCTAAGGCCCATCGTCCAGGCAAAGAAATTGCGCTCGAGCCAGGGCAAGAATACGACCTTCTGCGGCACCTCCAAAAGTTCTCGACCCAAATATCCATACTAGAACTCATTAATAAATTGCCTGACCATCAGCGGTTATTGATAAGAACACTTGAAGACACGCAAGTAGATGAGGATACAACCTTAGATGGGCTTCATCAAATCACCTCGATCATGGCCCAACCTCCGCGCTCACTTTTACAAATGCAGACATGCCTAAAGAGTCACTCTGTGGGAGTGCGGCCCCCATATATCTTACAATCATAATTAAAGGATTCTCCGTACCACATGCACTCGTAGACACGGGAGCAGGACTTAACATCTGCCCTCTCACCATGTTGAAAATGCTCGAATACACGGAGCTGGATGTCAGGCCCTCCGCACTATCACTCATAGCTTATGATGGTTCGCGTGGCTTTGTCAAAGGATCTATCAAGCTATAGGTTCGCCTCAGACCTATAACGAAAGATGTTACCTTCCATGTTTCTAATTCTGCTAGTACGTACAACCACTTCTTAGGAAGAAAATGGTTAGAGCCAATGAAGGCTATCGCATCCACATACTATCAATACGTCAAATTCCCATATTAGGACTCTATCGTCTGTATATACGCTGATGTACCCCTCCAAGAGATGGATACTGATTACACGGCGAGCATACCAACCGCTCACGACTATGTATTGAACACGGGCCATATTCAAAAGACTTGAATCCCTCATGAGACAAGCGTCGCAGAAGTCTGTCCCCCTACCCCTAGTAGTTTTCCCCCAACGCGTCAACAGAAATTAATGAGAAGAGAGGTTAGCTCAGACCTCACCAAACTCTATGCCACTAACCCTACCGCGACAAAAGGCTAGGACCTTATGTACCAACTTTGATACATTCCCCACACCGGGCTCAGTAAAAATAGGCAAGGTCATGTAGGGCCATTTGTCCTAATGCAAATGCATAAACACATAGGGTTAGGTTATCAATAGGACGGCTCGCAAGCCAACTTGTCCCCTACCTCACCAAAATAGTCTCTATATGCCCACTTCGCCTATGAGACCACTGAGAAAGCGGATGTGCCAAAGCATAAGGAAGTGTCCTTCATCAGATCCCAAGAAGTGAAAATTAAGCAAATGACTGAAGCATTAAACGATTTAACCAATTTAAATGATGATATTGATAAACCGCTCGAAGGAGTCAAGCCCATGTTTAACACTAAGGAATTTGCAAAAGAAATGAGAGAAGAACCTCCAAAACTCGACCCACAAGTAGAAGATTGGTAGCCCACTGACGACAAAGATTTTCATATAGCAACCTTACAAGATAGTGAAGATTACTTACACTCAACATGGGAGGAAGATGATACCCCCACAAGAAAATCTTAACTCACATAGCATCCTCCTCGGCCTCGGCCTTGAGGGATGGAAATGCCCTTGGGACTCCCCTTGCATCGCTTACCCATACCAACCCCGCTGTGGGGCCTACACCAGCATATTAACACGCTTTGCTAGTTAGATCTGACACTCTATGGTAGGAGTATCGAATGATTCCAACCTTGTGATCACTGACACAAGTAACGACCCATCAACTCAGCTACTGGTACAAGAAGCAAAAAATCCCAACGATCATCTGATGGACCTAGAGGGAAACACTCACATTGCCCTCATAAAATTCGAAGAGAGACTTCGACTAGACACTTCTATATCCCTAGATTCGTCACAACTCCAAATATTTTAGAAATCTCTAGAGGAAGAGTAGCAGCCACCCCCAAGTGATGACAAGGACTATTAGATAGACCTCCCGACACTCGAGTTAGTGGAGCAAGCTAACCTAGTATTTTAAGTACTATCCGATCAAGAGGATGAATTTGATATCGTCTTTGACTCTAACCTAGAAGGATGAGAATGTCCTTGAGAATCCCCTTACATTCTCCACCATTATCAACCTCACTGTCGAGCATGCGTGCTCATCCTAACATATTATGAAGATCAAGGAAAGGAACTCGCTACCCCTAAGGATCCTTTGGGAGATCCCCCATAGTGGGAAGAACAATATTATTATGACTGAGAGGATGATAGCTCAATTGACTACGATCTTTACAGCTGCTTCGAAGAAGAGGCGATCAATGTGGCAGAAGAAATCCAAAGGTTAGTGCCGCTGTCACCAGCGTCACTCATTCAAAAGATCTCATCAGATGAGGACTCCAAAAAAATAAATGCCAAATTCACAACAAGTTTGCATTTCTCGAAGAATCGCCGAACGACTCCAACAGCAGTCTCGCTCCCTCAACTAGAGGAAGCAATTCTCCCAGCGCCCCTAGAGGCGACCGACCCTGTACCATATTTATTATCAAAATTCAAAAAAATAGAAAAAATAAAAACCCAAAAAATTCAAAAATACAAAATCCAAAAAAATCAGAAAACCCTATAAAAGAAAGGGAACTCTTTATCCCGAACCAAATTTGTGGCAAATAAGGAGACTTTTCTCCTAAGGTTTCTATCCCATTCCCTGAATGAGGATGTAAAGCATCTTGTTTAAACAACAAACCAGTGATCATACCAGATGAGATACTTCATGACTTTGAGAGAAGAATCAATAGTCTTGATCTTCACCTTACCAAAGATCTCTCAATCATAGATTGTGTCGATGTTACCTTTCACAAATTCAAATCTCTAGTATAGCAATTTCGCAGTATACAAACTTACCGAAGATGAAGAAAGAGCACCAGTTGCCGAAGAGGCACTAGATTGCCAATGGGTTATCAAGCATTTCGATGAGCAAACCCAAGCTGTCGCGGAACCCACGGAAGAACTTAAGTTTGGCACTGAAGAGAAACCCAAGAAGCTACTAATTAGCGCAACGCTCAACTCCAATGAGCGCTAACAAATTGTACAAGTCATACAAGAACAACTTGATTCCTTCGCATGGTCCTATGAGGACATGCCTGGTTTAGACCAAAGTTTAGTAGAACATTGCCTCGTCTTAGAACCCGATGCAAAGCCTATTAAGCAGAAACTCTGCAGGATGCACCCACAAACCGCCCTCCAAGTTAAAGAGGAAGTTGACAAGTTACACAAAGCCAAATTTATCTGAGTCATCCTCTACCCTAAGTGGGTCGCCAACATAGTACCTGTTGTCAAGAAAGATGACAGAGTACGGGTTTACATCAACTTCCGAAACCTTAATCAGGCATGCCCAAAAGATGATTTCCCACTTCCACACATTGACACTCTAGTCGACAACACCGCTGAACATGAGATGCTATCCTTTATGTATGATTTCTCTGGATATAATTAGATCAAATTAGCAAAGTCTGACCAAGAGAAGACTTCCTTCACCACACCATGGGGAATATATTGTTAAGTTGTTATGCCTTTTGGGCTCAAGAATGCAGAAGACACGTATCAACGTGCCATGAAGATTATCTTTCACGACATGATACATAAGTGTGTAGAAGTCTACGTCGATGACATATTAGTGA
Organism: Chloranthus sessilifolius; assembly: GCA_021018995.1. Classification (NCBI taxonomy): domain Eukaryota; kingdom Viridiplantae; phylum Streptophyta; class Magnoliopsida; order Chloranthales; family Chloranthaceae; genus Chloranthus; species Chloranthus sessilifolius. The sequence continues at coordinate 90,140,169 of CM037585.1, read as the reverse complement.
AGTTTCAAATGTGAGTAGGACATGTTGAAGCACTCTGACTGATACTACAAAGAGCTAAAAAATATCAGCTAAAAATAAACCCAAAGAAATGTGTCTTCGGGTTCACTTCCAAAAAATTACTTGGTTTCATTGTTAGCACGCGAAAAGTCAGAGCCATCATTGAGATGCCGCCTCCTAGTAACATCAAAGAATTATGAAGCCTGATAGAAAGATTGTAATTTATCAGGATTTTCATCTCCCAACATTCGGACAGATGCAATCCTTTTTACAGACTACTTAAAGGAGAAACTGAGTACAAATGGGATGAGCAGTGTTAGCAAGCTTTCGACAATATCAAGAAGTACCTCCTTAACCCGCCAATACTATCACCACTTGTCCCCGGAAGACCTCTAATTTTATACCTCTCAACGAACGACAAAGCAATGGGAGTAATTCTAGGACAATATGAAGAGGACGGCAAGAGAGAGAAGGCTATCTACTACCTCAATAGCACGATGGTCGAATACGAATAAAAATACACTTTAATGGAGAAGACTTACCTCACCTTAGTGTGGGTCTCTACCAAATTACGACACTCCTTTGGAGCACATAAGAGACTAGTGCTAGCCCAAATAGACCCTCTGAAGTATGTATTCAAAAAGCCTGTAACATCAGGAAAGATCGCTTGCTGGTACATGCTATTGCAAGAATTTGACATCACTTACGTCATACAGAAATCGATTAAAGGATAAGCAATTACCGATTACCTCACAAATCTCCCACTCCTTAGAGATGAACCCATACCCGCGGATTTCCCTGATGAAGACCTATTTACAATTCATAATGAGGAGCCCGATAAGACTCATGGGACCCTTTATTTTGACGGCACTCTAAATTACAAAGGAAATGGCATCGGGATAGTCCTCCGAAGTCCAGAAGGAATTGTTATACCTAAAGCTTTTCAACTAGATTTTCCCGTCACTAACAATGTCGCAGCATACGAAGCCTTTATAGCTGGACTACGAGCAACACTATAATTAGGTGTTAAACAGTTAAAAACATTCAGTAATTCCAAACTAGTAATTTCACAAGTCATGGGAGAATGGAAAACTAAGAAAAGGTGACTAATGGCATACCTAGAAACCGCTCAATATTTGGTAAAGAAATTTGAAAGAATCTCTTTCACGCACATCCCTAGATTAGAAAATGAGCTCGCAGATTTCTTAGCCACGCCAGCCTCGGACATTCAAATACCTATCGGGCAAAGTACCAAGACCTTCTTTATCGAAAAGTTGACAGTACCCGCCCACGAGATAGCATGGACCGTCAAGAGAGAATTACCCATCCTCCCTACAAGTACAGGACCAAAAGAAGCAATCACTCCGGAAAAGCACATCAAAATAGAAATCAAAATCGCTATGTTCAGATTTTAAAAATCATTGACCGACGATGGAAAATTGTGATATTTCAACATTAGGAACTTCTTGAAACATAAAGACGTCCCTCCATACGCCACGAGGATCGAACGAAAGACTATAAGGAACCAATGCGCCCAATTCTGCATACTCAGTGAAACATTATACAAAGAAGCCTTCACTAACAGAGTACTGCTACGATGCGTCATGACTCCCGAAGGATAATACATCATTCAAGAAGCACACGCCAGTACCTGTGGGCCCGCTCTGGTAGACAAAGACTCGTCGATCAAGTTACATGACAAGGCTACTTCTGACCGACCATGATCAGAGATTGCCACCTCTACGTCCAATCCTGCAAGCAAAGCCAAGAACACGCCACACTCGTCAAAACTCCATCAGTTGCATTGAATACTATGACTTCGCCATGGCCGTTTTCGATGTGGGCCTTTGATATCATTGGACCTTTCATAGACACAGTTGGGAACACTCACAAGCATTCATTTATACTTACAACGATCGTATACTACACCAAATGGGAAAAAGCTGAATCCTATGTCAGAATCATCACTTCAACACTCATAAGGTTTATTGTTCGAAATATCATCACTAGATTTAGAGTGCCCAGGATGTCTGTCACTGACAATGGACCACAGTTCATCGTAGAGAAGACAAAGAAGTTATGCAAGAAGTACGACATCGATTTACGCCACTCATCACCATTCTACCCTCAAGGTAATGGAAAGGTAGAAGCTACGAACAAAATCTAATTCGAATCCTAAAACACACAGTAGAAACAAGCAATGGAGCCGACTGGCCTGAACGACTATTGGAAGTACTCTGGGCCTATAGGACCTCTATTCGTACGACCACTGGCTAAACTCCCTACCTCCTTACATACGGGATGGAGGTAGTCCTACCATATGAGATATAAGTACCATCCTTATGAATTCAACTTGATAACGCTCAGGTATAAAAGAGGAGAGTGGTAAGGGCTTATGATAAGAAAGTCCTCGAACAAACCTTTAATATTAGAGAATTAATCTTGTAGAAAATTATGCCTTCCAAGCATGCCCATCCGAAAGGAAAACTGAAACCGAACTGGGAAGGCCCATATGTCATAACAGCCGCATACCCTGGAAATGCCTACAAACTGGAGAACCAACACGACGAAGAACTCCCTAGCCCTTGGAATGCCATGTACCTTAGAAAATATTACCCTTAGCCCCGTGATCATCACATCTCGGGGTTAAATACTTATACCTATCGCCCCCGTAGTCATCACGACCTATTCATTGATCGTACGCCTTCAATTCTCAGAATATCCTTAAGACCTTCGATTTATCGCTCACTTTTCTCACTCAGACAATATGATTAAAGGACTAGTGACCTATCTAATCTCTTTCAAAAGCATAAGTAACACCTGATCCTCATTTCCCTTCCCCAACCATTGGAGGAGACGTTAGAGCAAGAAAAAATGAAGATGTTAGGTTCAATCAAAACTCATTATTCTTGTGCTAGCAGGGTGCTTTGAAAAAAAATATGCATTTACATGTCAAAAATTAAGTGAGCATTACGACGAATGGACAAGTCAATAAGCTTAGGGAAGCATAAGTAGGCCGTGAGGACATCTCAGGTAACTTTACTAGAAGTGTATAAGCAAGTTGCAAGGGCATCCCTGAATTTCTCATACTACTAGATATCGTCGTAAGTTGGCGAAAGGAGGATAAACTCCTGCTAACCGTAGAATGTGAGATTTTGATGGTGCTGAAACATGACGAAGAGCTAGATCATGGCATCCCGTATCCCCTCTGAGAAAAAGATTATTACCTATCCCTTTTAGGAAACATTAGATACAAGCTATTCCCCATATCACTGAGCCCTACTCCCCTCTTCTATTTTAATTTTCGGACGATAAATCAGAAGCCTTATAGGATGCTCCTAGAAATGAAATTGAAAATTGATGAATGATGACTGATGCAATCACCTACTATACCTATCATACTTCTCCCTAATAACCATGGGATAGGATGACCACTACCTCTAAGATAGACCCCTGTATATAACTAACCTAATCAAAGAGACCTTCCCAATTCGGTGACAGTACAGATAAACTTTTCTTCAAAACTAGCTCACCAAATACCCATGACTACTTACAGACCCAAAGTGCTCATCTCAAAACCCAGAAATGCTCCATTGCATCTTGACGCTGGGGCATTTTTTTAGGATTAGAAGAATAATCATATTAGAAGCACCAACTTGTCCACAAAGAAGATGGGAAACGACAAAGTTACCACCCAAAAAGTGCTACCAAATACACCATATTGCCAATCCTACCACACTGGGGCATTTTTTATTTTATTGTTTTGTTATTATTTCTATCATTGCTATTTGCTTTCCCTATTTCATTACTTTCATTTCAAAAAAAAAGAGAAAAAAAAGAAAAAAAAAGAAGAAAAGAAAAAAAAAAGAAGAAAAGAAAAAAAAAAGAAAAAAAGAAAAAAAAAGATGAAAAAAGTACATATTCATCTTTTACTGCTAGACTTTGATCTGAGACACTTACCCCCTTGATAATAAGCAAGGGAGAGAATAAAAACTACTAACAACATTACTTTCACATGCGCAGATAAGTAAGCAACCTTCAACCATCACCTAGCCAGCTTAGGAAGCATCCAAGTCCTAGTGACAGTCGATGGCGCTAAAGCAACCAAAAGGCAAAAGTGGACGCAAGAGGTAACTAAAAGGAAAAGGAGCTAATTAGGTACATCTAAACCAAAATATCCATATATATATATATCAAAGTTTTTTCCTTTGTACACTTGTCACCAGGGGCATTCCCCCATATATGTACAACTCACACACACAGCAAAAGAAAAACATACACACACCCCTACTCCCTATGCTGTCACTGGGATGGTCGAGTGCTACAGTCCACAATATTGACAGTCCGGAGGTCCGTAGACTGGTTCTCTAAAAATATAATCCCAACACCCAGAGTCGGTGGAACCTCTAAATGACGAGGCCCTGCTACAGAACCCCCCTCACTCGTTTGGCTAACAGACCGTCTCGATCGAGAGCGAGGAGGATACCCTACAAGAATATCACGAACGGCCAAATCCCTACGAGCATCATCCCTGACACGATCGTGTGATGTGTGACGAGACTGCCCAACTGAGGAACTCGTAGCCCTTGACTTTGAGCCATCAAGCTGACTGACCAACCAACTTACCCCTCACTCACTCCTCGCTAGACGATACTACAACCGATCTAGGGACACCTGCATCTTCGCACGCGTTGTCTGGCACACCGCCTCTAACGCCTCAGTTGGAATCCTCTGTGTGACCATTAACTCGATAAACAAGTCCTCCCAACTTTGCGTCTCCCCAGGGACTCATCTCGCCTCGGGAGGGGCGCACGCTCGCGCTGCCTCTAGACGTGCCTCCTCAAGCTGACGGACCTGCATGACCACACCAAGTCAAAGGGACACTAATAGACATGATCAAAATAAGAAACTTTGAAAAGGAAAGAATTATACCAGACCTAACCTCTCCTCCAGGAGTCGCCCAATCATCTCAGCCATCACTAGGTCAGCAGGAGGTACTGAAGGAACAACGAACGTAGGCGGTTGTAAGAGAAACAAAAAAATACCTCAGAAATACTATAATGACAACTAAACTACGAACACAATAACAAAAACATACCTGAGTAGGGATAGGAACATACTCCTAAGCGGGAGCCTAAGGTGCAGAGTCCGGAAAAGCCTGCACTAGGAACCAAACAAACAAGCACAAGACATGTCAGAATAAAATAAATATGAAATAACCTAAATAGAATTATGCCACACCAAAAAAACTGTACCTGACTCTCCGAGCGCAGAGAGGCAGCAGTCACCTCCCTCACCTGAAGATCCTCGGTAACCCGACGCTGAAATACCACATAATATTAGTAAGTAACTAAGAGAGCGAAACAATGACACCCGACAAACTAATGCCATGACGCAAATAAGATAAAAGATTAAATGGAACTTACCCAATGATCTAGCTTGGCCCGAAGCTAAGCCATTGCTGGATCCTCCCAACTGGAGGAAGCAACTGAAGATGGATCAAATGCTCGAACGGGACCTCAAGCAGCGAGCTCGGCTCTCTATAAATAATAATAAACACATCAGTCGATAAGCTCACAGTCTTAACAATGCTAAATTATATTTACAAAGACGCTTACAAATTGATCAATCTCAGATCATAAGCTGGCCTCCATCTCTCGACTGGCCTGCTACTGACTGCGATAGACATCTAGCAGGGCCGCCTGACAAGCAACCTCACCCTCCCTCTGAGACTGTTCAAAATAAAATGAGATACCACAACCATATCAGAACAACCAGAAGACTGAGTCCACATAATACAAAAAATATAAATATAAATGAACTCACCAGGAGTCGTCGAGTCTTCGCTAGTCGAGCCCCCAACTCAACCTCTGCTGCCCTTGCCTGAGCAACTGAGGAGTCTATAGAGTGCAACATCTCCTCATTCGGATGAGGAGCACACCCCATCCGCTCCATCGCCCTATGGAGAGCGTCCAATGCCCCTCGCACGCTCGTGGTGAGATGGCCCTGCTCCAGCGTAGCTAACCTCTCCCTTAAAGCTGACACCGACTTTGGCCCACCGATCACAAAAGAGCCACTCCCATGGAAGGGACGTGTGAAGAGGTGCCCGCCACCCAACACACTAAACCATCGCACATACTCCCGGGCGTCCGCCTTGTAATGTGCCCCTGTAACTCTGGTCCCCCCAACCTTAGAATCCGCTACCTGAAGCACCATCCGTGCCATAAAATTTTGGCTAGGAGGGCCGGTCATCCTCTTCGCCACTTTGTGGTGAATCTCTAGAGGGACTCCCTGAATGAGCCCCAGCTGTCGTACCACCCGAGACATGTCGATCCTCTCCACCCTCTCAAAACAATGGACCCATATGTCCACATCAAAGAAGGGTCGGCCAGACTGAATCACTGGCACGTCCGCATTAACCTCATCTGCATTCGACCACCAAATCACCTACAACCAAGCAAACGAATTGACCCCTCAATGAAGACCCAAATACTAAAGACTGAAATGAAAAACATATGCATGACGATCTATACCTGCCCCGCATGCGTATCCTCAAAGAGGCCACGTGCGGTCTGAAGATTCGAAGACCAGTGGCTACCCCTCAACACCTCCCTCCACACATGCATCTGCAAAAAAGTGAATGTCACCTCCAATGGTACTCCCAGACGAAGCCACTCGCAAACGTTTAAAAAAACCAAGTAACTCAAACTACACCTAGCCCCGAATCGCTAGACCTATATGGCACACCCAAAATTTCGTCACACACCTCCAAATAATTACCTGCCATCCGCCTTGTGATCGGCTCATCCTCAAAATGAAGACCGATGATGTGGATCCAGTCCTCTAGAGTCGGTAACATCATGCCAACTGGAAAGAGAAACGCCTAATGCTCCTCCCTCCACCTCTCTGGAATCATCGCAATCAGGCTACGATCGACCTGAAAGGGCTATAGCTCTAGAATCGGCCCGAAACTGAAAGAGACCAGCCGCGCCCACTGAAACTTTGACAAGCCACAATACCAAGTACGAGACTCGGCCCATGCCGAGCTAATAACTAGTTGCAGGGGCTCCTATTGAATGAAACTTAAATAATAATAGTAAGACTATCACATACTTATGACGAAAGACAAATAAATTTAAAACTAAAAGCAAGTCGAATATGCCCTGAACGCAATAACAATTTACAACACACACAAAACATGATAAGAATGACTGAACAGAAACATGACCTATCTCTAGATGTCGTCATGATGCATGAGTGAGGACACAATCAATCATTAATGCAGGTTTGACATAAATTAGAAGGGTTCCAGATCCTAATAAGCGTATGTCATAACCTAAGTCATTAAGAAAATAAAAGAACTCTTGCTCATGAATACTTACCCGACCTCGAGGGAAGAAATCCTCCAGTGGGAAGTACCTGCAATCTTGATGCTCCTCACCTTGGTGCTCCGCAACCGCACCTGCAGCTCTCTCATCCCCAAGTATCTCACCCTCATCCTTAGCAACTCCTTGGTCAATCTCGAGCACCTCCTCCCTGACCACCAATTGGTCAACCTCCAAAACCTCCCCTTTAGCAACCTCCCCAACATCCACCTCCCCGACAATGTCGGTTCGAGCCTCAGAAGTCTCACCCATCTCCACCCCTAACATCCTCTCCAACTCAGAAATGGTAATGTCATGCCTACCACAACCCTCAGATTCCATCCTAGAGCAAAGAGCTTGAAAATCTGAAGAAAATGGAAGAAACGGTGCCTAAAACAGACGTTCGAATCACAAGATATCATGAAAACACAAAACTTAGAGCACAAAGGAACAAAGAAACAGAGAATCAAAGACTAACACGAATCGCGCAACGAAAATAAAAAGTTTTGAACTCTTTATAGGGCCCGCCAAAATCACGTGCCTGAATCTAGGCGCATAAATAAATCATGCACCACTCACACTGTGCTTAATTCGGATTAAGCGCTTGGCGCCAAGCGTGCAAATTAATCGTCACCTGCTCAAACTAACCCGACCACTTGATTGAGCACAACCTACTGAGCGTGTAATCTCTTCAAGCGGCCACACAGTGGCACGCGAATGCCAGTGGTTGCCAGTACATTGACCAGCCACCACCCTAATCCCGCGCCCGATAAACTGCGTTTGAATCGATCAAACGACCAGAAACTGGTGCTTAATTACCTTCTGATGCTCTGAATGGTCGTTCATCCTCTAGCGCGCAATTAATTTATGCACTCGAAGTGAAGCGCGCAATCCCTAGAAACACAAAACAAAAAAAATGCTCGGAACAGCACATTCACAGGCTCTAAATTAAGAGATTTTTTACACTAATTATTAGCCTAAACCATGCCTTGTTAAGTCTGATCCAAAACATTCTAGACATAGAGAAATATCTACCCCGATAACCAAAAGTAAATACACCAAACCAATAAAAATGCCCCAACATCACCTATACACTCCAACCAATACCAAACCCAAAAAAATAAATGCCCCCCATCATCCATTCATTTGAAGCAAACAAAAAAAATTTTCCCCAAACTATGGTGAAACTAAACAAGAAAAATACCCCCGTCATTCATATACTCCAACTAAGCCCAAACTACGTCAAAACGAAAAAAATGCTCCTAACATACCCCGATCCAAATTAAATAAATTAAACCTTGCACTCAAAACAAATCAAATAAACTACAGAATAAGCTAAACCATAATTTATAAAAAAAATAATTAAAATCATAATCTCCTCAAAAATAAAATAATTACAAAAATATACTAGGGGGGAAGCGCCCTGAACGAATTCTAATAGTAATAACCTCATCCCCTTGCCTCGAGCCGGCATAAGAGAAAGAGTGGCTCACGGAAAGCCACCCAGGACCTGTGGGATCTGCTCTTAGAAGCTCACCTTGGAAACCATAACAAGGAAGAGCAACTAATACGGGATCTACAAAGCCTATCGAGGAATGATAGGCATCAGTCACGAGAATTCTGGCCCTGCCTTATCCTTGGGTTTCCTTTCTGCCACCTTTTTCTCCTCCATCGCTTCCCTTAGCATGGCAGCAATTCGACCGCTACCTTGCATTCCTAATCCCATCCATTCTCAGTAATTCATTCAATTAGCACAACTCTTTGGGTCCAACACCCGAGATACAAAAAAGAAACGAAGAAAAGACATTAATGAACAAGGAAATGCCAAAACAAAAAAATGCCCCAAAACTCTTAATCCTAAACCTGAAACAAAATCCCAAACAACAAGAATTCGAAACTTTTAGCTCACACATTTGTAAACTATACCTCTTGAATTACCAAATGACAAGTGCCACACCTTTAAGCTTTTCTAATCTAATTAAATCTAAACCAAAGACATAACCCCTTTGAAAGAACAGTCCATGGCAACCAAGATGAACCGATAATCACACAACACTTAACCCCCTAAGGAACACCAATCCCCCTATGCCTAGATAAACCAATAGTATTTAAACATTTAACACCCATCTAGAACCTTTGAAAACTCACACCTTTTAAGCCTCATGTTAACAAAAGACCAAAACTCAATTTGAATCAAACCTTAAACCAGACAAAACTTTAAACCAAAAAACTCTCTAAAATGAGACCCTTACTTGTTTAGGACCAAAATATGCCCCCAACAAACCAAAGCAGAATGAATAAACCTTCTAAACCAAATAGAACTGAGTAAACCTTCTAAACCAAACTCAATGAAGCAAATTGACCTCGGGATAAACCCTGAATAAATTTGAAATGAATCCTAAAACTCTAAATTAAATCCTAAAATAAAGTAAAACAAATCATATAAATCAATTAATAAGTCTAAACAAATAAACAAGCAAAATAAAACAAAAAAATGCCCCTTTATTCATAACTCAGAAGTTTTACAAGTATCATCGGAGGCATACCTCCTGAATTTACAACCCAAAATGAAAACCTAAGACTTTAACTTACAACCCAAAACAAAGATTGGGTTCAAAACTGAGACGAAATGAGGAGCAGATTCCGCTCTGAGCGGCCAATCAGAGACTTCAGGGAGCATTGGTTGAGAAACACATCCCTCCACTTTTTACTCCTTCTCTTCCACTATCTTCACCTCCTCCACCGTCGCCACCTCAACACTGCCTCACTACTCCCTAAAACGGATCGATGTGAAGACTAGTGCCCTTATTCCCAATACCACCCATTCCCAAAATAATGCCGGCCACGAGCATCACCTCGGGACGGAGATCACACGAAATAACGGATATAGGAAGAAATGACATCTCAATCGGACGATTAGATCACTCAATATCACTAAAACATGAATTTTAGAACACAAAATATACAAAAAAGGTCAAAACTCGAGACTAAATAAGAATGAAAAACAAATGAAAGTTCTCTCGCCTATATAGAGTACGGCCTTAATCACGCACTTTGAAATGAGCGTTTAATTCAATCACGCGCCACACACACTGCGTACAATCTAAAACATGTGCTATGACCCAAGCACTCAATGAAACCATTGCCCGCGCCAACTGCGAGACGCTCCAATCACGCGCAGGATATAGGCTATGTAATTTGTTGTCGGATTGCTTCAAGAGCTGATTATTGTGTGGTGAAAATAAATTTAAAAATAAAGTAAAATAAAAAAATAGATTCAGCACAACTAAAGTAATCCTAGACCTACAAGATACAGGGCCTATTGTAGCAAGTTTTGATAAGTAAGAGTTTGTCCCACAGAGAAATAGATCTAGAACCCAAAATGGGCTATAATAGTAGGCCTTCAGATCTGGCTACAGATCTGACAATCCTAAAGAAAGGGAGTTGGGAGTCACAACTACACTAAATTAACCCTAACAAAAGAGAAATAAAATGTAGCCCTATCCTAAAGAAAGGGTTAAGAAGAAGATGGTGATGGTGTGTGCCAAAATAAAATATAAAAAATGGTGAGAAGTAAGTAAGTTAACTTTAGAGTTAAAATAATAATGTAACTCAGATTTAGTTTGTCTCTGCAGTGCTCCTTGCTGAGACGCTATCAAAAGCCTTAACAAGATAGAAGTATCCAACATACCCATGCCATTTGGGATGCTCTTAAGGATATAGGCTGTCCACTCAAATGGTCACAACCTATCCTATGGAGTCTGTCAAATCCCATTGATCAAGCTAGAAGTTGCTAATCTAATCCAGAGGAGTGGACTGATCATTTCCCCAACCACTGGACCAGATCAGGCCATGAATACTATTGCATCACTATGTAATGCCAGTGCTACAGACTCCCCTGATCTGGGCACAAATCTGGCTGATATCCATAGGTATTCTAACGCATAAAATCTTAAGTGCTTTGCCAAGGCCAATGGCTCACTGGTGCCCACAAAAAGGACCATGTAATAGGTTGAATAAGGCTCTAGATTCAGCCGGTCATTACTACAAAAGGCTTGTAATAACTCAGCCTCAAGCTATAATTACTATAGAAAAATCAGATCTAACATCTGATATTGGTTAGGTAAAATAGAGAGGAGCCAGTTCCGATACAAAACCTCCTCACAAGGCTTTAGAAGCTCATGTGGAAGGGAAAAGAATCCTTCTCAAACATGTGGCTGGACACCACCTTAGGGCTATACTCTGTCCACTCAAATGGTCATAGGGTATCCCATTGGTCAGTTCATACCATAGAGGTTTGAGAATAAACATGTAAACTACTGCAACCATCATGGTCCACAGGCCTCCGAGCTCCCCAGATCTCACTACAGATCCAGCATTGCTTTGCATGGGGTTATCAAACTAAGGAAAATAAGATGGTAAACAATAGATCTACTGGAAACAGAATGGGCTCATCCCAAATACATGGATCCTATAGACATCTAAGGCAATCAGAAGATCTTTAGATTCAATTAGTCATTAAAACAACAATCCATTAATAAAAGCAAACCTTACAATGAATTACCTCCAGGCTGCAGCCTATACACAATTACTCATCAAAAATCCTAATGTATACAAAACCTATTACAAAACTGAAATAGAACTAAGCCTAACTACTTACAAGGGGATTAGCCAGCAAATGCTGGGCTAAGAGAGAAGAAAAATAAGAAAAAGAGATGATCAAATCCTAACCCTAACCCTAGCCTGTTGGAACTCTCAGCCGATAGAGGATGAAGGAAGGATTGATGATTAAAATGAAACTCTAAGTGTAGCTTATATACTTTGTCCATGCGGTCTTGGTTCTGAAGGGATTAACCATAGTTTTTCTAGCAGATGTGGCACTATTACGACCCTTGAGTGCCTTGAGATGTGCACCTCGAGATCTGTGCCTCAAGAAGTGTGCCGTAGCCATAGAAAATTCCTAAAAGGTCTTTCTGTCAAAACTGAGAAGTGGGGAAACCGTGCTTTTCAAGGCTGGCATATGCATTAATTCATTCACGTAACTACAGAGCCTTTGTGGAGTAGCCTTTGGTTGGTGGGAAGTTATCACTCGCACAACAAACCTTCAGTTAATCGCGCAGTTCCTTTGTGCTGCAAAGCTGTCGCGGAGATGATCTGGAGCGCCTAGATTTCTCACACAGTAGAGCTTCAGAAGCTCTCCCTCTCTCTCTCGCTGAGTACTCGCACAGGTATGTTTCGGCACTCGCGTAGAAACTGATAAGGCTTCAAAGTGCATAAGATCTGCACAAGGAGAATTCTTAGGGTTTTAAATCGCGAGATCTTCGTGATGTCTTTATAGCTCTCCTCTTGACTGTGTGCCCCATCTGCGCGAGGGCATCTTCCACTGCATCCTTAGCTTTGCCAGGAAGCTTCTCAACTCTGCGAGATCTATCTTTTGATACTCTGATACATTACACTTACTGCTGTTACAGTCTTCTCCATTCTCAGCTAACCTCATCCATCTGCTAGACGTTGGTCAATGATGACCAGCAAGTAAATCACCATGGTGAGCACTACCAAGGTGTTCTTTTAAGCTTTGGCTCAGCTGTCATCCTTGCATGTATTATCACTCTTCTTTGAACCAAAAGGCAGAGATTTTGGATTAAGCTCCACAAATTATTACTAACTACAAAACATAGTTAACAAATAATTATTAATCTACTTAAAGGTTTATCAAAGGCTAGGTTAAGAGGTGAAAAGTGGTACTTTTCAGTGAATAACGCACCCTTAAACCTAATCTTTGCTAGTCCCTGAGCAAAGGAAAATTTAAAATAACTATTCTAAGAATTTAAATGCCACTTTCGTAGGAAGCACAGATACATTTAGCATATGTACCAAGCCTTTTAAACCCCTAGGTGATCCCTAGTGGAGGAGGGAAGTCTCCTGAGGGTTTTCAGTGAAGATACTCAAACTTCTCAATAAAATAGTTAACAAAAGTACAAAATTATCAAATTAGCTGTCAAGAAACAGAGCATTAGTTCACATTTAATTCAACAAAAAAATATGAGGAATTTGAACATATGATATGCACAGACATTTAATCATCATAGCTTCTACATAGATGCACATCATTTCCAATTAGCTCAAAGCATGGGAAAACATCACATGTAGGTCAGTACTGAGCTCATCATTAATTGAGAAATTAGGTTATAGATCATGCCCAATACATTCAACAGTAGACCCAATGTTTACCAGGGCATACTTCTCAGAAGGAACTTTGAGGGTTTCAATTTTCTCTCAGGATCAAGTGCAGTTACAGGCCCCAAATGGGTCTGTAAGCATGAGCATAAGCATAGCATCTAAGTTATGGCATCATTGGTAAATCCTTACCATAGATTTGACAACTCTTTGTCTTTGCATGACAGCTCATTCAACTCTGGATCACAGGATTTTTTTTTTTTGACTGGGTTGTAATGTGGCTTATGGGATAGGTTATAAAGAATGGAAGGTTGAGAAGGGATTCAAAATTGAGTAATCAGTAGGTGAAGGAGGTGATTCATGACTTCCCCTCCTATAATTCAGCACCTTTCATTTTCTTTAAAATTCTTCAAATTTGAAGTGGCCAGCTTCTCCTCTTATTTTTTATTTTTCAATGAACTTTTTCACTTGACTCCAATCTTATTCCTCTTCATTATTATTTTTCTTTCTTTTGGATGCATTTTTACTTTTATTTTTATTTTTGTTTTTCTGACTTGCCACCTCTCTCCTCAGCTACTACACTACTAAGCTTTAAGTATCGCTTCTCCATTCACCCAATGTTGACCTTATCTTATCCATCTTCAGCTCCTTCTCCTTTACAATCTGATTTCTCAGAGTGAGGGTTGGTTTGAATCAGGTCCATAGGTTCAGGTACAACTACTTAGGTGTATTTTGAAGAAAATTAAATATTAAGGCTCAAAGAGTGTGTGCACAAGGGTAGTTGATTAGGATTTATCTATTTGAGCTTAAACTGTCCAAGAGAAGGTCTTGATCCTTTCCTAGGTATCATGAGTGTTGTTAGTTTTTTCAACTTGGAGGTGCCTAACTTCTAGAGAGGGTACTGACTCAGCCAGTCCGTAGAGCTAGAAAAATTGCCTCAGTCACTCCTCAATGGAAGGAAAAAAAAAACGTATTGTTGGCCCAAATCTCATTAGTTATGGTCTTCTATTGAACTGTTCGGTATGTCCCTACCTTTTTCTTTATTTAATTATTCACTAAGTACTGATACAAGTGAGCTTTCTTGGTGTTCACATCATGGAAATGCTAAAATTAAAAAACTTGTAATGCTTAAAGTTCTGCAAAATTTTTAAATTTCTCAATTTTTTATGATTCTTAAGTGAACGTCGCTCCATTTCTATCTTACTCACTTGATTATGCTGCATTTAGGTTAACTACTTCAATGACAGATCCTGCCACAGCCCCAAACCTTTGAGGAGCAGTGTCCTCACTGATTCAAAGTTAGATGTGTATGGGCAGCAGGTTTAAAACTGAGGTATTAAAAAGGAAATGACACAACAGAAAAAGAAAACACACAACACAAAATAAAAAAATATACGCAAAACGTACAGAAATAAAGAAAGACAGATTGGAAACCAAACAGAACAAAGAGTACTTTCATTATAACATCTAAAGTATGTACAAAGTAAGGGAAAGAAAAGTACAAAATTCACACACTAGTGCCTAACTAAATACATGTGCACAATTTAATCATCAAATCATCTGCTAGTTCCTTCTTAATTTGGACCCCTTTTACTTTATCTTTCTTCACAGCAGCAGCTTCTTAAGCAGGACTAGCAGTTGTGGCAGGTACCCTCCCAATAGATAGAGCTAGTTACCTTTCTAGGACTTCAACCTTTTGTTCTGCTAAATCAGCTTGAGCAATAGGTAGCTCCCTGATCTCCTTTGAGGCAGTCAACCTCCTCTCTAATCCATCAGCTCAGCTTTTCTATTGCAGCAGCCATTTTTTCTTGTTCAACATTTAGCTTCTCCTGTGCAGCGATACTCTCTTGGGCTTTATATAAATGCAACAGTTGTTTCCAACCCCTTGCTATATTCTTGAGCTGCCTCTTATTATCCAATTTAATGCGATGAATTCTTTCTTCATAGGGTATCCTGATTGATGTTCTGATAGTATCCATCCCTCGAATGACATCCTTTTTGAGGTAAGGATTGGATTTTATTGCCTGAAGGAAGGTGGAGTATGGGGGAATAGAAAAAGAAGAGGCATGAATTAAAGACTATTCGTCACTTGAAAAAGGGTCGGCCAGGAATGAAAAAGGGGTGGGTTGTAAAATTGCGAATGGAAGCTCAGGTTGGGGTTCCAGGTCAGGTTCTGTTTGGATTGACTTGGAAGAGGTGGGTATTAAGTCATCCACATCTGCTGCAGCATCGGTGGTGACTACAATAGGGGGAATATTTGGGTCAGTTAGTGTGGAGGCTTCAGTGTAAGTAGGAAGGGGTATGGTGGTTGTTAAGGATCAGGATTGAGGTAAGGTAGCCAAAGTTGATTGTATGGCTTGGAGGCAGGTCTCTAGGTAGGCCTGGTTTTGGAGACTGGAGGTTAGGGATTGAATATATGTCTCAATGGAGGCTTGGGTTTGGGTATTGGCCAACATATGGGACTGTAGGGAGAGTAGGAGGTGCAGGATTTGGGGTAAGAGGCCAGGTATGGTAGTGGCTGTGGGTTGGGTAGGAGGAACAGGTTGAAAGGGGGAAGTGGGCCTATGTATGAAGGTAGTGTCCTGGGGTGATGGATGATATGGAGGGGTGAAGTGTGAAGGATGAGGTGAGTCTTGGAGAGGGGTATACTCTAAGTTGATATCTCTTAGGATAGTGGACATCATAGTGGAAAATTCCTCTCTTTAAAATTGCTCACGATCATGGGATAAGGGAATGGATTGGTCTATAGGCTCACTAGTGATAGGTATAAAAGGTGGGGAATAAAGTGGGATTTCAAAGGTATGGGTTGTAGGTTCATTGGGTGTGGGTATGGGGTTTGGAATGGCTATGGTTTCAGGGATTGGAATTGTTTGGGAGATATAGGTGGGATGGGGTGCAGTTGGGGTTTTGGTAGGATTCTTTTTCTTTTGGAATGGGGTCTTGACAGGTTGGCTAGGGTAGGTTGGAAAAATAGGTAGGGGGATAGAAATGGGTAGGGTGTCTGTGGCTATGGTGGTTGGTGATATAGGGTCAGGTAAGGGTAGTGGGCTTGTGATCTGCTGTGATGTCTGGGATGAAGGTGGAGGTGGTGTGGCATTGAGTGTAGGCAAAGGTGGTGTTAAGGGGGTTGGAGCTGGCATGAAGGTAGAGGTAATGGCTGAGGAGGTGATGATTGTGTTGGCTGGCACAAGTGAGGTCGAGGATGCAGCAGCATCAACAGTAGCAGCTGCTTTAAGAATGGTGGGAGCTGCTTCTCTTAGTAACTCCTCTCTCTTCTTTTTCTTCTTCTCCATCATGGTGCCACTGATTCCCCACTATTTCTTTTCACTCTTTTTGGGGTTCAGGGCCACAGTCCCCTCCTCCCTTTTAAAGGGGTATTTCCCCCACTTCACCAATGCAGTAATCAATCTAAAGTAGGGAAGGGCATGAGATTTCTTTATGATTTTAATCTTCTCACATAAATCTTTAATCCCCTCAAAAGGTAACTTGTCTACATCCAAGTAGTGGTTTTTGTGAAATGAGAAGAGGGCATCAGCTATGGGGTACCTCCTCTCCTACTCATGCGCAGAGCAATACACATTTTTCCTCAACAATGCATTTATGAGCCTGAGGTTGATCCTTCTTCCTAATTGAGTCAACAGAGGCAGTGATCCCTCTAGTAAACTCTCTTGCTATCTCAGTAATGGTGGCAGCCAAAGGAGGACCCAAGCCACACTCAGGGATATACCTGGCTGGTATCCCCAGTATTTTTGCAATGTCTGCCTGGTTGAACAGTATCTTGAAATCATTAATTAATACTAGCAGTGTTGGGTTCCCATCATCACCAATTTTCAACGTCATATTCTAAAAAAATAATCTGACTAATCTTGGGAAAACCAGCAGCATTGAGGACCTCAATAGTGGTAGCAGGGATGCCTTGGTAAAATATTCAATAGAGGCAGTGGTCTCTGGTAGTTCCTCAAAATAGACTTTGTTAAAGATGGTTTCAGCCTCCGGGTAGATTGCTTCCACAAAGTCAGAAGGGACCCTGAGGTAGTCAGTAGTCTCTTCCTCCTCAACCTCAGGGACCACAACTTTGCTCTTTTTCTGTTTCTACTTTGATTTTTCAGGGCTCTTAAATGGTGGGTGCTCTCTGGCCCTCTTCTTTGGGGCTCGTTTCTTCTCTTTTGGGATTGTTTGCTCAATAACAGGTGAGGGCACCTCAGAGGTCTCCAATGTGGAGGCCTCTACAATCCTTGCAGATTTTCTAGTGGCCACAGGGCTGCCACTGGCCGACAGGTTTAGCATTACAGCTAATGTATCTATGAATTTTGAACCCATGGCCATAGGTGCTCAGATCGTGAAAATTAGGGCTCACCAATCTTAGAACATGCAAATCACACTAAGTCAACACAGAAGCTTTAGAATTATGCCGTTCTTCTCTCTAATAAATAAATCAATCACAACACAAAGAGAGGAATGGAGATCATACCATTTGAGAGCTAGGGTTTCAATTAAAAATGTACACAGTGGCTTAAATCCCCTCAAACCTTGCTCGAAGTGATCAGGAGTAGCTGGGGAACAAAATGGTGAGACAAAAATGCCTGAGGTGGTGTGGATTACAAAGTAGAAAAGAAAGGAGAGAAAGGGGATGTCGGTTTTTATGCTGGGAAACTAGGGCAGACAGAGGGAATGAAGAAACTGAGGGGCTTCGCTGAGTTTATAAAACAAATCCCGTAGTTCGCAGAGTTGGCAATAGGAGCTCGTGGAGTAAAATTCTCGCGTAGTTGGTATTTAAATCCGCGAGATGTTCTGTCATGCAAAAGAATAAACTGCCTCACATTAAAATTCGCGGAGCTGAATCAGTGGCTTTGGTGCACGAGAGCTATTACCTTTTAGAATTATTAGCGCGTGCAGTAGTCGTGCAGAACACCACATATGGCACATTTTTACACTCAGAGTGGGCTTGCGGAGCAGAAAGTTACTTCGCGAGGCACTTTTATAGCCATTTATCAGTTCTTTTAGTGTGCAAGCAAGCTAAGGGATGGCTCGCACAACAAATCGAAATCCTCTAGATCTGCGCGAAAGTATTTCTTCAAAACCTTTACTCTGTTAGCTCAGTGCAACACATTGGTTAGTGCATCCATGATGTTGTGCATCCAACCACTATGCATGAGCACCAACCCTCAGACGGGTACTTCATTTCAACCATGAAAAATATATGCTAATTTTCAAACATCAGATCATCAACATTGCAGACTCCTAAAAATAATTTTTCAGCTCACCTTCGTGCAACTTATGATAAGGGTACCTCAACCATTCATCAACAAACACATAGTAAAATCAGATGAGAAATATACACATGTATTTAATCACAAAAATATAAACATAGACAAAGCAACATAAGCAATTCAACATCACTCTAAACATACAACTCACAGATTTCTAAAGAACGCAAAACAAAATAGCATTTTCATACATATTATACACTTATTACCAACCTTTTGATCACTGGGCACTAGCTTCCTCCTGAGTAGAGGATGCATCACCAATCATATACTGGCCTTTCAGATTTGTCAAGAGCTAACTAGGTAATTTTCCTTCCTCCCTCCTATTTAGAGCATTACAAATCTGGCTCAGCGAGTTCTCAATCTTCTGGATGCTCTCTCCATGAGAATTGACAGTCTACACCAAATCCCCCAAGTTTTACATTGAAGCCAACATCTGCTCTTCAAATGACGAGGATCTGGGCTGTTGTGGGGGTAGGGCCAACTGGTTGAAGAGTGGGGCAGGTAATAGAAAATTTTGCCTTGGTGGGTAACCTTGATTAAACTGGTGTTGGGGTCTGTAAGGATCTACCATTTTCTGCTGCTAGGGTTGAGGATATGAATCTTGTTTCCACCTCAAATTTGGGTGGTTCCTCCAAGAATACCTAGCAGGGCACTGCCCAAAAGTTTGAGCAACATTGGCATGCTCCATAATAAAATCTAGAAACTAGGTGGTAGATGGACAATCATGAATAGAATGTGTGGGAGATTGGCATATTAGACATGCTTCCTCCACCTGTGCAACCACCCGGGGCTGCATCACATTGATTAGTTTGTCAAATTTTAAGCTCAGGTTGTCCACCTTCCTCTCCAAATCACCTTACACCTTCACTTCATATATTTCACCTCTAGGGGTGGCCTCTTTTACCATCTTAGCTGGAGTTTGGCTATCATTGTGTGACAAAGATTCTTGCTGCATGAAATTTTTCCCTATTATGTCAAACAGCTCTCAAGCTTCCTTAGTTGTCTTGTGGAGGTAACTACCACCATAGAAAGCATCCACCATATCCTTGCTCTTGGAATTAATTCCCTGATAAAGTACTTGGACAAGATGCCACATTAGAATTTGGTGATGGGGGCATTGTTTTAACATCTCTTGAAATCTTTACCAAACTTCATAAAAATCCTCAGTTGAGGACTGAGTGATTGACAAAATATTTGTTCTCATCTGACTGGTTTTGTTCATGGAAAAAAATTTGGCCAGGAATTTAGTTTGAAGGTCACTCCATGACTGTATGCTGTTGGCTGGGAGCTTTGATAGCCATGTGCTGGCTTTGTCTTTTAGTGAGAAAGGAAAAAGCCTCAGTTTGGTGTCCTCAGGTCCCAAGCCAGCAATGTTGAAGGTAGTACAAAGTGCTAAAAATTGGTCTATATACTTATAGGGATCTTCTGTACTAAGCTCATAAGATGAAGGCAGTATATTAATGGTGGAGGATTTAATCTCATAATTCACTTAAACAGAGGGAAATTGAATGCAGAAGGGAGAGGTGTACTCCCCAGGTGCATTGTACTCCTTTAATGTTCTCTGCCTCTCAGCCATGATAGCTGGTTCAGTTTCAATAGTAGGGCCCTGTGGGATGCGTCTAGGTCTAAGGATCCTTTCAACCACTAGACTTGGAGGTTCTAGCTCCGGATTTAAAGACCTTCTACCATGCATATACTCACCCACAGTAAGTACAGGAAATGTCCACAAGCACACACAAAGAATATTCACATAAAAATTAACAACTACACAGATTTACACTAAACAAATAATAGGGAATTAAACATAAATGGACTGAGATATAGGGGAAAGGAAGTACAAACAGTGCTAGCTTCACTCCAATTGCAGCATTAGCTTTTCCCTTCTTCTGTTATCCATTTCTGTAAAATTTCACAAAGAATCAGTAGTACTTTTATTCTAGTTTAGGTACAACTACAAAGAATTTAGAAATCTAAATTATAGTACAACTCAGGTCCACTAAAAAGATCAATATCCCTAGTAGCGACGTCGAAAACTTATTTTCGGATTGCTGCAAGTGCTGATTATTGTGTGGTGAAAGCAAATTTAAAAGTACAGTGAAATAAAAGAATGGATTCAGCAAAAGTAAAGTAATCCTAGACCTGCAAGATACAATGCCTATTGTAGCAAGCTTTGATAAGTAAGAGTTTATCCCACAGAGAAATTGATCTAGAACCCAAAATGGGCTTTAATAGTTGGCCTTCAGATCTGGCTACAGATCTAACAATCCTAAAGAAAGGAGTTGGGTGTCACGACTACACTAAATTAACCCTAACAAAAGAGAAATAAAATATAGCCCTATCCTAAAGAAAGGGTTAAGAACAAGAAGGTGATGGTGTGTGCCAAAAAAAAATATAAAAAATGGTAAGAAGTAAGCAGGTTAAGTTTAAAGTTAAAGCAGTAATGTAACTCAGATTTAATCTGTCTCTGCAGTGCTCCTTGCTGAGACGCTATCAAAAGCCTCAACAAGATAGAAGTATCCAACCTATCCGTGCCATTTGGGATACTCTTAAGGCTATAGGCTATCCATTAAAATGGTCACAACCTATCCTATGGAGTCTGTCAAATCCCATTTATCAAGCCAGAAGTTGCTAATCTAATCCGGAGGAGTGGACTGATCATTTCCCCAACCACAAGACCAGATCAAGCCATGAATACTATTGCAGCACTATGTAATCCCAGTGCTACAAGCTCTCCAGATATGCTCATAGATCTGGCTGACATCCATAGGTATTCCAACGCATAAAATCCTAAGTGCTTTGCCAAGGCCAACAGCTCACTGGTGCCCATAAAAAGGACCATATAATAGGTTGAATAAGGCTCTAGATTCAGCTGGCCATTGCTACAAAAGGCCTGCAATGACTCAGCCTCAAGCTGCAACTACTATAGAAAAATCAGATCTAACATTTGATATCGGTTAGGTAAAATAGAGGGGAGCCAGTTCCTATACAAAACCTCCTCACAAGGCTCTAGAAGCTCATGTGGTGGGGAGAAGAATCCTTCTCAAATATGCGGCTGGACACTACCTTAGGGCTATACTCTGTCCACTCAAATGGTCTCAGGGTATCCCATTAGTCTGTTCATACCATAGAGGTCTGAGAAAGAACATGTAAACGGCTGCAACCACCATGGTCCACAAGCCTCCGAGCTCCCCAGATCTCTCTACAGATCCAGCATTACTTTCCATGGGGCTATCAAATCAAGGGAAATCAGATGGTAAATAGTAGATCTATTAAAAACTGAATGGGCTCATCCCAAATACATGAATCCTATAGACATCTAAGGGAACCATAAGATCTTTGAATTCAATTAGTCATTAAAACAACAATCCATTAATAAAAGCAAACCTTATAATAAACTGCCTCCAGGCTGCAGCCTGTACACAATTGCTCATCAAAAATCCTAATGGATACAAAACCTATTACAAAACTGAAATAGAACTAAGCCTAACTACTTACAAGGGGATTAGCAAGCAAATGCTGGATTAAGAGATAAGAAAAATAAGAAAAAGAGATGATCAACCCTAACCTTAACCCTAGCCTGTTGGAACTCTCAGTCGACAGAGGATGAAGGAAGGATTGATGATTAAAACAAAATTCAAGTGTAGCTTATATACTCTGTCCATGCGGTCTTGGTTCTGAAGGGATTAACCTAGTTTTTCTACCAGACGTGGCACTATTACGACTCTTGAGTGCCTTGAGATGTGTGCCTCGAGATTCATGCCTTGAGAAGTGTGCCCTAGCCTTAGGAAATTCCTAAAAGGTCCTTCTATTAAAATTGAGAAGTGGGGAAACCATGCTTCATGGGGCTGACATATGCATTAATTCATTCACGTAACTGCAGCACCTTCGGGTGGTGGGAAGTGCTCACTCGCGCAACAAACCTTCAGTTAATCACGCAGTTCCTTTACACTGCAAAGCTGTGGCAGAGATGATCTGGAGCGCCAAGATTTCCCGCACAGTAGATCTTCAGAAGCTCTCTCTCTCTCTCTCACTGAGTACTTGCTCAGGTATGTTCCTGCGCTCGTGTAGTAACTTGTAAGGCTTCAGAGTGCATGAGATCTGCGCGAGGAGAATTTTGGGGATTTTAAACCGCGAGATCTTCACGATATCTTTACAGCTCTCCTCTTGACTGTGCGTCCCATCTCTGTGAGGGCATCTTCCACTGCATCCTTAGCTTTGCGAGGAAGCTCCTCAACTTTGCAAGATCTATCTTTTGATACTTTGATGCATTGCACTTGCTGCTATTGCAGTCTTCTCCATTCTCAGCTAACCTCATCCATCTGGTAGACTTTGGTCAATGATGACCATCAAGTAAGTCACTGTGGTGAGCACTACCAAGGTGTTCCCTTAGGCTTTGGCTCAGCAGTCATCCTTGCATGTATTATCACTCTTCTTTGGACCAAAAAGCAGGGATTTTGTATTAAGCTGCATAGATTATTGCTAACTATAAAACACACTTAACAAATAATTATTACTCTGCTTCAAGGTCTATCAAAGGCTAGGTTAAGAGGTAAAAAGTGGTAGTTTTCAGTGAATAACGCACCCCCAAACCTATTCTTTGCTAGTCCCTGAGCAAAGGAAAATTTAAAATAACTATTCTAAGAATTTAAATGCCACTTTCGTAGGAAGCACGGATACATTTAGAATATCTACCAAGCCTTTTAAACCCCTAGGTGATCCCTATTGGAGGAGTGAAGTCTCCTGAGGGTTTCTAGTGAAGATACCAACAAACTTCTCAATAAAATAGTTAACAAAAGTGCAAAATTATCAAATTAGCTGTCAAGAAGCAGAGCATTAGTTCACCTTTGATTCAACAAAAAATTATGAGGAATTTGAACATATGATATGCACAGACATTTAATCATCATAGCTTCTACATAGATGCACATCATTTCCAATTAGCTCATAGCATGGGAAAACATCACATGTAGGTCAGTACTGAGCTCATCATTAATTGAAAAATTACGTTATAGGTCATGCCTAGTACATTCAACATCAGACCCAATGCTTACCAGGGCATACATCTCAGAAGGAACTTTGAGGGTTTCCATTTTCTCTCATGCTCAAGTGCAGTTACAGGCCCTAAATGGGTCTGTAAGCATGAGCATGGGCATAGCATCTAAGTTATGGCATCATTGGCTAATCCTTACCATAGATTGGACAATTCTTTGTCTCTGCATGATAGCTCATTCAACTTTGGATCACAGGTTTTTTTTTTTTTTAACTAGGTTGTAATGTGGCTTATGGGATAGGTTATAAAGAATGGAAGGTTGAGAAGGGATTCAAAATTGAGAAATCAGTAGGTGGAGGAGGTGATTCATGACTTCCCCTCCTGTAATTCAGCACCTTTCATTTTCTTTAAAATTCTTCAAATTTAAAGTGGCCCACTTCTCCTCTAATTTAAAATTTTCCAATGAGCTTTTCCTCTTGACTCCTCTCTTATTCTTCTTCATTATTGTTTTTCTTTCTTTTGGATGCATTTTTATTGATTTTATTTTTTTTTATTTTTCTGACTTGCCACCTCTCTCCTCAGTTACTATACTGCTAAGCTTTAAGTATCGCTTCTCCATTCACCCAATGTTGACCTTATCTTATCCATCTTCAGCTCCTTCTCCTTTACAATCTGATTTCTCAGAGTGAGGGTAGGTTTGAATCAGGTCCATAGGTTCAGGTACAACTACTTAGGTGTATTTTGAAGAAAATTAAATATTAAGGCTCAAAGAGTGTGTGCACAAGGGTAGTTGATTAGGATTTATCTATTTGAGCTTAAACTGTCCAAGAGAAGGTCTTGATCCTTTCCTAGGTATCATGAGTGTTGTTAGTTTTTTCAACTTGGAGGTGCCTAACTTCTAGAGAGGGTACTGACTCTGCCAGTCCGTAGAGCTAGAAAAATTGCCGCAGTCACTCCTCAAAGAAAGGAAAAAAAAAAACTTATTGTTGGCCCAAATCTCATTAGTTATGGTCTTCCATTGAACTGTTCGGTATGTCCTTACCTTTTTCTTTCTTTAATGATTCACTAAGTACTGATACAAGTGAGTTTTCTTGGTGTTCACATCATGGAAATGCTAAAATTTAAAACTTGTAATGCTTAAAGTTCTGTAAAATTTTTAAATTTCTCAATTTTTTATGATTCTTAAGTGAACGTGACTCCATTTCTATCTTACTCACTTGATTCTGCTGCATTTAGGTTAACTACTTCAATGGAAGATCCTGCCACAACCCCAAACCTATGAGGAGCAGTGTCCTCAGTGATTCAAAGTTAGATGTGTATGGGCAGCAGGTTTAAAACTGAGGTATTAAAACGGAAATGACACAGCAGAAAAAGAAAGCACCCAACACAAAATAAACAAATATACACAAACATACAGAAATAAAGAAAGGCAGATTGGAAATCAAACAGAACGAAGAGTACTTTCATTATAACATCTAAAGTATGTAGAAAGTAAGGGAGAGAAAGTACAAAACTCACACACTAGTGCCTAACTAAATACATGTGCACAATTTAATCATCTAATCATCTGCTAGTTCCTTCTTAATTTGGACCCCTTTTTCTTTATCTTTCTTCACAGCAGCAGCTTCTTGAGCAGGACTAGCAGTTGTGGCAGGTACTCTCCCAATAGAGAGAGCTAGTTGCCTTTCTAGAACTTCAACCTTTTGTTCAGCTAATTCAGCTTGAGCAATAGGTAGCTCCCTGATCTCCTTTGAGGCAGTCAACCTCCTCTCTAATCCATCAGCTCTTACCTTTTCTATTGCGACAGCCATTTTTTCTTGTTCAGCATTTAGCTTCTCTTGTGCAGCGATACACTCTTGGGCTTTATATAAATGCAACAGTTGTTTCCATCCCCTTGCTATATTCTTGAGCTACCTCTCATTATCCAATTTAATGCGATGGATTCTTTTTTCATAGGATATCTTTATTGATGTTCAGATTGTAGCCATCCCTCGAATGACATCCTTTTTGAGGTAAGGATTGGATTTTATTGCATGAAGGTGGGTGGAGTATGGGGGAATAGAATAAGAAGAGGCATGAATTAAAGACTGTTCGTCACTTGAAAAAGGGCCAGCCAAGAATGAAAAAGGGGTGGACTGTAAAATTGTGAATGGAAGCTCAGGTTGGGGTTCCAGGTCAGGTTCTGTTTGGATTGACTTAGAAGAGGTGGGTATTAAGTCATCCACATCTGTTGCGGCATTGGAGGTGGCTACAATAGGGGGAATATCTAGGTCAGTTAGTGTGGAGGCTTCAGTGTAAGTAGGAAGGGGTATGGGGATTGCTAAGGATAAGGGCTGGGGTAAGGTAGCCAAAGTTGATTGAATGGCTTGGAGGTAGGTCTCTAGGTAGGCTTGGTTTTGGAGAGTGGAGGTTAGGGATTGAATATATGTCTCAATGGAGGCTTGGGTTTGGGTATTGGCCAGCATATGGGATTGTAGGGGGAGTAGGAGGTGCATGATTTGGGGTAAGAGGTCAGGTATGGTAGTGGTTGTGGGTTGGGAAGGGGGAAAAGGTTGAATGGGGGAAGTGGGTCTATGTGTGAAGGTAGTGGCCTGGGGTGATGGATGATATGGAGGGGTGAAGTGTGAAGGATGAGGTGAGTCTGGGAGAGGGGTATACTCTAAGTTGATATCTCCTAGGATAGTGGACATCATAGTGGAAAATTCCTCTCCTGAAAATTGCTCACGGTCATGGGATAAGGGAATGGATTGGTCTACAGGCTCAATAGTGATAGGTATAAAAGGTGAGGAATAAAGTGGGGTTTCAAAGGTATGGGTTGTAGGTTCATAGGGTGTGGGTATGAGGGTTGGAATGGCTATGGTTTCATGGATTGGAATTATTGGGGAGATATAGGTGGGATGGGGTGCAGTTGGGGTTTTGGTAGGTTTATTTTTCTTTTGGTACGGGGTCTTGACAGGTGGGCTAGGGTAGGCTGAAAAAATTGGTAGGGGGGTAGAAATGGGTAGGGTGTCTGTGGCTATGGTGGTTGGTGATATAGGGTCAGGTAAGGGTAGTGGGCTTGTGATCCACTGTGATGTTTGGGATGAAGGTGGAGGTGGTGTGGCATTGAGTGTGGGTAAAGGTGGTGTTAAGGGGGTTGGAGCTGGCATGAAGGTAGAGGTAATGGCTGAGGAGGTGATGATTGGGTTGGCCGACCCAAGTAAGGTGGAGGATGCAGCAGCATCAGCAGTAGCAATTGCTTCCAGAATGGTGGGGGCTGCTTGTCTCAGTAACTCCTCTCTCTTCTTTTTCTTCTTCTCCATCATGGTGCCACTGACTCCCCACTGTTTCTTTCCACTCCTTTTAGGGTTCAGGGCCACAGTCTCCTCCCTTTTAAAGGAGTATTTCCCCCACTTCAGTAATACAGTAATCAATATAAAGTAGGGAAGGGCATGAGGTTTCTTCATGATTTTAATCTTCTCACATAAATCTTTAATCCCCTCAAAAACTAACTTGTCTACATCCAAGTAGTGGTTTTTTTTAAATGAGAAGAGGGCATCAGCTGTGGGGTACGTCCTCTCCAACTCATGCACAGAGCAATACACATTTTTCCTCAACAATGCATTTATGAGCCTGAGGTTGATCCCTCTTCCTAATTGAGTCAACTGAGGTAGTGATCCCTCTAGTTAACTCCCTGGCTATCTCAGTAATGGTGGCAGTCAAAGGAGGACCCAAGCCACACTCAGGGATATACCTGGTTGGTATCCCCAGTATTTTTGCAATGTCTGCTTGGTTGAACAGTATCTTCAAATCATTAATTAATACTAGCAGTGTTGGGTTCCCATCATCACCAATTTTCAACGTCATATTCTGATAAAATAATCTGACTAATCTTGGGAAAACCAGCTGCATTGAGGACCTCAATAGTGGTATTAGGGATGCCTTGGTCAGATATTCAATAGAGGCAGAGGTCTCTGATAGTTCATCAAAATAGACTTTGTCAAAGATGGTTTCAGCCTCCAATTGGATTGCTTCCACAAAGTCAGAAGGGACCCTGAGGTAGTCCATAGTCGCTTCCTCCTCAACCACAGGGACCACAACTTTGCTCTTTTTTTGTTTCTTCTTTGTTTTTTCAGGGCTCTTAAAAGGTGGGTGCTCTCTGGCCCTCTTCTTTGGAGCTCGTTTTTTCTCTTTTGGGATTGTTTGCTCAACAGCAGGTGAGGCCACCTTAGAGGTCTCCAATGTGGAGGCCTCTACAATCCTTGCAGATTTTCTAGTGGCCACAGGGCTGCCACTGGCCGACGGGTTTAGCATTATAGCTAATGTATCTATGAATTTTAAACCCATGGCCATAGGTGCTCAGATCGTGAAAATTAGGGCTCACCAATCTTAGACCATGCAGATCACACTAAGTCAGTACAAAAGCTTTAAACTTATGCCCTTCTCTCTAATAAATAAATCAATCCCAGTACAAAGAGAGGAGTGGAGATCATACCATTTGAGATCTAGGGTTCCACCTAAAAATGTACACTGTGGCTCAAATCCCCTCAAACCTTGCTCGAAGTGATCAGGAGTAGCTGGGGAAAAAGAAAGGAGAGAAAGGGGATGTCAGTTTTTATGCTGGGAAACTAGGGCAGATAGATGAAATGAAGAAAATGAGGAGCTTCACTGAGTTTATAGAGCAAATCTCGTAGTTCGCGGAGTTGGCAATAGGAGCTCGCAGAGTAAAATTCTCGCGTAGTTGGCATTTAAATGTGCGAGATGTTTTGTCATGCAAAAGAATAAACTGCCTCACATTAAAATTCGTGGAACTGAATCAGTGGCTTTGGTGTGCGAGAGCTATTACCTTTTAGAATTATTAGCTCGCGTAGTAGTTGTGCCGAACACCACATATGGCACATTTTTACGCTCAAACTGGGCTTACGGAGCAGAAAGTAACTCCGCGAGGCAATTTTACAGCTATTTATCAGTTCTTTTAGCACTCAAGCAAGCTAAGGGATGGCTCACGCAACAAATTGAAATCCTCTAGATCTGCGCGGCAACATTTCTTCACAACCTTTACTCTGTTAGCTCAGTGCAGCACATTGGTTAGTGCATCAATGCTATTGTGCATCCAACCACTATGCATGAGCACCAGCCCTCAGACGGGTACTTCATTTCAACGATGAAAAATATATGCCCATTTTTAAACATCAGATCATCAACATTGCAGACTCCTAAAAAATAGTTTTTCAGCTTAACTTCATCCAAGTTATGATAAGGGTACCTCAACCATTCGTCAACAAACACATAGTAAATTCTGATGACAAATATACACATGTATTTAATCACAAAAATACAAACACAGACAAAGCAACATAAGCAATTCAACATCACTCTAAACATACAACTGACAGATTTCTAAAGAACACCAAACAAAATAGGATTTTGATACATATTATACACTTATTACCAACCTTTTGATCACTGGGCACTAGCTTCCTCCTGAGTAGAGGATGCATCACTAATCATATACAGACCTTTTAGATTTGTTAGGGGATGACTAGGGAATTTTCCTTCCTCCCTCCTATTCAGAGCATTACAAATCTGGCCCAACTGGTTCTCAATCTTCTTGATGTTCTGTCCATGTGAATTGACAGTCTACACCAAGTTCCCCAAGTTTTACATTGAAGCCAACATCTGCTCTTCAAATGATGAGGATCTGGGCTGTTGTGGGGGCAGGGCCAACTGGTTGGAGAGTGGGGCAGGTAATAGAAAATTTTGCCTTGGTGGGTAACCTTGATTAAACTGGTGTTGGGGTCTGTAAGGATCTACCATTTGCTGCTGCTGGGGTTGAGGATATGAATCTTGTCTCCACCTCAGATTTGGGTGGTTCCTCCAAGAATATCTAGCAGACTACTGCCCAAAAGTTTGAGCAACATTGGCATGCTCCATAATAAAATCTAGAAACTGGGTGGCAGATGGACAATCATGAATAGAATGTGTGGGAGATTGGCATATCAGACATGCTTCCTCCACCTGTGCAACCACCCGAGGCTGCATCACATTCATTAGTTTGTTAAATTTTAAGCTCGGGTTGTCCACCTTCCTCTCCAGATCACCTTATACCGTCACTTTATATATTTCACCTCTAGGGGTGGCCTCTTTTACCATCTTAGCTGGGGTCTAGCTATCATTGCGTGACAAAGAATCTTGCTACATGAAATTTTCCCCTATTATGTCAAACAGCTCCCATGCTTCCTCAGCTATCTTGTGGAGGTAACTACCACAATAGAAAGCATCCACCATATCCTTGCTCTTGGAATTAATTCCCTGATAAAATACTTGGACAAGATGCCACATTGGAATTTGGTGGTTGGGGCATTGTTTTAGCATCTCCTGAAATCTTTCCCAAACTTCATAAAAATCCTTAGTTGAGGACTGAGTGAATAACAAAATATTTGTTCTCATCTGACTGGTTTTGTTCATGGAAAAGAATTTGGCCAGAAATTTAGTTTGAAGGTCACTCCATGACTGTATGCTGTTGGCTGGGAACTTTGATAGCCATGTGTTGGCTTTGTCTTTTAGTGAGAAAGGAAAAAGCCTCAGTTTGGTGGTCTCAGGTCCCAAGCCAGCAATATTGAAGGTAGTAGAAAGTGCTAAAAATTGGTCTATATGCTTGTAGGGATCTTCTGTACTAAGCTCATAAAATGAAGGCAACATATTAATGGTGGAGGATTTGATCTCATAAATCCCTTAAATAGAGGGGACTGGAATGTAGAAGGGAGAGGTGTACTCCCCAAGTGCATTGTACTCCTTTAATGTTCTCTACCTCTCAGCCATGATAGCTGGTTCATTTTCAATAGCAGGGCCCTGTGGGATGCGTCTAGGTCTAAGGATCCTTTCAACCTCTAGACTTGGAGGTTCTAGCTCAGGGTTTAAGGACCTTCTACCATGCATATACTCACCCACAGTAAGTACAGAAAATGTCCACAAGCACACACAAAGAATATTTCACACAAAAATTAACAACTACACAGATTTACACTAAATAAATAATAGGGAATTAAACATAAATGGACTGCGATTTAGGGGAAAGGAAGTACAAAGAATGTTGGCTTCACTCCAATTGCAGCTCCAGCTTTTCCCTTCTTTTGTTATCCATTTCTGTAAAATTTTATAAAGAATCAGTAGTACTTTTATTCTAGTTTAGGTACAACTACAAAGAATTTAGAAATCTAAATTATAGTACAACTCGGGTCCACTAAAAAGATCAATATCCCCAATAGCGGCGCCAAAAACTTATTGTCGGATTGCTGTAAGTGCTGATTATTGTGTGGTGAAAGCAAATTTAAAAATAAAGTGAAATAAAAGAATGGATTCAGCACAACTAAAGTAATCCTAGACCCTCAAGATACAGGGCCTATTGTAGCAAGCTTTGATAAGTAAGAGTTTGTCCCACAGAGAAATTGATCTAGAATCCAAAATGGGTTATAATAGTAGGCCTTCAGATCTGGCTACATATCTAACAATCCTAAACAAAGGGAGTTGGGTGTCACGACTACACTAAATTAACCCTAACAAAAGAGAAATAAAATGTAGCCTTATCCTAAAGAAAGGGTGATGGTGATGGTGTGTGCCAAAATAAAATATAAAAAATGGTGAAAAGTAAGCAGGTTAAGTTTAAGAGTTAAAGCAGTAATGTAACTCAGATTTAATCTGTCTCTGCAGTGCTCCTTGCTGAGAAGCAATTAAAAGCCTCAGCAAGATAGAAGTATCCAACTTATTCAGACCATTTGGGGTGCTCTTAAGGCTATAGGCTGTCCACTCAAATGGTCACAAACTATCCTATGGAGTCTGTCAAATCCCATTGATCAAGCCAGAAGTTGCTAATCTAATCCAGAGGAGTGGACTGATCATTTCCCCAACCACTAGACTAGATCAGGTCATGAATACTATTGCAGCACTGTTACGTGGTAAAAAATGCCACTTTTCACCCTTTAACTAGACCATTGACAGACCTTTGAGCACACCAATAAGCCTCTGTTGTGTGCCTTTTATAGATAGCAATGAAAGCTAGTAATAATGCATTAAACCACTTAAGAATGCCCCCAAAGAAGCCATCTCTCAACACTATGCAGACCCAGCTTCAGCACACCAGAGGGCAACACATCACTGAGCCCTTGGAATGCGTGGCTGTAGCAGAACAAAGGAAAGGAAGTGAAGACAGGTCTTAAAACAACCTATTGAAAGGGCATCTGGAAGACTTCGATAGGAGCTGAAGGATAAAAGAGAAGAATTCGTACAGTTGGAGAAGGGCTCGATAGGATTTAAAGGTAGAAAGAGGAAGACATGTGCTGAAGTGAGGGATTCGATAGGATCCCTAAACCTATCGAGCAGATGAATGAAAGAGAAAGCTCATCCTATCGAAAGCTTGCCTGAGGAGAAAAAGAGAACCTGTCGAAGGCTTCTTGAACCTATCAAAATGAAGATGTTAGAATTGAACTTATCGAAGGATGCTTAAGCCTTTTGATAGGAATGAGAGCCAACGAATCGGGACGATGGCATGCAGAGCTGAACCTGTCGTAAAGGACCTCTAGACCTATCGAACTACTCAGCCAACCTATCGAATACTCAAGATAATGGGCTGAGGACCTTGAAGCTTCAAAGAGAAAATTCATCCTATCGATACCTATCGAAGAGACCAAGGAACCTATCAAAAGGGGCTATAAGCTTACTTTTAACCTGTCAAAAGCTTCTCCAACCTGTCGAAATCGTGTGCTGAAGTCCTCAGAAACTATGCTATGCACACACTGAGACTTGGTAACCTGCTGCATGCAAACTGAGGCACTTTGGTGACTGGCGTGAGGTTCTGGAAGATGCCCTAGAAAGCCCTAATCGACCCACGTGCTTTAACAGAACTCTAATAGACTCTGACGACCTTCTAGAAGGGATTTTTGGTGGGAAAAATAGAGGAGAAAGCTATATATAGAGATCCCCAATTGCCATTGGGGGAGATCAAAATTCTGAGCAATTGCCTGGAGATCAGAGCTTGCAGCGAGATTTTATTTTCCTTCCTTTAGCCCAACCATGGTTGGCTAATTCCCTAGGAGCAGCAAGGAGTGAGTTAGATTTGTGATTGGGTAAGGTTAAGAGTGTTGCTGGTGTTAATTACTGCACAGACTACAGATCTGAGAGCATTTCATTGTAGAGTAAGTTTGATTGCAATGTAAATATTATTTTCAATGTTTTAATTAGATCTAAAGATCTTTTAATTCCTTTTGGTGCTCGATCAGATTTGTGTAGAGGAGTTGCTTGATTAGATCACCCACTTAACTGGTAGACCTCTTGGATATCATCTGAATTCCTTGGATCTGATATCCCAATAATTTCCTGTGTCTGTGACCTGGAAATTACAACATCTGTAGTAGTTTTAATTGTTCTAATTGAGGCTCTGGCTTTGTAGGAGATCTCAAGGATGGTCTGTGACCATTAAAGTGGACAGATCATAACCTTAAGGTAAATCTAAGCTCAGGCCTCAATTGGATTCATCTGCTATAATCCATGGATTCGATAAAGTCTATAGGATGGTCGGTGGCCATTAAAGTGGACAGATCATAGCCTTAAGACCAGGTGGATCTTGTGATTTGAAGTGGAATTTATACCCTGCAGCTGTGCTTGTGGCCAGCTGAGGGACTTGTGTGCTTTGGAACCCTTGTAATATGCTTACCTCAACCTGATTGCATTGAAAATAACCTCCAAGTTGTTCTTCTCCATTTTCTAAGTTTTTAAACCCTCCATCAGCAAGATCTGAGGCCTAAGATTCGATCTAAGACAATCTGCATTTTAATTGTAGTTTAGATTAAGTGACAATCCAATCTAATATCTCCCCTGTCTTTTAGCTAGACCAATATTAGTTAGGGTGCCAGATCTTTTACAGATCTGGAGATTTACCTAATTCCAAACCACCCCTTTGTGGACTTCCCCTTACTTTTAAAACTTGCTACAAAGGATCCTGTACCTTGCAGGCCTAGGATCTCCCAGTTGTGCTGCACCCATCTCTATTTTCTCTTGATGTTTACACCATAAATTAGCACACTAGAATTCCCCAATAAGTTTTTGGCGCCGCTGCCAGAGAGGTGTTTGTGAATTTGGTAGATCTAGTTTTGTTTTATAAATCTGTAACTGTGTGTTTGATTTTACTAACTGCATTTATAAGTTTTACTATTTTTCAGTATTTTTTTTTTTGTGCATTTCATCAGATCTAAGTACAGAGTGAGAGGAGAGCTGTGCTGAAGGCTGCTCTATAGTTTGCATCCCTTTTTCCCCTGTTTATTTTTCAGATCTACTGATTTTTTTTTGATTAATTAGTTAGTTGTGCTGCTTCTTTCTGTTGTGTGAGGATTTATTCTGCATTCAGTTTGTGAGTGTTGTATGTTTGGTAGGAGAACTCTTCAACCTCAGATTATTCCACTAAATCCTGAGGTTGAAAGACTTCTCAGATCCAGACCAACTACATCCACAGCTGTTGAAATTGAATCTGTTAAAATGGGTGAGCAGTAGCAGCCTCGAACTCTCAAGGAATTTAATACACCAGGGATCTACAATTCCCCCTTCTGCATTCAGTTCTCTGCTGCTCAAGGAAACTACGAAATCAAATCTTCCATCATTTAGATGTTGCCCTCATTTCATGGCCTGACCAAGGAGGACCCTTATAAGCATATAGATGAATTCTTAGGACTGTGCACTGCCTTCAACATCACAGGTTTGGGGGAGGAGGCTACCGGGATGAGACTCTTTCCTTTTTCATTAAAGGACAGAGCTAGGACTTGGTTGTCTTTGCTTCCACCTAACAGTATTCACTCCTGGAGTGATCTTCAATGTCAATTTCTGGCCAAATTCTTTCCTATGTTAAAGACCAGCCAATTAAGGAAGGGTATCATCTCTTTTACCCAAGATCCAACTAAAGACTTTCATCAATCTTGGGAGAGATTTAAGGAACTCCTTAAGAAATGCCCCCACCATCAAATCCCTGAATGGCAATTGGTTCAAAGCTTTTATTAGGGAATTGATGCTAAAAGCAGAGATATGATAGATGCCTCTTGTGGAGGCACCTATCTCCATAAAACTGCTGAGGAGGCATGGGAGCTCTATGACATCATCAGTGAGAACTCTATGCAAAGGGAAACCTTAGAAAGAGATCTAAAGCCTCTTAAATTGATGAAAGAGAACACCTCAAGAGGAAAGATATATGAAGTGAGTGTGCCAACTGAGTTGGAAAGGAAAGTGGACAGCTTAACTCGGAAACTTGATAGGCTGATGGGAGCAATGCAGTCACCTGTGGCTGCTAGAGTGGAGGAGGCATGTTCCATATGTCAGTCCCCTGCTCATCCTGTGGAAGAATGCTCATCTGGTGACCAATTTCCTGATTTTATAATAGAGCATGTGGGTGCAGCTCAATCTTATGGGCAGCAGCCTGCTGCTGGGTATCAATGGAGGAACCACCCCAATCTGAGGTGGAGACAAGATGGATACCCCAGCTAGCAGCAGCAGCAGCCCCAGCAGCCCATGCCCTACAGAAATGCTCAGCCCTATCGATAAGGTTATGCCCCAAGGCCTCAGTATCAGCAACCCATGGCCCAACATGTAGCTCCTCCTGTGCAACAAGCTACACCCACTCCAGCTGTGAGAACACCATCCTTTGAGGAACAAGTTCTATCTTCATTATAGAGCTTGAGCACCTTAACCCAAACTGTGCACTCTCACAACCAGAGCATAAAAAAGATAGAGGATCAACTTGGTCAGCTGTCTGATGCTCTGACTAGGAGAGAGGGAGGAAGGCTGCCTAGCCAACCACAGGACAATCCACGAAGGTAGTTTGTAGTGGGTGAAGTTTTCTCCACTTATGAGGAAGCTAAATCTCTTACAACTTTGAGAAGTGGTAAGTTAGTCAACAACCAAGTAGGCTGTGAGCCTGTGAGGCACTTGAGGAAGAAAAAGAGGTAATTTCTACCAGCACACAACAAAGACCACCAATGGTGAACTTGCAGGAAAAATCAACTGTGAATAAAGAGGATAATGAGGATCCTCAAGAAAAGAAAAAACTCCAAAAGAAAGAGGCCCCATTGGCTAAGGCTGCAAGTGAGGGAGCACCTCCACACTTACCATTTCCTAAGGCATTGCAGGGACCTTCCTCTTTCGACAAAGGGCAAGGTAAAATTGAGGAAATGATGGAGACTTTCAGGCAAGTAAAGATAAATCTGCCTTTACTTGATGCCATTAAACAAGTCCCAGCCTATGCCAAGTTTTTAAAAGAACTAAGCACCCATAAAAGACAATCCAGGATACACATATCTAAGAAAGTCTTTTCAGCAGAGAAAGTGAAACAAATTTTGTCGATTGCAACCCCAACCAAATTCTAAGACCCTGACACCCCCACAATCCCCTGCATCATTGGGGATCACATCATTGACAGAGCCTTATTAGATCTAGGAGCCAGCATAAATTTGCTTCCATATTCCCTATATGAGAAGCTGGGCTTGGGAGAACTAAAGCCCACCCATGTGGTCCTACAGTTGACTGATAGATCTAAAAGGAAATCTGTGGGGATATTTGAGGATGTTTTGGTTAGAGTTGACAAATTCTTTTATCCTGCTGACTTTTTGGTGCTGGATATGGAACCAGGTAGGAATGTCACCTCCATACCTGTGATTCTAGGCAGGCCCTTTTTGGCCACTGCCAATGCTCACATATAATGCAAGTATGGAATCATGGAAGTTTCATTTGGAAACATGAAGGTCAAGCTGAATGTGTATAACACTGGCTATCAACCCTCTCCTGAAGAGGCCTACTTTTCCATTACTGCCCAAAAGAAAGTGATGCATGATAATCCACTTTGGCTGGTGCAAGAAAATGCTTGGTTCACAGATGGAAAATTGCATCCAGGGAATGGACACTGGCTGAGGAAGAGATCTATGGAAAGTGACAAGTTCGATGAGCTTGAGGAGACTATGGACCTTCCAAACCCTCCAGATTAACCACCACAGTCAGTATGTATCATATGTACAATTCTCTATTTTTGTTTGTAGGTGTTCACTTAGTTGTTGTTTGATTCTTTTTATCTCTTTGCAATAATTAAAAGAAAACAACAAAACTGCCATGCTCAATACTAGACCATCATTCTCAGCTGTCCTGAGGTAATGGGAGCTGTTCATAAGTGAATCTAATCATGGGGCACCACATCAAGCGAGCCTCTTTGAGGCGAGATCGAATGCCCAGAAATGCAGCTTTATTTGATTTATAGAAGTCTTCGACAGGTCGAGTTCACTTTTTTATAGGTCACAGGGTGATCTCGTCAGGATGTTTGATGGTTTCGATAGGTGCTGCACCTCTCGATAGGTAAAACTAACTTTTTGATAGGTAAAACGGAGATTTCGATAGGTTCTAGACACCAATCAGAAACCTATCAAAATGAAGATTCAGCTACTATGGAAACTGATCGAAAGGATGGTTTCACCTATCAAGATCCTATCGAATCATTCCCTGTCAAAGTCTTGTCTGCTATGTTTTCAACAGGACGCATAAACCTATCGAAACCATCCAGTTCATCCTATCGGAATCATTTTTCACCTTTTATATACCCATCAATAGGTCATTTGTGCCTCATTCCACATCTTCTGCAAACCCTAGCTCTTGTTCCTCTCACAGTCGCCTCCCTCTTCCTTCACTAATCCCTCATAGAACCTACAGCTCTTTAGTCTCCCCTTTTGTCAGAACATTCAGCTTGTACATAGGAGCATTTTGCCCCTAATTTTGGAAAAATTGGAGCTGAGCAGTGTAATTTCAGTTAAACCCTAGGTTTTGTGAGATCAGTTGCCTTTTCCCCCCATCAATCTGTCGATCCTCTAATTTCTAAACCTCAAATTCTGCCTCAAGTTGGTGAAAGCTTACTTTCTGAAGAGTAAAATGGATGAGTCGAAGGAAACCCTAGCGAACATACGCCGAAGAACAACTGCTTCCACCCCCAAATCCTCTAAAATGTCGAAGTCAGCTGACAAACCACCTGTCAAGAGGAAGCTCACTGAAATCTCACCCACAAAGACCCCTAAAGCTAAGAAATCCAAAGCTATTGAGATTCAAGAACCTAGAGTAGAAGAAACTTCAGCAAGACCTACCCCTCCAGTAACACTGACTACGGGGTTAACTACCCCTAATGAGTTTGTAGAAAAATTGAGTCTTGTCCCTGAAACGGATTTTGATCTGGCATATTTTGCCAGCATTGGGGAGTGCCAGGGGACATTGGAATACTTGAAAAAAGAAGGTCTGCTATCCCTGCTTTCACCCTTGGAAGAAAATGTCTATCCCAGATTAGTGAAATTGTGGTACCAGAACCTGACGAAGAAGGTGGTACCTGGAGCTGAGGATACACTGGAAATCTCGATTGATGATTGATAGCTGACTATCGATTGCAGAGATATTGGGATAGCTTTGGGAGTCCCATATCAATTTCACTCCACCAGACCTGAGGGAGCACCTACAGAGGCCACATTTCGGGAAATGGCTAAACAACTTACTAATGGAATCGTGGGCTCTGGTGAATCCTTGATGAGAAGAGACCTCCATCCTACCCTCCGACTCATTGACACCATTATGAGGAAAAATGTCTATGTCTCTGACCATTTTCAAGAGAGAAGGACCCCTTTAGTGGATGCACTATACTTTTGTTCAAAGGGGCAATTTGTGAATGCACCTAAGCTGATTTTTGAGACAATGGTGGATATCAATGACAAGGTGCGGAAGAGGTAAGATTTTGCTAAAGGAGGTGGCCTATCTTTTTGCAGACTCATCACATGTCGGCTCAGGAGTGGGAAATATAGGATTAAGCAATCTGAACCAATGGAGAAGCTCACCTTAAAATTGTATGGTAAGCGAGAATGGTCAACTAGCCTCACATTGATTAAGAAAGGCCAACTAGTTGGAAGGAAGGTGGCTGAGAAGATAAGCACTTCAGTGGCAGCAGAGACTCCTGCAGAGATACCCTTAGCCACCCCCCCACCCACCATACCTGTCACACTACCCACACCTCCACCCACTTTGCTTTTCCCATTCGTATCTGCCCCTCTTCAACCAGACCTTCCCCCATCCACCTCTAAACCTGTTTCTCCTCCACCCACCTCCCTGGTCCTCCACCCTGACATCCTGGCACCCCCCACATTATCCGAGTTTACCCCTACCATCCCTCCTCCACCCAGTACCCTACCCATTTCTACTTCTCCCCCATCTCCAACCCCTCTGCATCCACAGGGTGTGGACCTATTCACCACTTCTGGGCTCACAGCTCTCATGACCTCAATTGTGGAGGATGTCGCTCATGAGTACACTCCACTTCCTGACTCCCCACACCCCACTCCTCCTCACTTCCACCATGCTCCATCCTCTCCCTTCTAACATGTCCATGCACCAGCCCCTTCTACTCCCACTAGGCCTGACACCCTCACTCAAATCCTTTCCATCCTCCAATCCATTCAGTCCCAATTAACCATCAACACCGACACCTAGACCCTCATGAGCTCATGTCTCCAATCAATCCAATCCACCCTTATCCCATCCTCTTCCGCCCCTCAACCCCCTCATCTATCCCCTCCTGTTTCACCTATACCCACTCTACACCACACAGCTGCTCAGCATGAGGAAGTAACCGCACCCGCTCTCCCCGTACTTTCCTCACCACAGGCCACTTTACCCTCTTCTCCAGATTTACTAGTTTCCCCTACAGCTAAGTCCCCTATACCATTTGCCCCCCCCACCTATTTTCCATGATGCCTCCACCCAAACTGATCCATGGGAGGATCTGGTTCTTTCCACCCCCTCCTCTTCATCCGCTACACCCTTTTCCTTGCCTATTGTCCTTCGCCAATCCATGTACATACCCCCCTACCTCACCCTCCTGTGTGTAATGAGGGACCACCCTTACATCCACAGGGATGTCCTGAGAGGTATGGCTGCACTTCGGGCTTCCATTGAGGCCCCTTATGAGGAGAGGATTGCCAACATCGAATTAGAACACCGAATTCAACTCCGCAATATCTCTCAAGGATGGTCTAAAATCCTGACTCGTTATGAGTCAGCAAAACAAGTGGCAGCAGCTGAGAGTCTCATTGCCAAATATGAGAAGAAGAAT
The DNA here is from genome assembly GCA_021018995.1 of Chloranthus sessilifolius. Taxonomy (NCBI): domain Eukaryota; kingdom Viridiplantae; phylum Streptophyta; class Magnoliopsida; order Chloranthales; family Chloranthaceae; genus Chloranthus; species Chloranthus sessilifolius. The sequence continues at coordinate 90,100,233 of CM037585.1, read as the reverse complement.
TCTGAGCTTCTCAAGAAAAAGTTAGCCAATGCTTAGGAGATCCTCAAGGACACCAAAGAACTATTTGATGCCAACCTACTCTATGCTGCCAAACAGATTGACATACTGGAGAAAAAGGTTGTTTCCCTTACCCCTCAGCCATTCCAACCCACCCCTCTTGCCACTGCCCCTCCTCCAGCACCTCCTGCCTCGCAACCCTACCCCCCCTTCAACTCAACCTCCTCCCACCCCCCTTTGGATGTGCACCCTCCTCCAGCCCAGGAACCCCCCCCCCACTCATACTTCCCCTCAAAAACCTAAAAGGGCTCCCCCCAAGAGGAAAGTCACTTCCAAACAACCTACCCCTCTGCTCCCCTGCCACGAAAGGGAAGAGGCTTGTTGCCCAGTCTAAAACAATCTCTTCCACCCAGCCCCCTACCCAACCTGTTGCCCCTTACATCTTAATGACAAAGGCAGAACGAAGGAAGACTGCTGCAGCTCTTGGTTTGGACCCCACTGCCCTTTTTCCATTCGATTCTGCTGTTGCTGTCGACCCCAAAGGAAAACAGCCTGCTGCTCAGTCTGAGGAGGCACCAAAGAAACCGCAACCGAGGGCTAAATATAAAGGCAAAGCTCCCTTATCCAAGGATGAGCTGAAAAACTTGGCTGACCTCTCCTTTTCTCATGTACATATCTGTCTTTATAATACATTTTGTCATCATGTAGATTTTCTGTATCTCTCTTTTTCCCCCCGTACCTCCCCTTAATTTCATGCTGCTCACAGTGGGGACACTGTTTACTTTAGGTTTGGGGGTGTGGCATGGATGCCAATAAACTAGTTAATTGTAGTGTAGCCAAGTTGAAAAGGAATAATTGAAAAGAGAATGAATTCACTTCATATTTTTTGTTAAGGAAACTTAAAAACCATTTGCAACTGAAGCAAGCTGAAGTTTTAACATTTTTCATGAAGCAAATGTCAAGAATTTTTGAAGAAATTTTTGATGTGTAGTAAACCAGAAATGAGAAGAGACTGTGAGGATACTCCCCAGAAATTTGGATGGAAGGCCATACCCAGTGAGAATTGGGCCTGAAAATTTCTTTGAAGAGTGTCTTGGCAATTTCTTTTGCTTTGAGAGCTGACTGGACTTAATCTTGACCACTAGAAGTTAGGCAAATCCAAATTGAAATAGCTTGACAGCACTCATGGCATTGAAGACATGAAGTAAGGCCATTCCTTGGACAATTGAGCCTAAAATTCCCCAACATTGAATTGCCCTTGATGCACACCACTTGAACCTTAAAAGCCCCAATTTTCTTTAATGAAAACTAGAAATTCTAAACCCAAAACCTGTTGACCTATTTTAGTTCATCCTCAATCTGAGAAATCTGGAAGAGGAAGGAGGAGCAAGGTTAGAGGAGCAAGGTGTTAAATCTGGTTGAAAGAAAGAAAAACGCAGTTGGTGGTATTTGTGGTATTCTATTTTATTTTTTTTAAAAGAGAGAAATAAAGCAAAAGGAAGAGAAGTCATTTCATTGAAAGATTGGAAGGAAGAGAAGAAGCTGGCCACTTTGGCTCTGAAAATTCAAGAAGTAGATGGAATTGTGCTGAATTAAAGGAGTCTAGATCACCTCCTTACCTTAACTGATTTCTCAATTTTGAACCTTGTTTACTCCTTGTGCTCTTTCACAAACCTCATCCTTAAGCCACATTACAACTCAAATAAAAAGCCCTTACTGATCTGAAAGCGAATTGAGCCGTCATGTGGAGATGAGAATTTGCTTAATCTATGGTGTAAAGAGCTGGAAAAGTTAGAAATTCAAGCAATGCCTATGCTCCTGCTTGCAGTCCTATGTGAGGGTTGTAACTGCTCTTGAGCTAAGAGATATGATTTATCCCTCTTCTCTGTACTGATGAGTAAACAGCCCTGATGAGACTTGGGTCTGAAATCCAGTTGATGGGGGAAGTATCTGAGTAGGATCCTCTAATTAATGGTGAGTTATGCATCAAATTTTAGGAGAAATGCCTTGACACAAACTGAGTGATGATGAAGAGATTTTAGCAGACTTTCATATCTTCAAATGGATGTTTTTCTGTTGAATTTCCTTTAATGAATGGGCATGATGTGAATTTATTTGATTTGCTTAAACTCTACTTTAATAGGTTGCACTATTATTAACTAAGTTGTATTAGAGAAGTTTCTGGGTACCTTCACTGAAAACCCTCAGGAGACTTCACTCCTCCACTAGGGATCACCTAGGGGTTTAAAAGGCTTGATGCATAGGCTAAATGCATTCGTGCTCCCTATGAAAGTGACATTTTTAATTCCTTTTAACTCTCCTTTGCTCAGGGACTAGCAAAGCTTAGGTTTGGGGGTGTGTTAAGTGGTGAAAAATGACACTTTTCACCCTTTAACATAACCATTGACAGATCTATCTGTGAGCACACTATCCTCTGTTGAGTGCCTTTTGTAGATAGCAATGAAAGCTAGTAATAATGCAGAAAATCACTTAAGAATGCCCACAAAGAAGCCATCTCTCAACACTATGCAGACCCAGCAACAACACACCAGAGGGCAGCACATCACTGAGCCCTTGGAATGCGTGGCTACAGTACAACAAAGGAAAGGAAGTGAAGGCATGTCTTAAAATAACCTATCGAAAGGGCATCTGGAAGACTTCGATAGGAGCTGAAGGATAAAAGAGAAGAATTTGTGCAGTTGGAGAAGGGCTCGATAGGATCTTAAGATAGAAAGAGGAAGACATGTGCGGAAGTGAGAGATTCGACAAGATCCCTGAACCTATCGAGTAGATGAATGAAAGAGAAAGTTCATCCTATCAAAAGCTTGCCTGAGGAGAACAAGAGAACCTGTCGAAGGCTTCCTAAACCTATCGAAATGAAGATGCTAGAATTGAACCTATCGAAGGATGCTTAAGCCTTTCGATAGGAATGAGAGCCAACCTATCGGGATGACGACATGCATAGCTGAACCTGTCGAAAAGGACCTCTGGACCTATTGAGCTATTCAGCCAACCTATCGAATACTCCAGATAATGGGCTGAGGACCCTGAAGCTTCAAAGAGAAAATTCATCCTATCGGTACCTATCGAAGAGACTAGGGAACCTATCGAAAGGGGCTACAAGCTTACTTTTAACCTGTCGAAAGCTTCTCCAACTTGTCAAAATCATATGTTGAACTCCTCAGAAACTATGCTATGCACATGCTGAGACTTGGTAACCTACTGCATGCAAACTGAGCCACTTTGGTGATCGGCGCGAGGTTCTAGAAGAAACCCTAGAAAGCCCTAACCAACCCACGCACTTTAATAGAACTCTAACAAACTCTGACGACCTTCTAGAAGGGATTTTTGGCAGGAAAAATAGAGGAGAAAGCTATATATAGAGATCCCCAATTGCCATTGGGGGAGATCGAAATTCTGAACAATTGCCTGGAGATCAGAGCTTGCAGCAAGATTTTATTTTCCTTTAGCCCAACCATGGTTGGCTAATTCCCTAGGAGCAGCAAGGAGTGAGTTAGATCTGTGATTGGGTAAGGTTAAGAGTGTTGCTGGGGTTAATTGCTGCACAGACTACAGATCTGAGAGCATTTCATTGAGGAGTTAGTTCGATTGCATTGTAAATGTTGTTTTCAATGTTTTAATTAGATCTAATGCTCTTTTGATTCCTTTTGGTGCTCGATCGGATTTGTGTAGAGGAGTTGCTTGATCAGCACACCCACTTAACTGGTAGACCTCTTGGATATCATCTGAATTCCCTGGATATGATATCCCTGTAATTTCCTGTGTTTGTGATCTGGAAATTGCAGCATTTGTAGTGGTTTTAATTGTTCTAATTGAGGCTTTGGCTTTGTAGGAGATCTCTAGGATGGTCTGTGACCATTAAAGTGGACAGATCATAACCTTAAGGTAAATCTAAGCTCAGGTCTCAATTGGATTTATCTGCTGTAATCCATGGATTCGATAAAGTCTATAGGATGGTCTGTTGCCATTAAAGTGGACAAATCATAGCCTTAAGACTAGGTGGATCTTGTGATTTGAAGTGGAATTTATACCCTGCAGTTGTGCTTGTGGCTAGATGAGGGACTTGTGTGCTTTTAAACCCCTGTAATATGCTTAGCTCGACCTGATTGCAGTGAAAACAACCTCCAAGCTGTTCTTCTCCATTTTATGAGTTTTTAAACCCTCCATCTGCAAGATCTGAGGCTCCAAATTCAATCTAAGACAATCTGCATTTTAATTGTAGCTTAGATTAAGTGAAAATCCAATCTAATCTCTCCCCTGTCTTTTAGCTAGACCAACATTAGTTAGGGTGTCAGATCTCTTACAGATCTGAAGATTTACCTAATTCCAAATCACCTCTCTGTGGACTTCCCCTTACTTACTTTTAAAACTTACTACAAAGGATCCTGTACCTTGCAGGCCTAGGATCTCCCAATTGTGCTGCACCCATCTCTGTTTTCTCTTGATGTTTACACCATAAATCAGAACACCGGAATTCCCAAACAAGCACTATGTAATGCCAGTGCTACAAGCTCTCCAGATCTGCACATAGATCAGGCTGACATCCATAGGTATTCCAACGCATAAAATCTTAAGTTCTTTGCCAAGTCCAACGGCTCACTGGTGCCCATAAAAAGGACCATGTAATAGGTTGAATAAGGCTCTAGATTCAGCTGGCCAATGCTACAAAAGGCCTGCAATGACTCTGCCTCAAGCTACAACTACTATAGAAAAATCAAATCTAACATCTGATATTGGGTAGGTAAAATAGAGGGGAGCCAGTTCCTATACAAAACCTCTTCACAAGGCTTTAGAAGCTCATGTGGAGGGGAGAAGAATCCTTCCCAAACATGCGGTAGGACATCACCTTAGGGCTATACTCTGTCCACTCAAATTGTCTCAGGGTATCCCATTAGTCTGTCCATACCATAGAGGTCTGAGAAAGAACATGTAAAATGCTGCAACCACCATGGTCCACAGGCCTCCGAGCTCCCCAGATCTCACTACAGATCCAGCATTGCTTTCCATGGGGCTATCAAACCAAGGGAAATCAGATGGTAAACAATAGATCTACTTAAAATTGAATGGGCTCGTCCTAAATACATGAATCCTATAGACATCTAAGGGAACCATAAGATCTTTAGATTCAATTAGTCATTAAAACAATAATCCATTAATAAAAGCAAACCTTACAATGAACTGCCTTCAGGCTGCAGCCTGTACACAGCTGCTCATCAAAAATCTTAAAGGATACAAAACCTATTACAAAACTGAAATAGAACTAAGCCTAACTACTTACAAGGGGATTAGCCAGCAAATGCTAGGCTAAGAGAGAAGAAAAATAAGAAAAAGAGATGGTCAAACCCTAACCCTAACCCTAGCCTACTGGAACTCTAAGCCGACAGAGGATGAAGAAAGGATTGATGATTAAAACAAAATTCTAAGTGTAGCTTATATACTCTGTCCATGCGGTCTTGGTTCTGAAGGGATTAACCCTAGTTTTTCCACCAAACATGGCTCTATTACGACTCTTGAGTGCCTTGAGATGTGTGCCTCGAGATCCGTGCCTTAGGAAATTCTTAAAAGGTCCTTCTATTAAAATTGAGAAGTGGGGAAACCGTGCTTCACGGGGCTGACATATGCATTAATTCATTCACGTAACTACAGCGCCTTCGCGGAGGAGCCTTTGGCTGGTGGGAAATGCTTACACGCACAACAAACCTTCATTTAATCACGCAGTTCCTTTACACTGCAAAGCTGTGGCAGAGATGATCTGGAGCACCTGGATTTCTCGCATAGTAGATCTTCAGAAGCTCTCTCTCTCTCTCAGTGAGTACTCGCACAGGTATGTTCCTGCGCTCGTGTAGTAACTGGTAAGGCTTCAGAGTGCATGAGATCTACGCGAGGAGAACTTTGGGGATTTTAAATCGCGAGATTTTCGCGATGTCTTTACAACTCTCCTCTTGACTACGTGCCCCATCTACGCGAGGGCATCTTCCACTGCATCCTTATCTTTGTGAGGAAGTTCCTCAACTCTGCAAGATCTGTCTTTTGATACTCTGATGCATTGCACTTGCTGCTGTTGTAGTCTTCTCCATTCTCAGCTAACCTCATCCATCTGGTAGACTTTGGTCAATGATGACCAACAAGTAAGTCACCATGGTGAGCACTACCAAGGTGTTCCCTTAGGCTTTGGCTCAACTGTCATCCTTGCATGTATTATCACTCTTCTTTGGACTAAGCAGTAGGGATTTTATATTAAGCTACATAGATTATTACTAATTACAAAATACACTTAACAAATAATTATTAGTCTGCTTCAAGGTTTATCAAAGGCTAGGTTAAGAGGTGAAAAGTGGTACTTTTCAGTGAATAACGCACCGCCAAACCTATTCTTTGTTGGTCCCTGAGCAAAGGAAAATTTAAAATAACTGTTCTAAGAATTTAAATGCCACTTTCATAGGAAGCACTGATACATTTAGAATATGTACCAAGCCTTTTAAATCCCTAGGTGATCCCTAGTGGAGGAGTGAAGTCTATTGAGGGTTTTCAGTGAAGATACCAACAAACTTCTCAATAAAACAGTTAACAAAAGTGTAAAATTATCAAATTAGCTGTCAAGAAACAAAGCATTAGTTCACCTTTGATTGAATAAAAAAATATGAGAAATTTGAACATAGGATATGCACAGACATTTAATCATCATAGCTTCTACATAGATGCACATCATTTCCAATTAGCTAATAGCATGGGAAAACTTCACATATAGGTCAGTACTGTGTTCATCACTAATTGAAAAATTAGGTTATAGGTCATGCCTAGTACATTCAACATCAGACCCAATGCTTACCAGGGCATACTTCTCAGAAGGAACTTTGAGGGCTTCCATTTTCTCTCAAGCTCAAGTACAGTTACAAGCCCTAAATGGGTCTGTAAGCATGAGCATAGGCATAACATCTAAGTTATGGCATCATTGGCTAATCCTTACCATAGATTGGGCAACTCTTTGTCTCTGCATGATAGCTCATTCAACTTTGGATCACAGGGTTTTTTTTTTTTTTGACTGGGTTGTAATGTGGCTTATGGGATAGGTTATAAAGAATGGAAGGTTGAGAAGGGATTTGAAATTGAGAAATTAGTAGGTGAAGGATGTGATTCATGACTTCCCCTCCTGTAATTCAGCACCTTTCATTTTCTTTAAAATTCTTGAAATTTGAAGTGGCCAACTTCTCCTCTTATTTTTTATTTTTCAATGAACTTTTTCTCTTTACTCCTCTCTTATTCTTCTTCATTATTGTTTTTCTTTATTTTGGATGCATTTTTATTTATTTTATATTTTTTGTTTTTCTGACTTGCCACCTCTCTCCTCAGCTACTAAACTGCTAAGCTTTAAGTATCTCTTCTCCATTCACCCAATGTTGACCTTATCTTATCCATTTTCAGCTCCTTCTCCTTTACTTTCTAATTTCTCAGAGTGAGGGTAGGTTTGAATCAGGTTCATAGGTTCAGGTACAAGTACTTAGGTGTATTTTGAAGAAAATTAAAAATTAAGGCTCAAAGGGTGTGTGCACAAGGGCAGTTGATTAGGATTTGTCTATTTGAGCTCAAACTGTCCAAGAGAAGGTCTTGATCCTTTCTTAGGTATCATGAGTGCTGTTAGTTTTTTCAACTTGGAGGTGCCTAACTTCTAGAGAGGGTACTAACTCAGTCAGTCCGTAGAGCTAGAAAAATTGCCTCAGTCACTTCTCAAAGAAAGGAAAAAAAAAAAAACTTATTGTTGGCCCAAACCTCATTAGTTATGGTCTTCCATTGAATTGTTCGGTATGTCCTTACCTTTTTCTTTCTTTAATGATTCACTAAGTATTAATACAAGTGAGTTTTCTTGGTGCTCACGTCATGGAAATGCTAAAATTTAAAAACTTGTAATGCTTAGAGTTCTGCAAAATTTTAAATTTCTCAATTTTTTGTGATTCTTAAGTGAACGTGGCTCCATTTCTATCTTAGTCACTTGATTCTGCTGCATTTAGGTTAACTACTTCAATGGCAGATCCTGCCACAGCCCCAATCTTATGAGGAGCAGTGTCCTCACTGATTCAAAGTTAGATGTGTATGGGTAGCAGGTTTAAAACTGAGGTATTAAAAAGGAAATGACACAGCAGAAAAAGAAAACACAACACAATAAACAAATATACATAAACGTACAGAAATAAAGAAAGGCAGATTGGAAATCAAACAGAACAAAGAGTACTTTCATTATAACATCTAAAGTAAGTACAAAGTAAGGGAAAGAAAAGTACAATATTCACACACTAGTGCCTAAATAAATGCATGTGCGCAATTTAATCATCTAATCATCTGTTAGTTCCTTCTTAGTTTGGACCCCTTTTGCTTTATCTTTCTTCATAGCAGCAACTTCTTGAGCAGGATTAGCAGTTGTGGCAGGTACTGTCCCAGTAGATAGAGCTAGTTGCCTTTCTAGGACTTCAACCTTTTGTTCAGCTAATTCAGCTTGAGCAATAGGTAGCTCCTTGATCTCCTTTGAGGCAGTCAACCTCCTCTCTAATCCATCAGCTCTCAGCTTTTCTATTGCAGCAGTCATTTTTTCTTGTTTAGCATTTAGCTTCTCTTGTGCAGCAATACTCTCTTGGGCTTTATATAAATGCAACAGTTGTTTCCACCCCCTTGCTATATTCTTGAGCTGCCACTCATTATCCAATTTAATGCGATGGATTCTTTCTTCATAGGGTATCCTAATTGATGTTCTAATAGTAGCCATCCCTCGAATGACATCCTTTTTGAGGTAAGGATTGTATTTTATTGCATGAAGGAGGGTGGAGTATGGGGGAATAGAAAAAGAAGAGGCATGAATTAAAGACTGTTCGTCACTTGAAAAAGGGCCAGCCAAGAATGAAAAAGGGGTGGGCTGTAAAATTGCGAATGGAAGCTCAGGTTGGGGTTCCAGGTCAGGTTCTATTTGGATTGACTTGGAAGAGATGGGTATTAAGTCATCCATATCTGCTGCATCATCGGAGGTGGCTACAATAGGGGGAATATCCGGGTCAGTTAGTGTGGAGGCTTCAGTGTAAGTAGGAAGGGGTATGGTGGTCGCTATGGATAAGGGTTGGGGTATGGTAGCAAAAGTTGATTGTATGGCTTGGAGGCAGGTCTCTTGGTAGGCCTGGTTTTGGAGAGTGGAGATTAGGGTTTGAATACATGTCTCAATGGAGGCTTGGGTTTGGGTATTGGCCAACATATGGGACTGTAGGGAGAGTAGGAGGTGCAGGATTTGGGGTAAGAGGTTTGGTATGGTAGTGGCTGTGGGTTGGGTAGGGGGAACAGGTTGAAAGGGGGAAGTTGGTCTATGTGTGAAGGTAGTGGCCTGGGGTGATGGATGATATGGACGGGTGAAGTGTGAAGGATGAGGTGAGTCTGGGAGATGAGTATACTCTAAGTTGATAACTCCTAGGATAGTGGACATCATAGTGGAAAATTCCTCTCTTGAAAATTGCTCACGGTCATGGGATAAGGGAATAGATTGGTCTACAGGCTCACCAGTTATAGGTATAAAAGGTGGGGAATAAAGTGGGGATTCAAAGGTATAGGTTGTAGGTTCATAGGGTGTGGGTATAGGGTTTGGAATGGCTATGGTGTCAGGGATTGGAATTGTTTGGGAGATATAGGTGGGATGGGGTGCAGTTGGGGTTTTGGTAGGTTTCTTTTTCTTTTGGTATGGGGTCTTGACAAATGGGCTAGAAAAATAGGTAGGGGGTAGAAATGGGTTGGGTGTCTATGGCCATGGTGGTTGGTGATATAGGGTCAGGTAAGGGTGAGGTGATGGTTGTGTTGGCTGGCACAAGAGAGGTGGAGGATGCAGCAGCATCAACAGTAGCAGCTACTTCAAGTGGGGGCTGCTTCTCTCAGTAACTGCTCTCTCTTCTTTTTCTTCTTCTCCATCATGGTGCCACTGATTCCCCACTGTCACTTTTCACTATTTTTAGCGTTCAGGGCCACAGTCTCCTCTTTCCTTTTAAAGGGGTATTTCCCCCACTTCTGCAATGCAGTAATCAGTCTACAGTAGGGAAGGGCATGAGGATTCTTCATGATTTTTATCTTCTCACATAAATCTTTAATCCCCTCAAAAACTAACATGGCTGCATCCAAGCAGTGGTTTTTGTGAAATGAGAAGAGGGCATCAACTATGGGGTACCTCCTCTCCTACTCATGCACAGAGCAATACATATTTCTCCTCAACACTGAATCTATGAGCCTGAGGTTGGGGTCCAGATCCCTCTTCCTAATAAATCAATTGAGGCAGTGATCCCTCTAGTTAACTCCCTGGCTATCTCAATAATGGTGGCAGTCAAAGGAGGACCCAAGCCACACTCAGGGATATGCCTGGCTGGTATTCCCAGTATTTTTGCAATGTCTGCCTGGTTAAACAGTATCTTGAAATCATCAATTAATACCAGTAGTGTTGGGTTCCCATCATCACCAGTTTTCAACGTCATATTATGATAAAATAATCTGACTAATCTTGGGAAAACCAGCAGCATTGAGAACCTCAACAGTGGTAGCAGGGATGCCTTGGTCAGATATTCAATAGAGGCAGAGGTCTCTGGTAGTTCCTCAAAATAGACTTTGTCAAAGATGGTTTCAACCTCCAGCTAGATTTCACAAAGTCAGAAGGGACCCTGAGGTAGTCAGTAGTCGCTTCTTCCTCAACCTCAGGGACCACAACTTTGCTCTTTTTTTGTTTCTTCTTGGATTTTTTAGGGCTCTTAAATGGTGGGTGCTCTCTGGCCCTCTTCTTTGGGGCTCGTTTCTTCTCTTTTGGGATTGTTTGCTCAACAACAGGAGAGGGCACCTCAGAGGTCTCCTATGTGCAAGCCTCTACAATCCTTGCAGATTTTCTAGTGGCCACAGGGCTATCACTGACCGACGGGTTTAGCATTGCAGCTAATGTATCTATGAATTTTGAACCCATGGCCATAGGTGCTCAGATCATGAAAATTAGGGCTCACCAATCTTAGAAAATGCAGACCACACTAAGTCAGCACAGAAGCTTTAAACTTATGCCCTTCTTCTCTCTAATAAATAAATCAATCACAGCACAAAGAGAGGAATGGAGACGATACCATTTGAGAGCTAGGGTTCCACCTGAAAATGTACATAGTGGCTCAAATCCCTTCAAACCATGCTCGAAGTGATTAGGAGTAGCTCGGGAACAAAATGGTGAGACGAAAATGCCTAAGGTGGTGTGGATTACAAAGTAGAGAAGAAAGGAGAGAAAGGGGATGTCAGTTTTTATGCTGGGAAACTAGGGCAGACTGAGGAAATGAAGAAAATGAGGGGCTTCGCTGAGTTTATAGAGTAAATCTCATAGTTCGCAGAGTTGGCAATAGGAGCTCGCGGAGTAAAATTCCCACGCAGTTGGCATTTAAATCTGCGAGATGTTCTGTCGCACAAAAGAATAAACTGCCTCACATTAAACTTCGCGGAGCTGAATCAGTGGCTTTGGTGCGCGAGAGCTATTACCATTTAGAATTATTACCTCGCGCAGCAGTCATGCAGCACACCACATATGGCACATTTTTACGCTCAGACTGGGCTTGTGGAGCAGAAAGTAACTCCGCGAGGCACTTTTACAGCCATTTATTAGTTCTTTTAGCGCGCAAGCAAGCTAAGGGATGGCTCACGCAACAAATTTAAGTCCTCTAGATCTGCGCGACAACATTTCTTCACAACCTTTACTCTGTTAGCTCAGTGTGGAACATTGGTTAGTGCATCCATGCTGTTGTGCATCCAACCACTATGCATGAGCACCAACCCTCAGACGGGTACTTCATTTCAACCATAAAAAATATATGCCCATTTTCAAATATCAAATCATCAACATTGCAGACTCCTAAAAAATAGTTTTTCAGCTCAACTTCATGCAAGTTACGATAACGGTATCTCAACCATTCGTCAACAAACACACAATAAATTTAGTTGACAAATATACACATATATTCAATCACAAAAATGCAAACATAGACAAAGCAACATAAGCAATTCAACATCACTCTAAACACACAACTGACAGATTTCTAAAGAACGCAAAAATAGCATATTCATACATATTATACACTTATTTCCAACCTTTTGATCACTGGGCACTAGCTTCCTCCTGAGTAGAGGATGCATCACCAATCATATACTGACCTTTCAGGTTTGTCAGGGGCTGACTAGGAAATTTTCCTTCCTCCCTCCTATTCAGAGTATTACAAATCTGGCCCAGCTAGTTCTCAATCTTCTTGATGCTCTGTCCATGAGAATTGATAGTCTACACCAAGTTTCCCAAGTTTTAAATTGAAGCCAGCAGCTACTCTTCAAATGACGAGGATCTGGGCTGATGTGGGGGTAGGGCCTACTGGTTGAACGGTGGGGTAGGTAAAATTTTTTTTTGCCTTGGTGGGTAACCTTGATTAAACTGATGCTGGGGTCTGTAAGGATCTATCATTTGCTGCTGCTGGGGTTGAGGATATGAATCTTGTCTCCACCTCAGATTTGGGTGGTTCCTCCAAGAATACCCAGCAGGCTGCTATCCAAAAGTTTGAGCAACATTGGCATGCTCCATAATAAAATCTAGAAACTGAGTGACAGATGGACAATCATGAATAGAATGTGTGAGAGATTGGCATATCAGACTTGCTTCCTCCACATGTGCAACCACTCGGGGCTGCATCACATTCATTAGTTTGTCAAATTTTAAGCTCAGGTTGTCCACCTTCCTCTCCAGATCACCTTGCACCTTCACTTCATATATTTCACCTCTAGGGGTGGCCTCTTTTACCATCTTAGCTGGGGTCTGGCTATCATTGCGTGACAAAGACTCCTGCTGCATGAAATTTTCCCCTATTTTGTCAAACAGCTCCCATGCTTCCTCAGCTATCTTGTTGAGGTAACTACCACCATAGGAAGCATCCACCATATCCCTGCTCTTTGAATTAATTTCCTGATAAAATACTTGGACAAGCTGTCACATTGAAATTTGGTGTTGGGGGCATTGTTTTAACATCTCCTGGAATCTTTCCCAACCTTCATAAAAATCCTCAGTTCAGGACTGAGTGACTGACAAAATATTTGTTCTCATTTGACTGGTTTTGTTCATGGAAAAGAATTTGGCCAGGAATTTAGTTTGAAGGTCACTCCATGATTGTATGATGTTGGCTGGGAGCTTTGATAGCCATGTGCTGGCTTTGTCCTTGAGTGAGAAAGGAAAAAGCCTTAGTTTGGTGGCCTCAGGTCCCAAGCCAACAATATTGAAGGTAGTACAAAGTGCTAAAAATTGGTCTATATGCTTGTAGGGATCTTCTTTACTAAGCTCATAGAACGAAGGCAACATATTGATGGTGGTGGATTTAATCTCATAATTTCCTTCAACAGAGGGGAATTGAATGTAGAAGGGAGAGGTGTACTCCCCAGGTGCATTATACTCCTTTAATGTTCTCTACCTCTCAGCCATGATAGCTGGTTCAGTTTCAATAGTAGGACCCTATGGGATGCGTCTAGGTCTAAGGATCCTTTCAACCTCTAGACTTGGAGGTTCTAGCTCAGGGTTTAAAGACCTTCTATCATGCACATACTCACACCCACAGTAAGTACAGAAAATGCTCACAAGTAGACACCAAAATTAACAACTACACAGATTTACACTAAACAAATAATAGGGAATTAAACATAAATGGACTGAGATTTAGGGGAAAGGAAGTACAAATAGAGCTAGCTTCACTCCAATTGCAGCTCTAGCTTTTCCCTTCTTCTATTATCCATTTCTATAAAATTTCACAAAGAATCAGTAGTACTTTTAATCTAGTTTAGGTGTAGCTACAAAGAATTTAGAAATATAAATTATAGTACAACTCAGGTCTACTAAAAAGATCAATATCCCCAGCAGCGGTGCCAAAAACTTGTTATCAGATTGCTGCAAGTGCTGATTATTGTGTGGTGAAAACAAATTTAAAAACAAAGAAAAATAAAAGAATAGATTCAGCACAACTAAAGTAATCATAGACCTGCAAGATACAGGGCCTATTGTAGCAAGTTTTGATAAGTAAGAGTTTGTCCAACAGGGAAATTGATCTAGACCCCAAAATGGGCTATAATAGGCCTTCAAATCTAGCTATAGATCTGACAATCCTAAAGAAAGGGAGTTGGGTGTCATGACTATACTACATTAACCCTAATAAAACAGAAATAAAATGTAGGCCTATCCTAAAGAAAGGGTTAAGAAGAAGATGGTGATGGTGTGTGCCAAAATAAAATATAAAAAATGGTGAGAAGTAAGCAGGTTAAGTTTAGAGTTAGAGCAGTAATGTAACTCAAATTCAGTCTGTCTCTGTAGTGCTCCTTGCTGAGACACTATCAAAAGCCTCAACAAGGTAGAAGTATCCACCTTAACCAATGCCATTTGGGGTGCTCTTAAGGCTATAGGCTTCCACTCAAATGGTCATAGCCTATCCTATGGAGTGTCAAATCCCATTGATCAAGCCAGAAGTTGCTAATCTAATCCAGAGGAGTGGACTGATCAATTCGCCAACCACTGGACCAGATCAGACCATGAATTCTATTACAACACTATGTAATGCGAGTGCTACAAGCTCCCTAGATTTGTGCACTGATCTGGCCAACATCCATAGGTATTCCAACCCATAAAATCCTAAGTACTTTACCAAGGCCAACGGCTCACTGGTGCCCACAAAAAGGACCATGTAACAGGTTGAATAAGGCTGTAGATTCAGCTGATCATTGCTACAAAAGGCCTGCAATGACTCAACCTCCAGCTGCAACTACTACAGAGAAATCAGATCTAACATCTGATATCAGTTACAAAAATAGAGGGGAGCCAGTTCCTGTATAAAACCTCCTCACAAGGCTCTAGAAGCTCGTGTACAGGAGAAAAGAATCCTTCTCAAACATACAGCTGGACACCGTGTTAGGGCTATACTTTGTCTACTCAAATGGTCATAGGGTATCCCATTGGTCTGTCCATACCATAGAGGTCTGAGAAAGAACATGTAAACTTCTACAACCACCATGGTCCACAGGTCTCCGAGCTCCCCAAATCTCACTATAGATCTAGCATTGCTTTCCATGACGCTATCAAACCAAGGGAAATCAGATGGTAAACAATAGATCTATTAGAAACTGAATGGGCTCATCCCAAATACATGGATCCTATAGACATCTAAGGGTACCATAAGATCTTTAGATTCAATTAGTCATTAAAACAACAATCTATTAATAAAAGCAAACCTTACAATGAATTGTCTCCACACTGTAGCCTGTACACAACTGCTCATCAAAAATCCTAATATATGCAAAACCTATTACGAAACTAAAATAGAACTAAGCCAAACTACTTACAAGGGGATTATAGCCAGTAAATGATGGGCTAAGAGAGAAGAAATATAAGAAAAAGAGATGATTAAACCCTAACCCTAATCCTAGCCTGCTAGAACTCTCAGCCGACAGAGGATGAAGGAAGAATTGATGATTAAAACTAAACTCTAAGTGTAGCTTATATACTCTGTTTATGCGGCCTTGGTTCTGAAGGGATTAACCCTAGTTTTTCCAATAGACGTGGTACTGTTACGAACCTTGAGTGCCTTGAGATGTGTGCCTCAAGATTTATGCCTCGAGAAGTGTGCCCTAGCCTTGGGAAATTCTTGAAAGGTCCTTCTGTTAAAACTGATAAGTGGGGAAACCGTGCTTCGCAGGGCTTGCATATGCATTAATTCATTCACGCAATTGCAGGGCCTTCGCAGAGTAGCCTTTGGCTGGTGGGAAGTTCTCACTCGTGCAACAAACCTTCAGTTAATCGCGTAGTTCCTTTATGCTGCAAAGCTGTCGCGGAGATGATCTGGAGCGCCTAGATTTCTTATGCAGTGGAGCTTCAGAAGCTCTCTCTCTCTTACTGAGTACTCGTGTAGGTATGTTCCTACGCTCGCATATTAACTGGTAAGGCTTTAGAGTGTGCTAGATCTACACGAGGAGAATTCTAGGAATTTTAAACTGCGAGATCTTCACGATGTCTTTACAACTCTCCTCTTGACTACGCGCCCTATCTACGCGAGGGCAACTTCGACTGCATCCTTAGCTTCGCGAGGAAGCTCCTCAAATCTGTGAGATCTATCTTTTGATACTCTAATGCATAGCACTTGTTGCTGTTGTAGTCTTCTCCATTCTCAACTAACCTCATCCATCTGCTAGACTTTGGTCATTGATGATCAGCAAGTAAGTCACCATGGTGAGCAATACTAAGGTGTTCCCTTAGGCTTTGGCTCAGTTGTCATCCTTGCATGTATTCTCTCTTTTTTAGACCAAAAAGTAGGGATTTTGTATTAAGCTGCACAGATTATTGTTAACTACAAAACACACTTAACAAATGATTATTAGTCTGCTTCAGGTCTATCAAAGGCTAGGTTAAGTGGTGAAAAGTGGTACTTTTTAGTGAATAATATAATCCAATCAAACGACACACTAACATCACACATTTTGAACAGTCACCCATACACTGACCTGCTGACGCAAAGCTATTGCATGCTTGAAAATAGGCACACAATTGTATTAAGCGAACTAAAATAGGTTCGTAATACCTGACTTTGGATGAAATTTACACCCCCAAGGCCTTATTGTCCCATCGCGATCAAAATTCTTTTGTCCCATCGCGTAGCCTCACAGGCTGCTCTGCCGACAAAAAAAAAAACTTACTCACCCGTCCCATCGTGTACCCATGCATGAAAAGAAAGACCTACTCACCCATCCCCATCGCGATAGCGTGCACACACATGTGATATCAACCACAATACCCAATCCCATTGTGATAAATTAACTATACCCTAATGACCCATCGCGAAAAGTCAAAAGTAAACTGCCCAAAGATGAAGCCAATCACGACGCAACCACAATGTGATTTCTTTTATAACCCAAGATTTGCCAAAGAAAGACACCAACATGTAATCACATGAATATCCCACCAGCGCACCACCTCTAACTATGCTCAGTCAACATCCCATCGCCAGCATCACTACCTGAAAAAAAAAAAACTCATACAGCACATGCCACGCCGCATGACAAAAAGAAGGAAAGACCGATCATGTCCCATCGCTAAAGTAAAAGGCTCTCTCTCTCTCTCCCGAATTGATCCCCACGTTCCATAAGGACTCATCCAACACGCAACTAAAGAAAGGGAGGATCCCCACGTCCCATCGCAACATCATTTCTCCCAAGACATCACATCACAACCGCCAAGCCTTACCAGCACAAGGCAGACCTGAAGAGAAGAAATCTCCAAAGTCTCATCGTGACACTACGACGCCGCCAGACCGTACAAACTATGCACAATCAAGGTAAGTACTACCCACTTTCTTTTTCTTTTACTCGATATTCCTCATATAAAAATATAGTTAGCTATGATTAAGTCAAATGTTTGCAAAACCCGTCTCTCTCAACTCGCGAATCACTATAGTCCTCCATAAGAGACAATCATCAATACTCGACAAGAAGGTTAGATGGAGTATCCGGCATGCCAAGTGTCATCTTGACAACCACAATAACGGTCGGGTCCACAAATCCTGTACCGGTAGATCTACTCAGCGACCTCTCGAAAGCCACATTTTTCATCGTTTTACCACCGAATTTATCTTAAGTTAAAATCCCTAAAATTTCAAAATTTCAAATTTCCCAATCTTTAAAACTGCCTTACTTCAAAACCCCCTTACTTTAAAATCCCCTTACTTCTGAAGAAAAAACTAACTTCAAAAAAGAGAGGAAAAGAAAAGAAGAACAAAGCAACAACATAAATAGACCCAACTCACCTTTCTTTAAATACCAAAAAAAAATTCTTTTAGGCACTCCATCACCCGCACACAATAAATTACACTTGAATGTGACCTTTAACTCCTAAAACCCTTGAACTCACAATCAAGTGCATATACCACTATAATTGTGACTTACAGGCCGAATCCTGAACTCACAATCAAGCGTATATCCCACTACACAGAATTGGATGAAGCGCATACTCCACTGTGTAGAATCATTTGTTTAGACACACTAGCACTAGAATTCCCAATTAACCGACCCCCAAACTCTAAATGAATCAAGCGCATGCACCACTGCACAGAATTCAATTGAGTACACCTCACAAGACCCCTACCTCAATTAGCAGCCAAAACCGGCCATTGCCTTGGGAAACTGAACATTGAGTATATTTAATCTAAAAACTTACAAATGTCTATTGGAAAAGGAACGCCTGACGTGCATTGGTGTGAGCAATGATGTGCCCGGTCTGACATGACTTGCAAAAGCCTTCAATATTTCATGATACTTCATTTTATTGTTATCAGTCCCTGGACCTTGTTTTGGACATTTGATTGATGCCTCGATACCTCAATTGCATAAAATCCTACTGTTAGCACGTGCCATGCGACGGGATGTGCCATGCATCCACAGACCTAGAATGTGCCCTTTGACAGCTACCATTTGCCCTTTAAATTCTCTATTTTAGCTTGCACTGATAGATAAAAAAGCCAAGCATGTCATGCCAGCATCACCAATTCACATTTATGAATTCTTACGAGAAGTGAAAAGACACCTCAAATGAGAGGTGTCTACTTCTTTGACGCGTTCTTACTTTGCAAGAGCGCGCCGAAGAGGGGCATCTGTAGACACCCTCATTTTGCCCTCTCAGAATATACATATTTGTTCGATCAATCTTTGACCTCATAACCCTGATATGAGACCATAAGCTAAAATAATAGTACATGGCTAAACACAGACTGAAACAATAGCTCTGTGGCTCATATCCTGACATAGGGAGACTATATACTGAAACAATAGTATATAGTCAGAATGTAGACTTAAACAATAGTCTTGCATTTCAGTTTAGAGACCATACCCAGACAACCCCGAATTAAGTGCCTGAAAAACTACGCGTAATTCAATTGCACGCCATACCACAAGCATACAATCAGTCCCCTTTCAGACCAAACTTCCTTTCCCAGACCATCTCGAGACTCGATCACGCACCTGAAACCAGACGCGCGATCGGATTGCACGCCTTACAACCAGCGCGCAATTGGCCTACGCTCGGCCTAGCCTCACTGTCCTTGACCCCTAAGTTTCCTTAATTAAACACTTTAAAAGTGGCACTTAATTGGATTACACAACTCAAAATGGACGCGTAATTACTCCTAACGTTATTAGCACTAGGAAACTTGTTGAGCAAGTTAGCCGGTCACTCATTGAGTCGGTGATCAACTCAAAGCAATTAAGCGTCGGGAAACCAGTGCGTAATTCAGTTAAATGCCTGAAACAGGGTGTGTAATTGAAGAAAAACCTATAAAAGCTTTTTTATTTTCGACCGAAAAGGAGGAAACAAAGAGGCTGTCAATTTTCGAGAGAGAACGGATTTTTTTTTAGATTCCGAAACCAGAGAACTCCGAGGACAAACCCATAGAGCAATCTAGTCATGATTTCGAGATTCAAGCACCAAATCTTCGAGATTTCTCTCCACAGCCCTGGTCCTATATAAAAACCTTAGTTTTAGACCTAGGATTTTTCTCTTAATTTTAATTATAGTTTTAATTTTTAATCCATGACCGTAGCACCCTTTTCACACCGCAAATATTTTATATCTGGTTCTAATTCTCTGAATTTAGAACCAGTCCTTAATCTGACGGTCTAATTCACCGACCCTAGGCCTTTAATTCCATTCTAAAATCTTAATCAACAGTCCTATCATTAATTTCTGATTCTAATTCCCTGAATTCAGAACCAGTCCTTAATCATACGGTCATATTTTCTGATTTCGGACCCGAATTCAGTCCTAAAATTTAGATTTTAATTTTAATTCTCTATTTTAATATCTCCAAAATTCCTAAATATTACTTTTAGTTTCTATAATTCCAATTCATAATTTAATTCATAATTATCACTCTGAAATCGACTCTGAAAAATCTAAAATACTATTTTACGGTCCGAAATTCAATTTATCTTCAATCTTAATCACCCGATTTGCCCAAGGGAGCTTATGGAGGGTACTTGGGAACGAGACCAATCCTCCTTAGCATAGCAGGCCAAAAACCCCTTTTTCTTAGTATTTTAGAATTAATTAATTGCTTTTTCTTATTTTTTTAGTATAATTAATTAGTAGATTTATTTTATTTCTGCATATTTAATTAATTAAGTGCATTAGATTTTAGTATGATTGATTAATTTCTTTAAATCAGATTTTGATTGATAAATTTCCTTGCTTTAAATCAGATTTAATATGATTAATCTCATTATTTTAATTAGAATTTAGTATAGTTAATTCATTGCTTTAATTAGAATTTTAATATAATTAGTTTATTTATTTTAATTAGATTTTGAAAAAAAATCAGTTCATTTATTTAATTAGATTTTAGTAAAATTAATTCCTTTGCTTAAATTAGAGTTTTAGTAAAATTAGTTTTCTATTTCAATTAGAATTCTGATAAGACTGATATAATTGTTTTGGTTAGAATTTCGATACAATTAGTACACTTGATTTAATTAGAATTCCAATACAGCTAGCATACTTGCTTAATTTGAATTCTAGTACAATTAGCATGCTCAAATTAATTAGAGTTTCACTAGAACTATTACATGTGCACTTCTAGTATAATAGGAAACTTGATCATAATTAGACTTCTGATGGAATTAGGAGGCTAAAATTAATCAGACTCCCAGTAGCATTAGGACACTAAATTAATTAGAATTCTAATAAGATTAGGAAACTATATCAATTAGACTCCTGATAGAATTATAATATTAGAATAAATCCACTCACTTTGACAAATTCACAACTAAACTTGCCATAGAACCAGGGAAGTCTAAACTGACCAGAACTATAATAATAATGGGAAATAAAAGAGAAATTAAACTATCTAAAATACAAGGAAAAGACACTGCTACTGACGTTCGCAGGTGGACGATTCAGTATAGAAGGAACCCATACCCGCTCTAAAGCGTGATCATTGATGTGTTGTACCGTCGATAAACATCCGCAGCTGGGGATCGTAACAAATTAGGAACCTCCCTAGAAAACCCCTTTATTTTTAACATTCTAATCGCCTCATCGCCAAAGTCCACTTGGACAGAATTGGAGCCACTGATTCAACAGGAATCGAGAGGAACCCAGAAAAAGTATGCACCAAGAATGACGACTCCGAGGAATTGCTTCGAGGGTTGGCCTCCAACCCAGAGCACGGTGTCAGCCTGTGCCACACCATTGAGGCAACCTGCCCACACACTCTTCAACGATAGCTCTTTAGACAAGGTTTGCTCACGGGTCGCTCCAAAGGATAGTACCATTAAAATTGAAGATCTCCCTAAAATGCTTGATGAGTACATGGCCAAGAGAGAGCGCCCCGGTCACTCATTCAGATTCAACAAATTTTGCCGGGACGTCGAGTTTAATTTACCAACAGGATTTAAGCCACCGAAATTTATCAAATATAATGGTACGAGAAATCTGAATCATCACTTGGCCCTCTTTTGTAATGATTGTCG
This sequence comes from Chloranthus sessilifolius, assembly GCA_021018995.1. Taxonomy (NCBI): domain Eukaryota; kingdom Viridiplantae; phylum Streptophyta; class Magnoliopsida; order Chloranthales; family Chloranthaceae; genus Chloranthus; species Chloranthus sessilifolius. The sequence goes on along the minus strand of CM037585.1, from coordinate 90,078,660 downwards.
ACCCATATGTGATAATCAAGGAATTCTCATTCACTATTTCCAACTCTCATTAGAAGGAGAAGCTTTAGATTGGTTTGCGGGACTCCCGCTTTATAAGATAGAAACCTTCGATGAATTAGTTGGTCAATCCCTAGACCAATACAAACACTTGATCCAAGAGACAGTCAGTCTCAGTGATCTAATGGCTGCCAAGCAAGGACCTGATGAAGAATTTACTGACTTCATTGCCAGATGGAGAAAAATCGCTGTTAGGACCGACACCTCAATGAAAGTGAAGGATTCGGTGGGTATTATCATCGATAACACTAGAGAACCATTAAAGAGCGCACTTATCATAAGTGATTGCCCCAACTTCACTGCACTCCACTCCTAGGCATCCCAACTAGAGCGACACATTAAAGGCGGAGACCTTGCTCTATCCATAGTCACATCAAAAGCGCGCTCTTCCAGTGAATCAAAATAAAAAAATAATAAGAAAGCCTTAGGAATCGAACAGGTCAACACCGTTGTTAATCAAGGACAAAACTCATGGAATGAAAATTTCCACCCACAAAACTTCGGGCAAAATCAAAATCAGCAACAATACACAAACCAAAACCAAAGCATTAATCAGCAAAGATATGTAAACCAAAACCTAAGCCAGAACCAGAATCAGGGCCAGTATCAGAATAGAAATCAATATCCCAACACCTACTAGAATAAAAACACGACGCAGAATCAATCGGCCCACGTGCCAAATTACAATAGTGTGCCCCCACAACAAAACTTTAACCCAGCCAGAAGCCCTTACTAGCCGAGGCGGGAACACTACCCCCCTTTATTAGATACAATTCCCAACATTTTTTATCTCTTTAACACTCAGAATCTCCTCTGATTCTCACAGGAAAGACCCCACCCATGATCGACAAATCTAGACTATAGTAAATACTGTGTCTTCCATCGATACGCGGGACATAACCTAGAAGACTGTTGGGTCCTCATGGAAGTAATCTATGACATGAATGACTGAAGCCAGATCTATTGAGAAGCGCTTAGGAATCCTAACCCTAATAATAACTAACCGCAACAAAATTTAGGGATTGTTAATAACCCCATGCCCAACCACAACCAAGCAACACTGACTCAGGTCACCACCATAGATCTCTCCGGTCGATCCCCCTGCCAACTTTCCACCTTAATCACTCGCATTCAACCCTCTGCTACTTCTTCCACACCAGCAAGAGCTCCTTCACCCCGCATCCCTCGGCCCTGATCACTCGCATCGCCCCGCCGAATCTACCTTCTCATATAAAATTCACTCAGATACAACTCCATTCCTTTAGGGCTAGGAGACCACTCCTCCGTAGTCACCCATCGGGACCTCCAACCCCTCTAAATCCTGAACCAATGCCATTACTGCTCCCTTTATTCGATTCTAAACCCAAGTATGGAGAGCACATTCTCCAAACTATAGCCTATTGGTATTGCCAGCTATGCTTCAGTTTATTGTGTGGTAGAAACCAATAAAAAAATAAAATGAAAAAAAAGAATGGAATCAGCACAGCTAGATTACTCCTAGACCTGCAAGATACAAGGACTATTATAGCAAGTTTTGATAAGTAAGAGTTTGTCCCACAGAGAAATTGGTCTAGAACCCAAAATGGGCTATAATAGTAGGCCTCCAGATCTGGCTACAGATCTGACAATCTTAAAAAAAGGGAGTTGGGTGTCATGACTACACTAAATTAACCCTAACAAAAGAGGAACAAAATTTAGCCCTATCCTAAGGAAATGGTTAAACAGAAGATGGTGATGGTCTATGCCAGAATAAAATATAAAAGTTATGAGAAGTAAGCAGGTTAAGCTAGAATTACAGTAGTGATGTAACTCATATTTAGTCTGTCTTTGCAGTGGTCCTTGCTGAGACGCTATCAAAAGCCTCAACAGGGTAGGAATATCCAATTTAACCCATGCCATTTTGGGTGCTCTTAGGGATTTACCCTGTCCATTGCAATGGTCACAGGGTGTCCGATAAAGTCTGTCAAATCCCATTGGTTAAAGCAGAAATTGCTAATCTGATCCAGAGGAGTGGACTGATCATTTCCCCAACCACTGGACCATATCATACCATGAATACTATTGCAGCACTATGTAATGTCAGGCTACAAGCTCCCTAGATCGGCGGACATATTTGGCTGACATCCATAGGTATTCCAACCCGTAGATCCTAAGTGCTTTGTCAAGGTCAACGGCTCACTGTGCCCACATATTTGGTTGAATAAGGCTCTAGATTCAGCTGGTCATTGCTACAAAGGATTGCAATGACCTAGCCTCAAGCAACAATTACTATAGAGAAATCAGATCTAACCTCTTATGGTAGCTAAGTAAAATAGAAGGGAGGCAGTTCCTGTACAAACCTCTTCACAAGGCTCTAAAAGCTAATGTGCAGGAGAAAAGAATCCTTCTCAAACATGTGGCTAGACACAACCTTAGGGCTATGATCTATCCACTACAATGGTCACAGTGTATCCCATTAGTCTATCCATACCATAGAGGTCTAAGAAAGAACATGTAAATAGTTGCAACCACTATGGTCCACAAGCCTCCAAGCTCCCCAGATCTCACTATAGATCCAGCATTGCTTTCCATGGGTCTTTCAATAAGCTCAAATCCTAAATGTATGCTATAGCTCGAATAGAACTACGGATAGATAAGAGAATAACAGATTGACTAAGCATTAAAACAACAATCCATTAATGAAAGCAAAACTTATAATGAACTGCCTCCAGGCTACAGCCTGTATGCAACTGCTCATCAAATATCCCAATGTATACTAAGCCTATTATAAAACTGTAATAAAAACTAAACCTAGATGCTTATTGTTGGTATCTTCTTAGTGTGCTTGGTTTATGTGTGTTTTGAAAACAGTTTTAAAGTTGCCAAATTACAGTGCTCTAGACTATATAAGAAATTAAAGAAATATCAGCACAGTTAGAAGAGAATTAGCCTGCAAGATCAGGGCCAATTGTAGCAAGTTTTAAATGTAAGTGAGTAAAAGATCGTCCACAGGAAATTGATTTAAAATTTAAGATAAACCTCCAGATCTGAGCTACCAGATCTGACCTCTGATCCTATCTACAAAGCACATAAGATGGGAGGTTGAATTTGTCACATTCACTAAATGATAAAAGTAAAAATTAAACTAAGTGATCCAGATCTGAGTTGGGGAAACGTTTGAGGTAAACTTATAAAAATGGAGAAGTAATATCTAACTTTGATTTGGTCTTTGAAATCTAATGAGAATAACTGCAGCTCAACAGAGATGATCCAATCTTCATCTGGCTACAAGCGCAGATGTAAGAGAAATAAATCTAATTTAAGGATTAGGTTTAAGCTTATGGCTATGGTCTATCCACTTTAATGGCCACAAACCATCCAATAGTCTTTAATCCAAAGCCTTAGTTTAGAACAAGAAGCATCACTACAAATGCCGTGAGAGATTAGGTTACCAACACTAATTCTCACAGGATTAATGAATCAAGGGAAATTGTATGCAAAACAATGAATCTAAAGGAGTCTAATGTACTGAGGAGATCAGAGGGAACCCTTGACATGAGTCCAATGGAGAATGCATAGTTTACAGTAACCTTTTAAAATCCACTATTACAATTACAGAGCACAACTTAAACAGCTCTCAGATTTGTAGTCTTGAATACAACTCTCTTTTGAATTACAGAAATATCTCACAGCTCTCAATTGCAAGTCAAAGTGAAGCTATTACAAGGATTTCGCATAAACCGTATGCTGGAAATGGGGAATAGGAATGAAACTCAAAATCTGGATACCCAAATTGGGCAAATGGTTCGATCTATTTATAGTTTTCCTAAGTCCGACTTAGATGTGTATCAACCAATCAATTGGATAGATAGATCAACCAATAGGAGTCGAGCACAAGGATCCGGATCTATTTTGGCCAATCGAATCGTTTGATCTGGTTCGACCAATCGTGAAAAGGCATCAATTACATTATGCATTTTGAAAGTCTGTTAGAGTTTCTAGAAGTTCTCGCCAAGTAATTTCATCTTTGGGTGCTCACGTGGGGTGGAATATGCCTTTAGTTCGTGCTCAGAATCTTTCGGAATGTCCTTAGGTTTTAAAATGCATTGGGACGCATGCAACAGATTACTGAATTGCCCTTGTTAAAGCTGTGAATCTCCAAAATACCTTTTCGCAGAGCTTAAGGGTCTTTTCGCAGTCGTGACGAAGCTCTTTTCGCTGCATTGGAGACCTTTTCGAAAAGAACTGTAACTTCGGGAGATCTATTCGCAAAGCTTGGGGACCTTTTCGCAAAGTTCAATCTTCTCTTCGAGGAGTTTAGATGCTCTTCGAAAGCTACGCCTAGAGTTTTAGTCCTTTTCGCAGAGTTCAAGGTTCTTTACGAAAAGTGCAGGTTCTTTGCGAAAAGAACTCTGTAGTGCATTTCTCTGTTCGAATTGTTCCCTGCTTCGCCTACAGGTCTTTGCCTCTTTACTTTAGACCTTTCAACAGCTGATGAGGTTGTTTCTTCACTTCCTTTCTTTGGACTGACATGGATTGTCATCTTTTTGACACTTTTAAGCTGCTTTTATGGTTAAGCCTGTCTTTATTGTTAGCTGCAACATAGGCACTTAAAACACTTATTTAGTTCTCTCAAGGGTCTATCAAGGCCCAGATTAAGGGGTGAAAAATGGTATTTTCCAGTTCTCAACACTTATAAGAGGATTAGCCGACAGAGGATGAAGGAAAGATGAAAATAATAAACTCTAAGTACAGCTTATATACTATGTCCATAAGGCTTTGGCTCTAAAGAGATTAACCCTAATTTTTCCAATAGACATGGCACTGTGTTAAGCCTTGGATGCCTGGAGATATATGCCTCGAAATCTATGCCTTGAGAAGTATGCCCTAGCCTTGGGAAATTCCCAAAAAGTCCTTCAGGTAAAAGGGGGTGCAACCAACCTCAAGACACCCACCCTAACCAAGGGGAGGGTCAAAGGGTCAAACCAGATGAAGGAATTTCGAGCAACTGATGACAGTTACTGTAGCTAAGCTGGGCGTATGTATTATATACGCCCAGTTTATGCAGAGTGTCCTCTACAAAAATTAAGGGAGTTTTGGGAAGATGAAGCCTGCAGTGGGTCCCACCTATATTGGGCGTATATATTATATACGCTCGGCCAAATTTGGCTCAAAAACTGTCAGGTGTATATAACATATATGCCCGACCAAAATTGGGCCAGATTTGCCGGGCGTATGTAATACATACGCCTGAGTAAAAAGATTGTCATTTTATGTGGAACGTTAATCGGCCATAACCTTTGAACCGTATCTCCAAATTGGGTGATCTTTGGCTCATTGAAAAGCTGGAGAAGTCCTCTTTCCAATGGCATATGGCTCATCCTTGGTAGTGGTTTGTGTAAAATTTTGTAGCTCTCCTCCCATCAACTTTTCGGAAGGGTTTAAGTTAGGTCTGGGAAGGGAATCTAGGGTTTAGGGGTGATCTCCAAGGGTTAGGGGATGGTTCTAAAGGGTTCAGGGTGATTCCTGAAGGTTTGGGTAGGTTCCTAAGGGTTCAGGGGTGCCATCGGAAGCACAGGAGTACATCTCTCTCGGAGTACAGACTGATCAGGCCTTGGGCTGAATTTGGGTGTCTACGGATGCCCCTCTTTGGTATTCGATCACTAATGATCGGATGCCAAAGACAAGAGACATCCAAAGAGGTCCAAGGCACGTTTGATGAGTCTGCCTGGTTCAACTCAATTCTCAAACATCCATGGTGATGGTGAATGTACGTAATCCCTCTCATTTCAGGATATCGTCCGTACCTCAGTGCTAACAGTCCCCAAGCGCATTGCGACGTTACTGGGCATAACTGCGATGATCACAAAAAGTGTAAGCCCGCTAGCCGGGATATCATCCACTTTTTGAGGGAAATTATAGATTTGTGATGTTGAGTATTTATCTGAACCGGATAGCTCCATGAAACGGGATGATCGATCTATGCTTCGGAGTCGATGCGAAGCACACAAAGCGAAGGCCTAAACAATGTGTCCAATCCTATGGGTCATTGACAGCTCCATTGGATTGGTCACGGGTGCCCTTACCTAGGTAAGGCTCAGAGTTTCTGGGCGAACCCATCAACCTCATGGTTGCTTTAGCATGATTTACCCGAGTGGAGCGAATATTGATGTCGCAACACTTCTTGGGAATGCATGCCCATTTTTAGAGTGATTTTTTTTGTGTTTCCTTTTCAGAATTTTCTTTTGTTTCGAGGCCTCTAAGCAAAGCTCAAGGACCTCTGGCAACTTTATTCTTGCACAACTCTTTAAGTGGATCAAATGTCAATTGATACGCTTTAAGAATGCATGCGCTCTGCCAGGGATAGGTGCACCTTGGGGATGTGTTCGTTCTGGTGGCGAGGTGCTCCTGATTCACATGAATCGGAGTGCCTCAACTCGAGACAAAGCTAAAAAGGATCGGGCTAGAACCAAACATCCATCGAAAGAGATGGTCAATTCTAGCCTACGCCCTTAATGAAATCATATCTTACTAACTATGCACTGACAGACACCCATCAGGGGTGATAAGCAGCAAATAGGAGCGAACGGAAGCCTCGACCCTAAGGTACAATTTACGAGGACAAACGACCATCCTGCGGATACCCAAACGCAAGTGCGTACATTCAACAGGGACACCGTGCCTATACAGGTTTTAAGCCTGTGTAAAAGGAAATAAAAGGGAATGAGCCCTTCGGTCTGTATGTTTGCACATAGTTTGGTCGGTTGTAATTTCATTTTTGACGAGTCAGTTTCGACTGACAATAGACTTTTCGAATGGTCTGAAGTCGGGGGCACTCTTGGTCAACATCAATCCGAAGGTGGATGACTAGAGCGAGTGCATGGAAGGTGGGGTCAACCTACACTGGATTTTTATTTTATAACAAAAGGTCGTTATTTCCTCTCTTTTTTCTTTTTCATTTTTCTTCTTTCATGTCAGTTCGAGACTCTAAGCATGCTCAAACTGCTTTTATTTCTGCACGTATCCTTAGGCGAATCAACTTGCCATGTTGATATACCTTAAGGACGTGTGCATTCCGTTGATGGATCCTTGGTTTGCCTGCCGGATCGGGCCTCGACTTCTGCTGGGGAAGATCTGGGGCTAGGTGTATGTTCCTAGGAGTGACCGGTGACGGATGAGGTTCATTTGCCTGCTGGATCAGGTATTGGGTGTCCCTGTATAAAACGGGGTTCGAGAACTTTCAGGTGAACCCGATCATTCTGAATTGATTTAACACGGTTCTCGGAGTGGCGCAAATGGTCATTGCGACGCTCTTTTGAGAACTAGTGTCATCAATTTTTTTTCTTTTTCTTTTATTATTATTATTTTTTGTTTTATTTTTTTCTTTTTTGTTTGTGGGCGCATTAGGTGGGCACCTACAGATCTAGATCTGTTTATTGTAGCAGGGTCCCTTTGGGCCATCGAAGGGAACTTGAAGGGCCATTTAGGGATGTGTGCACCATCGCTTGATGGTATGCGGGCTTCTAAAGGGGACCGGGTCGTGGTCCATAGCATGCAAAGGGGGGATCCGTCGGGCCTCAAAATCGAAAAAAGTAGGCGGTTTAAAAGCCATTTTGGTCGGTATATAATATATACGCCTGACCAGAAATGGCGAAAAATGGTCGGGCGTATATATTATATACGCCTGAACAAAGATTTGACAGTTACAAAACTGCCCGAGCCCGAGCACAAAAGGGGCCCCCCTTTTCAAATTCTATCTTCCTCCCTCCTTCCCTCTTGAGTTCGAGACAGCCCCCTAGGGTTTTTGCATTTGATTTGGCTTGAGTTCTATTACCGGGGGTTGCGGGTGCCAATCAAGAGTGCTCATTCTCCGCCGATATTTGTTTTTCTCTTCCATTGAAGGTAATCATTACCCTTCCTTCATTTTTCCTTTGAATTTTGATAATGTTGTTGCTTGATGCTCTCTCTTCTTTTTTTTTTATGGTGAAATGTTTTTTGATTTTCTTTTAAGCATTTGTGATGCCTATATTCCTTTTCTCTCTTCTCTCCTTTTTTTGTTTTGTTGTTTTCCTTTTTTCCGTTTGAAATGATTGATTCCTTAGGCCTATTTTCTATCCATCATTCATTCATTTTATTTTATTTCTTCTTTTTTTATTTTTGATGGATTAGTGCATTTTATTGGTGTCTTTTTTTTATTGGTGCACATATATATTTTTTGGTTTAGTGTATCTCTTTTTTTTGTTTTATGCATTCTCTCCTTTTTTGTTTGATGGATTAGTACACACACACATTTTTTTTGGAGATTTTTTTGGATTAGTGCATAATTTTCTTTTTCCTTTTTTGTTGGCACACCTTTCATATGCCAATGCGTCTCATATTTTCAGGATGTCCGACGACGAAGGGCATGATCAGCAAGAAGGGCCAGAGATGGCCTATGGTCCCCATGGGGAACAATTCTTTGTGTCTCAGCGCTCTTCCGTCCCACTTTGGTATGATATGCAGTTTCACCATACCGCCCCTCATCGCCAAAGACACCCACATGTCCAACTTGGGATCACCGTCGTGTAAATGATGAGCCTCCTTTTCGCTTTTGTTTTCCTTTGATGTCTTCATTATACCACCTTACCCCTATCTGACTATTACCTTCTGTTTGTAGCCCCTACAGCATATTATGTTCCGGGGTGGCTGGTTTGACCTCCAACGTCTCATGCTTTACCTTCCCCCAGTGGTGAAGGACCTGCTCACCGATGCCGATTTTGGGGATTTCATTTCGTGCCCTGCCGTGAGGGCCGATACGGCCTATTTGAAGGCACTGATAGAGCGTTTTCGCCCCGAGACCATGACATTTCACATGGTTGTGGCAGAGACGGCCTTTACACCCACGGACTGGTCTATGATCATCGGGGTCCGTATTGGAGGGGTGCCCATGGTACCTACTCGTACACCGGATAGGGAGGAGGTGATTCGACTGATAGGGGCCTACCCGACCTCCGAGAATATTCGAGGTTCTGAGGTCAAGCTGTCCTAGCTGGTTGATCTATTTGAGCCTCATGAGTTAGTGGACCGGGGCCAGCCTGACGTGGCCATTTACCTCGAGCCTACACGCGCACATATGTTGGCCTGCATTTCTCTGCTATTCCTCCTGAGCAAGACTCTCCTCTTAAACACCAGTGGAGGGTGAGCCTCGTTGTCCCTACTCAGCCTTATGGTGAACTGGGAAACCGTACATCGGTTTGATTGGGGCGGTGCTAGCTATGCGGTGCTCATGTCTAGCCTAAAGTGAGCTGTTCTTAGGTAGCTAGCTCTATTGTGGGTTTCTGGCCTGCGATTGAAGTATTTTATCCTTTGGTTTTTGTTTGTCCAATTTTCCTTTTACGGCATACCTATTTCTATCTGCTTGCTTTCTCAGATTTAGGGGTATCTTCATTTCCAACCGGGTCGCCCTCTGCTTCAGTCTGAAGTTGCTACGTTCCCCCTCATGAGTAACTGGCATGTGAGCCGACGTCGGGACGTAGGTATGAAGCATTTGGAGTTAGGGCTGCGCTCTCAGTTCGACCTGTTGATCCCAGAGCAGGTATAACCATTCCCCCTTTTCTATAAATTTGACAACTCTTTTGTGCTATGGGTTTTGACCAACTGTATGTATCCCTCCTCAATGTTCTCTTCTTTTTACAGATCGTCCTTGACCCCTACGTAGGATCTCCCTTTTAGAACCTGGCTTCAGTGGGACCTTCTCGCCTCTTGCTGGACCGCCGCATCATCTTCCCCTACGGGACCTAGACTAGGGCCTATTATTTAGGAGAGAGAGTGGTTCATCAGTATCGTCCTCACTTTGCTGTGCCCCAAGCTCCTCTAGCTGACGTGTTGGCTCCGGAAGGCTCTATTGACAAGCTTACTGCTCACTTTCTTCACCATGGGGTCCCTATTGATGGCCTTCTTTTACCTGGGGGGTATCAGATGTGGTACGATTCTCTGCCTTATCATTTCCTGCTGCCCCGCTTCGTGCCTGGCGCTAACTTATTAGCTTTTGGCGGACCGCGATCTCAGGTGGTGCCCTTTCCTCTTTTTATTTAGCAGCCTCCTTGTGATTACTTTGATTGACCTACCATTTTAAATGACAAAAATGTTTCTCTCTACAATTTGAGCAGGGCGGCGGCTCAGACGAGGAGGATGAGACGGCTGCTCCCTATGATGCTACAGGTGTTGGACCTTCCAACCCTTCTAGTGCTAGTGCCTCTAGTGCGGCCTCAGGTGCTGAACCTTCTGACCCTTTTGGTGCTGGTGCTTCTGGCAGTTCGCCTACCGTGGTCCAGGGGACCTTTAAGCGCTTGGATGATTATTTTTTGTAGCACATGTGTGCCGACGTGGCCGAGAAGGCACGTATCTCTGCTGAAGCTATCCAGCTCCCACCTCCTGAGCTGATCCCTGGGGTAATCTCTACCTTGTTGCTTTGCTCTTTTTCCCTTTAAATTATGGCCGATGTGTGGACGACACCTCCTTTTCATCGGGATTATGAGTCGGCAGTGAGTCAAGCCGAATATTATCGTAACATTGTTGGGCTTAGGGAGATCGAGGTGGTGAGTGAATACTGACCCAACCCAATAATTTTCTTATTTACTTTCCACCAGTTTCTCTACCTGATGGCCTTTAGTGTGCTCCTGCAGCGTGCTCGTGAAAAGGAGTCGCGTTCTACCTTCACCAGATTTCTCGAGCGTGGACTGGTGGGGAGACTCGTACTTTCCAAAGCGCGAGCCAGCGCCGAAAGAAGTCGAAGGGGGCTGCCCAGGACTAGTTCATTCTCTGAAAATTTGAAACAATGAAACAATTTAGACTTGGCTTTATTGGGGGATATGTAATAATTTTTAAACAACAATTATTTTTGGATGGTTTATAATTTTTATGGTTTTTATGAATGTTTCATTTGGTTATCCCTTTGCTTTGATGGTTTCCCTTTTTTTATTTTTTTGTTGGGACTGAAACGGGCCGGCACCCTTCCAATGATGGGGTTGATCTTGCAGGTGATTCTCCGTATATAACCTACGGGTAGTGCGTCCTCCGGGGGCTTCCCATGGGTGTGCGAGTATGCCCGCCCGTGGACTGCCCCGAGATGAAAGAGTGGGCTAAGAAAAAAATGTTCCTCCTTGGGGAACAAAAATGGACCAAAGTGAGGGGAACCTTAACTTCCCTGCCCCTAACTGGGCGTATATATTATATATTTCAGGCAAAAAAATAGGGATTTTGCCTTGGCGTATGTAATACATACGCCTGGCTAAAACAACTGCCACATTACCCAAGCGTATATAATATATAGGCCTGGCTAAACAATTAAATTTTTGGCTGGGCGTATATATTATATACGCCTCCTATAACTGATGCCCGACAGGTTCCCTATAACCCGCGCCCAGCTCTCTTTGTCTTGCTGTTTACTCGAGCTTTGCCTTTTTTGCTCCCCTTTTTCCTTCTCTTTTTTTCCTTTCTTTCTCCTCGATAAGCGAGTCCATCGCCCTACATTGACTGAGCTTTATAGGATATCTTTGTACGTCTATGGACCCGCTTCCCAGCCCGAATTCACATACGGAGGTTGGGGTTAGTATACTTCCCTATTTGGGCCCAGGGCCCAATTTTTTGCAAAAGTGGCATGATAGCTTGACCGAGAGCGAGCTCACTGTTCTGAATTGCCTCGGGTTGTCCCGCCTTTCCTCCCTCCTTGCTATTCCTCTGTTGCCTAACCTGCTGCAGGCAACTTTGGCGTCGTGGGACCATAGGGCCCATGTCTTTAGATTTGGGTCCAGGGAGCTGACCCCAACCTTGGAAGAGCTAGCCTCTATTACTGGCTTGAAGATGCATCGAAGCCTTGCCAAAGTAGTGCCCAAACCGAGGTATGCAAGGGCGGTCCACGCTGTTCTCGATTTAAAAAAGGGGGGATATGAGAAATGTTTCGCCGGAGGGCTCACTAGGTGTTCGGTGAAATCCCTGAGAGAACTTTTCGGCGACTCGAGTCTCCGACAGTTGCCTATCCGAGATCCTTTCAATGTGAAGGCCTTTGCCCTTTATTTGCTATCAGAAGTTTTCTTCTTTACTAGGGGCGAGACCTTTTCTCTTGGGCTATGCGACGTTTTGACCGAATTGGAGGGGGGCCGCTCATTGGTGCACCTACTCTTGGCTGAGATGTATCGGGGCCTGGATGCCTCGGCCTCGGGCTGAGTTGGGATTCTCAGCGGGAGCCCGCTCCTTGTTCAGATTTGGCTAGGAGAGAATTTGGCTATCATGGGGCCTGTACCAAGGTTTTGCTTGGCGAGAGGGGATGTGGCCCGAGGTTTTCTAACATGTTACTCGAGGCTGCCCCATGGGAGCATCGAAGAACTAAACCTGCAACTATCTGATGCGGAGCTGATCTAGCAGCTTCCCTGATTGGACGGTACCTTTTCGATTGTCCGCTCTCGGGATTGTGAGGGTATCACACTATTGGGGTTGACTGGTAGCACATATTATTTCCCATCTCGGTTGCTTCGTCAATTCGGGTATACTCAACATGTGCCATGCTCTGTGAGGCCGCCTTTGTGCTCTCTGATATTTTCTCAGGGTTCTCTCAGTGATCTCGACCACATAGCTGCCCTCTGGGAGACCCGCCAATTGGCGCACATGTGCAGCTTAGTTCAGGGGGGTGTCGTCTCTCTTGATTACGAGGTTTTGCTGGCATCTGAGGAATTACCTGCCCCTAGCCTAGTTTCGGTAGGCGTGATAGAGATAGGGCCTTGGCCATGTAAGGAGAAGATTCTCTGGACTAGGATCGAGTCTCTTTTTGTAGAGAGGCTGGCTTTGACCGAGGCTTTGGAGAAAGAAAGGGTCAGAGCTGAGATTGCAGAAGCGAGAGCTGCCACAGCCGAGAGTGAGGTTCTTCAGTTGACTAGGCTTTTGACTGAGTCTCACAGTGCAGCTGACGCTTCACGGAGACGGCAGAAGAGTCTTCATGGTAGGTGGATGTCTGATCAAAATGCTCGCGGGGACTCTCTTCTTGTAGAGATCAGTGCTTTGAAGTGTGCTCCCTGCCCTTGACCTATTCTTGAACATATTATAGATCATATACACGGAGGGGAGGAATGCCCCATAACAGAGATCTCTTTTTGGGTTACTTTCTTTTTTTGTTGTTTTTGTTATATATATACATATATATGTATATTTTTTTTTGGTTTTTTTACCTGTAAAGAACGCAACAAAATAGAAAGTGTGTCATGTCGTTATCTTTTTGGGACGTGACACTCCGCACGTAATACTGTAAGAAATGGAATGAAATCTATACATACATATATATATATATATATATTTTTTTTTTTTACTTTCTCTTTCGTATGTCTCGCAATGCAAGGCTTTTCATGGAGGAGGAAAATCTATTATCTCTGTTTTCAAAATTTCTCCTACAGTGTAGGGCTTTTGATGGAAAAGGAAAATCTATTATCTTTTTTTTGAAATTTTCTCCTCCACAGTGTGGGGCTTTTTATGGGAAAGGAAAATCTGTTATCTTTTTTGAAAATTTTCTCCTCTACAATGTGGGGATTTTTTTTAGAAAAGGAAAATCTATTATCTTTTTTGAAAATTTTCTCCTCCATAGTGTGGGGCTTTTTATGGAAAAGAAAAAGCTATTATCTTTTTTGATAATTTGGGATCTTTTTGCGATGTCGATAATTACGAGGGCAAACCAATGGGTCCCCCCCCTCTTTTTTTTGAGCATGGTTGAACCCTATTCATGAGGTACGGGTTTTTCCTTTAAACATGGGAAGGTTAGCTTCCCTGGGATTGGTCTAGTCATTTGTCTTTCCCTTTGGTCATGTGTCAGATGCCGCGGTAGAGACGACATACTTGATCGAGATCCGATCCAATTTTAACATGAGTGGCCCGTCAAAGGGGAGGAAGGGGCTCAAGGGGTTCAAATTGAAATGGGCTGGCCAGAACAGGTCTTCTCCTAATCTCTCTTTTCTTGACATTTTTTCTCATAGCGCCCAAGACGGGTTTACGCTATTCCCGTCATCCCTGTTTTTACCCGTAGCGCCCTTTCGGGTTTTCACTACGTCCATGGGTTCGCTCTCTTACTCTAGGTGCCGTTTCGGGTTTTCACTTGGTCCGCGTGAGTTCGCTGTTTTTACCCGTGGTGCCCTTTCGGGTTTTCACCATGTCCATCTTGCTTTGAACTCAAATTAATTTTCTTTCTCTTCTTTTTCTTTTTTTTTCTTCTTTTTTTTTTGAACCAGAAAGCCACGACATGGACGCCGATTCCATCATAGCCGGTTGAATGAAGTTCTACGTGGTTTGTTAACTCAGCTTGTTCTAATGCAATAGATGTTATGGCCGCTTGTGGACCTTAAAGAGGGCTTTCTTCCGGGTTGTAATGTGGCCGGGGTTCAAACGGGTTGGGTTTTTTTTTTGGGGGGATTTGGATCTAAGTTTTGAGTGAATTCTAGATTTGGTGACTCCTCTTTCTTTCCAAAGGCTTTTTATGCCCCAGTCATTTCTTTCTTCTTGGTGTCCCTCTTGTTTTTTTTTTTTTGGGGGTTTTACTTTCTTCTTCTTTTTTCCTTTTTTTGGGTTTGAATTTTTCCTCTTTTCTCTTTTCTCTTTTTCTTGAAATTTTGGGAGGGGTATATGAAAGAAATGGTTATTGGCCCGACGTGTGTAGCAAAAAAAGGGGAAGGTTTTCAGGGAATATTTCTTTTGGGCTACTTGTTTTTGAAATGATGGCCTCTTTTATGGGGTCCTTAAGCGGTTACGCATCTACTTTTATCAAAACTTACCTTGTCTCAAGATCTATGAGTAGAACCTACGGAGGTATCCAGCGTTGATGGGCTCAGGAAAGTGGTCTCCGTCCATGGTGGCGAGGTGAACGGCGTACCCTGGCAAAACCTCTCGGACGACGTAGGGTCCTTCCCAATTTGGCCTAAACTTCCCTCTAAGATCGGCGTGGAGAGACGGGAAAATTTTCTTTAGTACAGTGTCCCCTACCTTCAGATCTCGACTGCAGACATGCTTATTATAAGCACGTGCAATTCTTCTCTGATAGATCTGGGTGTGGCACAAGGCTAGGAGTCTCTTCTCGTCAACTAAATCCAGCTGCTCAAAACGGGCTCTTTCCCTCTCAGCCTCGGGTAGATGGGATTCCAAAAGGATACGGAGTGACGGTACTTCGACCTCAACGGGTAGCACGGCCTCGGTTCTGTACACGAGGGAGAATGGCGTTGCCCCCGTAGCGGTGCGGATAGACGTTCTATAGGCCCAAAGTGCGAAGGGTAACTGCTCACTCCAATCTCTGTAAGTGACTACCATCTTCTCTAGGATGTGAATCAAAGTTTTATTGGCTGCTTCCATAGCTCCGTTCGTTTGTTGCCTGTATGGGGATGATCGATGATGCTTGATCTGGAATTGCTCACACAAGGCCCGGATGTGCCTATTGGCGAAATTAGTGCCATTATCAGTTATGATATCTTTGGGTATGCCGAATCTGCAAATGATGTTGTTCTTGATGAACTTCTCAACATGACTAGCCTTAATGCTCGTGTAGGAGGCTGCCTCTACCCACTTAGTAAAATACTCCACCGCGACCAGGATGAACTGATGTCCGTTGGAAGCCTTAGGATTGATTTTGCCGATGACGTCGAGACCCCAGGTGGCGAAAGGCCAAGGAGTGGTCATGCTGTGCAAGTCAATGGCCGGAGCATGTATTAGACTAGAGTGCTCTTGGCATTTGTAGCACTTCTGCACGTGCCTGCAGCAATTGGTCTCCAATGTGGTCCAAAAGTAACATTGCCTTAAAATTTTCTTAGTAAGCATGTGTCCACTTACGTGTGCCCCGCAGACTCCTTCATGGATCTCCTTCATGATCTCACCCGCTTCTTTTAGGGTTAGGCATCGGAGCAGAATATTGTCGTGAGACCGTCTGTACATGAGATCGCCACAGATGACGTAGTTCGTTGCCAATCGTTGGATGGTGCATCTGTCTACCTTTGATGTTCCTTCTGGGATAGTTCGGGTCTTGAGGAAATTATTGATGTCTGAGAACCAGGGTGGTTCATCATCTACCTCTGTAGGTCCCTCGATTAGATGACAGAAAGCCGATTCGTTCCTCTACTCTATCATGATCAGCTTCATCACAACTCCGTATGGAATCTCAACCATAGAGGCCAAGGTAGCTAGGGTGTCAGCAAACCAATTCCTTGCTCGTGGCACATAGGAGAAGGTGACCTCTTCAAAGCAGACAATTCGATCCTCTAGATGTTCATGGTATGGGATCAGTTTCTCATCCTTGGTCTTCCAATCTCCGTTGGTCTGGCATATAATTAACTGTGAATCTCCAAAGACCCTGAGGTGAGTTATATTCAGATCAAGAGTCGCCTGTAAACCAGCTGTACAGGCCTCATACTCGGCCATATTGTTGGTGCATGGGAAGTTCAATTTGATTGAGATGGGTACATGTGATCCTCTTGGCGAGATAAGAATGGCGCCAACTCCTTGGCCTTCAACATGCGATGCTCCATCGAAGTGCATCACCCAGGGCTCCTTTGTTTCCTCAGTATCCTCGTCAGTCATGAATAGAATGTCCTCATCGGGGAATTCGGTCCTTAGAGGCTCATAGTCCGGCAGAGGGTTCTCAGCAAGATGATCAGCGAGTGCCTGCCCCTTAATCGACTTCTAGGTGACATAAGTAATGTAAAATTCGGATAGGAGTAGTTGCCATCGTGCAGTTCGACCAGTGAGAGCAGGTTTCTCGAATAGGTAAGTAGAACGGCTTGGGATAACAGGTAGTGTCGAAGTCTTTGAGTAGCCCAAATGAGTGCCATGCATGCTTTTTCCAGATGAGAGTAGCGTATCTCATAGTCAGTGAACTTCTTGCTTAGGTAATAGATGGCCTGCTCTCTTCTTCCTGTCTCATCATGCTGTCCTAACACATATCCCATGGAAAACTCTGTCGTGGATAGGTACATTATCAAGGGTCTATCAGGTACAGGCGGTACCAATATCAGAGGATTTAGGAGGTAACCTTTAATCTTATCAAATGCAGCTTTGCAGTCATCATTCCACTCAACTGGTGAGTCCTTTCTCAGTAGCTTGAAGATTGGTGCACATATCGGAGTTAACTGTGCAATGAACTCTTGATATCGGATTACGCCTAAGAAGCCTTTGCTTCCTTCTTCAGAGATGGTAGATGGCATTTTCGTGATGGCCTTTGATCTTTGCCTCAGGTCAATTTTATGCCTCTCCTACTGATGATGAACCCTAATAGTTTTCCTGACATAGCACCAAATGCGCACTTTTGTGGATTCAGACATAGTATTTCCTTAGTCTTTCAAATAGCTTCTGAAGGTTTACCAAATGGTCGCTTCGCTCTGGTAATTTAGCTATCATGTCGTCTACATACACTTCAATCTCTTTATGCATCATGTCGTGAAATAGTGCAGTCATAGCTCTCTGGTACGTTACACCGGCATTCTTCAGCCCAAATGGCATGACTCGATAGCAAAAGGTTCCCCAGGGGGTAATGAACGCTGTCTTCTCGCGATCAACCTCTGCCATTTTAATCTGATTGTAGCCCGAGAAACCGTCCATAAATGAGAGCATTCCGTGCTTAGCAGTGTTATCGACTAGGATATCGATGTGGGGTACTGGAAAGTCATCCTTAGGGCTCACCTTGTTGAGATTCCAAAAATCAATGCACATTCGAACCTTTCCGTCCTTCGGTACGGGGACGATATTGGCTAGCCACTAGAGGTATTTGGATACCATGAGGAAACCCGCGTCGTACTGCTTAATGACCTCGTCCTTTACCTTCAACATCCACTCTGGTTGGAGACGTCTCAGCTTCTGTTAAGCTGACTTGTAATCAGGGTAGAGTGGCAACTCATGCTCAACCAGATTGGTATCCAAACTAGGCATGTCTTCATAAGACCATGCGAAGGCGTCCTGGTATGACCGAAGGAAGTCTTTCATACCTTTCCTCTCTGCAGGGGACAACGATGTTCCGATTTTGGTGATTCTAGGGGCCTCTCTGGTGCCTAAATTAACATCCTCCGTCTCTTCGACGATCGGGGTAGGGCCATGCTCAAAATTGGCAAATTGTTTGAGGAGCTCATTGGGGGGCTCATCTGTTTGACCTTCCTCGTCCAGACCCGTGACTCCTACCTCTTCTTGTATTTCTACAGGAAAGGGGTCGGCTTCACGTGGGACGAGTATCACGACATCAATTTTAATTTTATTGGGAATTTTAAAGGACAATATTTTTAGAATTGGTATTTTTTCTATTTTTATGGCTTTTTGCATTTTTTTGGAGGGCAGCCCCTGGCGAGGTGGATCTCTATATATACAGGGTAGAGTGGTCCAGAGGCTAACCTCACTTTTTACAGGTTGTTTTTTTTTGGAGAGTCAGTGCCATTTTCACGGTATTTGGTGGCTCCCAGGAGTTAGGGCAAGGATGCCCAGTTACTCACCTGCGAGGCTTGGCCTTTACCTCTCTGTTTGGGAGTGGCATCGGTAGGCTCTTGCAGTTCCTCCCTGTTGGCGGGGTTTCTGAGTGTGAGCTTGCTTTATTGGTTGTGCCAAAAGAAATTTAAAATCAAAGAAAGAGAAAAATAGGGGATGGAATCAGCACAACTAAGAAATCCTAGACCTGCAAGATACAGGGTCCATTGTGGCAAGTTTTGATAAGTAAGAGTTTGTCCCACAGGGAAAGGTGATCTGCAGCTCCAAGGGAGCCATCTCTAGTAGTCCCTCCAGATCTGACTACAGATCTGGCAGTCCTAAAAAGGAGGGGAGTTGAAGGTCACTTATTCTAGGTATTCTAAGGTAACCTAATGTTTAAACTACAGAAAGGGTTGAGAGGATGGATGGAGTGTGGAAAATAAATAAAAAAGGGTGAGAAGTATGTTACTGAACCTAGATCAGAGGGGCTTTGTAACTCAGATTCAGATCTGATGTTATAGCAATCCTGTCCAATGGCTACATTATCACCACTGAGGAGAAAGGATCTAACCCATCTCTCTGCCATGATTCAATCCCTTAAGGTTATAACCTGTACACTCAAATGGTCACAGACTATCCCATAGGGGAACCACAATCCAGGGGTGGGTCAAAACAAGTTATTCATTGTAGGCACTATTTCATCCAGGCTACCAGCTCAAGAATCCATAGGGAACCTCAACCTCTAAAGCTCTATGTGTGGGGCTAAGGCTGTATAGGACCATGATAGCCCAGACACATAGAACCAACAAGAGATTGAGTACAACCTTCGATCTAGCTGTCCATTGCTTGAGTGGGGCTACAATGGTCCAGTCACAAGCCTACAATCTCTATAACCAGATCAGATCTAAAATCTGATAGCGAATCTATACAAATATAGGGGAGTCTGCCTCTATATAATCTCCCACCAGGCTTCTACAAGCTCAGGTGCAAAGAAGAAAGATCCATCATGGATCGGTGGATTAGAATCACCCTAAGGCTATAACCCGTCCACTTGAATGGTCACAGACTATCCCAGAGGCTATCCTCCTCACGAAGCCCAAGACAAAACAAGAATATTGCTGCCACCACCATAGTCTCAAGGCTACCAGCTCAAGCGCCCATGGGGATTTCAGATCTAGTGGGTCCTGTGGTGGGGCTAAGGCCGTATATGACCATGATAGCCCAGACACACAGGTCACTTGGATCTGAGTGGCCCTTAGAATCAGTCCTCCATTGCTTTGAATCACAGCCAAACCAATGGCGGATCACAAGGCAGCAGCCTTGCACAGAGCATCTCACATTCAAACACAAATCCTATAATGTAAAAAATCTTATTACAGAACTTCCATTGATCTAGTTTAAACAAAAGCATACAAAGACATAGCCAGCAAATGTTAGACTATGGAGAGAAGGAAACAGAAAAAGAAAACTACTTATAGCTACAAAAAGAAAAGAAAAATGATCTCAGATCAAGTCTCTAAGAAATGAGATGTGTTCCCAACTATTCCAGGATCTCTAAACCTAAGCTAAGTATAGGTTTATATAGCAGTGGTGTGGTGGCGCATTAGGGTTAGGAAACCCTAATTTTAACGATGCCACATGGCCGAATAGTGATCCTTGGATGCCTTGGGGCATGTGCACAAAGATTTGAGCATGGGAGTGTGTGCCGTAATTGTTGAAAATTCCCAGAAGGTCCTCCGCTGAAGAGATGGAAGTTGAAGTTTAGAGATTCGCTAGGTAGCCCCTTATTTCCCAGACTTGTCATGTGGTAGCTGTTGCTCTTTGCGAGGATGATTTGATATTGAAGCTTCAACCGTCGCGAGGTTACCTTGGTTTGCTCTTCAGGCAGTCGCGAGGTTGAGTAGACATCAAAGCCTCAGATGTCGCGGGGTTGGAGTTCAAGCGGTCGCGAGGTAGCTGCGCGATCGCTGGGTTGATCTTTGCGAGGACAGATTTGAATAGCGCGAGAACTTCACGAGCACTTCTCTTCAATGGACTTTACGAGTTTCCTCGCGAGGCTTTAATGAGTTCTGAACTGTGCGAGGTTTCATGTATTGATTGATCTTCGCGAGGATGGCTCCGTCTTCACGAGGATGCTTTCTTCTTGAATGGTGCGAGAACTGTGCGAGGAGTTCTCTTCTGATAATTATATCCTACGGCCACTGTGCGACAACTGCATGAGGAGTCTCCTAAAGTTCTCTCTCCTCAGCCGTTCTGAGCGAACTACGCGAGGTTGAGAGAGGTCTGCTTTGAACTGCGCGAGACTATGAGATGTGTACTACTCTTGAGCTTCGTGAGAGCTGTGCGAGTAGTTGTTATAAAGTCTTGGGAAGCTCAGTTGGACTGTGCGAGGCTCATTCCAGGTCTGGATTCAGAGTCCATCCTTCTGAGGGACTTCTAGTGTTAAAACAGGCTCTTTAGCAGGATTCCAGGCCTTGTTTCACTGCTGATTATTACCTACATAAAACACTTAACAAGAACTTATTAGATGGCTAAGGGTCTAATCAAAGGTTAAGTTAAGGGGTGGAAAGTGGTACTTTTCAGGTCTTAACACACCCCCAAACCTAATCTTTGCTAGTCCCTTAGCAAAGCTACATTAAATCTACTACAAAAATTAAATGCCACTTTCGTAGGGAGCACGGATACATTTAGCATATGTACCAAGCCTTTCAAACCCCTAGGTGATCCCTAGTGGAGGAGTGAAGTCTCCTGAGGGTTTTCAGTGAAGACACCCACAAACTTCTCAATAAAATAGTTAACAAACATGCAATATCATCAAGTGAGCAGTCAAGGAGCAGACTTAGTTTACTCTTGAATCAGTAAACATAAAAGAAATTTAATCCATTGTTTGCACAGATATTTAAACAGCATAAACTTCTCATGAAGGCACAACATTTCCAATCAGTGTACAACCACAGAAAACTGCATAAGTGTGTGCCATCACTGAGCTCATCATCAGATTAAAAATAAGGTTATAGGTCATACATAATGCATTCAAATTCAGACCCAAAAACTTTCCAGGGCATACTCTCATAAGGGTCTTGTTGAGGGGTTCATTTTCTCTCAGGCTCAAGAGCAGTTACACCCCCCAAATGGGTCTGTAAGCATGAGCATAGGCATAGATCTTAGGTGCTGACATCATTGACACATCCTCACCATAGATTGAATAACTCTTTATCTCCACATGACAGCTCACTCAACTTTGGATCACAAGGGCTTTTAACTGGGCTGAAATGTAGCTTATGGAGTGGGGTTAAAAGAATGGAAGATTGAAAAGGGGTTCAAAATTGAGAAATCAGCAAGTGAAGGAGGTGGTTCATGACTTCACCTTCTTGAATTCAGCTCCTTTCTTCTTCTTTGAGATTTTCATATTTGAAGTGATAAGTTTCTCTTCTTGATTTCGATTTTCCAAATGAAAGTTCCTCTTGACTCCTCTCATACTCCTCTTCATTATTATTTTTGTTTCTTTTGATGGAATTTTCTTCTTTTTATTTTTCTTTTTGCTTTTCTGAAATGCCACTATGTTCTCATTTACCATACTGCCAGAATTTTGAGATACTTCTTCTCCATTCACCTAATGTTGACCATAGCTAGTCCATCTTCAACTTTTTCTCCTTTACCTTCTGAATTCTCAGAGTGAGGGTAGGCTGAATCAGGTCCATAGGTTCAGGTACAAGTACTTGAGTGCATATTGAAGAAATTTAGGATTTAAGTTCCAAGGGGGTATGGACAAGGGCAGTTGCTTTAGGGTTGGTATTATTAGGCTCAAATTGTCCAAGAGAAGGCCTTGATCCTTTCCTAAGTTTCATGAGTGCTATCAGTTGTTTCAACTTGGAGTTGCCTAACTTCTAGTGAGCACAGTGACTCAGCCAGTCCTTAGAACTAGAAGAAATTGCCTTAGTCACTCCTCAAAGAAAAAAAAATTTGTAGGCCCACTTCTCACTGGTTTGGTCTTCCTTTAAACTTTTAAGTATGTCCTCACCTTTTTCTCTCTCTAATGATTCACTAAGTGCTGATACAAGTGAGTTTCCTTAGTGCTATCATCATGGAAATGTGAAATATTAAAAGTTTATAATGTCTAAAGTTTGCAAAAATTTTAAATTTCTTATTTGTCATGATTCTTAAGTGAACATAGATCCATTTCCATATTACTCAGATGACTCTGCTACACTTAGGTTAACTATTCCATTGGCAGGGTCTGCCTGCCACACCCCTAAACCTAGGAGGAGCTGTGTCCTCACTGAGTCAAAGGTGGGTGCAGCAATTTCATTATGTGCAACCAGGAAGGAAAAGAATATGGAGCAAAACACACAACAAAGAAAAATAGAGATGACAAAAGCAGAAAATCTATTAAAAGTGAGAAATGTACACACTAAAAGAAAACAGAATCAAAAGATTGTAGAAACAGAAAAAATCCTAGGTACAATCTAATCAGAGTCTGGATTAAAACTTGTCCCAACCCATCTTCTTGGCATGCTCTTGAAGGTAAGCCTCCTCCTCTTTTTTCTTTCGTTCCCTCTCTTCCTTTCTTTGGGCCATAGTTTTGGGTATGGTTGGTGCCCTGACCCTCATTTTTCTGGTCTTTGGTGGAGGAGGGGTCACTGAGGATTTATCTATGGTTGGCTTAGGGGATTTGATAGGACTTTTGCCTTTGGGACTCTTCCCGGTAGGGCCTTTCCCTGGCTGAAGCTGAGGGGGAATGAGAGGGGATTGGGCTTGTGCTGGCTCAGGAGGGACAACAGGGGATTTATATTTTTCTTTCACCTGAGGCAGGAGAGGACTTTTCCCTTTGTCAAGCTTAGGGGGAGGTACAGAAGACTTTTCTTGTTCATTTGCTGCAGGAATGGCTAGGCTCTTCCCCTTCACTGGCTGGCTCAATGGTGATGCCTCCTCAGACTGGGCAGATTTGGCTTTTCCTATTTTCAAAGAGGCAGTTGGGAGAGTAGTCCTCTTAGCAGTAACCTTCCTTCGCTGAGGATAAGTTTGTTCAGCGGTGCTTGATGAAGGAGCATCAACAGGATTCTTAGCGCGGGGATCCATAGGTGGGGCAGAATCAGAGTCTGAGTCAGAAGAAAAAAGCGCAGTGGGATCCAATCCAAGGGCAACAGCAGCCTGTCTGCGTTCCTCTTTGGAAAGTAGGCGACCATGGGGATCATCCTGAGCAGAAGCTCTGGTGACCTTTGGAGGTGGGGATGGAGGGGCTGGCCTTTTTCCTTTTTGGGCTGCAGTGGCTCTTTTGGAGGTGGGAGGTTTCTTGGAAGTAGTCCATTTTCGTTTGGAGGCAGGAGATGGAGCAGGGGGAGGCACAGAGACAGGAGCAGGAGCTGGAGTAGGGACTTTAGCAGGAGTAGGAACTGGAGTAGGAGCACGAGGAGGTACCGAAGTTGGGGCTGTAGGAGGTGGGGGAACAGGTTGTGTAGGTGTAGGGGCAGGGGGAGTGGAAGAAGATGGGCCTAGTTGGGTGGAAGAAGATGGGGCCTCAGGGGGTGCTGTGGCGAGAAGGGTGGCCTGAATTGGTTGGGATAGTAGGAAGGCAACCCTCTGTTCCAAAATCTCAATTTTCTTGGTAGCCCACAGGAGATTGGTATCTGAAAGCTCCTTACTGAGTTTGTTGATCTCCTGAGCATTGTTCAGTTTCCTTTCTAACAACCTGGCTTGCTTTTTTGCCCTTTCTGCATTGGCTTTTTCCATTTTCATAGTCATTCTGTAGTAAGTTACCGCAGCCTTGTTCGCATTGAGTGTCTCCAAAATTGCCTCCCACCCCTTGGAAATATCTCGCATTTCTCGCATGTGCAAGCTTCAAGTCACTCATTTTCTGCAGCAAGGGGTACTCGATGGCTTGACGAAGTTGGGCCATGCCATTGAGAACATCCCGCTTGATATAGGCATTATCCCTCATGGCATGGAGGAGGGTGAAGTAGGGAGGGGTGTAATAGGAGTGTCTGGGTAAGATTGGTAGAAATGGAGTGGAAGAAGTAGAAGGTGATTGATCCTAGTGGGGAAAGCGGGGGTTGTACTAATGAAGTCGAGAGGAGGGGTGGAAGTGGCTGGGGCAGTCTGTGTTGAATGGTCAGTGAATTGAGGAGGGGGTAGGATAAGGGGTGGAATGGATGGCATGGGTAGAAAAGTAAATGAAGGATGGTCAGTGGAGGAAGATGGTTATGGGTAAGGGAAAAATGGAATGGTGAAGGGTCGAAATGGAAGTGGGGGGGTTACAAATATGTCGGGTTGAATGGGAAAGGTGGATGGGAAAGGAATGGAGCCTGTTTGGGTAGAAGTGTGGGTAAATTATGGTGGAGGTAATATTAGTGGGGGAATGATAGGTAGAGTGGGAAAGGAGTGGTGGGGTATGGTGTCTTGGAGGGTGAAGGGTGTAGTTAAGTCAATTGAGGTGAGGTCTGGTGGAACTATGGAGTCAGAGGTGGAAGGGGGTTGGATGAGGGGGTGGTAGGAGGTTGTGTAGAGATGGGTGAGTTTGTCAATGTTTGAAGGGTGAATTTTATGTTGGTGATGTCAGTTTGCATTTGGTATTCCGTATGGGTTGTGTTGGAGAGTTGGGTCTGGATGTCATGTATGAGGGAAAGGATATGGGTAAGGGTATCTGAGGTTAGGTGGGGTGGAGTATGAGAAGAGGAGGGAACAAGTTGGAAAGGGGAAGTGGGAGCATGATGGAAAGTTGTAGGGGGAGAAGATGAAAGGTCTAGTGAATGATGTGGTGAAGGGAGTGGGGAATCTGGGAGAGGGATGTCAGGGTTGGAAAGGTATCAAGCAAGGTAGTCAGGAAGGCTTGATGCCCTGAAGTGGTGGCTAAGTTAAAGTCAAGATCTTGGAGTGGAGATGTAGTTGGGAGGGGTTGGACTAAGGGTTGGTCAATATGTGGTGTGTCTGTGGGAGTGATAGGGGTGGTTGGGGTAGGTAAAGGTATGGTAGCTGTTGGGTGAGAGGTTTCTTTTTAAGGTATGTTATCAAGGGGGGGCTGTCAGGGTTTAGGTCAGATGATGTTGGAGATACTGGGGCTGTGTATTGAGGTAAGGTTGGTGAAGGGGGAGTGCTGTCATGGGGTTCAACACTTTCCACCCAGGAACGAATCACTGTGGGAGGTGGAATGGAAAAGGGAGATAAGAGAGTGAAAGGGAGAGATGGAAGAGGCAGAGAAATTGATGGAGGGGCAAGTGTGGTGGATGGAGGTATTGCTGCAGAAGCAGAGGCGCCAGAAGCTTGCAACACCTTCTTTGCAGCAGGGTGGCCTTTGCCACAACAGTTCCCTCTCCTTGCTCAGAAACAACCTGAGCATCAGCCTTCTTCTTCTTCTTCTGTGGATCCATCAGACTTCTGCTGATCCCCCATTGTCTTTTGGCAAAAGTGGTGGGAGTGAGGTCAGCAGATAACTCCCCCACTGGTATCCTGAACCCTCCCCTCAGAAGTAATTTGGTGATGAGTCTTCCATAGGGGAGAGTGTGGATCTTCTTTTGTAGGCCGAGCTTCACCATCATATCCTTCATGGCCTCAAAGATCAACCATGTAGCATTAAATCCATGGTCGAGAGAGAAGGAATAGAGAGCATTAGCAATTGGTGTCCTCTCTTGCTGATGGCCGGAGCAATAGATATTCTTCCTCAGCACTTGATCAATGAATAGCAATTTGGGATTTAAATCTCTTCTTCTGATGGAGTCCCCTGTGGCCTTCAAATATCTGGTAATGGCCTGTGTAATGGTATCAATGGAGGCACTCACAGGGGAACCATAACCATAATTGGGATAAAAAATGGTAGGGATGCCCATGACTTCAGCAATCAACGCTAGGTTGAGTAGCATCTCAAAATTATCAACTAGCACAAGGAGGCCTGGCTGCCCATGTGAGTCTGGTCTGACCCTAAGGTGCTGGTAAAAGAGTTGCACTAACCTAGGATAGGCTAGTGCAGGAATCATTTGCATCAAGGGGAACAAACCAGCTTTGCGCAAGAACTCAATGGCAGGTGCTGACAACGGCTCAGATTCAAAGAACGATATATCAAAAATGGCTTCAGGCTCTAAAGGAATGGAAATGAGGAGCTCAGAGGGTGTAGAGTAGTCAGGCGTTTGTTCAGCCACCTCAGGAACCACATTCTTCCCTTTTTGTTGTGCCATAGAGGACTTAGCTTTCTTAGGGCCAGGCTCCATGGTGGCCTGGTCCCTAGCTCTCTTCACAGGTGCACTTTTAGGAGCCATTAAGATTCTCCTTGCTGAGGGTGCAGTTGAAATTTTGAAAGAGAAAAAAAAATCAAGAGCTGAGTCTTACCCTAAAAGTTAGGGTTCTGTTCAATTTGATGCTTGGTAGATCGCAAGAGCTCCTAGCAGGGGGCAACTGTTGATGGAAGCTTTAAGAACAAACATCCAGAATTTCAAAGTGAGTGATGAACTGTAGACAGGATGCTGAAGGAGAGAGACTGAGAGGAGTGGGAGCTAGGGTTTCGCTGGCAGGAGAGGAAAGAGAAAGCAGTAAAGAAAAGCACCGCGGGGTGGGATTTTAAATATCGCGAGGCTCGACGTGATTAAAAAATATTTGCTCGATGGATAGGCTGAATGGGTCGCGAGATTGGATGTTCATTTGAACTGCGCAAGGAAGCCCACACAATTATATCTGAAACTCGTGACAGCAAAGCAAAGTAATTCTTTATGAACTGCGCGAGAGGAGACCAAACCAAATTTTCAGAACCTCGCGATGGCTTAACAGAGTCAGAATTCATGCTCCCACTAGTCAGCCTTTTGACCTTTATTTTGTGGGTGGATTCCCTCACAGGCTCTCTTCCAGGGACACCCATAAGCATTATAAAACATTCAAAAAAAAAAAAATTCCCATACTCTCAAAGCATTACATTCACACATCATGAAAAACATTAAAACAATACCATCATCATTCAATCACTTGAAATTGTCAAACAAAGGGAACAGAAATAAAAGTAGGCATAAAGTACTAAACTCAGACTCCAACAAGATCACTACAAATTCCTATAAAAAGTACAATACATAACATACAAAGTGCATATTTCTTTGCATCAATTCAATGAAAGATCCCCTTCAGGGTTTGAGGATCCTTCACCAATCAAAAATTGACCCTTGGGATTAACCACTGGTTGACTGGACAACCTTCCCTCTTCTCTTTGGGCTAGGGTATTCTCTAGTTGGCCAATCTGCTCTTCCATCTTCTTGATGCTCTGACCATGAGAATTCACAGTCTGAGCCAAGGAACCCAGGTTTTACAGTGAGGTCAAGACCTGGTCCTCGAAAGAAGTATTTCTGGGTTGAGATGGGGGTAAGCCCAATTGATTCTATTGCTGATGGGGCTGCTGATGGTGCTGGAAGTTAGACCTAGGGGCATTCCCTTGATTGAACTGCTGTTGTGGCCTTTGTGGTAAGGCCAACATCTGTTGGGGCTACATGTAGTTGTCTTGCCTCCACCTCAGATTTGGGTGGTCTCCCCATTGGTAACCAACATTTTGGTGCTAGTATCCATATGGCTGTCTGTTGTAGCCCCCAGATTGTTGCTGGCCATAAGATTGACTAGCAGCAGCATGTTCCAAAACCAATTCAGGAAATTGCCCTGCAGATGGACATTCCTCCACTATGTGCTATGGGGACTGGCATATCAGACATGCCTCCGCCACATGAGCAGCCCTCCTGGGTTGCATCACAGTCAGAAATTTGTCAAACTTCATAGAGAGGTTTGCCATCTGCAGCTGCAGGTCATTGTTTCCAGACACCTCATAAACTTTTCCTCTTGACCCAGCAGCAAGCCCCACCTTTGACTCAGATTCCTGACTAGTTCGTGCCAGGGATGGCTTTTGAAAAGCATTCTCACTAATCACCTCAAACAATTCCCATGCCTCCTCAGCAATCTTGTGCATGTCGGATCCACCACAAAAGGCATCGACCATATCTCTGTTTTTCTCATCAATCCCATTGTAGAAGCCTTATACATGCTGCCACTCAAGGATTTTATGGTGGGGGCATTGTTTGAGCATTTCTTTAAACCTATCCCAGGCCGGGTTAAAATCTTTAGTTGGGGATTGAGCAAAAGCAAGAATCTCTTTCCTCAGCTGGCTAGTTTTAGTCTCAGGGAAGAACTTGGTCAGGAACTTGGTCTGCAGGTCTTTCCATGAGGTAATGCTATGGTTGGGAAGAGTGGTCAACCAAGTACTGGCCCTATCCTTCAGACAGAAGGAAAAGAGTCTGAGCCTTGTAGCCTCAGGTCCTAAACCAGTGATATTAAAAGTGGTGCACAAGGCCAAGAACTGGTAAATATGCTTGTAAGGGTCCTCCTTGCTAAGCCTATGGAAAGAGGGCAGCATCTGGATGATTGAAGTTTTTATTTCATAATTTCTCTGAACATCAGGGAATTGAATGCTAAAAGGGGAGTTATAGTCATCCGGAGCATTCAACACCTTGAGAGTTCTGGGTTGTTCTTCACCCATAGTTGCTGTCACAGATTCTCTTGGGGGCTCTCCCGTGGTGTGCCTGTCTCTTCTAAGTCTCCTTCCCCTTTCTAACTCAGGGTTAAGAGGGTCTAAAGTAGGGCTGAGATATCTCCTCCCTAGCATACAAGCACACCAACAGCAAGGATAGCTTCTTGCAGGTACATTGCAAATGAATAACTTTACAATTAACAAATTTATCTAACTAATTTATAGCTATTCAAAGAATACATTTACAACTATCCTAGATACTGCTAGAGAATTTTCAAGAAAGATAGACATAGTTTTAAAAGTTAGAGAGTTTGCAAACAGAGGTAGCTAAGCTTCAATTGCAGTCCAACTGTCTTTCACTGCTGCTGTCTAGATCTGTAAGAAAGGTTTAAAATTATATCAGCAGTATCAATTATTCACAATTGTAAAGAATACTAAAAATACAAAAACTAAGGGTCTACTAATAGATCATCTCTCCCCGACAACGGCTCTAAAAACTTGTTGGCGGGGTTTCTGAGTGTGTGCTTGCTTCATTGGTTGTGGCAAAAGAAATTTAAAATCAAAGAAAGAGTAAAACAGGGGATGGAATCAGCACAACTAAGAAATCCTAGACCTACAAGATACAGGATCCATTGTGGCAAGTTTTGATAAGTAAGAGTTTGTCCCATAGCGAAAGGTGATCTACAGCTCCAAGGGAGCCATCTCTAATAGTCCCTCTAGATCTGTCTACAGATCTGGCAGTCCTAAAAAGGAGGGGAGTTTAAGGTCACTTCTTCTAGGTATTCTAAGGTAACCTAATGTCTAAACTACAGAAAGGGTTGAGAGGATTGATGGAGTGTGGAAAATAAATATAAAAGGGTGAGAAGTATGTTATTGAGCCTAGATCAGACGAGCTTTGTAACTCAGATTCAGATATGATGTTATAGCAATCCTGTCCAATGGCTACGTTATCATCACTGAGGAGAAAGGATCCAACCCATGTCTCTGCCATGATTCAATCCCTTAGGGTTATAACCTGTCCACTCAAATGGTCACAGACTATCCCATAGGGGAGCCACAAGTTAATCATTGTAGGCACTATTTCATCCAGGCTACCAGCTCAAGAATCCATAGGGAACCTCAACCTCTAAAGCTCTATGTGTGGGGCTAAGGCTGTATAGGACCATGATAGCCCAGACACATAGAACCAACAAGAGATTGAGTACAACCTTCGATCTAACTGTCCATTGCTAGAGTGGGGCTACAATAGTCCAGTCACAAGCCTACAATCTCTATAACCAGATCAGATCTAACATCTGATAGCAGATCTGTACAAATATAGGGGAGTCTGCCTCTGTACAATCTCGCACAAGGCTTCTACAAGCTCAGGTGTAAAGAAGAAAGATCCATCTTGGATCGGTGGATTAGAATCACCATAAGGCTATAACCTGTCCACTTGAATGGTCACTGACTATCCTAGAGGCTATCCTCCTCATGGAGCCCAAGACAAAATAAGAATATCGCTGCCACCACCATGGTCACAAGGCTACCAGCTCAAGCTCCCATGGGGATTTCAGATCTAGTGGGTCCTGTGGTGGGGCTAAGGTCAGATATGACCATGATAGCCTGGACACACAAGTCACTTGGATCCGAGTGACCCTTAGAATCACCTCCATTGAAAGTAATGGCTGATCACAAGGCAAAGCAGTTCACAGAGCAGCATCTCACATTCAAACACAAATCCCATAATGTAAAAAATCCTATTACAGAACTTTCATTGATCTAGTTCAAAAAAAAGCATACAAAGACATAGCCAGCAAATGCTGGACTATGGAGAGAAGGAAACAGAAAAAGAAAACTACTTACAGCTACAAAAAGAAAAGAAAAATGATCTCAGATCAAGTCTCCAAGAAATGAGATGTGTTCCCAGCTATTCCAGGATCTCTAAGCCTAAGCTAAGTATGAGTTTATATAGCAGTGGTGTGGCGGCACATTAGGGTTAGGAAACCATAATTTTAACGATGCCACGTGGTCGAATAGTGATCTTTGGATGCCTTGGGGCGCATGTACGAAGATTTGAGTGTGGGAGTGCATGCCCTAATCGCTAGAAATTCCCAAAAGGTCCTCTACTGAAGAGATGGAAGTTAAAGTTCAGAGCTTCGCTAGGTAGCCCCTTATTTCCCAGACTTGTCGCGTGGTAGCTATTGCTCTTCGCGAGGATGATTTGATATTAAACCTTCAACCATCGCGAGGTCCCCTTGGTTTGCACTTCAGACAGTCGTGAGGTTGAGTAGACATCAAAGCCTCAAATGTCACGGGGTTGGAGTTCAAGCAGTCGCGAGATAGCTGTGCGATCGCTGGGTTGATCTTCGCGAGGACAGATTTGAATAGCGCGAGAACTTCGCGAGCACTTCTCTTCAGTGGACTTCATGAGTTCCTCGTGAGGCTTTAATGAGTTCCAAACTACGTGAGGTTTCATGTATTGATTGATCTTCGCGAGGATGGCTCTGTCTTCGCGAGGATGCTTTCTTCTTGAATGGCGTGAGAACTGTGCGAGGAGTTCTCTTCTGATAATTGCATCCCGCGGCCACTGCGTGACAGCTGCGCGAGGAGCCTCATAAAGCTCTCTCTCCTTAGTCGTTCTGAGCGAATTACGCGAGGTTGAGAGAGGTCTGCTTTGAACTGTGTGAGACTGCACGATGTGTTCTACTCTTGAGCTTCGTGAGAGTTGCGCGAGTAGTTGTTATAAAGTCTTGGGAAGCTCAGTTGGACTATGCGAGACTCATTCCATGTCTGGATTCAGAGTCCATCCTTCTAAGGGACTTCTGGTGCTAAAACAGGCTCCTTAGCAGGATTCCTGGCCTTCTTTCACTGCTGATTATTACCTACATAAAACACTTAACAAGAACTTATTAGATGGCTAAGGGTCTAATCAAAGGTTAAGTTAAGGGGAGAAAAGTGGTACTTTTTAGGTCTTAACACCTCAACATATTTATAGAGGGATCCTCTGGGACCTTGTCGTCCATGGTTAGGATGGGCCCAGAGTGGCTGACTCCGGAGTGATGAGTGCACCGGGGAATTTCTTCCTCGAATAAGGAAAGGGCGGCTAAGTCCATCTCGAAGTCTAGGAGAATGATGTAGGGATTGGTGGGGTGGATTGAAGTAGGCTTATGTGGGGTTACCCTCATCTCCCCATTCATATCAATTTTCACTACCTTGACGCTCACAAAGGTTTCACGGATGTGGGGTCTGGTGGGAGGCTCTTCTTCCAGGTCGATTCCCATGGCCCTGGTGACTACTGCGACCCTTATCTTCTCTTTGGCCTCTCTGACTTCTTCTTCATCGGGCTTATAGCCTAGGTCAAATTTGGTTTGCTGCCCCTTGGCCTTGACTGGGTTTCTTCTTCCTTGGAGGTGTGGGCCCAGCCCCTTTCCTTTCTGGTGGCCCCACTTGTGGAGCATGAACACAGCTGCATCCATTCCTCCCTTAGTTTTGTGAGGAGTTTTTTCAGTTGGCCTGAGTGTAACGGCCGAGAAGTCATACTCGAATCGATGGAGATCGGTATCATCTGCTGTGTGCGGTATGTTTAGCACTTTCGAAATCTCAATATGCAGAGTGCTTCTTTCCCTGTCGTCTCTGCTTTCACCCAAGATGGTGACGATCATTCCCTTTGAAATAAACCGGAGCTTTTGGTGTAGAGTTGACGGTATTGCTCCGAGCTTATGTATCCATGGCCGACCCAATAGTAGATTGAACGTAGACTTAATGTCCATCACCTGAAAGGGGGTGGTGAAGGTTTGCGGCCTGAGGATCAGGTCGAGGTCTACTTCTCCTATGATTTTTCTTCTGGTGTTGTCGAATCCCCTGGCGCTTGATATGGATGGCCGAAAGGTGTCAGGGTTCGCACCAATTTTGATTGCCGTCCTTAGAGGGCACACGTTCAACGTCGACCCGTTGTCTATTAAGAACAACGACACCACCAGGTTTCCTATTTCCACTGTTATATTCAGGGGCTTAGAGTGGTCATTCCCCTCGATTGATAGGTCTGCATCAGTGAATGAGATGACATTTGGGGCCAACACTTGCCCTATTATTTCTCCTACTTCATCTAGAGTTACGTGGGTGGAGACGTGTGCATCCTTGAGTGCTCCCATTAAGGCTTGGAAGTGGAGCGGGGCATGATTAACAAATCCCACATAGTAATATGCGCGGGTGTTCTCTTGAGCTGTGTCTTCAGTATGTGTTCTCTGGCCATTTTTTCAAAGGGATTCTCGGCTCTTCTTTCTTCTTCTTCTCCTCGACGATGCCTCTGGCTATACAGAAATCCGGCCTGATCTGGTAACAAATTCAACAGCCTCCTCCTGGTTGCAACCAGGATTCATGTCCGTCTGTTCATATCTTAAAGGCACCTGATGCGAGTCATAGGTAGGTTTCGGGATGAGGAAAGGAGTGTATGGTAATTCTGGGGAGGATGGGGTTGGACACACCAGTTTCTCGGGTCTCACCAGGTTGACTCCACTAGGGGGCAGAATGGTAGTGGCGGGAATTGGCGAGGTTGGATTTGTGGGTGCGGAGGGGGCTTGTACAGGTATTACCTGGGCTTGGTAAGACCAGTGGTGATTGGGAGTTGGTGGTAAGGGGATTGGGTGAAGGGTTGCTTGCTTGGGTGGCGGTGGAGTTGGATTGGGGCCAAAATAATGAAGGGATGGCGGGAGTGTGACCGGGATGGAGGGATGGGGAGACGTCTGAGGTGCGGGTGGAGCGGGGTGATAGGGATATGAAGGGTTTGTATAGGGGGTGGCTGTTGGCGGATTTCTGAGTGTGTGCTTGCTTTATTGGTTGTAGTAAAAAAATTTAAAATCAAGATAAAACAGGGGATGGAATCAGCACAACTAAGAAATCCTAGACCTACAAGATACAGGGTCCATTGTGGCAAGTTTTGATAACTAAGAGTTTGTCCCATAGGGAAAGGTGATCTACAGCTCTAAGGGAGCCATCTCTAGTAGTCCCTCCAGATCTGGCAGTCCTAAAAGGAGGAGAGTTTTAGGTCACTTATTCTAGGTATTTTAAGGTAACCTAATGTCTAAACTATAAAAAGGGTTGAGAGGATGGATGGAGTGTGGAAAATAAATATAAAAGGGTTAGAAGTATGTTATTGAGTCTAGATCAGAGGAGCTTTGTAACTCAGATTCTGATCTGATGTTATAGCAATCCTGTCCAATGGCTACATTATCACCACTGAGGAGAAAGGATCCAACCAATCTCTCTGCCATGATTCAATCCCTTAAGGTTATAACCTGTCCACTCAAATGATCACAGACTATCCCATAGGGGAACCACAATCTAGGGATGGGTCAAAACAAGTTAATCATTGTAGGCACTATTTCATCCAGGCTACCAGCTCAAGAATCCATAGGGAACCTCAACCTCTAAAGCTCTATGTGTGGGGCTAAGGCTGTATAGGACCATGATAGCCCAGACACATAGAACCAACAAGAGATTGAGTACAACCTTCGATCTAACTGTCCATTGCTAGAGTGGGGCTACAATAGTCCAGTCACAAGCCTGCAATCTCTATAACCAGATCAGATCTAACATCTAATAGCAGATCTGTACAAATATAGGGGAGTCTGCCTCTGTACAATCTCGCACAAGGCTTCTACAAGCTCAGGTGTAAAGAAGAAAGATCCATCTTGGATCGGTGGATTAGAATCACCCTAAGGCTATAACCTGTCCACTTGAATGGTCACAGACTATCCCAGAGGCTATCCTCCTCATGGAGCCCAAGACAAAATAAGAATATCGCTGCCACCACCATGGTCACAAGGCTACCAGCTCAAGCTCCCATGGGGATTTCAGATCTAGTGGGTCCTGTGGTGGGGCTAAGGCTGTATATGACCATGATAGCCCAGACACACAAGTCACTTGGATCTGAGTGGCCCTTAGAATCAGTCCTCCATTGCTTTGAATCACAGCCAAAGCAATGGCTGATCACAAGGCAGCAGCCCTGCACAGAGCATCTCACATTCAAACACAAATCCCATAATGTAAAAAATCCTATTACAGAACTTTCATTGATCTAGTTCAAAAAAAAGCATACAAAGACATAGCCAGCAAATGCTGGACTATGGAGAGAAGGAAACAGAAAAAGAAAACTACTTACAGCTATAAAAAGAAAAGAAAAATGATCTCAGATCAAGTCTCCAAGAAATGAGATGTGTTCCCAGCTATTCCAGGATCTCTAAGCCTAAGCTAAGTATGAGTTTATATAGCAGTGGTGTGGCGGCACATTAGGGTTAGGAAACCATAATTTTAATGATGCCACGTGGTTGAATAGTGATCTTTGGATGCCTTGGGGCGCATGTACGAAGATTTGAGTGTGGGAGTGCATGCCCTAATCGCTAGAAATTCCCAAAAGGTCCTCTACTGAAGAGATGGAAGTTAAAGTTCAGAGCTTCGCTAGGTAGCCATGATAGCCCAGACACACAAGTCACTTGGATCTGAGTGGCCCTTAGAATCAGTCCTCCATTGCTTTGAATCACAGCCAAAGCAATGGCGGATCACAAGGCAGCAGCCTTACACAGAGCATCTCACATTTAAACACAAATCCCACAGAGTACAAATCCTATTACAAAACATCCATTGATCTAGTTCAAAAAACATACAAAGATATAGCCAACAAGTGCTGGACTATGGAGAGAAGGAAAAAGAATAAGAAAACTACTTACAACTACAAAAGAAAAATGATCTCATATCAAGTTTTCAAGAAATGAGATGTGTTCGCAGCTATTCCAAGATCTCTAAACCTAAGCTAAGTATGGGTTTTTATAGTAGTGGTGTGGCGGCACATTAGGGTTAGAAAACCCTAATTTTAACAATGCCACGTGGCCGAATAGTGATCCTTGGATGCCTTAGGGCACGTGCACAGAGATTTGAGTGTGGGAGTGCGTGCCCTAATCGCTGAAAATTCCCAGAAGGTCCTCTGCTGAAGAGATGGAAGTTAAAGTTCAGAGCTTCGCTAGGTAGCCCCTTATTTCCCAGACTTGTCGCATGGTAGTTGTTGCTCTTCGCGAGGATGATTTGATATTGAAGCTTCAACCGTCGTGAGGTTGCCTTGGTTTGCTCTTCAGGCAGTCGTGAGGTTGAGTAGACATCAAAGCCTCAGATGTCACAGGGTTGGAGTTCAAGCAGTCACGAGGTAGCTACACGATTGTTGGGTTGATCTTCGCGAGGACAGATTTGAATAGCGCGAGCACTTCTCTTCAATGGACTTCGCGAGTTTCCTCGCGAGGCTTTAATGAGTTCTGAACTGCGTGAGGTTTCATGTATTGATTGATCTTCGCGAGGATGGCTCCGTCTTCACAAGGATTATTTCTTCTTGAATGGCACGAGAACTGTGCGAGGAGTTTTGTTCTGATAATTGCATCCCGTGGCCACTACGCGACAGCTGCGTGAGGAGTCTCCTGAAGCTCTCTCTCCTCAGCCTTTCTGAGTGAACTGCGCGCAGTTGAGAGAGGTCTGCTTTGAACTTTGCGAGACTGTGCGATGTGCTCTACTCTTGAGCTTCGCGAGAGCTGCGCGAGTAGTTGTTATAAAGTCTTGGGAAGCTCAATTGGACTGCGCGAGGCTCATTCGAGGTCTGGATTCAGAGTCCATCCTTCTGAGGGACTTCTGGTGCCAAAATAGGCTCCTTAGCAGGATTTCTGGCCTTCTTTCACTACTGATTATTACCTACATAAAACACTTAACAAGAACTTATTAGATGGCTAAGGGTCTAATCAAAGGTTAAGTTAAGGGGTGAAAAATGATACTTTTTAGGTCTTAACACACCCCCAAACCTAGTCTTTGCTAGTCCTTTAGCAAAGCTACATGAAATCTACTATAAAAATTAAATGCCACTTTCGTAGGGAGCACGAATACATTTAGCATATGTACCAAGCCTTTTAAACCCCTAGGTGATCCCTAGTGGAGGAGTGAAGTCTCCTGAGGGTTTTCAGTGAAGACACCCACAAACTTCTCAATGAAACAGTTAACAAACATGCAATATCATCAAGTGAGCAGTCAAGGAGCAGACTTAGTTTACTCTTGAATCAGTAAACATAAAAGAAATTTAATCCATTGGTTGCACAGTAATTTAAACAGCATAAACTTCTCATGAAGGCACAACATTTCCAATCAATGTACAACCACAGAAAACTGCACAAGTGTGTGCCAGCACTGAGCCCATCATCAAATCAAAAATAAGGTTATAGGTCATACATAATGCATTCAAATTCAGACCCAAAAACTTTCCAAGGCATACTCTCATAAGGGTCTTGTTGAGGGGTTCATTTTCCCTCAGGCTCAAGAGCAGTTACATCCCCCAAATGGGTCTATAAGCATGAGCATAGGCATAGCTCTTAGGTGCTGACATCATTGACACATCCTCACCATAGATTGGATAACTTTTTATCTCCACATGACAGCTCACTCAACTTTGGATCACAAGGGCTTTTAACTAGGCTGGAATGTGGCTTATGGAGTGGGGTTAAAAGAGTGGAAGATTGTAAAGGGGTTCAAAAATGAGCAATTAGTAAGTGAAAGAGGTGGTTCATGACTTCACCTTCTTAAATTCAGCTCCTTTCTTCTTCTTTGAGATTTTCATATTTGAAGTGATCAGTTTCTCTTCTTGATTTCGATTTTCCAAAAGAAAGTTCTTCTTTGACTCCTCTCTTGCTCCTCTTCATTATTGTTTTTGTTTCTTTTTTATGGAATTTTCTTCTTTTTATTTTCTTTTTTGCTTTTCTGAAATGCCACCATGTTCTCAGTTACCATGCTGCCAGATTTGAGGTATTTCTTCTCCATTCACTTAATGTTGACCATAACTATTCCATCTTCAGCTCTTTCTCCTTTACCTTCTGAATTCTCAGAGTGAGGGTAGGCTGAATCAGGTTCATAGGTTTAGGTATAAGTACTTGGGTGCATATTGAAGAAATTTAGGATTTAAAGCTCAAAGGGGGTATGGACAAGGGCAGTTGCTTTAGGGTTGGTCTTTTTAGGCTCAAACTGTCCAAGGGAAGGCCTTGATCCTTTCCTAACTCTCATGAGTGCTGTCAGTTGTTTGAACTTGGAGTTGCCTAACTTCTAGTGAGCACAGTGTCTCAGCCAGTCCTTAGAACTAGAAGAAATTGCCCTAGTTACTCCTCAAAGGATGAAAAAAAATTTTATAGGCCCAATTCTCACATTTTATGGTCTTCCTTTGAACTTTTAAGTATGTCCTCACCTTTTTCTCTCTCTAATGATTCACTTAGTGGTGATACAAGTGAGTTTCCTTGGTGCTATCATCATGGAAATGAGAAATATTAAAAGTTTATAATGTCTAAAGTTTGTAAAAATTTTATATTTCTTTCTTATTTGTCATGATTCTTAAGTGAACATAGATCCATTTCCATATTACTCAGATGACTCTGCTGCACTTAGGTTAACTATTCCATGGGCAGGGTCTTCCTGCCACACCGCCAAACCTATGAGGAGCAGTGTCCGCACTGAGTCAAAGGTGTGTGCAGCAGATTCATTATTTGCAAACAGGAAGGGAAAGAACATGGAGCAAAACACACAACAAACAAAGCAAAATAGAAATGACAAAAGAAGAAAAACTATTAAAAATGAAAAATGTACAAACTAAAAGAAAATAGAATCAAAAGATTGCAGAAACAAAAAAAATCCTAGGTACAATCTAATCAGAGTCTGGATTAAAACTTGTCCCAACCCATCATCTTGGCATGCTCTTGAAGGTAAGCCTCTTCCTCTCTTTTTCCCTCTTCCTTCCTTACTGCTTTTGGGTATGGTTGGTGTCCGGACCCTCATTTTTCTGGTCTTTGCCTCAGGAGGAATCGCGAAAGCTTTGTCAGAGGGTGGCTCGAGGGTTTGGTGGGAGATTTTCCTTTGAGGCTTTTTCCTTTTAAGCTCGTCCCTTTGGAGGCTTGCCCTTATTGAGTCGGAGGGGGGATAAGAGGGGATTGGGCTTGTGCTGGCTCAGGAGGGACAACAAGGGATTTATCTTGTTCGTGCACCTGGGGCAGGAGAGAACTTTTCCCTTTTCCAAACTGAGGGGGAGCCACAGAAGACTTGTCTTATTCTGTTGCTGCGGGAATGGCAGGGCTCTTCCCCTCCACTGGCTGGCTCATTGGTGGTGCCTCCTCAGACTAGGCAGATTTGGCTTTTCCTATTTTCAAAGAGGTAGATGGGTGAGTAGTCCTCTTGGCAGTAACCTTCCTTCGCTGAGGATAAGTTTGTTCAGCAGGGCCTGATGAAGGAGCAACAACAGGATTCATAGCATTGGGATCCATAGGTGGAATGAGTCAGTCGAGGGAAAAGCGCGTGGGATCAATCCAAGGCGGCAGCTACGTCTGCGTTCCTCTTTGGAAAGTTGGCGACCATGGGGATCATCCTGAGCAGAAGCTCTGGTGACCTTTGGAGGTGGGGATGCAGGGACTGGCCTTTTTCCTTTTTGGGCTACAGTGGCTCTTTTGGAGGTGAGAGGTTTCTTAGAAGGAGTCCATTTTCTTTTGGGGGCAGGAGATGGAACAGGGGGAGGCACAGAGACAGGAGCAGGAGCTGGAGTAGGGACTGTAGCAGGAGCAGGAACTTGAGGAGTAAGAGGAGGTACTGGAGATGGGGTTGTAGGAGGTGGGGGAACAGGTTGTGTAGGTTCAGGGGCAGGGGGAGTGGAAGAAGATGGCCCTGGGTGGGTGGAAGAGGATGGGGCCTCAGGGGGTGCTGTGGCGAGAGGGGTGGGCTCAATTGGTTGGCCTGACGGCGATGCCACCCTTTTTTGGTGAAATTTCTATCTGCTTTTCAGCATAAAGGAGGTTGGCATCAGAAAGCCCCTTAGTGAGCCGATGGATCTCCTTGGTATTGTGCAGTCTCTTTTCGAACATCCGGGCTCTCTTCTGCGCCAAGTCGGCATTGCCCTTCTCCATCTCCGCATTCAATTTATAATAAGTAGCAGCAGCCTTCGCTGCATTGAGGGTCTCCAAAATTGTCTCCCACCCCTTTGAAACATCACGCAACTTTTGCCTGTGAGCAAGCTTGAGGTCACTCAATTTTTACAGCAAGGGGTACTCATTGGCTTGTCGAAGTTGAGCCATGCCCCTCAGGACATCCCTCTTGATATAGGCATTGTCCCTCATGGCATGGAGGAGGGTGAAGTAGGGAGGGGTGTAATAGGAGTGTCTGGGTAAGATTGGTAGAAATGGAGTGGACGAAGTAGCAGGTGATTGATCCTGGGGGGTAAAATGGGGGCTGTAGTGATGAAGTCTAGAGGAGGGGTAGAAGTTGCTGGGGTAGTCTGTGTTGAATGGTCAGTGAAGTGAGGAGGGGGTAGGATAAGGGGTGGAATGGAAGGCATGGGTGGAAAAGTAAATGAAGGATGGTTAGTATAGGTGGATGGTTCTGGGTAAGGGAAAAATGGAATGGTGAAGGGTCGAAATGGAAGTGGTGGGTGACAAATATGTGGGGTTGAATGGGAAAGGTGGATGGGAAAGGAATGAGGTCTGTTTGGGTAGAAGTGTTGGTAAATTATGGTGGAGGTAATATGAGTGGGGGAAGGATAGGTAGAGTGGGGAAGGAGTGGTCGGGTATGGTGTCTTGGAG
Organism: Chloranthus sessilifolius; assembly: GCA_021018995.1. NCBI lineage: Eukaryota > Viridiplantae > Streptophyta > Magnoliopsida > Chloranthales > Chloranthaceae > Chloranthus > Chloranthus sessilifolius. Next base: position 90,038,090 of record CM037585.1, on the reverse strand, counting down.
GGTTAAGGGTGTAGTTAAGTCAATTGGGGCTAGGTTTGGTGGCACTGTGGAGTCAGAGGTGGAAAGGGGTTGTGTAGAGATGGGTGGGTTTGTCAATGTTTGAAGGGTGGATTGTATGTTGGTGATGTCAGTCTGCATTTGGGCTTGAGTGTGGGTTGTGGTGGATAGCTGGGTCTGGATGTCATGGATGAGGGAAAGGATATGGGTAAGGGTATCTAAGGTTGGGTGGGGTGGAGTATGAGAATAGGAGGGAACAGGTTGGAAAGGGGAAGTGGGGGTATGATGGAAAGTTGTAGGGGGAGAAGATGAAAGGTCTGGTGAGTGATGTGGGGAAGGGAGTGGGGAATCTGGGAGAGGGATATCATGGGTTGGCAGGGTGCCAAGCAAGGTAGTCATGAAGGCTTGATACCCTGAAGTGGTGGCTAGGTTAAAGTCAAGATCTTGGAGTGGAGATGTAGTTGGGAGGGGTTGGACTGAGGGTTGGTCAATATGTGGTGTGTCTGTGGGAGTGATAGGGGTGGTGGAAGTAGGTAAAGATAAGGCAGGGGTTGTGTGAGAAGTTTTCTTTTTAAGGTAGGTTATCAAGGGAGGGCTGTCAGGGGTTCATTCAGATGACGTTGGAGATACTGGGGCTGTGTATTGAGGTAAGGTGGGTGAAGGGGGAGTGCTGTCATGGGGTTCAACATTTTCCACCCAGGAACGAATCACAGGGGGAGGTGGAATGGAAAAGGGGGATAAGAGAGAGAAAGGGGGAGATGGAATAGGTAAAGAAGCTGATGGAGGGGCAAGTGTGGTGGATGGAGGTATTGCTACAGAAGCAAAGGTGACAGAAGCTTGCACCACCTTCTTTGCAGCAGGGGCTTTAGCCTTCTTTGTGGGGGCAGGGATGGCCTTTGCCACAACAGTTCTCTCACCTTGCTCAGAAACAATCTGAGCTTCAGCCTTCTTCTTCTTCTTCTGAGGATCCATCAGACTCCTGCTGATCCCCCATTGTCTTTTGGCAAAAGTGGTTGGAGTGAGGTCATCAGATAACTCTCCCACTGGTATCTTGTATCCTCCCCTCATAAGTAATTTGGTGATGAGTCTTCCATAGGGGAGAGTGTGAATCTTCTTTTGCAGCCCGAGCTTCACCATCATATCCTTCATGGCCTCAAAGATCAACCATGCAACATTAAATCCATGGCCCAGAGAGAAGGAATAGAGAGCATCAGCAATTGGTGTCTCCTCTCTTGCTGATGGCCGGAGCAATAGATATTCTTCCTCAGCACTTGATCAATAAACAACAATTTGGGATCCAAATCTCTTATTCTGATGGAGTCCCCTGTGGCCTTCAAGCCTCTAGTAATGGCCTGTGCAATGGTATCAATGGGGGCACTCAAAGGGGAACCATAACCACAGCAGGGATGCCCATGACTTCAGCAATCAACGCTGGGTTGAGTAGCATCTCAAAATTGTCAAGTAGCACAAGGAGGCCTGGCTGCCCATGTGTGTCTGGTCTGACCCTAAGGTGCTGGTAAAAGAGTTACACTAACCAAGGATAGGCTAGTGCAGGAATCATTTGCATCAAGGGGAATAAACCAGCCTTGCACAAGAACGCAATGGCAAGTGCTGACAACGGCTCAGATTGAAAGAAAGATATATCAAAAATGGCTTCAGGCCCTAAAGGAATGGAAATGAGGAGCTTAGAGGGTGTAGAGTAGTCAGGTGTTTGTTCAGCCACCTCAGGAACCACCTCCTTCCCTTTTGTTGTGCCGTAGAGGACTTGGCTTTCTTAGGGGCAGGCTCCACGGTGGCCTGGTCCCTGGCTCTCTTCACAGGTACACTTTTAGGAGCCATTAAGATTCTCCTTGGTGAGTGTGCAGTTCAAATTTTGAAAGAAAAAATCAAGAGCTGAGTCTTACCCTAAAAGTTAGGGTTCTGTTCAATTTGATGCACGATAGACCGCAGGAGCTCCTCACAGGGGGCAACTGTTGAAGAAAGCTTTAAGAACAAAAATCCAGAATTTTAAAGTGAGTGATGAACTGTAGACAGGATGCTGGAGGAGAGAGATTGAGAGGAGAGGGAGCTAGGGTTTCACTGGCAGGAGAGGAAAGAGAAAGCAATAAAGAAAATTAGTGCGGGGTTGGATTTTAAATATCGCGAGGCTCGGCGTGCTTCAAAAATATTTGCTCGCAGAATAGGTTGAATGGGTCGCGAGATTGGGTGTTCATTTAAACTACGCGAGAAAGCCCACACAACTACATCTGAAACTCGCGACAGCAAAGTAAAGTAATTCTTTATGAACTGTGCGAGAGGAAACCAAACCAAGTTTTTGCAACCTCGCGATGGCTTAACAGAGTCATAATTCACACACCCACTAGTCAGCCTTTTGACCTTTATTTTGTGGGTGGATTGTCTCACAGGCTCTCTTCCTGGGACACCTATAAGCATTACAAAACATTCAAAAATTCCCATACTCTCAAAGCATTAAACTCACACATCATGAAAAGCATTCAAATAATACCATCATCATTCAATCACTTGAAATTAGCAAACAAGGGGAACAGAAATAAAAGTAGGCATAAAGCACTAAACTCAGACTCTAACAAGATCACTACAAATTCCTCTAAACTGTAAAGTACATATCAAACAAAGTGCACAGTTCTTAACATCAATTCAATGAAAGATCCCCTTCAGGGTTTGAGGATCCTTCACCAATAAAAAATTGGCCCTTGGGATAACCACTGGTTGACTGGGCAACCTTCCCTCCTCCCTTTTGGCTAAGGTATTCGCTAGTTGGCCAATCTGCTCTTCCATCTTCTTGATGCTCTGACCATGAGAGTTCTGATCCGAGCCAAGGAACCTGTTTTTTGATGAGGTCAAGACCTGGTCCTCGAAAGAAGTATTTTTGGGTTGAGATGGGGGTAAGACCAATTGGTTTTGTTGCTGATGGGGCTGCTGATGGTGCTGGAAGTTAGACTTAGGGGCATTCGCTTGATTGAACTGCTGTTGTGGCCTCTGTGGTAAGGCTAACATCTGTTGGGGCTGCAAGTAGTTGTCTTGCCTCCACCTCAGATTTGGGTGGTCTCTCTATTGGTAACCAACATTTTGGTGTTGGTATCCATATGGCTATCTGTTGTAGCCCCTAGATTGTTGCTGGCCATAAGATTGAGCAGCAACAGCATGTTCCAAAACCAGTTTAGGAAATTGCCCTGCAGATGAACATTCCTCCACTGTGTGCTGTGGGGACTGACAGATCTTCATGATGTCTTTTCTGTTCTCCTCTTGACTACGTGACCGATCTGTGCGAGGGCAACTTTCACTGCATCTTTAGCTTCGTGAGGGGGATTCTCAACTCTGTGAGATGATTCTTTTGACACTCTGATGCATTGCACTTGCTACTGTTTTAGCTTCTTCCATTCTTAGCTAACTTCTTCCATCTGCTAGACTTTTGGTCAATGATGACTAGCGATTGAATCACCATGGTGAATACTACCAGGGTTTTCCATTAGACTTTGGCTCGGCTGTCATCTTTACATGTATTCTCTCTCTTCTTTAGGCTAATAAGCATGGATTTTGTATTAAGCTGCACCGACTATTGCTAACTATAAAATAAACTTAAAACATGATTATTAGTGAGCTTCAAGGTCTAGCAAAGGCTAGGTTAAGAGGTAAAAAGTGGTACTTTTCAATGAATAACACAGCCCAAATTACTGCATGGGTAGAAAGTGTCACCCGAAAGACTCCAAGCCAGGATAATGAAATAACCAGCGAGTGTTCGCTGAATATAAATTAAAACGAGCTTGAAAAAAATTCTGACCCGTGCGAGACGCTGGTCTTTACTTTACTAGAAAAGAAAGATTACACACAGTACCTCCCACCTTGGAGCGACACCATTCAAGTACGTGTTCCAACCTTGAATTTCACCCATTTTGCAAATACATCCGTGTCAAGCCGCACCGAGTTTGGTCAACAACTAACTTGCTCGATTCTCAAATCAGGAACCAATTACCCACCTTTTCATTTTCCTCGAAATAAGAATTTCACGAATGCACAACCCCTAGAGGGGAATGTGAGAGAAAGAGAAATTAACTTGCCTCCCCCACCTCACATCATCCTTCCACCAATTTCTGCACCTCAATCATTCCAACCACCCGCACCCAAGGCTCAACAGCTAGGCAAAGAAATGGCACTCATGTTAGGGCAAGAATACGACTTTCTATGGCATCTCCAGAAGATCTCAGCCCAGATATCCATACTAGAACTCATCAAAAAATCACCTTACCATCATCGGTTGTTGATAAGGACACTCGAAGACATGCAAATTGATGAGGATACGACCCTAGATGAGCTTCATCAAATCACTTCGATCATGGTGCAACCTTCGACGCTCACTTTTATAGACGCAGACATGCCTAAAGAGTCACTCCGCGAGAGTGCGGCCCCCATATATCTTACGATCATAATTAGAGGATTCTCCATGCCACATGCACTCATTGACAAGGAAGCAAAAATTAACATCTACCCTCTCACCATATTAAAAATGCTCGAATACACGGAGAAGGATGTCAGGCCCTTCGCACTGTCACTCATAGCTTATGATGGGTCGTGTCACTTTGTCAAAGAAACTATCAAGCTACAGGTTTGCCTCAGACCTATAACGAAAGACATTACCTTCCATGTCTCTGATTCCACTAGTACATATAATCTCATTTTAGGAAGAAAATGGCTAGAGTCAATGAAGGCCGTCGCATCCATATACCATCAATGCGTAAAATTGTCATACGAGGACTCCATCGTCCGTATATAAGTTGATGCACCCCTCCAGGAGATGGATACTGATTACACGGCGAGCATACCAACCACTCATGACTTTGTGTTGAACACGGGTCATATGCAAAAGACTCGAATCTCGGATGAGACAACCGTTGCGAAAGTCTGTCCCCCTACCCCTCCTAGTTTTCCCCCAACGTGTCGACAAAAATTAATGAGAAGAGAGGTTGGCCCAGACCTCGCCAAACTCTTTGCCATTAACTCTACCGTGATAAAAGGGTAGGACCTTATGTACCAACTTGGATACGTTCCCCACACCAGACTCTGTAAAAGTAAGCAAGGTCGTGTAGGACCCATTGTCCCAACACAAATACGTAAGAACATAGGGTACCAATCGGATGGCCCGCAAGCCGACTTGTCCCCTAGCTCACTAAAATGGTCTCTATATGACCACTTCGCCTATGGGACCACTGAGAAAGCAGATATGCCAAAGCATTAGGAGGTGTCCTTCGCTAGATCCCAAGAAGTGGAAATTGAGCGAATGACTAAAGCGTTCAATGATTTAACCAATTTAAATAATGATATTGATAAACTGCTCGAAGAAGTAAATTCCATGTTTGACACTAAGGAATTTACAGAAGAGAGGAGAAAAGAACCTCCAGAACTCGACTCATGAGTAGAAGATTGGGAATTCGCTGACGACGAAGATTTTCACATAGTAGCCTTACCACAGACACAAACAAATGTTTGAAGAAGTATAATGACAAGAGTCCCAGAGACACCAGCAGAAGATTGGAGAAACCAAACAAATCACTGAAGTTAAGGACACCACAACAACGAACCGCGATTCAAAAGGTACCATACAAAACCCTTCTTCAAGAAGGATTTCCACTGTCCAAGTGATTAAGACTCTTCTTAAAGAGACTCCAATTACATACTAGAAGGGTCTATCAGTTGTTGACTTACTTCTTTCTTTGATGAAAGAAAGGCATCAAGAGAAAACAAAGTAGCCTTAGAACAACCAATAGCATTTTTAACAAAATTGGATCGAGAAGCATTCCAATGGCAATTGGTAACACAGAAACACACAAGAAATTTTTGAGGAAGAAGATAAGAATCAACTACTTCTAGGTAGGTAGGCGACCGCCACTATGGCCAAATTCCAGTTGAGAATGGCTGAGATAAGGAGTATGCGGGGCATGTGACTTAGCCATAAAATAGTGATCAAAGGTTACTCCTATGTAGTCTTCCCGATGATGAATAGATGGTGAAGAGCACTTTCACTTAACATGGGAAAAAGATGACACTCCACAAGAAAATACTAACTCGTATAGCATCCACCTCGGCATTAGCCTTAAGGGATGGCAACGCCCTTGAGACTCCCCTTGCATCGCTTACCCATACCAACCCCACTGTAGGGCATGTGCCAGCATATTAGAGTGTTTCGCTAGTTGGATCTGACACTTTACAATAGAAGAATCAAATCACTCCAACCTCGTGACCATCGACACAAGTAATGACCTACCAGCTCAGCTACCGGTGCAAGAAGCATAAAACCCCAACGGTCATCTGGTTGACCTAGGGGGAAACACTCGCGTTGCCCTCATAGAATTTGAAGAGGAACTTGAACTAGACACTTCTACATCCCCAGATTCACTGCAACTCCAAATATTTTTGAAATCTCTAGAGGAAGAGTGGCAACCTCCCTAGGCCCAAACTAAGTCAAAATAAAAAAAATGCTCCTAACATGCCCCGATCCAAAATAAATAAATTAAATAAGTAAACCTTGCACTCAAAACAAATAAAATAAGCTATAAAATAAACTGAATTTGAATTTACAAAAGAAATTAAAAACATAATCCCTTCATAAATAAATAAAATAAGTACAAAATACACTGAGGGCATACCCTCTGAGTATATAACATGAAACAAGAAACTTAAAAAACTAGCATGTTCAGGCAATGCCCAAATCCGAATTTATTCGGGAAACTAGAAATCTCAGAGAAGCTCAGAGGGGGGAGGCACCCTGAATAAATTCTAACCGTAATAACCTCTTCCCCTTGCCCCAAGTCGGCAGAAAAGAAAGAATGGCTCACAAAAAGTCATCTAGGACCTGTGGGATCCACCCTTAGAAGCTCACCTTGGAAACCATAACAAGGAGGAACATCTAACACGGAATCCGCAGAGCCTACCGAGGAAAAATAGGCATCGGTCACGAGAATTCTGACCCTGCCTTATCCTTGGATTTCCTTTCTACCACCTTTTTCTCCTCAACCTCTTCCCTTAGCATGGTAGCAAGTCGACTGCTATCCTGCATTCCCAATCCAGTCTATTCTCAATAATTCACTCAATAAGCACAACTCTTCGGGTCCAACATCTAGGATACAAAAAAGAAAGGAAGAAAAGACATTAATGAACAAAGAAATGCCCAAAACAAAAATTGCCCAAAATCTTTTAATCCCAAACTTGGAATAAATTTCAAAACAACAAGAACCGAAAACTTTTAGCTCACACATTTATAAACTATACCTCCTAAATTACCAAATGACAAATGTCACACCTTTAAACTCTTCCAATCCAGTTAAATCTAAACCAAACACATACCCCCTTTGAAAGACCACAATCCATGACAGACTCAGATGAACCAATAATCACACAACACTTAACCCCCTAAGAAACACCAATCCCACCAAGCCTAGATAAACCAATAGGATTTAACATTTAACACTCATCTAGAACCTTTGAAAACTCGCACCTTTTAAGTCTCATGTTGAATAAAACAAAAGACAAAAACTCAAGTTAAATCAAACTTTAAACCAGACAAAGCTTTAAACAAAAAAAAACTCTCTAAAGTGAGACCCTCACTTGTTTGGGACCCCAAAAATATGCCCCAACAAACCAAACAGCACAAAGTAAACCCTCTAAGCCAAACTCAATAAAGCAAATTAACCTCGGGATAAGCCCTGAATAAATTCTGGATGAATCCTAAAACTCTAAGCTAAATCAAAGCTAAGCCAAACAAACCAAATACACATTCACTAATCCATTAAATAAGTTAAAACAAATAAACAAGCATGACAAAAATATAGAAAATGCGTCTTTATTTATAACCCAAAAGTTTTACAAGTATCACCGGAGGCATACCTCCTGAATTTACAACCCAAAACGAAAACCTAAAACTTTAACCTACAACAAAAAATGAAGACTGGGTTCAAAACTGAGACGAAGTGAAGAGCAGATTCCGCTCGGAGCGTCCAATCAAAAACTTCAGGGAGAATTGGTTGGGAAACACATCCCTCCACTTTTTACTCCTTCTCTTCCGCTATCTTCACCTCCTCCACCTCCGCCTCCTCACGCTACCTTCACTTCTCCCTAAAAAGGACCGATGTGAAGACTAGCGCCCTCATTTTCAATACCGCCCACTCCCTGAATAACGCCGTCCACAAGCATCACCTCAGGATGGAGATCACTTAAACTAATGAATATAGGAAGAAACGACATTCGAATCAGACGGTTAGATCGCCCAATATCACTAAAACATGAATTTTCAAATATAAGACATTCATAAAAAGGTCAAAACTCGAGATTAAACCAGAGAATAAAAAATAAATAAAATCTCCCTTGCTTATATAGAGTATGGACTCAATCATGTGCCAGAGCACATGCGTTTAACCAAATAACGCGCTAGGCACACTACGCACAATCCAAAACACGCGCTATGACCCAAGCGCTCAATGAAACCATCGCTCGCACCAACGACGTGACGCTCCGATCAGGCGCAGGCTATAGGCTGTGCAACCTGATCAAATGACACACTGCTGATGCACGACCTGAAAGGCCACCCGTACACTGACCTAGTGACGCCTCAATCACGCGCTACAATTATAGCGCATAACATAATCACGCGCACACTCTGATACGAGTAAATAGCCCCTCAAACCTGCGATCGCACACGTAAAAATAGGCACGTAATCTTATTGAGCGACCTAGAGCAGGCACGTAATACCTAACTTTGGACAAAATCTACACCCTCACACCTTTGTAACCCATCTTGGCCAAAATTCTTCTGTCCCATCGCGGAGCTTCCCAGGCTGTTCTAGCAAAAAAGAAAGACTTACTCACCCATCTTATCGCGTACCCTTACATGAGAAGGAATCATCAACAGCACCCATCCCCATTGCGATAATGTGTACACATGCAATATCACCTCAATATTCAGTCCAATCCTAATAAATTAATCATACCCTCATGTCCCATCACGAGAACCCAAAAGCAAATCTCTTAAGAACGTGAGCATGCCACCGCTAACTATGCTCAGTCGACATCCCATCACGAAAATCACTACCTGAGAAAAAAAGTTCTGACAACACATGCCACGCTGTATGACAGAAAGAGGGAAAGATTGATCATGTCCCATCACTAAGGCAAAGAGCTCTCTCTCTCTCTCAAATTGATCCCCATGTCCCACTAGGACTCACCCAGCACACAACCAAATAAAAGGAGAATCCCCATGTCCCATCACGACATCATTTCTCCCAAGACTTACCCATCACAACCACCAAGCCCTGCCATAACAGACTTGAAGAGAAGAAACCTCCAAAGTCCCATCACGACACTACGGCACCAACAGAGCGTACAAGCTATGCACAATCCCGGTAAGTATCACCCCCAGGTAAGTACTACCCACTTTTTTTTTATTTTACTTGATATTCCTCATAAATATATAGTTAGTTATGATTAAGTCAAATATTTTCAAAACCTGTCTCTCTTGATTCGCGAATCACTGTAGTCCTCCCATAAGAGACAATCATCAGTACTCGCTGAGAAAGTTAGATGGAGTATTCGGCATACTAATTGTCGTCTTGATAACCATAAAAATTGTCGGGTCCATAAATCCCATACCGGTGGATCTACTCAGTGACGTCTCGGAAGCCACGTTTTTCGTCGTTTTACCACCGAATTGATCTTAAGTTTAAATCCCTAAAATTTCAAATTTTCAAAGCCCCCGAATTTTCAAAATCCCCTTACTAAAAAAAAAAAAAAAAAAGAGAGAAAAAAATAGAGAAAAAAAGAACAAAGTAATAAGATAGATAAACCCAACTCACCTTTCTTTAAATACCAAAAAAAAAAAACTGATTAAGCGCCCCATCACCTACGCACTATAAATTACACTTAAACCTAACCTTTAACTCCTAAGACTCCTAAACTCGCAATCAAGTGCATATCCCACTGTGCAGAATTGGATCAAGCAGATACTCCACTATGCAAAATCGTTTGTTCAGACACATTAGCACTAGAATTCCCAACTTAGAGGCTGACTCCAGATGAATTAAGTGCACATGCCACTTCACAGAATTCAATTGAGCACACCTCACAAGACCCCCACCTCAATTACCAGCCCAAACTGGCCATTCCCCAAGGAAACTGAACATTGAGTATATTTAATCTAAGAACTTACAAATGACTATTGGAAAAGGAATGCCTGACGTGCATTGGTATGAGCAATGGCGCGCCCGGTTTGACATGACTTGCAAAAGCCTTCGATATTACATGATACTTTATTTTATTATTATCGGTCCCTGGACCTGGTTTTAGACATTTGATTGACGCCCCGATACTTCGATTGCATAAAATCCCTCTGTTAGCCCGCACCATGCGGCGGGATGCGCCATGCACCCACAGACCTGGAATGTGCCCTTCGACAACTACCATTTGCCCTTCAAATGTTCCATTTTAGCTAATGTTGATTTCCCAAGAGAAACGAGAAGACACCTCGAATGAGAGGTGTCTACTTCTTCGACGCGTTCTTACTTCGCAAGAGCACGCCGAAGAGGGGCATTTGTAGACACCCCCATTTTGCCCTCTCGGAATATACAAATTTGTTCAGCCAACCTGTGACCTCATAACCCTGATATGGGACCATATACTGAAACAATAGTATATGGCTAGACATAGGCTGAAACAATAGTTCTGTGGCTCAGGCCCCATACTCATGACATGGGAACCATGCACTAAAACAATAGTACATGGCTGAACACAGGCTGAAACAATAGCTCTATGGTTCAGATCCTAACGTAGGGAGACTATATACTAAAACAATAGTATATAATCGGAATGCAGACCGAAATAATAGTCTTATATTTTAGACCCCTAACCCCAATGTGGGACCATACACTGAAATAATAGTATATGATTGAACACAGGCTGAAACAATAGCTATGTGGCTCAAGTCCCAACGTAGGGAGACTATATACTGAAATAATAGTTTATAGTCAAAATATAGGCTGAAATAATAGTCTGGCATTTCAGACCCGACCCAAACCCGGATAACCTCGAATTAAGCGTCTAAAACTAGGCGCTCAATTTGATTGCACGCCAAACCACAAACGCGTAATTAGTCCGTTCTCAGACTAGACTTCCTTTCCCTAGACCACTCTGAGACTCGACCATGCTTCTGTCATGAGACGCGCGATCGGATTGAATGCCCTATCACCAGTGCGCAATTGGCCTATCCCCGGCCTACCCTCACTGTCCTTGACCCCTAAGTTTCCTTGATTAAATGCTTTGAGAGTGGCGCTTAATTGGATTATGCACCCCAAAATGGGTGCACAATTAGTTCTAATGCTATTAGGATTAGGAAACTCGCTGAGCAAGTCAGCCGGTCTCTCATTTAGTCGGTGACCGACTCAAAGCGATTAAGCACTGGGAAACTGGCACGCAATCCATTTAAACGCCTGAAATAGGGCGTTTAATAAGAGAAAAACCTATAAAAGATTTTTTCCCTAATTCTCCCGGAAGAGGCTGGCAATTTTCGAGAGAGAACGGATTTTTTTGAGATTTTAAAACCAAAGAACTCCGAGAATGATGAGCACACAGAATAACCTAACCATGATTTCAAAATTCAAGCGCAGAATCTTCGAGGTTTCTCTTCACAGCCCCCGTCCTAGGTAAAAATAATTGTCTCAGACTTAGGATCTTTCTCTTAGTTTTAATTTTTCAGTCCGAGACCGTAGCACCCTTTTTAGATTGCAAATTTTTTATATCTGGTTCTAGTTCTTTGAATTTAAAACCAGTCCTTAATCCGACGGTATAATTTACCAACCCTAGGCTTTAATCTTGTTCTAAAGTCTTAATTTTCAGTCCTATCATTAATTTCAGGTTCTAGTCTTTGGATTCTAGAACCAATTTTTAATCATACAGTTTAATTTTCTGATTTTGGACCCGAATTCAGTCCTAGAAATTTAAATTGAAAATTTAATTTCATAGTTTAATATTCCTAAAAATCCTAAATATTAACTTTAGTTTCTATAATTCTAGTTTCTCAAATTCGTTCATAATTCTTACTCTGAAATTGACTCTGAATAATCCAAAAATACTATTTTATAATCCTAAATCCAATATATCTTTAATCTCAGCCATCTGATTTGCCCAAGGGAGCTTACAGAGAGTACTCGGGAACGAGGCCAATCCTCCTTAGCATAGCGGGCCCAAACACCCTTTTTTAGAATTTTAGTAGAATTAGTTCAACGCTTTAATTAGAATTAAGTAAAGTTAGTTCCGTTATTTTCTCATGATTTTAGTATAGTCAATTTATTGCTTTGATTATAATTCTAGTCAAATCAGTTCCTTTATTTTAGTTTGATTTTTAGTATAGTAAATTCATTGCTTTAATCAAAATTTTAATAAAATTAGTTTATTTATTTTAATTAGATTTTTAATAAAATTAGTTTATTTGTTTTAATTAGATTTTAATAAAATTAATTCATTGCTTAAATTAGAGTTTTAGTAAACCTAGTTCTCTACTTCAATTAGAATTCTGGTACAACTAGTATACTTGCTCTACTTAGAATTTCAGTATAACTAGCATGCTTGGTTTAATTAAAGTTTCATTAAAATTAATACACCTGCATTCCTAGTACAATTAGGAGACCGATGTTAGTTAGACTTTTAGTAGTATTAGGACACTATATTAATTGGAATTCTAGAAGTGCTAGGAAACTAAAATTAATTAGACTCCGGATAGAATACTGAATTAAATAAACCATAATAAATTCCCACATAACTAAACTCACTAGAGAATTCGGAAGTCTAAAATGATTAGAACTGCAATAATAACAAGGGAAGGGAAGAAAAATTAAACTATCTAAATTATAAAAAAAGACATAGCTTCTGACGTTCGCAGGCGGACGATTTAGTAAAGAAGTAACCCACACTCGTTCTAAAGCGTGATCATTGACATGTTGCAGCGTCATTAAATATCTGCAGTTGGCGATCGCAACAAACTAGGAACCTTCCTAGAAAAACCTTTACTTCTAACATTCCAAACGCTGCATCGCTAGAGTCCACTTGGACCGAATTGGAGCCATTGGTTCAACCAAGACTGAGAGGAACCCAGAAAAAGCGCGCACCAACAAATGGGCTTACATTTTTACCCTAGGTATTTTTCAAGTTTTCACCTAGTCCGCACAAGCTCGCTATTTTTACCCATAGTGCCCTTTCGGGTTTTCACCACGTCCTCTTTAATTTGAGCTTGTATATTTTTATTTTATTTATTTTTTTCTTATCCAAGGCCATGACATGGACGTCGATTCCGTCATAGCTGGCTAGATGGAATTTTTTTGTTGTCTCTTAGATTGGTTTGCGCTGACTCAATGGATACTATGATTACTTGTAGAACGTAAATAAGGTTTTTTCTTAGAATGTATCATGGTCATGGGATAGGTTAGGAGTTTCGAAGGTATTCTGGGTTTTTCAAAAAGGTTTCCTTGGGTTCCAGCTACCATAATACACTTCTTCCTTGGGGTTTTTACTGTACATGCCCCACTTTTATTTATTTATTTATTCTTTTTTGCTTATCCTCTTTTGGGATTTTGCTTTTCTAATTTCTTTGTATTTTAATGGTAACTCTTTTTCAATTTTTTTGTTAGGTATATACACACATTTTTTGGGAAGGGTTGATGAAAGAAAGGCTAACGGCTCAACTGGTGTAGCAAGGAGTATGAGTATTCAAGGACGCTTTTTGGCTACTAGGCTTTTAAATGTTGGCCTCTTTTAAAGTATCCTTAAGCAATCATGTATCCATTTTTGTCAGTACTTACCTTGCCGTGGAGACTTAGGAATAGAATAGTCGGAGGTATCCAGTGTTGATGGGCTCAGGAAAGTGATCTCCATCCATGGTGGCGAGGCGGATAACGTATCCCGGGAGCACCTCTCAGATGACATAAGGTCCTTCCTAGTTAGGCCTAAATTTCCCTCTCGGATTGGCTTGGAGGGATGGGAAGATTTTCTTGAGTATAGTGTCTCCTACCTTCAGATCTTGACCATGAATATGTTTGTTGAAAGCGCGTGCGATTCACCCCTGGTCCACTTGGGTATGACACAAGGCAAGGAGCCTTTTCTCGTCCAGCAGGCTTAACTGCTCAAAGCGGGATCTCTCCCTTTCTGCTTCGGGTAGGCCTGACTCAAGGAGTATACGGAGCGAGGAAACTTCAACTTCTACTGGCAGGATGACCTCAATTCACAATTCAAGGGAGAACGGTGTTACCCCTGTAGCGGTGCACATCGATATCTGTAGGCCCATAAAGTGAATGACAACATTTTTCTCCAATCTCGGTATTGGACGACCATCTTCTAAAGCATGGGGATGACCGTTTTGTTAGCAGCTTCCATGGCCCCATTGGTTTGTGGCCGATATGGTGATGAGTGATGATGTTGGATCTTGTACTGCTCACAGAAGGCCTTGATGCATTTGTTCGTGAAGTTTGTGCCATTATTTGTGGTGATATCCTTGGGCATGCCAAATCGGCAAATAATATTGCTTTTTATAAATTTCTCAACATGCTGGGCCATGATGTTTGTCTAGGATGTTGCCTCTACCCATTTGGTGAAGTATTCAATGGCAACTAGGATGAATTGATGTCTGTTTGATGCTTTTGGATTGACTTTCCCGATGACATTGAGGCCTCAAGTGGAAAATGGCCATGGAGTGGTCATGCTGTATAGATTTATAGCCGAAGCATGGATTAGACTGGAGTATTCTTGGCATTTATAGCACTTCCGAAAGTGCTTACAACAGTCAGTTTCTAGGGTGGTCCAAAAATACCCTTACCGTAGGATCTACTTAGCGAGCATATAGCTGTTGACGTGGGCCTCGCATACTCTCTCATGAATCTCTTTCATAACGTGGGCCTCATTTTAGTTAGGCATCAGAGTAGGATATTATTATGTGATCGCTTATAGAGACACTCGCCGCAGATGACGTAGTGTGCTGCTAAACATTGAATGGTCCGTCTATCCTCTTTGGATGTCCCCTCAGGGAATGCCCGAGTTTTGAGGAAATTCTTAATATCTGAGAACCACAATAGCTCATCATTTGACCTTGGGGCTTCTTTAATCTACAGGTAGAAGGCCGGCTCATTCTTCTATTCAATCATGATCGGCTTCGTCACAACACCATAGGGAATTTCCACCATTGACGCCAATTTTACCAGTGCATCGGCAAAGCAATTTCTTGCTCGCGGGACTTAATAGAAAATAATATTATTAAAACATGCTATCAGATCCTCGAGGTGTTCATGGTACAAGATCAACTTGTCATCCTTCGTCTTCCAATCTCTATTTGTCTGGCATATGATCAAGTGTGAGTCAGCAAACACCTTGAGATGAGTTACGTTCAGGTCTAGAACTACTTGTAAGCTAGCTTTGCATGCCTCATATTCAGCCATATTGTTAGTCTAGGGGAAGTTGAGTTTGATGGAAACTGGTACGTGGGATCCCTTTGGCAAGACTAGGATACCGCCAACTCCTTGACCTTCGGCATTTGCCGCTCCATTGAAGTGCATCACCCAGGACTCCTTTGTCTCTACTGTATCATCCTTTGTCATGAATAAGATGTCCTTGTTTGGGAATTCGATCCTTAGAGGTTAATAATCGGGTAAGGGATAATCGACAAGATGATCAACGAGCGCCTGCCTCTTGATTGACTTCTAAGGACATAGGTGATGTCAAATTCTGATAAAAGAAGCTGTCAGCGCGTAGTCCGCCCAGTGAGGTCGGCTTTTTGAACAAGTACTTTAAGGGATCCATGCATGCTAAGAGTAGAATATCTTGGGATAGCAAGTAGTGGCGAAGTCTCTATGTGGCCCACACAAGAGCCAAGCATGCTTTCTCTAGATGAGAATAATGCGTCTCGTAGTCGGTGAACTTCCTACTCAGGTAGTAGATGGCTTGCTCTCTTCTTCCTGACTCGTCATGCTGCCCTAGGACATATCCCATCAAAACTTCTGTCATGGAGAGATACATTAAGGGTGGTCTCCCTGGCTCGGGTGGTACTAATACTAGAGGGTTGAGAACGTAGCCCTTGATTTTATCAAATGCTACTTGACAGTTGTTGTTCCATTCAACGGGAGAATCTTTCCTTAGTATCTTTAAGATTGTTGTGCAGATAGGAGTGAGTTGTGCAATGAACCGACCGATGTACTGTATCCTGCCTAAGAAACCTCTTACAACTTTTTTTATAGACGGTGGTGGCATTTTCGTGATGGCCTTTACCTTGACTGGGTCAACCTCGATACCTCTCCTACTGACGATGAATCCTAGCAACTTTCCTGACATGGCAAGGATTTAGACATAACCTATATTTATTAACCTCTTAAACAGCTTTTGGAGGTTTATCAGATAGTCACTTTGCTCCGTGACTTGGCAATCATGTCGTCGACATACACGTCAATTTCTCAATGCATCTTGTCATTGAAGAGTGCCGTCATTGTTTTCGGTATGTTGCACCAATATTTTTCAACCTAAATGGCATGACTCGATAACAGAAGGTTCCCCAGGGGGTGATAAATGATGTCTTCTCTCGATCTGCCTCCGCCATCTTGATCTGATTGTATCCGGAGAATCCATCCATGAAGGAGAGCATCCCATGCTTAGCAGTGTTGTCGACCAAGATGTCGATGTGCGGTAATGGGAAGTCATCCTTTAGGCTTGCCTTGTTCAGGTTTCGAAAGTCAATGAACATGCGGACCTTCCCATCCTTCTTTAGTATTGGAACAATATTAGCTAACCACTACAGGTATTTGGAGACCATGAGAAATCCTACGTCATATTGCTTGATGACCTCGTCCTTTACTTTCATCATCCACTCAGGTCGGAGTCGCATCAATTTTTGCTTGATCGACCTAATATCAGGGTAGAGTGATAACTCATGCTCGACCAAATCGGTGTCTAAGCCAGACATGTCCTCATATGACCATGCGAAGATGTCTTGATATGACTGAAGGAAATTGATCATGCCTTTTCTTTCCTCGAGAGATAGCGATATTCCGATCTTAGTGATTCTAGGAACCTCCTTGATTCCTAGATTGATGTCCTCTGTTTCTTCAACAATAGGGGTAGGACCATGCTCAAAGTTGGTAAACCGCTCAAGGAGTTCATTAAGGAGCTCGTCAGTAGGGATTTCCTCGTCCAGACTTGTGACTCCTACCTCTTCTTCTCTTTCTACAGGAAAGGGGTCGATTTTATGTGGGATGGGGATTTCGATTAAGGCATCATTTTCTTTGACTTTATTCAGAATTTTGAAAGATAATATTTTTAGATTTTGCAATTTTTCTATGTTTTTGGGATTTTCATTTTCTTCGAAAATGGGCTCTTAGCAAAGTGAGTCCCTATATATACACGGTATTGCCTGTGAAGGGCTCCTCTTACTTTTTATAGGTTGTTTTTTTTTTTAGAAAACAGGTGCAAAATTTTAGGCCACTCATTGCTTCCAGAGTTTGGGGCATAGACACCGAATTTCGTCCTATGGTGCTGCTCCTTTACCTGTTTAGATGGAGGGGGGGCTGATATGATTCTTCGGAGTCAGCCTCCATCATATTGATCATGGGTTCATCTGGGACTCTGTTCTCAAACGTCAACAAGGTCCTGTGGTGGTTTATCATAGGGGGAGATTGTGCGGGTATGGAAGACTCTTCTTCAAAAAGGGATATGTTGGTACACACTTTTTCTGGGTTCCTTTCGATCCCCAGAATCAGTGGCCCAATTCGATCCATGTGGACTCTGGTGAAGGCGATAATGGAGTAATAAATTAGTAAATATTAAATGCTGAAATTAAAGAGGCGATTTCTAAATGAAGAATACCTGAGAAGATGCAATCGCCAACTGCAGATATTTATCGACGCTGCAACACATCACTGATCACGCTTTAAGGGGGAGCAGGGGCTTGTAGGTTGAATTCCTTCACTAAATCATCCACCGACGAATGTCAGTAGCTGTGGGTTGCCTTTAGTCTCACTAGTTTGGTTTTCCTATTCCAGCTGGGATTCTGATTTAACATGGTCTCCTAATCCTACTGGGAGTCTAATTGATTTTGATATCTTAATCCTGTTAGAAATCTAATTAAATAAGTCTCCTAATCCCACTAGAAGTCTGATTACTTTAAATATCCTAATTTTAATTGGAAATTAAATTAATTAAAAAAAGGGGTTTTGAGCCCGCTATGCTAAGGAGGATTGGCCCTGTTCCCGAGTACCATTTCGTAAGCTCTCTTGGGCAAATCGGGTGGCTAAAATTGAGAAAGACTAGATTTGAATTATAAAGTAATTTTTTTTGTGAAAGATTCATGATTGGTATTTAAGGCTTAAAATTTTAGGACCAAAAAAAAGAATTGAGAATTGAAGCTATAAAGCAAATTTTAGGATTTAGAATTATGAGAAATTAAGACTAAAGCTAAAAACTAAGGACCAAAATCAGGATCGAAATTAGGAAAATTTAGACCATGAGATTAAGGACCAATTCTAGAACCTAAGAACTAGTGCCTAAAAATTAAAAGATTGGTTCTAGAGCCTAAGGACTAGAATTAGAAAATTAGATCAAAACCTAAGATCTAGAATTTAAGAACTAGAGGGCTAGAACCTCAATCTAGAACTAGAAAAAAAAAGGGAACTGGTTCTAAAACCTAAGAACTAGAACAAGAAAATTAAGGACTAAGGAATTACCTGAAGAATCGTCTAAATCATGCAGAGGAAAATTGTATAGAGGAAAATTGTATAGGGGGAATTGTGTAGAGGGAAATTGTATAGTGGAAATTGTATAGGGGAAAATTGTATAGAGGAAAATTGTATAGGGGGAATTGTGTAGAGGGAAATTATACAGAGGGATGGCTAGGGGGGTAAAGGTCTTATTTATAGGCTTTTACCATAAATCTTATTTTCTAAAATAATATAATAGAGATAATAATCCTAATTCAACTAGGAGTTTTAAAAAATGTCACTTTTTGTGCAGCGGTCGAAAACTGACCATAACTTCTTCGATACTTGTCAGAATCTTGCATTTTTTGCTCGTTGGAAAGCTACTTTGATAAGCTTTCCAACGTGACTAATTTTGCCTCAATCTAACTTTGTTTGGTATCTCAAAATAAGTCAAACATAAAAGTGACAGGATTGACAATTGAAAAATGGTTGGGGAGACCTAGTTGGCTCTAGACTAAGGATTTGGGCAGGGATTTTCTAAGGGCTGGATTCTAAAACATAGGAATTAAGAATTTGATTCTGAAGATTAGAACTATAAGAAATTAGAAATTAAAACTAAAGGCTAAAAAAATGAAGGACTGAAATAGGAGTCGAAATCAGAAAAATCAGACCGTAGGATTAAGGACTGGTCCCAGAAAACTAAGGACTGGAACCAGAGATTAATATTAGGACTAAAAATTAAGATATCAGGATAAAAATAAGTTTTAAGACTGAAAATTAGATAATAAAATTAAAGACTGATTCAAGAAACTAGGAATTAGAACCAGGAATTAAAGTACAGATTAAAAAGGAGGTATTACAACCTAAGACTGAAAATTGAAACTAATAATTAAAACCAAAGTTTTAAATCTAAGAAATAAAGACTAGGACTAGAGATTAGAAACTAAAACCTAGGACTAGAAATCAGAGCCTAAGATCTAAAACTGGAAATTAAAACTGGAAATCAAATTATACCTATGGCCTGGGCTGCAGAGAGGAATTTTGGAATCGTAAGCTTGGAGACAAGAACTCAAAACTCGAATCTCAAAGTTGTGGGGGACTAGAGTTTGTGTTATAATGGAAAGGTCTTTTTATAGGTATTTTACTAATTGCACGCACTGTGGGGTGCGTTTAATTTTCAATCAGGCGTTTAATCGAATTGCGCATCGGTTTCTCAGTGCTTAATCGCTTTGAGTCGGTCACCAACTCAGTGAGCGACCGGCTAACTTGCTCAGCGAGTTTCCTAGTTCTAACAATGTTAGGACTAATTGCACACCTGGTGTGGAGTGCGCAATCTAATTAAGCGTCTCTTTCGAAGCGCATAATCGAGGAAGCTTGGGGGTCAAGGACTGTAAGACTAGGTCGGGAGTAGGCCAATTGCTTGTCGGTGGTGGGGCGCTCAATCTGATTATGTGTGTCGTGGTGGGTGCGTGATCGAGTTTCAAAGTGGTCTGGAAAAGGAAGTCTGGTCTGAGAGGGGACTGATTGTACATGTGTGGTTTAGCATGCGATTGAATTGCGTGCATGGTTTTAGGTGCGTAATTCGGGGCTGTCCGGGTCCGGATCAGGTCTGAAATGCCAGACTATTGTTTCAGCCTACATTTTGACTATATACTATTGTTTCAGTATATAGTCTCCCTACGTCGAGATCTGAGCCACAGAGCTATTATTTCTACTTGTGTTCAGCCATGTACTATTGTTTCAGTGTATGGTACTCACGTTAGGGTCATGGGGCCTGAAATGCTAGACTATTGTTTTAGCCTGTATTTTGAGTATATACTGTTGTTTCAGTATATAGTCTCCCTATATCGGGATCTAAGCCACAGAGCTATTATTTCAGCCTGTGTTCAGCCATGTACTATTGTTTTAGTGCATGGTTCCCACGTTAGGGTCATGGGGCCTGAGCCACAGAGCTATTATTTCAACCTATGTCTAGCCATATATTATTGTTTTAATATATGGTCCTAATTAGGGTTAGGGGGTCTGAAATGCCAAACTATTATTTTCGCCTGTATTTTGACTATATACTATTATTTCAGTACATAGTCTCCCTACGTTGGGATCTGAGCCACAGAGCTATTATTTTATCTTGCGCTCAGCCATGTATTATTGTTTTAGTGCATGGTTCCCATGTTAAGGTCATGGGGCCTGAGCTACAAAGCTATTATTTAAGCTTGTGTTCATCCATATACTATTGTTTCAGTATATGGTCCCACATTAAGGTCATGGGGCCTGAGCCACAGAGCTATTGTTTCAGCCTGTGTTTAGTCATATGCTATTGTTTCAACATATTGTCCCAATTAGGGTTATGAGGTCAAAGGTTGACCAAATAGATTTGTATATTTTGAGAGGGCAAAATGGGGGTGTCTATAGATCCTCCTCTTCGGCGCGCTCTTGCGAAGTAAGAATGCGTCGAACAACTAGACACCCCTCATTCGAGGTGTCTGCTCGTTTCTCTTGGGAAATCACAAATGTGAACTAGGAATGCTGACATGACATGCTTGGCTTTCTTACCTATCAGTGCAAGCTAAGTTCGAACATTCGGGGGCCTAGTGGTAGTTGTCGAAAGGCGTGCTCCATGCCATAGATGCCCAGGGGCAATCCCATCGCGTATCGCGACCCGCTATCATAGACAGTCAATGAGGGAAGTTAGCGTATGCTATTCTGCAGGTGCAAGGGGCATCCCGTCGCGTGGTGCGACCTGCTGTGAGTGACAGTTAAATGAAAAGGAGAATCACCATATCCTAATCTGTGGGTGCAAGGGGCATCCCGCCGCATGTCGTGACCTGCTGCAAGGGACAGTCAAACAGAGGGGTATGATAGAGTCGAGGTATCGGGGGGCATCATACAAATATCCATAAATTCCAGGGACCTATAAAAAATATAATATAGTGTCGAAGGCTTTTGTAAGTCATGTCAGACCGGGCCCATCATTGATCACACCAATGCGCATCAGGCATTCATTTTCTAATAGGCGTTTGTAAGTTCTTAGATTAAATATACTCATTATTCATTTTTTCGGGGGAATGGCCGATTTGGGCTAGTAATTGAGGTGAAATTTGATAAATTTTGGTAAGTAAAGTCTCTTTGTTTATTATTATTTTAGTTTCTTTTTCCTTTTTGGTTTTGTTGTTTTATTTATTTTCATTTTTTTTAAGGCTTTGGAAGTAAGAGATTTTTTTTTTGGAGTAAAAGATTTTTAGTTTCAGAAGTAAGAGATTCTTTTTTTTGAAAGTTTGGGAATTTAACTTAAGATTAATTCAGTGGTAAAACGGTAGAAAATGTGGCTTCTGAGACGTCACTAAGCAGATCCATCGGAATGGGATTTGTGGACTCGACCGTTTATGTGCTTGTCAAGACGACACTTGGCATGTCCGATACTCCATCTAACCTTATCGGCGAATACTGATGATTGTCTCTTATGGGAGGACTACAGTGATTCGTGAGTTTAGAGAGATGGGTTTTGAAAACATTTTGATTTAATCGTAGCTAACTATATATTTACAAGGACTACCGAGTAATTGAAAAGTGGGTAGTACTTACCTGGGGCTGATACTTACCTGAATTATGTGTAGTTTGTGTAGTCCGTGATGGGACTGATGGGTTGTCGGGGTGATGCTGCGATGGGACTTTGGAGATTTCTTCTCTTTTCTTCATGTCTGTTGTGGCAGAGCTTGGCAGTCACCAATATGATGAAACGATTTGGGAGAAGTGATGTCACGATGGGACTTGGGGAATTTTTCTTTTTTTGGCTGTGTGCTGGATGAGTCCTGGCGACTGTTACGTAGCAAGCAATTTAGGAGAGAACTCTTAGCTTTAGCAATGGGACACGATCGAGCTTTCTCCCTTTTTTATCATATGGCGGGGCAGGTGTTGTCTAAGCTTTTTCGGGTAGTGATGTTTGTGATGTGATATTGGCTGAGCATAGTTAGTGATGGGAAGCTAGTAGGATATTTGCATGATAAGTGTGTCGTGTTTCTTTCTTTGACAGATCTTGGGTTATGAAAAAAATCACGTTGTGGTTGCATCGTGATTGGCTTAGTTTTTTTTGGTGGTGTGCCCATGTTTTCGAGAGATTTACTTTTAGATTTTCATGATGGGACATGAGGGCATTTCTAATTTATTGCGATGGGACTGATATTGAGGTGGTATCGTGTGTGTGCATCTTATCGTGGTGGGATGTGCAAGAGCAGCTGCCCCTCTCTCCTTTCTCTCTGAACAGCTTGTGAGGCTACGCAATGGGACAGGAGAGTTTTGCTTGAGATGGGATAAGAAGGTGTGAGGGTGTAGATTCTATCCGAGGTCAGGTATTGCACATCATTTTTTGGTCGCTCAATATGATTGCACACCATTAATCACTGAAAAGTACCACTTTTCACCTCTTAACCTAGCCTTTGCTGGACCTTAAAGCTAACTAATAACACCTTTTTAGCTTATTTTGTAGTTAGGAATAAATTATACATCTTAACACAAAGTCTATGCTTTTGGTGCCAAGAAGAAAGAGAATTCAAGCAAAAGATGACAGCTGAACCCGAAAGTGATGGAAGTCTATGGTGGTACACACCATGGTGACTATTTTGCATGTCATAATGGACCAAGGAAGTCCAACAGATGAAAGAAGTATAGGTGAGAGTGGAGGAAGCTGTAACAGAAGCATGTACATAGCAGTAGAGGAGCCAATGACTTATCTTGCATAGCTGAGGTGCTGCCTCACGTTGTTCAATTCACTAGCAGAGCTCCCTCGCATAGCTAAGACATGCAGCATAATAAAGCTCGTGAGGAAGTCACGTAGCTCAATGAAGGGGTTATCACAAAGCAACATCTGGCGCAGCAGTCACGCACTTCAGCTGCAATCATCATGCAAAGAAACTCGCAGAACTCTCGCACACTAAGCCTCTAGAAATACAATTCGTGAAGTTCTCAAGAGGATCAAGCCTTAATGCAACCACGCGCACTACCTCATGAGTCCAATTGGCGTGAACAATAGTAAAGACCTCGCCAAGTTTTGGTATGGTTCTGAAGAGAGAGATGCCTAAAAGTTCTCTCGCACAACTCTCGTGCATCTAAAAGTTTAAATCTGTATCGAAAAAGATGCAAAGGCATTTGCGCGAGCAAGCTAAGCACCTGAAGCTCTTCTACGTGAGTGCATTCAATGTAGAAGTAGCTGCACGATCATCCAAAGATACACTGCGTGAGATAGCAAGTTTCAAAGCCTAACTCTACCCTGCGAACACTCTACAGTTGCACGACAGAAGTGATATGCAGAAGCCATCCTCGCGAAGCTCGAGCTCTTCACTTCTCAGTCCTTACTCAAGGACCTTTTAAGGATTTTCCTAGGTCTAGGGCACCCATCTCAAGGCACAAATTTTGATGCACACATCCCAAGACATTCAAGGGTTGTAACAGTGCCACATCTGCTTGAAAAATTAAGGTTTACTCTCCTCTCAGCCACAACATTAGGACTAAGTATATAAGCTATGCTTGTAACTTAGAAATCATCAATCACTCTCTCCTTCAACCTCTCTCGGTTGAGAGCTCAAGCAGACTAGGGTTAGAGTTAGGGTTTGATCACCTCTTTTTCTAATTTTTCTTCTCTCTTAGCCCGGAACTTGCTAGCTAAATCTTTGGTAAGCATTTAGGTGTTGTTTTATTTTAGTTTTGTAATGCGTCATTTAAACATTGGGATTTGGTGTTGAGCTATTGTGCACAAGGCTGCTCCCTTGAGGGATTTCATTGTTAGTAACATCAAATCAATGGAATTTGGGTTTGAATGCTTACTCAATCTATTATTTTCCTATTTGTCCATAATTTTGTTCAAGCTATAGCATACACTTAGGATTTGAGCTTATTGAAAGGCCCATGGAAGCTTGAGCTTGTAGCCTTGGGACCATGGTGGCAGAAAGTAGTTTTCATATTCTATATCAACATTTGTGGGTAAGGGAGCCTCTGTGGATAGCCTGTGACCATTAGAGTGGACAGATTATAGCCCTAGGGAAATCTTGGTCACAGATCTGAGATGAATTCTTTTTCTCTACACTTGAGCTTGTAGCTTGGTGAGAGATTGTGCAGTAATAGGCACCCCTCTGTCTTACTTGACCGCTATCATATGTTAGATCTGGCTTCTTTGTCATGATTGCAGCTATGAGGACATTATAATGCAAGCTATTTTTAAGCAATAAATTGTTGATTTAAAGTCTATTTAAATCTATAGATCTTTTTGTTCCATTAGATTCTCGATCGGATTTGTGTATTTGGGAATTGTCCATTCGCTTAACCTTTAGATCTTTTGATTGCCATCTAATCTTCCTAGGTTTAATACCCCTATGAATTCTTACAAGATCTATACGGAGATTTGTAGAGCATGTAGCCTGGCAAATATAGTGTCTGCAATGGTATTCATGGCCTGATTTGATTCATTGGATGAGGTTTGATCAGCTCACTCCTTTAGATTAGGTTAGTTTTTCTGGCTTTATCAATGGGATTTGACAAACTCTATTGAATAGACTGTGGCCATTTGAGTGGACAAACTATAGCCTTAAGAGCACCCCAAATGATATGGGTTAAGTTCAATTCTTCTACCTTGTTGAGGTTATTGATAGCACTTCAGCAAGGACGTACTGCAGAGAGAGCCCTAAATCTGAGTTACATAACAGAATGAACCTTTAACCTAAACTACTTAGTTTCCATCCTTTTATCTTTATTTTAACACACCTTCACCATCTTCTTCATAACCCTTTCTTAGGATAGGATTGCACTTTATTTCTTTTCTTTTTAGTAGAAAATTTAGTATAGATGTGACACCCATCTCCCTTTCTTTAGGATTGTTAAATCTGTAGCCAGATTTGGAGGCCTACTATTATAGCCCATTTTGGGTTCTAGATCAATTTCTCTGTGGGACAAACTCTTACTTATCAAAACTTGCTATAATAGCCTTGTATCTTACAGGCGTAGGAATACTTTAGTTGAGCTGTTTCCATATTTTCTTTTACTTTGATTTTTAATTTGTTCTCATCACACAATAAGATCTGCAAACACTGTAAATTCGAATACCAACAAGTTTTT
This sequence comes from Chloranthus sessilifolius, assembly GCA_021018995.1. Lineage (NCBI taxonomy): Eukaryota > Viridiplantae > Streptophyta > Magnoliopsida > Chloranthales > Chloranthaceae > Chloranthus > Chloranthus sessilifolius. Next base: position 90,012,270 of record CM037585.1, on the reverse strand, counting down.
GCACCATTGTCGGGGATATTGATCTTTTTAGTAGACCTGAGTTGTATTATATATCATTTTAGAAAATTCTTTATAGTTGTGCCATAGTAGAATAAAAGTACTACTAATTCTTTTTAAATTTTATAGAATTGGATAACAGCAGAAGGGAAAAGCTAGAGCTATAGCTGGAGTCTAGCTAGCTCTGTTTGCATTTCTTTTACCCTGAAACTTAGTCCCTTGATGTTGAATTCACTGTAATTAATTATTTGTAAATTTGTTTAGTTGTTATTTTCGTTTAGAAATTCTTTGAGTGCTGTGAGCATTTTCCTTATTTGCTTAATCTGTGTGTGTATGCTTGGAAGAAGGTCCCTTAACCCTGAGTTGGAACCTCCAAATCCTAAGGTTGAAAGAGTCCTTAGACCAAGACACAACACAAAAGGCCCTACTGTTGTTACTGAGCAAGCTAACATGATTGAGAGGCAAGGAACCTTGAGGGAATACAATGCACCAGGGGATTACACTTCCCCCTTCTATATTCAATTCCCTTCAGTGGAAGAAAACTATGAAATCAAGTCCTCCACCATCAATATGCTGCCATCTTTTTATGGGCTTAGTAAGAAAGATCCTTACAACCACATTGACTAATTTTTAGCACTTTTGCACCACTTTTAATATTGCTGGCCTGAGACTTGAAACCACCAAACCGAGGCTTTTTCCTTTTTCCCTAAAGGATAAAGCCAACACCTGGCTCTCTAAGCTCCCAGCCAATAGCATTCAAACATGGAGTGACCTTCAAAGCCAATTCTTGGCTAAATTCTTTCCCATGAATGAGGCCAGCCAGATGAGGACAAGTATTTTATCATTTACTCAGTCCTCTACTAAGGATTTTTATGAAGCTGGGGAGAAATTTTAGGAGATGTTAAAACAATGCCCCCACCACTAAATTCCAATGTGACAACTAGTGCAAGTATTCTACCAAGGAATTAATCCCAAAGGCAAGGATCTGGTGGATGTCTCATGTGGTGGTAGTTACCTCCACACGACAACTGATGAGGCTTGAGAGCTGTTTGACATTATAGGAAAAAAATTTATACAGCAGGAGTCACTGTCTCACAATGACTGTCAGACCCCTGCTAAGTTGGTGAAAGAGTCCACTCCTAGAGGTGGAATATATGAAGTAAAGGTGCAAAGTGTGTTGGAGAGGAAGGTGGACAATTTAAGCTTGAAGTTTGACAAATTGATGAATGTGATGCAGCCTAGGATGGTTGCACAAGTGGAGGAGGGATGTCTGATATGCCAATCTCCCACACACTTACTCCAGGATTGTCCATTAGCCAGCCAATTCTCTAATTTTGCTATGGAGCTTGCCAATGCTGCTAAGCATTTGGGCAGCAACCTGCTGGGTACTCATGGAGGAACCACCCAAGTTTGAGGTGGAGACAAGATGCATACCCTCAACCCCAGCAGTAGCAGTTGGCAGCTCTATATAGACCTCAGCACCAGTTTAACCAAGGATACCCACCTATGCAGAATTTTTAATTGCCTGCGCCACAGCCCAACCAATTGGCTTTCCCCACAACAACCCAAATCCTTTTCTTTTAAAGAGCAAATGCTGACATCTATACAGAATTTGGGGAGCTTAGTCCAAACTGTGAACTCTCATGGGTAAAGCATTAAGAAAGTAGAGGACCAGCTGAGTTAAATCTACAATGCTTTGAACAAAAGAGAGGAGGGTAGACTACCTAGCCAACCATTTGCTAATCCAAAAGGGCAGTACATGATTGGAAATGCATTCTCTTCCCATGTGGATGATGGTTCAGTAGGCCAAGGCAATTGAGGAGGTCATTGAATGTAACAATGGAAAGAATGTGAGTGTGAAGAACCAAAGAATGTGTGTACCATATGTATTGACTGTGTGTTTTATTTTGTGTTGCTTAGAACTTTTTCAAGTACTGCTTTTAGGGTAATAATGCTTTGCTTGTATGCCTGATTGTGCTTTGTTCATTGTTGCTTTGAGTACATGTGCATATCTATCATCTGAGTTCAGTGCTCATGTCTTTTGCTGATAGTTGAGATACTCTCACAATACATTTCATGAATTTGATCTGAATGATTATCTTTAGAATTCTGAATTTGTGATGTTTCAATGTTGATAAAGGGTAACTTAACTCTCATGAAGAAATGGAGTACATGTCATGGAGTGGTGCTGATGCGCATTAAATTGGTGTATGACATTGTACATGCACAAGCCAGGGCACCAGCCCAAAGAAAAGTTTAAGTATTGCGCTCTTGCGAGGCTAAATGGCCTACATTTTAAGCTCGTGAGCCACCTGAAGCCTTCTCACGGAGTTCTAATCGATATTTTGTACCGCATGAGAGCTTCATGAGCACAAGGACATATGTTGTAGCCTGATAGTGAGCCCCACGAGATGCTTGAGACTCATACTTTAATCCTTGTGAGGCTCCACTACTCTAGCTGCGCGAGATATGAGCAGCTGCTTCATGCGCCTGGGCCTGAATTTAACTCTGTGAAGAGCCTCGCAAGGCACATAAAGCTTTTCAATCGAATCTTCGCGAGGCTCTGCTTTCCTTCGTGACTGAAGCTCTCGCGAGATTAGTTGTGGCGAGAACTTAGCGACAGCTATGCAAAGCACGAGTTTATCCCTATAAACCCTACAAATTGCTCCATTTTCTTCATTCTACCTTTTTTCCCTATCTTTCCCTGTGCACTTCTGAGCTCCTCCTTTTCTCCTTTCTTCTATACTACCCTTTCCACTAAACCTCAACTAGTTTCCTCATACATTTTTGCTCCCCATCACCTCCTGGTCACTTTGAGCTAGGTTTGGGGGGATTTGGACATCTGTGTAACGTGTGAGGTGAAACCCTAGCTATCATTTGGTAAGATTTCTCACTCTCTCTTAGTTGGTTTAATTGGACATTACCTTAGTGTAAGAAGAGAGCAATTTGGGGTCTGTTTCATTTGTGAAAGAGTGCATTAAAATTGCTAGGATTTTAAAACCCTAATTTGGAGAAATTCGATAGTTATGGCCATAGGTTTAAAATTCTCAGACACCTTTTCTGCTTTGGTAACCCCACCACTTGCTGGGAGCCTTGTGCCTACTCAGAAATCTGCAAGGATTATAGAGGCCTCCAATGTGGGGACTCCTATGGTAATTACACCCTTTGAGGAGCCCCAAGTTGAGAAAACTGTGAAGAAAGGCAAAGGTGTGGCCTCTGATGCACAAGGTGCTAAAAACAAATCTACTCCTAAGAAGAGGGCCAGAGAGCACCCACCATCTAAAAGCCCTGAGAAGTCAAAGAAGAAATAAAAAATGGGCAAGGAAGTAGCCCCTGAGGTCCCTGAGGATGAAGAGGAAGAAGATAATGAATACCTCAGGGTCCCATCTAATTTTGTTACAGTAATTAAGCTAGAATCTGAGATAATTTCTGATAAGGCTTTCTTTGAGGAGCTATCTGAAACAGCTGCCTTCATGGAATACCTCACAAAGCCTCATTGTTGCCCCTACTGAGGACCCCAATGCAACTAGTCTTCCCTAGACTGGTGCAATTGTTTTACCAAAGCATCAAAATCAAGACTGGAGAGGATGGGAACCCAACATTGCTGGTGTTGATTGACAAATTTGAGATATTGTTTAATCAAGCAATAATTGCTAGAATTCTTAGATTAACAGCTAGGTATAGCCATGAATGTGACTTGGGTCCCCCTTTGACAACCACCATCCCAGAGATAGCCAAGGAGTTGACTAGAGGAATCACTGCATCAAGGGAATTAATACGGAAGAGAGATCTACACCCCCACCTCAGATTTATGGATGGACGTTGAGAAAAAATGTTTATTGCATTAGACATGAGCAGGAGAGAAGATCTCCTATTGCTAATGCACTCTTCTCCTTTCATAAGAACCATTACTTGGATGCTGCCAAGTTAATTTTTGAGGGGATGAAAGACATTATGGAGAAGGTGAAAACAAAGAAGAAACCCCATTCCCTTCCCTACTGTAGGCTTATTATTGCCTTGCTGATGCTTGGAAAGTATTAATTTCAAATGAATGAAGAAACCATTGCCCTGAACCCCAAAAATTATGCGAAGAAGCAATGAGGGATCAATGACACTCTCATTAAAAAGAAGAAGAAGAAGACTGATGTACCAACAACCTCTGAGGTTGTTGTTGTTGCTGCATCTATGGCTCCACCATCTGCTGCCCCGTCTCAGGCAGCCCATTCACTTGTGCCAGCCAGCACCACCTCCATTTCTGAAGCCATTACCTTACCAGCCACTACTCCCTCAACCCAAGCCTCACAGCCTTCCATAGTCCCCTTACCCTCATTCCAACAAAGTTTACCCATCCCCACAACCCCCATACCTACTGCTACCTTAACCATTCCCTCACCCTTCACATCAGCCACACCAAGCTCACCTACCCATTTCACATTTGAAGAAACCATACCAATCCCTCAACCACCTCACCTGTGCTAACAACCAATAAAAAGAAAAGAAGATTAACCAAAGAACAGAGGAACCCCTACCCACCTTTATCTCCCAAACCATCCCAACCCCTGAAACCACAACCATATCAGACCCAACCATTGACCTACCAAAAGCCCAAGCCTTTGAGCATGAGCCTCCCATTTTTGAAATCCTTCATAGCTCTTCCACTATCCCCTCTCAACCCTTTGACACTTCCATACCTTTTGAAACTGTTACCTATGAGCCTTTAGACCAATCCATCCCACTTTCACCTACCCATGACCAAATTCCTCTTTTAGAAGAGGGATACTCAGCCATGACGTCCTCTATCATAGGGGACATCAACTATGAGTTTACCCCTCTCCCTGATTCCCCTCCCCCTCCACATTTCACCCCTCCTCTACAGTCCCCACAGGCCACCACCTTCACCCATGCACCCACTTCCCCATTTCAACCAACTCCACTCCCCTCCCTTGATTTCTAGCCCATATCATTAACCTATTACTCTGCCTTTAAGCCCAAGTGTTGGCCAACTCCCAAACACAATCAACCATTGATGCCAACCTTCATGTCATGCACTCCAACCTCCCAGACCAAACCTCAATCCAAAGTAGCTTATAAGCCATCCAAGCCACCTTATCACTTTTAACTCCAACATCACAACAACCATCCCACCAGCCACCTATACCTCCACCTATCCATGTTACCACACCTGTCATTCCACACATTGAACCTGTCCTCATTATCCCTCCAACTACATTTACCAATGCCTCTACTCAAACTGAACCTGAACATGAACCTACCCCTATCCAGTTGCCCATTATCTCCATACCTGATCCCCCACCTACTGAAGCAACCTCTAATACTGCTACTGATGTGGAAGACCTCATTCCAACCACCTCAATTCCTAGCCAAATAGACCCTAAGCCTGAACCTGCCATCCATCACCCTTTACCCTCCATCTTCACCTCATCCATCCCCTCTCCCTTGGTGGTTGGCCCTTCTTCAAGTGATCAGCAGCACATCCTTTCGGCCTCTTCCTTTTCTATATCCCTACTCCACTCTCCTCCATTCCATGAAAGAGAACCCATACCTAAAGAATGATGCCATTAAGGGCATAGCTACCATCAAAACTTCCATCAAACAGCCCTATGAAGAGAAAATCAGTCAGATGGAGCTCGATCACTGAGTTCAGGTGAAAGGTATATCTAAGGGGTGGGGTAGGATTTTGGTTATGTATAAAGTTGAAAAGCATATTGCAACAACGGAGAAGCTAAGAGCTGATGGCCTAGAGAAAAGATTAGCTACAGCACATGATGTCACAAATGCCGTTAGGGACCTCTATGAAACTAGAATTCAACTTGCTGAAAAAAAGGCAACCATCCATGAAAGAAACCTTGTTGCACTAACTGCAACTACTCCTCCATAGGAAGCTGAGCCTACCCCTCCTGCTACTTCCCCTACTGCTACTAAAGAAAAAGGCAGAGGACCCCAAGTCAAAACTGAGCCAGCAGATAATTAGGATGATTAGTTCTGCACATGTACTTTGTTAGGATATACTTTTTGTAGTTCACCTTCCTTTGCATTGTACACATCTTTATTTTAGCAATGAAATTCATTTTTAGTTTTGTTTTGTTTACTCTACTTTCTGCTCATAGATAGTTTGTTTGTTTTAATTGTTTATGTGTGCTTTGTTTCTTGCTTTTACTTCCTCTATTTGTTGTCTGCTTTTGTTTTTGTTCCTTGCTGCACATGCCCTCTTCTGTTTGAATCAGTGAGGACACTGCTCCTCATAGGTGTTGGGGTGTGGCAAGGATTTTCAATGATCTAGTTAATCTAAAGCAACAGTCTTAACTAAGTGAGGAATAAATATAATGAATTTCACCTAAGCAATGTTGAAAGTGAGGAACCTTAAACACTATGCAGACCTTTTTAATACTAAAATCATTTGAAAATCAATACTTCTATGAGGTGAACATCAGGAAATTTTTTTATAAATATTAGTTAATGAACTAGTAAAGAGAGAAACAGGTGAAAGAATGCCCCTTTGAGTTCAATTGAAGACCATACCCAATGAGCTTTGAGCCTATAAATTTTTTTTAGGAGTGTCTGTGGCAAAAATTTTTTGTTCTAAGGACTGACTGAGTCAAGCCCTTTTCACTAGAAGTTAGACACCCCAAGTTGAAGCTGTTTGATGGTAATAATGAGACTAAGGAAAGGATCAAGGCCATCATTTGAACAGTTTGAGCCTAAAAGATCAAACCTGTGAAACTACCCTTGTGCATACACTTTTTGAGCCTTAAAGTCCCATTTCTCTTCAATAAACACCAAAGAACTTGAACTTGAACCTCTTAACCTGATTTTGCCCTAACCTCACTCTGAGAATTCAGAAGGTAAAGGAGAGGATGTTGAAGATAAGTGAGCAAAGTTTAATATTTGGTGAAAGGAGAATAAGAGAGGAGGGGATATGTAAATAACAGTATAGTAGTTGTAGATGTGTGGCAACCATCATAAAAAAAATAAAAAAATAAAAAAATAAAAAAATAAAAAAAAAATAGAGAAAAGAATGAGAAGTCAAAAGAAGAACTTCATTGGAAATGTTGAGAAGAAGAGCAGAAGTTGGCCACTTTATCTCTGAAGTTTCAAAAAGAAGATGAAGTTGTGCTAAAATGAAGAAGGTGAAGTCATGAATCATCTCCTACCTGTGTTTAATTTCTAAATTTTGAATCCTTTTTTACCCATTTTATTCTTTACAATCCTCACCAATAAGCCACATTACAACCTGAAAAGCCCTTGCTGATCCAAAGTTAAATGAACTATCATGTGAGGATGAAAAAATGTCTAATCTACGGTGAGAAGTACTTTATGATGTTAGAAATTAGAAGTACTACCTATGCTCATGCTTGCAAACCCATTTAGGGTATGTAACTGCTCTTTAGCTTATGCGAAATGATACACCCTTATATTCAGTTATGAGAGACAGCCCTGGTCAGCATTGGGTCTGAGATTGAAATCATTGGGGCATTGTGTGAACAATTTTGATGTACTGGTAAGCATAGTACTGTTTTGCACATATTATTTTCTTGATGTCAGCTGATTGGATGTAATGAGTATGCATGCATGACTAAGGTGTTAAATTGTTTGCATATACTACTTTAGAACTCCTCTAACTTCGACAGAGCAAGGGTGAAGTGAACTGTATTTATTTCAAACTGATTAATCACTGGGTGCACTTTTGTTAAATATTTCATTAAGAAGTTTGTGGGTACCTTCACTGAAAACCCTCAGGAGACTTCACTCCTCCACTAGGGATCACCTAGAGGTTTAAAAGGCTTGATGCATAAGCTAGATGCACCCATGCTCCCTACAAAAGTGGCATTTACATTCTTAGAGTAGCTGTTTAAATTTTACTTTGCTCAGGGACTAGCAAAGATTAGGTTTGGGGGTGTGTTAATCACTAAAAAGGATCACTTTTCACCTCTTAACCTAGCCTTTGCTGGACCTTGAAGTTGACTAATAACTCTTTTTTAGCTTGTTTTGTAGTTAGGAATAAATTATGTAGCTTAACACAAAGTCTACGCTTTTAGTGACAAGAAGAGAGAGAATTCAAGCAAAAGATGAGAATTGAACTAGAAAGTGATGGAACACTATGGTGGTACACACCATGGTGACGATTTTACATGTCATAATGGACCAAGGAAGTCCAGCAGATGAAAGAAGTATAGGTGAGAGTGGAGGAAGCTGCAATAGAAGCATGTGCATAGCAGCAGAGGAGCCAATGACCTATCTCACACAGCTAAGGTGTTGCCTCACGCTATTCAATTCACTGGTAGAGCTCGCTAGCGCAGCTAAGACATGCATCCTAGAGCTCATGAAGAAGTCACGTAGCTCAATGAAGTGGTTATGACAAAGCAGTATCTCGTGTAGCAGTAGCGCACTTCAGCTGCAATCATCATGTGAAGAAACTTGCATAGCTCTCATGCAATAAGCCTCCAGAAATACAAGTTACGATGTTCTCATGAGGATCAAGCCTTAATGCAGCCGCGCGCACTTCCTCATGAGTCTAATTGGCACAAATAATAGCAAAGACCTCATTAAGTTCTCGCATGGTTCTGGAAGAGAGAGATGCCCAGAAGTTCTCTCGCGCAGCTCTCGCTCGTCTAAAAGTTTAAATTCGTATCGAGTGAGATGCAAAGGCATCTGCACAAGTACCTCACGAATGATGTTCCTGAAGCTCTTCTGCGTGAGTAAGCTAGGCACTTGAAGCTCTTCTGTGTGAATGCATTCAAAGCTGAAGCACCTGCGCAATCATCCCAAGCTACACTGCACGAGATAGCAAGATTCAAAGCCTAACTCTACTCCATGAACACTCTGTAGTTGCACGATAGAAGTGATATGCAAAAGCCAGCCTCGTGAAGCTTGGGCTCTCCACTTCTCAGTCCTTACTCAAGGACCTTTTAGGGATTTCCCCAAGTCTAGGGCACACACCCTGAGGCATGGATTTCAATGCATGGATCCTATGACATCCAAGGGTTATAACAGTGCCATATCTGCTTGAAAAATTAGGGTTTACTCTCCTCGCACCCACAGCATTAGGACTAAGTATATAAGTTATGCTTATAACTTAGAAATCATCAATCACTCTCTCCTTCAACCTCTCTCAGCTAAGAGATCAAGTAGACTAGGGTTAGGGTTAGGGTTTGATCACCTCTTTTTCTTCTTCTCTTAGTAAAGACTTGTCGGGTTAAATCTTAAGCATTTAGAGTTTTATTTAGTTTTCTCTTTAGTAGATAATTTAGTGTTGAGTCATATAACAACCCCTTGAGGATTTCGTTCAAGAATATCAGATGGAATTTGTTCTAAATGCTCAATTTTATTGTTTTCTTGTCCATTTTTGTTCTAGATACATTTCACAAGTGCATTGCAAACTCACCATTATCATAAATTTGCTTAGATTATCTGCTATGTGCCACATCTTATTAGATTTTTAATTTTATGATATTTTTCTCACCATAGCATAGAATTAAATCGACTGCTTTATTTAATGCATCAAAGTTAGAATGGTTTTAATTGTATCAGGCGAGAATCAATCAGATTAAAGTCTTATTTATGCATCCATTAGATTGTGATTATATGGGTGCCTATTCATATTAGATCTATTGCCATCTGAGTTTGTGTATTTTCATATTTGCGTGAGAGGTAGCTGCATAGTTTTAATGATTGACGATTCTATGATTTTGATCGTCACCAAGCCGCTGTGTTGAGATTGATGCATTTTATTGATAGACTATAGCAGAGCTTTCGTTGATTTTTTCATTTTGATTGATTAGTCGCAAGTTTTTTATTTCTATTGATTTGCTTCAAAATTTCTATTTTTTTTACATTTAAAATAGTCTTGAGATTTTCCCATGTGCGATTTATTTCTTTCGAGATGATGGGGTGATATTGGAATATTATGATGATGCTAATGAGATTTTGGGCAGATCAATAGGGCAAAGAAGGCAACATTGGGAAAGAGGTGAGGAAGAGAAGGAGTTCCAAGTGGAGGGATATGTTCTCCAACCAATCTCGCCTCACCTCTCAAGATGAGTCTTCGCTCTGAAGCCTGAGTCTGCCTTTTGAACCCAATCTTTGTTTTAGGTTGTAGGTTAAAGATTTAGGTTTTCATTTTGGATTGTATATTCAGGAGGTATGCCTCCAGTGATATTGTGTAAAAAAAAAGTTTATTAAATGAAAGGTTATTTTATTGCTTTATTCCTTTAATTTTGTGATCAATTAACTTTTATTGTCATTATGAGGGAATGAGTCTTGTGTTTAGGACTAAGGTTTGTTTATTTTGTTCTGATGTTTGGATTTAGGATGACACTTGTTAGATAAGTGTAAATTTAGATTTAATTTTTTAAATGTTCTAGATGAGTGTTAGATGTTTTAATCTTATTAGTTCATCTATTTTTGAGTGGATTGGTGTGTCTTAGGGGCTTATGTGTTGTATGATCATTGGCTCATCTATGTTTGCCATAGATTTAATTAGATGGAGGATATTTGTGAGGGTAACACTTGTTGTTTTGTGATTTAGGAGGTGTATGTTATCAATAGAGGCTATGGGGCTTGGTTTTGTTTTGAAGTTTATTTCTAAACTTAGGATTTAAAAGTTTGGGGCATTTTTAGCTTCTAATATCTGTTATTCCTTTTTATTTTGCATCCCAGGTATTAAATCCAAAGAGGTTTGTAACTATGTTATTTTTTTCTTTATTGCTGAGAATGAGCGATATTTTTCTCTTATTGTGTTTATTTTATTTATATTTATTTATGTTTGTCGTTGTATGTTACGTTAGAGGGGGAATGGGTAGTATTAGAGTATGGTGTTTGTTTTTCGAGTATAGCACTGTTGTTCTATTTCAGGTGTTCATTTTGGGGTCCCATGGCAGAAAAGTAAGAGCTAAAAAAAAATATTAAAAAATGCCCTAGTTTGGGGTATTCAAGGTGGGGAAGCAAGAACTAAATTGAAAAAATAAAAAAAAATGTGCCAGTTTGGGGTATCAGTCTTGTGACCTGAGTATCGCTACCAAGGTGTGAGCACTCTTTAAAAATAAATACCCCAGTGTCAAGTGACGGTGGGACTTTTATCTGCCTCACAGATGTCCTGGAGTGTATTGGTAATGATCCCATGTTGGAAAGTAGCTCGATTGTTTCGGCTACATGCTGGGTTTGATTTTGTAAGTGTTGAACGACCATCATGTATCATAGCTTTCAACAAGAATTGAGATGAGTGGTAGGTAATAAATGATCGCATCACTTGTCATTCGAGAGTTTTTGGTTTTATTCCGAAGAGATTTTAAAAATCAACTGACTCATTGTCTGAAAAGAAAATAAAGGGTGAAGAGGAGGTAAGGTTTATTGATCTGAGGGTACCTTCTTATTCAACCAAATTTTGAAATAGTAGTCAACTACTTTCTTCTCGAGTGGATAATGCAGTGCCATAATTGAGCTCTCCGTCATAGTCCAGCACCATTAAAGTCTCAAATTCTATGGTTAGCAGGAGTTTCGTCCTCCTCCCGCCACCATATGACGACATCTAGTAGTGTAAAGATGTCAAGGACACCCTCGCGGTTTGCTTATACTTTTCTAATAAGATTACCAGGAATGCCAAACAATTTGCTTATGCTTCCTTGAATTTATTGACTGTTCATTCGTCTTATTGCTCTCGCTCAGTTATATTTCTTTTTTGTATATTTTTTTTATAAACAACCTGCTAATGCAAGAATTGTGAGGTTTGATGGAACCTTAAATTTTTATTTTTTCTGCTCTAACATCAACTCTCATGGCTAAAGGGGTGTATGAGAATCCAGAGTTTTCTATATTTCAAGAAAGTAGGTTTCATGATCCACTAGCCCTTTCGATCAATTCGCCCGGGTAGGAGGGTAGTCAATGAGTCAGAAGATACCCAAAATGGTTTTGAAAATAATCACCTACAACTAGAGAATGCCTTGTCATGACTGCGATGATGATAGGTATATAAGCATGTTTGTTTAGGCTACGAAACATGATAGTCATTGAGTTATGATTCCAAGGGTCAGAAAGTCCTTCCCCTGTGGTTGTTTCCTGGGCATGTTGCCGAGATAATATAAGGACTTCCCTTGTGGGTTTGATTTCCTCCAGGTGAGGCGATTGTATAAGCACTTTTCTTAGTAGTAGCTCCTCAATTTCGAGTTCTTGGTCGAGTATGAGTTCGAAGGGTTTGGGGCATGGAAGAGTATTTTTATTTTCGAGTTTTTACGTTTTGGGCATTTATACTTTTAATTTTTTTTGTACTTTTCTATATTCTTGTTTTATTTTTTATATTTTTGTTTTGCTATTATTATTTTTTATGTTAGAGTATAGCGTCAGTTCCTTAAGCAAGGGACTGACTTAGGAAGTCCGTTTAGTGCGACATGTTGGATGGTCGAAGTGACCATTCGATTAGATAAAATTATCTCGGAGTCCTCGATCCCTTTCGATTTGATTGATCTAGGATGTGAGAGAAGATGCATTTATGTTTGTGTTTGTAATTTGGATGATATGAGGTTTGTCAAAAATAGGTGTGGCTCCTTTTAACTTCTTCTTTTGATGAGTCTTTTATGGTTGGAGGTTCATTGTTAGGTGGGATCTTCTTTAGTTTCTCAATGGAGTGAGGCAACTCGTAGAGTTGTTAGAGAGTTCTTCATGATCATTTATAGGTAGTTAGAAAGTTGTTTTCAAGTGAAGTTGGAGTAGAAGCCGTTAAGAGGGATGACAGTGTGGTAAAGATAGTGAGAGGATAAGGAAAAGGTAAAGTAGGAGGAGGAAATGCGAAGGTGTGGGCCAAGGTAGACCTTTCCTTCATGTGGGGCGGTATGGTTTTGTTCGATTATGCCTATTTTGTTTGATTCGTACTTTGGGTTTGCCATGAGGTTGTTTTAAAGTTTTGTTTATAATTGTGTTGGGAGTTTGATGTGGTGACTTTATTGTTGGTTGAACTTCCACGGTGGTTTTAATTGTAAAATCTATAGAAATTTGGACCCAGGGGTCGAAAGTAACCCTAGTTATGATGTTAATTTTATGTTGTGGTATAATTTGAGGATTTGGCGATATGTCAATTTGGATATTAGTCGAGGTCATAAGATTTAAGCTTGGTTTAGTTTCGAGAGTGGGAGGAGTGATAGATTTTTGGATTGGTTCATCGATAGGTTTAAGGGTTGATGTTGTAGAGGTAGATTCGATGATAGGTGTGGGTTTGATGAGTTCTAGTTTGGCGAAAAGTTCAAGTTTAGGTCTGATAGGTTCATGTTTGATAATAGGTTCATGTTCGGGTTTGACGCTAGGTTCAAGCTTGATGATAGGTTTGGGTTTGACAATTGGTCCAGGTTCAATGGCAGGTTCGCATTTGTTAGTGGGTTCGAGCTCGTGGATGGGTGCAGGGTCGATGATAGGTTCGGGTGTAGGTTTGAGGATTGGCTTAAGTTCAATGATAGGCTTGATTTCGTGTCCGATGACTGATTCAAGTTTGATCATGGGTTTAGGTTCGGTGATAGGTTCATGCTTGATGATAGGTTCAGGTTCGATAATAGGTTTAGATTCGATAATAGGTTTAGTTTTGATAGTAGGTTTAGGTTTGATAGTAGGTTTAGGTTTAGGTTTGATGATAAGTTTATGCTTAGGTTTGATGATAAGTTTAGGTTTTATAATAGGTTTGAGTTTGGGGTTCAGTTTCATGGTTGGTGGAACGATAAGTTCAATAGTGAGTTTAAGTTCTTGTTTTGGAGTTGAGGGGATGATAAGTTCGGTGGCGAGTTCTGTAGGGGTTGATCCATGAGTTGGTTTTGAGGTCGGTTTAATGGTTGATTCTGAAGTGAGTGAAATGGGTGGTTCGGAGGTATGTTTGGTAAAAACTGATTTGGGTTTGAGATTTTGTTTTGAAGTTGGTGAGGTGATAGTGAGTTTAGGTTTCGAAGTGGGCATAAAAGTTAATTCAAGAGCTCATTCTGAGGTTAGTGGGGTGATGTGTTTGTTGTTGAGTTCAAGTTTTAAAACAGGTGTAGGGATTGATTTAGGGACTTGTTTTGAGATAGGTGGGGCAATGTGTTTGACAATGAGTTCGGTTTTAGTGGTTAGTTTTGGAGTTGATTTGGAAGTGAGAGGGCTAGTGATTTTGGGGGTACATTGGATTACAGGTTTGGATTCGGAGTGTAGTTTTGTGATTGGTTTAAGTATGAATGGCGTTGTATAATACCGATTGATTGGTTCGAAAGTTACTCCTAGAGTCGGCACATGAGTTTGTTTGGGCATAGTTTGCATCATTGGTTTAGGCATCTGCTCAGAGAATGTGGGGGTTGATTTGTTTGTTGGTAGGTTATTGGATTCAAGGATAGGTTGAGTTAGTTCAGAGATAAGTGTGTTAAGCTTGGTGATGACTTTGGTGATGGGTTGAGTCAGTTTAGGGGTGGATTCGGTGATAGTTTGGATTTTAGTGATCTTGGTGACTGGTTCAGGGCAAAAGGTAACTTCGCATTTATAGGTAAGTGGGATAGGGTTGGTTTGTTTTAAGTGACTAGTATGGACATAGTCTGCAGGGGGTTTAATTCTGTGAATCAGGCTAGCTGCGTGGAATGGGGCAGGGGTGAATGAGTGTACAGTCTTGTCTGTCAGTTGATTTTGATCGAACAATGGGTTGAAATAGGTAGTGTTAGTTTGTGTGTCGTTGGGGTATTGGCTTTGGTCATAGTACGGGTTAATGTATTGGTTGGTGTATAGTGGTTGGTCTTGGTCAGGGTATAGAGGTTGGTTATAGTCAGGGTACAGGTTTGTGTTGACGTCTTGATCTTGGTCATATAGGTGGTATGGTTGAGGGCTAGTTTGGTTTTGTCCTTGGTTCACATTGATTTGTTCAGAGTCTATGGCTTTGTTTAGGGTGTTTGTCTCGGGGTTGTCGGAGGAGGGTCCGTTGGATGTTAAGGTAGGAAGACTGAGGTCTCCATTCTTCGATTGACGTTCTATGCATGAGGCACGTTGATAAAGGCTAGCGAGGTCATGATAGTCGCTTAGGATTAGAATGCTCCGAAGAGGCTCTCGGGTATTGCTAATCATGAGCCCCGTTTGAGCGACAAGTCTTCTCCAACGGTTGGTGAATGTCGAGAAGTCTTCACCATCCTCTTGTCTTGTGTGCATCAAGTCAGCGAGACTGGTTTCCTCATGAGTCAGGTGCTGATATTGATCTAGGAATCTATCGGCTAAGTCTTCGAATGTCACGATTTCGGCTAAAGGTAAGGCCGTGAACCAGTCAAGGGTTTTTCCTTCTATTGATCTCCAAAAGTAATGGATCAAGAGCCCATGATTGGTGCGGATTGGTCGACAGTTATTGTAGAATAGGGCCAAGTGGTGCTTTGGGTTTCCCATACTGTTATATTTATTAAATTTTGGAGGTTTAAAACCAGCGGGTATAGTGAAGTCGAGGTCTTGGAAAAATTTATCGAATCCAAAAGTTTGACTAGAATGTTCTTTGTTAGCCATGTAGTCATCTAGAAATTGATGGAGGTTGTTTATATTTATGGCGGTGTCTTGGGAGAGGGTTGTCCTCGACAGTTGTTGTTGTAGAAGGTGTGAGAGGTATATCTGTTATGTGTCGGGGGAGTTGAAGCATGTAGAGGAGTCGACATCCTTTTCTTTTGTCTATCCCTCGGAGTAACTTGTCTTTGGGACTGGAGTTATGCGTCGGCTTCTCTTCCTCCTTTTGTGAGTGCATTGGGAGTGTGGTCCATAACTTGACTATTGGGGTAGCTTCGCTTAGTACCACTTTCTTCAGTGCTACCACTATGATTTGTATTTCATGGAGCGAAGGGGTATTTTTCACTCTCATTAACCATGTTTACCCATGCACGAGGTTGGGCTGTCGACGGAGACAACCTAACGTTATAATCGAGGTCGCTATGGGAGCCCCATACGGGTGGGTCGTTATCATTAAAGTTCAATTTTCTTATGCCGACCATTTTAAAATAGTTTTTTTTTTTTTTTTTGGAAAAAGTTTATTCACGTGCAAATGTGTGTAGAAAAGTGATAAAGCGAAACAAAATAAAAATTAAAATAAAAAGCAAAAAATATAAAACTAAATTAAATAAAGCAAGGAAAATAGAAAACCAAATTAATTAAACCGGGGCAACCATAGTGAAAAAGAGTCTCATCGCAATCGCCAGTCTATTGGTATGCGCTTTTTCTGGGTTCTTTTCTGTTCCCGAAATTAGTGGACCAATTCAGTCCAAGTGGACTCTGACGAAGGCGATGATGGAGTAATAAATTAGGAAATATTAAATGCTGCAATTAAAGAGGCGAATTCTAAATGAAGAATACTTGAGAAGATGCAATCACCAGCTGCAGATATTTATCGACGTTGCAACACATCACTGATCACGCTTTAAGGGGGGGTGGGACCTTGCAGGTGAAACTCCTTTACTCAATCGTCCGTCGGCAAACGTCAGTAGCTGTGGGTTACCTTTAGTCTAACTAGTTTGGTTTTCCTATTCCTGCTGGGATTCTGATTTATCATAGTCTCCTAATCCTACTGGGAGTCTAATTGATTTCGATATCTTAATCCTATTAGAAATCTAATTAATTAAGCCTCCTAACCCTACTAGAAGTCTGATTACTTTAAATATCCTAATTTTAATTAGAAATCAAATTAATTTAAAAAAGGGGTTTTGGGCCCACTATGCTAAGGAGGATTAACCCCGTTCCCGAGTACCCTCCGTAAGCTCCCTCGAGCAAATCGGGTGGCTAAAATTGAGAGAGACTGGATTTGAATTATAAAGTAGTATTTTTTGTGAAAGATTGATGATTGGTATTTAAGGGTTAACATTTTAGGGCAAAAAAAAAAGAATTGAGAATTGAAGCTATAAAGTAAATTTTAGGATTTAGAATTATGAGAAATTAACTCTAAAGCTAAAATCTAAGGACCAAAATCAAGATCGAAAGTAGTAAAATTTGGACAGTGAGATTAAGGACTAATTCTAGAACCTAAGAACTAGGGCCTAAAAATTATAAGACTGGTTCTAGAACCTACGGACTAGAATCAGAAAATTAGAAATTTAGATTAAAACCTAAGATCTAGAATTTAAGAACTAGAGGGCTAGAACCTATATCTAGAACTGGAAGAAAAAGGGAACTCGTTCTAGAACCTAAGAACTAGAACAAGAAAATTAAGGTCTAAGGAATTACCTGAAGAATCGTCTAAATCGTGAAGAGGGAAATTGAATAGAGGGAAATTGTGTAGAGGAAAATTATGTAGGGGAAATTGGATAGGGGAAAATTGTATAGTGGAAAATTGTGTAGGGGGAATTGTGTAGAGGAAAATTATATAGGGGGAATTGTATAGAGGAAAATTGTATAAAGGGATGCCTAGGGGGGTAAAGGCCTTATTTATAGGCTTTTACCATAAATCCTATTTTCTAAAATAATATAATAGAGATACTAATCCAAATTCAACTAGGAGTTTTGAAAAATATCACTTTTTGTGCAGCGGCCGAAAACTGACCATAACTTCTTCGATACTTGTCAGAATCATGCGTTTTTTAGCTTGTTGGAAAGCTACTTCGATAAGCTTTCCAAGATAACTAATTTTTACTCAATCTAACTTCATTTGATACCTCAAAATAAATCAAACATAAAAGTGATAGGATTGATAATTGAGAAAAGGCTGGGGAGACCTAGTTGGCTCTAGACTAAGGATTTGGGCAAGGATTTCCTAAGGGCTGGATTCTAAAACTTAAGAGTTAAGAATTAGATTCTAAAGATTAGAATTATAAAAAATTAGAAATTAAAACTAAAGGTTAAAAAACTCTAAGGACTGAAATTTGAGTTGAAATAAAAAAAATCAGATTGTAGGATTAAGGACTCGTCCAAGAAAATTAAGGACTGGAACTAGAGATTAATATTAGGACTGAAAATTAAGATATTAGGATAAAAACTAAGTTTCAAAACTGAAAATTAGATAACAAAATTAAAGACTAATTCTAGAAACTAAGAACTAGAACTAGGGATTAAAGTACGTATTAAAAAGGAGGTATTGGGACATAAGACTGAAAATCATAACTAATAATTAAAACCCAAGTTTTAAATCTAAGAAATAAAGACTAGGACTAGAGATTAGAAACTAAAACCTAGGACTAGAAATCTGAGTCTAATATCTAAAATCAGAAATTAAAACTAGAAAGCAAATTATACCTACGGCCTGGGCTGCAGAGAGGAATTTCGAAATCCTATGTTTGGAGACGAAGAACTCGAAAGTTGAATTTCAAAGTTAGGGGGGACCAGAGATTGGGTCATAATGGAAAGGTCTTTTTATAGGTATTTTACTAATTGCACGCCCTATGGGGTGCTCTTAATTTTCAATTACACGCCCTATTTTAGGTGTTTAATCGAATTGTGCACTGATTTCCCGGTGCTTAATCGCTTTGAGTCGGTCACCGACTCAGTGAGTAACCGGTTGACTTGCTCAGTGAGTTTCCTAGTTCTAACAATGTTAGGACTAATTGCGTGCCTGGTGTGGAGTGCAGAATTCAATTAAGCGTCTCTTCCGAATCACATAATCGAGGAAGCTTGGGGGTCAAGAACTATAAGACTAGGTCGGGCATAGGCCACTTGCGTGCCGGTGGTGGGGCGCTCAATCTGATTGCGCATGTCGTGGTGGGCACGTGATCGAGTCTCGAGGTGGTCTAGGAAAGGAAGTCTGGTCTGAGAGGGGATTGATTGCATGTGTGTGGTTTAGCGTGTGATTGAATTGTGCACGTGGTTTTAGGCGCATAATTTGGGGCCGTCCGAGTCCGTGTCCGGGTCGGGTCTGAAATGCCAGATTATTATTTTAGCCTGTATTTCGACTATATACTATTATTTCAGTATATAGTCTCCCTACATCATAATTTGAGCCGCATAGCTATTATTTCAGCCTGTGTTTAGTCATGTACTATTATTTCAGTGCATGGTTTCAACGTTAGGGTCATGGAGACTAAAATGCTAGACTATTGTTTCAGTCTGTATTTTGACTACATACTATTATTTTAGTATATAGTCTCACTGCGTCGAGATTTGAACCATAGAGCTATTTTTCAGCTTGCATTCAGCCATGTATTATTGTTTCAGTGCATGGTTCCCACGTTAGGGTCATGGGGCCTGAGCCATAGAGCTATTGCTTCAGCCTGTGTCCAGCCATATACTATTATTTCAATATATGGTCCCAATTAGGGTTGGGGGGTCTGAAATGCCAAACTATTATTTCAGCCTGCATTTCAACTATATACTATTTTTCAGTATATAGTCTCCCTACGTTGGGATATGAGCCATAGAGCTATTGTTTCAGCCTGTGCTCAGCCATGTACTATTGTTTTAGTGCATGGTTCCCACATTAGGGTCATGGGGCCTGAGCCACAAAGCTATTGTTTTAGCCTGTGTTCAGTCATGTACTACTGTTTCAGTATATGGTGCCACATTAGGGTCATGGGGCCTGAACCACAGAGCTATTGTTTTAGCCCGTGTTCAGCCATATGCTATTGTTTTAGCATCTGGTACCAATTAGGGTTATGAGGTCAAAAGTTGATTGAATAGATTTATATATTTCGAGAGGGAAAAATGGGGGTGTCTACATGACAGAGCAGCTAAGTCTATTTCCAGTTTGGGAAGGAAAATTCGGGGATTAGAGGTGGACAAGGGCTGCAGGTTTGTGTGGGGTTAATTGTGTTGCCTCATTCTGATTGATTTTTACAATCCCCGCACTCACAAAGTTATTTTGGATGTGAGGCCTAGGACGAGACTTCTCTTCTAAATTGATCCCCCGGGCTCTAGAAGCTGTTGTGGCTCGAGCTTTCTCTTTGGCCTCTCGGCCCTCCTCTTCTATGGGATTGTAGCCAAACCCAAATCGGACCTGCTGTCCGCCTTTAGCCTTGATTGGTTCTTTCCTTCCTTGTAATTGGGTCCCAATCCCCTTCCTTTCTGATAGCCCCACTTTTGGAGCATGGCCACAGCTGCTACCGTTCTGCCTCTGATTTTTAGAGTGATGCTTTCTAGGGGTTCTGGGATTACCGCTGATACCTCTTATGCAAAGCTGTGGAGGTCCGTATCCTTGGTCATGTGTGGCACATCCAGTACTTTGGGGTTCTCAATACTGTGGATAGCTTTTTCTTTTCCTCATGCCCTTCACCTACGATGGTGATGATCTTCTGCCCAAACACAAATTTAAGCTTTTGATGTAGTGTGGAAGGTATTGCCTCAACTTCATGTAACCAAGGGCATCCCAACAATAGATTGAAAGAGGATTTGATGTCCATCACTTGGAAAAGTATGGAGAAGGTCATTGACCCGATTACTAGCTCAAGATCGACTTCTCTGATTATTTCTCTTCTAGTGTTATCAAACTCCCTGACACTGGTTTTTATCAGTTTCAGCATGGAAGGATCTACTCCTATCTTGGTAGTTGTCCTTAGAGGGCACACGTTTAAAGAGGATCCATTATCAATTAATACTAGTGTAATTACCACATTTCCACTCCAAAAAAGAGATGGCATTGGGAGCCATCACCTGCCCGATTATCTGCCCAACCTCATCTGGGATTCCTTGAAGAGACACATGTGTATTTTTTTAATACCCCCATTAGACCTTGGAAATGGAGCGGGGACATCATTAATAGATCTCAGACCTTGATATGGGTCATCATTCTCCTTAACTGAGTTTCAAGTATGTATTCTCAGCTTATTTTTTCAAACAAGTTTGTTGTAGTGATATCCTTCTTTCCCTTTGATTGGGCTGGCGCTGACGCCGGTGCGTCTTGCTGTGTGGAGATCTTCCCTGACTTGGTGACGAAATCAACTGCCCCTTGCCTACTGCCACTAACATTGATGTCTGTCTGTTCGTAACTGAGGGGGACCTGATGAGGATTGTAAGTTGGTCCCGGGATCTGGAACAGGGAGAAAGTGGGCACCTGAGATGCTTGGGCCAATGGATTGGGATGGGTGGGGATCATGTGGTTAACTTCTGGGAGGGTGGAGAAGGTGGGCCAAATGGGGTTGGTGAGGATCGCAGATGACTATATCGGGGGTGACGAGATAAGGGTGGGCCATTGATAACTGATGGGTGCCGGAGGTGGATGGGGGACATAATCATCTATTGGGTAGTTGGTGGAGGATGCCGCATATGGTTGATAGGAGTTGATTTGGATGTAGTTAACGGGAGCTGGCGCTGGGAAGTATACCCTAAGATCTAAAGGTTCTGCTTGTGGCATGGGGTTTGAAAAGTAATCAGCCAGATTCAAGGGTTCGATCACCCAATACTTCTATCTCCCTAATCTCTCTGCAGTGGTGCCACAAAATTTTCTTGATCGCCAATGTAATCTGATAGGTCAAAATCTTCATCATCCTCTGCCACCATGCCGATGGTGGGTCTCGAATCAGCCCCTCCTGGTGGTGCGGGGGTAGCGGCACCTGGTGAATGTTGGCATGTTGGATGGCTTGGGGAAGTGTGAGAGGGATAACTTTTCCAGCCTCTATCAAGTCTTGCATTGCATGTTTCAAAGGAAAACAATGATCAGTTCGGTGGCCTGGTCCCTGGTGAAAGTTACAGTGGGTGTTGGGGTCATAGTTCCTTGGGATGGGATTTGGTGGAAGCCGTTGTTGGAGTGCTGTGACCAACCCTTTTTCTCTTAGTAAGGGCAACAAAACATTCAATGATTGCCCCAAAGGTGTGAGCACTCGCTCAAAAAGGGCCTTTCTCTATTTCGGGATCATTTGTGCCCCCTGTCCATTCTCAATTCTCTGTATTGGCTCGCTTCTTACTGGAGCTGACTATGCGGCTTTAAATTGGAATAGGATTATACTGGTGTTGGGCCTGGCATTCGTGACATTTTGCATGTTTGTCTCAGTTCTTCTATCATTCCTCTGCTCAGAGAATCTCCTGACCCTGCCAGCCCACTGGATACATTCTTGCTTAAAAGACCTTCTCTAATAGCGTCCTCGCAATGATTGGCATTCCTCACCAAATCAACAAAGCTGGACTGCTGTTGGTAAATGAGGAAGTCTAAGATGACTGGCAAGGTATTTTTTGATATCATCTCAATCTGCTCATCGTCAAGTATTATATTTCTTACCTGAGCTGTCAGTGCTCTCCCATGCCCAAGGTAATTGGTGAAGGTCTCGTTAGAGTTATGCTTTAACCAGGCTAGATCTGACTTGCGAGGTTCAACGTCTATATTGTAGACATACTGCTCTTGAAATAAATGTGTAAGATCTTTCCATATTTTTATCATGGATGGTTCTAGGGACGTGAACCACCTCAAGGTCGGGCCTGTCAGACTTTTCTGAAAGACTTTTATAAGCAGGCGCTCGTCCCCCCATATTGGCACATGTCCCCATAGTAGGACTTGAGGTGTGCAATGGAGTTGCCTATGCTGTTATATTTATCAAAGATCGGCATTTTTAATTTCGGGGGTAAGGGGATTTCTGCAAATTGGCATAAGTCTGAGAAATCCGTGGCATGGATTTCGGATCCACCCATCTTCAATAGCTCCTTCTGGATTTTATCCAATTGTTCTTTCAACTGTTTAGACTCTTTAGACAGTGAGGCTATTTTTTCAATGATCGGCCTTGATTCACTTTATGCTATCGGGGGGTTGGTGATTATGGGTGGAGGAATGATACTAGAAAATGCCTCGGCATAAGCCTCGCTATACCTGATCTCATCTTTCTCATATTGTGGGTCTACATATGATGCAGTGAGGGTGAGATTTTCTTGTTGGTGTTGGCTGGACTGGATAGGTGTCGGGTGGGACCATTGGAGGTGAGGGAAGTTCTGTGGAGTGATAAGATGAGTGGAATTTAGTTTTTGGGTTGGGCTCTGATGGGGCCACTGTGTTTGGGGGAAAGCTTGGAGATGACTTTGGGGTGCAGGGACATGGGTGAATTAAGGTTGATGGAGGATAGGTGTCAGGCTCCCACCTTGGGTCGGGTGGGAGGTTTGTGTGTGAGGGAGATATTGAGGGAATTATGGAGGGTAGGGGTATGTGGACCCAAGGTTTGGGCCTTGCTAGGCTTGGGTATAGGATAAGGAACTTGGAGGGGTTTAGGCCATAAGGCCTTGGGAAATTTTCCCCATTGGGCTTTGTTGGGTTTGGGCCACTAGGCCTTGGTAGATCTGGTCCATTGGTCCTTGATGGGTCAGGCCCATTGGGCTTTTATGGGTTGGCCCATTAGGCCTTGTTGGGTCTGGCCCATTGAACCTTGTTGGGTCTGGATCATTGGGTCCTGAAGGGTGTGGATGATGGGGGTTTGGGCCATTAGGCCTGGTGGGTTTGAGGTAATGAAGCATAGAGACTTAGGAGCGTGTATGATGGGTTGGAAGATGTGTGGTTAAAATGAGGGGGGATGTTTTGGGAGGCTTTCCAATTAGTGTAAGCCTGGACCATCTCATCCATCATGGCCATTGGAGAGGGGGTGGATGGAAATGGTTCATTCGAGTAAATGTGGGGTATGGGTGAAGTGGATGTGTGGGAAAATTTGGGCATGACCCCGATAAAATTGGGCATGATCTGGGCAGATAGGGGGGTATGTGGTGGATCCTAGAAACTCAGTTTGGTATGGGGGAAGGTGAGTGGATCGGGTATATGTTGGGAAGATGAAGGATGGGGTATGGAGGTAAAGGTAGAGAATTGGGTCAGGTTTTGAATGGATGTGAGTGTAAATTGTGATTGATTTGGCATGGATATGGGGGGGGGGGGGAATGGGCATGTTTTGGAAAAATAATGGGGAATGGGGTGTTGAATTTTGGGTGTTTTGAGAGGTGGTGGATGGGAAGATAGTGGCACCGAAGGGGTCGATGATGGTAAAGGGAGGTTGGGTGAGGGGGATGGATGTGAACATCTCTTCCATATGGGAAAGAGTTGGAGAATGTGGTGATGATGAGTCGGGATCTGCGTATGCCGGATCCACTGCCCACTACATGGCTTGGTGACGGGTGGGGTACGGGTGCCTCAAATGGGGCCTCTAAACCCTTCGCCTTCTTCCCCAATGGGATGACGGAGGATAAGGCGATGCCGTTGTGCCGGCATCACAATGGTTTTTCCTTTTTCGGTTTTTTGGTTTATATATTTTTTTTGAAGATTCTATAAGTGGATTTTCATGATGAAGGATTTTGGGGCCCTTGAATTCCCATTTCGGGTGGTATTTGTGCCCTAAATATATCCCGCGGTGAGATCCCGAGGCGCTTCAGAAGAATCAAAGGGGAACCCTTTGATCTATTGAAGGCATGGGAATCAATGCAAACAACCCGATCCCCAGGAGCGAGTCGATAAGAAGTTACCCTCTTTTGACCAGCGAGGGCGTATTGGGTGTTGGATAGTGTGGGACCTAATCAGAGGTGCTAAACCACTAAGCGGGGAACTCGGGGATGTGAAAGAGGCCTCAGACTCGGGCTGCATTGCTCAGGTCAAGCTTGGAGTGTGTATTACATGTGCAAGGCCAAATTTAGTCAGACTAAGCTTGCCGCATGTATTACATACACCAAAGCAAATATGGGTCTTTCCAAGCTTGGCTCGTGTATTATATGCGGCAAAGAAAACCTGGGCAAAGGTGGCTTAGCGTGTATTTTACATGCGCCAGGCACAAACAGTGGGGTCAAATATTTTTTATAGCAGAATAGCAGCCTGAAATTGGTCTTTTTTTTTTGGCTTTCTAGAAGCAATGCTTTCAGGGACTGATTTCTTAGTTGCACCAAGTCTCTCGTCACCGCACCTAGGTATATGTTGAGGTATTTTAAGTGCTTGCTACTGACTTTATTGGAGACAATGATAAGAATGGGGTTAGTAAAAATAAATCAAAGGTGGATTGAAAACTATGGAGTAGCAAGCTTAAAAATATACAGTCCTGCAAGATACAGGGCCTGTTGTAGCAAGTTTTAATAAGTAAGAGTTTGTCCCACAGGAAAAGTTGATCTAAAGTTCCAAGGGAACTATCTTTAGTAGGCCTTCCAGATCTGGTTACAGATCTAGCAATCCTAAATGGAAGGGGATTAAGGTCACTATTATCTAAATCCTAAGGTAACCTAATGCCTAAACTACAGAAAGGGTTGAGAAGAATGATGGAATGTGAGAAAATAAATATAAAAGGGTGAGAAGTAAGCTATTAGGTACAGATCTGATGGGTCTCATAACTCAGACTCAGATCTGTTGCTATAGAAATCTTGTCCAATGGCTACATTATCACCAAAGAGGAGAAAGGATCCAACTCACCCCTGTGCCATGATCCAATCCCTTATGGCTATAACCTGTCCACTTAAATGGTCACAGACTATCCAATAGGAGAACCACAATCCAGAGATGGGTTAGAACAAGTTTCTCATTGTAGGCACTACTACATCCAGGCTACCAGCTCAAGAATCCAAAGGAACCTCAACCTCTAAAGTTCTGTGTGTGGGGCTAGGCCTGCAATGTGTACTAGCCTAGACACACAAAACCAGCAAGAGTTTGAGTACTAGCTTTTAAGCTTAGTTGTTCACTGCTTTAGAAAGATAGCCAGATCAGATCTACCATCTGATGGTGGGTTTATACAAATATAGGGGAGTCTGTCTCTGCACAATCTCTCACAAGGCTACAACCACAAGTGTAGAGAGGAAGAATCTGCCTTAGATCTATGGATTGGCCTCACCCTAGGGCTATAACCTATCCACTTAAATGGTCACAGACTATCCACAGAGGCTATCCTCCCCATAGAAGTCTAAGGTAGAACATGAACATTGCTGCCGCCACTATGTTCACAAGGCTACCAACTCAAGCTCCCATGGGGATTCAGATTTAGTGGATCCTGTGGTGGGGCTAGGCCTGCAATGTGCCTAACCTGGATACACAGGTCACTTGGATCTAAATAACGCCTTAAAAACAATCCTCCATTGCTTATAATGAAACATAGCAATGGAGGATCTCAAGGCAACAGCCTTGTACATAACAACTCTCAAAACACCAGTCTCATATATGCATAAAATCCTATTATAAAATCCATTAGAACTATTCCATATAGACATACAAAGGCATAGTCAGCAAGTGCTGGACAATGGAGAGAAGAAAAAGGGAAAAGAGACTTCCTAAACCCTAACCTTAGCCTATTATAATTCTACAGTTGATTGAGGAAGGAGTACAGAAGTCAAGTCCTTTAAACCTAAGCTAGGCTTAGGCTTATATAGAAGTCGGCTCTCTGTGAATTAGGGTTAAGAAAACCCTAATTTATTAGTGCTATCATGGCCCATTTCTGTTCCTTGGATGCCTCGGAGTGCGTGCACAGAGATTAGAGCATTGGAGTGCATGCCCTAATTACTAAAAGTTCCCAGATTGCCCATGTAAAAGTGGGGAGAAGTTAAGAACCCGAGTCTCTCTAGGTAGTAAGGCTTTCTAGGTCTTATCGCGTGATAGAATTGGCGTCGCAGAGTTGATTTGACTTAAAGCTCTTGCACTCACGGAATTGATACTTTGGTCATCGAGGGGATGCTCTGGTCGTCGTGGGATTGCTCTTTCCATTTGAATGGCACGAGAATTGCACGCACAGTTTGTTCCTTGATGAATCCTGTGGCGATCCTCGCGAAGAAATAATGTGCATGGGCTTCTAGATCGCGTGAGCAGTTCCTTGAAAGTTTGAATCTCGCAAAAATTGTGCGACAGCTGTGCGCAGGAATGCCTAGAGCTCTCTCTCTTCAGTGAATCGCGCAAAGATTGAAGACTTATTTCTTGAGCTGCGTGAGACTACATGAGTGCTGCGCAAGCGCTTATGACTGAGACTCATGAGAACCGTATGAAGTATGCTTTTTACTCCCTGCTGACATCCATCTGCGTGCGAACGACGTGAAGACTGCTTGACCAGTTGGTGTGCTCCCTTCAGAAGCCCGTGACAACTGCGCGAAGCATTCTTCCTGGTTCAATTGAACCCTGTGACATCTGTGCGAGGCATTCTTCTTGACATTTTTCTGCTTTGCTGTGCCTATGCTGCAGCCAATTTTCTGTCTGGGTTCAACCTTCTGTCTTCTGAGGAACTTCTGGGGCAACATTAGGCTTCTTGGCATGGTTAGGGGCTTATTTGTAGCTTCTGCTTATTACCTACAAAATTGTCTTAACAGTCATTTATTAAATGACTAAGGGTCTAACAGAGATTAAGTTAAGGGGTGAAAAGTGGTACTTTTCAGGTCTTAACACACCCCCAAACCTAATCTTTGCTAGTCCCTTAACAAAGCTTTAACTAATTAAATGCCACTTTCGTAGAGATCACAGGTACATTTAGCATATGTACCAAGCCTTTTAAATCCCTAGGTGATCCCTAGTGGAGGAGTGAAGCCTCCTGAGGGTTTTCAGTGAAGATACCCACAAACTTTACCATTAGAACAGTTAAGTATAGTGCAGTTAATGACAACACAGATTTCAATGTACAAAGCTTCATTCCACACCCATTCTTTAACACTTAGAGGAAACTGCAGTAGTGATGCAGGCCATTTAAAACTCAAAATTTAGCAAGTGTTTACATCACCACCATTCATTTTACATTATAAATTCAATGTGTAAAAATCAGTACCCAGTTTTCCTTAAATTCAAGATTCAGGTTGGATACAACCCAATGAGGTTAAAATTCAGACCCAATTCTTACCAGGGCTATCTCTCAACATTGACAACTTGAGGGTGTTCACATTCAAAATAGCTCAAGAGCAGTTACAAACCCCAAATGGGCCTGCAAGCATGAGCATAGGCAAAGCTTCTAATTTCTGACATCCTCATGACTTTTCACCATAGATTGGACAACTCATCTCCACATGACAGCTCATTTTACTTTGGATCTACAAGGTCTTTTTGAATGGGTTGTACTGTGGCTTATGGGTGAGGGATGTAAGGAATCAAGGGGTAAAAAGGGAATCAAAATGAAGAAATCAGTAAGGTAAGGAGTGATTCATGACTTCAGAACCTTCATTTCAGCAAAACTTCATCTTTCTTGATATATTTCAGAATCAAAGTGGCCAGCTTCTCCTCTTCTTTTCAATTTTCAGATGCTGTTCTTCTCTAGACTTCTCTTTCTTTTCTCTTTTTATTTTTTATTCAATCTTTTTATGATTTTTGTTTTTTTAATGATGAATTGCCACACAAATACCATTAATACACTGTTGTTCATAAGTTTCTTTTCTTCACCTTCCACAGAATGTTGGACCA
This sequence comes from Chloranthus sessilifolius, assembly GCA_021018995.1. Classification (NCBI taxonomy): domain Eukaryota; kingdom Viridiplantae; phylum Streptophyta; class Magnoliopsida; order Chloranthales; family Chloranthaceae; genus Chloranthus; species Chloranthus sessilifolius. The sequence continues at coordinate 89,984,087 of CM037585.1, read as the reverse complement.
TTCTCACTATCTATAACTCCTCCTTTACCTTCTGAATTCTCAGAGTGAGGGTGAGGTTGAATCAGGTCATGAGGTTAAGGTGCAAGTATTCTAGTGTTTGTCAAAGAAAAGTGAGATTTATAAGGCTCAACTAGTGTATGCAAAAGGGCAGCTTTTAAAAGGTTGGATTTTTAGGCTCAAACTGTCCAAATGAAGGCCCTGGATCATTTCCTTAGTATCATGAGTGCTGTCAATCAGTTTTGATTTGGAGATGCCTAACTTCTAGTGAAAAGGTTTTGACTCAATCAGTCCTTAGAGCATCAATAATACCAAAAACACTCTTCAAAAGAAAATGATGGCCAAATCTCACTATGTATGGTCCTCAAATTAACCCATGGGGTGTATTTTCATCTGTTTCACTCCTCTTAGGTTGACTGAGTACTAACTGAAAAATTTTCTGATGTTAGCTTCATGGTGGTTTCAAGATTTTAACATTTTCAGTTTCGAAAAGTCTGTAAAAAATATTTTAATTTTTTCACAAATTTCCTCATTGTATCAAGTTAGGTGGAAATTGACGTTATGCATCCCAGTTATACCACCATTACTGCACTAAAATTAACTATTCTATTGGCAGACCTACCCTGCCACACCCCAAACCATGAGGAGCAGTGTCCTCACTAGTTCAAAAGTGAGAAAGTACAGTAGATTCTATACAGAAGAAATAAACACACAAGAAGACAAACAAAAACACATAAGAGCAGCGAAAGAGAACTAAGCAAAATGGGAAACTGAACAGTATTGAACAAAAAGAAAAATTCATTAGCATTGAAAAATATTACAAAAAGAGTGACAAAAATAGAAAAAATAAAAGCCTAAAACAGACAAAATAGGGGGGGTGGGAGAACAAGGATCAATGGGGAGTCGGTGGTGGAGGGTTTGAGGAAGATGGTGGGGGAGATGCAGGTGGTTCAATTTTTTTCTTCTTCTTCTCTCTCTTCTCCTTTTTCTTCTCCTCCTTGGCTAGGATCCTCTGGACCTCTTCATACTCATCCCAAAGAAATTGTAATGGGTCCGGCTCCTTAGGCGGTGGGGGGCCCAACCACATAGGATTGAATTTGTTTGGGAACTCGTTGGGTTAGTCATTCGCCATGGTTAGGAGGAGGGCCGGACTACTAGGGTTAGAAGAGGAAGGATGAGATGAAGACGAAGTAACTTCATATTTAAAATACTTGGACGGTGGAAAATGAATCGACATATTAAAGTTTTGTCCCTTTCCAAGCTTGGCAATAAATTTGGAGTGTGTGGGGAATGAGGAATCGCATAAATGATTATGGGAAAAGAGAGCTCACAATAAATGATATTCTAAATTTAGCCTTGGTATTTAAGGTGAGCCCGTGTATCGCGCAACTGCACCCTGGAAGATGTGGAATTTCGCTTTACGCACGCTCAGGACTCCGAGAACAAGTTCTGACAGGGCCCACGATTATGAAAATGATGCCATTTTAATCCCTTGATCGAGAACAACACTCGACCTCTGTTCACCATTTGTTCTGAGGTCTGTACTTGCACAATGTCATCCATCCACTCAGTTGCCATCTACATCTACCCTTCAGATGGATTCGTATTTCAAATGAGAATAGCCTCCCTAAATTCATCTCCCATGTTACGGACAAAAATGAACAAGATGAAGACTAATTTAAACAAAATAAACAAGCACACAGAACAGATATGGAATATACATCAAGATATAAAAAGAAGAAAATTTCTATTAACTTGAAAAAACATGTACAATTGTAATTACAATAACCAGAAAAGAAGTGCAAAGGCACGAAAAAGCTAATCTACAATCTAGGTTCTAAGAGGAGTCTGAATCTGAATCTATAAACCAATCCCAGCCCATCTTTTGAGCATGTTTCCTAAGGGCAGCTTTGTCCTTTTTTTTTCGTGCTTGCTTCTCAGTTGGACTCTTTTTCTTCTTAGCTTTACTCTCAGCTAGAGTCTTTTTGCTAGGCTGCCTTGGTTTCTTTGGCTGGGCTGGTGGTTTCTTGGCGGTAGGAGCTTTTGGTGCCCTCACCCTCATCTTTTTAGTTTTGGGTTCAAGAGGGACCATAGGAGATTTCCTTTGTCTTCCTCAGTGGGGGCCACTGGGGACTTCCCTTTATCTTTGGGCACAGGCTAGCCAAGGGGTTTACCTCCTCAGACTGGGCAGCTAACTCTTTGCCAATTTTTATAGAGGCTGCTGTGTAAGCAGTCCTCTTTGCAATGACTTTCCTTTGTTTAGGATAAGTTTGCTCAGTTGGAGGTGCAGCAGGGGCCTTGGTAGGTGGAGGCTGCTCTGTAGGAGTTGATGAAGGAGGGGCAAGGGGTCTTCCCTTTATCTGGCTGCATCTTTGGTTGTGCCTCCTCAGACTGGATAGCTGCCTCTAGAGTAGCTTCAGGCTCAGGGTCTGGCATGCGGACAGAGAGTGGGATGGGCTGCTTAGCTGTATTTCTGACAACAGCCAAAGCATCTTTCAGTGAGGCTATCTAGATTTTAGCTTTGAGGAGGTCAGCCTCATGGATTTCCTTTTGGAGTCTGAAGATCTCCTGGGCATTGTTGAGCCTCTTTTCGAAAAGTCTAGCTTTCATCTTCTCTGCAACAGTGTTTGCTTTCTCCAGCTCCAAATTCAACTGATTATAAGCAGCTGTAGATTTGGCCTTCTGATAGGCCTCCAAGATATTAGTCCACCCCAAGGAGATTCCCAGTAGTTGCTTTCTGTGGGCTTCCTTCATTTCATCAATCTGCAGCAGTAGGGGGGTCTCAATGGACTGTCGAAGTTGGGCTATGCCCCTCAGGACATCCCTCCTAAGGTAGGGATTGTCCCTCATGGCATGGAGGATGGTGAGGTAGGGAGGGATGCAAAAAAAATGTTTGGGTGCGATGGGCAGAGAGGAAGTGGAAGGAGCAAACTGTGACTGGTCATGGGTGGGGGAAATGGAGATAACAGTGAGTAAGTCTAGTTGTTGGGGGAGGGGGACAGGTTTTAGGTCTATTTGGGTCTGTTTGTCAATGAATGTGGGAGGGGATAGGATAAGAGGTGGGAGGGAGGGCGGGGGGGGAAAGGAAGAGGGGGTAGCCTCAGTAGTAGGGGGTGATGGGGGAGGGAAAATGGGAATGGTAAAAGGTATGAAAGAGAATGGTAGGGTTGTTGGGATTAAAGGTATTGTTGGTGGTGGGGGGGTGAGTCGTATCAAGTCTGTTTAGGTCTATTTGTAAGTGGAAAGGACCAGGGGGGCTGGAGTGGATTGGTGAGGGATGTGTAGATTGGTTAATGTCTGTAGGGTGGATTGGATGGATGTGAGTTCAGTCTGCATCTGGTCCTAGGTGTGTGTAGTGGTGGATAATTGGGATTGAATGTCTTGGATAAGGTATAGGATAAGTGTCAGTGTGTCAGGGCTGGGAGGTTGAGTTTGTGTAGAAGAGGGCACAGGTTGAAAAGGTGCGGAAGGGGCATGATAGAAAGTGGAGGGAAGAGGAGATTGGAGTTCTGGTGAGTGATGTGGTGTTGGATTTGGGGAGTCCGAGAGGGGGGTGTAGTGGTTGGACATGGTGTCAAGGAAACTAGGCATAAAGGCTTGGAATCCGATGGTTGTGTTAAGGTGGAGGTCTATGTCTGTGAGTGGTGATGTAGTAGGTATGGCTGGATTGGTGTCTGGGTCAATGTGAGGTGTGTCAGTGGGGATAAAAGGGATTGTGGGTGGTGTCTGGGAGATGGTGGGGTTGTCTCAGTGGTTTTTCGTTTCTTATAGGAAATGAGTGGAGGGTTGTCAGGTTTATGTGAAGATGATGGGGGTATTGGGGCTGTGTATTGAGGTAGGGTAGGGGATGGTGAGGGGATAACATGGGGGGTGGTGTCCTCCCAGGTACCAATCACAGGTGAAGGGGGAGTGGGCATGAATAATGAGGACAGAGGAGGGTGAGAAAGAGAGAGATGTAGTAGGAGATGTGGTTAGGATAGGGGATCCTAGAGTAAAAGGTGGGGGGGCTGAGGTGGCTGCTACAGCAGTGGTGGTCATGATAGGCTCTGGAAGCCCCTCTTTGGTAGCAGGGGTAGACCTTGGGACAGCTTCCTCAGCAGCTTGCTTGGGAGGGACCTGAGCCTCAACTTTCTTCTTCTTTTGGGCCTCCATCAGGCTCCTGCTGATTCCCCATTGCCTCTTGGCAAAAGTAGTAGGGGCAAGGGTGGTTGTCCCCTCTGTTTTTGTTATCTTGTACCCCCCTTTCAAAAGTAGCTTGGTAATGATTCTGGCATAGGGGAGTGTGTGCAGCTTCTTGTTCTGCCCTAAATTCTCCACCAGGTCCTTCATTGCCTCAAAGATGAGCCAAGCTGCATGGAAGCCATGGCCTAGAGAAAATGAATAGACGACATCAGCAATAGGAGCTCTCCTCTCCTGCTGATGGCCTGAGCAATAAATATTCTTTCTAAGGACCTGGTTAATGAAGAGGAGTTCAGGCTCCAATTCTCTTCTTCTGATTGAAACTCTTGAGGCCTATAATCCTCATGTCAAAGCCCTTGCAATTGTATCAATCGAGGCACTCAGGGGGGCCATATCCACAGCTAGAGTCGAATGCGGCTGGGATGCCCAATACTTCTGCAATCACTTTGGGGCTCACTAACATCTCAAAATCGTCAATCAGCACCAGCAAGCATACTTGTCCATCCTTATCTTTTTTGACCCTGATGTGCTGGTAAAAGAGTTGCACTAGCCTAGGGTAGGCTAGTGCTGGAATTCCTCTCATCAAGGGTGTCATGCCAGCTTTGCTCATAAGCTGCACGGCAGGGGTAGAGAGAGACTCCTTCTCAAAGAATGGCAGGTCAAAAGCTGTTTCAGGCTCAAGGGGATTGAAGCCATGAGCTCTGAAGGAATAGAAAACTCAAGGGTTGGCTCCTCCACCTCAACCACTTCCTTCCCTGTTTTAGGTGCCTTTGCGGTCTTGGCCTTCTTAGGGGTGGTCTCAACAGGGGCCTTATCCTTGCTCCTCTTCTTTGGTGCCCTCTTGGGGGCCATTACAACTTCTACCTTTAAAGAAGAGAAAAGGAGATTGAGATCTGAGTGCCTACCCTAAAATCCTAGGGTTTGGTTCGATCTGTCGTATAGGGCACCGTGAGATCTCTGAGCAGAGGGCAATAGATGGGGGTGATGCTAGGAACTAATCTATAGATTGTTGGTGCGAATGATGGGTTGTAGGATCGACGCTGGAGGAGAGAGGAAAAGGAGCACTGGCAGCTAGGCTTTCGTTGGATGAAGAAGGAAGAAAGAGTACTGGAAAGGAGACAAGTGCGGGGTTAAAATACTTATCACGAAGCTTGGCTCACTGTGGAATATTTGGTCACGAGATTGGGAATATACTTAGCGAAGGTGCTATTCAACTTCGATTGCGTGACAATCTCCCAGGTTGACCTTGGAGCGCGTGACAGTATGTTAAGAATTCCATGTGAATTGTGCGAGAGGCTCCTCGGTCTCCATTTGGAGTGTGCGAAAAGCGTTGAGGTTCACTTTGAATCTCGCGACAGCCTTTGAATCTCACGGCAGCTAATGAAGTATTCTTTTTGAATTGCGCGAGTCTCCCAGGCTTCCTGCTGAACCTCACGACAGCTAGTGAAATGCTTATTTAGATCGCACGAGAGGTTCTCAGGTGTACTTGAATCTCGTGACAGCTATTGAATGATTCTATGTGAACTGCGCGAGAGTATCTCAAGCCTCCTTTTGGACCCAGCGATAGCAAAGTAGTTAAACAGAGAGCATGTGCTCTCTGTTCTGCCAATTACATTTGTGTTGTGGCTGGATTCACGGCATGAATCTCCACCATTGGTACCCCCAGACATATTAAAATCAACCATTCAAGAAAGGACAACAAAAATCATCATTAAAGAATGTGCATTCAAGAAAAAATAATCAATCCAAGTGTAGACACCCAAATTCGGCCCAAGGCCCGATCAGTCTGTACTCCGAGAGAGATGTACCCCTATGCTTCTGATGGCACCCCTGAACCCTTACGAATCTACCCTGTATCCTTAGGAATCACCCTGAACCATTCCCTAACCCTTAGGATTCACCCTTAAACCCTAGAATCCCTTCCCAGACCTAACTTGAACCCTTCTGGTAGTTGATGGGAGGAGAGCTACAGAATTTCACATAGACCATTACCAAGGATGCACCATATACCATTGAAAAGAGGACTTCTCCAGATTTCCAACAAGCCAAAAATCACCCAATTTAGAGCTACAGGTCAAAAGTTATGGCCGATTGAAGTTTAACATAAAATCATAAAAATTTTGCTCAGGCGTGTATAATACATACGCCCAGCCAATTTAGCCCCAGATTAGTCAGGCGCATATACTATATACAGCTGCCTTTTTTGGGTGAAATTTGGCCGGGTGTATATAATATATACGCCCAGCATAGGTGGGACCCACCATGGGCTTCATCTTCTCAAAGCTCCCCTATTTTTGGTGAAATTTACTGTTCCTAAATTGGGCGTATATAATATATACGCTCAGCTTAGCTACAATAACTGTCATCAGTTGCTCAAATTTCCTTCCTCTAGTTTGACCCTTTGGCCATCCCCTTTGTTGGGGTGGGTGTCTTGAGGTTGGTTGCACCCCCTTTGAGCTTATTGGCAACCCTTAAGTCACCCATGGGCTCACCCCATCATCCGCCATTAAAATCAGTTTCCCAAAACCCTAGGACCTTGAAAACCAAGAAAAACTTAGATGGGGGATTACCTAATTGCTAAACCAATTAGCTCTTAAGTAATCCCTTAACCCCCTCCCTTCTCTATAAATAGAGAGGCCCCCCTCTTCCCAAAGGGTTGAAAATTTGGTTGATTAGAGAGCTTAAGAGAGAGAGAGTCCTAGTGAGAGAAAATGCTATTTATTTTCCAGAATTCCAGCAAGCTTAGATCACCTATTCCACCCAATTTCAGCCATTAGATCACCTTCTTTTAGCCCAAAATTTATTCCCTAGCTTCACTCTACCCTCCCTATCTATCAAATCTTTGCATTAGAGTCCATTTCAATACCATTTGAGCCATCGGAAGCATGCCAAAGCGAAGGACTTCCACGGTACAACAAGGGTCCGTGAGCTCCGGCTCACCCCTCTCTTCCTCTACCTTCTTGGTGTCTCCTTCGTCCAAGGATTCAAGCTGTTACGCCGTAGAAATTTTGGTTTGGCTCAAAGCTTGATAGGACCATATTGCCTTCGGGCAAGGAGAAACTCCGCCCTTTTATTTTTCTTTTTGGCCATAGATAGAGACCGCTACATGCGGGTTGATTAGGTGCCTAAACCCTTCCTAATTGATAACCGAAGTCCCTACCCTAGAGCCTTTGGCAAAGACCGGTAAATCAGAGTCATATTTAGCACTTCGGTGCTCAAAATATTGATTTGAAGGTTTCCCGGATCACCAAAACCTCCGGGTGGTGACTCTACATTTTCATCAAAAGCGAGCACATCGCCGCGATGGGTTCGAGAGGATCCATGGTTGCACAGATGGCGACTCTGCTGGGGAAGATCACCCTAGCGCATCCCCTCTTGTTGGCCTTGTTTTTTTGTTACTAACCATTGCTGTTTTCTTCTTATTTTTTGTTGTTTTATTTTATATTTTTGTTGTTTTTACTAACACACTCACCCCTACGATTCAGTCCTTTAAGTGCCTTAGCCGATTGGTGGGCCTACGTGCGCCTTTAAATTTTTGTTTTTCTGATTCTTGTCATTTAAGCCGCCTTAGCCGTTTGGCGGGCTTGCTCGCATTTACTTTTCATGTCATTTAAATTTTAGTCATTTACGAGCCTTAGCCATTTGGCGGGCTTACTTGCGCACTTTATTCCGGTCATTATATCTCACCTTTGAACGCCGGCCCATTGAGGCGGCACGGGCTTGTCATCCCCGACTCGTTTTTTGGACTTAATTTCACTCCCCTTTAAAAATCTGTAATTAAAAGTGAACCAACAGTGTGGGGACATAATTGAATTTATTTTTGCATTTTTGGGTAGTTTTAGGGGTTTTAAAGCAGATACAATTTACCGGTTCGATGGCGGCAGCCTAGTGGTGATGATCTGAAAAGAACCACCTTCGATTACAGAAGGCGCTTGCGCCGAGTATATCGGTTGGGTTGCCAATTCGATCAAGCCGTAAAACCGCATTGGTGAGCGTAGACAACCCAAAATTCAGCCGTGTATCCCTAGGAAAGCGGAAAGGAGGACCCGATAACATACAGGTCCCCGGAGCATCTCCCGAAACCAGTTCAAAGACCCACATTGCTTCATTCCTTTGTCAAACTAAGGCGACAGAAGTGTTTTTGCCGGTATATATATATCATGACCAAAATCCCAATAGCGTATATAATATATCGCGCCCAAAATCCAGATTTAAGCGCGTATATAATATATCGTACCAAAATCTATATTTTTTGGTCGAGCATGCATAATATATACGCTCAGTATATACTCGGCCACAGCAACCTGACCTGAGGCTCGATCTATCACCCCAAGTCCCCGATTAGCGGTATTAGTGCCCGCAGTAGCCTCCTACATCCTCTAACACCCAACATGTCCCCCGCCCAATCTAAAGAAGGCAACTTCTCATTGATTTGCTCCGGGGGATCGGGTCGTTTGCATGGATTCTCACACCTTCAATAGAACGAAAGGGTTCCCTTTCGCCTCTTCCGAAGTGTGTCGGATCCCGCCGTGGGACCTACTAAAGATACATATATCGCCCGAGACGGGAGTTGACCCTGGGTACTAGGTCATTATTCATCTAAGCAAAGGGGAGTTAATCTCCATCTCAAAGAAAAAAAATCTCTCTTTAAAAAAAAATCATCACAAAACAAAAAAAGAAGAGAAAAAAAACAAAAAAAAGGGAGAGAGAAAAGTATATTTTGGTGTGACCGTCACTACCGCAACCTCAAACTCGTCCCGTAGAAGGAAGGTATTCGGCCCTTATCCGCGACATCGATACAACACTCGTCAGCAGATCATGTCAAGAGCCGATACGTCCCCACCGTCATCCCCATCCCATTCCCATGTAGGAGAAGACCCGATCTCCGACACCTTCGTCCAAACCCGGTTCGATATCAAGGGTCCTTTTGGGGCACCCATGTTCACATCCACCCCATCCCCCTCCCTCACATTCTCCCAACATACCCCCTTTTCATCCCCTACTGAAACCCCTCATTTCCCAACCAATCCATATATCCCCATCTCCCACCCAAACACCCTTACCGCATCCCCATATTTCCAAAGACCCCATAGGGAGCCCCATCCCCCACCTACTTCCCACGTTCCATCCCTCTCATCATCCATGCCCCCTACATCCCACATCCCATGCACCTCATCTCACATACCATTCCCACCTCCTGGCCCATCCCAACATACCCCCCATTTACCCGGGTCATGCCCAATTTCTCCCAACCCCCTCCATCCTTAAGTGAGCCGTCACCCCCCAATCTCACACCTGAATCGATGCCCTCAATGGAGGACATGAGAACGATGTACGCCTGGGCTGCATCTTGAACCCTTCAAACCCGCATCCAAATCTCCAAAACCTCCATACCCCATTCCCTCCTAACCATGCCCCACCCCCCCTCGTCCATACCTCCCCAAATCCCCCACCCCACTCCCAGACCCACGCCCGCACAAATCGATGGGCCCTAGCCCAGACACCTCTCGAGCCATGGGCCCAAGCCCAAAACCCCAGAGCCCAAACCCATGGGCCCAAGCCCCTCACGCCAGACCCCAGCCCAAGACCCCAAACCCATGGGCTCAAGCCCATGGATCCAAGCCCATCAGGCCCAGGCCCAAGACCCTCAAAACCCATGGGCCCAAGCCCAAGCCCATCAGACCCAGGCCCAGGCCTAGAATCCTCAAGGCCCATGGACCCAAGCCCATCAGGCTCAGATCCAGACCCGAAACCCTCAAAACCCATGGGCCCAAGCCCAAACCCATCAAACCTATAACCCAAATCCCTCAAACCCAAGGCCCATCCACCCATACTCATCAAGGCCCATTCACTAACCCCATACCCCCCCACCAATACCCTTCAATCACCTAAACTCCTTACGCCCCCACCCCCCCTCCACCACGAAATCCAATCCATCCCATTCCTCAAACCCACAACATCCATACCTCAACCACCTCCCTCACCCCAGAATGTGCACCCACTACATCACTTACCCACAAACCACTCATCCATTTATCCCTTCTCATCCCCTACAAACCATATGGCCCCACAGTCATCCAACCCCTCACCCCCAAGTCCAAATAGCAGCCCTCACGCCTCAGCGATACCCTGCCCAACAGTACAAGGAGGATGAGATCCACAATAGTGGAGTTGCCAGCATCAACCCTCCCGAGCCCACCATCATCACACCTAGGGTTTAACAAAATCAGGGGGAAGCAGTCCCCGCTACAGCCTCAAAAGAACCAGAACAGTTGAAAGAACAAATAGACAGAATACAGAAGCAGCTGATGAAGATGGGAGGAGTAGAACTACATTCAACAGACTTTTCAGACTTATGTCTGTTCTCTGATGTCCCCCTGCCACAGAAATTCAAGATGCCATCATTTGATAAGTATAATGGCCGCAACATCGCCCATTTAAAATCTTACTGTGGGGATATGTGCCACTATGGCGGGGATGAATGACTCCTCATCAAAGTGTTCCAAAAAAGTCTAACGGGCCCAGCACTGAGATGGTTCACATCCCTGGAACCATCCATGATAAAAACTTGGAAAGATCTGACACGATTATTTCAAGAGCAGTATGTCTATAACATGGACATAGAGCCAAGGAAGTCGATTTGGCCGTCTAAAGCAAAGACATGATGAAACATTGATGCTTACTTGGGAAGGTGGAGGGCATTAGCGCTCGGGTAACTCATGATTCGATGATGAGCAGATTGAATTGATAACCAAGGAGCCCTCCGGTCATCACAGATTTTTAGTATATCAATAGCAGTCTAGTTTCTTGATCTGGTCGAAATGCCAATCGTTGCGAAAGGCGCCATTAGAGAGGCGGGTTAGGAAGGAATGTATGTAGGGCCATCGAGTTCGAAAAAGCCGAACCAAGAATTGAAAGAAGACCGAGGGAAGAGTGCAGACATTGTTTACCCCCAGGCCAATACCAATGCCCCCCCGATACAGCTCCAGGTTACACAACCACCCCCGGCCCGTTTCCAGCAAATACTAAGGCCGGGCAACAGACCAAGAGCCCTGTTTACCCAAGAGTAGATGAAAGCACGTTTTGAACGAGTGTTCACACCATTAGGGCAATCCTTGAGTGTCTTATTGCCGGTATTGCTACAGAAAGGCCTAGTCAATTTACTCCAACCTCGCCCGCCACCCCATCCCATATCGAGGAACTATTATCCGAATCTACATTGCAATTTCCACCAGGGACCGGGTCACCCTACGGACCGGTGCTTCCCGTTAAAGCACGCAGTCCAAGATCTGATAGAGGCGGGAAAAATCATTCTCCGCCACTTCCTTAGGGGCAGCATCAGAATATCCATCAAGCCCCTCTACCACCGCACCCAGGAGGCCACAAACCTAACATTCATTGGATAGAAGAGGAAGAAGAAGAGTTTGACCCTTCGAATTATATCAGTAATCAGGAGGAATTTTCACTCCCCAGGTCAAATGAAGATGAACTATTTGTTGGGGTGATCGAGCCGTTGTATCTGGCTAATTATTTCCCCACAACGGCATACCAAGAGGAGCCCTTAGATTTAGGGTAGTATTTTTCCACCCCTGCTCCCGCCTATCAAATCCAAACGGGCACATCCCCGCTGCAATCATGCGCATATCCACCCCATGCCCAATTTACCCCATACACCCCTCCGTCACACCCAAATCATCCCATACCATTCACGACTTCGCCATCCCCGCATTATCCTACCCCATACACACCCTCAAATCTCTCCACCCAATACACTACTCCACCATCCCCAAGTTACCCCATTCCATACACGCCTTTAAACCCCACCACCCAATTTATACCATACACCCCCCTATCACCCACAAATCACCCCGCTCCATGCACAACTCCATCATCCCTCAATCTATCCCATTTCATCCACAAACCCATCATCATCCCACCATACCACAAACCCTTCATATCCCCCTATTCCACCCACTACCCCGCCATGTCCCAATCATCCCGCTCCATGCACAACTCCATCACCCCTAATTTACCATACGTCATCCACGAATCCGGCATCATCCCACCCTGCCACCCCATATACAAACCCTTCATACCCCTATCACCCCGCTCCTCAAATATCTCCCCATCCCTCCATCCCAGTAACACTCCCTCCATCCCTTCGTTATTTTGGCCCCAACCCAACTCCACCTCCACTCAAGCAAGCAACCCCTCACCCAATCCCCTTACCACCTGCTCCCAATCACCACTGGTCTTACCAAGCCCAGGCAATACCTGTACAAGTCCCCCTCCACTACAATTCAACCCATTCCCCCACTACCATTCCCCCCATTGGAGTCAACCTAGTGGGACCGAAACCAGTACAACCCAATCCTCCCAATTACTCATGCACTCCTTTCCTTATCCCAAACACCTATGACCCCCATCATGCCATTAAGCTATGAAGCGGACATGAATGTGGTGCAACCAAGAAGAGGAGGCTATTGAATTTGTTACCCGATCAAAGATTTCTTACCGAAGCATCGGCGTTAGAGGAGAAGAGAAGAAGAAAGAACAGGCCGCAGGGAATCCCTTTGAAAAAATGGCCAGAGAACACATACTAGAGACACAGCTCCAGAGAACACCCTCACATATCACTGTGTGGGATTTGTTAATCACGTCCCCACTCCACTTCCAAGCCCTGATGGGAGCACTCATGGAAGCACATGTCTCCACTCATGCAACTCCGGATGAAGTAGGAGAAATAATAGGGCAAGTGTTGGCCCCAAATTCCATCTCATTCACTGATGCAGACCTACCAATCGAGGGAAATGACCACTCTAAGCCCTTGAATATAACAATGGAAGTAGGAAACTTGGTGGTGCCATTGGTCCTAATAGACAACGGGTCGGCATTGAACGTATGCCCTCTGAGAACAGCAATCAAATTTGGGGTGAACCCCGACACCTTCCAGCCATCCATATCAAGCGCTCGGAGATTTGACAACACTAGAAGAGAAATTATAGGAGAAGTAGACCTCGACCTGATCCTCGGGCCGCAAACCTTCACCACCCCCTTTCAGGTGATGGACATCAAGTCTACTTTCAATCTGCTATTGGGCCAGCCATGGATACATAAGCTCGGAGCAATACCATCTACCCTGCACCAAAAGCTCTGATTCATCTCGGAAGGAAAAATTGTCACCATCTTACGCGAGAGCAGAGAAGACAGGGAGAGAAGCACTCTGCACATTAAGAATTCGAAAGTGCTGAACATACCACACACAGCAGAGGACGCCGATCTTCACCGATTGGAGTATGACTTCTCAGCCGTCGCCCTCAGACCAACTGAAAAGACCCCGGATAGAACTGGACGAGGAATGGACGCAGTTGTGTTCATGCTCCCCAGATGGGGCCATCAAAAAGGGAAAGGGCTGGGCCCACGCCTCCAAGGAAGAAGAGACCCCGTCAAAGCCAAGGGGTAACAAACTAAATTTGGCTTGGCCTATAGGCCCAGAGAAGAAGTCAGAGAGGCCAAGGAAAAGATGAGAGCCGCAGCAGTCACCAAGGCCAGAGGAATCATCTTGGAAGAGGAACCACACGCTCGCCCCCACATCCGTGAAACCTTTGTGAGCGTCGGGATAGTAAAAATTGATCTAAATTGGGAGACGAGGTTACCCACATAAGCCTGCCTGCTCATCCACCCCACCAATCCCTACATCATCCCCCCAGACTTTGAAATGGACTTAGCTGCCCTTTCCTTATTCGAGGAAGAAGTTCCCCGGTCCACCCTTCGCTCCAGTGCCAGCCACCCTGGGCCCATCCTAACCATAGAGGACAAGGTCCCGGAGGATCCGTTTGAAAATATGTTGAGGGAGGAACTGCAAGAGCCTACTGATGCTGCTTCCCATCAAAGAGGTAAAGGCCAAGCCTCGCAGGTAAGTAACTGGGCATCCATGCCCCAACTCCTGGGATCCGCCAAATACCGTGAAAACGGCACCGACTCCCCCAAAAAAAACAACCTGTAAAAAGTGAGGTTAGCCTCTGAACCACTCTACCTTGTATATATAGAGATCCACCTCGCCAGGGGCTGACCTCCGAAAAAATGCAAAAGACAATAAAAATAGAAAAAATAGCAATTCTAAAAATATTATCCTTCAAAATTCCCAATAAAATTAAAATTGATGTCGTGATATCCGTCCCACGTGAAGCCAACCCCTTTCCTGTAGAAATATAAGAAGATGTAGGAGTCACGAGTCTGGATGAGGAAGGTCAAACCGATGAGCTCCCAAATGAGCTCCTCAAACAATTTGTCAATTTTGAGCATGGCCCTACCCCGATCGTCGAAGAGACGGAGGATGTCAATTTGGGCACCAAAGAGGCCCCCAGAATCACCAAAATCGGAACATCGCTGTCCCCTGCGAAGAGAAAAGGTATGATAGACTTCCTTCGGTCATACCAAGACGTGTTCGCATGGTCGTATCAAGACATGCTTGGTTTAGATATCGATCTGGTTGAGCATGAGTTGCCACTCTACCCCGATGTTAAGCCGGTTAAACAGAAGCTGGGACACCTCTGACCCGAATGGATGTTCAAAGTGAAGGACGAGGTCATTAAATAGTATGACGCAGGTTTCCTCATGGTATCCAAGTACCCGTAGTGGCTAGCCAATATCGTCCCCGTACCGAAGAAGGATGGAAAGGTTTGAATGTGTATCGATTTCTGCAATCTCAACAAGGCAAGCCCTAAGGACGACTTCCCGCTACCCCACATCGATATCCTGGTCGATAACACTGCAAAGCATGGAATGCTCTCATTTATGGATGGATTCTCAGGATACAATCAAATAAAGATGGCAGAGGTTGATCACGAGAAGACAACGTTCATTACCCCCTGAGGAACCTTCTGCTACAAAGTAATGCCATTCAGGCTGAAGAATGCTGGGGCAACCTATCAAAGAGCAATGACGGCCCTGTTCCATGACATGATGCACCAAGAGATCGAAGTATATGTCAACGACATGATTGCCAAATCACCAGAAAGGGAAGACCACTTGATAAACCTTCAGAAGCTGTTCGAGAGGTTGAGAAAGCATAGATTCGGTTGAACCTAAATGCGTTGGCGCTATGTCAGGAAAGTTGTTGGGCTTTATTATCAGCAGGAGAGGGATCGAGGTCGATCCGACCAAGATCAGCGCCATGACTGAAATGCTGCCACCGTCTACAGAGAAGGAAGTCAGAGGCTTTTTAGGCAGAATCTAATACATCAGCTGATTCATCGCACAGTTAACTCCGATATGTGCACCAATCTTCAAACTACTGAGAAAGGACTCACTAGTTGAATGGAATGATGACTGCCAGGCTGCATTCGACAAGATTAAGGGTTACCTCTTGAAACCTCCGGTATTGGTACCGCCCGTACCAGATAGACCTCTGATAATGTACCTATCAACGATAGAGTTTTCCATGGGCTGTGTGTTAGGACAAAATGATGAGACAGGAAGAAGTGAGCAGGCCATCTATTATCTAAGCAAGAAATTTACTGATTACGAGACGCGCTATTCTCATCTGGAGAAAGCATGCTTGGCGCTCGTTTAGGCTACTCAAAGACTTCGACACTACCTGTTATCCCAAGCCGTCCTACTTCTAACACGGATGGATTCGCTAAAGTACTTATTCAAGAAACCTGTACTCACTGGCCGAACTGCACGATGGTAACTACTCCTATCCGAATTTGACATTACTTATGTCACCCATAAGTCAATCAAGGGCGGCACTTTCATCTTGAGAACCCTCGGACTATGAGCCTCTAAGGACCAAATTCCCGATGAGGACATTACATTCATGATCGAGACACAGAGGAAACAGAAGAGTCCTGGGTAATGCACTTTGATGGAGCATCGCATGTTGAGGGCCAAGGAGTTGGTGCCATTCTTATCTCGCCCAGAGGATCACATATACCCATCTCAATCAAATTGAGCTTCCCATGCACCAACAATATTGTCGAGTATGAGGCCTATACAGCTGGTTTACAAGCGGCTCTTTATCTAAATATAACTCACCTTAGGGTCTTTGGAGATTCACAGTTAATTATATGCCAGACCAACGGAGATTGGAAGACCAAGGATGAGAAATTGATCCCATACCATGAACATCTTGAGGATCTAATAACTTGCTTTGAGGAGGTCACCTTCTCCTATGTGCCATGAGCAAGAAATCGGTTTGCTGATGCCTTGGCCACCCTGGCCTCTATGGTTGAGATTCCATACGGAGTTGTGATGAAGTCGATCATGATAGAGCAAAGGGATGAATCGACTTTCTGTCACCTGATCGAAGGACCTACAGAGTTAGATGATGAACCACCCTGGTTCTCAGACATCAAGAATTTCCTCGAGACCCGAACCATCCCAGAAAGAACATCGAAGGTAGACAGACGCACCATCCAACGATTGGCAATGAACTATGTCATCTGCGGCAATCTCCTGTATAGACGGTCTCACGACAATATTCTGCTCCGATGCCTAACCCGGAAAGAGGCGATTGAGATCATGAAGGAGATCCATGAAGGGGTCTGCGGGGCACACGTCAGTGGACACATGCTTGCGAAGAAAATTCTAAGACAAGGATACTTTTGGACCACTTTGGAGACTGATTATTGCAAACACGTGCAGAAGTTCTACAAATGCCAAGAGCACTCCAGTCTAATACACGCTCCGACCATTGACTTGCACAGCATGGCCACTCCTTGGCCGTTCGCCACCTGGGGTCTCGACGTCATCGACAAAATCAATCCTAAAGCTTCCAACGGGCATCAGTTCATCCTCGTCGTAGTAGAGTACTTCACAAAATGGGTAGAGGCAGCCTCCTATATGAGCATTAAGGCTAGTCATGTTGAGAAGTTCATCAAGAACAACATCATTTACAGATTCGGCGTACCCAAAGACATCATCACTGATAACGGCACTAATTTTGCTAATAGGCGCATCCGGGTCTTGTGTGAGCAGTTCCAGATCAAACATCATCGATCATCCCCATACAGACCACAGATGAATGGAGCTGTAGAGGCAGCCAACAAATCCCTGATCCGCATCCTGGAGAAGATGGTAGTCACTTACATAGATTGGAGTGAGCAGTTACCCTTCGCACTTTTGGCCTATAGAACGTCTATCCGTACCGCAATAGGGGCAACACCATTCTCCCTTGTGTATGGGACCGAGGCCGTGCTACCCGTTGAGGTCTAAGTACCATCGCTCTGTATCCTTTTGGAATCCCATCTACCTGAAGCTGAGAGGGAAAGAGCCCGTTTTGAACAGCTAGACTTGATTGACGAGAAAAGACTCTTAGCCTTGTGCCACACCCAGATCTATCAGAGGAGAATTGCACGTGCTTACAATAAGCGTGTCCGCAATCGAGATCTGAAGGTAGGAGACACTGTACTGAAGAAAATTTTCCCGTCTCTCCACGCCGATCCAAGAGGGAAGTTTAGGCCAAATTTGGAAGGACCCTACGTCATCCGAGAGGTTTTGCCAGGATACGCCGTTCGCCTCGCCACAATGGACGGAGACCACTTTCCTAAGCCCATCAATGCTGGATACCTCCGTAAGTTCTAGTCATAGGTCTTGGGACAAGGTAAGTTTTGATAAAGGCAGATGCGTGGCCGCTTAAGGACCCCATAAAAGAGGCCATCATTTCAAAGAAAAGTAGCCCAAAAGAAACATTCCTTGAAAACCTTCACCCTTTTTGCTACACACGTTGGGCCAATAACCATTTCTTTCATATACCCCTCCCAAAATTCCAAGAAAAAAGAGAAAAGAGAAAAGAGGAAAAATCCAAACCAAAAAAAAGAAGAAGAAGAAGAAAGCAAAACCCCAAAAAAAAAAAGAGAAAGAGGGGGACCGGGAATAAATAAAAAAAGAGAGAAGAGGAGAGAAATGACTGGGGCATAAAAAGCCTTTGGAAAGGAAGAGGAGTCCCTGAATCTAGAATTCACTCAAAACTTAGATCCAAATCCCCAGAAAAAACCCTACCCGTTTGAACCCCGGCCACATTACAACCCGGAAGAAAGCCCTCTTTAAGGTCCACAAGCGGTCATAACATCTACTGCATCAGAACAAGCTGAGTTAACAAACCACACAGAACTTTATTCAGCCGGCTATGACGGAATCGACGTCCATGTCGTGGCCTTCTGGTTCCAAAAATTAAAGGAAAAAAAAAAGAGAAAAAAAAAGAAGAAAAAAAAAAGAAAGAAAAAAGAAAATTAATTTGGGTTCAAAGCAAGATGGACGTGGTGAAAACCCGAAAGGGCACCACGGGTAAAAACAGTGAACCCACACGGACCAGGTGAAAACCTGAAAGGGCACCTGGGGTAAGAAAGCGAACCCATGGACGTAATGAAAATTTGAAAGGGCGCTACGGGTAAAAATAGGGATGACGGGCATGGCGAAAACCCGTCTTGGGCGCTATGAGCAAAAGTGTCAAGGAAAGAGAGATTAGGAGAAGACCTGTTTTGGCCCGCCCATTTCAGTTTGACCCCCTTGAGTCCCTTTCCCCCCTTCTTTTTGATGGGCCACTCATGTGAAAATTGGATCAGATCCCGATCAAGTATGACATCTCTACCGCAACGTCTGACACATGACCAAAGGGAAAGACAGAAGACTAGACCAATCCCTGGGAAGCTGACCTTCCCGCGTTTAGAGGAAAAACCTGTATCTCATGAACAGGGTTCGACCATGCTCAAAAAGACCCACTGATTTGGCCTTGTAATTATCGACATCCCTAAAAATCCCCACACTGTGGAGGAGAAAAATTTCAAAAAAGATAATAGATTTCCCTTTCCCATAAAAAAAAAGCCCCACATTATGGAGGAGAAAAATTTCAAAAAAGATAATAGACTTTCCTTTCCCATAAAAAGCCCCACACTATGGAGGAGAAAATTTCAAAAAGATAATAGATTTTCCTTTCCCATAAAAAGCCCTACACTATGGAGGAGAAAATTTAAAAAAAGATAATAGATTTCCCTTTCCCATAAAAAACCCCACACTGTGGAGGAGAAAAATTTCAAAAAAGATAATAGATTTTCCTTTCCCATAAAAAAAAAGCCCCACACTATGGAGGAGAAAAATTTGAAAAAAGATAATAGATTTTCCTTTCCCATAAAAAGCCTCACACTGTGGAGGAGAAAAATTTCACAAAAGATAATAGATTTCCCTTTCCCATAAAAAGCCCCACACTGTGGAGGAGAAAATTTTCAAAAAAGATAATAGATTTCCCTTTCCCATAAAAAGCCCCACATTGTGGAGGAGAAAATCTCCATAAAAAGCCTTACATTGCGAAACGTACGAAGGAAAAAGTCAAAAAAATGAAAAATATATGTATGTATAGATTTCATTCCATTTCATTTCTTACAATATTACGTGCGGAGTGTCACGTCCCAAAAAGATAACGACATGACACACTTTCTATTTTGCTGCTTTCTTTACAGATAAAAAACCAAAAAATATATATCAGTATATATATAACAACAAAAAAAAACAACAAAAAAAAGAAGAAAAATAATCCAAAAAGAGATCTCTGTTATGAGGCATTCCTCCCCTCTGTGTATATGATCTATGATATGTGCAGGAATAGGTCAAGGGTAGGGAGCATGCTTCAAAGCGCTAATCTCTGCAAGCAGAGAGTCCTCGCGAGCATTTCGATCAGACATCCACCTACCGTGGAGACTCTTCTGCCATCTCCGTGAAGCTTCAGCTGCGCTGCGAGACTCAGTCAAAAGCCCAGTCAACCGAAGAACCTCACTCTCGGCTGTGGCCGCTCTCACTTCTGCAATCTCCGCTCTGACCCTTTCTTTCTCCAAAGCCTCGGTCAAAGCCAACCTCTCTACAGAAAGAGACTCGATCCTGGTCCAAAGCATCGCTTCCTTACAGGGCCAAGGCCCCGTCTCTATCACATCTACCAAAACTGGGCTAGGTAATTCCTCAGATACCAGCCAAACCTCATAATCAGGAGAGACGACGCCCCCCTGAACTAAGCTACACATGTGCAGTGATTGGAGGGTCTCCTAGAGGGCGGCTATGCGGTCGAGATCACTGAGAGAACCCCGAGAAAATATCAGAGAGCACAAAGGTAGCCTCACAGAGCATTGCACATGTTGAGTATACCCAAATTGATGAAGCTCCCGAAATGGGAAATAATATGTGCTACTGATCAACCCCAATAGGGTGATACCCTCACAAGCTTGAGAGCGGACAATCAGAAAGGTACCATCCAACCAGGGAAGCTGCCAGATCAGCTCCGCATCTGATAGCCACGTACTCAGTTCCTCGGTGTTCCCATGAGGCAATCTCGAGCACCGGATCAGAAAGCCCCGAGCCACGTCCCCTCTTATCAAGCACAATCTCGGCACAGGCCCCATAATAGCCAAATCTGAACAAGGAGCGGGCTCCCGCTGAGAATCCCAACCCGGCCCGAGGCCGAGGCATCCAGGCCTTGATACATCTCAGCCAAGACTAGGTGCACCAATGAGCGGCCTCCATCCAACTTAGTCAAGACGTCGCACAGCCCAAGGGAAAAGGTCTCGCCCCCAGTAAAGAAGAGAACTTCCGACAGCAAATAAAGGGCAAAGGCCTTTACATTGAAGGGATCTCGAATGGGCAACTTTCGGAGACTCGAGTCACCGAAAGGTTCTCTCAGGAATTTCACCGAACACCTAGTGGGCCCTCCGGCAAAACATTTCTCATACCCACCCTTTTTTAAACCGAGAACCGCATGGACCGCCTTTGCATACCCCGGTTTGGGCACCACTTTTGCAAGGCCTCGATGCATCTTCAAGCCAGTAATAGAGGCCAACTCTTCCAAGGTTGGGGTCAACTCCCTAGATCCAAATCTAAAGACATGGGCCTTATGGTCCCACGACCCCAAAGCCGCTTGTAGCAGGTCGGGCAACAGAGGGATAGCAAGGAGAGAGGAAAGGCGGGACAACCCCAGGCAATTTAGAACAGCAAGCTCGCTCTCAGCCAAGCTATCATGCCATTTTTGCAAAAAACTGGGCCTCGGGTCCAAACAGGGAAGTATACCAGCCCCCATATAAGAGCTTGGGTCCCTTTTCGAAGGCGGGTCCATCGACGTACAAAGATGTTCTTTATAAAATTAGTCAATGTATGACGATGGACCCACTAGAAAAAACAAAGGGAAGGAAAAGATAAAAGGAAGGGCAAAAAGGCCAAACCAGGTGGAGAAGGAGACAAAGGGGGACTAGGCTCGGGTTATAAAGAGCCCCCTGAACCAAAATTATAGCGGGCGTATATATTATATACGCCAAGGCAAAAATTTGAAACTTTTTGCCAGGTGTATATAATATATACGCCCGGCCATTTTAACCATGGATTTGCTAGGCGTATATATTGTATACACCAGGCCATTATTGCTGATCATTAGCCAGGCGTATATAATATATACGCCTCGTTTAAGGCCGGGGCTGGCAAGGCCCCCTCTCACAGTGGTCCATTTTTGTCCCCAAGGAGGAACTTACTTTTTGGTTGGCCCACTCTTTCATCTCGGGGCAGCCCACAGGCAGGCATGTTCACACCCCCATGGGGGGGGGGGCCCTCGGATGACGCACTACGCATAGGTGATATACAGAGAATCACTTGCAGGATCACCCCCATCATTGGATGGGTGCCAGCTCGTTTCAGACCAAAGAGAAGAAAACCATCAAAGCATAAAAATGAAACATTCATAAAGCATAAAAGTTATAAACCATCTAAAAAAATTGTGTGTTGTTTAAAAGTTATTACATATCCCCCAAAGAAATCCAAAGTCTAAATTGTTGTTTTGTGTATGTCAAATTTGCAAAAAATAAACTAGTCCTGGGCGGCCCCCTTCGACTTCTTCTGGAGCCGGCTCGCGCTTTGAAAAGTACTAGTCTCCCCCACCCGAGTCCACGCCTGAGAAATATGGCTGAGAAGGGAACGCGATTCCTTTTCACGAGCACGCTATAGGAACACAACAAAGCCATTAGGTAGAGAAACAGGCGAAAAGTAAATAAAGGAAATAACTAAGTTGGGTCAGCATTCACTCACCACCTCGGTCTCCCTATGCCCAACAAGGTTATGATAATATTCGGCTTGACTCACTGCCAATTCATAATCCTGGCCAGTAAGAAGGAGGTGTTAGTCACACAGGCCATCAGCATAATTCAAAGGGAAGGAGAACAAAGCAACAAGATAGAGATTACCCCAGGGATCAGCTCAGGAGGTGGGACCTGGATAGCTTCAGCAGAGATATGTGCCTTCTCGGCCACGTCGGCACACACACGCGACAAGAAAGCATCATCCAAGCCCTTGAAGGTCTCCTGGACCACGGTAGGCAAACAGCCAGAAGCACCAGCACCAGAAGGGTCAGAGGGTCCAGTACCTGAAGCCACGCCAGAAGCACCAGCCCTGGAAGGATCGGAGGGTCCAACACCTGTAGCATCATAAGGAGCAGCCACCTCATCCCCCTCATCTGAGTAGCCGCCCTGCTCAAACTGTAGAGAGAAACATTTTATCATTAAAGGTGGTAGGTCAATCAAAGTAATCACAAGGAAGCTGCTAAATAAAAAGAAAAGGGGCATTACTTGAGATCGTGGCCCGCCAAAAGCTAAAAAGTTAGCACCAGGCACGAAGCGGGGCAGCAAGGAATGATAGGGCAGGGAATCGTACCACGACTGATACCCCCCGGGCAGGAGAAGGTCATTGATAGGAACCCCATGGTGAAGAAAGTGAGCAGTAAGCTCATCAATGGAGCCTTCTGGAGCCAACACATCGACGGGAGGAGCTCGGGGCACGACAAAGAGAGGGCGATACTGATGAACCACTCTCTCCCCTAAGTTGTAGGCCCTAGTCCAGGACCCATAAAGGAAGATGATGCGACGGTCCAGCAAAAAGCGAGAAGGACCCACTGAGGCCAAGTTCCAAAAGGGGGATCCTATGTAGGGGTCGAGGATGACCTGCAAAAGAAGAGAAAACAGAGGGAGGATACACACATTTGGTCAGAACCCGTAGCACACAAGAGCTGTCAAATTTATAAAGAGGGAATTATTTTACCTACTCTGGGATCAACAGGTCGAACTGGGAGCGCAGCCCTAACTCCAAGTGCTTCATACCTACATCCCGACGGCGACTCACGTGCCAGTTACTCATGAGGGGGAACGTAGCAACTTCGGACTGAAGCAGAGGGCGACCCGATTGGAAGTGAAGATACCCCCAGATCTGAGAAAGCAAGCAGATAAAGACAGGTATGCTATAAAAGAAAATTGGATAAGCTAAAACCAAAGGATAGAATACCTCAATTGCCGACCAGAAACCCATAATGGAGCTAGACTCCCCAAGAACGGCTCGCTTTAGGCTGGACATGAGTACAACATAGCCGGCGCCGCCCCAATCAAATTGATGCACGATTTCCCAATTCACCATCAGGCTGAGCAGGGACAAGGAGACTCACCCCCCGCTGGTGTTGGAGAGGAGAGTCTTGCCCAGGAGGAACAACAGAGCAATGCGGGCCAGCATATGTGCGCGTGCGGGCTCGAGATAGATGGCCATGTTAGGCTGGCCCTGGTCCACTAACTCGTGAGGCTCAAACCGAACAACCCGCCAGGACAGCTTGACCACAGAACCCCGAATATTCCCAGAGGTTGGGTAGGCCCCTATCACTCGAATCATCTCCTCCTTATCCGGTGTATGGGTAGGTACCACGGGCACCCCAGCAATATGGACCCTAGTGATCATAGACCAGTCCACAGGTGTAAAGGCCATCTCTACCACGACCATGTGAAATGTCATGGTCTCGGGGTGAAAATGCTCTATCAGAGCCTTCATATAGGCCGTATCGGCCCTCACAGCGGGACATGAAATGAAATCCCTGAAACCGGCATCGGTGAGAAGGTCTTTCACCACTGGGGGAAGGTAAAGCACGAGACGCTGGAGGTCGAACCAACAGCCTCGGAACATAATGTGCGGCAGGGGCTGCAAACAGAAAGCATCAATCAGATAGGGGCAAGTGGTGTAAGGAAGACATCAAAGGAAAACAAAAGCGAAAAGGGGGGGGGGCTCATCTGTTTACCTGACCGACAATCCCAAAGTTAGACATGCGGGTGTGCTGGCAGTAGAGGAGGCCGGTATGGGCAGCCTCGCCTTGCATTTCATACCAAGGCTGGGAGGAGCGCTGAGACATGATGAATGCTCTCACGGGACCGAGGCCATCTCCGCCCTTCTTCGATCATGCCCTTCGTCACCGGACATCCTGAAAATATGAGACGCATTGGCATATGAGAGGGGTGCCAACAAAAAAAAAATGAAAAAAAATATATATGCACTAATTCAAAAAAAAAGAAGAAAAAAAAATCTCATCAAAAAAACAAAAAAGCCATGTGTGTATGTGTACTAATTCATCAAAAACAAAGAAACAAAAAAAAATAATAAAGATGTACGAGTATACTAATCCAAAAAATCCAAAAAAAAGAGAGAGATGTGTGTACGAGTATACTAATCCAAAAAATCCAAAAAAAAGAGAGAGATGTGTGTGCGAGTATACTAATCCAAAAAATCCAAAAAAAAAAAGAGAGAGATGTGTGTGCGAGTATACTAATCCAAACAGAAAAGAGAGATGTGTGTGTGAGTATACTAATCCAAACAAAAAAGAGAGATATACTAATCCAAACAAAAAAGGGAGATATACTAATCCAAAAAAAAGAGATGTGTGTGTGTGTACTAATCCAAAAAAAAAAGATGTGTGTGTGTGTGTACTAATCCAAAAAAAGAGATGTGTGTGTGTGTACTAATCCAAAAAAAAAAAGAGATGTGTGTGTGTGTACTAATCCAAAAAAAAAGAAGAGAGATGTGTGTGTGTATACTAATCCAAAAAAGATGCGTGTGTACTAACCCAAAAAAAATGCTTGTGTATGTGTACCAATCCAATCCAAAAAAAAAACAAAACAAAATGTGTGTATACTGACCTATTAAGAAAAAAAATGTGTGTGCGTATTAATCCAAAACAAAAAATTTGTGTATACGTATACTAATATATGTATGCGCTAATCCCAAAAAAAAGAGAGGCACCAATCCATCAAATAAAATGCACTAATCTATCAAAAACAAAAAAGAGAAAGAAAAACAAAATAAACGAATGATGGATGGAAAATAGGCCTAAGGAATCAAATATTTCAAAAAAGAGGAAAAAAAAAACAACTAAAATAAAAAATAAAAAGAGAAAAGGAAATATAGGCATCACAAAGCATTTCACCATATAAAAAAAAAAAAGAGAGAGAGAGGCAATATCATCAAAAATTCAAAAGAAAAATAAAGGAAGGGTAATGATTACCTTCAATGAGAGAGAAAAACAAATATCGGCGGAGGATAAGCGTCTTTCGATCCACACCCGCAACCACCGGTAATAGAACTCAAGCCAAACCAAATGCAAAAACCCTAGGGGGTTGTCCCGAACTCAAGAAGGAAGGAGGGAGAGAGATAGAATTTGAAAAGGGGGGCCCCTTTTGTGCTCAGGCTCGGGCAGTTTTGTAACTGCTAGTTTTTAGACAGGCGTATATAATATATACGCCCGACCATTTTCGCCAGATTTTGGTCAGGCGTATATAATATATATGCCCGACCAGAAATGGTAGTTTTTTTAACTACCTGGCAATTTTTGATTTTGAGGCCCGACGGACCCCCTTGTATGCTATAGACCCCGGTCCAGCCCCCCCTCAGAGGCCCACGTATCATCGGGCAAGGGTGCACGCATCCCCAAATGACCCTTCGAGTTTCCTTCATTGGCCCAAAGGGACTGTGATACAATAAACGGGTCTAGATCCGTAGGCGCCCACCTAATATGCCCACAAAATCAAAAAAAGAGCAAAAATAATAAGGAAAAGAAAAAATATATATATACACAAACGCTGGTTCTCAAAAAGCGTCGCAATGACTATTTGTGCCACTCCGAGAACCGTGTTAAATCAATTCGGAATGATCGAGTTCACCCGAAAGTTCTCAAACCCCGTTTTATATAGGGACACCCCATACCTGATCCAACAAGCAAATGAATTTCATTCATCACCGGTCACTCCTGGGAGCATACACTTGGCCCCAGATCTCCCCCAGCAGAGGTCGAGGCCTGATCCGGCAGGCAAACCAAGAACCCATCACTGGAATGCACACGTCCCTAAGGTATATCAACATGGCAAGTTGATTCGCCTAAGGATACGTGCATAAATAAAGGTAGTTTGAGCATGCCCAGAGTCTCAACCTGACATGAAAAATGAAAAAAAAGAAAAAAAAAAGAGGGAGAAGAAATAGCAACCTGCTGCTGCTTAGCAAAAATCCTGAGTGGGTTGACCCCACCTTCCAGGCATTCACTCTGGTCACCCCCCTTCGGATCTATGTTGACCAAGAGTTCCCCCGACTTCAGACCATTCAAAAAGTCTATTGTCAGTTGAAACTGACCCGTCAAAAATGAAATTACCACCAACAAAACTATGTGCAAACATACAGACCGAAGGGCTCATTCCCTTTTATTTCCTTTTACGCAGGCTAAAAACCTGTATAGGCACGGTGTCCCTGTTGAATGTACGCACTTGCGTCTGGGTATCCGCAGGATGGTCGTTTGTCCTCGTAAATTGTACCTTAGGGTCGAGGCTTCCGTTCGCGCCTATTTGCTGCTTATCGCCCCTAATGGGTGTCTGTCAGTGCATAGTTAGTAAGATGTGATTTCATTAGGGATGGAGGCTAGAATTGGCCATCTCTTTCAAGGGATGATTGGTCCTAGCCCGATCTTTTTTAGCTTTGTCTCAAGTTAAGGCACTCCGGTTCATGTAAATCAGGAGCACCTCACCACTGGAACGTGCACATCCATAAGGTGTACCTATCCTCGGCATGGTGCACGCACTCTTAAAAGAGTATCAACTGGCATTTGATCCACTTAAAAAGTTGTGCAAGAATAAAATTATCAGATGTCCTTGAGCTTTGCTTAGAGGCTTCGAAACAAGAGAAAATTCAAAAAATTTACTCAGAAAATGGGCATGCATTCCAAAGAAGTGTTGTGACATCAATATTCGCTTCACTCGGGTAAAACATGCTAAAGCAACCTCGAGGTTTATGGGTTCACCCAGAAACTCCGAGCCTTATCTAGGTAAGGGCACCTGTGACCAATCCCATGGAGCTGTCAATGACCCCATAAGATTGGACACATTGTTTAGGCGTTCGCTTTGTGTGCTTCGCATCGGTTTCGAAGCATAGATCGATCATCCCGTTTCATGGACCTGTCTGGTTCAGATTAATACTCAACATCACAAATCTATAATTTCCCTCAGGAAGTGGATGATATCTCGGCTAGCGGGCTTACACTTTTTGTGATCATCGCAGTTATGCCCAGTAATGTCGCAATGCGCTTGGGGACTGTTAGCTTTGAGGTATGGACGATATCTCGAAATGAGAGGGCTTACGTACACTCACCATCACCATAGATGTTTGAGAATTGAGTTGAACCAGGCGGACCCATCAAATGTGTCTTGGACCTCTTCAGATGTCTCTTGTCTTTGGCATCCGATCATTAGTGATCGAATACCAAAGAGGGGCATCTATAGGGACCCAAATTTGGCCCAAGGCCCGATCAGTCTGTACTCCGAGAGAGATGTACCCCTGTGCTTCCGATGGCACCCCTGAACCCTTATGAATCTACCCTGTAGCCTTAGGAATCACCCTGAACCATTCCCTAACCTCTAGGAATCACCCCTAAACCCTAGAATCCCTTCCCAGACCTAACTTGAACCTTCTGGCAGTTGATGGGAGGAGAGCTACAGAATTTCACACAGACCATTACCAAGGATAATCCATATACCATTGGAAAGAGAACTTCTCCAGCTTTCCAACAAGCCAAAAATTACCCAATTTGGAGCTACGGTTCAAAAGTTATGGCCGATTGAAGTTTCACATAAAATCATAAAAATTTTGCTCAGGCGTGTATAATACATACGCTCAGCCAATTTAGCCCCAGATTAGTCAGGCTATATCCTATATACGCCAGCCTTTTTTGGGGGAAATTTGGTCGGGAGTATATAATATATATGCCCAGCATAGGTGGGACCCACCATGGGCTTCATCTTCCCAAAGCTCCCCTATTTTTGGTAAAATTTACTGTTCCTAAACTGGGCATATATTATATATACGCCCAGCTTAGCTATAGTAACTGTCATTAGTTGCTCGAATTTCCTTCATCTAGTTTGACCCTTTGACCATCCCCTTTGTTGGGGTGGGTGTCTTGAGGTTGGTTGCACCCCCTTTGAGCTTATTGGCAGCCCTTAAGTCACCCATGGTCTCACCCCATCATCTGCCATTAAAATCAGTTTCCCAAAACCCTAGGACCTTGAAAACCTAGAAAAACTTAGATGGGCGATTACCTAATTGCTAAACCAATTAGCTCTTAAGTAATCCCTTAACCCCTCCCTTCTCTATAAATAGAGAGGCCCCCCTCTTCCCAAAGGGTTGAAAATTTGGTTGATTAGAGAGCTTAAGAGAGAGAGAGAGTCCTAGTGAGAGAAAATGCTATTTATTTTCCAGAATTCCAGCAAGCTTAGATCACCAATTCCACCCCATTTCAACCATTAGATCACCTTCTTTTAGTCCAAAATCTATTCCCTAGCTTCACTCTACCCTCCCTATCTATCAAATCTTTGCATTAGAGTCCATTTCAATACCATTTGAGCCATCGGAAGCACGCCAAAGCGAAGGACTTCCACGGTGCAACAAGGGCCCGTGAGCTCCGGCTCACCCCTCTTCCTCTACCTTCTTGGTGTTTCCTCCGTCCAAGGATTCAAGCCATTACGCGCTGAAATTTCGGTTTGGCTCAAAGCTTGATAGGACCATATTGCCTTCGGGCAAGGAGAAACTCCACCCTTTTATTTTTCTTTTCGGCCATAGATAGAGACCGCTACGTGCTGGTTGATCGGGTGCCTAAACCCTTCCCGATCGATAACCGAAGCCCCTACCCTAGAGCCTTTGGCAAATACCGGTAAATCAAAGTAATATTTAGCACTTTGGTGCTCAAAATATCGATTTGAAGGTTTCCCGGGTCACCAAAATCTCCGGGTGGCGACTCTACATTTTCATCAAAAGCGAGCGCATTGCCGCGACGGGTTCGAGAGGATCCATGGTCGCACACCAAGTGCAGTAATCATTACCCCAAGTATAAAAAATTCCAACCAGACCGGTCCAGATTCAAGTGGGGCCACTAAAATTTCCTCGAGAATTTGAAAAAAAGAAAGCAAGACAAATCTAACAAAACCAAAGTACATATGATACAATATTGACACACCTGTGGATTAGTTTAATGAAGGGTCCCCTTAGAAGTTAATGGTGTCCATGGGTTCAGCAGGTTTTTCAAAAGAAGGCTTAAGCCTCTGACCATTCACCTTCAAGGTTCTCCCAGACTTAGGATCCTTGATTTTCACAGTACCAGATGGGGAAACATGCATGACAATGTAGGGACCTTCCCATCTGGATTTTAATTTGCCAGGAAAAAAATTAAGTTTGGAGTTAAACAACCAAACCTTGTCAACAGCTATGAAGCTCTTTCTCAACAGCCCCTTGTCAAGGAAAGCTTTTTACCTTTCCTTGTATATCCGGGCATTGGCATACGCATCCATCCTTAGCTTATCCAATTTTGACAGCTGCAGCAACCTGTGATGACCAGCAGAAGTTAGGTCTAGATTTAAATGTTTAATGGTCCAATAGGCCCAGTGTTTTAACTCTAGTGGGAGATGACAAGCCTTGCCATAAACCTGTCTGAAAGGGGACATACCAATGAGAGTCTTATAGGTAGTTCTATAAGCCCACAGTGCATCATTAAGCTTTTCAGCCCAATCCCTCCTGTCAGTCCTCACAGTCTTCTCAAGGATGTGCTTGATCTTCCTATTAGAAATTTCAACTTGCCCACTAATTTATGGGTGGTAGGGAGTAGCAATCCTATGGGTGACAGAATATTTCTTGAGGAAGCTCTTGAAATTTCTGTTGCAGAAATGGCTACCCCCATCACTGATAATGGCTCTAGGGGTGCCAAATCTTGAGAAGATATTCTGCTTTATAAACTTGAGGACAACCTGATTATCATTAGTTCTTGTGGCAATGGCTTCTACCCATTTTGAAACATAATCTACTGCCACTAAGATGAAATGATAACCATTTGAAGGAGGAAAAGGGCCCATGAAGTCAATACCCCAAACATCAAACAGTTCCACGACAAGAATGGGTTGCAAAGGCATTGAGTTTCTTTTGGACAACCCTCCTAATTTTTGACATCTTTCATAGGTCCTGCAGTGTGTATTGGCATCTCTGAATAAAGAAGGCCAATAGAACCCACACTGCGAGATTTTCTCAGCTTATTTTCTTCCACTAAAGTGGCTTCCACAGACATTTTCATGGCACATGACCAGAATACTGGGGGCATCACTTTCTGGAACACATTTTTGGATGATTTGGTCTGCACAATACTTGTATAAGCAAGGTTCCTCCCAGAAAAAGAACTTGAGTTGTTTGAAAAATAGGTCTTTATCCATTTTAGTCCAATGGGCAGGAATCTTGCCTATAACTAGATAATTGACTATGAGTGCATATCAAGGAACCAAGGATTGGATGGCAAACAATTGCGCATCCGAGAAAATATCATTTGTAGCAAGGTCATCAACACATTTCTCCAACACAATTCTGGACAAGTGGTCAGCCACCACATTTTCTACACCCTTTGTCCTTGATTTCATGTCAAACTCCTGTAATAGGAGTTTCCATCTAATCAGCCTGGGCTTAGCATCTATCTTAGACAGTAGGTACTTCAATGCTGAGTGGTTAGTGAAGATTACAGTTTTAGACCCAAGTAGGTAGGTCTAAATTTGTCTACAGCAAAAACCACTACCAGAAGCTCTTTCTCAGTTGTGATATAATTCAGCTGAGCTTCAACAAGTGATTTGCTGAGATAGGCAATGACCACATGCAGCTTATCTTTTCTCTAGCCCAAAACAGCACCTATTGCCAAGTCGGATGCATCACACATCAACTCAAAGGGCAGTGTATAGTCAGGTGTTTGGAGTACAGGGGCAGAGGTGAGGTAAATTTTCAAAGTTTCAAAAGCCTCAAGACATTCAGCAAAAAGGTTAAAGGGCACATCCTGGCAGAGCAGGTGGCACAATGGTTTAGCAATTTGCTAAAGTTTTTGATAAACCTCCTGTAGAATCCAGCATGTCCAAGGAAAGATCTTATTTGTTTGACTGTTCTTAGAGGGGGCAAATTTGCAATGAGGTCAACTTTGGCCTTGTCTACCTCAATTCTATCTTTAGAGACTACATGACCTAACACAATACCTTGTGTTATCAAGAAGTGGCTCTTTTCCCAACTTAAGACCAAATTGGTCTCCTCACATCTTTGCAGGACCAGGTGGAGGTGTGGCAGACATTGGCCAAAACTGTCCCCATAAACAGAAAAATCATCCATAAAAATTTCTAAGAATTTGTCAATCATATCAGAAAATATGGCATACATACACCTCTGAAAGGTGGCTGGGGCATTACATAGCCTAAAAGGCATCCTTTTGTAAGCAAAGGTGCCAAAAGGAAAAGTAAATGTAGTTTTCTCTTGATCAAGAGGGTGCACAGGGATCTGGTTGTACCCTGAGTACCCATCAAGAAAATCGTAAAAAGCTTTCCCAGCCAACTTATCCAAAATTTGATCAATAAAGGGGAGAGGGAAGTAGTCTTTTCTAGTCTTGGAGTTGAGCTTTCGATAATCGATGCAAACTCCCTAGCCAGTGGTCTCCCTGGCTGGTCTCAGCTCTCCAGACTCAGCTGTGATAACTGTAATGCCAGATTTCTTGGGCTCCACTTGGATAAGTGCTACCCATTCAGAATCAGAAATGGGGTAAATTACCCCAGCATCCAGCAATTTAATGATTTCTTTTAGGACCACTTCCTGCATGTGAGGATTCAATTTCCTCTGTATTTCCCTAGAGGGTGTTGAGCCCTCCTCCAAATGGATCCTATGCATATAGATTGATGCATCTATCCCTCCTAGATCAGCAATGGCCCAGCAAATTGCCTTCTTGTGCTTCCTCAAAATTGTTAGTAATTCTTTCTCTTGCTCATTGGTAAGAGAAAAGGAGATAATTACAGGAAGTTTTTCATTTTTCTCAAGGAAAGCATATTTCAATGTTTTTTGAAGCTTCTTGAGTTTCAAATCAGGGGCTTGTTGGATGGATGACAGGATTGGTGCTTTGTTGGTTTGAGGAAGGGGCAGCAATGTAGGTTTCTAAATAGAATGTTGCACAAAGCCCACAGAAGACTTAAACGTGGACATGTCTTCTGGCATTAAAGTTGGGCTTCCTTCCTCTACCATATTCCAAACTTTAGTTAAATTTGTGATAATATTGCCCCACTCCAGCAGAGTGGGCAATTCTTCTTGAACAACTTCTTCTAGTACATCCCTTGCAAAGCATTCCTCATTGTCCAACTGAGGGTACTTTGCACTATTGTACACATTACGCTCAACCTTCATATGACCAAAAGTTACCTTCATGATCCCAGACCTACATTGAATGCATGCATTGGCAGTGGCCAAGAATAGCCTGCCCAAAATGACAGGTATAGGGGATGTACTCTTGTTGCAGCCCATGTCCAAAACAAGGAAGTCTGCAGGGTGGAAGAACTTGTCCATCCCTACCAAGACATCCTCAACCACTCCCATGGGTCTCCTTTCAGACCTATCAGCCATCAACAGCACAATGGGGGTGGGTTTTAGCTCCCCAAAACCTAGCTGCTGATACACACTGTATGGCAACAGGTTAGCATTAGCTCCAAGGTCTAGAAGGGCCCTTCCAATTGTGTGGTCTCCAATTATGCAGGGAATAGTAGGTATCCCTAGGTCTTGCAACTTCTTTGGCATTGTCATGTTTAATACAGAATTAACTGTATCAGTTACAAAGACCTTTTTAGACAAATGGCCTCTAGCTTTCCTTTTCTGAGTACAAAGGTCTTTCAAAAATTTTGCATAGGCTGGGACCTGTCGGATTGCATCAAGCAGGGGCAAATTGATTTTTACCTACTTAAAGGTCTCCAACATTTCCTCTATCTATGCATTCCCCTTATCAAAAGGGGTAGGGCCACTCAAAGCCTGAGGAAATGGCAACTGAGGTATTGCTGGTTCCTCAGCTGCAAGCCTATGACTGAACTTTTGTTTTTTTCTTTTTTTATCTTTTATTTCCTGCTGAGGCTCAACTACAGCCTCTTTATTTTTTCCTTGTTGCAGGGTAGCAGGCAACTCCTGGCTCTGTGCTCTAACAAAGTCTCTTTCACTTTCACTCGACAATTCTTTGGGAATGACCTCTCCTTGTTCCTTTCCCACCTGGTTGTCTACCAGCCTGCCAAACCTTAGGGCTCTGATGGCATTAGCACCCACAAAACTTGAGGAGCCTTCTCCAATCGAATATTGGCCCTTAGGGTTGGCCACTGGCTGGCTTGGCAACCTGCCTTCTTATCTTTTGGCCAAGAAATTAGTTATTTGGCCTAGCTGCTCTTCTATTTTCTTTATGCTTTGACTGTGAGAAGTCACAGTCTGAGTCAAGGGTCCAAGGTTTTGCAATTGGGTCAAAACCTGATCCTCAAAAGAAGCATTTCGGGGCTGAGGTGGAGGAACTACCAACTGATTTTGCTGCTGGGGCTGCTGCTGATGTTGGAAATTTGACCTTGGGACATATCCCTAGTTAAACTGCTGCTGTGGCCTTTGAGGTAATGCCAACATCTATTGTGGCTGCATATAATTGTCTTGCCTCCACCTCAAATTTGGGTGGTCTCTCCATTGGTAACCAGCATTTTGGTGTCAGTATCCAAATGGTTGTTTGTTGTAGCCACCAGATTGTTGCAGTCCAAATGATTGGGCAGCAGCAGCCTGTTCCATAACATACTCAGGGTATTGCCCTGCAGATGGGCACTCTTCCACTATGTGTTGTGGAGATTGGCATATCAGACATGCCTCCATCACTTGTGTAGCCAATCTAGGCTGCACCACAGTTAAAAGTTTATCAAACTTATCAGAGAGATTGGCCACCTGCATTCTCAGGTCATCATTTCCTCTAACTTCATACATCTTTCCTTTAGAAGTTTCAGCAAGCCCCTGCTTAGGAGGAGGCTCTTGAACAGTTCTAGATGAGGACATCTTTTAAAAAGAATTTTCACTGATGACCTCGAACAAGTCCCATGCCTCATCAGCTGTTTTATGCGTGTACATTCCACCACAAGAGGCATCTACCATGTCTCTACTTTTCTCATCAATCCCATTATAGAAGCTCTGGACAAGCTGCCAGTCAAGAATCTTGTGGTGGGGACATTGTTTGAGCATCTCCTTAAATCTGTCCCATGATTGATTAAAATCCTCAGTTGGGGATTGGGCAAAAGCAAGTATTGCTTTCCTCAACTAGCTGGTTTTGGTCTCTGGAAAGAATTTGGTCAGAAATTTTGCCTGGAGGTCTTTCCAAGAAGTGATGTTGTTGTTTGGGAAAGTAGCTAACCAGGTGCTGGCCCTGTCCTTTAGGGAGAAAGGAAAAAGCCTTAATCTAGTGGCTTCTGGTCCCAAACCAGCGATGGAGAATGTTGTGCACAGGCCAAGAATTGGTCAATGTGCTTGTAAGGGTCTTCCTTGCTAAGCCCATGGAAATAGGGAAGCATTTGGATGATGGAGGTTTTAATCTCATAGTTTCCCTGAACATCTGGGAATTGAATGCTGAATGGGGAATTATAATCATCAGGAGCATTCAATTCCTTCAATGTTCTGGGTTGCTCCTCACCCATGACTGCTGTCTCAATTTCAGTAGGGGGCTCGACTGTGGTGTGTCTGTGCCTTCTCGGTCTTCTACCCCTTTCTATCTCAGGGTTAGGAGGCTCTAATGTAGGACTGAGGGATCTCCTTCCAAATATGCACACACACCAACAGCAAGGAAGACTACTCGCAGACACATTGCACTTAACAAAATTATAACTATCCTAATCAACTGCTATGTAATTTTCAAAGGATAAATAGACTGAATTTTTTAGGGTTAGAGAAGTGCAAACAGAGGTAGCTAGACTCCCAGTGCAGTTCTACTTTCCTTCTCTGCTGTTGTCCAGATCTGTAAGAAAAATTCCAAATGTAACTCAGCAGTATCAACTATTCAAAAGCACAGCTACCAAAGAATAAAGAATACAAAAATCTAGGGTCTACTAATAGATCAAGATTCCTCAGCAACGACGCCAAAAACTTGTTGAGGCATTTTAAGTGCTTGCTACTGACTTTATTAGAGACAGTGATAAGAATGGGGTTACTGAAAATAAATCAAAGGTGGATTGAAAACTACGGGGCAGCAAGCTTAAAAATACACAGTCCTGCAAGATACAAGGCCTGTTGTAGCAAGTTTTAATAAGTAAGAGTTTGTCCCACAGGGAAAGTTGATCTAAAGCTCCAAGGGAGCTATCTTTAGTAGGCCTTCCAGATCTGGCTATAGATCTGGCAATCCTAAATGGAAGGGGATTTAAGGTCACTATTATTTAAATCTTAAGATAACTTAATTCCTATACTACAAAAAGGGTTGAGAAGAATGATGGAATGTGAGAAAATAAATATAAAAGGGTGAGAAGTAAGCTATTAGGTACAGATCTGATGGGTCTCATAACTTAGACTCAGATCTGCTGCTACAGAAATCCTGTCCAATGGCTACATTATCACCAAAGAGGAGAAAGGATCTAACTCACCCTTGTCCCATGATCCAATCCCTTATGGCTATAACCTGTCCACCTAAATGGTCACAGACTATCCAATAGGGGAACCACAATCCAGAGATGGGTCAGAACAAGTTTATCATTGTAGGCACTACTTCATCTAGGCTACCAGCTCAAGAATCCATAGGAACCTCAACCTCTAAAGTTCTCTGCGTGGGGCTAGGCCTGCAATGTGCACTCGCCTAGACACACAAAACCAGCAAGAGTTTCAGTACTAACTTTTAAGCTTAGCTATTCACTACTTTAGAAAGACAGCAGTGGTCCAGTCACAAGCCTACAATCTCTACAGCCAGATTAGATCTGTCATCTGATGGTGGGTCTATACAAATACAGAGGAGTCTGTCTCTGCACAATCTCTCACAAGGCTACAAGCACAAGTGCAGAGAGGAAGAATCTGCCTAAGATCTGTGGATTGGCCTCACCCTAGGGCTATAACCTGTCCACTCAAATGGTCACAGACTATCCACAGAGGCTATCCTCCCCACAGAAGTCTAAGGCAGAACAAGAACATTGCTGCCGCCACCATGTTCACAAGGCTACCAGCTCAAGCTCCCATGGGGATGCAGATTTAGTGGATCCTGTGGTGGGGCTAGGTCTGCAATGTGTCTAACCTAGATACACAAGTCACTTGGATCTAAATAACACCTTAAAAACAATCCTCCATTGCTTACAATGAAACATAGCAATGGAGGATCTCAAGGCAATAGCCTTGTACAGAATAACTCTCAAAACACCAGTCCCATACATACATAAAATCCTATTATAAAATCTATTAGAACTATTCCATATAGACATACAAAGGCATAGTAAGCAAGTGCTGGACTATGGAGAGAAGAAAAAGGGAAAAAGAAACTTCCTAAACCCTAACCTTAGCCTACTATAATTCTACAGTTGATTGAGGAAGGAGTACAGAAGTCAAGTCCTTTAAACCTAAGCTAGGCTTAGGCCTATATAGTAGTCGGCTATCTGTGAAGTAGGGTTAAGAAAACCCTAATTTATCAATGCAATCGTGGCCCATTTCTGTTCCTTGGATGCCTCAAGGCGCGTGCATAGAGATTAGAGCATTGGAGTGCGTGCCCTAATTGCTGAAAGTTCCCAGATTACCCCTACAGAAGTGGGGAGAAGTTAAGAACCCGAGCCTCGCTAGGTAGAAAGGCTTTCCAAGTCTTATTGCATGATAGAATTAGCGTCGCAGGGTTGATTTGACTTGAAGCTCTTGCAGTCACGGGATTGATACTTTGGTCATCGCGGGGATGCTCTGGTCGTCGTGAGATTACTCTTTCCATTTGAATGGCGCAGGAATTACGCGTGCAATTCGTTCCTTGATGAATCCCACAGCGATCCTTGCGAAGAAACAGTGAGCATGGGCTTCTGGATCGCGCGAGCAGTTCCTTGAAAGTTTGTATCCTGTAAAAACTGCGCGACAACTGCGCGCAGGAATGCCAGGAGCTCTCTCTCTTCAGTGAATCGCGCAAAGATTGAAGTCTTATTTCTTGAGTTGTGCGAGATTACGTGAGTGTTGCACGAGCGTTTATGACTGAGACTCGCGAGAACGGCGAGTATGCTTTTACTCCTGGCCGATATCCATCACGAATGGCATAAGATCGTGACGGTTGGTGTGCTCCTTGACGCGACAACTGCGTGAAACATTCTTCCTAGTTCAATTAAACCCTACGACATCTGCGCTAGGCATTCTTCTTGACATTTTTCTGCTTTGCTGTGCCGATGCTGCAGCCAATTTTCTGTCTGAGTTCAACCTTTT
Organism: Chloranthus sessilifolius; assembly: GCA_021018995.1. NCBI lineage: Eukaryota > Viridiplantae > Streptophyta > Magnoliopsida > Chloranthales > Chloranthaceae > Chloranthus > Chloranthus sessilifolius. The sequence goes on along the minus strand of CM037585.1, from coordinate 89,946,359 downwards.
TTCTTTTGAGGAACTTCTGGGACAACAATAGGCTTCTTGGCATTGTTAGGGGCTTATTTGCTGCTTCTACTTATTACCTACAAAATTGTCTTAACAGTCATTTATTAAATGACTAAGGGTCTAATAGAGATTAAGTTAAGGGGTGAAAAGTGGTACTTTTTAGGTCTTAACAGTATACAAGGCCAATTCGGGACTACTAACGATCTCCCCCAAGGGTTTTAGGCTTCATAACTAGATAGGTTACCCACCCGATATACCTTCGGCGCAAGCACCTTCTCAAATACTAGGTGGGTGGTTCTTTTTTGAATCATCACCACTAGGGGCTGCCACCATACCAAGAACCGAGATGTTTACATCTTTGCCTAAAATTCCCAACCCATGAAAATCTACCCCCGTAACAATTCAATTGAGTGCCCTCTTGGTTCAGTTTTAATTTCAGATTTTAGGGGAGTTTTCTTTAAAGTCCAAAAATGGGGGGTGATGGTTCCGTGCCGCCTCTATGGGCCGGCATCCATTGATGAGATATGATCAAACGTAAAGTAATGCGCAAGTAGGCCCACCAATCGGCTAAGGGACATAAATGACCGAAAGTAAAAGAATTGTAATGACAATACGCAAGTACGCCTGCCAATCGGCTAAGGAATGTAAATGGTGAAAAATAAAGGAATTGTAAAGACAATGCGCAAGTAGGCCCGCCGATCGATTAAGGCACGTAAAATGATATGAAAGTAGGGGTGAGAAAAATGACGGAATCCTAGGGGTGAGTGAAAACTAAGAGACAAATAAGCAAATGCTAGTTAAAACAAACAAAAAGGCCAAGTTTTAAGGGGAAGCTCTACTAGCCACTCCCTAGAAGAGTTGCCATTTGTTCAATCGTGGAATTTTTGACAATCCCGTCGTGACGATGCGCACTCTCGAAAATAATATAGAGTCGCCACCTGGAGCTTTTGGTGTCCTGAGAAACCTTGATCAATTTTATAAGCACCGAAGTGCAAAAAGTGTGACTCTGCTTCACCGGTCTACGCCAAAGGCTCTTGGGTAGGGGCTTTGGTTATCGATCGGAAAGGTTTTAGGCACCCGACTGTTAGTCACTAATCTATATCATTTTATACCCTTTAAACCTAGCTTTTCTTAGTACTTAGAGTAATTAATAACTGTTTTGTCATATTGTTTTGCAGTTAGGAAGAATATATAGCCATAGTGCAATTTTTCATTTAAAAGTACCAAGCAGAGGAGAGTTAGAGACATCCAAGAGAGTTGAAACAGCTGGGGCTATGGCCTGGAAAAGAGCTGTTGCTGTGGAAGCAAAACAATAGCTTATTGTGTGCTTGAGATGAAGAGAAGCTGCAACTATGTGCACACTTGGGCAGTATACAAGTTTCAACACATGTAAACAAGCAAGCTTGGTGCAGAAATTCTCCAACAAGAATATGCAAATGGCTGCTGCAACACTAAGGAAAATGAAGGATGGAGCTGCTGTCAAGGCCTTTGCTCCATCATTATAGCTATCACCTAAACAACTGCAGCACCAGTGCATTTCAATTAGCAAAGCTGCTACAAAAATAGTGCAGCACACTGAAGCTTGCTGCAAACACATGAACTGCTGTGCAAAGCATTTGAGGCTCAGCAATGAACTACTCGAGCAGTCCTAAGTAACCTCACGATGTGTATATGGCTGGAAGTCATCCTGTCGAATTGTGGAAGCATACCTTCAGCCAATCTACCGAATGGACGGAGCAACTTCAGCCCCTGTCGACTTAAAGCCTCATCCTCTCGAATGGATGGCTGCACATTTAGCCATCCTCTCGAGTAGATGAATGTTGAACCATGGATTTTTATCAAACCTGTCGTGACGTTGCGGTTGTTATAAATATTTAGAGTCACCACCTGGAGCTTTTGGCGTCCTGGGAAACCTAGATCGATTTTATAAACACCGAAGTGCCACAAATATGACTCTGAATCTGGTCTATGCCAAAGGCTTTTGGGTAGGGGCTTCGGTTATCGATGGGGAAGGTGTTAGGAACCCAATCAACTCGCTTTATCCAGTCTCTACTTATGGCCAAAACAAAAATGATATAAAAGAAATAAAAATGCCTTCCTCATGCCCAAAGGGCCTTAAAATCCTATTTGTGCCCCTCTTTTCCTTCCAAAAATTTGGCGGCGTAATGACACAAATGAGAGGATGGAGGAAGAACGGAGAAGGTAGAGGATTAGAGGGGAGAGCCGGAGCTCTCGGGCCCTTGTTGCACCGCTGTGGAGTCTTGCGTCTGCTTGCTTCGGTGGGCTTTTGATGGCTTGTATAGGTTGGTGATGGATTCTAACACCTAGGGGGCGTAGCTAAGAGGTAGAGAAGGGAGGCTAGGGGGTAGCACACACCTAAACTAAAGCTTTTTGATGAAAGGCTAAGGTTTTAAGGAGGTTTTAAAGTTCTGGAATTTGTATATAAAATGGTGTACTAGGGGAGAGAGAGAAGGGATTCCTTCATCTCTAATTTGCAAAAAAAAATTTAAGTCTTTGAAAAGGGAGGAGTACCTCTCTATTTATAGGAAAAAGAGAGGTTAGGAGGGTATTTAGAGGCTAACTTGGATTAGCAACTAGGTAATCTAGCCATCTAAGGTTTCCTAGGGTTTTTAAAGCCTTGAAATGTGTGAAGTGATACTCTAATGGTGGATGATAAGGTGGGGCTTTAAACCACTTAAGGGGTATAGATAGTAAATGGGTGGAACATAACTAGTAAAATACACCCCAAAGGTCGAGATGGTCAACAAGTCAAACCCCAATCTTAAATTTCGAGGTAAAAACCCACAGGTCCTATTCATAAGCCTGGCACAACTAATAGATGCGTCACCCATATGTACAGTAAAACAGCGTTGCACAGTGGTTTGGGAAGTTGGCTACCCACGAGGGGGACCTGCACATAATTAGCACAACTATTAGAAATGGCTTGGCGCAAGTATTACTTGCGCCAAATCCCACAGGGGAATTCCACATAATTATAATTCTGCCCCTAAGCTTCGAAATGTTGTAACTTCTTACGTATAGCTCCGATTGGGGTGATCCTTGGCTTGTTGGAAAGCTGAGGAATTCTACTTTTCAATGATATAAGATTCGATTATAGTACAAGTCACACCTAGTCTCAGTGCATCACTCTTCATCCATTGGTCGGGAAAGCTAGGTTTAGGAGTAGAATGGTTTCTAAGGGTTCGAGAAGGTTCCTAAGGGATCTAGGGTAATTCCTAAGGGTTTGGAATGGCTCCTAAGGTTTCAGAAAGGTTCGTAAAGGTTTCTTACATGCCATCGAAAGTTCAAAGAGGTGCCTCTCTTGAAATGTGTCTTGATCGGGCCTTGGGCCAAATTTGGGTGTCTACAGATGCCCCTCTTTAGTATTTGATCACTAATGATCGATTGCCAAAGAAAAGAGACTTCTAAAGAGGCTTAAGGCAGTATTGACGGATCCACTACACTGAGAACAAACTTTAAACATCATATGTGTCTCATGGTGAGAAAATGAAAGCCCTGTATGTCGGAAAAAAATGGTCGTTTCTCAAGGTAATCGATCCCCAAGCGCTTAGCGACATTACTGGGCATAACCTAGGTGGAATTAGTTGCGAAAGCCTAATAGCTAGGAAAAACATTCGCTTCTTGGGTTGTGAAAGCCCATTAGTCGGGAAAAATGATTGCTTCTTGAGATGATTTGAAGGAGTTTGATGTACAAGATTCATTCTGGATACAACAGCTTCGTAAGTAAGGGGGGTGATCGACCCATATTCAAAGATAGGCGTAAAGCAAGTATACAAGGTTCACAGTTGGTGTCCAATCATATGAGGTATTGAACACTTCATCTGACTGGTCATGGGTGCCCCTGCTCGAAGCAGGGATGGAGATCTTTAGGCGAACCCATTGATCCCAAAGTTTATTTAGCACGACTACCCGAGCGGAGTGAATAAATGTCGTAACACTTTTTGGGAGTATGTGCTATTTTTTTATAATGTGCCCTGGATCATCATGACCTGGACCATTCAACCTCACGTAACATTAAATAGATCCGGCCAAACTCGGGTGCCCTCTGAAGGGGACACCTAATCCTGATCTTTGCCGATAATGATCTTACAAACATTTAACTATGCATAAACATGTGCCCATTAGGGGCGATAGGCAACAAAGGCGATAGAAGTCTCGACCCAGATCTTGTCCGGGTATAATTTATGAGAACAAACGACCTTCCTACGGATGCCCAGATGCATGGCATACACTTTATAGAGATATCGTACTAATATAGGTTTTAAGCCTGCGAAAATAAGGGAAATGAACCCTTCTGCATGCATGTTTGCACATAGTTGATTGATATGTAGTTTCGTTTTCAACAGGTTGGTCTCAACATATGATTGACTTATTTTGAGGAATTTGAAGCTTAGAATACTAAAGTTCACATGAATCCAAACACAAAGCACTTAGATCAAAGATTTAGGAGTAGAAATAACTTGATCAAAACATTGACCACTTGATCAGGATTGACACCGTTACTCCTACTCTAAAGCACGATCCAAAGATCTAAGGCAAACCTTAGACTTAGGACATTAATTTAGCATGACTGTGTTGCTGAAAAAATATTGACATTTTACCGCATTGAAACATGGATGTGCATAGCTGTGCGTGATAAAAGTATCACAAAAATATGGCTATCTTTTTTTCTTTTCCAAAATGATTTTCTTCTTCTCTCTTTTTTTTTGCATAGATTGGACGTCAGTGGTGAGATGCTTTATCTGATCTGTCCGTCACTAAGAGGTTGCTTGCTTCGTGTCTTCGAACCATTTGATGTTCCTGCACATCTCGAGAAAACATCAGTCCCTTTTTTGTTTATATGAATCCTAATTAACAGAAGGAAAAACAAACATTTACCTATATATTTTCAATTTTAAAGATTTATATATTTTGGATTTTTATTTTTAAAGATTTTTTTTGTTCTTTTTCTTTATTTTGAGATAGAAGTATGATGTTGTACATATGTACATGGACATAAAGAAAGCCGGGATATATGTATATATATTTTTTTGGATTTTTGATTGATTGATTTTTTTTATTCTTTTTCTTCATTTTTTGAAATGAAAGTACGATATTGTACATATGGAAAAGAGTAGAAATATATACAATTTTTTTGTATTTAGATTTTTCTTGATTTTTTTTTCTTTTTTGGCATTTGTTTTCTTTTTTTTTATGCCTTATTAGTGAGACGAAGTAACGGGTCCCATTTTGAGCATAGTCGAACCCATTCATGTGATTGGACCTGAGTGAGGTTCAACAATTTTACCAAGTTCAGAACATCCATCCCTTTGGATCTAATCAACCTTTTCTCCTTACTTGGGGTCATACATTCGACTGTGCAATCTTAAAGACAATTCTGATCGAGGACCGATTTGAACTAACATGAGCGGCCCAGTCGAAAAATGGGTAACAGGGAGCGTAACCAAGAGGGTTCCTCAAACATCAATCTTATCAATCATTTCAAACCTTTCTTCTTTAACTTTTTTTTTTTAAAACTCTTTTGCTCACAACGCCCAAGGTGGGTTCGTCGTGCCCATTTTTGCCCTCTTTTTACCCGTGGCACCCTTTTGGGTTTTCACCACGTCCATGGGTTTAGCTCTCTTACCCCAAGTGCCCTTTCGAGTTTTCACCTGGTCCGCACAAGCTTGTTGTTTTTACCCATAGCGCACTTTCGAATTTTCACCACGTCCATCTTGATTTGAGCTTGTATATTTTTATTTTAGTTTTTTTTTTTTTTTTGAAAGCCACAACATAGATGTCGATTCAGTCATAGCTTGCTAGATGAGGTTCTGGTGTCGTCTCACAACTCGGTTTCTGTTGACTTGACAGATACTATGACTATTTGTGAACCTGAAAAGAGGGCTTTCTTTAGGGTGTAGCTTGGCCACGGGTCAGGTTAGGATTTGAAGGTATGCTGGGCTAAAAAAGGTTTCCTTGATACGGTTTCAGTTTTCCACAACACACTTCTTCCTTGGGCGATTTTTACTGTACATACCTCATGATTCTTCTATTTTATTTCTTTTTCCTTTGTTTTATTTCAGGCAATCTCTTTTTGATGTTTTGCTTTTCTGATTTTTTTTTTAATTTGATAGTAATCCTATTTTATCTTCTTTTTTATTTTTGGTATATGTACACACTTTTCTTCTACAGGTCTTGGAATGATGGCCTCTTTTGTGTGGTCCTTAAGCAGTCACGTATCTTTTTCATCAATACTTACCTTACCGCGATAGACTAAGCGTAGAATCGTCGGACATATCCAACATTGATGGGCTCAGGAAAGTGATCTTCATCCATGGTGGCTAGGCGAATGGCGTAACCCGACAGTACTTCCTTGATGACGTAAGGTCTTTCCCAGTTCGGCTTAAACTTTCCTCTAGGAGTGGCATGGAGTGATGGGAAGATCTTCTTCAGCACAGTGTCTCCTACCTTCAAATCGGAATTGCGAACACATTTATTGTAAGTGCGTGCGATTCGCCCAAGGTAAACTTGAGTATGATACAAGGCGAGGAGTCTTTTCTCATGATCCAAAAGTATCCTTGCCACAGAATTTTCTTAGCGAGCATGTGACCACTGACGTGGGCCCCACATACTCCCGTATGATTCTCCTTCATGATGTTGATTGCCTCTTTCTCAGTAAGGCATCTAAGCAAGATGTTGTTGTAGGATCTCTTATAAAGGCATTCCCCGCAAATGACGTAGCCTACCGCTAGACGTTGAATGGTCCGCTGGTCCATCCTGGACGTACCCTTAACTGACTCATTATCAGGCTTGTAGGTTAGTGATTCAAGGAAATTCTTGATATCTGAGAACCAAGGTGACTCATCATCATGCTTTGTAGGTTCCTCAATCTGGAGGCAAAAGGCCGGCTCATTCCTTTGTTCGCTCATGATCGGCTTCATCTCAGCACCATACGGGATTTCTATCATTGACGCCAAAGTTGCTATTACGTCGTCAAAGTGATTCCTTATCCGCAGGACATATGAGAATGTCACGTCCTTAAAGCAAGCTATCAGATTCTCGAGGTGCTCATGGTAAGGGATCAATTTCTCATCTTCCATCTTCTAATCTCCATTCGTCTGGCATATGATCAACTGTGAATTGCCTAACCCTCGAAGGTGACTTAGATTTAGATCGAGGGCTGCTGTTGGGTGATTTCAATGTGCTGATTTATTGTGTAGTGATGAAGACAAAATAGAATCAGAGTAAAATAGGGGATGGATTCAACACAACATAAATATAAACTAGACCTGCAAGATACAGGGTCCTTTTGTAGCAAGTTTTAAAAGAAAAGTAAGGAAATGTCCATAGGGAGGTGAGTTCAAAATATGGTAAATCTCTAGATCTGTAAGAAATCTGGCACCCTAACTAATGCTAAGTCAGCTAAAAGACAGGGGAAAGGTTAAAAAGGGTTGTGACTTAAGCTAGACTACACAAGAAATGCAATTTAACTGAGATCGAGTCCAGAGATCTAGATCTTGCAAATGGAAGGGTTTAAAAATAGAAAATGGAGAAGAGCAACTTGAAAATTGGTCTCACTGCAGTCAGGTTGAGCTGGTCATGTTACAGAGGTTCAAAGAACACAAATCCCTTAGCTGGCTACAAGCACAACTGCAGGGTAGAAGGCTCCACTCTACACCAAAGAATTTAACTGATCTTAAGGCTATAGTCTGCCTACTTTAATGGTCATAAACCATCCTATAGACTTCATCTGATCCAAAGGTTATGGTAGAAGAATCCAATTGAAACCAGAGATTGGACTGCTCTTAAGGCTATGATCTATCCACTTTAATGGTCACAGATCATCTTAGCGAATTCCACCAAACCAAAGGTTTCAACCAGAGCATTAAAACCACTACAGATGGTATAATTTCCAGGTCACAGACATAAGAAATTGCAGGGACATCAGATCTAGGGAGATCAGATGGTATCTAAGAGGTCTACCAGTTAAGTAGGTGAGCTGATCAACAAACTCCTCTACACAAATCCGATCGAGCACCAAATGAAACCAAAGGAACTATAGATCCAATTAAAATAATAAAAACAACATTTACATTGCAATAAAGCTCGCTCTACAATGAAGTGCTCTCAGATCTGTAGTCTGTGCAGCAATTAACCCATAACAAAACTCTCAACCTTACCTAATTACAGATCTAACCTCTCTCCTCGCTGCTCCTAGGGAATTAGCCAACCATAGTTGAGCTAAAAGAGGGAAAATGGAATTTCGCTGCAAGCCCTGATCTCCAAAATTTGATCTAAATCTCGATCCTCCCCAATCGTAATTGGGGATCTTAATATATAGCTTTCTCTCTTATTTTTCCCGCCAATCTTCCCTTCTAGAAGGTCTTTAGAGTTTGTTAGAGTTCTGTTAGAGCACGGGGTCGGTTAAGATTTCCTAGGACATCTTTTGGATCGTTTCGTCATGCCGGTCACCAACATGCCTCGATTTGCGTGCAGTAGGTCACCAAGTTGCAGCGTGTGCATAGTTGATTTTCTGAGAAGTTCTTCACACGATTTTGATAAGTTCAGGAAGCTTCTGACAAGTTCAAATGGAGCTTTGTGACCCCTTTTGATAGGTTCTCAGGTCTCTTCGATAGGTTTCGATAGGATGATTTTTCTCTTAAAGCTTCAGCATTCTCAGCCCTTTGCCTGGAGCATTTGACAGGCTGGAGAAGCTTTTCGATAGGTTGGAGAAGCTTTTCGACAGGTTGGAGAACCATTTTGATAGGTTTAGCTCTGCAAGCCATCATTCCGATAAGATTGCTCTCACTCCTATCAAAGGGCTTAAGCACCCTTCGGTAGGTTAGGAAATCAATCGATAGGTTCCCCTTATACCTCAGGCAGGCTTTTGATAGGATGGTTTCTTCCTTTCTTTCAGCTGCTCGAGAGGTTCTTGGATCCTATCGAACTCCTCAATCCACATGAATCCATCCTTTCTCTGCCTTTAGACCCTATCGAAACCTTTCCAACTACACGAATTCCTCCATTTTTGGCTCGTAGCTCCTATCGAAGTCTTTAGATAACCTCTCGACATGATGTTTTTAGCCTATTTTCACTTCCTTTGCCTTGCTCTGCTGTTGCCACACGCCCCAAGGGCCCAATGGTGTGCAGCCCTCTGCTGTGCGATTGGTGGGTCTGTATTGTGCTGAGAGATAAACTTCCTTGTGTGGCTTTCTTGAGTGGTTTTCTACATTTTTCTTATCTTTTATTACTATCTACAAAACAGACTCAGCAGAGGTTTATTAATGTGCTCACAGGTCCTGCAAAGGTCTGGTTAAGGGGTGAAAACTGGCATTTTTCACTACTTAACACATCCCCAAACCTAAGCTTTGCTAGTCCCTGAGCAAAGGTAAAACAAAGAAAATTAAAAATGCCACTTTTGTAGGGATCACGGATGCATTTAGCATATGCGTCAAGCCTTTTAAACCCCTAGGTGATCCCTAGTGGAAGAGTGAAGTCTCTTGAGGGTTTTCAGTGAAGGTACCCCCAAACTTCTCCAATAAAGTTAGTTAATAGTAGTGCATCCTGCTGAAACAGAGTTTAAATAAATAAAATAAATACACACCATGTCCATTCAATTCATTAGAGGAATTTCAACAGAAAAAGCATCAGTTCAAAACTTGAAAGTCTGCTGTAATCCTTCACCATCACTCAGCTCATGTCAAGGCATTTCTCTTAAAAATTAATGCCTTGCTCACCTTTCACTTGAGAATTCTATTTTGATACTACCCCCATCAAATTGGATTTCAGACCCAAGTCTCACCAGGGCTGTTCACTCACAACAAAAAATGAAGGGTGTAGAATTTCACATAGCTCAAGAATAGTTACAGCCCTCAAATAGGACTGCAAGCATGAGCATAGGCATTGCTCTAATTCCTAAAATTTTCTAACTCCTTTCACCATAGATTGAAGAAATCCTTATCTCCACATCATAGCTCAATTCATTTTAGATCAGTAAGGCCTTTTTATTGGGTTGTAATGTGGCCTAGGGATGAGGTTTGTAAAAGAATGAAAGGGTAAAAGGGATTCAAATTGAGAAATCAATAAAGGTAAGGAGGTGGTCTGCAGCTCAACCTTCTTCATTTCAGCACCTCTTCACTTTGTTTTTGGAAATTCATACTTGAAGTGATTAACTTCATCAACTTCTTATCTTCTTGTTGATTTTCAAATGAAGTGACTTCTCTTTCTCATCCTTTTCCTCTATTTTTTTTTTTTGTTTTTTGTATTGGAATGCCACAACACCACAAATGAATTTTCCTCTTTTTGAACCAAAAATCACACCAGCTCTACCTTATGAAATCTCAGAGTGAGGTACAGGCTGTATCAGGTCACTGAGGTTTTGGGTTCAAATTTTCTAATTTTTTTATCAAAGGAAACTGGGAATTTTATGGCTCAAGTGGTGTGTATCAAGGGCAGTTCAAAGGTAGGATATTTTAGGCTCAAACTGTCTAAGGGATGGCCTTATTTCATGTGCTCCATGTCATGAGTGCTGTCAAGCTATTTTGATTTGGGTTTGCCTAACTTCTAGTGAGCAGAATTGAGTCCAATCAGTCCTTAGAGCAGAAGAATTTGGCAAGACACTCTTCAAAGAAAAAAAAATTCTCAGGCCCAAATCTCACTGGATATGGCCTTCCATCAAAATTTTAGGGGTGTATCTTCACAATCTTCTCTCATTTCAGGTTTACTACACATCAAGATTTTTTTCGAAAATTGTTGACATTTGCTTCATGACAAATGTTGAACTACAACTTATTTCAGTTTCAAACAGTTTTTTTGTTTCCTCTAATTCCAAACACTCCTTTTTAGCCTAGTTACACTATCATTAACTCATTTCATTGGCATACCTGCCATACCCCCAAACCTAAACTAAACAGTGTCCTCACTATTGGGAGCATGGTAGTAAGGAAATAGGTAAGACATAATATTAGAAAAGAAAGAGAAACATAAATGGAGAGTATATAAGCACAGATAACATTACAAAGATATTTGATTGAAAATAACACACTACAAATTTGTTGTTACTGAAAATTCGTCGTCCCCCTGGTGCAAGGATATCCTCATCCTGCTTATGGTGGAAGAGGAACTAAAAGCCAGGATGGGAGGAAGAAAAGGAAAAAGAAAAACAACAATTATGGATCAAGAGGCAGGGGGTGGGGTAGTGGGGGAGGATGGAGGTGGGGATGTCGGAGGCTTGGTCTTCTGTCTCTTCTTCTCCCTCTTGTTCTTTTTCCTTTCCTCCTTGGCCAGGATTCTCTGTACCTCTTCGTATTCAACCCAAAGAAATTGGAGGGGATCAGGCTCGACCGATGGTGGCGGTGGTTGCCAAACTAGGTAGAACTTGATTGGCAATTATTAAAGTTTGTCGTCAGCCATGAGTATGGGATGGAAGGATTGCACAAGTTAGGGGGAAATGGATGTGGAAGGGCTGGACGAGGCTGATATTTAAAGAGCATGGGTGTTGGAATATGAATCGGTACAATAAATTTTTGCATTCTTCCAGGATGAAAGTGAAAGTTGAAATAAATGGAGCAGTGGTTGCTATGTGGGAAATAGAGCGCGGACTGCATGACGTGCTATTTTTAGGAGTGGTAGTTAAGTCAAGGAAGTATGCGCAATGAATGCTGAGACATTAATTTGTGGATAAGGATGAACACGTGCTTTGATAATAAGAAGGGCAAAAGAGGAAGAGGGAGCTAGGGTTTTCAGTAGGTGTCGAATGGAAGAGACTGTCCTAATGAAAGGTTATAAAGAATGAAAGACGATTTCGATAGGATGAGATGAATGATTCCGATAGGTCAAGGCATCCTGTCAAAATCATAGTGAACAAAAGTTTCAAATGGAATGATTCGATAGGATTTCGATAGGTGGAATCATCCTTTCGATAGGTATATGGTGGGTGATCCATCATTTCGGCAGGTTCCAGATAGGTATCCAAAAACTATCGAAACCTTCTTTCTGTCCCTCTTGATCCTATTGAAGAGTTGATTTTAGCTATCGACCAGTTTCAGTGCCTATCAAAAACCTCAAATATCCTATCGAAATTATCGACTGACCTCACGAAAGGTGCAAGTAACCTATCAAAAGGTCCCAAAAGCCCAATAACTTTGCATTTCAGTGCAGTGCTCAGTCTCAGCACCCAGCAGACTCTTACTGTTATGCTATAATTTATTTATTGACCTTATAAACATACTCCCATGATCCCTGAACTGCAAGCACTATCAAGATGACAACCTACCCCTAGCATGGTAATCTGATTGTACATGAACAAACTATCAAGATAAAAAGAAATATGATTCATATAGTACACAATGAAATCAGGTATTAAACTGGAGGGCCCTGAGGATCAATGGTCTCCTCAGACTCAAGAATGTTTTCAACACAAATTTTTAGCTTTTGACCATTGACTTTTATGGTTCTACCATCTCTAGGGTCCATGATTTCTACGGCCCCAGATGGAGACACATGTACAACTGTTAAAAGCCCCTCCCATCTGGACTGTAACTTTCCTGGAAAGAATTTTAATCTAGAGTTGAACATCCATACCTTGTCATTTGTCTTGAATACTTTCTGTAGCAAGTGTCTGTCATGGAAGGCTTTGGTCTTCTCCTTGTAAATTTGAGCATTTGCATAAGCTTCTAATCGCAGCTCATCCAGCTCAGATAACTGGAGTTTCCTGTGTAAACCAGTAGAGTTTAAATCAGAATTTATTGCTCTGATAGCCCAGTATGCTTTGTGTTCCAACTCAACAGGCAAGTGACATGCCTTGCCATAAACTAGTCTGAATGGGGACATACCTATGGGGGTTTTATAGGCAGTTCTATAAGCCCATAAGGCATCTGTCAATTTTATAGACCAATCTCTCCTGTCAGTTCTTACAATCTTCCCTAGAATGTGTTTGATTTCCCTGTTGGAAATATCTACTTGCCCACTGGTTTGTGGGTGGTAGGGAGTGGCTACTCTGTGAGTCACAGAGTATTTTTCCATCAATTTATCAAAATGTTTATTACAGAAGTGGCTTCCCCCATCACTAATAATAGCTTTGGGGATGCCAAACGTCGAGAAGATGTTGTCTTTTAAAAATTTAATGACAACCTTGTGGTCATTTGTTCTTGTAGCTATGGCCTCTACCCATTTGGACACGTAGTCCACAGCTACAAGGATGAAATTATATCCGTAGGAGGGTGGGAAAGGTCCCATAAAATTGATTCCCCAAATGTCAAACAATTAGACAACAAGTATAGGTTGCAAAGGCATGGAGTTTCTCTTTGTAATGCCTCCCATTTGCTGGCATCGAGGACAAGCTTTACAATGCTGCTGGGCATCTTTGAATAGAGTAGGCCAATAGAAACCACTTTGAAGCACCTTCGTCGCGGTCTTGTTACCACTGAAGTTGCCCCACAAGCTTGTTCATGGCACATGGTTAGAATGTTTTTTAACTCGGTCTCAAATACACAACGTCTTATCACCTGATCTGCGCAATGCTTAAAGAGGTAAGGATCCTCCCACATGTAATATCGAATCTGTGAGAAGAACAGACTTCTATCATCCTTATTCCAATGTGGGGGGATCCTTCCCACAGCAAGGTAGTTTACTATATTGGCAAACCAGGGCATACTTATCTGTACAGTAAAAAGCTGCTCATTTGGGAAAGAATCATTGATGGGCAAGCTCTCTGTTTCAGCCTCTGGGATCCTTGACAGATGGTCAGCAACCACATTCTCAACTCCCTTCTTGCCTTTAATCTCCAAGTTGAATTCCTGCAAAAAAAGAATCCATCTGATTAATCTTGTTTTTGCTTCCTTCTTCGACAAGAGGTACTTCAAGGCAGCGTGGTCAATAAACACAGTGATTTTTTATCCCAGCACATAAGACCTAAATTTTTCTAAAGCAAATATAATGGCTAATAGCTCCTTCCCAGTCGTGGTATAATTCAATTGAGCATCAACCGTTGATTTACTAGCATACGCTACCACACATGGTGCCTTGTCTCTTCTTTGGCCCAAAGCTGCACCAATAGCGAAGTCTGATGCATCACATATCAGCTCAAATGGCAGAGAAAAATTAGGGGCTTGCAAGATAGGAACTGTACTCAAATAAGTCTTTAACAGTTCAAAAGCAGTAAGGCATTCATCATTGAACTCAAAGGGAAACTCCTGGCACAACAGGTGGTAAAGAGGCTTGGAAATTTTACTGAAGTCCTTGATGAACCTCCTATAGAACCCAGCATGGCCCAAGAATGACCTGACTTATTTGACAGTTTTGGAAGGGGGCAAATGTGTAATTAAGTCAATCTTAGCCTGATCAACCTCTATTCCTTTATGGGAGACAACATATCCTAGGACAGTGCCTTGAGTCACCATGAAGTGACTCCTTTCCCAACTCAGAACTAGGTTGGTCTCCTCACACCTTTGCGGCACAGAGCTGAGATGGTGTAGGCATTGGCTAAAATTATCTCCATAAATAGAGAAATCATCCATGAAGATCTCCAAAAACTTATCAATCATGTTAGAGGCGATGGCATACATACATCTTTGGAAAGTGGTAGGTGCATTACACAACCCAAATGGCATCCTTCTATATGCAAAGGTTCCAAATGGTCACGTGAATGTGGTTTTTTCTTGGTCTTGGGGGTAGACAGGGATCTAATTGTACCCTGAATATCCATCAAGAAAATAGTAATAGGCCTTGCCTGCTAACTTGTCCAAGATCTGATCTATGAAGGGCAATGGGAAGTGATCCTCACTGGTTTTCTCATTGAGCTTTCGATAATCTATGCATACCCTCCAACCAGTGGTCTATCTAGTTGGAATCAGCTCACCTGAGTCTGCTTCCATTACTGTGATCCCAAATTTCTTGGGTACTACCTGGGTAGGTGCCACCCATTGAGAATCCGAGATAGGGTAAATTATCCCAACATCGAGGAGTTTGACTACCTCCTTCATCACCACTTCCTGCATGTGTGGGTTGAGTTTCCTTTGCATCTCTCTAGAAGGTTTAGAGCCTTCCTCAAGATGTATTTTATGCATGCACATAGCAGGATTGATCCCCCCTAAGTCTGCAATGGTCCATCCTATTGCCCTCTTATGCCTTTGTAGCAAACAAAGTAGTTCTTTTTCCTGCTCAAGGGTGAGGGAAGAAGAAATTATCACTGGCAATTTATTATTGTCTCCTAAAAAGGTATATTTTAAAGATTTTGGGAGCTATTTTAACTCCACATCTGGGGGACTGATGAGGGAAGGCAATAGGGGTGTCTTAGAGGGTGGTGGAAGAGGTAACAAAGTAGGCCTCCATGGGTGATGCTGTGTTGGCTTTGCTTCAGAGGATACATTTTTCACATGTTCAATCTCAGATGTTGAGGCCTTCTCTTCCTCTGTTTCCTTCCATACTTTGTCAAAAACATTAGCCCACTCATTACCATGCAGCAGCATATCCAAATTTTCTTGCACACCCTCATCTATCACATCTATGGAAAAACAGTCCTCATCGAGATGGGGTTGATTGGCTAAGTTGTACACATTCAATTTAATCTTCATGTTCCCAAAGGATACCTTCATGACTCCTGACTTGCATTGTATACAAGCATTAGCTGTCGCCAAAAAGGGTCTTCCTAACATTACAGGTAGGGAATTAACACACTTGCTTGGTTTCATGTCCAGCACCAGAAAATCAGCAGGGTAAAAGAATTTATCAACCCCAACCAAAACATCTTCAATGATCCCCACAGGCTTCCTTTCAAATCTATCAGCTAGTTGTAAGACCACATGTGTGAGCTTCAACTCTCCTACTCCCAGCTTCTCATATACTGAATATTGAAGTAAGTTCACACTAGCTCCCAAATCTAACAATGCCTTTTCAATGGTATGATCCCCAATGATGCAGGGGATAGAGGGGACTCCAGGGTCTTGGAGTTTGGTTGGGGTGGCTATAGTCAATATCTGCTTCACCTTTTCTGCTGAAAAGACCTTCTTGGATATTTGTATCCTAGACTGTCTTTTATGGGTGCACAGGTCTTTTAAGAACTTGGCATAGGATGGAATTTGCTTGATTGTATCAAGTAAAGGCAAGTTGATCTTCACTTGCTTAAAAGTTTTCATCATTTCCTCTATTTTACCTTGCCCTTTGTCGAAAGGGGAAGGTGCTTGCAATGCCTTGGGAAATGGCAAATGTAGGACTACTCCCTTATTTGCAGCCTTAGCCAACTGGTCATCTGTCTTTTTAACTTTTTTATTTTCTTGAGAATCCTCATTCTCTTTCTTATTTAAACTGGGTTGTTCCTGGTTGTCCACAATTGGTGGCTCCTATTGTGTCCTTTCGAAAACCACTTCTTTTTCTTTTCTTAAATCTCTGACAGGCTCATAGCTCACTTGATTATCTACCAGCCATCCACTCCTCAATGTAGTAACAGATTTAGCTTCCTCTTGGGTGGACGAAACTTCACCTACTACAAACTGTCTCCTTCGGTTATCCAGTGATTGGCGAGGCAGCCTCCCTTCCTCTCTCTTAGTCAATGCATTAGACAGTTGACCAAGATGGTCTTCTATCTTTTTTATGCTTTGGCTGTGAGAGTGCACAGTTTGAGATAAGAGACCCAAATTCTATAATGAGGCCAGCACTTGTTCCTCGAAAGAAAGTGATCTCACAGCTGGAGGGGGTGTAGGTTGCTGCACAGGCTGGCCCACAGGTTGGGTCATGGGCTGCTGGTAATGAGGCTAGGGAACATAACTTAGGTGGTAGGGTTGAGCATTTTTGTAGGGCATGGGCTGCTGTGGCTACTGCAGCTAGTTTGAGTATACATCTTATCTCCACCTCAAGTTGGGGCGGTTACTCCATTAGTACCCAACAACAAGCTGTTACCCATAGGACTGAGTGGCAGCCACATGCTCCGTAACAAAATCTAGAAACTGGACAGCTAATGGGCATTCTTCAAGGGAGTGAGCAGGGGACTGGCATATAGAACATGCCTCCTCCACCCTAGCAGCCATGGGTGGCTGCATTGCTCCCGTGAGCTTATCAAATTTCAGTGTCAGGCTGTCCAGTTTCCTCTTCAAATCACTTTACACATTTACCTCAAACATCTTCCCTCTGGTGGTTTTCTCTTTCACCAATCTAGGAGGAACTTAGGCCCTAGACAAGGTCTCCCTCTGCATGGAGTTCTCACTAATGATATCAAACAACTCCCAGGCCTCCTCAGCAGTTTTATGGAGGTAGGTGCCACCACAAGAAGAATCTACCATGTCTCTACTTTTCGAATTAATCCCTTGATAAAAACTTTGAACCAATTGCCATTCAGGGATTTGATGGTGGGGCATTTCTTTAGGAGTTCCTTGAATCTCTCCCAAGCTTGGCAAAAATCCTCAGTTGGATCTTGGGAAAATGAGATGATGCCCTTCCTCAACTAGCTTGTTTTGGACATAGGGAAGAATTTGACCAAAAACTGACATTGAAGGTCACTCCAGGACTGAATGCTATTGGGTGGAAGCATTGACAACCAGGTCCTGTCTCTATCCTTCAATGAAAAAGGAAAGTATCTCATCCTAGTTGCCTCCTCCCCCAAACCTGTGATGTTGAAAGTGGTGCAAAGTCTTAAGAATTCATCAATGTGCTTATAAGGATCCTCTTTGGTCAGGCCATGAAATGAGGGCAGCATCTGGATTATGGAAGACTTTATTTTATAATTTCCTTGAGTAGCTGGGAACTGAATGCAGAAGGGGGAATTGTAAACCCCTGGTGCATTAAATTCCTTGAGAGTTCTAGGCTGTTGTTGCTCACCCATTTCGAGAAATTCAGCTACAACAGATGTGAGTGGAGTTTGTCTAGATCTTAGAAGCCTTTCAACCTCTAGATTTAATGGGATAATCTGGGGTTGGAGAGTTCTTCTCCCAAACATATACCACTCAAGATCTAATGTAGAGCAAATCTTCAAACACAACAAGCAAGAAGAAAAACAAATGACTATTGAATCTAAAAATTAACAGATCTGAGAAATAAAGGGGAGTAGAGGGATGCAAACTCAAGAGCAGCCTCCAGCACAACTCTCCTCTTTCACAGCAGCTTTAGATCTGATGAAATACAAACAGAATATTGGAAAACAACAAAACTTGCAAACAGAGTTAGTGAAAAATCAAACAAACTACTGCAGATGGTCTAAACTAAATCAAAATTAGAGCTACCAATTTCAAAAATACATCCCTGACAGCGGCTCCAAAAACTTTTTGGGTGATTTTAGTGTGCTGATTTATCGTGTAATGATGAAGACAAAATAGAATCAAAGTAAAACAAGGGATGGATTCAGCACAACAAAAATATCCTAGACCTACAAGTTACAGGGTCCTTTTGTAGCAAGTTTTAAAAGAAAAGTAAGTAAGGGAATGTCCACGGGGAGGTGAGTTCAAAATATGGTAAATCTCTAGATCTGTAAGAAATCTGGCACCCTAACTAATGCTAAGTTAGCTAAAAGATAGGGGAGAGGTTAAAAAGGGTTGTCACTTAAGCTAGACTACACAAGAAATGCAATTTAACTGAGATCCAGTCCAAAGATCTAGATCTTGCAAATGGGAGGGTTTAAAAACAGAAAATTGAGAAGAGCAGCTTGGAAATTGGTCTCCCTACAATCATGTTGAGTTGGTCATATTAGAGAGGCTCAAAGCACACAAATCCCTCAGTTGGCTATATGCACAGCTGCAAGGTAGAAGGCTCCACTCTACACCAAAGGATTTAGCTGATCTTAAGGCTATGGTCTGTCCACTTTAATGGTCATAAACCTTCCTATAGACTTCATCCGATCCAAAGGTTTATGGTAGAAGAATCCAATTGAAACTAGAGATTAGGCTGCTCTTAAGGCTACGATCTGTCCACTTTAATGGTCACAGATCATCCTAGGGAATTCCTCCAAACCAAAGGTTTCAACCAGAGCATTAAAACCACTACCGATGCTGCAATTTCTAGGTCATAGACATAAGAAATTGCAGGGACATCAGATCTAGGGAGATCAGATGGCATCCAAGAGGTTTACTAGTTAAGTGGGTGAGCTGATCAACAAACTCCTCTACACAAATCTGATCGAGCACCAAATGAAACCAAAGGAACTATAAATCCAATTAAAATAATGAAAACAACATTTACATTGCAATAAAATTTGCTCTACAATGAAATGTTCTCAGATCTGTAGTCTGTGCAGTAATTTACCCACAACAACACTCTCAACCCTACCCAATTATAGATATAACCTCTCTCCTCACTGCTCCTAGGGAATTAGCCAACCATAGTTGAGCTAAAAGAGGGAAAATGAAATTTCGCTACAAGCCTTGATCTCCAAAATTTGATCTAAATCTCGATCATCCCCAATTGCAATTGGGGATCTCAATATATAGCTTTCTCTCTTATCTTTTCCGCCAATCTTCCCTTCTAGAAGGTCCTCAGAGTTTGTTAGAGTTCTGTTAGAGCATGTGGGTTGGTTAGGATTTCTTAGGGTATCTTTTGGATCATCGTGCCGGTCATCAATGTGCCTTGATTTGCGTGTAATAGATCACCAAGTTGCAGCATGTGCATAACTGATTTTCTGAGAAGTTCTTCACACAATTTCGATAGGTTTACGAAGCTTTCAATAGGTTCAAATTGAGCTTTGTGGCCCCTTTCGATAGGTTCTCAGGTCTCTTCGATAGGTTCCAATAGGATGATTTTTCTCTTAAGGCCTTAGCATTCTCAGCCCTTTGTCTAGAGCATTCGACTGGTTGGAGAAGCTTTTTAACAGGTTGGAGAAGCTTTTCGACAGGTTGGAGAACCATTTTGATAGGTTTAGCTTTGCATGCCATCATTCCGATAGGATTGCTCTCACTCCTATCGAAGGGCTTAAGCACCCTTCGGTAGGGTAGGAAACCATTCGATAGGTTCCCCTTATACCTCAGGTAGGCATTTGATAGGATGGTTTCTTCCATTCTTTCAGCTGCTCGATAGGTTCTTGGATTCTATCGAACTCCTCAATCCACACGAATCCATCCTTTCTCTGCCTTCAGATCCTATCGAAACCTTTCCAATTGCATGAATTCCTCTATTTTTGGCTCTCAGCTCCTATCGAAGTCTTCAGATAACCTCTCGATAGGATGTTTTCAGCCTGTTTTCACTTCCTTTGCCTTGCTCTGCTATTTCCACATGCCCCAAGGGTCCAATGGTGTGCAGCCCTCTGGTGTGCTATTGCTGGGTCTGTACTGTGCTGAGAGATAAACTTTCTTGTGTGGCATTCTTGAATGGTTTTCTGTATTTTTCTTATCTTTTATTGCTATCTACAAAACAGACTCAACAGAGGTTTATGAATGTGCTCACAGGTCCTGGAAAGGTCAGGTTAAGGGGTGAAAACTGGCATTTTTTACTACTTAACAGGTGCCTGCAGTCCCGCAACACAAGCTTCGTACTAGGCCATGTTATTAGTGCAAGAAAATTTGAGCTTGATGAAGACCGATACGTGCGATCCTTTCGGTGAAATCAGAATGGCGCCAACTCCCTGACCCTCGGCATTGACTGCCCTGTAAAAGTACTGTGCAACCGTGGGATTTATGACGATCCCGCTGCGTCGATACGCTCTCTAACAAAAATATATAGTCGCCACCTAGAGCTTTTGGTGTCTTGGGATACCTATATCATTTTTATAAGCACCGAAGTGCCACAAATATGACTTTGAATCCGGTCCACACCAAAGGCTCTTGGGTAGGGGCTTTGGTTATTGATCGGGAAGCTATTAGGCACCCGATCAACCTGCTTAACGCGATCTCTACAAATGGCCAAAACAAAAATAAAGTAAAAAAAAAAAAGAAAATGGCTTCCTCTTGCCCAAAAGGGCTTAGATTCCTATTTGTGCCCCTCCGTTCCTACCAAAAATTCAACTGCGTCACGGCACAAATGGGAGGATGAGAAAAGCCAAAAAGAAATAGGAGAAGAAAGGGGACAGCTGGAGCCCTCGGGCCCTTATAGCACCGTAGGAGAGCCCTGCGTTGGCTTGCTTTGATGAGCTTTTGAAGGCTTGAATGGTGGAAAAAAGAGGTTCTAACTCTTAAGGGTTGAAGCTAAGAGGTAGAGAGGGAAGGCTAAGGGATTAGACACACCTAACCTAAAGGATTTTAGTGAAATGCTAAGGTCTAAGGGAGCTTTTTGAAATCTGGAATTTCTATGGGAAGTGTGCACCAAAGGGAGAAAGATCTTCTCACTTTAAGCTCCTTCTCTCTTAGGCCAAAATTCTCAACCCTTAAACCAAAGGTAGGGGGGCTCTATTTATAGGAAAATGGTGGATTAGGAGAGTGTTTAGATGCTAATCAAGGTTAGAAATTAGGTAATCTAGCATCTAAGGTTTCCTAGGGTTTCAAGGGTTTAGAGAAGTGTGAAGATGGGCTTTAATGGTAGATAATGGGTTAATGGTTTAGATCACTTATGGGTTGCAAATAGGTGTTAAAAGGGTGTAATAAAGTTATCAAAATACACCGCAAGGACTGAGGTGGTCAATAAGCCTAGCTTTAAAATTTGAGGAAAAAACCAAAGGTCACTGTTCATATGCCTGGCGCAACTATTAGTTGCGCCAGGCAAATGTCTAGTAAAACAGTTCTGTACAGTAGCCTGGAAGTTGGCTTCGCGAGGCATGGGGGGACCCATTTATACTTGGCAAAACTATTAGTGCACCAGGCCATTTATGGGGGAAAAAGGCCTGGCACAAGTATTAGTTGCACCGAGCAAATTCTGGAGGAAAATGGCTTGGCGCAACTATTAGTTGCACCAGGCAAAAATTCCTCCAAAATGACTCGATTTTCAAATGGTCATAACTTTTGATATATAACACTGATTGAGGTGATATTTGGCTTGTTAGAAAGATGAAGAAGTTCTCTTTCCAATAGTATATAACTCGGCTCCTGAAGAGATCTGTGTAAATTTTTACACTCCTCTTTCCAACCACTACTCGTGAGGGTTTGACACTGGTCCAGGAAAGGGTTCTAATCGGTTTGGGAAGGTTAGGGTTGATTCATAAGGGCTCGGGATGGTTCCTAAGGGTTTGGGAAGGTTCCTATGGGTTTCATACATGCCATCAAAAGCTCAGAAGTGCACCTCTCTCGAAATGTGTTCTGATCGGGCCTTGAGCCAAATTTGGGTGTTTACAGATGCCCCTCTTTAGTATCTAATCACTAATGATCGATTGCCAAAGAAAAGAGACATCTGAAGAGGCCCAAGGCATTACTGACTGGTTCGCTGCATTCAGAATAAACTTCAAACATCAGATGAGTAATATGGGGAGAAAACAAAAGCCCTGGATGCCAGGCTAAATATTCATTTCTCAAGGTAATTGGTCCCCAAGCGCTTAGCGACATTACTGGGCATAATCGAGGTGGAACGAGTTGCGAAAGCCCTACATGCCAGGCCAAACATTCGCTTCTCGATTTGATTTGAAGGTATTTGATATTTAAGATTTATTCTAAATGCAACAGCTTCGTAAGTAAGAGGGGTGATCAAAGATAGGCTCGAAGTTATTTGATGTTTAAGATTTATTCTAAATGCAACAACTTCGTAAGTAAGAGGGGAGATCAAAGATAGGCGCGAAGTAAACATACGTAAGGATCCACAGTTTGCGTCCAATCCTATGAGGCATTTGATTGCCCCATCTGACTATTCGTGGGTGCCCCAGCTGAAAGCAGGGTTGGAGGTCCTTGGGCGAACCAAACGATTTTGAAGTTTATTTAGAATGACTGCCCGAGCAAAGTGAATAGATGTCACAATGCTTTTTGGGAGGACGTGCTATTTTCAAAGATGTGCCCCAGATCAACATGACCTAGAGCATCCAGTTTCAACTACCTTGAATAGATCTAACCAAACTTTGGGCATCTCTCAAAAGGGACATCCAATCCTAGTTTCTGCCAATAATGATCATAAACATCATTTAACTATGCATAAACATGCACCCATTAGGGGTGATACGCAACAAAGGCGATGGAAGCCCCAACCCAGACCTGCCCGAGTATAATTTATAAGAGCAAACGACCATCATACGGATACCCAAACGCATGGTATATACTTCATAGGGATACCGCTGCCAATACAGGTTTTAAGCTTGTAAAAAATAAAGGGAAAATGAACCCTTCTAGATGCATGGTGACACATAGTTTGATTGATATGTAATCTCATTCTCAACAGGTTGGTCTCAACCAATGATTGTCCTTTTCCAACAGAGAATCTAAAGCTTAAGACACTTAAGTTCATATGAATCCAAAATAGAGCCCTCATCACAAAGATTTAGCTGTGGAGTCGACTCGATCGAAACATTGACTGTTTGACCGAGATCGATGCCGTTGCTCCTACTTTGAAGTAGGATCCAGAATCCAAGGCATACTTTAGACTGAGGATGTTACTATAGCACAGTGGTGTTGCTGATAAACTATCAATATTTTACCGCATTGAAACATGCATGTGCGTAGCTCTGTGGGGAAGCAAAGATTTATTCTTTCTTTTTCAAAATGATTTTCTCTATTTTTTTTAATAGACCTGATGTCAGTGGTGAGATGTTTCATCTGATTTGTCCATCGCTAAGAAGTTGCCCGCTTCGAGGCTTTGGACCGTGTGATGTTCCTACATATTCTCGAAAAAACGTCAATCCCTTTTTTGTTTATGTAAGTAATAAATACATCCCAATTAACAGAAGGAGAAACAAACCTTTACCTATATTTTTTCATTTTCAAGGTTTACAAATATTTTTTGGATTTTTATTTTCAGAGATTTTTTTTTGTTCTTTTTCTTTATTGTTGACATGGAAGTACGATGCTGTAACTATGTACATGAGAAAGAGTAGAATTTTTTTGTATTTTTCTTTTTCAGAGATTTTTTGTTATTTTTCTTCATTTTTTGAAATAGAGGTACAATGTCGTACATGTGGAAAAGCGTAGAAACATATACAATTTTTCTGTATTTTGATTTTTCTTAATTTTTTTGTTCTTTTCTCTTTTTTTTTGTTGCTTTTCTTTCTTTTTTTTTAGTGTGGTGCCTCAATCACCGAGTGAGATCACGGGTCCCCTTTTGACCATGGTCAAACCCCTTTTAAGTAGTTGGATCTTGGGTGAGTTTCAACAGCTTTACCAAGACTGGAATGTCAATCCCTTTGGATTGAGTCAAACCTTTCTCCTTGCCTTGGGTCATACGTTTGACAAAGCAGTTTCACAAAGACAATTCTGGTCGGGACCTGATTCGAATTAGCATGAGCGGCCCAGTCGAAAAAGGGTATCAAAGAGAGTAACCAAGAGGGCTGCTCAAGCATCAATCCTCTCAATCAGTCTAAACCTGTCTTCTTTTCTTCTTTTTTTTCATCCTTTTTTTTATATTTTATCTCCTTTTTTACCCGTGGCGCCCTTTCGGGTGTTCACCACGTCCATGGGTTTAGCTCTCTTACCCCAAGCGCTCTTTCGGGTTTTCACCTGGTCCGCACAAGCTCACTGTTTTTACCCGTAATGCCCTTTCGGGTTTTCACCACGTCCATCTTGCTTTGAGCTTGTATTTTTATTTTATTTTTCTTTTTTTATTTTTTTCATTTCCTTTTTTTCAAAAGCCACGACATAGATGTCGATTTCGTCATAGCCGACCAGATGGGGTTCTGGTGTCGTCTCACAACTCGATTTGTGTCGGCTTAATAGATATTATGACTGCTTGTGAGCCTAAAAAGAGGGCTTTCTTCAGGGTGTAGCTTGGCCATAGGTTAGGTTAGGTTTGAAGGTATGCTAGGCTAAAAGGGGTTCCTTGATATGGCTTCAGTTTTTTCAACATACTTTCTTCCTTAGGGGCTTTACTATACATGCCCCATGATTCTTCTTTTTTTTTTTTTTTTGTTTATGTTTTTTTTTCTTTGATTTATTTCAGGCAATCTCTTTTTGAGGTTTTGCTTTTTTTTTTTTTTTGGATGTCGATGATAACATTACTTCCCTTTTTTATATATGTACACACATTTCTTTTTAGGGAAGGGGTTCATTGAAAGAAAGGCCCAGGCTCATATGGGGTAGCAAAGGATATCATCATTTTGAGGGATGCTTTTTTTTGGCTACTGTGTTTGGAATGATGGCCTCTTTTGAGTGATTCTTAAGCAGTTATTCATCTGTTTCACCAATACTTACCTTATCGCAATAGACGAAGAGTAGAACCGTCAGACGTATCCAGCGTTTCTGGGCTCAGGAAGATGATCTCCGTCCATGGTGGTGAGGCGGATGGCGTATCCCGGTAGCACTTCTCAAATGACGTAAGGTTCTTCCCAGTTTGACTATAACTTGCCTCTCGGATCGACATGGAGGGATGCGATGATTTTCTTCAATACAGTGTCTCCTACCTTCAGATCTCTACCACTGACATGTTTATTATAAGCATGTGTGATTCACCCCTGGTAAACTTGAGTGTGACACAAGGCTAGGAGTCTTTTCTCGTCCAATAAGTTTAACTGTTCGAAGCAGAATTTCTCTCTTTCATATTCCATAAGGATTCGGAGCGAGGGTACTTCAACCTTAACCGGTAGGACGGCCTCAGTTCCATACACAAGGGAGAATGGTGTTGCCCTTGTAGTGGTATGGATCGACATTCTATAGGCCCACAAAGCAAATGGTAATATTTCTCTCCAATCTCGATAAGTGACGACCATTTTCTCAAGGATGCAGACGACCATCTTATTCGCCGCTTCCACGGCTCCATTAGTTTGAGGCCAATAAGGTGATGAGTGCAGGTGCTTGATTTTGTATTGCTCGCAAAAGGCTCGAATGCGCTTATTTGTAAAGTTTGTGCCATTATCTGTGATGATATCTTTGGGTAGTCCAAATCGACACACAATATTACTCTTGAGGAACTTCTCGACGTAACTGGCCATGATGTTGGCATATGACATCACTCTACCCATTTGGTGAAGTATTCAATGGCAACGAGGATGAACTGATGTCCATTTGATGCTTTCATATTAATCATTCCGACGATGTCAAGGCCCCAAGTAGCAAATGGCCAAGGAGTGGTCATGCATTGAAGATCGATGGCAGGAGCATGTATCAGACTAGTGTGTTCCTGACACTTATAGAATTTCGGAACATATTTTCAACAATCTGATTCCATAGCGGTCCAAAAGTATCCCTGCCGTAGAATTTTCTTAGCAAGCATGTGACCGCTGACGTGGGCTCTACATACTCCCTCATGGATCTCCTTCATGATATTGATTGCTTCACTTTCTGTAAGGCACCTGAGGAAGATGTTATTATACGATAGCTTGTAAAGGCATTCCCCACAAATGACATAGCCTGCTATTAGACATTGGATGGTTTGTCGATCCACCTTGGATGTTCCCTCAGGGAAAGTTAGTGTATCGAGGAAATTCTTGATATCTGAGAACCAAGGTGGCTCATCATTAGGCTTTGTAGGTTCCTCAATCTGGAGGTAGAAGGCTGGCTCATTCCTTTGCTCGATCATGATCGGTTTCATCTCAGCACCATACAAGATTTCTATCATTGACGCCAAAGTTGCTAATGCGTCGGCAAAACGATTCCTTATCCGGGGGACATATGAGAATGTTACGTCTTGGAAACAAGCTATCAGATCCTTGAGGTGTTCATGATAGGCGATCAGTTTCTCATCTTTCATCTTCTAATCACCACTCATCTGGCATATGATTAACTATGAATCGCCAAACACTATAAGGTGAGTTATGTTCAGATTGAGAGCCGCCTGCAGACTAGTGACACAAGCTTCATATTCTGCCATGCTATTAGTGCAAGGAAAGTTGAGCTTGATAGAGAAGGGTACATGGGATCCTTTTGGCAAAATCAGAATGGCACCAACTCCCTGACCTTCTACATTTACTGCCCCGTCAAAGTGCATTACCCATGACTCTTCTGCTTCTTCAGTATCATCTTCTGTCATGAACGAGATATCTTCATCTGGGAACTCAGTTCTCAAAGGCTCACAATTTGGCAAAGGATTGTCGGCAAGATGATCGACGAGTGCTTGCCCCTTGACAGACTTCTGAGTGATGTATGTGATGTCGAACTCAGATAATAAAAGTTGCCAACACGCAATCCCTCCAGTGAGGGCCAGCTTCTCGAACAGGTATTTCAACGGATCCATGCGAGCTAGGAGTAGCACGGCTTGGGATAGCAGGTAATGGTGGAGCTTCTGAGTAGCCCATACAAGAGCCAGGCATGCTTTCTCTAGATGAGAATAGCGCATCTAGTAATCAGTAAACTTCTTGCTCATATAGTAAATGGCCTGCTCTTTTCTTCCAGTCTCGTCATGCTACCCTAAGTCGCTTCCCATCGAGACTTCTATCATGGAGACGTACATTAACAGTGGTCTCCACGTCTCAGGTGGTTACAAAATAGGTGGGTTAAGGAGGTAGCCTTTGATTTTATCGAATGTTGCCTGGCAGTTGTCATTCCATTCGACAGGCAAGTTCATCCTTAGTAGCTTGAAGATCGGCGTGTAGATTGGAGTTAGTTGTGCAATAAACTGACTAATATACTGTATTCTGCCCAAGAACCCTATAATTTCCTTCTCGGTAGACGGTAGTAGCATTTCTATGATAGCTTTAACTTTAACTGGGTCGACCTTGACCCTCTCCTGCTGATGATGAATCCTAGCAATTTTTCAGACATAGCGCCAAAAGCGCACTTTTGTGGATTCAGACGTAACCTATACTTTCTCAGCCTCTCAAATAGTTTTTGGAGGTTTACTAAGTGATCGCCTCACTCTGGTGACTTGGTTATCATATCATCGAAATATACCTAATTTCTCGATGCATCATATCGTGAAATAGTGCGGTCATAGCTCTTTGGTAAGTTGCACCGACATTTTTCAGTCCAAATGGCATGACTACGTAGCAAAAGGTTCCCCAAGGAGTGATAAATGTTGTCTTCTCTTGATCCACCTCTGCCATCTTAATCCGATTACTTCCTGAGAATCCATCAATGAAAGAAACCATCTAGTGCTTGGCAGTATTATTGACCAAGATGTCGATGCACGGCAATGGGAAATCGTCCTTCGGGCTCGCTCTGTTCAAATTTTGGAAATCAATGCACATGCGAACCTTTTCATCTTTCTTCGGCACAAGCACAATGTTGGCAAGCCATTGTGGGTATTTGGATACCATGACAAAGCCCACATCATACTGCATGATGACCTCATCTTTGACTTTCAGCATCCACTTAGGTCAGAGACGTCTCAGCTTCTGTTTAACCGGCTTCATATCAGGGTAGAGAGGTAACTCATGCTCGACCAAATCGGTGTCCAGACTAGGCATGTCCTCGTAGGACCAGGCAAAAATGTCTTGGTATGATCGAAAGAATTCGATCATGCTTTTTCTTTCTTCGAGAGATAGTGACGTTCCGATCTTGGTTATTCTGGGAATCTCCTCAATCCCTAAATTTATATCTTTTGTTTCTTCGATAATGGGGGTAGGGCCATACTGAGCTCATTGGGGAGCTCCTCAAAGGGGACACCCTCGTCCAGACTCATAACACCTACCTCTTTTTGTATTTCTACAGGAAAGGGGTAGATTTTACGTGGGACGGATATTTTGATTAAGGCATCTTTTTGTTGAATTTTATCCAGAATTTTAAATGGCAATATTTTTGGACTCTGTATTTTTTCTATGTTTTTGTGATTTTGTATTTTTCCAATATTTTTGACGTTTTTATTTTCTTCAGAGACGGACCCTTGGTAGTGTGAGTCTGTGTATATACAAGGTATTGCCTGCCATGGGCTTATCTCACTTTTTATAGGTTGTTTTGTTTTGGGAAATGGTGCCAAATGTTAGGCCACTCCCCACTTCCAAAGTTTGGGGCAAAGATGCCTAGTTGCATACCTGAGAGGCCGCTCCTTTACCTATTTTGATGGAGGGTACTGACTGATATGGCTCTTTGGAGTCAGCCTACATCATGTTGACCCCCATTTCGTCTGAGAATTCATCTTTAAATGTCAACAG
Source organism: Chloranthus sessilifolius (assembly GCA_021018995.1). NCBI lineage: Eukaryota > Viridiplantae > Streptophyta > Magnoliopsida > Chloranthales > Chloranthaceae > Chloranthus > Chloranthus sessilifolius. The sequence goes on along the minus strand of CM037585.1, from coordinate 89,917,363 downwards.
AGTCCTATGGTGGTTTACCACAGGAGGAGTTTTTTCAGGTATGGAATGCTGCTCCTCAAATAAGGATAGGGCAGCCAGATCTATTTCGAGGTTGGGAAGAGAGATGTTGGGATTGGTGGGATGGACAGGGGTTGTGGGTTTGTCTGGGGTCAAATGGGTTACCCCATTTCGATCGATCTTTACGACCCCAACGCTGACAAAGGATTCCCAGATGTGTGGCCTAGGGTGAGGTTTCTCTTCTATCTTGATTCCTAGAGCTCTTGCAGCTGTAGCATCCCTGGCTTTCTCATTACCCTCTCAGACCTCTTCCTTTGTGGGCTTGTAACCTAACCCGAATCAGACCTTCTGCCCTTTAGCGATAACTGGCTCTTTCCTGCCTTGCTATCTAGGCTCGAGCCCTCTGCCTTTCTGATAGCCCCATTTTTCGAGCATGGCCACCCCTGCTTCCATTTCGCTGTCGGTTGTAGAAGTGATGTTTCTCGGGGGTTCTGGTCCTACTGTCGATACCTCATACAAGAAATTGTGGAGGTCGGTGTCTTCCTCAGTATGTGGCACATACATTACTTTAGGATTTTCAATACTGTGAGTGGCCTTGTCTTTCTCATCATGCCCTTCACCAATGATGGTGATCACCTTCTACCTGGATATGAATTTTAACTTTTGATGGAGGGTAGAAGGTATCGCCCCGACCTCATCTAACCACGAGCGTCCTATCAGTAAATTAAAAGAAGATTTGATATCCATCACTTGAAAAGGTATAGAGAAGGTCATGGGCCTAATTACTAATTCCATATCGACATCTCCTATTATTTCTCTTCTTGTATTATCAAATCTCCGAGCGCTAGTCCTTGTCAACCTTAACATACAGGGGTCCACGCCGATCTTGGTGGCAGTCCTCAACGGGCACACATTTAGAGCTGACCCATTACCAATTAGAACCAAGGGAATTATCATGTTCCTAGATTCGACAGTAATGTTGAGGGATTTAGCATGACTGTTTCCCTCCTCCGACAGATCTGCGTCCGAAAATTGACTGCTTGTTTGCCTACTTCATGCCCTCATACACTACAAGAGGCACACAAAACCACCTATCCTCGTGGATGGTGAATAGGGCTTTAAGTAAGGAGTCCTGTCTCTCCCTCACATGTTGTAGGGGGTATAGGTTATTTTGAAAAACGACATCTAAAAACCATATCCGGTCTGGTAGTTGAGTTCGGGTCACGGATTAGCCGGAGGCTTGCAGATCACCTATCATTTTAGCCGTAATCTGATGAAACTTTGGTTCCTCAGGTCGAGGGGGCTGCAAACCTTGGCTGTTATCATACTTTGCACTACAATGCATGGCTGTGGAAATGTCATAAAGACCCATATGAAAAGTTTGGCCATCAATATTCACAGTAAAACTCCCCACGATATCTCCCTTCTTAAAATTCTGGTAGAATAATTTGACTAAACAGGGGTAATAATGTGGTTGGGTGGGTTGAAGTAAAGGTTCTAGTTGTACGCGCTTGATGTGATTTATTGACCAGGTTACAATATCATCGCTAAAGAGCTCTGGGTCGAATAACCATTTAGGTTCAAAGGTTTTATTCAGCCACCAGGCGGCAGGCTGTTCTAGGTTTGGCAGTGACAGTTCTGAACTAGCCGGTGCCTTGCCCTTGGCATTAGTGGATAGTTTAGGTCTCGAGACCGGGATCTTGATCGTGGTTTTCTTCCTAGATGCCATGCATGAAAGGAATCAAAATGGGTGAAAATAGGTTGAAATGGGTGAAATAGGATTCTGCGATGCTTTGGGCACGTCGATCCTCGAGTTTGGAGAGCTTTGGCGCAAGAAAGATCGAACAGTGTGAATGCAAAAGGTCTTGGTTCACGCAGGAGAAATGACGAGAGAGGGGCCTAGGCTTTTAAAATTCAGAAAATGATAGAACGAGGGTTTCTCGGGCCCCATTTAAAATCTTCTTAGTCACCACAACGACTTAAGTTCTCTCTGCTGTGAGCCCAAATTCTGAACATGTCACCGCAGTGAGCTCCCATCTCACTGCGACGATAGTTACAAAAATAGACTTTCTATTTTTAGGCTTGTTTTTACTTGCAATGCTGGTTAGATTGATTGGTTGTTCTCTAGGCTTGTGTTAGTCATCGGCAATATGCTATGAGAGTAGTTTGTACAGGATTGCCGGGTCATTTTACTGATGGCCTACAAAACTATAGGAGCATTTGAATCATCTAATTATGGTACATTCTTCCTATTCCATGTGCACCATCATGTTATGGAAGTAATTTATGAACAATTGTTCAGTATATAGGATTTGACTGATATACATGTGTGATAATGACAGATTGAATCTTAAACTCCCTTCAAGTTTGTCATTGGCCACACATACTTGGACTCATTCAATGGTCATTACAATGACATGCTAAGGTGACTAACCTTATCAAAATAATCTTGGTTATTGTTCTTTGATTTCCGCCTCACGCTCCCACGTCACTTCGGTAGCGGAGTGATTACGCCATTGAACCAAGATCAGAGGAATCTCTAATGATCGATTGCCAAAGAAAAGAGACATCTGAAGAGGCCCAAGGCATTACTGACTGGTTCGCTGCATTCAGAACAAACTTCAAACATCAAATGAGTAATATGGGGAGAAAACGAAAGTCCTGGATGCCAGGCTAAATATTCATTTCTCAAGGTAATTGGTCCCCAAGCGCTTAGCGACATTACTGGGCATAATCGAGGTGGAACGAGTTGCGAAAGCCCTACATGCCAGGCCAAACATTCGCTTCTCGATTTGATTTGAAGGTATTTGATATTTAAGATTTATTCTAAATGCAACAGCTTCGTAAGTAAGAGGGGTGATCAAAGATAGGCTCGAAGTTATTTGATGTTTAAGATTTATTCTAAATGCAACAACTTCGTAAGTAAGAGGGGAGATCAAAGATAGGCGCGAAGTAAACATACGTAAGGATCCACAGTTTGCGTCCAATCCTATGAGGCATTTGATTGCCCCATCTGACTATTCGTGGGTGCCCCAGCTGAAAGCAGGGTTGGAGGTCCTTGGGCGAACCAAACGATTTTGAAGTTTATTTAGAATGACTGCCCGAGCAAAGTGAATAGATGTCACAATGCTTTTTGGGAGGACGTGCTATTTTCAAAGATGTGCCCCAGATCAACATGACCTAGAGCATCCAGTTTCAACTACCTTGAATAGATCTAACCAAACTTTGGGCATCTCTCAAAAGGGACATCCAATCCTAGTTTCTGCCAATAATGATCATAAACATCATTTAACTATGCATAAACATGCACCTATTAGGGGTGATACGCAACAAAGGTGATGGAAGCCCCGACCCAAACTTGCCCGGGTACAATTTATAAGAACAAACGACCATCATATGGATACCTAAACGCATGGAATATACTTTATAGGGATACCACTGCCAATACAGGTTTTAAGCTTGTAAAAAATAAAGGGGCAATGAACCCTTCTGGATGCATGGTTGTACATAGTTTGATTGATATGTAATCTCATTCTCAATAGGTTGGTCTCAACCAACGATTGTCCTTTTCCAATGAAGAATCTAAAGCTTAAGACACTTAAGTTCATATGAATCCAAAATAGAGCGCTCATCGCAAAGATTTAGCTGTGGAGTCGACTCGATCAAAACATTGACTGTTTGACCGAGATTGACACCGTTGCTCCTACTTTGAAGTAGGATCCATAATCCAAGGCGTACTTTGGACTTAGGACGTTACTATAGCACAGTGGTGTTGCTAATAAACTATCAATATTTTACCGCATTGAAACACGCATGTGCGTAACTCTGTGGAGAAGCAACGATTTATTCTTTCTTTTTAAAAATGATTTTCTCTGTTTTTTTTTAATAGACCTGATGTCAGTGGTGAGATGTTTCATCTGATTTGTCCATCGCTGAGAAGTTACCCGCTTCGAGGCTTTGGACCGTGTGATGTTCTTGCATATTCTCGAGAAAACGTCAATCCCTTTTTTGTTTATGTAAGTAATAATTACATCCTAATTAACAGAAGGAGAAACAAACCTTTACCTATATTTTTTCATTTTCAAGGTTTATATATATTTTTTGGATTTTTTTTCAAAGATTTTTTTTTGTTCTTTTTCTTTATTGTTGACATGGAAGTACGATGCTGTAACTATGTACATGAGAAAGAGTAGAATTTTTTTGTAGTTTTCTTTTTCAGAGATTTTTTGTTATTTTTCTTCATTTTTTGAAATGGCGGTACAACGTCGTACATGTGGAAAAGAGTAGAAACATATACAATTTTTTTGTATTTAGATTTTTCTTGATTTTTTTGTTCATTTCTCTTTGTTTTTGTTGCTTTTCTTTCTTTTTTTTAGTGTGGTGCCTCAATCACCGAGTGAGATCTCGGGTCCCCTTTTGACCATGGTCAAACCCCCTTTAAGTAGTTGGATCTTGGGTGAGTTTCAACAGCTTTACCAAGATTGGAATGTCAATCCCTTTGGATTGAGTCAAACCTTTCTCCTTACCTTGGGTCATACGTTTGATAAAGCAGTTTCATAAAGACAATTCTGGTCGGGACCTGATTCGAACTAGCATGAGCGGCCCAGTCAAAAAAGGGTATCAAAGAGAGTAACCAAGAGGGCTGCTCAAGCATCAATCCTCTCAATCAGTCCAAACCTGTCTTCTTTTCTTTTTTTTCATCTTTTTTTTTTCTCATTTTTTACCTGTAGCGCCCTTTTGGGTTTTCACCACATCCATGGGTTTAGCTCTCTTACCCCAAGCGCCCTTTCGGGTTTTCACCTGGTCCGCACAAGCTCGTTGTTTTTACCCGTAATGCCCTTTCGGGTTTTCACCACGTCCATCTTGCTTTGAGCTTGTATTTTTATTTTATTTATCTTTTTTTATTTTTTTCATTTCTTTTTTTTCAAAAGCCATGACATAGACGTCGATTCCGTCATAGCCGACCAGATGGGGTTCTGGTGTCGTCTCCCAACTCGATTTATGGTGGCTTAATAGATATTATGACTGCTTGTGAGCCTAAAAAGAGGGCTTTCTTCAGGGTGTAGCTTGGCCATAGGTTAGGTTAGGTTTGAAGGTATGCTGGGCTAAAAGGGGTTCCTTGATATGACTTCAGCTTTTTCAACATACTTTCTTCCTTATGGGCTTTACTATACATGCCCCATGATTCTTCTTTTTTTTTTTTTCTATTTTTTTTTCTTTGATTTATTTCAGGAAATCTCTATTTGAGGTTTTACTTTTTTGATTTTTTTGGATGTCGATGATAACTTTACTTCCCTTTTTTGTATATGTACACACATTTTTTTTTGTGGAAGGGGTTCATTGAAAGAAAGGCCCAGGCTCAAATGGGGTAGCAAAGGATATCATCATTTTTAGGGATGCTTTTTTTTGGCTACTGTGTTTGGAATGATGGCCTCTTTTAGTGATTCTTAAGCAGTCATGCATCTGTTTCACCAATACTTATCTTATCACAATAGACTAAGAGTAGGACCGTCGGACGTATCCAGCGTTTATGGGCTCAGGAAGATGATCTCCGTCCATGGTGGTGAGGCGGATGGCATATCCTAGTAGCACTTCTCGAATGACATAAGGTCCTTCCTAGTTCGGCTTGAACTTGCCTCTCGGATTGACATGGAGGGATGGGATGATTTTCTTCAACAAAGTGTCTCCAACCTTTAGATCTCGATCGTGGACATATTTATTATAAGCACCTGTGATTCGCCCCTGGTAAACTTAAGTGTGACACAAGGCTAGGAGTCTCTTCTCGTCCAATAAGTTTAACCGTTCGAAGCAAGATTTCTCTCTTTCATATTTCATAAGGATTCTGAGCGAGGGTACTTCAACCTTAACCGGTAGGACGGCCTCAGTTCCATATATAAGGGAGAATGGTGTTGCCCATGTAGCGGTATGGATCAACATTCTATAAGCCCACAAAGCAAATGGTAATATTTCGCTCCAATCTTGATAAGTGATGACCATTTTCTTAAGGATGCGGATGATCGTCTTATTCGCCGCTTCCACGGCTCTACTAGTATGAGGCCGATAAGGTGACGAGTGCTGGTGCTTGATTTTGTATTGCTCGCAGAACGCTCGAATGCTCTTATTTACAAAGTTTGTGCCGTTGTCTGTGATGATATCTTTGGGTAGTCCAAATCGACACACAATATTACTCTTGAGGAACTTCTCGACGTGACTGGCCATGATGTTGGCATATGACGTCACTCTACCCATTTGGTGAAGTATTCAATGGCAACGAGGATGAACTGATGTCCATTTGATGCTTTCAGATTAATCATTCCGCCGATGTCAAGGCCCCAGATAGCAAATGGCCAAGGAGTGGTGATGCATTGAAGATCGATGGCAGGAGCATGTATCAGACTGGAGTTTTCCTGACACTTGCAGCATTTCTGAACATATTTGCAACAATCTGATTCCATAGTTGTCTAAAAGTATCCTTGCCATAGAATTTTCTTAGCAAGCATGTGACCGCTGACGTGCGCTCTACATGCTCCCTCATGGATCTCCTTCATGATATTGATTGCTTCACTTTCCGTAAGGCACCAGAGTAAGATGTTATTATACGATCATTTGTAAAGGCATTCCCCACAAATGACATAGCCTGCTATTAGACATTGGATGGTTCATCGATCCACCTTGGATGTTCCCTCAGGGAAAGTTAGTGTATCGAGGAAATTCTTGGTATCTGAGAACCAAGGTGGCTCATCATTAGGCTTTGTAGGTTCCTCAATCTGGAGGTAGAAGGCTGACTCATTCCTTTGCTCGATCATGATCGGTTTCATCTCAGCACCATACAAGATTTCTATCATTGACGCCAAAGTTGCTAATGAGTCGGCAAAACGATTCCTTATCTGGGGGACATATGAGAATGTTACGTCTTGGAAACAAGCTATCAGATCCTTGAGGTGTTCATGATAGGCGATCAGTTTCTCATCTTTCATCTTCTAATCACCACTCATCTGGCATATGATTAACTATGAATCGCCAAACACTATAAGGTGAGTTATGTTCAGATTGAGAGCCGCCTGCAGACTAGTGACACAAGCTTCATATTCTGCCATGCTATTAGTGCAAGGGAAGTTGAGCTTGATAGAGAAGTGTACATGGGATCCTTTTGCCAAAATCAGAATGGCACCAACTCCCTGACCTTCGACATTTTCTGCCCCGTCAAAGTGCATTACCCATGACTCTTCTGCTTCTTCAGTATCGTCTTCTGTCATGAACAAGATATCTTCATTTGGGAACTCAGTTCTCAAAGGCTCATAATCTGGCAAAGAATTGTCGGCAAGATGATCGGCGAGTGCCTGCCCCTTGATCTTCTTCTGAGTGATGTATGTGATGTTTAACTCAAATAAAAAAAGCTGCTAACACGTTGTCCCTCCAGTGAGGGCTGGCTTCTCGAACAGGTATTTCAACTGATTCATGCGAGCTGGGAGAAGCACGGCATGGGATAGCAGGTAATGGTGGAGCTTCTGAGTAGCTCGTACAAGAGCCAGGCATGCTTTCTTTAGATGAGAATAGCGCATCTCGTAATCAGTAAACTTCTTGCTCATATAGTAAATGGCCTGCTCTCTTCTTCCAGTCTCGTCATGCTACCCTAAGACGCTTCCCATCGAGACTTCTATCATGGAGAGGTACATTAACAGTGGTCTCCACGGCTCAGGTGGTACCAAAATAGGTGGGCTAAGGAGGTAGCCCTTGATTTTATCGAATGTTGCCTGGTAGTCGTCATTCCATTCGACAGGCAAGTTCTTCCTTAGTAGCTTGAAGATCGGCGTGTAGATTAGAGTTAGTTGTGCAATAAACTGACTAATATACTGTATTCTGCCCAAGAACCCTATAATTTCCTTCTCAGTAGATGGTGGTAGCATTTCTATGATAGCTTTAACTTTAACTGGGTCGACCTTGATCCCTCTCCTGCTGACGATGAATCCTAGTAATTTTTCAGACATAGCGCCAAAAGCGCACTTTTGTGGATTCAGACGTAACCTATACTTTCTCAGCCTCTCAAATAGTTTTTGGAGGTTTACCAAGTGATTGCCTCGCTCTGGTGACTTGGTTATCATATCATTGACATATACCTCAATTTGTCGATGGATCATGTCGTGAAATAGTGCGGTCATAGCTCTTTGGTATGTTGCGCCGGCATTTTTCAGTCCAAATGGCATGACTAGGTAGCAAAAGGTTCCCCAAGGAGTGATAAATGTTGTCTTCTCTTGATCTGCCTCTGCCATCTTAATCTAATTGTATCCTGAGAATCCATCCATGATAGAAAGCATCCCGTGCTTGGCAGTATTATTGACCAAGATGTCGATGTGCGGCAATGGGAAATCGTCCTTCGGGCTCGCTTTGTTGAAATTTTTGAAATCGATGCACATGCGAACCTTTTCATATTTCTTCGGCACAAGCACAATGTTGGCTAGCCACTGTGGGTATTTGGAAACCATGAGAAACCCCACATCATACTGCATGATGACCTCATCTTTGACTTTCAGCATCCACTTGGGTCAAAGACGTCTCAGCTTCTGTTTAATCAGCTTCCTGTCAGGGTAGAGAGGCAACTCATGCTCGACCAAATCGGTGTCCAGACTAGGAATGTCCTTGTAGGACCAGGCAAAAATGTCTTGGCATGATCGAAAGAATTCGATCATGCTTTTTCTTTCTTCGAGAGATAGTGATGTTTCGATCTTGGTTATTCTGGGAATCTCCTCAGTCCCTAAATTGATATCTTCTATTTCTTCTATAATGGGGGTAGGGCCATGCTCAAATTCGGCAAACCGATCAATGAGCTCATTGGGGAGCTCCTCAAAGGGGACGCCCTCGTCCAGACTCATAACACCTACCTCTTTTTGTATTTCTACAGGAAAGGGGTCAATTTTACGTGGGACGGATACTTCAATTAGGGCATCTTTTTATTGAATTTTATCCGAAATTTTAAATGACAATATTTTTGAACTTTATATTTTTTCTATGTTTTTGAGATTTTGTATTTTTCCAATATTTTTGAGGTTTTTATTTTCTTCAGAGACGGTAGTGCGAGTCTGTGTATATACAAGGTGTTGCCTGCCAAGGGCTTATCTCACTTTTTATAGGTTGTTTTGTTTTGGGAAACGGGTGCCAAATGTTAGGCCACTCCCCACTTCCAGAGTTTGGGGCAAAGATGCCCAGTTGCATACCTGAGTGGCCGCTCCTTTACCTGTTTGGATGGAGGGTACTAACTGATATGGCTCTTTGGAGTCAGCCTCCATCATGTTGACCCCCATTTGGTCTGAGATTTCATCCTTAAATGTCAGCTGAGTCGTATGGTGGTTTTCCACAGGAGGAGTTTTTTCAAGTATGGAATGCTGCTCCTCAAATAAGGATAGGGCAACCAGATCTATTTCGAGGTTGGGAAGAGAGATGTTGGGATTGGTGGGATGGACAGGGGTTGTGGGTTTGTGTGGGGTCAAATGGGGTACCCCATTTCAATCGATCTTTACGACCCCAACGCTGACAAAGGATTCCCTGATGTTCGGCCTAGGGCGAGGTTTCTCTTCTATGTTGATTCCTCGAGCTCTTGCAGCTGTAGCGTCCCTGGCTTTCTCTCTAGCCTCTCAGACCTCTTCCTCTATGGGCTTGTAACCTAACCCGAATCGGACCTTCTGCCCTTTAGCGATAACTGGCTCTTTCCTGCCTTGCTATCCAGGCTCGAGTCCTCTTCCTTTCTGATAGCCCCATTTTAAGAGCATGGCCATCACTGCTTCCATTTTGCTGTCGGTTGTAGAAGTGATGTTTTTCGAGGGTTCTGGGCCTACTGTCGATACCTCATACAAGAAACTGTGGAGGTCGGTGTCTTCCTAAGTATTTGGGAGATCCATTACTTTAGGATTTTCAATACTGTGAGTGGCCTTGTCTTTCTCATCATGCCCTTCACCAATGATGGTGATCACCTTCTGCCCGAATATGAATTTTAACTTTTGATGGAGGGTAGAAGGTATTGCCCTGACCTCATGTAACCACGGGCGTCCTATCAGTAAATTAAAAGAAGATTTGATATCCATCACTTGAAAAGGTATAGAGAAGGTCATGGGCCCAATTACTAATTCCTTATCGACATCTCCTATTATTTCTCTTATTATATTATCAAATCCCCGAGCGCTAGTCCTTGTCGGCCTTCACATACAGGGTTCCACGACGATCTTGGTGGCAGTCCTCAATGGGCACACATTCAGAGCTGACCCATTACCAATTAGAACCATGGGAATTATCATGTTCCTAGATTCGACAGTAATGTTGAGGGATTTAGCATGACTGTTTCCCTCCTCCGACAGATCTGCGTCTGAAAATTGACGGCTTGTTTGCGTACTTCATGCCCTCATACACTACAAGAGGCACACAAAACCACCTATCATTTTAGCCGTAATCTGATGAAACTTTGGTTCCTCAGGTCTAGGAGGCTGCAAACCTTGGCTGTTATCATACTTTGCACTACAATGCATGGTTGTGGAAATGTCACAAAGACCCATATGAAAAGTTTGACCATCAATTTCCACAGTAAAACTCCCCACGATATCTCCCTTCTTAAAATTCTTGTAGAATAATTTGACTAAACGGGGGTAAGAATGTGGTTGGGTGGGGTGAAGTAAAGGTTCTAGTTGTACGCGCTTGATGTGATTTATTGACCAGGTTACAATATCATCGCTAAAGAGCTCTGGGTCGAATAACCATTTAGGTTCAAAGGTTTTATTCAGCCACCAGGCGGCAGGCTATTCTAGGTTTGGCAGTGGCAGTTCTGAACTAGCCGGTGCCTTGCCCTTGGCATTAGTGGATAGTTTAGGTCTCGAGACCGGGATCTTGATCGTGGTTTTCTTCCTAGATGCCATGCATGAAAGGAATCAAAATGGGTGAAAATAGGTCGAAATGGGTGAAATCGAATTCTGCGATGCATTGGGCACGTCGATCCTCGAGTTTGGAGAGCTTTGGCGCAAGAAAGATCGAACAGTGTGAATGCAAAAGGTCTTGGTTCACGCAGGAGAAATGACGAGAGAGGGGCCTAGGCTTTTAAAATTCAGAAAATGATAGAACGAGGGTTTCTCGGGCCCCATTTAAAATCTTCTTAGTCGCCACAACGACTTAAGTTCTCTCCGCTGTGAGCCCAAATTCTGAACATGTCACCGCGGCGAGCTCCCATCTCACTGCGGCGATAGTTACAAAAATAGACTTTCTATTTTTTGGCTTGTTTTTACTTGCAATGCTGGTTAGATTGATTGGTTGTTCTCTAGGCTTGTGTTAGTCATCGACAATATGCTATGAGAGTAGTTTGTACAGGATTGTCGGGTCATTTTATTGATGGCCTACAAAACTATAGGAGCATTTGAATCATCTAATTATGGTACATTCTTCCTATTCCATGTGCACCATCATGTTATGGAAGTAATTTATGAACAATTGTTCAGTATATAGGATTTGACTGATATACATGTGTGATAATGACAGATTGAATCTTAAACTCCCTTCAAGTTTGTCATTGGCCACACATACTTGGACTCATTCAATGGTCATTACAATGACATGCTAAGGTGACTAACCTTATCAAAATAATCTTGGTTATTGTTCTTTGATTACCGCCTCACGCTCCCACGTCACTTCGGTAGCGGAGTGATTACGCCATTGGACCATGACCAGAGGAATCTTCTTGGTTCTCAAAATTTGTTCCTTTCAATCTAGAATCTTCATCAGCTCTTCAACCAACGTCAAGTCTTCTTGGACCTCAATTGGCAAGTAGTCCAGTACATGTGATGCATCTGTCATGTACTTTCTCAGCATTTATGCGTGGAAGATGTTGTGGATGCTTGACAGTTGCGGTAGCAGGGCGATACGATAAGCCACTTCACCGACACGACCCAAAATTTCAAAAGGGCCAATATATCACGGGCTGAGCTTTCCTCATTTGCCGAATCACATTACACCTTTGGTCTGGGAGATCTTCACAAACAGATGATCGCTAATCTGAATAGGATTTGATTATTAGACATTTGCCTATTAGATTGAAACATACTAGAGCTATGTGCACAACAGTTACCTGAAATTCTACGTCTGATCTTTTAAGATCCGCATAACTCTTCTAACGGCTTTGAGCAAACTTTAAATGTTCGCGTATGAATTGAACCATTGCATTGGTGCTCTCGATGAGTTCCAGGCCTAACAAAAAATGATATCCAACCTCTTCCCAATTGAGTAGAGATTTACATCGGCGGTCATAGAGCGCTTCAAAAGGAGCCATCCCGATGCTTGTTTGATAGCTATTATTATATGCGAACTCGATCAAGGGCAAGTGCTTGTCCCATGATCCTTGAATGTCCAACATAGAGGCCCTGAGCATATCTTCTCTCACCTGATTCACCCTTTCGATTTCTCCATCAGTTTGAGGGTGAAAAGTTGAGCTGAATTATAACTTGAAGCCCATCCATTCTTGAAATTGCTGCCAAAACTGAGATGTGTAGAGTGGGTCCCGATCTGAAATGATGCTCAAAGGTATGCCATGCAATATCACTATCTCCTTTAGATATAGTTTAGGCAATTTGCTTGCAGTGTAGCATGTGCCATATGGAAGGAAGTGTGCTGACTTGGTTTGTCGGTCAATAATCACCCAAACAGCGCTATGCCCCTTCTGAGTTCTTGGCAAACCAAGTATGAAGTCCATCAAAATGTTCTCCCATTTCCATTCGGGGATGGGCAGGGCTGCAATAAACCAGCAGGGTGTCTATGGTCAACTTTTTCCTGTTGACAGACCAAGCATCTCGCTACATGCTCAGTGACATCTCTCATCATTCCCTTCCACCAAAAATTCTTCTTTAAGTCATGGTACATCTTGGTGCTGCCCGAATGTATAGCATATACAGACCTATGGGCTTCATCCAATATTTCATGTCGTAATTCAACATCGATCGACGCACATAATTGACCTCTGAATAATAAGGACCCATCATCCTTAATAGAAAACTCTGACTGATTACCACTAACTATACCCTGCTTGATGGCCACAAGCTCTGCATCTATCAATTGGCTTTCTCTTATCTTATCGAAGAGGATTGATCTGATCTTGATATTAGCGAACAGAGCTCCTGAATCCTTCACTTCGAATGCAGTGTCACGTGATGTTATGTCTTTGAGTAGATTCCATTTATGTATTTTGGCCACAAGGTTTGACAGCTGAGCAGATGGTTTTCAACTGAGTGTATCTGTTACCTGATTTGCTTTCCCCGATAGTACTGTATGATGCAATCATAATCCTTCAAAATTTCCATCCATCTCCTATGCGTCAGATTTAGTTCCTTCTATGTAAACAAGTACTTGAGGCACTTGTGGTCATTGAAAATCTTAAAGGTTTCACTATAGAGGTGATTGTTGGTACGTGCTTTTTTTGGATTCCTCTCGGTCCCTAAAAAGAGTGGCCCAATTCTTTCGAGTGGACTCTAGCTAAGGGAGATGGAGTAATAAATTAGGAAATATCACATGCTAAAAGGAAAATGGGTGAATATTAAATTATGAATACTAGTGTTGATGCGATCGCTAGCTGCAGATATTTATTGATGCTGCAGCACGTCACTGATCACGCTTTAAGAAGAGCGGGGGCTTGCAGGTTGAATATCTTTACTGAATTGTCGGCTGGCCAACATCAGCAGCTATGGGTTTCCTTAGGGTTTAGTTAGTTTAGTTTCCTAATCTCACTAGAATTTTAATTAACCTAGTCTCCTAATCCTACTGGGAGTCTAATTAACCTAGTCTCCTAATCCTACAAGGAGTCTAATTAACCTAGTCTCCTAATCCTACTTGGAGTCTAATTAAAAAAGAGGTTGTGGCCTGTTATGCTAAGGAGGATTGGCCCTGTTCCCGGGTACCCTCCTTAAGCTCCCTAGGGCAAATCCGGTGGCTAAGGATTATTTTGTAAATATTGAAGATTTAAAAACTGAATTTTAACTTAGAATCAAGAATTAGGAATCAACAACTGAGATCGAGAATTAAGAATTTAGAACTAGAACGAAGAACTCGGACTAGCATTAAGAACTACAAGGAGAATTAAGAACTAGAAAGAAAATTAAGAACTCGAACTAGAACCTAAGGACTAAGAACTAGAATTTTCTAAAAGGAAGAAGCTTAGAAGAGAGAATTGTGTAAAGTAGCTAGGGGGTACGGATCTATTTATAGGCTTTTACTGGAAATCCTAGTGTAACTCTAATTCCTATTTCAAATAAAAGGAATATCCCAATTCTTAATCCTGGTGTAACTCTAATTCGTAATTCTTCTAAAACAATAAAGTAAAGTCCTAGAATGATAAGGAAGCTGATCCCATTTCTAATAAAAGAAATGAATCCTATTTTCTAAAATAAAATAATAAAGAGACTAATCTTAATTCAATTAGGAGTTTTGAAATTCGTCACTTTTTGTGCAGCTTCCGAAAACTAACCATAACTTCTTCGATACTTGTTGGAATTGCGCGTGTTTTGGCTTGTTGGAAAGCTACTTTGATAAGCTTTCAAATGTGACTAACTTCGCATCAAACCGACTTTGTTTGATCTTCAAAATAGGCCAAATATAAAGTGACAGGATTGAAAATTGGGAAAGGTTGGGGAGAGACCTAATTCGCTTTAGACTAGGCACTTTCTCCTTTAATATTACTTCAAGAATCATGACTAATGGGCAGGTGTCACTAGCTTAACTACCTGGAGCTCTCAGAAAAGAGTCTACGATTCTACAAGTCTAAAAGGTAGCTCGATCCTTGTTGGGAAGGCTGTAAAGTAGTGAAAAATACCATTTTTCACCCCTAAACATGAGCCTTGAAAGACCCTTGAGAAGACTAAATAAGTGCTTTAGTGTGCATTTTACAGCTAACCAATCAGGCAGGTCCAAATCCGAAAAGCATCCCAAAAAGATCAAAAAGCTGACAGCTCATGTCAAGTTTAAAGAAGGAGTGAAGAAACAGCCTCAGCAATGGCTAAAGAGGGTCTAAAAGAGCAGACAAAGACCTGAAGCAAGAGAGAGAGCCATTCGCAAAGAAAAAATCAAGTTAAAAGTCAATTCGCAAAGAAGAATGGGAGCCTAGAGTTCAATTCGCAAAGAACTTCTACTATTCGCAAAGAACCTGAGACTAAGCGAAGAGAGAATAAAGCGCAAATGAGCTTTTCGAAGGATACGAATGTTCAATAGAAGATTTACCTCTGCGAAAGAAGAGAAGACCAATTCAACAAGAACCGAAACCCCACGAAAAGATCTCCAAGCCAAAATGCTTTGCGAGAGAGCTTCGAGCCAAACTACTTTGAAAAGCCCTTAAACTATGCGAAATGGCATTACGGGATTTGCACGTCCAAGGGTATTTCAGAAACTTTGCACGCCAATGCAATCAAAAGACCAGAACATTGGAAGGTTCCAATCAAGATCCGAAGGCATATTCCAACCCATGTGGCGCCCAAAGTTAAATTACACGGCGGGAACTTCCAAGCTCAACAATTTCAAACCCATAGCAATTGATGCTTCGCACTGATTGGCCAAACCGGATCGAGCATTTCCATTGGCCAAAACAGATCTGGATCCCGTGCTCAACCCTCATTGGGCAATCCGGATCTAAAGCATTCTGATTGGTCAATCCAACCATGCGCAGGATGGAGGAAAAAGTATAAATAGAAGCCATTAGCCCAAATTGGGCATCCAGTTTTAGAGTTTTCATCTCTGCTTCCCTCATTCCGGTCGGATAGCTTATCCGAACCCCCTGTAATCCCTTCTTGTAGTTTACCTTTGAGAGCCATTGTGAGTGATTTGTACTTCCAAGTTGGATTCAAGGCTGTAAGTCTGAGGCTCTCTAAGAAGCCGTGCTTTCTGTAATTGTAATTTTGGATTTTAAAAGGTTCTTTGTAATTTGTGTCTTCTCCATTGGAGTCATGTCGAGGGTTAGAATGTTCACCTTAGTGCATTAGACTTCTTTAGATTCACTCATCGCATGCAACTTCCCTTAATTCATCACCCCATGCGAATTAGCGTTGGTAACCTAATTCTAGCGACATTCTGATGATGTTCATGTTACGAACTAAAGAATAGGCCACAACTATTGGATGATGTGACCATTTAAGTGACGGATCATAGCCATAAATCTAAACCTATTCCTTAATTGGATTTATTTCTCTTACATACATCTTTGGTAGCGGATGAAGATTGAATCTGCTCTGTTGAACTCTGATTCTCCATTAAAATTGAGGCTAAAATACATGAAGCTATTATTTACGCATTTGTCTTATTTTAAACATCTCCCCAACTCGGATCTGGATCATGTAGTTAGTTCTTTTCTTTATTTGCTTATAGTTAAATGTGACACAATCCAACACTCTCTTTTATCTATTCTTTTTTAGATAATTATAGAGCGGATCTGGTATACGGGAGGTTTATCTCTCAGTTTAGGCAAAATTCTCTGTGGGCGATCTTGAAATACTTACTTTTAAAACTTGCTACAAATGGCCCTGATCTTGCAGGCCAGTGGTAGGCCCAAAGTGTTGATATCCCTTTCATAAGTTAACATCCATATAACCTAGCATTCTTTAATTCTTTAATTTTTGATTCATAATGCACACAATTATGGCACACTTGGAGCGACATCAAGTTTTTGGCGCTGTTGCCGGGGAAGTTTGTTCTAAAATAGATAGACCTATGTTTATTTTCATTTATTTATCAGTCATTTATTAATTTTGTTGTTATTTTTATGTGTCTGGTATGTGTAAAAGAAAGGAAAGTTCTTAAATAGACGGGTTTCTTTGTGCCAAACTCTCTCAGAGTTGTATGTTTGGCGGAGAACCCTCAATCACGAGATTCTCCCGTTAAATTGAAGTTGAAAGACTCCTAAGAAACCGACATACATCAGACATCTCTTTGAAATGGGTGAAGAAATGAGATTGTTAAGAGACTACTTTTGCCTGGTGCTTATAATTCCCCATTTTGCATTCAATTTCCACAGTGGAGGAAATTATGTCCTCCACCATCCAAATGTTGCCTTCATTCCATGGATTGAGTAAGGAAGACCCTTACAAACACATTGATGAATTTACGGCTTTATGCACAACATTTAACATAGGATCTGGGTCCAGAGGCAACCAAGCTTAGGCTCTTTCCTTTTTCATTAAAGGACAAAGCTAGAGCATGGTTATCTATGTTAACACCAAACATCACATCATGGAATAATTTGCAATGTCAATTTTGTCAAAATATTTCCCAATGACTAAAACCAGCCAATCGAGACAAAGCATCATCTCTTTCTCCCAAAACTCAAAAACTTTCCATGAAGCATGGGAAAGGTTTAAAGAATCATAAGGCAATGCCCTCACCATCAAATTCCTAAATGGCGGTGGTTCAAAGCTTCTATCAAGGCCCATCGGAAGGGCAAGAACATGGTGGATGCCTCTTGTGGAGGTACCTACTTGCAGAAAAGCTTGAAGAGGTTTGGGACCTCTTTGAGGTGATTGGAGAAAATTCAACCCAAGCAGAATCTCGCCAAGGGACACCGAGAATCCAATAGGATGAATAATCCCCAATTCACAAGAGGAAAGTTTATGAAGTCAATGAGCTGGAAAGGAAAGTGGATAATTTGACCACAAAATTTGATAGGATGGACTCATTTAAAGCTCCAAATGGGTCAAGAGTAGAGGAGGCATGTCCGATATGCCGTCCCCACTCATTTCATTGATCAATGTCATACGCATCACAATTTCCAGAACTCATGATGGAACAAGCTCATGCACAAATGCAATCGAATGACTACCCATGGAGATCTCATCCTAATCTCGTGGAATCAGAAATTACCGGCCCCAACAGCGGAGCCCAAAATCAATTACCTTTCAAACCTTTCACCATATCGAGAATTTTTATAATAAATCAAATTTTTTGACCTAACCAACAACAAGCCATGCGGGATGCACCAGCCCTGCCCTCCTAGATCCACGACCTTTGAAGAGCGGTCTTGAGTTCACTTCAAAATCTTGGAACTGCTCGACGTGAACCTTCACAATCGAGCATTAAAAAATTGAAGAAACTCGGGCCAACTCTCAAATTCATTGGCTAAGAGAGAAGAGGGTAAACTACCGACCAACCTGAACAATCCTAAGGGACGGTTCATGGTTGGAGAATCCTCAAATGGCCATGAGGAAATCAAAGTGTGACTACTTTGAGAAGTGGAAGAATAATAAACAACACGATTGGGTAGTGAAGAGGAAAAGATGAAGAACAAGTGCAGAACAACAAATGGATAGCAATATGGTACGTTGATTTACATCGTAAAATTCAAAAAAATGAAAAACAGAAAAATAACAAAATTGTTGAAAAAGATGAGGAGGAGAAATTTGTTCCTCATCTCCCATTTCCCCATGCAATGAAGTCAGTTTCTCCTTTTGACAAAGGAAACACAAAAATTGAGGAAATGATGGAGACATTGAAGCAAGGTAAAAGTAATCTACCTCTGCTTGATGGAATCAAACGAGTCCCTCGCTTATGCAAAATTTCTCAAAGAGGTGTGCACCCACAAAGGCAATCTAGGAGACATTTATCCAAGAAGGCCTTTCTTGTGGAGAAAATCAATCAAGTACTATCAATTACAACACCACCTAAGATACAAGACCGTGGAAGCCCCACAATCCCCTGCAACACTGGGGAGCACAGCATTGAGAAAGCCTTGCTAGATCTGGGTTCTAGTGTCAACTGCTTCCTAATTCGCCTATGAGAAGCTAAGTTTGGGAGAATTGAAACCCACTCAAGTGGTGTTACAAATGAATGACAGATCCGAAAGGAAACCTATGGGGTTGATTGAAGATGTTTTGGTAGGAGTAGACAAGTTTTTCTACCATGTGACTTTTGGTGTTGGACATGGAACCAACCAAAAGTACCACCGCCATCCTCATCATTACGGGAAGACCATTCACTGCTACACTAATGCATGCATTCAATGTAGGTCCGCATCATGGAGGTGTCTTTTGGAAATATGAAAGTTAAATTGAATGTGTATAATGTCACACTCAACCTCAATTCTCTGAGGAATGTTTCCATGTTGACATCATTGATGAGTGGAGGAGTCTTTACAAACATTTCGCAAGGTAAAGACTCCACCATAGAATTTAAAATGATTGGGGATCCGAGAAAGAAGGAAAAGGAGATCAAATTCAACGGAGTGCTTTGTGCAAGGCACTCCTGCTGATCATCAAGTTCTCTCTCTTGGAGACACCTCCTCTCCCTCTTCCACAAGTTACCAAGGTACCTTTCTTGCCCTCTTTCTCGACCCACAATTGGAACTCAAACAGCTCCCCAAAAATCTGAAATATGTGTTTTTGGGAGATCATCAAACACTACTGTGATTATTTCTTCCTCCCTTACAAAGGAGCAAGAAGAGGAGCTGGTAGTTCTAAACAAGACAAGAAAGCAATTGGTCGACCATTGCTTGATTTAGGAGGAATAAACCCACCAGTATGCATGCATAAGATCCACTGGAAGAGGATGCCAAGCCTTCTAGAGAAATGCAAAGAAGGTTGAATCCTCACATGCAAGAAGTGGTAATGAAGGAAGTTGTCAAGTGCTAGATCTTTGGGGTCATTTACCCCATTTCGTATTCTCGCTTGGGTAGCACCCACAGTGGTGCCTAAGAAATCTGGCATCACGTAGCAAATTGAATCAGTAAACTTATGTCCACCGGACAAACAAGCTGGATGGAGGTGCAGATAGACTACAGAAAATTAAATACCATGACAAGGAAAGACCATTTCCTCCCTTCATTGACCAAATCCTTGATAAGCTTGCAGCAAAGCTTACTCTTCGCTTCCTTGATGGGTACTCGTTACAACCAGATCCTCACTGTACCCAGGACCAAGAAAAGACCACCTTCACCGCCTTTGGCACTTTTGCCTATAGGAGGATGCCCTTTGGTCTTTGCAATGCCCCTGCTACTTTTCAAAGATGCATGTATGCCATCTTTTCTTACATGATTGATCAATTCATGGAGATCTTCATGGATGACTTTTCAATTTATGGAGACGCTTTTCCCAATGCTTACACCACCTCAAGTTGGTGTTGCAAAGATGTGAAGAAACCAATTTGGTTCTAAGTCGAAAGAGTCATTTTATGGTCACCAAGGCATTGTCCTAGGACATGTGGTCTCCCATAAAGGCATAGAGGTGGACCAAGCAAAATTGATCTAATTGCACATTTGCCTCCTCCCGTAATCATAAGCAAATCAAGTTTCTTAGGGCATGCGAGGATTTTATAGGAGGTTCATCAAAGATTTCAAAATTTCCAAGCCACTGCATCATTTCTTCGTGTCAAGATGTTCCTTTTGTGTTTACTAATGAATGCATGACACCTTTGAGGTCCTTAAGAAATGTCGATTTCAGCTCCCATCTTGCAGTCCCCGACTATTCAAAGGCCCTTTGAGCTGATGTGTGATGTATCGACTATGCCCTAGGAGCTGTCCTAGGCGGAGAAAGGATAAGCTTCCCATGTCATAGCTTATGCCAGCAGATCCATGATAGATGCCCAGCTCAACTACACAACAACGAGAAAGAGTCAGCCATTGTGTTTGCATTGGAAAAATTCAGCCTTATGTTTTAGGTTCACAAATTGTGGTGTTTCTTGACCACTCTGCCCTAAAGTACCTTCCTCTAAGAAGGATACCAAGCCAGACATGTCGGTGGATCCTCCTATTACAGAGTTTGATCTACGATTAAGGATAAGAAAGGAGTGGAGAATGTGGTGGTGATCACTTATCCGAATTCTCAATCGAGGATGATAGCTTACCCATTAATGAATCATTTCACGATGAGCAACTTTTGCCATCAATACCCATCCTTGGTTTGCAAACATAGTCAACTTCTTGGCTATTGGACGATTCCTCAACATTGGAATAGAATGGATAAAGATCTTTTCTTCTCACAAGTTAAACATTTCATTTGGGAAGATCCTTATCTATTCAAGAATTGTGCGTACCAAGTGATCGAGAAAGTGTGTCCCGGACCATGAATTCCCGGCATATTGTCAATGTGTCATGAAACAGTTCGTGGAGGCCATTTCATGGCAATAAAACAACAAAAATTCTGCAGTGTGGTTTCTATTGGCCCACAATCTTTAAAGATGCCTTACAAAGATCAGAATCTTGCCGAATCGCCAAAAACGGGCAAGATTTCCAAAAGAAACTCAATGCCCTGACCAATCCTCGGTAGTTGAGTTGTTTGATGTTTGGGGCATAGATTTTATGGGCCCTTTCCCTTCTAATGGAAACAATTTCATCTTGGTAGTGGATTATGTCTCCAAGTGGATTGAGGCCATAGCTACCAAATCAATGATCACAAAGTGGTTTTAAGATTCCTCAAAGACCACATTTTTCCAGATTTGGATTCCCAGAGCCATCATTAGTGATGGGGAAGCCACTTTACAATGTGCGCTTGACTCTCTATTAAAAAAGTACTGTCATCACTCAGAGTAGCACTCCCTATCATCCACAAACTAGTGGACGGTGGAGATTTCAAATAGAGAGATCAAACACATTTTGGAAAAAAACTGTGAAGAAGGACGAAAGGATCGTCCTTTAAGCTTAATGATGCTTTGTGGGCATACAGAATCGCCTACAAGACTCCTATAGGGATGTCCTTCAGATCGTTTATGGCAAGGCATGCCATCTACCAAGAGAATTAGAATATAAGGCCTTGTGGGCAATCAAAACTTTTAATATGGATCTAATGCTTTGGTAACCACGTGAAGCTTCAACTCACCGAATCGAAGAACCGAGGATGGATGCCTACACTAGCTCCAGTTGTACAAAAAAGGTTAAATCATTCCATGATAGGAGCCTCATGAGAAAAGAGTTCATACCGGGTCCAAGGTATGGTTATTCAACTCTAAACTTAAATTCTTTCCTGGCAAATTGAGATCCAGATGGGAAGGGCCATACATCATTATCAAGGCCTCCCCTCGGAGTCGTGGATATTTTTATCCCAAGGATGGAAGAATACTCAAGGTAAATGGTCGAGGCTCAAACCATGCATTGAAAACACCAGAGCCCTTGTCGCCCACCTATCATCATGAATCTCCAAAATCGATGGTAGAAAAGTGTATAATATGTTTGTACAACATTGTTTTTCCGATTTTTCTGCTTCGCTTATTTTTCTTGTACGCATAGTGTAAATACACTTCAAAGTTCAAATCGCAAAGTAAAAGTACTTTTCAAAAGTTCAAAGTTCTATTCAATTGATTACGAGTCGTAATGAACTACTCGAAAAGAACCATGTTCTGTTCGAATAGTTAAAATTTCCTTTTCGAATAGAAAATCTGGGGAGAAGTCCTTTGCGAAAAGATCTTTCTGGAGCCAAATCCATTTCGAATAGACATACTGAAGCTCAGTTCTTTGCGAACTACACTTTCTCAAGATTTTTTTTTACCTTTCGAAAGACACTTTTGCTATTCGAAATAGAGAAAAGGACTCTTTTTTGAACTTTTCGAACACTTAAGGGTGCTTTGCGATTTTACTTGTTAGTATATTAGGTCATTTTGAAAGTCACTGGATATCTGCAAACACTCTCCCAAGCAAAACCCCTTTTCAAAACCCTAGCTCACCCTCTTCTCTCACGAGCTCCACACGAATAACCACCATCTATTCTAATCTTCTGCGCTTTTTCTCTTGTCAGAAATCAAAAGGGTAGAGCCCAGCTGCGCGATCTGTTCAAAGCAAAGAAAACCAAACAGAGGAAACCCCTAGATCGCAGTAACTTTCTCTATTCTTGCTCAAATTTTTCTGTGATTGCTGGTAGTTAAGCATACACTTGAGGCCATTTTAAATATGGGAAAAATAGAGAAATCCCTTGCTGCCATGTTCCCTAAATCTTCAGCCAAGAAGACAGCCAAAACACCCCCAAAAGCCAAAGGCAAAGCCCCAAAATCTACAAAGAGAAAACTATCCATGAACAAAGCAGATAGGGCTGAGAAAGGAAAGAAAGTGCGCCATGAAGAGCCTGCCCCTGATGTTTCCAGCCCAGAATCTCAGCTGTCTCCCCTACCCTTCCTCACATCGAGGTCACTGTTGCACCTCTGACTGCCATTGAAGGCCTGGTCCCTTACACCCCCACCCCCTCCCCTATCCCAGATAGCCCTCCATCTATCATTGCCATTCCAGATACCCCTTCCACACCCACCACCCCTATTATTCAAACCCCACCCATCTCACCCAACCTTGCCTTACTCCTAGCAGACTTGCCCATTCCCAGCCCAGAGGAGGTAGCCACCCCCATTCAAGTCCCACCCTTTCGGCTTCCCCACCTTACCTATAAATAACCAACCTCTACCAAATTCCCCCACATCTTTCCCCACCCTTCCAAAATGACCGACCAAGCCAATAAGCCACCACACCTTTTGACCCCATGTGGCTGGACCCACCACCACCGAAGGTGCCAGATCCGCTCCAGCCCCTCTGGGACGAATTTGAAGAGGTCCTCGCGATTTTGGCCAAAGAAAAGGAGGCCCAACTCCAGCCTCCTCAGAAAAAACAAAAAACTCAACCTTCCCCTGCCACTTCCACCCCTCCACCGCCCCCACCCCCCCTCCCCTAAAAACACCTGTCCTATTCTGTCTTTATTTTTCTTTTTTTTTTTTTTATGTAAAATGTTTCTAGTTAATAAACTTTACTTTCTCCCATTCTCCATGTCAATTTTTTTTTTATTTTTTATTTATTTATTTTTTTTTTTTTGCTGTTTATTTTTTCTTCTTATTGTTGCTGCCTTGTTTCAATTTTTCCGGTATAATGTGACCATGCCACCTTTGAACCAGTGAGGACACTGTTCCCCATAGGTTTGGGGGTATGGCAAACAGGTCCTGCCCATGGGATAATTAGCATAAGGGCATCACAATCACCAAAGTAATCAGGAAATGAATCAATTTACTTAAGAATCATGACAATGTGGAAATTTTAAAATTTTCTTTGCAAGAATTTAGACATTCTAAACCCTACAATATTCCACATTTCCATGATGTTAACACTAGGAAAATACACTTGTATTAGCACATAGCAAGTCCACAGGAAGAGAAAAAGGTAAAGATATACTTAAAAGCCCAAGGAAAAACCATAACCAGTGAGAATTGAGCCTATATGTTTTACATCTCTGAAGAGTGACCTGAGGCAACCCTTTTTCCGATTCAAAGGACTGAGGCATTAGATCCACTAGAAATTAGGAAACTCCAAATCAAAACAAGCAACATCATTCATGAAACCGAGGAAAAGATCAAGGCCTTCTTTGGACAGACTTGAGCTTATGAGAACCAACCAAGAAAGATCTCGCCTTGTTTGTACCCCAATTGAGCTATAAATCCTACAATGCTTCATCAAAACACCCATTTTTCTTTTTTGAACCAATGGAACCAATTCAGCCTTCCCTCACCTTGAGAATTCGGAGTTAAAGGAGAAAGAAGTAAAGATGGAACATTTCGGGCAAATATCAAAATAAATAAAGAAGAAATACCTCAAAATGGGCAAGATGGTGACTGAGAAAGTAAAAGAAAAACAATGTGAAAAGAAGCAAGCAAAAAAAAGGCAAAAGGGGAACTTTATGTTGAAAATTCAAGATCAAAGGAAGAAGAAAGAGTACTTTGAACGAGAATCTCAAAAGAAGCTAAACTCAAGAAGGTGGAGTCATGAACCACCTCCTTCAATTCGACTTCTCAAAAATCCAAACACTGCTCAACCTTCCTATCCTCAAACCTCACTCCACGAGCCATACAACAAACCCAAATTTAAAAGTCCTTGTGATCCAAAGTTGAGTGAACTGTCATGTGGAGATAAGCAGCTTTCCCAATCTATGGTGAGGAGATGTCAAGGATGCCAGACTGAGAATCATGCCTATGCTCATGCTTACAAATCCATTTGGGAGATGGCTCTTGAGCTTGAGTGAAAATGAACCCTTCAACAAAAATCTTGATGAGAGTACACCGGTAAGTGTTTGGGTTGGAACTTGAGCACATTAAGTATGACTTATAACCTAATTTTTATTCAAATGATGAACTATCACGACACATTTGCATGATTTCTATGGCTGCTCACAGATTGGAAAGAGTGAAACATTCATAAGGTTTATAAATGTTGAAATCCCTTGCAAACAATAAACCTAAATTTCTTTAAACATTGATTCAAGAGTAACTAATTTTGATCTTTGATTGCTCATGGGATGACAAGGCACTAATGCCAACCGTCCCATGGAGAAGTTTGTGGGTACCTTCACCGAAAACCCTCGGAGACTTCACTCCTCCTCTAGGGATCACCTAGGGGTTTAAAAGCTTGTTGCATATGCTAAATGCACTGTGCTTCCTACAAAAGTGGCCCTTTATTTTGCTTTTACGTTTCTTTGCTCGTGGACTAGCAAAGCTTAGGTTTGTGTGTTAAGTAGTGAAAATACCATTTTCACCCCTAAACATGAGCCTTGAAAGACCCTTGAGAAGACTAAATAAGTGCTTTAGTGTGCATTTCTGACTAACCAATCAGTGTCCAAATCGAAAAGCATCCCAAAAGATCAAAAAGTGACTCATGTCAAGTTTAAAGAAGGAGTGAAGAAACTCAAAGAATGGCTAAAGAGGGTCTAAAAGAGCGCATAAAGTCCTGAAGCAAGAGAGAGAGCCATTCGCAAAGAAAAAATCAAGTTAAAAGTCAATTCGCAAAGAAGAATGGGAGCCTAGAGTTCAATTCGCAAAGAAGCTGAGACTAAGCGAAGAGAGAATAAACTGCAAATGAGCTTTTCGAAAGGATACAGAACTGTTCGAATAGAAGATTTACCTCTGCGAAAAGAAGAGAAGACCAATTCGAACAAGAACTGAAACCCCACGAAAAGATCTCTGAAAACCAAAATGCTTTATAGAGAGCTTCGAGCCAAACTACTTTGCTAAAAAGCCCTTAAACTATGCGAAATGGCATTCTAGGGATTTGCTCGTCCAAGGTATTTCAGAAACTTTGCACGCACCAATACAATCAAAAGACCAGAACATTCCGGAAGGTTCCAATCAAGATCCAAGGCATATTCCAACCCATGTGGCGCCCAAAGTTAAATTACTTGGCGGGAACTTCCAAGCTCAAGCAATTTCAAACCCATAATAATTGATGCTTGCACCGATTGGCGAACCGGATCGTA
Source organism: Chloranthus sessilifolius (assembly GCA_021018995.1). Classification (NCBI taxonomy): domain Eukaryota; kingdom Viridiplantae; phylum Streptophyta; class Magnoliopsida; order Chloranthales; family Chloranthaceae; genus Chloranthus; species Chloranthus sessilifolius. The sequence continues at coordinate 89,891,174 of CM037585.1, read as the reverse complement.
GCATTTCCATTGGCCAAAACAGATCCGGATCCCGTGCTCAACCCTCATTGGGCAATCCAGATCTAAAGCATTCTGATTGGTCAATCCACCATCATGCGCAGGATGGAGGAAAAAGTATAAATAGAGAAGCCATTATTCGCCCAAATTGGGCATCCAGATTTTAGAGTTTTCATCTCTGTTTCCCTCATTCCGCCGATAGCTTATCCGAACCCCCTGTAATCCCTTCTTGTAGTTTACCTTTGAGAGCCATTGTGAGTGATTTGTACTTCCAAGTTCGATTCAAGACTGTAAGTCCAGGGCTCTCTAAGAAGCCGTGCTCAGAATTGTAATTTTGGATTTTAAAAGGTTCTTTGTAATTTGTGTCTTCTCCATTGGAGTCATGTCGAGGGTTCAATGTTCACCTTAGTGCATTAGACTTCTTTAGATTCACTCATCCGCATGCAACTTCCCTTAATTCATCACCCCTGTATGTAATTAGCGTTGGTAACCTAATTCTAGCGATTTTATGATGTTCATGTTACGAACTAAAGAATAGGCCATTAACTATTGGATGATCGTGACCATTTAAGTGGATGAGATCATAGCCATAAGTCTAAACCTATTCCTTAATTCGGATTTATTTCTCTTACATCCGTGTCTTTGGTAGCCAGATGAAGATTGAATCTGCTCTGTTGAACTACAGATTCTCCATTAAAATTCAGAGGCTAAAGTACATGAAGCTATTATTTCTGCATTTGTCTTATTTTAAACATCTCCCCAACTCGGATCTGGATCATGTAGTTAGTTCTTTTCTTTATTTGCTTATAGTTAAATGTGACACAATCCAACACTCTCTTTTATCTATTCTTTTTTTTAGATAATTATAGAGCCAGATCTGGTAGCACAGATCTGGAGGTTTATCTCTCAGTTTAGACAAAATTCTCTGTGGACGATCTTGAAATACTTACTTTTAAAACTTGCTACAATTGGCCCTGATCTTGCAGGCCAGTGTTAGCCCCAATGTGTTGATATCCCTTTCATAAGTTAACATCCATATAACCTAGCATTCTTTAATTCTTTAATTTTTGATTCATAATGCACACAATTATGGCACACTTGGAGCGACATCAAAGCCCCAGAGAGAACCTAGAATTTTCTCAAAGGGAGAAGCTTTGGAAAGAGAAGAATAATAAATTATTTTTATGGCTAAGAGTAATTTTTAAAAGACTAAGTTTGAATTGATGATTAAAAGCTTAAGGATTAAAAATTGAGGATTTGAAATTTTAAGGACTAGGGATCAGGAACTAATGACTGAAATCTAGAACTTAAGAATTGAGAACTAGAATTAGGAACTAAAATAAAATTTAAGTACTAGGGCCAAAATTAAGAACTAGAACCTAGAAGTTAAGCACTAAAAACTAGAAATTAAGAACTAGAAGTGAGTACCTAAGAGATTACCTGAAGTCGGACGCCGAAGAGAGAATCTCGAAATCCCTAAGCTTGGAAGAGAGGACCTCAAAATTTTGATTGCTGAATGTTCTGTGCTTTTTTGGGAGAGGTAGGGGGTCTATTTATAGGTATACGAATAATTATTCGTCCTGTGGGAGGTGCTAATTAGCCGGTCAAATTCAATTATGCAGCCTGTCTGGCACGCTTAATTGAATTACGTGCCCTATCCCAGGCGCGTAATCTCTCTGAGTCAGTGACCGACTTAGTGAGTGACCGGCTGACTAGCTCAACCGAGTGTCCTAGTACCAGTCTAATTAGAACCAATTGGGCGTCCTATATAGTGCGCACAATCGATTGTGCATTCTAGTTTGGGTGCGCAATCGGGCCTTAAGGCGGCTTCTAGAAGTACCGGTCCATGTTGGACCAATTGCGCGCAAGTGATGGGGCGTGCAATTGAATTGCACACATTTTATAGGGCGTGTAATCCACTCCTAAGGCAACTCAAGGAAGAACAAGCCTAGTCCAAGTGGGATCAAATGCTCGCCAACTATGGGGCCTGCAATCAAATTGCGTGCGCTAGACAGGGCACACAATTAAGGACTTTTCCTGGGTTGAGTTGGGTCTGAACCAGAAGGATATTATTTCAGCCTGTGCTTCGACTATGTACTATCTTTTTAGTATATAGTCCCCTTTTAAAAGCTTTCAGAGAAGGTAAGTCTCTTCTGAAAGTCATGGGCAAGGTCGAAGGTTAACCGAATAGGTTTGTTTACTCTGAGAGGGCAAAATTGGGGCCACAGATGCCCCTCTTCGGTGTGTTCTTGCAAGTAAGGATGCGTTGAAGAAGTAGACACCCCTCTTTCGAGGTGCCTTCTTATTTCTTCAAGGAATTCACAAGTGTGAACTAATGGATGATAACATGAAATGCTGGGCTTTCTTATCTATCAAGGCAAGCTAGAATGGAGCATTGGCCTAGTGGTAGCTGTCAAAAGGTATATCCTCAACTGTGGGTGCAAGGGCCATTCTGCCGCATATCACAACCTGCTATAAGGGGCAGTCATACAGAGAGAAATTGATGTAATCGAGGTATCAGGGCGCGTCATACGAATGTCCAGAGACAAGGCCAAGTGACCTGATATTAAGATGTAATTTGATGTAATGGCAAAGGCTTTCTCAAGTCATGTCAGACCGGGAGTGTCGTTGCTCACACCAATGGCTTATCAGATGTCCCTTTCTAATAGACATTTGTGATTTCTCAAAGTTGAGTGTACTCGGTGTTCAACTTCCTAAGGGAAGGAACAGATTGGAGGGATGAGAGGTGAATTTTTTATAGATAGGATGGTTTATTTATCATCATTTTTGTATATATTTTTATTTTGAAAATTTGGAATTTAACTTAAGATCAATTTGATGGCAAAATGGTGGGAAACGTAGCTTCCAAGACGTCGTTGAGCAGATCCATTGGTATGGGATTTGTGAACCCTATCATTTATGTGGTTGTCAAGATGACACTTGGTATGCTGGATACTCCATCTGACCTTCTCGTGAATATTAATGATTGTCTCTTATGAGAAGACTACAGTGATTCGCGAGTTGAGAGAGACAGGTTTTGAAAATTTTAGACTTAATATTAGCTAATTATATTTTACAGAGAATATCGAGTAGAAGAAGGGGTGTTTTACTTACTAGATTTATTGCCGATGGGACACTTTTGCTTACGATGGGACTACTAGCTATTGTTCCTATGGTGGTGTCACGATGGGATATTAGAGAGTTTCCTCTCCTCCATTTCTGTGATAGTGGGGCATGATAGTTGCCAATGTGATGGGATGTTCAGATCGCCTGATGAGATGTTCGCAATGGGACTTGATAGTTGATGGGTGCGATGGGACGTCAGAGAGATTCCTTTCTTTTTTATCGATGGTCGTGTACTTTTACTGCGATGGAGTCTAGCGATTGCTCTGTGATGGGACATTCAGGAGTCATCGCGATGGGATGCGATGATTGTCGAGGCAAGACATTTGGAGGGAGGTTCGACTCTTTGCGATGGGACATTGGTTGAGCCTCCCCTTCTGGTTACGTGCTATGGCAGGTTGCAACGGGTCATGTAATAGGCAAGCTCTGTTCGTTCCTTCTTTGGTAGATTTGACAAGATCAGATTGTAGTTGCATCGAGATAGGACATGCTTATGAGTGTAGGATGGAGTGTCGGTCTGATGACACCTTGGCTATTTTATGACGTGATGGGATAATGATGGTGTCTTAAGTTTGCAATGGGACTTACCCTTTGGCCTTGGTGATGTGGTGGGGTTTTAACGTCACGATGGGACATGAGGGCATTGTTGATTTATGTCGATGAGCTTAAGTGTTGGGATAACATTGGATACATGCATCCTATTGCGATGGGATGTGGGTTATTGTGGCGATGTGTGATAAGATATCAGCGGTTCTCTCTCTGGTCAGTGTGTGGGGTTACGCGATGGGATAAGGATGAATGATTCAGATCACAGAAGGACGTTATTTGTGGTAGCATCTCAGGGGGTGATTTGGTCGCGATGGGACTACGGTGAAATGTCCTCACCCCTAAATGTCCTCACCCCTAATTGATTTTTGATGGGTCAAGATGATTATGTATGTGTCTTATTACGATAAGACATGTTTTCTTGCATATTTGTTTTGTTAGGGTTTTTGTTGAGGGTTAATGTTCATTTTGTTCAAAGTATGTGTCGTGTTTGAGGAGTGCATATGGTTGGGGAATGGCATGCTTAATTCTATTGTGCACCTGGGAGGGAGCACATGATCGAGAGGTTCAAGGGGTCAATTACGCATCAGAGTGTGTGCGTGGAATCCAATTACGTGCTCTGATTAGTGCACATGATTGAAGCGTCAATAGGTCACTGTACAGTGACGTTTGGAATTCCATGCATCAGTGTATGGGTGAAATTCGATTTTGTGCAGAGTCTTTAGGGCAGGATAGGTTCATCGAAACTTTCACGGTGATGAAAGATGAATCACGCGCTTATAGTATGGCATTAAATTCAAAATACGCGTGGTCATGCCTGTGCTTAATTGGATTGCACACTGTATTCTGGGTGCTTAATTGGCCGAGCGTCTATATATGCTCGAGGTTTCTTCATTTTTTTGCATTCTTTTCTATTTTATTCTATTTTTTGTTTGACCTAAGTTCGAAGTATCCCGATTCTCGTGTGTTAGTGATATCGTCTGATCCAACCGTCCAATTGTGATGATGTTTCTTTCGATGTTTGTTGTTTCGCACATTCTTTATCCTGAAGTGGTCCCGGATGGTGGTGTAATCAGAGTTGTCGTTGTGGATTGGGGGATGTTAGGATTGAGGTGTAATGTACATCCTTCATTATTGTTAGGAGGTGAAGATGGGGGGATGGAAATCCTTCGAAAGGATGGAAAGGGTGTTACCCAACCAATCCTCCTCTCGCTTTTCTATTGCTTCTGATTGAACATTTCGCGGATCATGTTATGGGTTTGTGTCCGTTTTAGGTTCTGTGTTTGTTTTAAGCTATAGGTTCAGGTCCTAGGTCTTCGTTTTTGGTTGTATGTTCAAGAGGTATGTCTCCGGTGATACCTATAAATTTTTTGCCATAAATAAAGCGGTGTTTTATTTATTGTGTTCGTTTCATTTATGTTTGTTCATGTTTATTGTTGTATGTTTCTTGGGTTTCGTCGGAGGGTGAATGGATAGTGCTGGGGTAGTGCGGGAGTATGTATTTATTCTTTGGCATGTTGTGTGTATCTTGCTTGTTTTGTTTTTGATGTCTTCGATCCCATGGCCGAAAAGTAAGAAATAAATTGAAAAATAAAAAAAATGCCCTAGTTTGGGGTGTCGGTCTCGTGACCTGAGTATCGCTACCAAGGTGCTAGTACTCTTAAAAAAATTGCCCCAATGTCAAGTGATGGTAGGGACTTTACCGACCTCGCAGATGTCCTGGAGGGTATTTATAATGGTCCCATGTTGGGAAGTAGTTTGATTATTTTGGCCACATGTTAGACTTGATTGTATAAGTGCTGAATGATCATTATGTATTGTAGCTTTTAGCAGGATTGAGGTGAATGGTAGGTAACTGGTGATTGCGCCACTTATCATTCGAAAGTTTTCGGTTTTATATAGAAAGTGATTTTGAAAGTCATTTGACTCATTGTTCGAAGAGAAAATAAAGGGTGGAGGAGAGAAAAGGTTTTTTTATCTAAGGGTAGCTTCTTATTTAACCAATTTTTGAAATAGTAGTCAACTACTTTCTTCTCTGGTGGGTAATGCGGTGCCATAATTGAGCTCTCCGTCATGATCCAGCACCATCAAATTATCAAATTCTATGGTTAGCAGGAGTTTTGTCCTCCTCCCGCCACCATACGACGATATCTAGTACTGTGAAGAAGTCAAGGATGCCCTCATGGCTTGCTTATACTTCCCTAATAAGACTACCAGGAATGCCCTCATAATTTTCTTATGTTTTCCTAAATTCATTGACTATTCATTTGTCATATTGGTCTCACTCGATTGTGCTTCTTTTCTGTATATTTTTTTTGAAACAACCTGCTAACGCAAGAATTGTAAGGTTTCATCAAACCTTACATTTTCATTTTTTATGTTCTAACATTGACTCCAATGGCTGGAAAGGGTGTATGAAAATCCAGATATTTCTACATTTCAAAAGAGAGTTCTATGGTCCACTATTTCGTTCGATCAACTTGCCCGAATTGGATGGTGGTCAATGAGTTAGATGATTCCCAAAATGGTTTTGAAAATAATTACCAATGGCTAGTGAATGCCTTGTGATGACTAGAAGGATGATAAGTATAAGTATGCATATTTAGGCTACGAGACATGATGGTCATTGAGTTATGAATATCATTGCAAGGTTTAGGACGTTTTTCCCCTATAACTATTTTCTTGGCATGTTGCCGAGATAATGTGAGTACTTCCCTTGTGGGTTTTGGTTTCCTCCAGGCGGGGCAGTCGTATGGGTATTGTTCCTTAGCACTAGCTCCTCGACTTCGAGTTCTCGGTCGAGTATGAGTTCGAAGGGTTTCGGGCATAAAAGAGTACTTTTGTTTTCGAATATTAACATTTTTGGGCATTTATACGTTTGGTTTTTGTGACTTTTTTTTTTTTTTTTTTGCATTTTTGTTTTGTTATTATTATTTTTGTGTTACGGTACAACATCAATTCCTTGAGCGGAGGCTGACTCAAAAGGTCGGACGGAGTAACTATTGGATAATATGCTTCGGGGTCCAATCCCTTTCAATCTGATTGATCTGGGATGAGAGAGATGCTATATTTAGGGTTGTGTTTTGAATGATATGAGATTTGTCAAAATAGGTGTGGCGTTATTTGATTTCTTCTTTTGATAAATCTTCTATGGTTGGGGACTCCTTGTCGGGAGGGACCTTCTTTTATTTTTTGATGGAGTGAGGCATCTCGTAGAATTGGGGCGTAGAGTTGTTAGGGCATTTTTCGAGTTGTCATGAAGTTATTTGCCGATGAAGTTGGAGTGGAATCCGTTGGTGTCGTAGAGGTAATGATAAGATAAGGTAGAGGTAGAGTAGGAGGAGGAGAAGAAGCGAGGGCATAGGCCAAGGTGGACCTTTCCTCCGTGTGGGGTAGCTTTATCTTCCCTTGTTTCGTTTGATGCATATTTTGGATTTATTGTGAGGTTGTTTTAAAGTTTTTTTTGTATTTTTTTGAGGAGGCTTAGTGTCGAAGTTTGATATGACGGTATTATTGTTAGTTGAATTTCTATGGGGACCTTGATTGTGTGGTCTATAGAGATTTTGACCTGAGATTCGGATGGAATTTCAGTTGTGATATCAATTTTATATTGTTAGGTTTGACGATTAGGTGACATGCTAATTTGGATGTTGATTGGAGTCATAAGATTTGGGTTTGATTTGATCTCAGGAGTGTGAGGAGTGACAGTTTTTTGGGTTTGTTTGTTGTTAGGTTCAGTGGTTGATCTGAAGGCGGTTGAAGTTGGTGTTGTAGGGATAGGCTCGATGATAGGTTCGGGCTTGATGATAGGCTTAGTTTCGATAATGGGTTCGCGTTTGATGATAGGTCCAAGTTTGATGACGGGTTCAAGTTTAATGATGGGCTTGGTTTTGACGATCGGTTCATGTTCAACGATAGGTTTGGATTTGTTGATAGTTTGAGGTTTATGATAGGTTTGCGTTCGGTGATTGGTTTAGATTCGATGGTAGGTTCATTTCGAGCATCAGTTTGATGCTAGGTTTAGGTTCGAGGCTTAGTTTCGTAGTTGGTGGAACGGTAAGTTGAATAGTGGGTTTAAGTTCTTGTTTCGGAGTTGAGGGGATGACAAGTTCAGTGGCGAGTTCTATAGGGTTCATGAGTTACTTTTGAAATTAGCCAAATGAGTGATTTTGGAGTGCGTGGTTAGGAAGTCTATTTGGCGTTAGAGCATGATTTGGGGTTTCGTTTTGAAGTTGGTGAGGTGACGAGTTCGGTAGTAAGCTTAGATTTTGAAATGGGTTTTGGTACGAAAGCTGGTTCCGAGGTTGGTGGGGTGAAGTGTTTGTTGTTGAGTTCAAGTTCTATAGCAGGTGTAGGGATTGATTTAGGGACTGTGTTGAGCATTGAAAATAGCATTTCTCACCTCTTAACCAGACCTTTGATGGACCACTAAGCTGGTTAATAATGAGTTTTTAAGTGTACTTTTGTAGATGACAGGAAACTATAGCTTAGTGCTGCAATCCATCATTTTCAAGCCAAGAAGAAAGAATTTTGTGTTAAGCTGTGGAGCTGATGACTTTACATTAACTGCACCATGGTGGTTCACACCATTGGGGGTGTTTTCCATACATTTGGGTTCTAGAAGGCCTGTTGAGGGTGAGAAGAACCAAAGTTATGGAGTGCTGCTGCAGTGGAGTAAATAGAACATCAGTTGGGCACATAACAGCTACAATAGTCTCCTTGCAAGTAGCCCAAGCATATCAATGCTATAGCAAATGGTGACTCAAGCAGTTCATCAACCTCAACACCATATACTCGAGCACACCAACTGAAATTGCTGAGAAACCAAGCTCTTGAGTTGTGAACTGAAGATGAGCAGCTGGAGAGTGGAGGCTATACATAGATCCAAGCCACATTACTCAAGCAGAAGCTGATGTGTAGTTATACTTAAGCCTGTCGAGCAGCTGCCTTTGCTGGAAATTAAACCACTCGAGTAGTGCAGCAACCTCTCGACCTGCAATCCTGAAGAAACAAACTGCTTGAGCACCTTATTGTTGATGTAGAGCACCTGCAGATTTGAAGACTTAGAGAGCTGATGTAACTGCAATACGGAAGCCCAAAACAACAATAATGTTGTGCATTGTTGCACTCGAGCAGCTGCACTGCAGCTTTACAAACACAACTCGAGTGGATCTTGAGGGGATCAAAGTTTGACATTTAAGGATGTCGAGCAGTTCACCAGCTGAAGCTCGAGCAATTCACTGCTCTATTTTATGCACTCGCGCAGTTCAGCCATCTTCTCGAGTTGCTGCAGGCAACCATTTAATCCTCTCAAGCAGATCATATTCAGATTGCCGAGCTGCACATTTAACCTCTCAAGCATACACCTAAAGCTTTTATGGCTGTCGAGCAGTTCATCAATTGGAGCCTTGAACCTGTCGAGCTCCATTTAATATACTCGAGCAGCTTAAAGTCATCCTCTCGAGATGCAAGTGCTGTAATGATAGGCTGTCGAGTTGTAAAGTTGAACTACTTGAGCTGCAACCTGGAGTTTTATTCATACTCGAGAAGTTCAATATGAACTCGAGCAGCTTAAAGCTACATTTATTTTAGCCTCTTCAGCTGGAATGCTACAGGAATTATTCCTCTCGAGTTGCTGCTAGCAACCATTTATGGTGTCGAGTGGTTCCCTGCACTCAAAGTGAACTTGTCGAGCCCCACTTTATCTACTCGAGCACTTCAAAGAGCCTCATTTCATCTTGTCGAGCACTAAAAATTTCATCCTATTAAGAGCTGCTCGAGACAACAATCTGAAGCTGCCTAAAGCCTCCATCCTCTTGAGATCTACTCGAGATAGAAGATCTAAAGCTCAACTCGGGTTCCAGCCATTCCAGTAGCTGTAGTCAAGTATCTAAGGGTATTTTTGAGATTCCACAGTAGCTAGGTCACACATCCCAAGGTTCTGAGCTGTCCCACACATCCCAATGCAATTACATGGCCACAACAGGGCCACGACGCAGGTCCAAGCATCTTATTTCTGATTGGCTAATGCACACCAGTATGCTGTTATAGATTGTAAAAATATCTGAAATCTGTTTGTCAAATCATCCATAATAGCTGGATCAAAGTATATTTTTAAGGCTAGGTTTAGGGTTTAGTTTTCTTTTTCACTTTTTTTTTTTTTTTCTTCTTTCCTTATCATAGCAGCAATGCTGAGCTAAAGCTTTGGATATCAGCTAGGTTTATTTCAATTTTGCAATCGGGTTTGTAATAATATAGTGAGCTCTTTTGGGGTTTACACAGACTGTTTTCTTGAGGGCAAATCATTGTAAGTCATTTTTAGGCAATGAAATGCCAAGTTTAACGCTCCATTTAATCTATATTTTTCTGTGTTTTTTCACATCAATCTGTATGGGTTCTATGCACCTATGGTTGCTTAAGCTTGTAGCCCTGCAACCGTAGTGGCAGCAGTAGTATTCTTATTCCATCTCTAACCTCTGTGATTAGAATAACCTCTAGGATAGCCTGTGACCATTTAAGTGGACAGGGTGTAGGCCTAAAGTTGGTCTGAATCACTAGGTTAAGATAGATTTTTTTTCTTTGCACTTGAGGTTGTAGCCAAGTGAAAGAGAGCTGCAAACCTAACTCCTCCTCTATTTTGCAATCCCATTATCTATGAATAGACCTGAGATTTTTGTAGAGGTTGCAGACTTGTGCTAGGTCATTGCAGGCCTTTTTATAGCAATGACCAGCTAGATCTATGTCTCCATTCAGCCTGTGATTTCTTATGGTTTCCACTTGATTTGCATAGACAGTTTGCTCCTATAGATGCATGTGCTTGTAGTCATGCAAACATAGTGTCAGCAATGGCTTTCCTATTCTAGTTTAATCCATTGATTGGATGAAATCCCTGGGGTATTCTGTGACTATTTAAGTGGACAGAATATAGCTTCAATGGTCACAAAATACAGCCCTAAGATCAGTCCATACCTCTGGGTTGGGTTAGACTCTTCTACCTTACAGTTGAGCTTGTAGCCAAGTGAAGGATTGCTGCAGATCTAGTTCTTGATCTGAGTTACAGTACTGATTTACCCACAACTATCTACTTCTTCATCATTTTTACTTTATTTTACCACACCATCATCATCCTTCTACCCCTTTCTTTAGCGGTAGTTTAGTCCTATCTTAAGGTTAGTTTAGTTTTGTGACACCTAAACACCCTCTCTTTACCTTACTTTCTAGCTTAGGTTTAGATTTGCCAAATCTGTAACCAGATATGGAGTTTACTATATGCCCTTAGGTTTTTAGATAATCACTCTCCGTGGGACAAACTCTTACTTATCAAAACTTACTACAATAGCCCTAGATCTTGCAGGCTGTGTATAAATTGTTGTTTTGGGCTATTTCACTCCATTTCACTTCCCTTCCATTTCTGATTTGTTTTTGCCACCACACTTTTACACCCACTTTGTAATAAATAATAGCACAACAATTATAACTAACATACTTGTTTTAAGATTGGTGGGACAATGTGTTCAGGTTGGTTAGTTTCGAAGTTGGTTTGATTAGGGGTTTTGATTGGATTACGGGTTCTTGTTTAGGGTTTATCCTTGTGATTGGTTTAAGTATGAATGGTGTCATAATATATGGATAGATTATTTCAGGAATTGTTTTCAGGATGGGTGAGGGAGTTCATTTAGAGAATTGCCATGGAGTTGGAATAAATGCAAAATCAGAAATAAAAGAAAGTGGTTGAAAGAAGAATGGAAGTAGTTGTTGGGCTTGAATTTAGGGTTGTTGTTAATCAATGAAAAATACCATTTTTCACCTCCTAACCTAACCTTTGATAGACCTTTGAGTTGACTAATAATGTATCTTAAGTGTATTTTGTAGTTAGCAATAAATAGCAGTCATAGTGTAGAAATCCATCTAAAAATGCCAAAAAGAGACCTACTGCTTCAACATGTGCAACTACAGCTCAAGCAATCAGCCATCAAGTAAACTCACAGAGCCTCAAAATTCTATTGCAATGTCATGTGTCCAACTGTATACACATGGGAGCAAACCAACAACTACATTTGATGAAGATTGAACCCCTCAAAGGCTACTAAGTGCTGGACAGATGAAGGCCAATACCCCAAGCTGTGTGCCAGTTGTGGAAGCAAAGAACAAAAGCTATTGAGAGGTTAATGCAACTGGTCGAGAGGTTTTGGTGAGGAGAAATCAACCTATCGAGAGGTGCTGAGGTGATGAAGTGAACAAATCGAGAGGTTGGATGCAGTATTTGAAGCCCTTGAGAGGTTCCCAGAACCTGTCGAGGAGTTAAAATTGAAGAATGCAACTTGTCGAGAGGATCTACTAATGAGAAATGAAGTTGTCGAGAGGTTTACAAAACCTGTCGAATGGTTTAAACTGCAGCAGAGGAACTTGTCGATTTGTGTAAATCATCCTAGCGAGACGATGCCTGGAGCTGTACTGGATACCGAGAGGTTGATTCATCCTATCGAGTAGTCATCCCAACCTACCAAAAGATAAACTCAACCTGTCGAATGGTGCATGTAACACACTCAGAACCTATCGAGAGGTCCTCTGATCCTCTAGAAGCACGATTTGGGAACTTCTTAGTTCCAACTGAGAATTCATCTCACCCCAGTGCTCTGTGTACGTGGCCCGAGGCATACTAACAACCCTTGAGGGTATTTTTGAAATATAAATGGGCACAAATGGAAACCCTCTTACAACCTTACATGTACGTATCCAGTTTGAACCAATTGGTGGAGGGATTCTAGAAGCAAAATTAACCCCATCAGCAGCTCAGAATAACATAATTATTCCCTTGAACTCTGATTGGTTGAAACAAATCTAAGGATAGAGGGGAAGACTATAAATGGAAGAGAAGTTTTATAGAATAAGCATCCAGAAATTGAGAGAGCTCAGAGACCAAATTGGAGCTCCATTTCCCTCCATAATTTCTTCCTTCTTTCTTCCTTCTTCCCCATTCTCTCTTTAGCCCAACCATGGTTGGCTAATTACTTGTAGTAGCTAGGGTGAGGTAACTCTATAAATTGAGAGGTTTGAGGGATTTTTATGAGGATTAGATGTTGCACAGACTACAGATCTGAGAATAATGTACTATAAGTTATATTGAATTAGTAAATTATTGGTTGTAAAGTTAATTTGAATCTATAGATCTTTTTATTGTCATTTGATTTCCCTAGATTTAACATTCCTGTGGATGCTTGAGCTTGTAGCCTAGCATCTACAGTGATTTAACTATTCTAATTAAAACCTTTGGATTGGAGGAAATCCCTAGGATGATCTGTGACAATTAAAGTGGACAGATCATAGCCTTAAGATCAATTCAATCCTCTAGCTTAGATTGAATTCTTTTACCTTGCATCTGTGCTTGTAGCCAGATGAAGGATAGCTGCAAATCAATCTCTGGCATTACTTCTGAACCAACCAATTTAGAGTGAAGACCAAAATGCCAAGCTGCTATTCACCCCCTTTGATTTTAATTCCCCAAATCCTTTTCTCTATTTATTTAAATTTGTTTTCTACTCACCTCTAGATCATTCGCATTTACATTTAATTTTTTGTAGTTTTAGTAAAGTGACAATCCTTAAAACCTCTCCTCTTCCCTTTCTTGTTCTATTTTAAATTAGGATAGGTTAGAGTGTTAGATCTATTATAGATCTGGAGATTTACTATATTTTAAAAATACATTTCCCTGTGGACATACCCTTACTTACTCCTTTAAAGCTTGCTGCAATAGCCCTGGTTCTTGCAGGCCTGATTGCCTTACCTTTGTGCCTTGTTCTATAATTTTTCTTTTAGTTTGTTGTTTTCAACCTCATAATAATTACAAGGTAAGCAAACCCAACAAGTTTTTGATGCCACTGTCGGGGATCTGTATTTTAATAATTGGTAGATCTAAGTTTTTCTTATTTTAGATTTTAGATTTGTAATTGCCTGTTTTGTTTTTTACTAATTGCTTCTGTTAGTTTTTCTAGTTTTTTGAATTTTTACAGATTTTGAGCTGTGATTGAGAAGACCATTTTTGCTTAAAGAGAAGAGCAAGATGTTCTTGAGTTTGCATTTTCTATCCTCTTTTACATTTCTAGATCTGTGAATTTTTTATATCTATAGTAATAGTTTTTGTGTGTGGGTGTTTGTTTGTTAAAATCTGTGTTGTAATTTTATGTTGTAAGTGGTGTATGTTTGAAAGAAGAACTCTCAACCTTGAGATTTTACCATTAAATTTTAAAGTTGAGAGGATTCTTAGGTCTAGACAAACTACACTTACACCTTAAATGGGTTAGCAGCCTAGATTGTTGAGAGAATATTTTGCACCTGGTGCATATAATTATCTTTTTTGTATACAATTTCCTGCTGTGGAGGGAAATTATGAAATCAAGTCTTCAACAATTCAAATGTCACCTTCTTTCCATGGGTTGAATAAAGAAGACCCATACAAACATATTGATGAATTTCTTGCTTTGTGTACTACTTTTAATATTACTGACTTGGGGTCAGAAGCCACCAAGCTTAGGCTATTTCCTTTTCCATTAAAGGACAAAGCCAGGATCTGATTGTCAATGCTCCCAATTAACTCTTGGAATGACCTACAATGTCAATTCCTAGCTAAGTTCTTTCATGAATAGAACAAGTCAGTTGAGAAAAAACATTATATAATTTTCTCAATTCTCAACTAAAAGCTTCCATGAGGCTTGGAAAAGATTCAAAGAGTTGTTAAGGCAATGCCCGCGTCATCAAATTCCTCAATGGCAACTTGTACAAAGTTTCTATCAAGGAATTGATTCAAAAGCAAAAATATGGTGGATGCCTCTTGTGGAGGTACATACATACCTTCATAAAATAGTTGAGGAAGCATGGGAATTGTTTGAGGTTATTGGAGAGAACTCAATGCAGCAAGAGACCTTGTCTAGGGACAGTGAGTCTCCAGTTAAATTGATGAAAGAGAATACAACAAGAGGGAGAATGTATGAGGTCACTGGTTACAATGAATTGGAGAGAAAGGTAGATAGCTTGACTCAGAAGTTTGATAAGTTCATGGGAGCAATGCAGTCTCCAATGGCTACCAAAGTGGAAGAGGCATATCTGATATGTCAGTCTCCCACTCACTCCCTTGAAGAATGTCCCTATGCTACACAATTTCCAATTCTAGTTATGGAGCATGCAAATGCTGCTCAGTCCTATGATAGTAGCCAGCTGCTGGTTATCCTTAGAGGAACCACCCAACTTGATGTGGAGGTAAGATAATTTCTAAAACCAACAGCAATAGCAATAGCCAATGCCCTATAGAAATACTCAACCTTATCAGCAAAATTTCTTCCAAAAGCCCCAATATCAGTAGCCTATGGACCAGCCAATGGCACAACCTGTGCATCAAAATGCACCTTCCCCAGCACCCTCTAGAACTCCCTCATTTGAAGAGCAGGTTTTGGCTTCATTACAAAATTTGGGTTCGTTGTCTTAAACAATGAGCTCCCATAGCCAAAGTATTAAAAAGATAAAGGACACCCTTGGTCAGCTATCCAATACTTTGAATAGGAGAGAAGAGAGAAGACAGCCTAGTCAGCCTTTGAATAATCCCAAAGGACAATATATGGTGGGCGAAGCTTCTTCATCACATGAGAAAGCCAAATCTGACACCACTTTGAGAAGTGGGAGGCTGGTTGACAACAAGGTTGGTGTTGAGTCTGAGAAGAATGCAAAAAAAGAAAGAACAATCCATCATGATATGCAGTAGGAGAAGTATATGAGAAATAAGGGGGGTGTTGATGAACCCCAACAAAAAAATGAAAACAAAAACAAGGAAAAATCTGATGAGATTGCTAAGGCAGCAAATGAGAGATCAGTCCCTCATTTTCCATTTCCCAATGCACTTCAAGCACCTTCATTTTTTTATAAGGGGAATGCTAAAGTTGAGGAAATGATAGAAATATTTAAAGAAGTAAAGATCAACTTACGTTTACTTGATGTAATCAAGCAAGTGCCAGCCTATGCAAAGTTTTTGAAGGATTTGTGCAGACACAAAAGACAAGGATACACCTATCCAAGAAAGTTTGTTATGCTAAGAAAGTGAACCAAGTGCTGTCCATTGCAACCCCAATAAAATGCTAAGACCCTAGAGTTCCCACAATCCCTTTCATCATTGGGGATCACACAATTGAAAAAGCCTTGTTAGATCTGGGGGCCTGTGTGAATCTTCTTCCATATTCAGTATATGAGAAGTTAGATTTGGGAGAATTGAAACCCACACATGTAGTATTATAGTTGGCTGACAGATTTGAAAGGAAACTAGTGGGAATGATAGAAGATTTGTTAGTTGGGGTTGACAAGTTCTTCTATCCAACAGATTTTCTGGTTCTTGATATGGAACCACGCAAGTGCACTACTTTTACCCAAGCTGCTGTATTGTGATGACATGTGTGATGTTTTTGATAATGTATGGAATGAAATTATGGAAGAAAAGGGCCCCACACCTGTGATTCAAGAGGTGAAAGCCTTAAATTCTGAAGTGGGGCCAGCAGCAAAGTATCCTCCTTGGAAACCGGCTGTGTTGCCTCTTCCTCCTTCTAAGGCACCTTTGTTGCCTTCACTCATAAGTCCACCTGATGTGTAATTAAAACAGCTACACAAGTCTGGAAATATATATTTTTGGGAGTAAATCAAAAGTTGCTTATGATAATTTCTTCTTCCCCTCATTGATGAGTAGGAAGAAGAGCAGTTGTGTGTGTTAAAAAGGCATAAGAGAGCAATATGATGGACTATTGCTGATCTTGGAGGAATCAGTCCTACTATTTGAATGCATAGGATCCACTTTAAAAAGGGTTCCAAATCTTCTAGAGAGATGCAGAGAAAGTTAAACCCCACATGCAAAAAGTAGTGATGAAGGAGGTGGTTAAATTGTTAAATGCAGGAGTCATCTATCCCATTTCAGATTCTGAATGGGTGCAACCTACTCAGGTGGTACCTAACAAATCTGGAATCACTGTAGTTAAATCAGATCCTGGTGAGCTAATTCCAACCAGGGAAACCACTGGTTGGAGGGTGTGTATTGATTATCGAAAGCTTAATTCAACAACCAGAAAAGACAATTTTCTTTTACCCTTCATAGACCAGATTTTGGACCAGTTGTCAGGCAAAACATTGTATTGCTTTCTTGATGGGTACTCTGGGTATAACTAGATCCCTGTGTAACCACAAGACCAGGAGAAAACAATTTTCACACGTCCATTTGGCACCTTTGTTTATAGAAGGATGCCATTTGGATTGTGAAATGCCCCTACAACTTTCCAAAGGTGTATGTATGTCATCTTCTCGGATATGGTTGATCAATTTTTAAAGATATTCATGGATAATTTTTCTATCTTTGGGGACAGTTTTACCCAGTGTCTACATCATCTCAGCCTAGTGCTGTAGAGATGTGAAGAGACTAACTTGGTTTTAAGTTGGGAAAAGAGTCACTTTATGGTCAATCAAAGCATTGTCCTTGGTCATGTTAGTTCCCATAAGGGCATAGAGGTAGATCAGGCTAAAATTAATTTGATTGCACATCTGCCCCTACATAAAACTGTCAAACAGGTCGATCCTTTTTGGGGCATGTTAGTTTTTATAGGAGATTCATAAAAGATTTCAATAAAATCTCAAAACCTCTTTGTCACCTATTGTGTCAAGAGGTTCCTTTCATATTCAATGATGAATGTCTCAGTGCTTTTGAGTTTTTGAAAGGGCAAATTACCTTGTGTGATTGCTTATGTAAGCAAGACAATGATTGATGCTCAATTAAACTGTATCACAACTGAGAAGGAATTGTTAGCCATTGTCTATGCTTTAGAAAAATTCAGGTCTTACGTGTTAGGATCTAGGATTATAGTGTTCACAGACCATTCATCCCTGAAATACCTTTTGTCTGAAAAGGATGCCAAACCAAGATTAATCAGATAGATTCTCCTATTACAAGAGTTTGATCTTGAGATTAAGCATAAAAAAGGAGTTCAAAATATGGTTGCAGACCACTTTTCTAGGATCTTAGCTACTGAGTTTGATGGACTACCTGTCAATGACTCATTTCCAGATGAGTAGATGTTTGCTGTCAGCATGAGTGCACCTTGGTTTGTAAACACATTTAATTATTTGGTAGTGGGTAGGATTTCCCCACATTGAAACAAAATGGATAAGGATATGTTCTTCTCTCAGATAAGATACTATATGTTGGAGGATCCATACCTTTTCAAGCACTGTACAGACCAAGTTGTGAGAAGGTGTGTACCTGAGAATGAATTCCACAACATACTAACAATGTATCATGAACAGGCTTGTGGAGGCCATTTCAGTGGAAAACAAAATTGCTGCAAAAATACTTCAAAGTGGATTTTATTGGCCCACTATCTTCAAAGATGCATGGCAGCATTGCAAGGCTTGTGAAAGATGCCAGAAAATGGAAAGTATTTCAAAAAGAAATTCCATGCCTTTATAGTCCATACTTGTTGTTGAATTATTTGACATTTGGGGGATTGACTTCATGGGTCCCTTCCCTCCTTCTTATGGATATAATTTTATTCTTGTGGCTGTAGACTATGTGTCCAATTGGGTTGAAGCCATAGCCACAAGAATCAATGATCACAGAGTTATTATCATCTTCTTGAAAGACAATATTTTCTCTAGGTTTGGTACCCCAATAGCTATTATTAGTGATGGGGGAAGTCATTTATGCAATAGACAGTTTGAAAATCTACTTAGAAAGTACTCTATGACACACAGAGTTGCCACCCCATACCACCCATAGACCACTGGGCCGGTAAAAATTTCTAATAGAGAGATTAAACACATTTTAGAGAAAACTGTGAGCGGAGATAGGAAGGATTGGTCCTTAAAGTTCACTGATGCTCTTTGGGCTTATAGAACTGCCTATAAGACCCTAATAGGAATGTCTCCTTATAGGTTGGTGAATGGCAAGACATGCCATTTACTAGTGGAGTTAGAACATAAAACCTATTGGGCTATTAAGTCATTGAATGTTGATCTAACTGTTGCTAGTATGCACATGAGGTTGCCGCTGTCAGAACTTGAAGAGCTGAGATTGGAAGCCTACTCCAATACAAGGCTCTACAAAGAAAAGGCCAAAGCATTTTATGATAAGCATTTACTGTGAAAGGAGTTTGCTATAGGCAACAAGGTGTGGCTGTTTAATTCAAAATTAAATTTTTTTCCAGGCAAGTTGAGATCTAGATGGGAGGGACCTTACTTTGTAATGCATGTATCCCCATCTGGAGCTATTGATATCATGGATCCAAAGGATGGTAGGATCATGAAAGTCAATGGTCAAAGGCTTAAAATATTTATTGATAATGTAGTAGAGCCTGTGGTGACCATTCACCTTCAAGAACCTCCAAAGTGTGACTGATTTTTAACATTATACATTATGTATCATAACTGTCAGTTCTATTGCTGTTGTTGTTTTCAAATCTGTTTGGAATTGTATATATGTTGCCAATATTGCTTAGTTTTTCATTTAGAATAATGAGTCAGCTGTGATAAGGGTTGGAAGGTCTCTAATGCTTAAGAAATAAATGGGAACAGAGGAGGTTTGATGCGTTTAGGTTGAATGGAGACAAGTGTACTGATGAGAAACAATATTACATTGCAAAATAACCTGTCGAGAGGTGTGAGGTAATTTTTGATAGGTATTGAAGGTGTTCATGTGAAATTCGACAGGATCTGTGTACTTTTCAAAAAGTTGAGAAAGGAAGTCGATAAGTACTGAAGGCGTTGGCTGCATTTTCGACAGGTTCTAATACCTGTCGAGAGGTTGAGAAACCTCTCGAGACTTTAATTACTGTGAAATTTTCAACCTGTCAAGAGGTTGTATGAACCTCTCGAATTGAACTTTCTGAAGCCTATGAACCTATCAAGAGGTTTGATAAACCTCTTGAAACCTTCAGCCTTAGAGACTTACATTTTCAAATGGTTTTAACTATTCGACAGGTTAATTCAACTTGTCGAAACCTTCTTCCCAACCTATTGAAATCATGTTTTGCTTTTTTTTAAACCTATCGACAGGTTATTCCATCCATTCGACACCTTGCGCTGAGAGTTCTATTCCTCCTCTGCCAGAGTTCTCATTTTCTTCTTTCTCCTCTATCTCACTGGTTCGAATTCCAAGTCCTTGCCATTGTTCTAGTTGCATTAGCTTTGCAAGGTTGACATTTCGCACTTGGATTGTCCCGATTTGGTGCTGTGTGTTGCAAGCTCTGAGAAACCCTAGGGTTTTTGAGTAAGTTCTTCTTCAACCTCAATCCTGTGATTTTCCAACATTATATTTCCATATTTTTGGGGGTTTTCAGTGTGTGTTGTTAATTGAATTGGAAAAGGAAGATAGTTGTGGTGTTTATGAAGTATTGTAAGGATTTAGAGTCCCAATGGCTGAGCGTGAGGATACCCTGGCAGATTTATTCAAACCCCCTTCCAAATCTGCCTCCAAATCCACCAAGAAATCTAGTAGGTTAGCCACACAACCCAAAGAGGACCCACTTGCTTAGAGGAAACTCATTATGGATAAACCGAAGAAAGCTCAAAAAGTCAAGAAAGCCAAAATATTACAGAGATTGTTGAGGATATCCCTGTGCCTGAACCTAACCCTGAGCCCGAAACAGAGATACATGTATCCCTAACAACTCCTAATGAGTATGTGGACTCTTTAGATATGATTTCAGAGACAATCTTTGACTTACCTTATTTTTTTAAGGTAGAGGAGTGCAAGGAGACCTTGGCCTACTTGGAAAACGCATCCCTGACACCTCTTTTGAATCCATTACAAGAGAAGGTATACCCAAGGTTGGTCAAATTATGGTTTCAGAACATCAGAGAAATGAAGTAGTTAGGATCAACTGATCCTACCCTTGGGGTTTTAGTTGACAACTGGGAGGTAGTTGTGGACTACAATGATATTGGATTGGTGTTAGGGGTCCCATCCATATTTGACTCAGCTTATGGTTTAGGAGCACCTGATAATGTGTCCTTCCGAGCAATGGCCAGACACTTGACCTAGGGCATTGTGGGATCTAGGGAGTCTTTGATGAGGAGAGACTTACACTCCAGCTTGTTTTTCATAGATTCAATCTTGAAGGAAAATGTCTATGTTAGTGGATATCAGTAGGAGAGAAGAACCCCCATAGTGGATGGCCTTTACCTCTTCTCCAAAGGCCAATTCTTTAATGCCCCTCAGCTAATTTTTGAGGCCATGATGAATGTGAATGACAAGATCAAGAAGGAACAAGTTGTGCCAGGGCTACCTTATGGAAAACTTATTACTGCCCTACTGAAGTAAGGGAAATATTTAGTACAAAATGATGAGCTAGTGGAAGAACTGAGTCCAAAAGAGTTTGGCAGGAGGGCTTGGTCTACTAGCATGTCCTTGATTGGGAAGAGCAAGAAGAAGTCAGTTGAGAGTTCTGAGAAGGAAGCACCTCAGGTGACCAGCTAAGCAGTTGCACCTATGCTACCTACAGCGCCACTAGCTAGGTCAGAGCCTCTGCCTACTTCTGCTGGTACTAGCTCAGTGCCTCCACCTGTGACCTTTGCATCCCTATCAATCCCATCTATTGTTGTGACCTTTCCCATTGTTAGTTCTGTTATTGCTGGCATCTCCTTTCCATCACCTTCTATACCATCCATTTCTATCCCCATCCCTTCCTGCAGCTCATCCATTCCCTCTACCATCACCACCATCACCCCTATGTCAGCTCCTTCCACCACTGACCCAATATTACTCTTGCCTTCACCACCCATACAAACCACCTAACAGAGAAAATCAAAGAAGGCCATCACCCCTCTAACTAGCCTTTCCATTCCAAGCCTTGAACCCTTAAGCCCTGAACCAGCAGCTTCACTCCCATCTACATCAGCTGACCCAGTTATTTCCACTTCACCATCCCTACCTTTTGAGACCGACCCACTACCTCCATGTCACCTATCTATACCCATGAGGAGGAACACTTCACCACTGAGGGGTATTCGTCCCTAATAGATTCCATTAAGGAAGATATTGGGCATGAGTACTCCCCTTGACCTGACTCTCCACACCCTATCCCTTTCCACCATGCTTCCACATCACCTTTCTAGCCCATTATATCCACTCAACCTGTTACCCAAGCTCCTATCTTACCAGATGCCTCTACACAAATCCTTTCCCTTCTCACATCCATCCTAGCCGAGCTATAAACCAACACAACTAACCAATTTGTGATGGCCACTTGCCTACATGTCATTCAAGCCACCCTACTTACATCTACCTCATCCTCCCAACCTCCTGCAACTCCCATCCTTCCACCCATTCTTGTACCCACTCCACCTTCATCTCCTCAGTTGTCCCCTAAACCTGCTACCAGAGACTCTTCTACCCAAACTGAACCCATGGAAGATGGCCTACCCTCCCTACCTTTTACCTACCCTTCCACCCCATCACCAGAGTTAGTTATTGAAGAAGAGGAGCTGCCACTTACCTTCATTTTACCTTCACCACCACCTGAGCTTTCCATCATCCTTTCCTCCATGGATGACCCTCACCATTGGGCCATTGTCCCATATGGAACCAAACCCTTTTCACCTTTTCCTTCCCTCACCAAAGCCATTGAGCACAACCCTTAAAATTCTAAGTTTCCTTTGACAAAAATCAAAGAATTTAAACCCAAGACTAAGTGACCTGATACAGCCTAACCCTCACTCTGAGATTTCAGAAGGTAAAGGAGAAGAAGCTAAAGAAGGTTTAGCTAGTTTGACATTTGGTGGCAGAAGAAGAAAGGACATTATGACAGTTGTGTGTCAGTTATAGAATTGTGGCATTGTAGCACATAAATAAAATAAAAAAATTTTAAAAATAGAGAAAAATCCAAAAGAAAAGCATACAAAAAGAAGAAAAATAGAAAAACAACACAAAATGAAAAAGAGAAATCACTTCATTTGAAAATTGGAAGAAGATGAGAAGATGACCACTTCAAATATGAAAATATCAAAGAAGATGAAGATGAGCTGAAATGAAGAAGGTGTGCATGCCACCTCTTTACCTAACTGATTTCTCAATTTTGAATCCCTCTTTACCCCCTTTTTCCTTATCAATCTCACCCATAAGCCACATTACAACCCAATAAAAAGACCTTACTGATCTGAAATTGATTGAGCTGTCATGTAGAGGTGAGGAGCTGTGTAATCTATGGTGAAGAGAGTTAGAAGATTTCAAGAATTAGAGTGCTGCCTATGCTTATGCTTGCAGTCCTATTTGAGGGTTGTAACTGCTCTTGAGCTGTGTGAAATAACACACCTTTGAAATCATTTGTGAGAGTATGCTTGTGAAATAATTGGGTTTGAAATTAGCCTTATTTGGGCATTGTTTGAACCTGATTCTCAAATTAATGGTGAAGTACATACTGTTTTGCACAGCATTTCCTTGATGATTTTAGATTGTTACGACGAATTTGAAAAAGGATTTAGGTATTAAATTTGTTTACATATACTATTTTAAAACTTCTAAATTCAAAAGGGTAAGGTATGGAATAAAGCTGAATTTGTTGGAATCTAACTTGTAACTATTTACACTGAGTTTAATCATGTTCATATGAAAGTTTGTGGGTAACTTCACTGAAAACCCTCAGGAGACTTCACTCCTCCACTAGGGATCACCTAGGGGTTTAAAAGGTTTGGTGCATATGTTAAATACATCTGTGCTCCCTACAAAACTAGCATTTTCTGTTTCTATAAATTATTTTAATTTTTTCTTTGCTCAGGGACTAGCAAAGTTTAGGTTTGGGGGTGTGTTAATCAGTAAAAAATACCATTTTTCACCTCCTAACCTGACCTTTGATAGACCTTTGAGTTGACTAATAATGTGTCTTTAGTGTGTTTTGTAGTTAGCAATAAATTGCAATCATAGTGCAAAAATCCATCTAAAAATGCCAAAAAGAGACCTGCAGCTTCAACATGTGCACATACAGCTCAAGCAATCAACCATCAAGTAAATTCACAAAACCTCAAAATTCTATGGCAATGCCATGTGTCCAACTGTGTACACATGGGAGCACACTAGCGGCTGCATTTGATGAAGATTGAACCCCTCAAAGGCTACTGAGTGTTGGACAAATAACAGCCAACACCTCAAGCTGTGTGTCAGCTATGGAAGTAAAGAACAGAAGTTGACGAGAGGTTAATGCAATTTGTCGAGAGGTTCTAGTGAGGAGAAATCAACCTATCAAAGGGTGCTAAGGTGATGAAGTGAACATATCGAGAGGTTGGATGCAGTATTTGAAGCCCTCGAGAGGCTCCCAGAACCTGTCGAGGAGTTAAAACTGAAGAAAACAACTTGTCGAGAGGATCTGCTAATGAGAAATGAAGTTGTCGAGAGGTTTACAGAACCTATCGAATGGTTTAAACTGCAACAGAAGAACCTATCGATTAGTGCAAATCATCCTAGCAGGAGGATGCCTGGATCTGTATTGGATACCGAGAGGTTGATTCATCCCGTTGAGCAATCATCCCAACCTGTCAAAAGATAAACTCAACCTATTGAATGGAGCATGTAACACACTCAGAACCTATAGAGAGGTCCTCTGAACTTCTCGAAGCACAATTTGGGAACTTCTCAGTTCTAGCTGAAAATGCATCTCACCTCAGTGCTCTATGCACGTGGCTCGAGGCATTTTAACAACCCTTGAGGGTATTTTTAGAATACAAATGGGCATGAAGTGGAACCCTCTAACCACCTCCCATGTACGTGTTCAGTTCGAACCAATTGGTGGAGGGATTCTAGAAGCAAAATCAGTCCCATCAATAGCTCAGAATAATAGAATTATTCCCTTGAGCTCTGATTGGCTGAAATAGATCTGAGGACAGAGGGGAAGACTATAAATGGAAGAGAAGTTTTATAGTAGAAGCATCTAGAAATTGAGAGAGCTCAGAGACCAAATTGAAGCTCCATTTCCCTCTAGAATTCCTTCCTTCTTTCTTCCTACTTCTCTATTCTCTCTTTAGCCCAACCATGGTTTGCTAAATACTTGTAGCAGCTACGGTGAGGTAGCTCTATAAATTGAGAGGTTTGAGGGCTTTGTATGAGGATTAGATGTTGCACAGACTCGAGATCCGAGAATAATGTACTGTAAGTTGTATTGAATCAATAAATTTTTGGTTATAAAGTTATTTTGAATCTATAGATCTTTTGATTGCCATTTTATTTCCCTAGATTTAACATTCCTATGGATGCCTGAGCTTTTAGCCTTGCATCCATAGCATCTGCAGTGATTTAATTGTTCTAATTAAAACCTTTGGAATGGAGGAAATCCTTAGGATGATTTGTGACCATTAAAGTGGACAGATCATAGCCTTAAGATCAATTCAATCCTCTGGTTTAGATTGGATTCTTTTACCTTGCATCTGTGCTTGTTGCCAGATAAAGGATAGCTGCAAATCAATCTCCTGCATTGCTTTTGAACCAACCAATTTGCAATGAAGACCAAAATCCCAAGCTGCTAATCTCCCACTTTGATTTTAATTCCCCAAAAGTTTTTCTCCATTTCTTTAAATCTGTTTTCTACTCACCTTTGGATCATTAGCATTGACATTTAATTTTTTGTAGTTTTAGTAAAGTGACAATCCCTTAAAACCTCTCCTCTTCCCTTTCTTGTTCCATTTTAAATTAGGATAGGTTAGAGTGCTAGATCTGTTATATATCTGAAGATTTATTAAATTTTGAAACACATTTCCCTGTGGACACACCCCTACTTACCCCCTTGCTGCAACAGCCCTGGTTCTTACAAGCCTAGTTGCCTTACCTTGGTGTCTTATTCTGTAATTTTTCTTTTAGTTTGTGGTTTTTAACCTCTTAATAATTATAAGGTAAGCAAATTCAACAGTTGTGTGCTTATTTTATTAGTTTAAATATAAATGGGGAAAAGAATCAAAATAAAATAAAGCAAAATAAAATCAAAGATGGAAGACACAAAAGCCCAAAACCAAAACCCACAGACCTGCAAGAATCCAAGGTCTATTGTAGCAAGTTTTAAGTAAGAGTTTGTCCCACAGAGAAATTAATCTAGAACCTAAAAAGGGTTGTATTAGTAGGCCTCCAGATCTGGCTACTGATTTGGTAATCCTAAAGAAAAGGAGTTGGGTGCCACAACTACACTAAACTAAAACTAAAAGAAGAGAAAGAAAGTGTAGTCCTATCCAAAAGAAAGGGTTTATAAAGAAGGTGATGATGGTGTGTGTTAAAATAAAGATAAAAATTAATGGAAAGTGGACAACTTTGCTAAGGTTATTTCAGTCATGGAACTCAGATCTAGAGCTTTCTCTGTAGCAATTCTTCAGATGGCTACAAGCACATCTACAAGGAGGAAGAATCTAACTCAACTCCTATGATTTAACCTGGTCTCTTAAGGCTATAACCTATCCACTTCAATGGTCACTGACTATCTAATAGAGAGGATCAAAACACATGAGTTAAATCAGAAAACCAATCTGATCCAAGAGAATGGGCTGATCTTAAGGCTATAACCTGTCGACTTAAATGGTCACAGATTATCCAATAGATGTCCTCCAACCAATGAATCAAATCAGAACATAAAATTCATTGCAGACACTATGTTTGCCAGGCTACAAGCTCTGGCATCCATAGGAGCAAACATCTCTTGAAAAACTAGTGGAAACCATAGTTATTCAGAAGCTATTAGGGGAATTAAATGCAGCTGGTCATTGCTACAAAAGGCCTGCAATGACTCAGCTCACAAGTCTGCAATCTCTATAGAGAAATCAGGTCTAACATCTGATGATGGACATGTAAAACAGAGAGGAGCTTGTTCCTACTACAACCTCTCACAAGGCTACAAGCTCAAGTGCAGAGGATAAAAATTCATCTTAGATCTGTGGCTTGGAATCACCCTAGGGCTATAGTCTGTCCACTCAAATGGTCACAGGCTGAGGTTTGAGATGGAATAAGATAATTGTTGCTACCACCATGGTCCTAGGGCTACAAGCTTAAGCTTCCATGGGAATTTTAAATCAGTAAAATCTTATGTATATGGATGAAACAATACTATGGACACATAGGAAAATAGCAGATTGAATAAGCATTAAAACAAACTTTTCATTGATTAAACAAAACTTACAATGAAAGTCCTCAAGGCAGCAACCTTGCGCAAAACAACCCTTAACAGATCCTAAAGCTTACATAACCCATTACAAAACTGAATTAAACTATGCCTAATTGCTTATAAAGAACATAGCCAACAAGCGCTGGGCTAAGGAAGAAGAAAAAGGGAAATAGATGGTGATCTAACTCTAACCCTAATATGCTAGAGCTCATAGCCGACTGAGGTTGAAGGAAAGATAGATTTCTAAAAATAGAACACAACTTATATATCAGTGATCAATGCCTTCTCCAATAGGAGATTAGACCCTAATTTTATGGTAGACATGGCTACTTTACATCCCTTAGATACCTCGAGATGTGTGCATAGAGATCAAGGCCTCAGGATGTGCTCCCCTGACTTAGGGAAATCCTCAAAGTATTCCTGAGTATAAAAATAGAAGTGGAACCTCAAGCTTCGCGTGGCTGGGATGTGCTTGTTTTATTCCTCGTGCGACTTGTTGCGTGGTTGAAGTAGCTACAGCAAAGTGCTCGCGAGGTGAATTTGCACTGAATGGTCCCATCTCGTGCTGTGGAGCTTCAGGTGTTTCCCATTGCATGGATGTCACTTAGATGAGGCAGTGTACTCTGCAGCTCACTTGGGCTAAGTCTTGAGTTTGGCGGGGCTGCTCACCAGGATGAATTAGGCTTTTACGTGCGCGAGAGCTGCATGAGAGATTATCTGGAGCTCTCTCTCCTCCTGAGCTACGCGAACGGCTGGAGTCTTCTGCATAAATGGGCCTCGCGAGAACTGTGCACGCGGCTATTCTGAGACTTTCCTGCCAGACTGCACGAGTGCTTCACGACATGAAATGAGAGCAAAATGCTCGGACTTTGCGAGAACTTTCCGAGTTGGATTTTTGAAGCTTCTAATGCGCGAGTGCTCCGCGAGCAGCTGGAGTGTCGAGAGCAAATGAACCTCGTGATGGCTGAGCGAGGTAGCTTTCTGAGGCCATTTCTTCACTGAGCAGTGCAAGTTTTGCGTGAGTTTGCATATGTTGCAGGCCTATGAGCCTTGCGCCAACTTGTTGCACGGGATACTTGGTGTGAAAGTATGCTTATGTTATTTTGTGGTGGAAATTAATTAAAAACAAAGTAATATAAAAGAATGGATTCAGTACAACCAAAGTAATCCTAGACCTGCAAGATTCAGGGTCTATTGTAGCAAGTTTTGATAAGTAACAGTTTGTCCCATAGAGAAAATGATCAAGAGCCTAAAGTGGGCACTAATAGAAGGCCTCCAAATCTGACTACAGATCTGACAATCCTAAGATAAGGGAGTTGGGTGTCACGACTACACTAAATTTACACAAAAAGGGAAAATAAAGTGCAGGCCTATCCTAAAGAAAGGGTTGAGAAGAAGATGGTGGTAGTTTGTGTCAAAATAAAATACAAAAATTATGAGAAGCAGGTTAAGCTAGAGTTAATGATACAGTAATGTAACTCAGATTTAGTCTGTCTCTGCAGTGTTCATTGCTGAGACATTATTAAAAGCCTCAACAAGGTATAAGCTCTCAGTTTAACCCATGCCATTTGGGGTGCTCTTACGGCTATACTCTATCCACTATAATGGTCGCAGGGTATCCGCTAGAGTCTGTCAAATCTCATTAGTTTAACCAAAATTTGCTAGTCTAATCCAAAAGAGTGGACTGATCATTTCCACAGCCACTAGACCAGCTCTAGCCATGAATACTATTGCAGCACTATGTAATGCCAGTGCTACAAGCTCCCCAGATCTGTGCATAGTCCTGGCTGACATCCATAGGTATTTCAACCCATAAGATCCTAAGTGCTTTGCTAAGGCATTCTACTCACTAGTGCTCGTAAAAAGGACCATGCAATAGGTTAAATAAGGCTTTTAGCTCAGTTGGTCATTGCTATAAACAGCCTGCAATGACTCAGCTTCAAGCTGTAATTACTGCAAGAGATCAGATCCAACATCTGATATCGATTAGGTAGAAGAGATGGGAGCTAGCTACTGTACAAACCTCCTCACAAGGCTCTAGAAGCTCATGTTCAAGGGAGAAGAATCCTTCTCAAACATGTGGATGGACAAAACCTTCGTGCTATACTCTGTCCACTTGAATGGTCACAGGGTATCCCATTGGTCTGTCCATCCCACAGAGGCCTGAGAAAGAACATGAAAACTACTGCAACCACCATGGTCTGCCGGCCTCCGAGCTCCCTGGTTCTCACTACAGATCCAACATTACTTTCCATGTGTCTATCAAACCAAGGGAAATCAGATGGTAAACAAAAGACCTACTAGAAACTAAATGGGCTAGTCCCAAATACATGAATCCTATAGACATCTAAAGAAATCATAAGATCTATAGATTTGATTAAGCATTAAAACAACAGTTCATTGATAACCATAAAACTTATAATGAATTATCTCCTGGCTGCAGCCCATACACAACTGCTCATCCAAGATCCCAATATATACAAAAATCTATTACAAAACTGAAACTAAACTAAACTTAGCTACTTACAGGGGGACTAGCCTGCAAGTGCTGAGCTAAGAGAGAAGAAAAAATAGGAAAATAGTGGTGATCAAACCCTAACCCTAGCCTGCTAGAGCTCTCAGCCGACAAAGGATGAAGGAAAGATGAAAATAATAAACTCTAAGTACAGCTTATATACTCTCTGAAAATGGCCTTGGCTCTTAAGAGGTTAACCCTAATTTTTTTAGCAGACATGGCACTATTACAACCCTTTAATTCCTCAAGACGTGTGCCTCAAAATCCATGCCTCGAGAAGTGTGCTCTAGCCTTAGGAAATTCCCAAAAGGTCCTTGCATAAAATTGAGAAGTTGAGAGCTCACGAGGCTAGGATTTGCTTTTAGCTCATTCGCGCAACTGCTTTGCCTTCGTTGAGTTGGCTTTGGCTAATGGGAAGGGCTCATTCACACAGTAGAACTTTTAGTGAATCGTATAGTTGCTTCGCGTCACAGTGCTACCGCGGAGAAAATCTGGAGCGCCAGGATTTCTCGCACAGTAGAGCTTCAGAAGCTCTTTCTCGTTAAGTACTTGCGCAGGTGAGCTCCTGTGCTCGCGTAGAAACTTGTAAGGCTCCAGGGTGCGTGTGATCTGCCCGAGAGGAATTCTGGGTGTCTCTCTCATCCATGGCCATGCGAGAACATCGCAAGGTGACTTTTGGTTCTTTGTGCATATGAGCTCACAGTGTTCTGCGTGCAACTACTTTGGGGCTCGATCTTCGCGAGAGCTTCGCTAGGGTAGATTCTGAGAGTTTTAAGCCGTGAGATCTTCGCGATGACTTTACAACTTGCCTCTTGATTGCACACCCTATATCTACGAGGGCCTCTTCCACTACATCTTTAGCTTCGCGAGGAAGCTCCTCAACTCTGCGAAGTCCATCTTTTGCTGCTCTAGTGCATTACACTTGTTGTTGTCATAGTCTCCTCCCTTCTCATCTAATCTTCATTCATTTGCTAGATTGGTCAATGATGATCAGCAACAATGAGTCACCATAGTGAGCACTACCATGGTGTTCCATCAGGCTTTGGCTCAGCTATCATCTTTGCTTGTATTCTCTCTCTCTTTTGGGGCTAAAAAGCAAGGATTTTGCATTAAGCTGCACATTTTATATCAACTGTAAAACATACTTAACACATGTTTATTAGTGGGCTTCAAGGTTCATCAAAGGCTAGTTTAAGAGGTAAAAAGTGGTACTTTTTAGTGAATAACACACCCCCAAACCTAATCTTTACTAGTCCCTGAGCAAAGGGAAAATTAAAACAACTATTCTAAGAAATTGAAAAGCCACTTTCGTAGGGAGCACGGATACATTTAGCATATGTACCAAGGCATTTAAACCCCTAGGTGATCCCTAGTGGAGTGAAGTGTCCTGAGGTTTTCAATGAAGATACCCACAAACTTTTCAATGAAACAGTTAAGAAAGGTGCAATATTATTAGGTCAGCTGTCAAGAAATAGAGCATCAGTTCACCATTGAGTCAAATAAAAATGTGAGGAATTTGGATATGAAAAGCATAGACATTTAATAATCACAAACTCTACCTGAGTGCACAACATTTCCAATTAGGTGACAACAAGGGAGACAACACATGTATGTCAGCACTGAGCTCATCATTAATTCAAAAATTAGGTTGTAGGTTATGCCCAATACATTCAACATCAGATCCACTGCTCACCAGGGCATACTCTCACAAGAGACCTTGAGGGTTTCATTTTCTCTCAAGCTTAAGAGCAGTTACAGCCCCCAAATGGGTCTGTAAGCATGAGCATAGGCAAGGCACTTAAGTCCTGGCATCATTGGCATATCCTCACCATAGATTGGATAACTCCTTGTCTCTACATGACAACTCATTCACTTTGGATCACAAGGTCTTTTAACTAGGTTGTGATGTGACTTATGAAGTGGGTTATAAAGAATGTAAGGTTGAAAAGGGGTTCAAGATTTGAGAAATCAGTAGGTGAAGGAGGTGATTCATGGCTTCACCCCTTTGTAGTTTAGTACCTTTCATTTTCTTTCAAAATTTTCAGCCTTGAAGTGGCCAGTTTCTCCTCTTCATTCTGATTTTTCCAATGAACTTATCCTCTTGATTCCTCTCTCACTCATCTTCATTATTATTTTTCTTTCTTTTCTTGTATTTTTTTTTTGTTTTTATTTTTATTTTTATTTTTGTGATTTGCCACCTCTTCCCTAAGCTGCTACACTGCTCTACTTTAGGTATCTCTTCTCCATTCACCTAATGTTGACCCTATCTTGTCCATCTTCAGCTCCTTCTCCTTTACCTTCTGAATTCTCAGAGTGAGGGTAGGTTTGAATCAAGTTCATGCGTTCAGGTACAAGTACTCGGGTGTATTTTGCAAAAATTTGGGAGTTAAGGCTCAACAGGTGTGTGCTCAAGGGTAATTGAAGGATTTGGCCTGTTTAAGCTCAAACTGTCCAATAGAAGGCCTTGATCCTTTCCTACATTTCATGAGTGCTGTTAGTTGCTTCAACTTGGAGGTGCCTAACTTCTAGTGAGGGCATTGCCTCAGCCTATCCTTAGAATTAGAAAAATTGCCTCAGTCACTGGTTATGGTCTTCCATTGAACTTTTAAGTATGTCCTTACCTTTTTCTCTCTTTAATGATTCACTCAGTACTGATATAGGTGAGTTTACTTGGTGTTCACATCAAGGAAAAGTTAAAATTTAAAAGATTGTAATGCCTAAAAGTCTGCAAAAGTTTTGAATTTCTCATTTTTCTAATGATTCTTAGGTGAACATGTTTCTGTTTCTATCTTGCTCACTTGTATCTGTTGCACTTAGGTTAGCTATTTCATTGGTAGAGCTTGCCACACCCCAAACCTATGAGGAGCAGTGTCCTCATTGATTCAAAGGTGAGATGTGCAGCAAGCATAAAACGTAAAAATTAACAAAATAGAAATATAAAAGAGAAAAAGAACGCACAATACATTAACTGACATACAAACAAACAAACAAAAATGAAACAAAGAACAAGTACACAGAAGTAACAAAAAGACATTGCATTATATTAGAAAATGTATGTACAACACACTACTCCTAACTCAAAACATGTGCAAACATCAATCATCTGAGTCCTTTTATTCCAGAGGTGGGTGTTGGATCTCTTTCCCCTTGGATTGTTTCAAAGCAACAGCCTTAGATAGTGGTCTCTTGGAAGTAGGTTGCCTATCCTTGGTGGTGATTTTTCTTTTTGGAGTCGAAGATGGTTTGGTTGCAGGGACCTTGAGTTTGAGTCCTGGATTGACTGGGCTAGGATCTGTGGTATCTGGAGCTATTTGTTGGAGAGGTACATCAGGGTTTAGTTCTTTAAAAAGAACTTCAGCCATCGCTCAATCAGTTTGTACATTTGTCATTTTCTCTAAGGCAGCAATAGTCACTCCATAATCATAAGCTCGCTCCTCAGCTAGCCTTAATCTCTCTTTCAATTCTTTTATCACATCTTCTTGTCTCTCAACTCTTTTCTTTTCCTCATTGTATTGGATCATGATTTCTCTCCATCCTCGTTTTATTTTCTTCTTCTCAACTTTATGAGCAAGCCGCAGGAGTTTAATTTCATCAAGGAGAGGCTGCCTCACTTTATCTTTCAAGTTAGCCATGCCTTGAATAACATCTCTTTTTATGTAGGCATTGACTTTCATTGCTAAAATGAGGGTGGAGTAAGGGGGCATGGGGGTAGCAAAGATGGGGTAAATGGGCATATCAGAAGAAGGGCCAGCCTGGCATGGTGGGGAACTGGATGAGGACAGAAGTGAGGTTGAGGGCAGAGGGTCAGGGTCATGGAGAATAGGGTCTGGTGGAGGTAGTTGAGGGTCAGGGTCAGTTTGAGTGGAGGCAGCTTTAAAGGTGTAGTAGAAGTCTTAGGGATAGGGTCAATGTGCCTAAGAGGTGATGGTGGGTTAGGGATTGGTGTAGGGACAGATGCCTGATGGGGCTGGGGGGTTAGGATAGTTAAAGTTGTCTGGATGGATTGTAAAATGTTTGGGATGGAGGTAGGGTTTGGTAAGGTGGAGTGAAGGGAATGAAGATTGGCCTTAATTGTAGCTTGAGTTTGAGTATTGGCCAACATTTGGGATTGGAGGGATAGTAGGAGGTGCAGGATTTGGGGTAGTAAATCAAGTATGGTTGTGTGTGTGGGTTGGATAGGTGAAATTGGATTGAATAGAAATGTGGGCCTGTGGGTGAGGGAGTGACCCGTGGTGGTGTATGATGTGGAGGGTCAATGTGAGGGGGGTGTGGGGATTCTAGGAGAGGGGTATACTCAAGGTTGATGCCCTCTAGAATAGTGAACATCATAGTGGAAAAGTCTCCCCCTGTTAGTGACTCATGGGAAGTGTGAAATGGATTGGAATGGGTCAGGGACAAATGTGGGGGAGGTGTCAAAAGGCTGATGGTGGGTTTCAAAGGTGTAGGTTTCATGTTCAGAAGGTGTGGATATTAGATCTGGTATGACTTTGGTGTCAGGGGTAGGAATAGGTTGGGAAAGATAAGTGGGTTGGGGTTGTGTGTGAGCCTTGCCTTAGGATAATTTTCTCTTTTTGGTGTAGGCAATTTTCACAGGTGGGCTGGTACGGGCTAGAAAAATAGGTAAGGGTGTGGTAATGGGTAGGGTGGCCATGGTGAATGTGGGTTGTAGTGGCTCAGGTAAGGGTATTAGGCTTCTGTGGGGCTGAGATGGTTGGGATGAGGAGGGAGGTGGTGTTAAGGGGGTTGGAACTAGGGTGGGGATAGGGGGTATGGAAAGGGTGGTAAGTGTGGTGCTGGCTGGCGCAAGTGATGGAGAGGGTGCAGCAGCTGCTACTTCAGCAATGTTGGGGGCTGCTTCTCTCAATAATTTCTTCTTCTTCTTCCTCTTTTCCATCATTGTGCCACTGATACCCCACTGCTTCTTTCCACTTTGTTTGGGGTTTAGTGGAACTGTCTCCTCCTTTTTGAAGGGGTGTTTCCCATCCTTCAACAGTGCAGTAATCAACCTGCAATAGGGAAGGGCACGTGGTTTCTTTTGTACTTTCACCTTCTCACACAGGTTCCTAATCCCTTCAAACACTAACTTGGCTGCATCTAAGTAGTGGGTTCTATAAAATGAAAGGAGGGCATCAGCTATGGGGGCCTCCTCTCTTGCTCGTGACCCGACCAATAAACATTCTTCCTCAATAATGCATCCATGAGCCGCATATTGGGGTGCAGATCTCTCTTCCTGATCGAATCCCCTGAAGCCATGATCCCTCCAGTAAGTTCCCTAGCTATTTCTATAATGGTGGCAGTCAGGGAAGGTCCCTAGCCAAACTTAGGGTCATACCCAGCTGGTATCCCTAGTACCCTTGCAATGTCAGACTGGTTAAACAACATTTTAAAATTATCGATCAGTACCAGTAGTGTTGGGTTCCCATCATCACTAGTCTTCAATCTCATATTCTGATAAAGCAATCTAACTAATCTAGGGAACACCAGCTACATTGAGGGTTTCAACAGTGGCAGCAGAGTTGCCTCAGTCAAATATTCAATGGAGGCAGAGGTCACTGGTAGGTCCTCAAAATAGGCTTTGTAAAAAATAGTCTCAGCCTCCAGCGGGATTGCTTCTACAAAGTCATTGGGGACCCTGAGGTATTCATTACTTACTTTCTCCTCAACCTCAAGGGCCACAGGGGTCGCAGCCTTGCCCTTTTTCTGCTTCTTCTTTGATTTTTCAGGGCTCATAGCAAGTGCGTGCTCTCTGGCCCTCTTCTTTGGAGCAGATTTCCTTTTTTCTTTTAAGATTGAGGGGGCAACAGTAGGTGTGGGCACCTCAGAGGTCTCCAATGTGGAGGCCTCTGCAATCCTCGTGGATTTCCTAGTGATCACAGGGCTGCCACTAGGAGTAGGGTTAAACATAGCCGCCAATGTATAAATGAATTTTGAACTCTTGGCCATAGGTTCACAGACCTCAAAGAATGCAGATTACTCTAAATAGGCACCTAAATAATACAATTTGTCCTCTCTCTCTCTAATTTACTAAAGCAATCAAAGCACAGAGGGAGAGTTGCAGGGCTTACCCAGTGCGAGCTAGGGTTCCACTTAGAAGTGTGCACAGTGGCTCAAATCCCCCCAAGCCTTGCATGAAGTAACCAGGAACAGCCGGGGAGCAAAATGGTAAGAGGAAAAGCCTTTAGGTGGAGTGCTCAAGCTGTGGAGAGAAAAACATAGAAAGATGGGAGCGCTTTTGGGTGGAGCGAGTTAGGGCAGAGGAAGAAAATGAAGCAAATGAGGGTTTTCGCTGAGTTTAAAGGGCAAATCCCGCAGTTCGCGGAGTTGGCTTATGGCTTTCGCGGAGTAGGATTGTCGCGCAGATGGCTTTTAAGTTTGCGAAAGGCTCTGTCGCTCAGCAGGGCATTTGACACTTAGTGAATTTCGCGGAGTTGGCGACAGTGGCGTAGGTGCGTGAGACATCCTTTTGCTTCAGAAATGTACTTTGCGCAGAATTCACGTCGAACAATACACAAGGCATTCTTTGCACACAAATTCAGCTCGCGGAGTAGAAAGCAACTCCGCGAGTTACATTTTTAGTCAGTGCTTAGCTGTTCTAGCACGTGAGGGAGCCAAAAGATGGCTCGCACATCAAAATCAAGCCTTCCAACTCAGCGAGAGAGCATTTCTTGCACAGCCTGTACTCTTTTAACTCAGTGCAGCACATTGGTTGGTACCACCTGTTGTTGTGCACCCTTCCACTGTGCATGAGCACCAAGCTACAAACAGATACTTCATTTTTCTCATTCAAAATTTATGTCCATTTTCAATCAACAATTCATCAACATTGTAGAGTCTTAAAATAGTTTTTTTTTTTTTTTTTCAGCTCAATCTCCATGCAAGTCATGATCAGGGTAATTCAGCCATTCATCGGCAAACACAGCCGATTCAGATTATACAAAGGCACGCATTTTCATTGACAAACAATTAAAACACAAATAAAGCAAAACAATCAAACCAACATAACACATAAAACACAACCAACAAAATTCTAAAGAACACAATTCAACACATAATTTTTCATACATATGATACAATTATTACCAGTACTTAGCTCACTGGGCACTAGCTTCCTCCTGAGTAGAGGATGCATCACCAATCGTAAACTCACCTTTCAGATTTGTCAAGGGTTGACTAGGCAATTTTCCTTCCTCCCTCGTGTTCAGAGCGTTACAGATTTGACCAAGCTGGTCTTCAATCTTTTTTATGCTCTGTCCATGAGAATTAACAGTCTGAACCAGGCTCCCCAGATTTTGCATTGAAGCCATCATCTGCTCTTCAAATGAAGAGGATCCTGGCTGTTGTGGGGGCAGAGTTAACTGGTTAGATTGTGGGGCAGGTAACAGGAAATTTTGCCTTGGTGGGTAACCTTGATTAAACTGGTGCAGGAGTCTGTAAGGAGCTACCATTTGTTGCTGCTGGGGTTGAGGATATGAGTCTTGTCTCCACCTCAGATTTGGGTGGTTCCTTTAAGAATACTCAGCAGGCTGTTGCCCAAAGGTTTGTGCAGCATTTGCTTGCTCCATAACAAAATCTAGAAATTGATTGGCAAATGGACAAGCATGACTAGAATGTGTGGGAGATTGGCATATCAAACATGCCTCCTCCACCTGTGCAACATTCATCAATTTGTCAAACTTCAAGCTCAGGTTGTCCACCTTTCTCTCCAAATCACCTTGCACCTTTACTTCATATATTTTACCTCTAGGGGTGGCCTCTTTTACCATTTTAGCTGGAATATGGCTGTCATTGTGTGACAGAGATTCCTGCTGCATGGAATTTTCTCCTATTATGTCAAATAGCTCCCAATCTTCCTTAGTTGTCTTGTGGAGGTAGCTACCACAACAGGAAGCATCCACCATATCCTTGCTCTTGGCATGAATTCCTTGATAAAATACTTAGACAAGCTGCCACATTGGGATTTGGTGGTGGGGGAACTGCTTTAACATTTCCTGAAATCTTTCCCAAACTTCATTAAATTTCTCAGTTGAGGATTGAGTGAATGACATAATTTTTTTCCTCATCTGGCTTGTTTTGTTCATAGGGAAAAATTTTGTTAGGAACTTGGTTTGAAGGTCACTCCATGACTGTATGCTGTTGGGAAGGTGCTTTGATAGCCATGTGCTTGCTTTGTCCTTTAGTGAAAAAGAAAAAAGCCTCAATTTAGTGGTTTCAGGCCCCAAGCCAACAATGTTGAAGGTAGTGCAAAGTACTAAAAACAGGTCAATATGCTTTTAGGGATCTTTTTCACTCAGCCCATGAAATGAAAGCAGCATATTGATGGTGGAGGATTTAATTTCATAGTTCCCCTCAACAGAGGGAAACTGAATGCAGAAGGGAGAGGTGGACTCCCCAGATGCATTGTATTCTTTTAATGTCCTTTACCTCTCAGCCATGGTGTCTGCTTCAGTCTCAACAATAGGGCTCAGTGTGGTGTGTCTAGGTCTAAGGATCCTTTCCACCTCCGGATTTGGGAGTTCCAAGTCAGGGTTTAAGAACCTGCTACCAAGCATACACTCACCAATAGTAATGAAAATGCTTACAGGCACACAAAAAGAATTTCACACAACAAAAATAATAGCTACACAAATTTACACTAAACAAGATAACAGAGGATTCAACATAAATGGCATGAGATTAGGGGAAAGAAAGTTCAAATAGAGCTAGCTACTCTCCACTTGCAGCTCTAGCTTTTCCCTGCTTCTGCTATCCATTTCTGCAAAATTCCATAAAGAATCAGTAGTACTCTTATTCTAGATTAAACACAGCTACAAAGAATTTGTTAGTCTAGATTACAGTACAACTCAGGTCTACTAAAAAGATCAAAATTCTCCGGCAGTGGCACCCAAAACTTGTTGCTTGGGCTACTTGGTGTGAAAGTGTTCTTATGTTATTGTGTGGTGGAAATCAATTAAAAACAAAGTAATATAAAAGAATGGATTCAACACAACCAAAGTAATCCTAGACCTGCAAGATTCAGGGTCCATTATAGCTAGTTTTGATAGGTAAGAGTTTGTCCCACAGAGAAAATGATCAAGAGCCCAAAGTGGGCACTAATAGTAGGCCTCCAGATCTTACTACAGATCTGACAATCCTAAGAGAAGGGAGTTGGGTGTCACGACTACACTAAATTTACACAAAAAGGGAAAATAAAGTGCAGGCCTATCCTAAAGAAAGGGTTGAGAAGAAGATGGTGGTAGTGTGTGTCAAAATAAAATACAAAAATTATGAGAAGCATTTTAAGCTAGATATAATGATACAGTAATGTAACTCAGATTTAGTCTATCTCTGCAGTGTTCGTTGCTGAGACGCTATTAAAAGACTCAACAAGGTATAAGCTCTCAGTTTAACGCATGCCATTTGGGGTGCACTTAGGGCTATACTCTGTCCACTATAATGGTCACAAGGTATCCCATAGAGTCTGTCAAATCCCATTAGTTAAACCAGAAATTCACTAGTCTAATCCAGAAGAGTGGACAGATCATTTCCACAGCCACTAGACCAGCTCTACCCATGAATACTATTGTAGCACTATGTAATGTCAGTGCTACAAGCTCCTAAGATTTACGCACAGACCTGGTTGACATCCGTAGGTATTCCAACCCATAAGATCCTAAGTGGTTTGCTAAGGCGTACTGCTCATTAGTGCTTGCAAAAAGGACCATATAACAGGTTCAATAAGGCCTTTAACTCAACTGGTCATTGCTACAAATATCCTACAATGACTCAGCCTCAAGCTATAATTACTATAAGAGATCAGATCTAACATCTGATATCGATTAGGTAGAACAGAGGGGAGCCAGCTACAGTACAAACCTCCTCACAAGGCTCTAGAAGTTCATGTGTAGGGGAGAAGAATCCTTCTCAAACATGTGAATGGACACAACCTTAGGGCTATACTCTGTCCACTTGAATGGTCACAGGGTATCCCATTGGTCTGTCCATCCCACAGAGGTCTGAGAAAGAACATGAAAACTGCTGCAACCACCATGGTCTACTAGTCTCCTAGATCCCTGGATCTCACTATAGATCCAGCATTACTTTCCATGTGTCTATCAAACCAAGGGAAATCAGATGGTAAACAAAAGATGTACTAGAAACTAAATGGGCTAGTCCCAAATACATGGATCCTATAGACATCTAAATAAACTATAAGATCTATTGATTTGATTAAGCATTAAAACAATAGTTCATTGATAATAGTAAAACTTACAATGAACTGTCTCCTGGCTGCAGCCCATACACAACTGCTCGTCCAAGATCCCAATGTATACAAAAATCTATTACAAAACTGAAACAAAACTAAACCTAGCTGCTTACAGGGGGATTAGCTAGTAAGTGTTGAGCTAAGAGAGAAAAAAAATAGCAAAACAGAGATGATCAAACCATAACTCTAGCCTGCTAGAGCTCTCAACCGGCAGAGGATGAAAGAAAGATAAAAATAATAAACTCTAAGTATAACTTATATACTCTCTGGAAATGGCCTTAGCTCTTAAGAGATTAACCCTAATTTTTTCAGCAGACATGGTATTGTTATAACCCTTGAATGCCTCGAGATGTGTGCCTTGAAATCTGTGCCTCGAGAAGTGTGCCCTAGCCTTAGAAAATTCCCAAAAGGTCCTTGAATAAAACTGGGAAGTTGAGAGCTCGTGCATCGCGGGGCTGGGATTTGCTTTTAGCTCATTCGCGTAGCTACTTTACCTTCGCTGAGTTGGCTTTGGCTGATGGGAAGGGCTCATTCGCGTAGTAGAACTTTTAATGAATCGTGCAGTTGCTTCGCATCACAGTGTTGTCGCGGAGATAATTTAGAGCACTAAGATTTCTCGCGTAGTAGAGCTTTAGAAGCTCTTCCGGGCTAAGTACTCACGCAGGTGAGCTCCTGCGCTCACGTAGTAACTTTTAAGGCTCTAGGGTGCGCGAGATCTGTGCGAGAGGAATTCTGGGCGTCTCTCTCATCCAGGGCCACACAAGAACTCTGCAAGGTGACTTTTGGCTCTTTGTGCATATGAGCTCACAGTGTTCTGCGCGCAGCTTCTTTAGAGCTTGATCTTCACGAGGGCAGATTCTGAGAGTTTTAAGCCGTGAGATCTTTGTGATGGCTTTACAACTCGCCTCTTGATTACGTGCCTTATCTCCACGAGGGCCTCTTCCACTGCATCTTTAGCTTCGTGAGGAAGCTCCTCAACTCTATGAAGTCCATCTTTTACTGCTCTAGTGCATTGCACTTGTTGCTGTCACAGTCTCCTCCCTTCTTAGCTAATCTTTATTCATCTGCTAGATTGGTCAATAATGATCAGCAACAGTGAGTCACCATCGTGAGCACTACCAAGGTGTTCCATCAGACTTTGGCTCAGCTGTCATCTTTGCTTGTATTCTCTCTCTGTCTTTTAGGCCAAAAAGCAAGTATTTTGCATTAAGCTACATATTTTATTACCAACTGCAAAACATACTTAACACATGTTTATTAGTGGGCTTCAAGGTCCATCAAAGGCTAGGTTAAGAGTTGAAAAGTGGTACTTTTCAGTGAATAACACAAATGTACAAGGCAATTTTATGTGTTCTGTTGTTGTGCTCCTTCTGCTGCAGCAGCCTCCAATGCTTGGGTCCACCAACCATTCTTCCTTTGGACTTCTAGGGTCCACCTTAGCATGCAATATGGTCACCATGGTGTGGGCTACCAAGGTGTATTCTCTATTCTTTGCTCAACTCCACATCTTAGCATTTAAACTCTTCTTCTTTGGCTTCAAAAGCTTGGAATTTGTACGAAGCTGCAACTGTTATTACTAACTATAAAACAAGCTAAACAGAGGATTATTAGATAGCTCCAAGATGTAGTAAAGGCTAGGTTAAGGGGTGAAAAGTGGTACTTTTCAGTAAATTACACGCCCCCAAACCTAATCTTTGTTAGTCCTCGAGCAAAGCAAAATTTAAACAACTACTCTATGAATATAAATGCCACTTTCGTAGGGAGCACGGATGGATTTAGCTTATGCATCAAGCCTTTTAAACCCCTAGGTGATCCCTAGTGGAGGAGTGAAGTCTCCTGAGGGTTTTCAGTGAAGATACTCACAAACTTCTCAATAAAATAGTTAACTAAAGTGCACACATTGTCAAATCAATTTTCAATGATCAAAGTATCAGTCCACCCTTGATTCTTTTCAAAATGTGAGGAGTTTTAAGCATATGAAATGCATAGACCATTTAATCATGAAAAACTCTTACATGCATGCACATCATTTCCAATCAGCTTACAATGAGAAAAATAGTAAGTGTATGTCAGTACTAAGCTCCCCATCAATTCAAAAATAAGGTTTAGACAATGCCCAATACACTAAATATCATACCCAATGCTTTTCAGGCAGTCTCTCACAAATGAATTTGGGGGTTTTCATTTTTACACAATCTCAAGAGCAATTACAGACCCTAAATGGGTCTACAAGCATGAGCATAGGCAAGGCATTTAATTTCTAGCATTATTAAATATTTCTCACCATAGATTGAACAAATCCTCACCTCCATATAACAACTCATTCCAATTAGGATCAATAAGGTCTTATGACTGAGTTGTAATGTAGCTTATGGGTGAAGGTTACAAAGAATGGAAGGGTGAAAAGGTTACAAAATTGAGAAATCAGTAGGTGGAGGTGATTCATGACTTCACCTTCTTTAATACAACATATTTCATCTTCTTGGATATTTTTTAGATTTGAAGTGGCCAACTTCTCCTCTTCTTTTTACTTTTTCCAATGAAATCTCCTCTTGACTCTGCTCTCTTCCTTTTCACTATTTCTTTCTATTTTTATTTTTCTTTTGGATACATTTTTCTTTTCTTTTTGTTGTTATTTTTCTGAAATGCCACTCTCCTCCTAGCTGCTACACTGCTATCCTCATTTTGTATTTCTTCTCCATTCACCAAATGTTCACCCTAGCTTGTCCATCTCCAACTTCTTCTCCTTTACCTTCCAAATTCTCAGAGTGAGGGTAGGGTTGAATTAAGTCTACAAGTTTAGGTGCAAGTACTCTTGTGTATTTTGAAGAAAACTAGAATTTTAATGCTCAAAAGGTGTGTGCACAAGGGCAGTTTACTAGGTTTGGTATCTTTAGGCTCAAACTATCTAAGAGAAGGCCTTGATCCTTTCCTAAATGTCATGGGTACTTTAAGCTATTTCAACTTGGAGATGCCTAACTGTTGCTCCCCCAGCTGTGCTTTCTTTGTTTATTTATGGTAAAAGAAATTTAAAATCAAAATAAAATAGGGGATGAAATTAGCAAAACTGAGAAGTCCTAGACCTGCAAGATATAGGGCCCATTGTGGCAAGTTTTGATAAGTAAGAGTTTGTCCCACAGGGAAAAATGATCTACGGCTCCAGGGGAGCCATCTCTAGTAGGCCCTCCAGATCTGACTACAGATCTGGCAGTCCTTAAGGGAAGGGAGTTTAAGGCCACTTAGTTTACAGATCCTAAGGTAGCCTAATGTCTAAACTACAGAAAGGGCTGAGAGGATGGATGGAGTGTGGAAAATAAATATTAAAGGGTGAGAAGTATGTTATTGAGCCTAGATTAGAGGAGTTTTGTAACTCAGATTCAGATCTGATGTTATAGAAATCCTGTCCAATGGCTACATTGTCACCACTGAGGAGAAAGAATTCAACCCATCTCTGTACCATGATCCAATCCCTTAAGGTTATAACCTGTCCACTCAAATGGTCACAGACTATCCCATAGGGAAACCACAATCTAGAGGTGGGTCAAACCAAGTTAATCATTGTAGGCACTATTTCATCCAGGCTACCAGCTCAAGAATCCATAGGGAACCTCAACCTCTAAAGCTCTATGTGTGGGGCTAAGGCTGCATAGGACCATGATAGCCCAGACACACAGAATCAGCAAGAGTTTGAGTACAACCTTCGATCTAGTTGTCCATTGCTTGAGTGAGGCTACAATGGTCCAGTCATAAGCCTATAATCTCTATAACCAAATCAGATCTAACATCTGATAGCGGATCTGTAGAAATATAGGGGAGTCTACCTCTGTATAATCTCCCACCAGGCTAGTACAAGCTCAGATGCAGAGAAGAAGGATCCTTCTTGGATCGGTGGATTAGAATCACCCTAAGGCTATAACTTGTCCACTTGAATGGTCACAGACTATCCCAGAGGCTATCCTCCTCACAGAGCCCAAGATAAAACAAGAATATCGCTGCCACCACCATGGTCACGAGGCTACTAGCTCAAGCTCCCATGGGGATTTCAGATCTAGTGGGTCCTGTGGTGGGGCTAAGGCTGTATAGGACCATGACAGCCCAAACACACAGGTC
Organism: Chloranthus sessilifolius; assembly: GCA_021018995.1. Taxonomy (NCBI): domain Eukaryota; kingdom Viridiplantae; phylum Streptophyta; class Magnoliopsida; order Chloranthales; family Chloranthaceae; genus Chloranthus; species Chloranthus sessilifolius. Next base: position 89,847,499 of record CM037585.1, on the reverse strand, counting down.
ACTTGGATCTGAGTGGCCCTTAGAATCAGTCCTCCATTGCTTCAAATCACAGCTAAAGCAATGGCGGATCACTAGGCAGCAGCCTTGCACAGAGCATCTCACAATCAAACACAAATCCCATAAAGTTCAAATCCTATTATAAAACTTCCGTTAAACTAGTTCAAAATGCATACAAAGACATAGCCAGCAAGTGCTGGACTATGGAGAGAAGAAAAAAAAAAAAAGAAAAACTACTTACAGCTACAAAAGAAAAGAAAAAATGATCTCAAATCAAATCTCCGAGAGATGAGATGTGTTCCCAGATCTGTTCCGAGATATTCCAAGATGTCTAAACCTAAGCTAAGTATGGGCATATATAGTAGTGGTGTGGCAGCACATTTGGGTTAGGAAACCCTAATTTTAACGATGCCACATGGCCTAATAGTGATCCTTGGATGCCTCGGGGCACGTGCATAGAGATTTAAGTGTGGGAGTGCATGCCCTAATCGTTGGAAATTCCTAAAAAGTCCTCTACTGAAGCGATGGAAGTTGAAGTTCAGAGCTTTGCTAGGTAGCTATTGTTTCCCAGACTTGTCGCGTGGTAGCTCTTGCTCTTCGCGAGGATGGTTTGACATTGAAGCTTCAACCGTCGTGAGGTTGCCTTGGTTTGCTCTTCAGGCAGTTGCGTGGTAGAGAATTGCGCTCTCGCTGGATTGGGCTTCGCGAGGTTGAGTAGACATCAAAGCCTCAGATGTCACGGTGTTGGAGTTCAAGCAGTCGTGAGGTAGCTGCGCATTCGCTGGGTTGATCTTTGCGAGGATGGATTTGAATAGCGCGAGAGCTGTGCGATCACTTTTCTTCAATGGACTTCGCGAGTTACCTCGCGAGGCTTTAATGAGTTCTGAACTGTGCGAGGTTCCATGTCTTAATTGTTCTTCGCGAAGATGGCTCTGCCTTCGTGAGGATGCTTTCTTCTTGAATGGCACGAGAACTGTGCGAGGAGTTCTCTTCTGATAATTGCATCCCGCGGTGACTGCGCGACAGCTGTGCGAGGAGTCTTCTGAAGCTCTCTCTCCTTAACCATTCTGAGAGAACTGCGCGAGGTTGAGAGAGGTCTGCTTTGAACTGTGCGAGACTGCGCGATGTGTTCTACTCTTGAGCTTCGCGAGAGCTGTGCGAGTTTGTGCTTCTGAAGCTCTTCAGTTACTCAACTGTGAGAGAAGTTGTTGTAAAGGCTTGGGAAGCTCAGTTGGACTGCGCGAGGCTCACTTCAGGTCTGGATTCAGGGTTCATCCTTCTGAGGGACTTCTGGTGCCAAAATAGGCTCCTTAGTAGGATTCCTAGCCTTATTTCACCGCTGATTATTACCTACATAAAACACTTAACAAGAACTTATTAGATCGCTAAGTGTCTAATCAAAGGTTAAGTTAAGGGGTGAAAAGTGGTACTTTTCAGGTCTTAACACTAACTTCTAGTGAGAAAATAAACTCAGCCAGTCCTTAGAGCAAGAAGAATTGCGAAAGACACTCCTGAAAGAGAAATATTTTTTTGTAGGGCCAAATCTCACTAGGTATGGTCTTCCATTGAACTCATGGGCATGTCCTTTCCTTTTTCTCTCTTTAATGGTTCACTTAGTGCTGACACAAATGAGTTTTCTTAGTGTTCACCTCATGGAAATGTTTATGTTTAAAATATTTTAATGCAAAAGGGTCTGCAAAATTTTTTAATTTCCTCATTTTTAGAGTTTCTTAGGTGAATTTAGCTCTATTTCTATCTCACTCACTTGATTCTGCTGCACTTAGGTTAACTACACCATTGGTATACCCTGCCACACCCCCAAACCTATGAGAAATAGTGTCCTCACTATTTCAAAGGTAAAGAACATGGACAATAGGGTATGTTTATAAACAAAATACACAATGAAAATAAAGACAGTACATCATAATGGAAATGAATCAAAACACAAACAAGAGATACATAAAAAAAAGAAATTTCATGCATAAAATAGTAATATATATATAATACAAGTGAAATGAAGTACAAAAATTCTTAGAAAGTAAAGAAATCCTAACTAACTACAATTACAAATCTGCATCATCTGAATCTACATCTATGTGCTCTTGAACAGATTTCCCTTTTTCTTTCTTGAGAGCGGCAGTAGTGGACTTTGATCTCTTAGTAGTTGTCTTCCTGTGCTTGATGCTACTTTTTTTCTTTGGAGTGGGTGCAGGCTTTGAGGAAGGTTCTTTGATTTGGACTCCAGGTTTTGATTTTCTCGGATGAGGAGCAGTTGTAGGGGGAGGAGCTGCTGCAGTGTAGAGAGAGGCAGCTACAGCTGCTAAATCTCCGTTAGCCACAGAAGATAATGTTGTAGCAGTCCTAGCATAATCATTAACTCTTTCTTCAACTAATCTAAGGGCCAACTGCATGTTCTTCATAACTTCTTCTAGGCCATCTGCTCTGTAGTTCTCCTGTTGGTATAATTGTAAGGTCTGCCTTCAACCATGCTTGATCTTCTTCCTCTCCATCTTATGAGTTAATTTCAGCATCTTGATTTTATAGAGGAAGGGCTGCTTGATTGCCGTGTTTATGTTAGCTATCCCCTTGATCACATCTCTCTTGATGTAAGGGTTCTCATCCATGGCTCTCTTAAGTACATCAAATGGTAGGGTGGACACTAAGGAAGAAGGTATCATTGTCCTTTCAGTTGGATCCTCCATGCTGGGGGTAGGGACTGGGTAAAGATGATGGAATGGGTAGGGTGGGGAAAGAGGTTATTGACTAGGGGACTCCAGTTTCCTCAGGATAAGTTTGGGTAAGGTCCACTACCTCAGGTTCAGTTTGGGTGGCCATTGATGAAGTAGAGAGCAACTCATTGACATCTGGGGCAGCATCCACTTTAGCCACTGCAGGTGAAGTAGGGATTAGGACTGAAAGTTCCTCTACTACAGGTTGGGGTTGTGGGGAGGAGTAGGGCAGAGACGGTTCAATAAGGGGTGGCTCTATAGGGTCAGGGATAGGCACATGGTCAGGTTGGGTGGCCATCTCTACTGTGTCTATGGCAGGCTCAGGTAAGGGTGAAATTAGAAGGGTAGGCTATGGTAAGGGTGGTGATAAAGGTGGCTAAGTTATGGGGCCAAGGTTTTAGAGTGTTGAATGCATGACTTAAAGGCTGGCCTCAATGATTGTTTGGCTTTGAGTGTTGGTCATCATTTGGGTTTGGATTGAAAGGAGGCTAAGGATTTGGGGTAAGGGGTCAGGTGCAGACTGAATGGCTTTTAGGCTGCTTTGAATGGTGTTGAGATATTTTAAGTGCTTGCTACTGACTTTATTGAAGACAGTGATAGGGATGGGGTAAATGAAAAATGAGTGAAAGGTAGAGTGATGAATACGGAGCAGCAAGCCTAAAATATGCACAGTCCTGCAAGATACAGGGCCTATTGTTGCAAGTTTTGATAAGTAAGTGTTTGTCCCACAGGGAAGTTGATCTCAAGCTCCAAGGGAGCTATCCTTAGTAGGCTCTCCAGATCTGGTTACAGATCTAGCAATCCTAAGCAGAAGGGGATTTAAAGTCACTAGAATCTTAATCCTAAGGCAATTGACTGTTTAGATTATAAAAAGGGCTAAGAAGAGTGGTGGAGTGAGAAAATAAATGAAAAAGGGTGAGCAGTATGTTATTACATACAGATCTGATGGGGTCTTGTAACTCAGACTCAGATCTGTTGCTATAAAAATCCTGCCCAATGGCTACATTATCACCAAAAAGGAGAAAGAATCTAATTCACTCCTGTGCCATGATCCAATCCCTTAAGGCTATAACTTGTCCACTCAAATGGTCACAGACTATCCAATAGGGGAACCACAATTTAGAGGTGAGTAAGAACAAGTTAACCATTGTAGGCACTACTTCATCCAGGCTATAAGCTCAAGAATCCATAGGAACCTCATCCTCTAAAGTTATGTGTGTGGGGCTAGGCCTACAAAGTGCACAAGCCTGGACACACAGGACAAGCAAGAGTTTGAGTACTAGCTTTTAAGCATGGCTATTCACTGCTTTAGAAAGACTGCAGTGATCCAGTCACAAGCCTACAATCTCTACAGCCAACTCAGATCTGCAATCTGATGGCAGATCTATTCAACTACAGGGGAGTCTGTCACTGCACAATCTCCCATAAGGCTACAAGCACAAGTGCAGAGAAGAAGAATATGTCTTAGTTCCATGAATTGGCCTCACCCTAGGGCTGTAATCTGTCCACTTGGATGGTCACAGACTATCCACAGAGGCTATTCTCCTCACAAAGGTCTAAGACAGAAAAGGAACATTGCTACCGCCACCATGTTCACAAGGCTACAAGCACAAGTTCCCATGGGGATTTAGATTTAGTGGGTCCTGTGGTGGGGGAAGGCCTGCAAAGTGCGTAACCTGGACACACAGGTCACTTAGATCTAAATAGTACCTTAGAAGCAATCCTCCATTGCTTACAAAACAACTTAGCAATGGAGGATCTCAATGCAGCAGCCTTGCACAGCACACCTCACAACAAAAACAGCATCCCATACATGTAACAGATCCTATTATAAAAAACTCCATTAAAATCTATACCAGATAATCATAGAAAAGGCATAGCTAGCAAATGTTAGACTATGGAGAGAAAGAAAAAGGCAAAATAAGAAAACTCCTAAACCCTAACCTTAACCTGCTGTAATTCTACAGTTGGTTTTTAGAGAAGAAGCACAGAAGTTAAGTCCCAAAGAGAGTCGATCCTCAAACCTAAGCTAGGCTTAGGCTTATATAGTAGTCGGCTTCCCCTCCAATTAGGGCTAGGAAAACCCTAATTTCTCAATGTAATTACAGCCCATTATTGTCCCTTGGATGCCTTGGGGCATGTGCACAGAGATTAAAGCATTGGAGTGTGTGCCCTAATTGCTGGAGATTCCCAGATTGCCCATACAGAAGTGGGAAGAAGTTTAGAATTCAATCCTCGCTGGGTAGAAATGATTTCAGATCTTTTTGTGTGGTAGAATTGGCGTCGCGGGGTTGAATTGACTTGAAATTCATGTAGTCGCGGGATTGGAAATTTAGTCATCGCGGAATACAAATGGCTATCGCGAGATTGCTCTTTCAGCTTTGAATGGCACAGGGATTGCTCGCGCAGTTCTTCCCTTGGTGAATCTCATGAGAGATCCTTGCGAAGAAGCAGTGTTCATGAGTTTCTGGGTCGCGCGAGCATTTCTCAGAAGGTCTGTATCTCACGGCCACTACGCGACAGCTGCGCGCAGGAATACCTAAAGCTCTCTCTCCTGAGTGAGTCGCGCGAAGCTTATCGATTCTTCTTTTGAGCTGCATGAGACTGCACGAATGCTTTAGACTGAGCCTCGCGAGGACCTTGCGAAGCCTTCTTTTCAATTCTTTCTGGCACAAAAATATCTCTAGTTCAATTGAACCCTGCGACATTTACACGAGGCATTCTTTTTGATGTATTTCTGCTTGGATGTGCCTATGCTTTAGCCAACTCTCTGTTTGGGTTCATCCTTCATTCTGCTAAGGTAGTTCTGGGGCAACAGTGAACTTTTTGGCATGGTTAGGGGTTTATTGGCAGATACTGCTTATTACCAACAGAACATGCTTAAAACACTTTTATTAAATTATTAAGGGTCTAACATAGATTAAGTTAAGGAGTGGAAAGTGGTACTTTTCAGGTCTTAACATACCCCCAAACCTAATCTTTACTAGTCCCTTAGTAAAGCTGTAATTAAATGCCACTTTCGTAGGGATCACGGATACATTTAACATATGTACCAAGCCTTTTAAACCCCTAGGTGATCCTTAGTGGAGGAGTGAAGTCTCCTGAGGGTTTTCAGTGAAGACACCCACAAACTTCACCATTAAAATCAGTTAAGTGTAGTGCAGATAATGACAACACAGATTCAAATGTTTAAAGTTTCATTCCACACCCATTTAACACTTAGAGGAAATAGCAGCAATGTTTGCAGGCCATTTAGATCTTAAAAGTTAACATGTGTTTGCCTGACCACCATTTATTTAACATTAGAATTTCAATGTATGAAAATCAAGACTTGACTTTGCCTTTGATTCAAGATCCGTGTTGGATACCATCCTAAAAGAGGTAAAATTAGGACCCAATTCTCACTAGGGCTATCTCTCAACATTAATAACGAGGGTGTTCATAATCTCAACTCAAGAAGCGATTCTGGACCCCAAATGGGTTTACACGCATGAGCATAGGCCAAGCTTCTAATTTCTGACATCTTCAAGGATTTTCACCATAGATTGGGCAACTCTTCATCTTCACATGACAACTCATTTGACTTTGGATTCACAAGGTCTTTTAGAATGGGTTGTAATGTGGCTTATGGTTGAGGGGTGTAAAGAATAAAAGGGGTAAAAAGGGAATCCAAATTGAGAAATCAACAAGGTAAGGAGTGGTTCATGACTTCATAACCTTCATTCCAGTAAAAACTTCATCTTCCTCTTCTATTTCAAAGACAAAGTGGCCAGCTTCTCCTCTTCTTTTCAATTTTCAGATGATGATGTTCTCTAGACTTCTCTTTCTTTTTCTCTTTTTATTTGCTTTATTCATTCTTTTGATGAAATGCCACACAATTGCCATTGATACACAGTTGTTCACAAGTTGCTTTTCTTCACCTTCCACAGAATATTGGACCATTCTCAGTATCTTTACCTCCTCCTTTACCTTCTGAATTCTAAGAGTGAGGGTAAGGTTGACTCAGGTAATGAGGTTAAGGTGTAAGTTTTCTGGTGTTTGTGAAAGAAAAAATATGATTTTAAGGCTCAACTAGTGTATGCAAAAGGGTAGATTTTAAAAGGATGGATTTTTAGGCTCAAACTGTCCAAATGAGGGCCTTGGATCATTTCCTTAGTCTCATGAGTGCTGTCAATTAGTTTTGATTTGTAGTTTTACAACTTCTAGTGAAAAAGTCTTGATTCACTCAGTCCTTAGAGCAGAAATAATGCCAAAAACACTCTTTAAAAAAAAATGATGGGCCCAAATCTCACTAGGTATGGTCTTCAATTTTAACTCGTGAGGTGTATTTTCATCTGTTTCTCTCCTCTTAGGCTCGCTGAGTACTTAACTCAAATTCTAATATTAGCTTCATAGTGGTGTCAAGATCAACTTTTATCTGTTTCCAAAAGTCTGCCAAAATATTTAAATTTTTACATGTTTCCTCATTGTATCAAGTTAAGTGAAAATTAACTTTATTCATCCCAGTTAAACCACCATTACTGTACTAAAATTAACTATTCTATTGGCAGACTGCCACACCCCCAAACCATTCGGAGCAATGTCCTCACTGGTTCAGAGGGGATAAAAATCAGTAGAATCCAAGCAGACAGACAAAAATAAAGACAGAAGAAGATAGAGAAATAGAAACTGCAAACTGCACCGTATGGAACTAAAAGAAACTGTCATTAAAATAAAAAGAAAATAGACAGAATGGGGGGGAAATCATTGTGTAGCCGGGGGAGGTTTTGAGGAAGATGGAGGGGGAGATGCAGGTGGGGCCATTTTTCTTTTCTTCTTTCTTCTCTTCTCTCTTTTCCTCTTTTGCTTTTCCTCCTTGGCGAGGATCCACTGGACCTCATCAAACTCATCCCAGAGAAATTGCAAGGGGTCCGGCTCCTTTGGCGGTGGGGGATCTTTCCAGATGGGATAAAATTTGATTGGGAACCCTAAGGGGTTCTCATCCGCCATTTGTGTGAGGAGGTATGGATTTCTAGGGTTAGAATAGGAGGGATGAGATGAAAAAGGACTGATGACCGATTTAAAAGAGGGGGGCGAGGGAACATGAATCGACGGAATTGACATTGTGCCCCTTTTCAAACTTGCCAATAAATGAGTGTTGTGTGGGGAAAGAAGAAACACACAACTGGCTCTTGGAAAAGAGAAAGAGCATTAACTAAATGTCTAAAGATAGGCATGGAATTTAAAGGGGTCAGTATATCGCGCGGAGATCCTCACGAGGTAGCCTGACATGGATCATCAATTCGAAAAGGAAGCCATTGAAATCCCTGAAGCAGGTATTTGCACATATTTATTCAACCACCATCGACATCTATCCTCCACATAGATTACTACTACAAAGAAACATAGCCTCCCTCAACTAATCTCCCAAGAATGGCAAAAATAACTAAATGAAAAGTAGCAAACAAACAGAAAGAAGCACACAAAACAGAGCAATAGACAAAAACTAGAAATTCTATTAAAGTGGAAGAAAATATTTATAAATGTAGTTACAAGAAGAAAAACCTAACCTACAATCTAAAAATTGGGATCTAATCTGATTCTGAATCTGTAAGGAAATCCCAGCCCATCTTTTTAGCCTGTGCCTTAAGGGCAGCTCTGTCCTGTTTCTTCTTTTCCTCCCTCTCCTTTATCTTTTTAATTTGGTGTTTTTACGTGCTTGGAGCTTTAGGTGCCCTCACCCTTACTTTTGGTGGCTTCGGAGCTTTTAGTTCCTTGGGTTCTTGAGGGGCTTTTCCTTTGCACTTAGCAGGGGGGGTGGCAGGGGATTTTCCTTTCCCTTTGCCTTTGGCTTCTATTGCTGCAGTGGAGACCACTGGGGATTTCCCTTTTCCTTTAGCTTCAGCTTCCTCAATGGGGACCACTGGGGACTTCCCTTTTCCAGTGGACTCAGGTTGGGCAGGGGACTGTGCCTCTTCAAACTGGGCAGCAGGCTCTTTGCCAATTTTTAAAGGGACAGCTTTGGGAGCAGACCTCTTGACAGTGACTTTCCTCCGCTGAGGATAAGTTTACTTCTGTGGTGGTTCAGCAGAGGCCGTGGTAGGGGTAGGTTGCTCTGTAGTTGGAGGCTACTCCGTAGGAGGTGAAGCAGGAGCTTTTCCTTCGTCTTGCTGGGGCTTAGGTTTTGCGTCCTTAGATTGGGCAGGTGGAGCAGGAGTAGTAGTTGGTTCAGGCTCAGGCTCAAGCATGTGAACAGAGATGGGGGTCGGCTGCAGAGGTTCATTTCGGGTAGAAGCCAATGCGGATTCTAATGAGGCGATATGGATTTGATGTTTGAGGATGTCAGTCTCATGGATCTCCTTTTAGATTTTTTAGATCTCCTGTGCATTGTTAAGCCGTTTTTCAAGCATTCTTGCCCGAGCATTCGCTGCAGCAGCACGAGATTTCTCATACTCCCAATTTATCTGATGATAAGTAGCTGTAGCCTTGGCCTTTTGGTAGGCGTCCAAAATGTTTGTCCACCCCAATGAGATGCCTAGAAGCTGTTGTCGGTGTTCCTCCGTCATTTTATCAATCTGCTCCAGCATGGGGGGTCTCAATTGATTGGCGAAGCTTGGCCATGCCCCTCAGGACATCCTTCCTCAGGTAAGCATTATCCCTCATGTGATGGAGGATGGTGAGGTAGGGAGGGCTGTAAAAATGATGTTTTAGAGCTATGGGCAGATAGGAGGTGGAAGGAGGAAAGTGTGCTTGTTCCTGGGGGGAGAAGGGGGGATGATAGTAGGGAAGTCAAGTTGTGGGGGAATGGGGTCAGGTTCTGGGTCTATTTGTGTAGATTTGGTAGAGAAGGTGGGAGGGGGTAGGATAAGAGGGGGGATGGAGGGTACAGGGGGAAAGGAAAAGGGTGTAGGCTCAATAGAAGTTGGGGGTGATGGGGGGTGGCAAATGGGAATTGTGAAAGGGATTAAAGGAAAAGGGTGGGTAAGAGTTAATGGTGATGGTGGGGGGGTAATGAGTCGGGAGGAGAATGCATTTGTGTCATGCATGCGTGGGCGGGGAGAGGTGAAGTGGGTGGTGGAGGGATGGGTGGGTTAGTTAAGGTGTGTAGGGTGGATTGGATGGAGGTTAGTTCAGTTTACATCTGATCCTATTTTTGGGTATTGGTGGAGAGCTGGGCTTGAATGTCTTGGATAAGTGAAAGGATAAGGGGTAGTGTGTCAGGGATAGGAGGTTGGGTATGTGAAGAAGTGGGTACGGGTTGGAAAGGTGAGGAAGGGGCATGATGTAAAGTGGAGGGAGGGAAAGAGGCGGGTTCTGGGGAGTGATGTTGGGAGGTAGTTGGGGAGTCTGGGAGAGGGGTGTAGTAGGCTGGTATTGTTTCAAGGAAGGTAGATATAAAGGCTTGGAAGCCTATGGATGTGTTAAGGGTTAAGTCAATGTCTGTGAGGGGGGGTGGTGGTTTCTGCAAGGTGGGGTGTGTCAATGGGGATAGAAGGGATTGAGGGTGGTGTCTGGGAGATGGTTGGGATGGTCTCAGTGGTCTTTCATTTTTTATAGGAGATGAGTGGGGGGCTGGTAGGCTTAGGTGGAGATAAGGGGGGAATTGTGGCTGTGTACTAAGGTAAGGTAGGGGATGGGGAGTCCTCCCATGAACCAAGCATAGGTGAAGGGGGAGTGGGCATGGAGAATGAAAATATAGGGTGGTGAGAGATGGATGCCAGAGGGGTGGTGGATGCAAGGGTAATAGGTGTTGCTGCAGCTATGGAAGTGGTAAGCTCTGGGGGCACCTCTTTTGTAGCAGGGGTAGATCCTGATCCGATTGCCTCTTCTACTTGCTTAGGTAGGCCCTGAGCCTCAGCTTTCTTCTTTTTCTGGCCCCCCATCAAGCTCCTGCTGATTCCCCATTGCCTTTTGGCAAAGGTAGTAGGGGAAAGGGTGGTGGCCTGCTCAGTCCTTCCTATCTTGTAGCCCCCCTTGATTAGCAGTAAGGTAATGATTCTTGCATAGGGTAGAGTGTGAGGCTTCTTGTTTGACCCTAACTTCTCCACTACGTCTTTCATAGCCTCAAAAATTAGCTAGGCTGCATGGAAGCTATGGCCCATGTGGTAGGAGTAGACAACATCCGCAATGGGGGTTCTCCTTTCTTGCTGATGTCCTGAGCAATATATGTTCTTCCGCAGGACTTGGTCAATGAATAACAGTTTAGGTTCTAGTTCCCTTCTTCTGATTGAGCCCCCGGTGGCTTTTAATCCTCTAGTTAGGGCCCGTGTAATTGTATCAATTGATGCACTCAGAGGGGGGTCATATCCACAGCTAGGATTGAATGCTGTTGGGATGCCCAATACTTCAGCAATCATCTTGGGGCCCACTAACATATCAAAGTCATCAATCAGCACTAACAAGCACCCTTGTCCATTGTTGTCCTTCTTGACCTTGATGTGCTGATAAAACTGCTGCACTAGCCTGGGGTAGGCTAGTGCTAGAATTCCTCTCATCAATGGCATCAGGCTCGCTTTGCTTATAAACTGTACTGCAGGGGCAGAGAGAGGTTCTTTCTCAAAAAAGGGTACATCAAAGGCAGTTCGACTCCATGAGCTCAGAAGGAGTAGAGAACTTAGTGGTTGGTACCGCCGCCTCCTCAACCACTTCCTTTCCTTTTTTAGGGGACTTTGAAGTCTTGGCCTTTTTAGGGGTGGTCTCTGTAGGGTCTTTGTCCTTTCCTTTTCTCTTCTATGCAAATTTTGGAGCCATGTCTAACTCTATCCTATAGTATGAGAAACGGAGGCTAAAATCTAAGGTTTGGTTTGATTTGACGCACAAGGCACCTCAAGATCTCTGAGCAGAGGGCAATTGATGGGGGTGATGTTAGGAACAACTCTATAGAATTGTGAAGTGAATGATGAGCTGTAGGAGTGATGCTAGAGGGGAGAGGGGAGAGCTCCAGAAGCTAGGGTTTTGCAGAGGGAAGAAGGATGAAAATAATGAAAAAGGGACAGAGCACGGGATTGAAATACTTATCACAAAGCTCGGCGCGCTTTGGAACATCTGGTCACGGGTTTGGAAATGAACCTAGCGAAAGTGTTGATTAAAACTGGATTGCGCGACAATCCAGTTTTAATTCATGTGAATCGCGCGATAGAATGAGATTAATTCATGTGAATCGCACTAGCGGCTCCTAGGTTTCTTTTGGATTACGCGAAAAGCTCTGAGGTTCATTTTGAATCTCGCGACAGACTTAGAATCTCGTGACAGTAAATGAAGTATTTCTGTTGAATTGCGCGAGAGTCTCATAGTTTACCTTGTGAACCTCACGACAGCTTGATAATCTTGCAATAACTACTAAATAGCTCGATGTGGACCGTGCGAGAGATTATCAGGTACACATGAATCTCACAATAGGCATTGAATGTTTCTATGCAAACTGTGCGACATGCTCCCAGGCTTCCTTTTTAACCTCGCGATAGCTTTTGAATCTCGCGATAGTCTCCCAAACATTCATTTTAGACCCAGCGACAGTAAGGTATAAAATAGAGAGCATGTGCTCTCTGTTCTGCCCCTTTGCCTGTTTGCTTGTGGTTGGATCCTGGGCATGACTCTCTCCTATGGCTACCTCTAGACACATGTAAGCTCAATCATCCAATCAAAAACAACCTCCCACATTAGGCATGCAACAAAAGCTATAAATTGAAAAACAGTAAGAATGAAACCATGCATCAAAAGTTCAAAATAGATTGGTCCAGATTCAGATAAGACCACGAACAAATCCTAAAGAATAGAAATAAAAGAAAGCAAGATAAATCAACGAAAAACAACATACATATGATACAGTAATGACACCTGTGGATCAATTTGAAGAAGGATCTTCTTGAAGGTGAATGGTGTCCATGGGTTCAACAGGTTTTTCAAAATATGGCTTAAGCCTCTGGCCATTCACTTTCAAGGTTCTCCCAAACTTGGGATCCTTGATTTCCACAGCACCAGATGGGGAAACATGCATGACAATGTAAGGACCTTCCCATCTGGATTTCAATTTGCCTGAAAAAAACTTATGTTTGGAGTTAAACAACCAAACCTTATCACCAGCAATGAAACTCTTTCTCAACAGCCCTTTGTCAAAGAAAGTTTTGAACCTTTCCATGTAGATCCTGGCATTGGCATATGCATCCATCCTTAGTTCTTCCAATTCGGACAGCTGCAGTGACCTGTGAAGACCAGCAGAAGTTAGATCTAGATTTAAATGTTTGATGGCCCAATAGGCCCTGTGTTCTAACTCCACTGAGAGATGACAGGCCTTGCCATAGACCAGTCTGAATGGGGACATACCAATGGGGGTCTTATAGGCAGTCCTATAAGCCCACAGTGCATCATTAAGCTTGTCAGCCCAATCCTTCCTATCAGTCATCACAGTCTTCTCAAGGATATGCTTGATCTCCCTATTTGAAATTTCAACTTGCCCACTGGTTTGTGGGCCGTAGGGAGTAGCAATCCTATGGGTGACAGAATATTTCTTGAGCAAGCTCTCGAAATTTCTGTTACAGAAATGGCTCCCCCCATCACTGATAATGGGTCTAGGGATACCAAATCTGGAGAAGATATTATGCTTTATGAACTTGAGGACAACCTAATTATCATTAGTTCTTATGACAATGGCTTCTACCCATTTGGAAACATAGTCGACTGCCACTAAGATGAAATGAAAACCCTTTGAAGGAGGAAAGGGGCCCATAAAGTCAATACCCCACACATCAAACAATTCTACAACAAGGATGGGCTGTAAGGGCAGTGAATTTCTTTTAGACAGCCCTCCTAGTTTCTGACATCTTCACAGGTCTTGTAGTGTGTATTGGCATCTCTAAAAAGAGAAGGCCAATAGAACTGCAACACTTTGTCAGCTAATTTTCTCCCACTAAAGTGACCCCCACAAGCATTTTCATGGCACATGCCCAGAATACTGGGGACATCACTTTCAGGGACACATTTTTGAATGATTTGGTCTGCACAATACTTGTACAAGCAAGGTTCTTCCTAGAAGAAGAATTTGACCTGCGAGAAAAATAGGTCTTTGTCCATTTTTGTCCAATGGGCAGGAATCTTGCCTATAACTAGATAATTGACAATATGTGCATACCAGGGAACTAAAGACTGGATGGCAAACAACTGCTCATCCGGGAAGACATCATTTGTAGCAAGGTCATTAACACTTTTTTCCAACATAATTCTGGACAAGTGGTCAGCCACCACATTTTCTACACCCTTCTTGTCCTTGATTTCGATATCAAACTCCTGCAACAGGAGTATCCATCTAATCAATCTGGGCTTTGTATCCTTCTTGGATAATAGGTACTTTAATGTTGAGTGGTCAGTGAAGATGACAGTTTTAGACCCAAGTAGGTAAGGTCTAAACTTGTCCACAGCAAAAACCACTGCCAGAAGCTCTTTCTCAGTGGTTGTGTAGTTCAGCTGAGCTTCAGCAAGTGATTTGCTGAGATATGTAATGACCACAGGCAGCTTATCCTTTCTCTGGCCCAAGATAGCACCTATTGCTAAGTCAGATGCATCACACATCAACTCAAAGGGCAAGGTATAGTCAGGTGTTTGGAGTACAGGAGCAGAGGTGAGGCAGATTTTTAACTTTTCAAAAGCCTCAAGACATTCAGTAAAAAAATCAAAGGGCACATCCTGGCAAAGCAGATGGCACAATGGTTTAGAAATCTTGCTAAAGTCTTTGATAAACCTCTTGTAGAATCCAGCATGCCCAAGGAAGGATCTGATTTGCTTGACTGTTCTTGGAGGGGGCAAATTTGCAATGAGGTCAACTTTGGCCTTGTCTACCTCAATTCCATCTTTAGAGACCACATGGCCCAACACAATTCCTTGCATTACCATGAAGTGGCTCTTCTCCCAACTTAAAACCAAATTGGTCTCTTCACATCTTTATAAGACTTGATGGAGGTGTTGTAGACATTGGTCAAAGCTATCCCCATAAACCGAGAAATCATCTATGAAGATTTCCAAGAATTTATCAATCATATCAGAAAAGATGCCATGCATACACCTCTGAAAGGTGGCTGGGACATTACACAGTCCAAAAAACATCCTTCTGTAAACAAAGGTGCAGAAAGGACAAGTAAAAGTAGTTTTCTCTTGATCAAGGGGGTGCACAGGGATCTGGTTGTACCCTGAGTACCCATCAAGAAAATAGTAAAAAGCTTTCTCGGCCAACTTATCCAAAATTTGATCAATAAAAGGGAGAGGGAAGTGATCTTTTCTGGTCTTGGAGTTGAGTTTTCGATAATCGATGCAAACTCTCCAGCCAGTGGTCTCCTTGGCTGGTCTCAACTCTTCATACTTAGTTGTTATCACTGTGATGCCAGACTTCTTGGGTACCACCTGGATTGGTGCCACCCATTCAGAATCAGAAATGGGGTAAATTACCCCAACATCTAGCAACTTAATGATTTCTTTCAGAACAACTTCTTGCATGTGAGGATTCAATTTCCTCTGCATTTCCCTAAAGGGTGTTGAGCCCTCCTCTAAATGAATCCTATGCATATAGATTGATGCATCAATCCCTTCCAGATCAGCAATGGTTCAGCCAATTGCTTTCTTGTGCTTCCTCAGAACTGTTAACAATTCCCCCTCTTGCTCACTAGTTAGAGAAGAGGAGATAATTACAGGAAGTTTCTCTTCTTTCTCAAGGAAAGCATATTTCAATGTCTCTGGCAGCTTCTTGAGCTCCAGATCAGGGGCTTGTTGGATGGATGGCAGGATTGGTGTATTGTTGGTTGGATGAAGGGCAACAATGTAGGTTTCCAATTGGAATGCTGCACTAAGCCCACAGAAGACCTCACTAGGGGTATGTATTCCAACATTAAAGCTAGGCTTCCTTCCTCCACCATGTTCCAAACTTCAGTTAAATCAGTGACAATGTTGTTCCACTCCAGCAGAGTGGGCAGTTCTTCTTCAACAATTTCTTCTAGTACATCTATTGCAAAGCATTCCTCATCTTCTTCAACAATTTCTTCTTGCACTGTTGTACACATTAAGCTCAACTTTCATATATCCAAAAGTGACCTTCATGATCCCAGACCTGCATTGAATGCATGCATTGGCAGTGGCCAAAAATGGTTTGCCCAGAATGACAGGTATCGGGGATGTACTCTTGTTACAACCCATGTCCAAAACAAGGAAGTCTGCAGGGTAGAAGAACTTGTCTACCCCCACTAGGATATCCTCAACCACTCCCATGGGTTTCCTCTCAAACCTATCAGCCATCAATAGAACAATGGGGGTGGGCTTCAACTCCCCCAAACCAAACTGCTGATATACACTGTATGGCAGCAGGTTAACACTAGCTCCAAGGTCTAAAAGGGCCTTTCCAATTGTGTGGTCACCAATAATACAGGGAATAGTGGGTATCCCTGGGTCTTGTAACTTCTCTGGTATTGTCATGGTTAATACAGAATTAACTATATCAGTTGCAAAGACCTTTTTGGACAAATGGCCTCTGGCCTTCCTTTTCTGAGTACAAAGGTCTTTCAGAAATTTTGCATAGGCTGGGACCTGTCGTATTACATCAAGCAGGGGTAAATTTATCTTGACCTGCTTAAAGATTTCCATCATTTCCTCGATCTGTACTGACCCTTATCAAAAGGGGCAGGGCTACTCAAAGCTTGAGGAAAAGGCAGCTGAGGTACTGCTGGTTCCTCAGCTGCAAGCCTATGATTGAACTTTTGTTTTTTGTTTATATTCTATTTTTATCTCTTGCTGAGGCTCATCTACAACCTCTTTATTTTTTTCTTGTTGATGGGCAGCAGGCAGTTCTTGACTCTGTGCTTTAACAAAGTCTTTGTCATTTTCACTAGATATTTCCTTGGGAATGACCTCTCCTTGTTCTTTTCCCACCTGGTTGTCTACCAGCTTGCCAGACCTTAAAGCTGTGATGGCATTGGCCCCCTCAAAATTTAAGGAGCCTTCTCCGATGGAATACTGGACCTTTGGGTTGGCCACTGGTTGGCTTGGCAACCTGCCCTCCTATCTTTTAGCCAGAGCATTGGCTATTTGGCCAAGCTGCTCTTCTATTTTCTTAATGCTTTGACTGTGAGAAGTCACAGTCTGATTCAAGGGTCCAAGGCTTTGCAATTGGGCCAAAACCTGGTCCTCAAAAGAAGCACTTCGGGGCTGAGATGGGGAAACTACTAATTGATTTTGTTGTTGAGGTTACTGTTGCTGCTGGAAATTCAACCTTTGGGCATAACCCTGGTTAAATTGCTGCTGTGGCCTTTGAGGTAAGGCCGACATCTGTTGTGGCTGAACATAATTGTCTTGCCACCAACTCAAATTTGGGTGGTCTCTCCATTGGTAACCACCATTCTGGTGCTGGTATCCATATGGTTGTTTATTGTAGCCACCAGATTGTTGTTGTCCAAAAGATTGGGTGGTAGCAGCTTGTTCCATTACAAACTCAGGATATTGCCCTGCAGATGGGTACTCTTCCACTGTGTGATGTGGAGATTGGCATATCAGACATGCCTTCATCACTTGTGACCATTACAGGCTGCACGATCAAAGTTTATCAAATCTTTCAGTAAGATTGGCCATCTGCATTCTCAGGTCATCATTTCCTCTAACTTCATACATCTTTCCTTTAGAAGTTTCAGCGACCCCCAGCTTCGGAGAAGGCTCTTGAACAGTTCTAGATGAGGACATCTTCTAAAAAGCATTTTCACTTATGACCTCGAACAAGTCCCATGCCTCATCAACTATTTTATGCATGTATGTTCCACCACAAGAGGCATCTATCATGTCTCTGCTCTTCTCATCTATCCCATTGTAGAAGCTCTAGACAACCTACCAGTCAAGGATTTTGTGGTGGGAACATTGTTTGAGCATCTCCTTAAATCTGTCCCAAGCTTGATTAAATTCTTCAGTTGGGGACTGGGCAAAAGGAAGTATGCCTTTCCTTAGGTGGCTGGTTTTGGTCTCTGGGAAAAATTTAGACAGAAATCTTGTCTGGAGGTCTTTCCAAGAAGTGATGCTGTTGTTTGGGAGAGTAGATAACCAGGTCATGGCCCTGTCCTTTAGGGAGAAAGGAAAAAGCCTTAACCAAGTGGCTTCTGGTCCCAAACCAACAATGGAGAATGTCATGCACAAGGCCAAGAACTGGTCAATGTGCTTGTAAGGGTCTTCCTTGCTAAGCCAATGGAAAGAGGGAAGCATTTGGATGATGGAAGTTTTGATTTCCTAGTTTCCTTGAACAGCTGGGAATTGAATGCTGAGAGGAGAATTATAATCATCTGGAGCATTTAATTCCTTCAATGTTCTAGGTTGTTCTTCACCCATGACTGCTATCTCAATTTCAATAGGGGGATCAACTGTGGTGTATCTGTGCCTTCTCGGTCTTCTACCCCTTTCAATCTCAGGGTTAGCAGACTCTAACGTAGGACTGAGAGATCTCCTTCCTAACATGCACACACACCAACAGCAGGGAAAACTATTCACAAATACATTGCACTAAAAAAAAATTACAGCTATCCTAATCAACTGCTTATGGAATCTTCAAAGGAGAAATAAACTGAGGTTTTGAAGGTTAGAGAAGTGGTAGCTAGACTCTCAATGCAATTCCAGTCTCCTTTTCTGCCACGGTCCAGATCTACAAGAAAAATTCTAAATGTAAATCAGCAGTATCAATTATTCACAAGTACAGCTACCAAAGAATAAAGAAGCAAAAATCTAGAGTCTACTAAAAGATCAAATTCCCCGACAGCGGCGCCAAAAACTTGTTAAGATATTTTAAGTGCTTGCTACTGACTTTATTGAAGATAGTGATAGGAATGGGGTAAATGAAAAATGAGTGAAAGGTAGAGTGATGAATACGGAGCAGCAAGCCTAAAATATGCACAGTCCTGCAAGATAGAGGGCCTATTGTAGCAAGTTTTGATAAGTAAGAGTTTGTCCCATAGGGAAGTTGATCTCAAGTTCCAAGGGAGCTATCCTTAGTAGGCTCTCCAGATCTGGCTACAGATCTGGCAATCTTAAGTGGAAGGGGATTTAAAGTCACTATAATCTTAATCCTAAGGCAAATGACTGTTTAGATTACAAAAAGGATTAAGAAGAGTGGTGGAGTGAGAAAATAAATGAAAAAGGGTGAGAAATACGTTATTAGATACAGATCTGATGGGGTCTTGTAACTCAGACTCAGATCTGTTGCTATAGAAATCCTGTCCAATGGCTACATTATCACCAAAGAGGAGAAAGAATCTAACTCACTTCTGTGCCATGAACCAATCCCTTAAGGCTATAACCTGTCCATTCAAATGGTCACAGGCTATCCAATAGGAGAACCACAATCCAGAGGTGAGTCATAATATGTTTACCATTGTAGGCACTACTTCATCCAAGCTACAAGCTCAAGAATCCATAGGAACCTCATCCTCTAAAGTTCTGTGTATGGGGCTAGGCCTACAAAGTGTACAAGCCTGGACACACAGGACCAGTAAGAGTTTGAGTACTAGCTTTTAAAAATGGCTGTTCACTGCTTTAGAAAGACTGCAGTGATCCAGTCACAAGCCTACAATCTCTACAGCCAACTCAGATCTGTAATCTGATGGCAGATCTATTCATCTATAGGGGAGTCTGTCACTGAACAATCTTCCACAAGGCTATAAGCACAAGTGCAGAGAAGAAGAATCTGTCTTAGTTCCATGAATTGGCCTCACCCTAGGGCTATAATTTGTCCACTTGAATTGTCACAGACTATCCATAGAGGCTATCCTCCTCATAAAGGTCTAAGACAGAACAAGAACATTGTTGTCGCCACCATGTTCACAAGGCTACAAGCACAAGTTCCCATGGGGATTCAGATTTAGTGGGTCCTGTGGTAGGGGAAGGCCTGCAAAGTGCCTAAGCTGGACACACAAGTCACTTAGATCTAAATGGTACCTTAGAAGCAATCCTCCATTGCTTACCAAACAACTTAATAATTGAGGATCTCAAGGCAGCAGCCTTGCACAACACAACTCACAACAAAAACAACATCCCATACATGTAACAGATCCTATTACAAAAAACTCCATTAAAATCTATACCAGATAATCATACAAAAGACATAGCCAGCAAATGTTGGACTATGGAGAGAAAGAAAAAGGAAAAATAAGAAAACTCCTAAACCCTAACCTTAACCTACTGTAATTATACAGTTGGTTTTTGGAGAAGAAGCACAGAAGTTAAGTCCCAAAGAGAGTCGATCCTTAAACCTAAGCTAGGCTTAGGCTTATATAGCAGTCAGCTTCCCCTCTCATTAGGGTTTGGAAAACCCTAATTTCTCAATGTAATTGTGGCCCATTCTTGTCCCTTGGATGCCTCGAGGTGTGTGGACAGAGATTAAAGCATTGGAGTGCGTGCCCTAATTGCTGGAGATTCCCATATTACCCTTGCAGAAGTGGGGAGAAGTTTAGAATTTGATCCTCGCTAGGTAGAAATGATTTCAGATCTTTTCGTGTGGTAGAATTGGTATCGTGGGGTTGAATTGACTTGAAATTCATGCAGTCGTAAGATTGGCATTTTAGTCATCGCAGATACAAATGGCTATCGCGAGATTGCTCTTTCAGCTTTGAATGGTGCAGGGATTGCTCGCGCAGTTCGTCCCTTAGTGAATCTCGCGAGAGATCCTCATGAAGAAGCAATGTTCATGAGTTTCTGGGTCACGCGAGCATTTCTCAGAAGGTCTGTATCTCGCGGCCACTACGCGACAGCTGGGCGCAGGAATACTTGAAGCTCTCTCCTGAGTGAGTCGCGTGAAGCTTATCGATTCTTCTTTTAAGCTGCACGAGACTGCACGAATGCTTTAGACTGAGCCTCGCGAGGACCTTGCGAAGCCTTCTTTTCAAATATTTCTGGCACCAAACTGTGCGAGAACGGCGCGCAAACTGCGTGACCAGTTGTTGTGCTTCCTCCAGGGGCTCGCGACAACTGCGTGATGGCATTATCTCTGGTTCAATTAAACCCTGCAACATTTGTGTGAGGCATTCTTCTTGATGTATTTTTGCTTGGATGAGCCTATGCTTCAGCCAACTCTCTGTCTAGGTTCATCCTTCGTTCTGCTGAGGTAGTTCTAGGGCAACAGTGAGCTTCTTGGCAGCTACTGCTTATTACCTACAGAACATGCTTAAAACACTTTTATTAAATGATTACGGGTCTAACAGAGATTAAGTTAAGGGGTGGAAAGTGGTACTTTTCAGGTCTTAACAAATGATGGCCTGGTTTTGGGTGTTGGTTAAGAGTAGGGATTGCAAGGCAGTGAGTAGGATAAGGATTTGAGGTTGGGAGTATGGGATGATAGGTATTTAGGGTTAGGTGGTGTGAATTGGTTGAAAGGGTGAAGTGGGTGCATGATGGAAAGTAGTAGGTTATGGTGAAGTAGGGGTAGGGGTAAAATGGGATGGCTAGGGTAAATCTAGAAGAGGGGTGAACTCATAATTGATGTCCCCTATAACAGAGTCCATCATTGCTGAGTACCCGTCTGATGAGAAGGGGCCTTGGTCATGGGAAGGGGAAAATATAAGGGATTGGCCCAAGGGTTCGAGTGTGGTAGGTTCAATGTGATGAGGTAGGTCTGCTATGGAATTGTGTGGGATGTTAGGGAGTTGAGGCTCACTCTCATAATAGTGGAATGGAGAGGGTGGTGTTGGAGAGGATGGGTGTAGATCAGTGGGTATGAGATCTAGCTAGGGTAAATCTAGAAGAGGGGTGAACTCATAATTGATGTCCCCTATAACAGAGTCCATCATTGCTGAGTACCCGTCTGATGAGAAGGGGCCTTGGTCATGGGAAGGGGAAAATATAAGGGATTGGCCCAAGGGTTCGAGTGTGGTAGGTTCAATGTGATGAGGTAGGTCTGCTATGGAATTGTGTGGGATGTTAGGGAGTTGAGGCTCACTCTCATAATAGTGGAATGGAGAGGGTGGTGTTGGAGAGGATGGGTGTAGATCAGTGGGTATGAGATCTAGTATGGCTACTATTTCAGAGATAGGAATAGGTTGAGAGATATAGGTGGGTTGAGGCTCAGTGGGGGATTTGGTGGCTCTCCTTTTTTTGTAGGTTACTTTGACAGGTGGGCTGGGGTGAGCAGGGTAAATGGGTAATTGTTGAGTAGGGGCTTCTGGTGTGAGGATAGGTATCGACACAAGTATGGGTATGGGTATAGGAATGGATACAACAGGGATGGTGGGCTGTGGAATAAGGAAGGGAAGTATGGGCAAGGGTATGGTAGGTGTAGGTGAGGTAATGGGTGATAAGATAATCGATAAGGTAGGGTGGCTGGCAAACAAGGTGTGACTATAGCAGAGATATCAGGAGAGGTGGCAGTAGCAATGCTGTCAGGAGTGATTGCTGCAGAGGCTGAGGTAGCGGCAACAACTTCTTCTTGGATGGTGGAGGCTTCTTGAGCTAGCTGCTCTTCCTTCTTCTTCTTCTTCTTCTCTATCAGTGTATGCTTGATCTCCCATTACTTCTTCCCATATTTACTAAGGGCCTAGTTCACTGTCTTCTCATTCATATGGAAATAGTAGCCCCCCAGCTTCAGCAAAACTGTGATGAGCTTGCAATAATGCAGGGCATGGGGCTTTTACTTCTTCTTCATCTTCTTATGGATGTCCTACATTCCCTTAAATATGAGTTGGGCAATATTAATGTAATGGCCCAAGGTAAAGGAATAAAGGGCATCAGCTATAGGAGCCCTTCTCTCTTGCTAGTGCCTAGAGCAGTACACATTCTTCCTCAGCACTCCATCCATAAATCTTAGGCTTGGAGCTAAGTTCCTTTTTCTTATGGACACCCCTAATGCAGTAATATCTCTAGTAATTTCCTTCGCAATCTCTGAAATGGTGGTAATGGTGCTCCCAAGCCACACTCAGGGGTGTAGGTGGCTGTTATACCAAGGATCTCTACTATTACAGTAGGGTTAAACAACATTTCAAAGTTATCAATTAAAACCAACAGAGCAGGGTTTCCATCATCACCTGTCTTGACCTCAATGTTCTGATTGAACAACTGCACAAGCCTAGGAAAAACTAACTACAAAGGGTGCCTGATCAGGGGTAATAGAGAGGCCTTAGTGAGGAATTCAATGGATGCAGTAGTTAATGGTTCTTCCTCAAAGAATGCCTTATCAAAGGTAGTCTCAGCCTCCAATTTGATGGCAGCCACAAACTCACTAGGAGTTGTCAGTGGGTTGGGCTCTCATCCTCATCAACCTCCTTGTCCTTCTTCTGTTTCTTCTTGGATTTCTTAGGACTTTTGGACATAGGGGAGTGGTTTCTGACCCTCTTCTTAAGTGGTATTTGTTTCTTGGGAATAGGGGCATCAGAGGCAAAAGCAGAAGCAGGTTCAGTGGCCTCCATAGTGGCTGCCTCTGCAATTCTCACAAATGTTCTTGTGGCCACAGGACTGCCAGTTGCTTGAGGGTTCACGAAGGCTGCTAGACTATCAATGAATTTAGAGCTCTAAGCCATGGTTACATAGATTTAAAAAAAAATAGGTCTTGAGGTACAAATCTAAGGTAGGTCCCAGTCCACTAAGATTACCTCACATAGACTCCTCGAAAAACAACAATCAAAGTAAAGGAACTACCAAAGGAAGATCACAGTTCGGGGGAGATCGAACACTTACTCTTATAAAGCTAGGGTTTCAGTTGAAACGCTTCACAATGAATCAAATCCTGCCACACCAAGTGCAAACTGGTTGGAAGTTGATGTGGAGCAAAATGGTAGGAGAAGGGGGCATGTGCTTGAGGAGAATGGGTAATGAGAACTCAAAGGTGCTTTGGAAGTTAGGGCACAGAAATAGGATAATGAAAAATGAAGAGAATCGTGGGATAAAAATGGGTGAACCTGTGCCTCGCGGGGTTCTCGCCAGGTGGTCGCGCAGTAGAATACATCTCACACTGCAGAAATTGAATCTCGCGAGAAGTATATTTATCAAGAAGAAAAGGCCTCACGAGGCTCTTAACAGTATAGGCTTCTGGTATTTGGCTCGTGAGGCTCTCTTGAGGAACGAAATGCATGGTATCCACTTGTCGCGCAACTTAATGTCACGGAGAAGAAAAGGCCTTGCGAGGCTCAATTTCAAGCACTCTTTAGGTGTTTCGCTCACGAGGCTCTCGCGAAGCTATAAATTTCATATCAGAGCCCTGCGAGCACACTGTATTTGCTTGAATTATGGCTCGCAGGGCTTAATTAGTTACGCGAGAAAGCCCAAAACTGCTCGCGAGGGTAAAATGCAGGCCACTGAGCTTCGCGATAGAGCTAAATTCAATCCTTCTCAGTGACTGCACACTGGCCTGTGCATCTAAACTATCATGCACCCCGCCATTATGTATCAGCACCAACTTTCTTCATACCTCATCTGTTTCACCTCTAATAACTTCATGCCCATTGCAAAGATATGTACAGAGTAAAAATCCTAGCATTCAACTAACTTTAAATCACAGCATGTTCATGCACGAACCACATTCAAAAGCATACTTATCAAATTAGAGTCAGACTTCTCAAACGCTAACCCAACATCACAGACTATTACAGCATATCAAAGACAAACCAAGGACAGTAAATGATAGATTTTTAAAAGAAAACACACAAATGAAAGCAACTATGGCATAAAATTTATAGAGTTGTAGATCACTTAGCAGTGGGAGGTTCATGAAGGTGTATGGTCTGAGGACGCTCCATAGAGTTTTCAACACAAATCTTCAGCCTTTGACCATTCATTTTCATGCTCTTCCCAGAAATGAGATCCATGATCTCCACAGCACCAGATGGGGAGGCATGGATGATAGTATAAGGTCCATCCCACCTGGATTTTAGCTTCCCTGGAAAAAAATTTAACTTGGAATTAAATAACCAAACCTTGGCACCAATCTTTAAATCCTTCCTCATTAGTCCCTTGTCAAAGACAACTTTAGATTTTTCCTTATAAATCCTTGAGTTGGCATATGCATCCAATCTCAACTCCTCAGGCTCTGATAGTTGTAGCTTCCTATGCATTCCAATAGGTGTTATATCCAAATTCAAAGTTTTAATAGCCCAATAGGCTCTATGTTCCAACTCCACTGGCAGGTGACGGGTCTTGCCATAAACTAATTTGAAAGGGGACATGCCAATTGGGGTCTTATAGGCAATCCTATAAGCCCACAGTGTATCATTCAGCTTCATGGCCCAGTCTTTCCTATCTGTCCTAACTGTCTTCTCTAGGATGTGCTTAATTTCCCTATTTAAAATTTAACCTGCCCACTAGTCTGGGGGTGGTAGGGAGTTGCAATCTTATGAGTAACAGAATATTTCTTGAGCAAGCTCTCAAAATTTCTGTTACAGAAGTGGTTGCCCCCATCACTAATGATAGCTCTAGAGGTGCCAAATCTTGAGAATATATTTTCTTTGATGAATTTTAGGACAACCTTGTGGTCATTAGTCCTTGTGACAATGACTTCAACCCACTTGAACACATAGTCCACTACCACAAGGATAAAACTATAACCATTTGACGGAGGAAAGGGGCCAATAAAATCAATTCCCCAGATATCAAACAATTCTACAACAAGAATGTGCTGCAATGGCATTGAATTTTTTCTTGATAGGCCACCCATTTTTTGACATCTGGCACAGGCCTTACTATGAGCATATGCATCTTTAAATAAGGAAGGCCAATAGAAGCCACACTGTAGTACCTTAGCTGTTGTTTTTCTCCCACTGAAGTGACCCCCACAGGCATTTTCATGGCATATGCTCAGAATACTGGGGATGTCACTATCAGAGATATATTTTCTTATGATTTGGTTTGCATAATACCTTTATAAGTAAGGATCCTCCCAGAAAAAGAACTTGATTTGTGAAAAGAATAAGTCTATCCATTTTGGTCCAATGGGATGGGATCCTGGCAACAGCCAAGTAATTAACAATGTTGGCAAACCAAGGTACAATAGACTGAAGACCAAACAATTGTTCATCTGGGAAGAAATCATTAGCTGGTGCAGTTGCACATTCATCTGACAAAATTCTAGAAAGGTGGTCAGCCACCACATTCTCCACTCCCTTCTTATCCTTGATCTCAAGATCAAACTCTTGTAGCAGGAGGATCCATCTAATCAGCCTAGGTTTAGCATCCTTTTTGGCCAATAGGTATTTAAGGGCTGAGTGATCAGTAAACACTACAATTTTAGACCCAAACAAATAGGGTCTAAACTTGTCCACAGTAAAAACAACAGCTAGCAATTTCTTCTCAATTGTGGTATAGTTGAGCTGAGCCACTGCTAATGTTTTGCTGGAATAGAAAAACACTGTGGGCACCTTGTTCTTCCTTTGTCCTATGACAACACCTATTGTCAGATCTGATGCATCACACATCAGCTAGAAAAACACTGTGGGCACCTTGTTCTTCCTTTGTCCTATGACAACACCTATTGTCAGATCTGATGCATCACACATCAGCTCAAAGGGGAGTGAGTAATCTGGGGCTTAGATTATAGGAGCAGAGGTGGGGCACTTTTTCATGGTCTCAAAGGCCTCAAGGCACTCAGTAGAAAAATCAAATTACACATCCTGGCACAGCAGGTGGCACAGTAGTTTTACAATTCTGCTGAAGTCCTTAATGAACATCCTGTAGAATCCTGCATGTCCTAAAAGGATCTAATTTATTTCACAGTGCTGAGTCTGGGCAGGTTTGAAATCAAGTTAACTTTGGCTTTGTCAACCTCTATACCTCTATTGGAAACCACATGGCCTAACACAATTCCCTGTGTTACCATGAAGTGGCTCTTTTCCCAGCTTAAGATCAAATTGGTCTCTTCACACCTTTGCAAAACCAGGTCAAGGTGACTTAATCACTGACTAAAGTTATCCCCATAGACTAAAAAATCATCCATAAAGAACTCTAAAAACTTGTCAATCATATTAGAGAAAATTGCATACATGCACCTCTTAAATATGGCTGGGGCATTACATAGACCAAAAGGCATTCTCCTATAGGAAAAAGTGCCAAAGGGACATGTAAAGGTGGTCTTCTCTTTATATTGAGGATACAGAGGGATTTTATTATACCTTGAGTATCCATCAAGAAAGCAATAAAATACTTTCTCAACCAATTTATTTAGAATTTGGTCAATGAAAGGGAGAGGAAAGTGGTCCTTTCTGGTCTTGGATTTGAGTTTTTTGTAATCTATGCAAACTCTCCAGCTAGTGGTCTCCCAAGCTGGCATCAACTCCCTGGAATCAGAAGTAATAACTATTATGTCGGACTTTTTGGATACCGCCTGAATAGGTGACACCCATTCTGAATCTGAAATGGGGTATATTACCCCTACATCCAACAATTTTACTATCTCTTTCAAGACCACCTCTTACCTGTGAGGATTAAGCTTTCTCTGCATCTCCCTAGAGGGTTTTACACCCTCTTATAGGTGTATTTTATGCATACACACTGAGGCATCAATTCCCCGAAGATCAACAATTGTCCAGTCCATTGCCTTTTTATGCTTCTTGAGAACACTCAACAATTCCTCCTCCTAATCACTAGTGAGAGAGAAAGGGACAATCACTAGAAGCTTTTTATTCTGCCCCAAGAAGGCATACTTTAATGTGTCTAGTAGTTGCTTAAGCTCCAGATCAGGGGGACTTTTAATGGAAGGCAACAAAGGTGCCTTGGTGGTTTGAGGAAAGGGCACCAATGTAGGTTTCCAGCTGGAATATTGCTTTAGGCCCACAGAAGACTCTATGGTGGTGTTGTCTTCTATTATGAAAGTTTGGGCCTCCTCCTAATCCTCACTCCAAACATATTTTAAGTTCTCAGCAACATTATCCCAATCCAGCAAATTGGATAATTCTTCTCCTACAAGGTCCTCTAGTACATCTATTGCACAGCAGTCCTCAATGTCCATCTGAGGCTGCTTGGCAGCATTGTACACATTTAACTAGACTTTAATATTCTCAAAGGTCACCTCCATCACCCTAGACCTGCATTCAATGCTAGCATTGGTAGTGGCCAAGAATAGCCTGCCTAGGATGACAGGAATTGGGGTTTTACTTTTGCAAGGGTCCATGTCCAAAACTAGGAAATCAGCAGGGTAGTAGAACTGGTCTACCCCCACCAAAACATCCTCCACCACACCCATAGGTCTTCTCTTAGACCTATCAGCTAGTTGGAACACAATTTGAGTTGGTTTTAGCTCCCCCAAACCTAGCTCCTCATATACAGAATATGGGAGAAGTTCACACTAGCCCCCAAGTCCAAGAGGGCTCTACCTATGGTGTGGTTTCCAATGATGTAGGGGATGGTAGGTACCCTTGGGTCCTGTAATTTTTCAGGTGTGGCTACGAACAGCACTGACTCCACATGTTCCATAGTAAAGACCATTTTGGACAGCTGCACCCTTGCTTTCCTTTTTTGTGTACAAAGGTCCTTTAAGAATTTGGCATAGGCAAGGACCTATTTAACGGCTTAATCAAGGGTAAATTAATCTTGACCTGCTTGAAAGTCTCCATCATTTCTTCCATCTAAGCATTCCCCTTATCAAAAGGAGATGGGCTAGCAAGTGCATGAGGAAATGGCAGCTGTGGGACTACTGGTGCACAACTATATGCCTAGCAACATCATGATCAAATTTTTATTGTTTTCTCTTTTCTTCATTTTTTGCTTATTGTTGGGGCTCAACATCAGCCCCCTTAATTTTTCCTTGTTGCTCCGTAGCAGGGGATGAATTCAAGTCTTCTTCAACACTCACATTTTTTTCTTTTTCATTCTCCATGGTCTCCTTAGCTGTCCTGCTTACTGCATTGTCAACAACCTTGCCACTCCTTAGGGTAGTGATTGCATTAGCCTCCTTATAGGTAGAGGAGCCTTCTATAATCATGTACTGCCCTTTAGGGTTGGCCAAGGGTTGACTAGACAACCTGCCCTCCTCTCTCT
The DNA here is from genome assembly GCA_021018995.1 of Chloranthus sessilifolius. Lineage (NCBI taxonomy): Eukaryota > Viridiplantae > Streptophyta > Magnoliopsida > Chloranthales > Chloranthaceae > Chloranthus > Chloranthus sessilifolius. Next base: position 89,818,841 of record CM037585.1, on the reverse strand, counting down.
TGTTCAAAGCATTGCATATTTGACCCAGCTAATCCTCTATTTTTTTTTATGCTTAGCCCATGAGAGTTCACAGTTTGTACTAAATTTTCCAGATTTTACATTGATGCTAGCATTTGCTCTTCAAAAGAAGAGGATCTAGGCTATGATGGGGGCAAAACCAACTAATATGGCTGTGGGACAGGCAGCTGAAAATTCTGCCTAGGTGCATATCCCTGGTTGAATTAGTGTTGAGGTCTGTATGGGACTGCCAACTGCTGCTGCTAGGGCTGCTAAAAGCTATCTTGTCTCCACCTAAGATTTGGGTGGTTTCTCTAGGTGTACCCAACAGGTTGCTGCCCATATGCCTGGATAGCATTGGCTTGTTTCATAACCAATTCAGGGAACATGTTGACTGATGGACATTCTTGAAGTGAATGTGTGAGAGATTGGCATATCAGACATGCCTCTTCCACTTGTGCAGCCATCCTAGGCTGCATCACATTCATCAATTTATCAAACTTTAAACTCAGATTATCCACCTTCCTTTCCAATTTACTGTACACCTTGACCTCATACATGCCACCTTTAGAGGTGGATTCTTTCACCATTTTAGCTGGAGTTTAACTATCATTGCAGGACAGTGACTCCTGCTGCATGGAATTCTCACCTATAATGTTAAACAATTCTCATGCCTCTTCAGCTGTCTTGTGGAGGTAACTATCCCCACATGAGGCATTCACCATATCCCTACTTTTGGGATTAATTCCTTGGTAGAAGACTTGTACAAGTTGCCACTATGGAATTTGGTGGTGGGGACATTGCTTTGACATTTCTTGAAACCTTTTCTATGCTTCATAAAAATCTTTAGTTGAGGATTGAGTAAATGAAAGTATGATATTCCTCATCTGACTAGTTATATTCATAGGAAAGAATTTTACAAGAAATTGGCTTTGGAGGTCATTTCATGTCTATATGCTATTGGTTGGGAGCTTAGAGAGCCAAGTGCTGGCTTTATTGTTGAGAACTGGAAAATACCATTTTTCACCCCTTAATCTGGGCCTTGATAGACCCTTGAGAGAACTAAATAAGTGTTTTAAGTGCCTATGTTGCAGCTAACAATAAAGACAGGCTTAACCATAAAAGCAGCTTAAAAGTGCCAAAAAGATGACAATCCATGTCAGTCCAAAGAAAGGAAGTGAAGAAACAACCTCATCAGCTATTAAAAGGTCTAAAGTAAAGAGGCAAAGACACAGAGGCAAGCGGAACAATTGCAGAAATGCACTACAGAGTTCTTTTCGCAAAGAACCTGCACTTTTCGTAAAGAACCTTGAACTCTGCGAAAAGGACTAAACCTCCAGGCATAGCTTTCGAAGAGCATCTGAACTCCTCGAAGAGAAGATTGAACTTTGCGAAAAGGTCCCCAAGCTTTGCGAATAGATCTCCTTCTGATTCTTTTCGAAAAGGTCTCCAATCATCGAAAGAGCTTGAAGTCATAGCACTTTGCGAAAGACCCTTAAGCTCTGTGAAAAGGTATTTCGAGATTCGCCGCTTAACAAGGGCAATTCGATGTCACATTGCACGTCCCAATGCGTTTTAAAACCCAAGGACATTAGAAAGATTACGACACGAACCAAAGGCATATTCCACCCCATGTGAACACCCAAAGATGAAATTACTTGGCGGGAACTTCTAGAAGCTCAAACAAATTTTGAATTACATAATGAAATTGATGCCTCTGTTTCTGATTGGTGACGGATCAAGCATTTCGATTGGCGAGCAGATCCGGATCACAGTGCTCGACTCCTATTGGTTGATCTGAATCTATCCAATTCGATTGGTTGATACACATCTGAGCTGGCTTAGGAAAAACTATAAATAGACGAACCATTTGCCCAATTTGGGTATCCAGATTTTGAATGTCATTTCTAACCCCCCATTTCCCAGCCAGACAGCTTGTCTGTAATCCCTGTAATAGCTTCACTTTGACTAGCAATTGAGAGCTGTGAGATATTTCTGTAATTCAAAAGAGAGTTGTATTCAAGACTGCAAATCCAAGGGTCATTAAGCCATTACTCAGTAATTATTGTAATTGGATTTTAAAAGGTTGCTGTAAACTATGCATTCTCCATTGGACTCATGTCAAGGGTTCCCTCTGATCTCCTCAGTACATTAGACTCCTTTAGATTCATTGTTTTGCATGCAATTTCCCTTTATTCATTAATCCTGTAAGAATTAGTGTTGGTAACCTAGTCTCTTACAGCATTTGTAGTGATGTTTCCTGTTCTGAATCGAGGATTTGGATTAAAGACTATTGGATGGTTTGGGGCCATTAAAGTGGACAGACCATAGCCATAAGTGTAAGCCTAATCCTTGAATTAGATTTATCTCTCTTACATCTGTGCTTGTAGCCAGATGAAGATTGGATCACCTCTGCTGAGCTTCAGTTATTCTCATTAGATTTCAAGGACCAAATCAAAGTTAGATATTACTTCTCCATTTTTTGTATAAGTTTACCTCAAACGTTTCCTCAACTCAGATCTGGATCACTTAGTTTAATTTTTACTTTTATCATTTAGTTAACGTGACAAATTCAACCTCCCATCTTATGTGCTTTGTAGATAGGATCAGAGGCCGATCGGTAGCTTTCAGTTTGGAGGTTTATCTTAAATTTTAAATCAATTCCTGGACGATCTTTTTACTCACTTACATTTAAAACTTGCTACAATTGGCCTGATCTTGCGGGCTAATTAAACTTCTATCTGTCTTTGATATTTCTTTACTCTTTTAATATTCTAGATTCATTATAACATACATAGCAGTTTGCAAACTGTTTTCAAAACACAAATAAATCAAGCACACTAAGAAGCAACAACAAGTTTTTGGCGCCGTTGCCGGGGAATAGATTTTAAAATTGGTAGACCTAAGTTTTTCTATTTTGTAGATTTGAGTTTTATTTTTGCTTTAAACCTGCACTTTGCATTCCAAGTACTTGATTAAGGGTCTATAGCTGTGTTGTGTAGAAAACCTGTTTTATTGCGTGAATTTTTTTATTTTTACGAGTTTTATTCTTTGCCTTCTAGTTATTTGAATAAATCTTCGCCACTCTTTTGTCTTTTGTCAAATTTGGGCGTGCTTTGAGTTTTTCTTTTTATTTTTCAATACTTGAATAAGGTCTCTACTTGATTTTGGATTTTTGCGGATCTGGGCAGTAGTCCAACAAGGAGCATCTGGACTAAAGTCGGAGCAGATCGCTTGAGTTTGCATCCTTCTCCTTTGCATTCATTTTCTCTTTTAAATTCTTGAGAACCAGATTCATTGTATTTAATGTTATAATTTCTGCTGTCTTTTAGGCATGCTGATTTTATTTTTTTTTACAAAACCAAATACAAAATAAAAGAAAATGAAAACACAAATAGAAAATCTCTGAGTTGTTTCTCATTATTTTCAGCAGTAGTAAATAAGGGCTCTTGTTGAGCCCGGGCTGATCCAAAACAAGTAAAAAAAAAAAAAATAGAAAATTAAAAAAAAAAATATATATATATATATATATATAGATATCTTCCGGATGGGCTATTTTTTTTTCCATTTACATCCACTTTTCCCATCTGAACCTGCTGAGATCATTTTTTCTTTTTTAGGAATCATGTAGGATAATGAGTAGTGAATCATAGGTTGTTTTGAATATTCAATGGACCCACTAATTTTATTTTCCTTCGAGATTTCTTCATCATAAATGGGTCTCAGCTGTGTGTGAACCCTGTTTTTAATATGTGCTCCCATGCTTCATTATATATATTTATTTATTTTTATTTTTATTTTTATTTTTGCACATCATCAACAAAGTGGTCAGTCTTATGAATCTTGCTTTTCACTGTATTCCTGCTAATCATTTTTTCACTTAGATTCATAAGTATCGCAGGCTTTTGTTTTTTTTTTCTTTGGGCTTAGGATGTATCATTTGGCATTAGATTTTCTGTTTTAGGAATTTTAGTTTCAAATTCTGTTTTTAGATCGCTGATTTTTTTTTCTTTCTTAGGTTAATGTGTCCCCGTTTTACTGATTTTCGTCATTTTTCTGTGAGTATAGTTAGTTTCTAACATTGTTTCCCTATTTTGCATTCACAAATTCTGTTTTTGTATCAACACTTTTCTATTTTTTTAACTTTATATTCAGTCTCTTACCTTGTTTTTACTGTTTCTCTGTTATTAGCATTAGTTTCCTTCCATTTGCATAGTAATCCTTCTATTTTTTAGATTTTATTTAGCAGTTCTAGCGTTGGTTTGTTGATTTTTCTTGCATTTGTACATCATGTTTTCCATTTCCTTGCTCATATCTTCAGTTTTACATTTTTATTTTCTGCTGCATATAGTTTAGATTTTTTCTGTTCTTAGTTTTTCTTTCTTCTTTTACCCTGCTGCCCCTAGTCTCTCATTGTCTAGAACATTGAGGACAATGTTCATCTTAGGTTTGGGGGTATGGCATGTATGCCAATAAAATAAGTTAATGCTTGATGCAGCTTATGATCAATGCAATTTTGAAAATGAAGTAATCTACTTTTGTTTTTTTTTTAAATGAGGAAGTTAAAACTTTTAAAATTAATTTCTAGTGTAATTCTAATACTTTCATGAAGTGAATGTCGGAAAATTTCCAAATGAAAATTGATGTTTTAGTAAACCTAAAAAGAGAGAAACCAGTGATGATATACCTCAGGAATTTGGTAGAAAACCACACCCAGTGAGATTTGGGCTCTTTGAAATGTATTCTTTGGAGGTGTGAATTGGCAATTTTTACGCTCTAGGACTGTTTGAACACCTTGTTATCACTAGAAGTTACACATATCCAAGTTCAAATAGCTTGACAGCAATCATGATATTAAAGACATGATGTAAGGCCTCCTTTTGGACAGTTTTAACTTCAAAAAGCCCAACCTTTTGAAAGCGCCGCCTTGATATACACCAATTGAGCTTTATAAATCCAAGATTTCTTTGAAACCTCACCAACCTCATTTAGCCTAACCCTCACTCGAGAATTCGTAAGGTAAAGGAAAGAAAGAAGGAAGGTGAGTTGGGTATGATTTGGTAAAAGAAAAGAAAAAAATAATTGAAGGCAATGATGTATCAATGGAAGAAATGTGGCATTCCATCAATGTTGTTTTGAAAAAAAAAAAAAAGAAAAAAAAAAAGGAGAAGGCATTTCATTGGAAGTTTGAAAAAGAAAGAGAAAAAGATGGCCACTTTGGCCCTGAAAATCCAAAGAAGAAGATGAAATTGTGCTGAATTAAAGAATGTGTGTCAATCACCTCCTTACCTTAATCGGCTTCTCAATTTTGAACTCCATTCCACCCCTTTATTCTTGATAAATTTCACCCATAAGCCACATTACAACCCAAGTTAAAGTCCTTCGATCAATGATGGATTGAGTCACATGGAATAAGGATTTGTGTAATCTATGGTGAAAAAAGTAGTAAATTCGAATCTAAAAGCAATGCCTATGCTCTCGCTACATTTCTATTTGAGGACTCAGTAATTGCTCTTGAGTGTGAAATAGTGCAACCCTCATATTTGCATGGTGAGTGAAAACCACGGTGAGAGTTGAGTTTGAAATCAAATTATTTGGGGTAACATCAAAACTGAATTTTCAAATAGAAGGCAAGCTTTTCATTAATTTTTCTTGTAAAACTTTTGACACCAAGAGTGAATGGTAAAGGAATTACTGACAGAATTTTAGTTTTGAACTGATGTTTTCTTGAAAATCTTCTTACAACTTTGTTGATGCAGGTGTGAATAATCTGATTGGATGAAAGTTTGCTTTAACAGAACTGCATTGATCTTAACTGATTTATTGGAGAAGTTTGTGGGTACCTTCACTGAAAACCCTCAGGAGACTTCACTCCTCCACTAGGAATCGCCTAGGGGTTTAAAAGGCTTGTTGCATATGCTAAATGCAACTGTGCTCCCTACAAAAATGGTTTTTCATTCTATTTTTTGTCTTTGCTCAGGGACTAGCAAAGCTTAGATTTGGGGGTGTGTTGAGAACTGGAAAATATCATTTTTCACCCCTTAATCTGGGCCTTGATAGACCCTTGAGAGAACTAAATAAGTGTTTTAAGTGCCTATGTTGCAGCTAACAATAAAGACAGGCTTAACCATAAAAGCAGCTTAAAAGTGCCAAAAAGATGACAATCCATGTCAGTCCAAAGAAAGGAAGTGAAGAAACAACCTCATCAGCTGTTAAAAGGTCAAAAGTAAAGAGGCAAAGACCTGTAGGCGAAGCAGGGAACAATTCGAACAGAGAAATGCACTACAGAGTTCTTTTCGCAAAGAACCTGCACTTTTCGTAAAGAACCTTGAACTCTGTGAAAAGGACTAAAACTCCAGGCATAGCTTTCGAAGAGCATCTGAACTCCTCGAAGAGAAGATTGAACTTTGCGAAAAGGTCCCCAAGCTTTGCGAATAGATCTCCAGAAGTTACAGTTCTTTTCGAAAAGGTCTCCAATCTGTGCGAAAAGAGCTTCAGAAGTCACAGCACTTTGCGAAAAGACCCTTAAGCTCTGTGAAAAGGTATTCTGGAGATTCGCCGCTTTAACAAGGGCAATTCAGTAATCTGTTGCACGCGTCCCAATGCATTTTAAAACCCAAGGACATTCCGAAAGATTCTGAGCACGAACCAAAGGCATATTCCACCCCATGTGAACACCCAAAGATGAAATTACTTGGCGGGAACTTCTAGAAGCTCAAACAGATTTTTGAATTACATAACAGAATTGATGCCTCTGTTTCCTGATTGGCTGACCAGATCAAGCATTTCTGATTGGCGGACAGGTCCGGATCACGGTGCTCGAGTCCTATTGGTTGATACAGATCTATCCAATTCTGATTGGTTGATACACATCTGAGCTGGCTTAGGAAAAACTATAAATAGACGAACCATTTGCCCAATTTGGGTATCCAGATTTTGAATGTCATTTCTAACCCCCCATTTCCCAGCCAGACAGCTTGTCTGTAATCCCTGTAATAGCTTCACTTTGACTAGCAATTGAGAGCTGTGAGATATTTCTGTAATTCAAAAGAGAGTTGTATTCAAGACTGCAAATCCGAGGGCTGTTAAGCCGTGCTCTGTAATTGTAACGGTGGATTTTAAAAGGTTGCTGTAAACTATGCATTCTCCATTGGACTCATGTCAAGGGTTCCCTCTGATCTCCTCAGTACATTAGACTCCTTTAGATTCATTGTTTTGCATGCAATTTCCCTTTATTCATTAATCCTGTAAGAATTAGTGTTGGTAACCTAGTCTCTTACAGCATTTGTAGTGATGTTTCCTGTTCTGAATCGAGGATTTGGATTAAAGACTATTGGATGGTTTGGAGCCATTAAAGTGGACAGACCATAGCCATAAGTGTAAGCCTAATCCTTGAATTAGATTTATCTCTCTTACATCTGTGCTTGTAGCCAGATGAAGATTGGATCACCTCTGCTGAGCTTCAGTTATTCTCATTAGTTAACGTGACAAATTCAACCTCCCATCTTATGTGCTTTGTAGATAGGATCAGAGGCCAGATCTGGTAGCTCAGATCTAGAGGTTTATCTTAAATTTTAAATCAATTCCCTGTGGACGATCTTTTACTCACTTACATTTAAAACTTGCTACAATTGGCCCTGATCTTGCAGGCTAATTCACTTCTATCTGTGTTGATATTTCTTTACTCTTTTTAATATTCTAGATTCATTATAACTTAGCAGTTGCAAACCTGTTTCAAAACACAAATAAATCAAGCACACTAAGAAGCAACAACATTTATCCTTTAGGGAAAAAATAAAAAGTCTAAATTTGGTGGCTTCTGGTCCCAAGCCAGCGATGTTAAATGTGGTGCAAGTACCAAGAACTGATCAATGTGCTTGTGAGGATCTTCCTTACTAAGCCCATGAAAATATGGTAGCATGTTAATGATGGAGGACTTAATTTCATAATGTCCCTCAACTGAAGGAAATTGAATGTAAAAGGGGGATACATAATCTCCAGGTGCATTATATTCCTTCAGTGTCCTTAGCCTCTCAACTATCACAACTGGCTCAGTTTCAACAACAGGGGCTAGTGTGGTGTTTCTCAATCTAAGGACCCTGCCTACTTCAGGATTTGGAGGTTCTAATGCAGGGTTAGGGGACCTTCTACCAAACATACACACACAGAATAAGCAGGTAAAGAAAATACTCACAGCACACTCAAAAACTTTTAATAAACAAATAAAAATTACTGACAAGTACTCTGAACTACTGGAAATCAATACAACAGAAAATGAAACTGAGATGTAGGGGGGCAGGAAATGCAAACTAGAGGTAGCAAAGCTCCAGCTGCAACTTCTAATTTTTCTCCCTTCTGCTACTGTCCCAAGTTTGCAAGAGCAAATTCAGAATCAGTAGTACTTTTTATTCAAAAATCAGGCACTTCTACAAGGAATTTTGTAAACAAAAATATAATACAAAATAACTTAGCTACTCTAAAAAGATCAATATCCCCGACAACGACTCCAAAAACTTGTTGGGCTTGAATTTAGGGTTGTGTGCTTATTTTATTAGTTTGAAAACAGATGGGGAAAAGAATCAAAATAAAGTAAAGCAAAGTAAAATCAAAGATGAAAGACACAAAAGCACAAAACTAAGACCCATAGACTTGCAAGAATCCAGGGTCTGTTGTAGCAAGTTTTAAGTAAGTAAGAGTTTGTCCCATAGAGAAATTGATCTAGAACCCAAAAAGGTTGTATTAGTAGGCCTCCAGATCTTGCTACAGATCTGACAATCCTAAAGAATGGGAGTTGGGTGTCACAACTACACTAAACTAAAACTAAAAGAAGAGAAAGAAAGTGCAGTCCTATCCTAAAGAAATGGTTTATGAAGAAGGTGATGATGGTGTGTGTTAAGATAAAGATAAAAATTAATAGGAAGTGGACAACTAAGCTAAGGTTATTTCAGTCATGTAACTAAGATCTAGAGTTGTCTCTGCAGCAATCCTTCAGATGGCTACAAGCACATCTACAAAGAGGAAGAATCTAACTCAACTCCTATGATTTAACCTAGTCTCTTAAGGCTATAACCTATCCACTTCAATGGTCACAGACTATCCAATAGAGAGGATCAAAACACATGAGCTAAATCAGAAAACCAATCTGATCCAAGAGTATGGGCTGATCTTAAGGCTATAACCTGTCCACTTAAATGAACACAAATTATCCAATAGATGTCTTCCAACTAATGAATCAAATCATAACATAAAATTCACTACAGACACTATGTTTGCTAGGCTACAAGCTCAGGCATCCATAGGAGTAAACAACTCTTGAAAAATCAGTGGAAACCATAGTTATTCAAAAGCCATTAGGGGACTTAAATTCAGCTGGTCATTGCTACAAAAGGCTGCAATGACTCAACTCACAAGTCTACAATCTCTACAGAGAAATCAGATCTAACATCTGATGATGGTCATGTAAAATAGAGGGGAGCTTGTTCCTGCTACAACCTCTCACAAGGCTACAAGCTCAAGTGCAGAGGATAAAAATTCATCTCAGATCCTTTTGCTTGGAATCACCCTAGAGCTATAGCCTGTCCACTCAAATGGTCACAGGCTATCCATAGAAGCTATCCAAGTCATAGAGGTCTGAGATGGAACAAGATAATTGCTGCTACCACCATAGTCCCAGGGCTACAAGCTCAAGCTTCCATAGGAATTTCAAATCAGTAAAATCCTTTGTATATGGCATAGATCAAACAATACTATGGACACATAGGAAAATAACAGATTGAATAAGTATTAAAATAAACTTTTTATTGATTAAATAATACTTACAATCAAAGTCTTCAAGGCAGTAGCCTTGTGCAGAACAGCCCTTAACAGATCCCAAAGCTTACATAACCCATTACAAAACTGAATTAAATTATGCCTAATTTCTTATAAAGATCATAGCCAGCAAGTACTAGGCTAAGGAAGATGAAAAAGGGAAAAAGATGGTGATCTAACCCTAACCCTAATCTGCTAGAGCTCACAGCCGACTGAGGTTGAAGGAAAGATAGATTTCTAAAAATAAAATACAGCTTATATATCAAGGATCAATGCCTTCGCCAATAGGAGATTACACTCTGATTTTATGGTAGGCGTGGCTCCTTTATAGCTCGTGGATGCCTAGGGATGTGTGCATGGAGATCAGGGCCTCGAGATGTGCTCTCTAGACCTAGGAAAATCCCCAAAGTATCCCTGAGTATGGAAATAGAAGTGGAAACCTGAGCTTCGCACGACTGGGATGTGCTTGTTTTGTTCCTTGCGAGGCTTGTTGCGTGGTTGAAGTAGCTGCAGCAGAGTGCTCGTAAGGTGAATTTACAGTGAATGGTCCTAGCTCCCATAGTGGAGCTTCAAGTATTTCCCATCGCATGGATGTCACGTAGATGAGGTAGTGTACTCTGCAGCTCGCTTGGGCTAAGTCTTGAGTTTCATGGGGCTGCTTGCCAGGATGATTTAGGCTTTGACATGCGCGAGAGATTTTCTGGAGCTCTCTCTCCCCCTGAGCTACCCGAGAGCTGCACGAGTGGCAAGAGTCTTCTGCGTAAATGGGCCATGCGAGAACTACACGCGTGGCTATTCTCAGACTTTCTTACCATGGACTGCGCCAGTGCTTCGTAACATGAAATGAGAGTGAAATGCTCGGACTTCGCGAGAACATCGCGAGTAGAATTTCTGAAGCTTCTAATATGCGAGTGCTCTGCAAGCAGTTGGAGTGTGGAGAGCAAATGAACCTTGCGATGGCTGCGCGAGGTAGCTTTCTGAGGCCATTTCTTCATTGAGCAGTGAGAGTTCTGCATGAGTTTGCATATGTTGCAGGTCTATGAGCCTTACGCCAACTGTGCGAGGCATTGTTCCGTGTTCTGCTGCTGTGCTCCTTCTGCTACAGCAGCTTGGGTCCACCAACCATTCTTCCTCTGGACTTCTAGGGTCCACCTTGGCATGCAATATGGTCACCATGGTGTGTGGCACCAAGGTGTATTCTTTGTTCTTTGCTCAGCTCCACATCTTAACATTAAAACTCTTCTTCTTTGGCTTCAAAAGCTTGGACTTTGTACTAAGCTGCAACTGTTATTACTAACTACAAAATAAGCTAAATAGAGGATTATTAGATAGCTCCATATTGTAGTAAAGGCTAAGTTAAGAGGTGAAAAGTGGCACTTTTCAGTGAATAATAGTAGTTTGGTAAAAATGAATAGAAAATGGAGAAGTAAACAGTTGGGGGCTAATTTTTATTGTGAAAAACAATGTGAAATAAAGTAAGAGTTAGATCTGCCACAATTCTTCATTTGCCTACATACACAAATGTAAGGAAGAATAATCCAACTCAACCCTGAGATATGGACTAGTCTTAGGGATATATCCTAACCACTCAAATGGTCACAGGATATCCCATGGACATAATCCAGTCATGGGGGTTAAAGATGAAATAATAAAACCACTGCAGACACTATGTTTGCAAGGCTACAAGCTCATGCATCCGTAGGTGAATAAAATCCATAAAATTCTAATGAAAATCATAAGAAAATACAAATTCAATGGAATATTAAAACAAGTTATTTATTGTCAAAAAGAAACTTACAATGATACAACTCTCAAGTTTGCAATCTCTGCATGACTCCCAGCTCTTCATAATGTTATTACAAAGCAATGTACAATAAAAACTACCCATAACTGCTACAAAGGCTTATCCAACCATGCTAAGCTAAGAAGAGAAGAAAAATTAAAAGGAAGATTACCTAAACCTTAGAAAGGAGCTAAGTTGTCGTGTGCTGTCTAGTGTGGTGTCCCTTTTACAAGCATGTTTTCTTTTCTTTATCTACACAACTAAAAAGTACTTTTTACTCTAGCCAATTAGACAGGAGAATCAAAATAGTTAAGATCTACTGATGTGGCTTAATTTCAGCCAAGTATTGCCTCTTTCTGTTAGGAAAATCACAACACACTCAGATAGATGTCCCATGTGCTGCAGAAGTTCTGAGAATGCCCTAACTATCCACAGACAGCTATTGGGTCCTGAGCCTCGAGAGGATAATGCTTCAGCCATATCATCTCGAGCAGATGGAATTCTTTCTAAAGGATTCATGAGAGGATGGGATGTTGTAGGCTTTATCTACTGGACACTACTTGACAGGATAGTTCTAAAGGCTCTTGACTGCTCGAAAGTTACTCGAGAGGATCACTTCTACTGGCTTTAGACTACTCAAGAAATGCTCGACAGGAGAGTTCTAGAGTTTTCTAATTGTTCATCTGGAGCAGATGGAATGTTTTTTGAAGGCTCACCGAGAGGATGAATTACAACGGGACTTTGTCTGCTCGAGCTTGCTCGAGATGATATAATGCTGAAGGCTTTGGTCTGTTCGAGAGGATAGAATGCAACCGTCTTCTAAATGTTCGAGGAGATGAACTGTTGTAGGCATGAACTGCTCAACACTGCTTGATAGGTTACTTCTGAAGGCAAAGAATAGCTCGAGATTGCTCGACAACTGCTTGAGGGATTTGATCTGAAGGTTAGTTATGATCGAGAAAGCTCAAGAGGATGATCTGAAGGTTTCAGATCTGCTTGAAACTGCTCGAGCTAAGATTTTTGCTTCTCAGGAGCTGCTATAGCTCTCCTTTAGCTATGGGTCCCACTTTTCTCTCATTGCAGAACTTCTAAGGGTCCAAGGCATGCTGAACAGCCCATTGGGTGGGGACCACCAAGGTTTAATCTCTGTATTTCCATCAGCTTCAATGCTTGAGTCTAATTCTTCTCTTATTGGCACTTGTTACATGGATTCCTGTACCATTATGCAGATTATTGCTAACTACAAAATAATACTCAAAAATCATATATTAAATAGCCCTAAGGTCTAGTAAGGGTTAGGTTAGGAGGTGAAAAGTGGCATAATTCAGTTATTAACACACTCCCAAACCTAATATTTGTTAGTCCTCGAGCAAAGAGAAAATAAAATAATTATTCTAGAAATTAAATGCCACTTTCGTAGGGAGCACGGATGATTTAGCCTATGCATCAAGCCTTTTAAACCCCTAGGTGATCCCTAGTGGAGTAGTGAAGTCTCCTGAGGGTTTTCAGTGATGATACCTACAAACTTCGTAACAGTTAAGCTTAGTGCAATATATGTCAACTCAGATTTCAACATATAAAGATTCATTCCACACCCTATTCTTTCAAATTCAGAGGAATTAAAATAGTAATGTGGTCAGTTAAATCATAATGAATTTTCATCACTACCAGTTAGCTTACATCAAGAGTATTGTGTGTGAGAATCAGTGCCAAGCTCACCACTTATTCAAAAATCAAGTTCAAATATTGCCCCAATGATTATAATTTTATACCCAATCCTTACCAAGGCTATCACTCAAAAATGAAATTCTAAGGTGTATCACTTTTACTACAGCTCAAGATCAATTACAGACCTCAAATAGCCCTGCAAGCATGATCATAGGCATTGCTGCTAATTCCTGAAATCTTCTTGTTCTTTCCACCATAGATTACTCATCCCCTTATCTCCATATGATAGCTCAATTAACTTTAGATCAATAAGGTCTTTTTATTGGGTTGTAATGTAGCTTAGGGTTGAGGTTTAAAAAAGAATAAAGGGGTAAAAGGATTCAAAATTGAGAAATCAACTAAGAAGAGGAGGTGATTCGTGACTTCACCTTCTTCATTACATCATAGCTTCATATTCATTTATATTTTTCCGATCCAAAGGGGCCATCTTCTTCTCATCCTTTTAATTTTTTTAGATGAAGTACTTCATTTGACTTCTCCCTCTCCTGCTTTATTTTTTCTTTTTTATTTTTTCAAATGAAATGCCACAAATATACAACTGATAGACTACTTTTCTATTGATTTCTTCTCTTCTCCCTTCACCAAATATTGAATCCAACTCAACTTTCTTCAACATCTTCCTTGACCATTTGAAATCTCAGAGTGAGGGTAAGCCTGAATCAGGTCAATGAGGTTTAGGTTTAATTACTCTAGTGTTTGTCAAAGAAAAATAGATTTTTAAGGCTCAAACAGTGTATACAAAAGGCAGTTCAATGGGTACGTATTTTCAAGCTCAAATTGTCCAAATGAGGGCCTTACATCATATCCTTAGTGCCATGAGGTCTGCCAAACAGTTTCAATTTGGGGTGCATAACTTCTGGTGAAAAGATGTTGATTCAATCATTCCTTAGAGCAGAAATTTTTTGGCCAAGACACTCTTCAAAAGAAATTTTGATAGGCCCGAATCTCATTGGGTATGATCTTTAAGTAAACTCATGGGGTATATCTTCACATTTTTCTCTCCTTTCTGGTTCACTAAGCACTAATTGTGAAAAGATTTATTGAAGTTTGCTTCTTGGAAGTTTTAGATCTTCAAAAGATTTTAGTTTTAAAATGTCTACTAAAGAATTTTAATTTCGTCTCTCTAAAATGGTTGTGGGAATTTACTTTATTTCATTCCATTTTATTAATAAAGCTGCACTACAATTAACTATTTTATTGGAGCACCCTGCCATACCCCCAAACCTAATATAAATACTGTCGTCAATGTTTCAACAGAGAGTATATTTAGGGGCAGCAGGGTTAGGAAAGGAAGAAAACAAAAATACTACAGGAAAGAAAGAGAAAATTACACTAACAAAAATTATTATAATCACATAAACATAGAATTCATAACAAAATAGTACACAAAAGAGAATACTTTTTACAAAATGCCAACAAGACAAAATAGAAAACTCGTAAAAATAGAAAATTCATAAAAATGGTCTGAATCTGAGTCAAGAGCTATGTGCTCCTCTACTCTTTCTTTCCCTTTCTTGACATTTTTAGCCTTGGCAGCATTATTCACTGAAAAATACCATTTTTTTACCTCCTAACCTAGACTCTACTACACCTTGGAGCCATTTAATAATCATCTTTTAAGTGTGTTTTATAGTTAATAATAAAATTGCAGCTTAGTAAAACTGTCATGCTTTGGAGGCCAAAAGAGAGAGAATTGAAGCCAAGGAGGACAACTGAGTTAAGAGCAGAGGATATACCATGGTGATACACACCATAGTGAGCATTTGGAGTGCCTAAGTGGACCCTAGAAGTCTAATAGATGAAAGGAAGTTGGACCCCAGCAGAGGAGACTGCAACAATAGGTTGTGCACAGCAGCAGTGAAGCACAAATGGACCCTCGTGCAGTTCAATTTGGCTGGAAAAGCCCCCTCGCACAGTTCTCATGAAGCTCAAGCCCGCAACATTTAAAAGGTTGCCCAGATCTCGCTCGGTACACTGTAGAAGAGC
Organism: Chloranthus sessilifolius; assembly: GCA_021018995.1. Lineage (NCBI taxonomy): Eukaryota > Viridiplantae > Streptophyta > Magnoliopsida > Chloranthales > Chloranthaceae > Chloranthus > Chloranthus sessilifolius. Next base: position 89,803,537 of record CM037585.1, on the reverse strand, counting down.
TTCAGAAATTCATCTCATGCAGACCTCGTGAGGATTAAAACTCAAGAAGATTTGCTTCGTGGAGCTCACACGCAGACCTCGCGCAGTTCAAAGACAAAGCCAACCACCCGAGAAGTGCATCCCATCCTGGCGATCATCCGTGCGAAGCTCAAAGTCTATCCTCACGAGAACCTGACAAGCTATAATTTAGCCTAGTGACATCCTCACAACCTAAACCACCTGGAGCTTTATCCTCACGAGCTACAACATTCACGACAATTGAACCTCGTGAGCCATTCTTCAGCAGCTAATCCAGCCGTGCAATAGCTACGCGATAGGTAAAGCAAGCAACCTATCCTCGAGAGGTACAAGTTCCAGCAACCTGTCTTAGCATCTAAGGATATTTTAGAGATTTCTCCACTTCTAGGGCACACACCTCGAGGCTCTAATCTGTTTCCCCACATCCCGAGGCATCTAAGGGCTGCAAAGGAGCCATGACAGTAGCAGCAACTAGGGTTTTTCTCTCTTGCTCTCCTATTAGCCAGGGCAAGATATTTTTTGGACAATGTGTATATAAGCTATAGTTTTTATGTAGAAATCATATCATCCTTAACCTAATTTCGAATGTGAGCTTGGAGGATCAATGCTTAGGTCATTGAGGGTTAGGGTTAGGTCATCTTTTTGGTTTTTCTTCTCTCCTTATTCCAACACTTGCTGGCTAAGATCTTTGTAATGGCTAGGACTATAAATCTGCTGTAATAAGACTATGTGAAACTTGTAAAAGATTGGAAATCTTTATGGACTGTAGCTTGGAGGGCTGATCATTGTAAGTATTTTTATGTGCAATGTAAGCTACTTTATTGATTCATTATATATGCATTGCTTTTGAGTTTTTCATTAAAGTTTTATAGTTTCTATGCACCCATTAATGCATGTGCTTGTGGCCTTCCATACATGGTAGCTGCAGTGGGTTTAATGTTTTGATTTCAATCCCTGGACTGGAGTATATCTTTTGGGGATGATCTGTGACCATTTAGTGGACAGATCATAGCCTTCAGACTAGTCCATATCCCTGGATTGGATTAGATTCTTTTCCCTTACGTTTGTTCTTGTGGCTAAATGCAAGGATAGATGCAAATCCATCCTTTTCTATGTTTAACCAGACCTTGTTTAAGCCTAAAATAATAGTCCCTGTTTATTACTTCCCACCATTTTCCTGTAATTTTCACAACTCTATTTTACCCTTCTCCAAAAATCCTTTCTCATAGCATAGGACTGTTGTTTTATTTTATGTTTTAGTTTTAGTTGTGACAACAAACTCCCTTTCTTTAGGATTGCTAGATCTATACTCAGATCTGGAGATCTACTAAAACAACCCTTGTGGTTCAAGATCAATTTTTCCTGTGGGACAATCCTTTCTTATCAAAACTTGCTACAACAAACCCTGGATCTTGGAGGTCTATGTGTATACTTTAAATTGTTGTTTTCAATCCCCTTCATCTCACTCTATTTTGTTTAGATTTATTTTCACCACCACTATGTTTTCTAAAAAAATAAGCAGCAAGAATCTAAAATATATTCTACCTAGCATGTTTTTGGCGTCGCTACCGGGGATCGAACCCGAGTCAGGCAGCACCAGCTTTAGTCCTTGAAGCAGTTGGTTTCTTTTGCTTTGTGCTACCCCTTTGTGGTTGATGATTCTGAATTGTAATGTCTTTGGCTGTTGGTTGAGGCTTAATATCTTGGACACCAAGAGAACTGAGAGTGGTTGATAATGAATCAACCAGCTTGGCATATTGGTTAGCCCTCTGCTCATATAATTTATATACAACCACATCAGTGCCCAATTTTTCCTGCTTTGCAAACATCTCCTGTTGATGAGCTAGCATTAGTTACTCCACCTGTTTCCAATAGGCCGGCTTCATCAAGGCCAACTGATTCTCACAACTTTCCAGTACACTATTTCTGATAAGCTCGACTAGTAGACACACAATTCCTGGAAACATGTGGGTTGGCATTCAAGAGAGCAGTGAGGGTTGGTGTTGGAGGTACTTTGGTTGGGTCAACTGGTACAATGATCTAGTTAGATGGATAATTAACAGAGAGGGAGACAAAAGTAAGTTCAGTTGTAGAGGCAATTGATTGGGAAGGAATGGATGGCTGGGAAGGGATCAACTCCTCCTCTGGGGTTTCTGTTTGGGTAGAGTTGGAAGATGTGGAAGGGGGGACCAAATCAACTCTTCAAGTTTAAAATCTGTTTGGGTGGCGACATCAATTGTTTCCACAGCTGTAGAAGAGTGCTGACATGGAGGAGGGGTAAGGATAGGAGTGGGTCGTTGGGTTGTGAAGGAATGAAGGGTTGATTGGATGGAAGCAAGGCTGGTTTGGATGGAGGATTGGTTTTCTATGCATGTGTGGGTTTGGGATTGAAGGGAGGTTAGGAGAAAAATAATTTGGGATAGAGGGTCTAGGAGGGCAGGGGTAACATGTTGAGGGTGAAGTAGGTGCATGGTTAAATGGGTAGTGGTGTGGGGAGTCAGGCAGAGGGGTGTACGCATGCCTAATGTCCTCTATAATTGAGTTCATTAGGGTTGAGTAGCCCTCTGTGATAAAATAGAGGGGAATTGGCAGGGGAAGGAATGGAATCAGTAGGCTCAATGACAATAGCCATTGGCACACAATCAGGATGGGTAAATGGGGAAGGCTCTTCAGGTACTGGGCTAGGAATGGGTGGGGGTATGGTAGTGGATGGGCTGGGTTCTGTGGTGGGGTGTTGAGTTTTCTTTTTGTAGGTTCTCTGAATTGTAGGTGTAGGAAGGTTGTAGGGGAAAGGTATGGGAGGAGGAGCTGATACTGGAATGGACTGGAAAGGTAAGGCTGGTTGAGGAGTTGATGGTGGAATGGACTGGGAAGGTAAGGATGGTGGAGGAGTTGATGGTGGAATGGACTGGAGAGTGGAAGATGGCTGCTCTGAGGTGGCAGTAGAAGTGGTTGTAGAAGAGGCTGCTTCTGGCTCCCTCTTCTTCTTCTTCTTCTTCATCAAAGTTAAACTAATCTTCCATTCTCTTTCTCCAAACACAATTGGTGACAACTCAACAATTGGCTCACCTAATTTCCACACATATCCTCCATTTTTTGGCAAGACTGTGATTAGCCTGTTGCAGGGTAAACCTTTAATTACCTGCCTCTTCTTCACCTTACCATGGATATTACTCATTCTCTCAAAGATTAATTTGGCAGCACTGAAAAAATGCCCCAAAGAGAAGGAGTACAGTGCATCCACAATTGGATGCCTCTTCTCCTGCTAGTGTTCAACCATAAAAATATTCTTCCTCAAAATATTATCCATGAATAGAAGGTTTGTGTTGAAGTCACTCCTCTAACTCAATCACCAGATGCTTTCTTCTTCTGAGTTATTCATTGAAGCATTGATTAGGGCTCCCACGCTATAAGATGGATCATAGGTTGTAGGGATAACCAATACCTATGCTATATTAGTTGTATGCACAACTGCCTCAAAATCATCAATCAGGACCACTAGCATAGGGTCTTTCTGAGTTGGCCTTCCTCCAAACTCTTTAATCCAAATGTTCTGGTACAACAACTTCACTAATTTGGGGTATACAATTTCTTCCATAGGCCTCAATAGGGAATCCATAGAGGCCTTTGCCAAAAATGCTATGGCTTCGTTAGCCCACTCTTCCTTAGTGAAAAAGGACCTATCAAAGATGGTCTCAGGTACTAGGCTGAGATTATTCATAAAATCATTCAGAGTAGTGAAAGGGTCGAACTTAGGGGCAGCTCCCTTACCCTTATTTTGTTTTACAACTTTAGGCTCGGGTGTCAGCTTTGGTTTTCTTTTTTGAAGCTGCTGAGTCACCTGAGATAATAAATTTTCTTTTTGGTTGAGCCATAGGAGCTACAAGAGCTGAGGAAGAGGCAATCCTCTTGGATTTCCTAGTTGGTGAAGGGGGATGGGTTTAGGCAGGACGAAGCAAGTTGGTTAGGGTTTTTTCAAAATCAGTATTGTCAGCCATTACCGAAACCCTAAATTCTATCAAATGAATCCAAACCCTAGGTTTCCCAGAACTCAACAAACACTCAATGCACTAAATGAAAATGATAAATCCACTAATCCTCAGCAAAAAGGTCTCAATCTAGTAGAAACTACTCAAAGAACGAAATGGACTGTGAAGGTAATGAGAACTTACCCAAACTAGGGTATTGCGAGGATAGTCCATAGTAATCCAAATCTGAAGATTCTTGGTGCGAAATGTTTGGCCTGAGTTGTTGATCAAACTGGTAGCAATATTGGACGAATGGTGTAGCAAGTAGTGAGCAGTAGAGTAGAAAGAAGAAATCCAGAGTGGGTGAAGGAGTCTTAGTGTTTAGCAGAGAGATAAAATGAGAGAATGAGCTTCACGAAAGCTTTATAATCGCAGAACTCGAGCCACCAGAGGATGGGGCTTTAGAAAGAGCATCTTGAGAAGATCTCGAGCAGTTATCTTTACACACATGATCCTATCGAGGTTGGGTATAGTCTCAGAACAAATGTCCCGAGAGGCTATTTTGAAGCACATGATCCTCTCGAGAGACAACTAGTTCACCTAAAAAATGGTCTCGAGAGGATGATCTGAAGGTTTTTAATCCTCTCGAGAATGCAACATAGGCTTGGTTAAACTCGTGCACTGACACACTCTCATGCATTAAAGCTTAATGATCCCTATGCTAAACAGATTCACTCAACACTCTATAGCACATCAACACTAATGGCATAAATTTTAATCAAGATTCATCAAAAGTAGACCGCAAGAAATACAATACATACAAAATTTTAAAATACTTCAACATTTAAGTTACACATGGTACAAAGGTTGAGATCACATATCAGGTGGGAGGTTCTTGAAGATTGATGGTCTTAGAGGGCTCCACAACATTCTCAACACAGAGTTTGAGTCTCTGGCCATTGACCTTCATGACCCTTCTAGAATTAGGGTCCATGATCTCAACAGCTTTAGATGGGGATGCATGTACAATAGTAAATGGGCCATCCCATCTGGATCTCAGCTGACCTGGAAAGAACTTCAATTTAAAATTAAAAAGCTATACCTTAGCACCATCAGTAAATTCTTTCCTAAGAAGGTTCTTGTAAAAAAAAACCTTAGCTTTCTCCTTGTAGATCTTTACATTTGCATAGGCATCAAGCCTAAGTTCCTCCAACTCAGAAATTTGTAGCTTCCCCACTGAAGAGTCCAAGGTGTTTACATCTTTAGTAAAATAAGTGGGGGCCTCCTTTTCAACATCCTGAGTCTAAAATTTTTCAAAATCATCGAACATCTCATCCCAGTTCAGCAACTTGGGCAAGGTTCCTTCTACCAGCTCATCACTGACATCAATCGCAAGACAGTCCTCACTTTTAAATTGAGGTTGGTTTGCTACATTATAAACATTGAGCTTAACCATCATGTTTTCAAAAGTGACTTCCATCACTCCAGACCTGGATTGAATGCATGCATTGGCAGTGGCTAGAAATGGCCTGCCCAATATTACTGGTATTGGTGTGGTACACTTTATAGGCTCTATGTCCAAGACTAAGAAATCTACTGGGTAGAAAAACTTATCCACCCCTACCAGCACATCCTCTATAATTCCCATAGGCCTCCTCTCTGATCTGTCAGTCAGCTGGAGTACAACAGGTGTGGGTTTTAACTCCCCCAAACCTAGCTTCTTATACGTAAAGTATGCAAGGTGGTTAACACTGACTTCCAAATCTAAGAGAGATCTATCTATAGTATGATCACCTATAATGCAGGGAATTGTAGGTGCTCCAGGATCTTGGAGTTTGGCTGGGGTTGCTATTGACTAAATTTGTTGCACCTTTTCAGCAGTAAATATTTTCTTAGTGAGGTGGGTCCTAGCTTTCCTCTTCTATGTGCCTAAGTCCTTCAGGAACTTTGCATAGGCCGAGACTTGCTTTATAGCATCAAGCAAAGGTAAATTAATTTTTACTTACTTAAATGTGTCCATCATTTCCTCCATCCTAGCATTCCCCTTGTCAAAACGAGAAGACCCTTTAAAATCTTGAGTAAATGGCAGATGGGGTGCTATTAGTACCTCATATGTTGCCTTAATAATCTCATCAATTTTTTTGTTCTTTTTATTTTTTTCTTTCTGCTGGGGCTCAATAGCAGCCCCACTAGTCACATCCTATTATTGCTCTATGACAGGCACCAAGTCCTCTTCTTCTTCATTTCTATTTATATTAAAGACCACTTGATTGTCCACCACTCTACCACTCGTCAAGGTAGTGATGGCCTTGACTTCCTCATGAGTTGAAGAAGCCTCACCTATCATGAATTGCCCCTTGGGGTTAGTCAAATTTTGAGTAGGGAGCCTGCTCTCTTCCCTTTTTGTTAGAGTATTTGAGAGTTTACCAAGTTGGTCCTCTATTTTTTTGATACTGTGGCTGTGGGAATTCACTGTTTGTGATAGGGAGCTGAGGTTTTGTAATGTAGACAAAACCTGCTCCTCTAAGGAGGATGCTCTAGTTTGTGGTGGTAAAGTCAATTGACTTTGCTGTGCCACTGACTGTGGGAACTGATGTCTTAGGAAATACTTTTGATGGTACTGCTGGTTAGGTATATAAGGCAATGCCTGCTGTTTCTTTATTCGATGAAAATTTTCTTGTCTCCACCTTAAGTTAAGGTGGTTCCTCCAAGCAAACCCAATAAGTTGTTGCCCATAAGATTGGGCAACATTGGTATGCTCCATTACTAATTTTGAGTATTGCCCAATGGAGGGATAGTTTAGAAGGGAGAGTGTAGGAGATTGGCATATCAGACATGCCTCCTCAACCTGTGCAGCTATTAGAGGTTGCACCACACTTAGTAATTTATCAAACTTTTTTGTGACAAACTATCCACTTTCCTTTCTAGGTCATTGTATACATTAAGTACATGCAATTTTCCTTTTTAAGTGGGTTCTTTTACAGCTCTAGCAGCCGGTTCAATATCATTTCTTGACAGAGCCTCCTACTGCATAGAGTTTTCACTCATGACGTCAAATAAATCCCATGCTTCCTCATCAATTTGCTGAGATATGTGCCACCACAAGATGCATCCACCATGTATCTACTTTTAAATTCTAACCCTCGGTAAAAGATTTGAACAAGCTATCATTTGGGTATTTGGTGGTGTGGACATTGTCTCAGCAGTTCTTTAAATCTTTCCCAAGAATCATAGAAGTCCTTAGTTGGATACTGAGCAAAAGAAATTATGCTCTTCCTCAACTGGCTTGTCTTGCTCATTGGAAAGAATTTAGCCAAGAATTAGCTTTGTAAGGCATTCCAAAATATAATACTATTTGCTGGGAGCATGTTTAGCCAATTTTTAGCTTTATCCTTTAATAAAAAAGGAAACAATCTCAACTTAGTGGCCTCATCTCCTAGACCAGCAATCTTAAAAGTTGTAAGTAAAGATAAAAACTCATCTATGTGCTTATAAGGGTCTTCTTTACTCAGTCCATGAAGGATGGCAATATCTGGATGGTCTGAGGTTTGATTTCATAGTTACCCTCAGCTATAGGGAATTGAATGCAGAAAGGGGATGAATATTCCCCTAATGCACAATAATCCCTAAGGGGTCTAGGCTGCTCACCCATCTCAAATGGTTCTAAATGTTTAACAAGGATGTGTGCTGCTGGCCTATGTCTAAGGACCCTCTCAATTTCAAGATCCAATGGTACAATCTCAGGATTGAGGGACCTTCTTCCAAGCATACAACACATAGCAAAGATAAATTACAGTAGATGAAAACAAAACTAATCACTACTGTTGAATTTAAAGCTTATAGAAGAGAAACTACAACAAGGGAGAAAGAGATGCAAACTAAGACTATAGTAGAAAGTCTGCAAAAAATCAAAAGACTATAGCAGTAATTTATTCAAATACTACAAAGACAACAAATAGATTTGAAGTATAACATAAAGAAAAACTCAGATCTACTACTTAGATCAAAAACTTCCCAGCAGTGGTACCAAAAACTTGTTGGTTCACTGTTGCTTGCGTTCTTTATTACAAAAGTGATCAAGATATGATAGAAATAAAGAATGACAGAAACAACATAGAGATGAAGAAAGATGGGATTAGAACACAAAGACCACTTGCAGTTACATGACTGCTACAGCAAGTTTTAAATGAAGTAATGGTTTTCCCACAGGGAATTATGGATCTAAAGGTAGTAAATCTCCATATCTGCTACAGATCTAGCAACTCTAAACCTAAGCTATCTTAAACTAATAAAACAGGTTAAGGAGAAGGTGTTTTTGAAATAAAATACAAATTCAGAAATAAAAGAAAGGGGTTGAAAGAAGAATGGAAGTGATTTGGTAAAAATAAACAGAAAATGGAGAAGTAAATAGTTAGGGGCTAATTGTTACTGCAAAAAGCAATCTAAAATAGAGCAAGAGTTGGATCTGCAGCAATCCTTCATTTGGCTTCAAGCACAAATGTAAGGAAGGAGAATCCAACTCAACCCTGAGATATGGACTAGTCTTAGGGCTATATCCTATCCACTCAAATGGTCACAGGATATCTCATGGATACAATCCAATCATGGGGATTAAAGATGAAATAATAAAACCACTGCAGACACTATGTTTGCAAGGCTACAAGCTCATGCATCTATAGGTGCATAAAATCTATAAAATTCTAATGAAAATCATAAGAAAATACAGATTCAATGGAACATTAAAAGCAACTATTCATTTCCAAAAAGAAACTTACAATGATAAAGCTCTCAAGTTTGCAGTCTCTACATGATTCCAAGCCCTTCACAATATTATTACAAAGCAACGTACAATAAAAAATAGCACTAACTGCTATAAAGGTTTAGCCAGTCATGCGGAGCTAAGAAGAGATGAAAAATGAAAAGGAAGATGACCTAAACCCTAAAAATGAGCTAAGTTGTGTGTTGTCTAGTGTGGTGTCCATTTTACATGCATGCTTTCTTTTCTTTATATACACACCCAAAAAGCATTTTTTGCTCTGGCCAGTCAGACAAAAAGAGAATCAAAATAGTTAGGATCTGCTAACGTGGCTTAATTTCAGCCAAGTATTGCCCCATTCTGTTAGAAAAAGCACAAAACACTTGGATAGGTGTCCCATGTGCTGCAAAAGTTTCTAGAATACCCCCACTATCCACAGATAGCTGCTGGGTCTCGAGCCTCGAGAGGTTATTGCTTCAGACATATCATCTCGAGCAGATGGAATGCTTTCTAAAGGATTCATGAGAGGATGGGATGTTGTAGGCTTGATCTACTCGACATTGCTCGGCAAGATAGTTTTGAAGGCTCTTGACTGCTCGAAGGGATAACTTCTGTAGGCTTTAGACTGCTCGAGAAATGCTCTACAGGATAGTTCTGCACTCTTCTAATTGTTCATCTCGAGCAGATGGAATGCTTTCTGAAGGCTCACCGAGAGGATGAATTATTGCGGGACTTTGTCAGCTCGAGCCTGCTCGAGAGGATATAATGCTGAAGGCTCTGATCTGCTTGAGAGGATAGAATGCAGCAGTCTTCTGAATGTTCGAGGGGATGAACTATTGTGGGCATGAACTACTCAACACTGTTCGATAGGCTGCTTCTGAAGGCAAAGAACTACTTGAGATTACTCGACATCTGCTCGAGGGAATTGATCTGAAGGTCTGTTTTGCTCGAGATAGCTCGAGAGGATGATCTGAAGGTTTTGGATCTGCTCAAAACTACTCGAGCTGAGATTTCTGCTTCTCAGCAATTGATGCAACTCTCTTTTAGCTATGGGTCCCACTTTTCTCTCATTGCAGAACTTCTAGGGGTCTAAGGCATGCTGAACGACCCATTGGGTGGGGACCACCAAGGTTTAATCTCTGTATTTTCATCAACGCAATTGCTTGACTCTAATTCTTCTCTTCATGGCTCTTATTACATGGATTGCTACACCATTCTACAGATTATTACTTACTACAAAACCATACTAAAAAATCAATTATTAAACAGCTCTAAGGTCTAGTAAGGGTTAGGTTAGGAGGTAGAAAGTGGCATAATTCAAAGATTAACAGGTGTTGGTTGAGGTAGCGTGTGGATTGGTATGCTTGTCGGCAAGCTGTCGAGTTCAAGGGAATGTTGAGTTGCTTCAGAGATGAGTGCGTTGAGCTTGGTGATGTGCTTGGCGATGGGTTTAGTTAGTTTAGGGGTGGATTCAATGATAGTATGAGTTTTAGTGATCTTGGTGACCGATTTAGGGTGAAAGGTAATTTCACATTTATAGGTGCATGGGGCAAGGTTAGTTGGTAGTGAATGAATGGAATGGACATGCTCTGAAGGAGGTTCAGTCCTTCGAATCAGGCTAGCCGGGTGGAATGGGGCAGGAATGGTTGAAGGTGTAGAGTTTGATTGAAGGCTTGGTTGAGTATGGTATGGTAAGGGATCATAAAAGACAGTGTTGGTTAGTATGGTGTTGTACGCGAGTTGAGGGGTTGATTGGGTTTGGTCAAATAACGAGTTATAATAGGTGACGTTGGTTTGCGTGGTGTTGGGGTATTGGTTTTGATCCTAGTCGGGGTATAGAGATTGGTTATGGTCAGGGTATAGGTTTGTATATAGATCTTGAGCTTGGTCATATGGGTGGTATGGTTGAGGGTTTGTTTGGTTTTTGTTCTTGGTTCTTGTTGATTTGTTCGGAGTCTAACTTCGTTTAGGGTGTTTGTTCTAGGGTTGTTGGACATCAGTGTGGAGAGATTAAGTTCTCCATTGTTCAGTCGATGTTCTATGTGTGAGGCACATTCACGGAGGCTAGAGAAATTGGAGTAGCTGCTTAGGATGAGAACGAACTAAAGAGGCTCTCTGGGATTGTCGATCACGATTTCCATCGCATAGCTTTCTCTTATTTGATACCCCGTTCAGGCGGAGAGCCTTCTCCAGTGGTTGGCAAATGTCAAGAAGTCTTCATCGTCCCCTTGTCTTGTGTGTATCAAGTCAGCGAGACTAACCTCTTCATGAGTCAAGTGTTGGTACTGGTTTAGGAGTCTGTCAGCTAAGTCTTTGAAGGTCTTGATTTTGGCTAGAGGCTGAGTAGCGAACCAATCAAGGGCTTCTCCATCTAGAGATTTTTGAAAGTAATAGATCAGGAGCCCATGATTGGTGTGGATTGGTCGACAGTCATTATAGAATAGGGCTAAGTGGTGGTTTGGGTTTCCCGTACCATTGTATCTATTAAATTTTGGAGGTTTACAGCCAGCGGTACAGTGAAGTCGATGTCTTGGCAAAAAATTTTTAATCCAAAGGACTATTTTGAGCATTCCCTATAAGCCATGCAGTCATCTAGGAGTCGAGGGAGGTTGTCTATGTTTATGGTGGTGTCTCTTTTAGGTGTCTCGCGAGAGGGTTGTCCTTAGTAGTTGTTGTAGGGGTGTGAGAGGTATGCGTGTTATGTGTCGGCATCCTTTCTTCTCTGCTGCTTCTTGGGGTAACTTGGCGTTCGTCAACCAGCTTCTGATCCATGGCGGCTTCGTATATCTTGGCTAGGGCTTGTCGCAGGGCATTGACTTTTTCTCCTCCCTTCATTAGCTTTTGGGCCGTGAGGTCCATAATCTGGCCGACGGTGTATCTTGGCTCGTTGTCACTCACCCTACTACTATTGTTGTGACTTGTATTTTGGGGAGCGAAGAGGTATTTTTTGCCCTCACTAACCATGTTTACCCGAGCACGACGTTGGGCTGTTCACGGAGACGGCCTAACGTTATACTCGGGGTCGGTATGGAAGCCCCATGCGGGTGGGTCATTGTAATTCATGTTAAACTTTATAATGCCTGACATTTTTTATTTTTATTTTGTATTTTTTTGTTTGTAAAGCTGAGTATGCAGGTGAGTGTGTGTAAAAAGTGATATAGTAAAGTGAAGGAAAAAAAAAACCAAAATAAAGCAAGGAAAATAGAAAACTTAATTAATTAAACCACCGCAACCTTAGCGAAAAAGAGTATCACCGCGATCGCCAGTTTGTTAGTACGCGCTTTTTCTGGGTTCCTCTTGATCCCCAGCACTACATGAAAAAGCCGAAAAAACCATTACCTTAAATTGTGGCTTTTAGATAAAATCATTGTCATTGATAGCAAGGTATTAAATCAGAATTCGGTATCGAGTATCAGTTTCCTCGATGACCGATACGTATCACCGATATGTATCGGTATCGACCGATACGCCGATCCGGCAAAATTATTATTATTATTGTTTTTGGTTAAAACTTAACAAAATATAAACTGAAAAGTGGAAAAAGAAAAAGAATAACATTATTTGGGATTTTGGGTACCTCTTTGTTCGCGCCCACACATTTAATGAAAACACTCACACCGAAAAATCATTAAAACCCATTGATTGGGTTGGATAGGATGATAGAAATCGTGTTTCACCTAGATCTTCTACAAAAATGACCTTGAGATCACGTTGTACCTATCAAACGGTCAGTTGTTGATGACTTGATACTTGATACTGCATATCTATATTCTATCCCACTTGTCCTATTGCACATCATTACATGTGAGTGTGAAACCCAATTGTGGCACTGAGGTTTTTGATCAAAATTCAAAAGTAAAACCAAATAAAAATAATTGCAAAGGCAGAGGCAGGACTAAGGACTCTACAGTCTACTCTCACTATGTGAAAACAAAGAAAAAATAACACTACTTTTAAAATACCACAGGCATCGGTCGTTGTAGAAGCAATTCACGTATACAACGGCCCATATCCATGGTTAAACCAATACAATGGCCCACTTAAGTGTACTATTTGTATGTTAGCTAAGTTCGAACCCGTGACCTTGATCTCTAAAATAATTATGGCGCCCAAAGTTAAACCAATACAATGGCCCACTTAAAATAATTCCCGCGGAGACTTCTTCTTTGCCCAAATCAATCACAACGGCCCACTTAAAATAATTCCTGCGAAGACCCTTCCTCTTCTTTTCCCAGAGACCCTTCCTCTTCTTTGCCCAAATCAATCACTTTCCTGTGTAAACCCTAGGAGCAGCTTCTCGATGGGGATATCATCCACAAGTTGCTGATCATGAACCGGAGATATGCAACACACGATAGAAGATTAGAGCGCAAATATCCAGCAGAGGCCCTTCTTCTTCGTCTTCTTTTCCCAGTGGAAATCTAGCAGCCGACTTCTTCATCTTCTTTTCCCAGCGGAAACCCTAACAATAGAAGCCCTTCTTCTTCTTCGCCTTCTTTTTCCAGCGGAAACCCTAGTAGCAAAAGCCCTTCTTCTTCGTCGCCCTATTCTCTGTTCGCCCAAATACTTAGGCATCCGAGGAGTGTCTCGCAAATCATTTGATCCACATCACAGATCATCGAATTGGTGGATCTCAGGTATTCAACATTTATCTTCTATCTCTCAGATCATTCTCCATCGAATTATAAATGACCATTTTTTACGGTTCCAATTGAACCTGGCCTGTTAGGTTCATCCACCTATTTGTGATAATTAGTGGATCATCAATGTTGATTGTACGATCATGGATTGTACAATAGTAATCATGCAAGTCTTTTTACTTGATTCTTTAATGATTGGATGTTTTACTTGATTCTTTAATGATTCTTCGCCATTTCTATCTGTGATTCCTCTTGGCTGCCAGCAACTAGCTTCGACCTATAAATTTTGTGTGTGAGTGTTAATGTGTGTGATGTGGGGGTGGGGGGGGGGGGGGGTTGTGATTCCTCACTTAAATATGAACAATTGATCGAGTTCAATTAATAAAAATTTTGGAGCAATTTTTAGTTAGTTTGGGCAATTATTGAAGCATCCCTAAATATTTTGAAAATGACAGTTAATTCTATAATTCTAGAATATGGGGGAACATTCACCACACATTATATATTCCTATAATTCATAGGGTACAGGGCACGTTCACCATAGGTTAACTATTCATATAATTCTAGGATATAGGACATGCTCACCGCGGATTACATATCTTCCCTTCCACATACACACACAAAAAAAAAAAAAAAACTCCAGGTGTTTACCGCATATGTTCACTGCTGGTGCAAAAAATATTACTTTGGAGGAACTTGAACCCAAGAACTATAGATTCAAAATGTAGATTTATAACCAAAAAGCTACCTTTACACTTATGGCCTATTCATCTCAATTTTTATTAGATCAGTAATCTTAATCTTAATGTTAATTTTCACAAAAAAAAAAATTTGCCAACATAAACTTACGGAGAATGGACGGATCATATGTCATAATCAACTGAGATAGTTTTTGGCTTCTCAAAATGCATCACCCCACCTAGCATTCTCTTGGGTCCCACTAATCTGTCTTATTGGCCTAGCAATTTGCTGTTCATAGTTATTAAAAACCTGCCATAAAAGTAACCTTGTGACCAAAAGAAAATGAATAAAAATCTCACATAATAAAGGAAAAACATTCAGCAATGAATCGTGGAAAAAGTACAAAATATATTAAATTGTTAAATTTCATTGTAAGAAAGTGATAGTGAGTCTCTCTCACACACTGTGCGTGTGCATGTGTATGTGTGTGTGCACGTATCTATGCGTGCATGTGTCTAGTGTGTGCACACACACTCACACACATGCACACGCACAGTGTGTGAGAGAGACTCACTATCACTTTCTTACAATGAAATTTAACAATTTAATATATTTTGCGAATGGAGCAAAAACTTTGTGAATGGGCTTCACATATATACCGACAATACCATACTGTATTTTGGAAAAGAAGTAAAATATGTTCATAAGTTAAAGCATTAAACAAAGTAAAGAACAACATAAATCAGCCGTGCCGAACCTCCTCACCCATACTCTGACCCCGACCCAAATAAGTGTTAACCTAGCTAATAGTGGTATCTTGGACAAATGAGATCACTCGATAGGCATCTCTATTTCCAACCCTAAAAATTCTATCATTTCTTTCAAGCCGAATTCCCCACAAAATTGCCATGCGAACCACTTCCCTGCAGGATTTAGTAATCCCATAGAGGTAAGAGTCCTAGGCCTTAACCATCCACCCGACCGATTAAGGAAACCACCAACTCATCTTGAAGTGCTTCAGAGTCATCCCCAAGGCCTGATAGGTGAATTCACAGTGAACCAACAAATGATTGACTTCCTTCGCATGTTACGGATGTTCATCCCCCTAATAATGAGGTGACCAATCGTTAGGATCTTCTCCCTCACAGCTGTCTGTTGGGGTGTTTACCTTCCCTTCAAAGAGGGTCTAAAATTACTAATAAGACTAGGCAGAACACACTCACACAGACCTGTAAGTAATCAGGGCCTGTTGTAGCAAGTTTTTAAAAGTTGGTGAGGAAGGGAATGTCTACAGGGAGGTTGGTTTAAAAATGTGATGAATCTCGAGATCTGTAAGAGATCTGGCACCCTAACTAATGCTAAGTTAGCTAAAAGACAGGGGAGAGGTTTGGAAGGGATTATCACTTAAGCCAAGACACAATTAAACGAAAACTAACATGGATCGAGTTTGGGAATCTAGATCTCGCAGGGGAAAGGAGTAAAAAGCAAAATATGGAGAAGAGTTGCTTGGAAATTGGTCTCACTGAAATCAGGTTAGATTAATCATGCTGCAGAGGTTCAGGGCACACAATTCCCTCAACTGGCTCTAAGCACAGCTGCAAGGTAGAAGACTCCACTCCAAATCACAGGATCTCACTGGTCTTAAGGCTATGATCTGTCCACTGGAATGGTCACAAACCATCCTATAGACTTTATCTGATCCAGGGATTTACAGCAGATGAATCCAATTGGAGCCTGTGCTTGGACTAATCTTAAGGTTATGATCTGTCCACTTTAATGGTCACAGATCATCCTAGGGATCTCCTCCAAAGCAAAGGCATCCATCAGAACAATTAAAACCACTATTGATGCTACAATTCCAAGGTCACAGACTTAGGGAATTACAGGAGTATCAGATCCAGGGAGCTCGGATGATATCCAAGAGGTCTACCAGTTAAGTGGGTGAGCTGATCTACAGACTCCTCTACACAAATCTGATCGAGCACCAAATGAAACCAAAGGAACTTTAGATCTAATTATAGCATTACAAACAATATTTATATTGCAATTAAACTCACTCTACAATGGAAATGCTCTCAGATCTATAGTCTGTGCAGCAGTGAACCCACAATAGCACTCTCAACCTTACCCAATTACTGATCTAACCTCTCTCCTGGCTACTCCAAGGGAATTAGCCAACCATTGTTGGGCTAAAAGAGGGAAAATAGAATTTCTCTGTAAGCTCTAATCTCCAGAATTTGGCTCAGATCTTGATCCCCCCCAATTGCAATTGGGGGTCTCTATATATAGCTTTCTCCTCTGTTTTTCCTGCCAAAAATCTCTTCTAGAAGGTCCTCAAAGTTTGTTAGGGTTCTGTTAGAGTATGTGGGTCGGTTAGGGTTCCCTAGGGTATCTTCTGGAACTGCCGTGCCGGTCACCAAGTGCCTCGGGTTGGTTACAGTAGGTCACCAAGTGACAGCGTGTGCATAACTGAGTTTCTGAGAAGTTCAGCACACGATTTCGACAGGTTGGGGAAGCTTCCGATAGATTCTGGTAACACTTTTTAGACCTTTTGCAAGGTTCTCCAATCCCTTCAATAGGTTCTGATAGGATGAGCTTTGAGGCTTTATCTTCACTGCACTTTATCTGGAGCATTCGATAGGTTGGAGGAGTACTTCGATAGGTTGGGAGACCATATCGTCAAGTTGAAGCTTTGCATTCCATCACTTCGATAGGATGGCTCTCACTCCTTCGATAAGTTCTTGTTCCAACACCTCTGCCTCGTTAGGTTCAGGCGATCTTTTGATAGGTTCTGGAGACCTTTCGATAGGTTCAGGAACCCTTCGATAGGTTCCCTTTTCTCCTTAGGTAGATTTCGTTAGGATGAAATCTATCTTTCTCTCAACTGTTCGATAGGTTCTTGGATCCTATCGAATTTCACAATCCTCACAACTTCTTCTTCTTTCTGCCTTCAGATCCTATCGAAACCTCACCAATCTGCACGAATTCCTCTAATTCAACTCTCAGCTCCTATCGAAATCTTCAGATGTCCTCTCGATAAGATGTTTTTGGCCTGTCTTCACTTCCTTCGCCTTGTTCTGCTGCAGCCAAGCATTCTAAGGGTCCAGTGATGTGCTACCCTCTGGTGTGCTATTGCTGGGTCTGTCCTGTGCTAGGAGATGGCCCCTTTGTAGGCATTCATGAGTGGTTTTCAGCATTAGTATCATCTTTTATTACTGTCTATAAAATACACTCAACAGAGGCTTATTAGTGTGCTCACAGGTCTATCAATGGTCAAGTTAATGGGTGAAAAGTGGCATTTTTCACCACTTAACATACCCCCAAACCTAAGGTTTGCTAGTCCCTGAGCAAAGGAGAATAAAAAGGAATTAAAAATGCCACTTTCATAGGGAGCACGGATGCATTTAACATATGCACCAAGCCTTTTAAATCCCTAGGTGATCCCTAGTGGAGGAGTGAAGTCTCCTGAGGGTTTTTAGTGAAGGTACCCACAAACTTCTCCAATTAAATTTAGTAAATCATAGTGCAACCAGTTAAAGAAGAGTTTGAGTAGATAAAATGGATTCACACCATGCACCTTTAGAGGAATTTCAACAGGGAGAGCATCCCTTTGGATCATGAAAGTCTGCTATAAATCCCTGGATCAGATAAAGTCTATAGGATGGTCTGTGATTATTCAAGTGGACAGATCATAGCCCTAAGACCAGTGAGATCCTGTGATTTAGAGTGGAGTCTTCTACCCTGCAGCTGTTCTTACAGCCAGTTGAGGGAATTGTGTGCCCTGAACCTCTGCAGCATGATTAATCTAACCTGATTTCAGTGAGACCAATTTCCAAGCTACTCTTCTCCATTTTCTGCTTTTTACTCCTTTCCCCTGCGAGATCTAGATTCCCAAACTCGATCCAAGTTAGTTTTCGTTTAATTGTAGCTTAGCTTAAGTGACAATCCCTTTCAAACCTCTCCCTTGTCTTTTACCTAACTTAGCATTAGTTAGGGTGCCAGATCTTTTACAAATCTGGAGATTCATCACATTTTTAAACCAACCTCCCTGTGGACATTACCTTACCAACTTTTAAAAACTTACTATAACAGACTCTGATTACTTGCAGGTCTGTGTGAGTGTGTTCTGCCTAGCCTTATTAATGATTTTAGACCCTCTTTGAAGGGAAGGTAAACACTCAGAAAACTTGTTGGGGGATTTTCAGTGTGCTGATTTATTGTGTAATGATAAAAGCAAAACAAAAATAAAGTAAAACAGAAGATGAATTTAGCACATCTAAAATATTCTAGACCTGCAAGATACAGGGTCCTTTGTAGCAAGTTTTAATAAGTAAGAGTTTATCCCACAGGGAGTAATGATCTAAACCTCGAAGGTGTATAGTAGACCTTCTGATTTGGCTACAGATCTGGTAATTCTAAGAAGAGAGAAAGCTTTTCGGGTGTCACAAGATCTAATTATTTTATAGAACTATTGGAGATTTTCTAAACTACTAGAGAAATATGAATAAAAGAATGGTTATTTAAACTAAAGTGCATAAAAATAAATCCTAATCCTCCTTCTTCAGATTAATGTCATTAATCTTAGTCCTCAGTTATCAGATATTTATGCAAATAAATAGTACCATTACACCATATATCAAGTTTTCTAGCATTGGTCGTCAATCAAGTCTAGGATCCCATCAATACAGATTTAATCTAATCCTAATCCTCCTTCTTCAGATTAAGGTCGTCAATTTTAATCCTCAGCTATCGGATATTTACGAAATTAAACAGTACTGTTACACCATAAATCAAGTTTCCTATCATTGGTCGTCAATCAAGTCTAGGATCCTATCAATACAGATTTAATCTAATCAACAATCAATTAGAAATTCAGGTGTCAATCAAACTCTAGCAAACTGAAGATGGAAAAGTAGAAACCGTTACACTAATCAGCAAATTCTAACCTGAGTCGTCAATTCAAGTAAAAACTTGGAGATGTTTACAAAACTGAAATAAAACTACACTAAACGATGGAAGAAGATGGATGGTGAAATAAAATATAAAATGGTGGGAAATAGACAGCTAGGGCCTGATTTCCATTGCAAAACAGATCAAGATCTGAGGATATGTAGCCATCCTTCATTTGGCTACAAGCACAAATGCAAGGTATAAGAATTCGATCTTGACCGGTGATTTGGATTCATCTTATGGCTATGATCTGTCCACTTCAATGGTCACAGATCATCCAATAGATTTCCTCCATCCCTGGTTGGATTCATCTTATGGCTATGATCTGTCTACTTAAATGGTCATAGATCATCCAATAGATTTCCTCCACTCCGATGGCTTCGATCAGAACAAGTTAATCACTACATATCTTTAGATTGAATTAAGCTTTAAAACCAACAATTTATTGCTTCAAATAAAACAACTTACAATAAACTTATTCCCAGATCTGTAGTCTGTGCATCGATGCACGTTTCTTCATGACGAAATTACAAAACAGATCTGAGCTGCTACCTAGATCTAATCCAACAAGTTGGATTAAAGAGAGAAGGGGGAAGAGAAAAAGGAAAATAAAAACCTAAACTAAACCTAAATGAGCTAAGGAGAACTCAGGCTATTCCTTTGTTCCTACTTTCCTTGTTGTAGAAAAACAGTAAAATAGATGGGTATTTATAAGTGTGCATTGATCCTTGTGCCTTGGGTTTCAGCCAATCAGAGAGCATAGGTGGATCCCTCTTCTATTGTGCTTCAGTTGCATTCCTGCCAAAAATTAGCTCCTACCCATGTGCAGCATTTTCTGTGTATTGGAGTTTCAAATTTGCCCTTGCTTAGGCACAAATACTTAGCTACTCAACTCTATACCTGTTTTCCGCAAAATGGACCGAAGCTACCCCTTTTTCCAGTTGCACACCTCAAGTGATTGCCCACAAATTATTCTTGGCTGTCCCAAAATACCCCTGTTGTAATTATTTCCAAAAACAGCCCCAAAAGGGCCCCGTTTTACTAAAATGCAGATATTAAGTCTCATGGTTGTAGCTTGAAAGAATAGGCTTGAAGCATTTCGATAGGTGGAGCTGTTGCAAAATGAACCATTCGAGGGGTTCTGATTTGCAGTCAAAAGAATCCTTCGATGGGTTGCAATGGGGGGCTGAAGCAAAAAATATATATATAGATGTATATGCAGCAGCACTCGAGACGCCAGGTTTGCGGGG
This sequence comes from Chloranthus sessilifolius, assembly GCA_021018995.1. Taxonomy (NCBI): domain Eukaryota; kingdom Viridiplantae; phylum Streptophyta; class Magnoliopsida; order Chloranthales; family Chloranthaceae; genus Chloranthus; species Chloranthus sessilifolius. The sequence goes on along the minus strand of CM037585.1, from coordinate 89,783,274 downwards.
CGTTCTGAGAAATCAATGGTTGGATAGGATCTTGACTGCATCTTGACAGATTTGGGGCAAGATGGAGGTTGGGCTTCTCAACATGTTGAGATATTTAAGCAGTCAAAGGCTGCTATGGTCTAGTTTTTTAGCTGAAGCAAGAAGCATATATATATAAATGCATATACAGCTGCACATAAGACGACAAATTTGAGGGGCTTTCTGAGAAATCGACCGTTGGATAGGGTCGTAACTACACATCGGCCAATTGGAGAAAGCCGGAGGTTGGGCATCTCAACGGAATGAGACATCTAGGCAGTCAACGGGTGCTCTGGGCTGGATTTCAGCTGAAACTTGCATGCAGGTTTGTTGTCGTGAGGTTAAGGGAGCCATTGCTTCAACCTTTCGATAGGTTGGCTGTAGAGGGCAGCAGCAAGGTGTCGATAGGTGCGAGGTGCAACTGAGTAACCATTTGATAGGTTAGAGGACCAGGCTACACTTGCTGTTTCGATAAGATTGGGACCTTCAGCTGAGCCACCATTCGATAGGTTAGCTGCTTGGAAACAGCTGAACTCGATAGGTTGAAGTTGCTGAATTTCGATAGGTTTCATGAGCTGCTTCGGCTTGCTTTTCGATAGGATTGGAGGGTGTGTAGCTTATCCATTCGATAGGATTGCTGTGTGGAATTTGAAAAGGTGCCAACATCTTGGAGCTATACTTAAAGGTATCTATCGACAGGTTGCATGGATCTGTTCGTGAGTTTCAAGGGCTAGAAGTCGACAGGCTTGTTTCTTTGATTTCCAACCTGCTCGATAAGATTGAAGAGGTGTAGATGCATCTTGTATGCGATAAAGATAGGTGTTGGTGTCCTTGCAACTCGACAGGATCTAAGCTCCAAATGAAGCTTTCGACAAGATTGGATGGAAGGTGGTGCTACTGCTCGATAGGTGCTTGCATGCTCCAGCTAGCAATTCAATAGGCTGTAATGGGAGGTTGGTCGACAAGTTACTGCCTGGAGCTGAGGGAGCATGTTGGTCGATAGTTTGGTTGGTGCAGGGTGCATGCCTTGGGCTGCAACTTGAGGTTCAGCTACTACGAGTTAGCGTGTTGTTCACCACTTCGAGTGAACGCTGCTGCAGTTGGAAATACTAGTGCTGTTGATGAACCATGTAGCTAAACTGCTACTGCTACTCTGTATTGCTGCGCTTGCATGCTCAGCTGAATATTGGCCTGCTCAAGTATCTTTTGTTGATGAATGTACTGGAACCATATGCACCAGCTGAGGATCCTCTTCGGCTCAAGTGCACACTAGATAGCTGCAGAGGGCTCTTTAGTATGGTTGAGTATGCTTTCGTGTGCACGCAGCTATATGGTGTGCAGCCAAATGCTTTATGCTCTCATGTTCCAACATAAGAGGTTTACTCTCCATCAACTGCAACTACCCAACATCAAATCTGTTCGGGTGCATCAAAGCTGCAGCTATTCGGGAGTGAATTTCTGAAACTGCTTTTAAATGGTTCAAACCTCCTTATTGGCACTTCTTAAGTGAAAACTGCACTAAGGATGTAATTAACCCTTTGCAGAAAAACATCACTAAAAATAATTATTAAATACTCTAAGGCTCAGCAAAAGCCAGGTTTAAAGGTCTAGAAAGTGGCAAAAACCAGTGCTTAACACACCCCCAAACCTAACCTTTGCTAGTCCTCGACTAAAGTGAATTTTAAAGCTACTAACCTATGAAATAAAATGCCACTTTTGTAGGGAGCACAGGTGGATTTAGCAAATGCACCAAGCCTTTTAAACCCCTAGGTGATCCCTAGTGGAGGAGTGAAGTCTCCTGAGTATTTTCAGTGAAGGTAACCCCAAACTTCAATAAAACAAAAACTTGTTGGGGGATTTTCAGTGTGCTGATTTATTATATAATGATAAAAGCAAAATAAAAATAAAGTAATACAGAAGATGGATTCAGCACATCTAAAATATTCTAGACCTGCAAGATACAGGGTCCTTTGTAGCAAGTTTTAATAAGTAAGAGTTTGTCCCACAGGGAGTAATGATCTAAACCTCGAAGGTGTATAGTAGAGTTTGTCCCACAGGGAGTAATTTTAAAGCAACTTGCTAAAACCGAGTTTAAGTAAAATAAAATAAATTCCACACCATGTCCATTCAATTCTAGAGGATTTTCAGCAGAAAAATCACCAATTCAAAACCCGAAATTCTGCTGTAATTCCTTCATTCTCAATCAGTTCATGTCAAGGCATTGTGCCTAAAAATTAGTGCACAGTCCACCATCAATTCCAGAATTCTGCTCTAATATTACCCCCAACAAATTGGATTTAAGACCCAAGTCTTACCGGGGTTGTTCACTCACAACAAAATAGAATGGTGTACCATTTCACACAACTCAAGAGCAGTTACAGCCCTCAAATAGGACATCAAGCATGAGCATAGGCATTGCTCTAATTTCTGAAATTTTCTAGTTCTTTTCACCCTAGATTAAACAAATCTGCATCTCCATATGACAGCTCAATCACTTTTCAGATCAGTAAGGTCTTTTTATTAGGTTGTAATGTGGCTTATGGATGAGGTTTGTAAAAGAATGAAAGGGTAAAAGGAATTCAAATTGAGAAATCAGTAAAGGTAAGGAGGTGGTCTGCAGCTCAACCTTCTTCATTTAAGCTCCTCTTCACTTTCTGTTTGGAATTTCAGACTTGAAGTGATCAGCTTCATCAGCTTCTTATCTTCTTGTAGATTTTCAAATGAAGTGACTTCTCTTTCTCATCCTTTTGCTCTATTTTTTTTTTCTTTTGTATACCTTTTTTTTTTCTTTTTATAGATTGGGATGCCACAACTATACATTACACTAGCCTTCAAATATACTTTGTTCTTCTTTTAACCAAACATTGAACCTTGCACCTTGGACGTCACTTCTCCTCCTATTTATTGAATTCTTCAGATTGAGGGTGAGCTGAATTACGTCAAAGGGTATTGGATTCAAAATTTCTGGTTTTCATCAAGAAAAACTGGGACTTTTAAGGCTCAAAGTGGGTGTATCAAGGGCAGTTCAAAGGGTAGGATCTTTAAGCTCAAACTGTCCAAGGGATGGCCTTACTACATGTCTTTCATGTCATGAATGCTGTCAAGCTATTTCAAATTGGATTTGCTTGACTTCTACTGAGCAAAATTGAGTCCAATCAGTCCTTAGAGCAGAAGAATTTGTCAAGACACTCTTCAAAGAAAATTTCTCAGGTCCAAATCTCACTGGATATGGCCTTCCATCAAATTTTCTGGGGTGTATCTTCACAATCTTCTCTCATTTCAGGTTTACTACACATCAAAATTTTTTAAATTCTTGACATTTTGCTTCATAAAAATTGTTAAAACCACAGCTCATTTCAGTTTTAAAAAGTTTTTTAATTTTCTCTTTTTTTCCAAAAATCAGGTGAGAAATCACTTTATTTTTAAAAACTTTTTTCAACATAGCTGCACTTGGATTTAACTCATTTCATTGGCACACCTACCATGCCCCCAAACCTAAAATGAACATTGTCCTCAATGTTCTACACACTGAGTAACCAGGGGCAGCTGGCAAGGTAAAAGAAGAAAGAAAAATAAGCAGAAAAATCTAAACTATATGCAGCAGAAAATAAAAATGCAAAACTGAATATATGAGCAGGAAAATGGAAAACATGATATACAAATGCAAGAAAAATCAACAAAACAAAGCTAAAGCTGCTACAAAATAAAATCTAAAAAAACTGCATGTATGGACAGAAAAATAAAAGGACTGCTATGCAAATGGAAGGAAACCATTGCTAATAATAGAAAAATAGTAAAACCAAAGTAAGGAACTGAATAGAAAGCTATAAAAAAGAGAGAAATGGAGATACAAAGACAGAATTACAGATACAAAAGCAGGGAAACAAAGTTAGAAACTGAATAAAAATGTAGAAAATCAGAAAACTAGGACCGACATTAACCTAGGAAGGAAAAATCAGCGATCTAAAGACAGAATTTTAAACTAAAATTCCTAAAATAGAAAATCTAATGCCAAATGATAAATCCTAAGCCCAAAGAAAAAAAAACCAAAAGCCTGAGCCAATCAGATACTTATGAATCTAAGTGATTATAAAAATGTTCAGGAGGAATAACATACAGTGAAAAGCAGGATTCATAAGACTGACCCCTATGTTGATGATGTGTATGAATCAAAAAGAATTTCTAAATAATGAAGCATGGAAGCACACATTAAAAACAGGGTTCAAACGCAGCTGAGATCCATTTAATGATGAAGGAATCTCGAAGGAAAATAAAATCAGTGGGTCCATTGAGTATTCAAAACAGCATATGATCCACTGCTCATTATCCTACATGATTCCTCAAAATGAAAAACCATGATCTCAGCAGGTCTAGATGGGGGAAAATGAATAAAGGTAAAAGAAAACATCCCATCTGGAGAAATTTTTTATGATTTTATAGTTTTTTTTTTTATGTGTTTTTGATCAGCCTGGGCTCAACAAGAGCCCTTATTTATTACTGCTGAAGAGTACAAATAATCAGAAATTTTTTTTATTTTTGTTTTCATTTTCTTCTATTTTTTATTTGGTTTTCTAAAAACTCAGCATGCTTAGAGCAAAAATTTAAACTAAGACAAATACTAAACGCAGCAGAACAACTAGTTTGAAAGAATTTAAAAAATTAAAAAATAAATGCAAAGGAGAAAGGGATGCAAACTCAGGTAAATCAGGGATGCGGCAATCCATTTGCTCCTTGTTTGGTAGCTGCTCCAGATCTGCAAAAATTCAACAATTTCAACAGCACCTTATTCAAGTGTATTAAAAAAAAGAAAAACACAGGCCACTGCCTTATTTTTGCAAAAAATACGAAAAAAAGGTACAACAGCATATATTCAAACAGCTAGAAGGCAAAGAGTAAAACTCAGAAAAATAAGAAATTCTGCTACAGTAAAATAGGTTTTCTATACAAAAATTACAGTAGACATTTAAACAAACAGGTGGAATGCACTCTAAAATTTTAAAAACTAATCAACAATAAAAACTAAAAAAGATCAGATCTACAAAAATTGAAGAACTCAGATCTACTATCTAGATCAAAACTCCCCGGCAGCGGCGCCAAAAACTTGTTGGGGTGTTTACCTTCCCTTCAAAGAGGGTCTAAAATCACTAATAAGACTAGGCAGAACACACTCACACAGACTTGCAAGTAATCAGGGTCTGTTGTAGCAAGTTTTAAAAAGTTGGTGAGTAAGGGAATGTCCAAAGGGAGGTTGGTTTAAAAATGTGATGAATCTCGAGATCTGTAAGAGATCTGGCACCCTAACTAATGCTAAGTTAGCTAAAAGACAGGGGAGAGGTTTGAAAGGGATTGTCACTTAAGCTAAGCTTCAATTAAATGAAAACTAACTTGGATCGAGTTTGGGAATCTAGATCTCGCAGGGGAAAGGAGTAAAAAGCAGAAAATGGAGAAGAGTAGCTTGGAAATTGGTCTTACTGAAATCAGGTTAGATTAATCATGCTGCAGAGGTTTAGGGCACACAATTCCATCAACTGGCTCTAAGCACAGCTGCAGGGTAGAAGACTCCACTCCAAATCATAGGATCTCACTGGTCTTAAGGCTATGATCTGTCCACTTGAATGGTCATAGACCATCTTATAGACTTTATCTGATCCAGGGATTTACAGCAGATGAATCCAATTGGAGCCTGTGCTTTGACTAATCTTAAGGTTACGATTTGTCCACTTTAATGGTCAAAGATCATCCTAGGGATCTCCTCCAAAGCAAAAGCATCAATCAGAATAATTAAAACCACTACAGATGTTGCAATTCCAAAGTCACAAACTCAGGGAATTACAAGAGTATCAGATCCAGGGAGATCGGATGGTATCCAAGAGGTCTACCAGTTAAGTGGGTGAGTTGATCTACAGACTCCTCTACACAAATCCGATCGAGCACCAAATGAAACTAAAGGAACTTTAGATCTAATTATAGCATTTCAAACAACGTTTACATTGCAATCAAACTCACTGTACAATGGAAATGCTCTCAGATCTATAGTCTGTGCAGTAGTGAACCCACAATAGCACTCTCAACCTTACCCAATTACAGATCTAACCTCTCTCCTCGCTACTCCAAGAGAATTAACCAACCATTGTTGGGCTAAAAGAGGGAAAATAGAATTTCTCTGCAAGCTTTACTCTCCAGAATTTGGCTCAGATCTCGATCCCCCCCAATTACAATTTGGAGTCTCTATATATAGCTTTCTCCTTTATTTTTCTCGCCAAAAATCTCTTCTAGAAGGTCCTCAGAGTTTGTTAGGATTCTGTTAGAGCACGTGGGTCGGTTAAGGTTCCCTAGGGCATCTTCTGGATTCGTCGTGTCGGTCACCAAGTGCCTCGGGTTACGTGTAGTAGGTCACCAAGTGACAGCGTGCGCATAGCTGAGTTTCTGAGAAGTTCTACACACGATTTCGACAGGTTGGGGAAGCTTCCGACAGGTTCTGATGAGGCTTTTTAGACCTTTCACCAAGTTCTCCAATCCCTTCGATAGGTTCTGATAGGATCAGCTTTGAGGCTTTATCTTCATTGCACTTTATCTGGAGCATTCGACAGGTTGGAGGAGTACTTCAATAGGTTGGGATACTGTATCGTCAGGTTACAGCTTTGCATTCCATCACTTCGATAGGATGGCTCTCACTCCTTCGATAGGTTCTTGTTCCGGCACCTCTGTTTCGTTAGGTTCAGGCGGTCTTTTGATAGGTTCTAGAGACCTTTCAATAGGTTCAGGAACCCTTCGATAGGTTCGCTTTTCTCCTCAGGTTGATTTCATCAGGATGAAATTTGTCTTTCTCTCAACTATTCGATAGTTTCTTAGATCCTATCGAATTTCACAATCCTCACGACTTCTTCTTTCTGCCTTCAGATCTTATCGAAACCTCGCCAATCTGCATGAATTCCTATAATTCAACTCCCAGCTCCTATCGAAATCTTCAGATGTCCTCTCGATAGGATGCTTTTGGCCTATCTTCACTTCCTTCACCTTGTTCTGCTGCAGCCAAGCATTCTAAGGGTCCAGTGATGTGCTACCCTCTGGTGTGCTATTGTTGGGTCTGCCCTATGCTGAGAGATGGCCCCTTTGTGGGCATTCTTGAGTGGTTTTCTGCATTAGTATCATCTTTTATTGCTGTCTACAAAATACACTCGACAGAGGCTTATTAGTGTGCTCACAGGTTTATCAATAGTCAGGTTAAGGGGTGAAAAGTGGCATTTTTCACCACTTAACACTGTTCAACAGGAAAACCAGATTCTTTGAGGAGCTTTAACATTCCACAACTTCACCCACACATCCCACCAATGACATTTAGCATAAATGAGTGTAGAAGGACTTGGCCAAGAATACCCCATGCTTCCCAGGCACCCAAACCCTTTTGTCCACACCTTGTCCATTATTCTTGCAGTCCAGATGACTCTTCTTTCCTTCATCTTGTGCCGAGAATCCAGGACCTCGTGGCCACCACCGCCACATTCATAAGATGTATGTCCCTAACAAAAGCCCCTTTGGCCTCAGTCCATAATTAGCTTCATTTTATTAGCTAAGACCTTAACCAATATTTTGTAGACACACCCAACCAAGCTAATTGGCCTATAATCCTCTAAAAGTTGAGCCCCTTAATTTTTGGGAATTAAGGAGACAAAAGGGGGCTTTGTACTTCTCCCAACCCTGCAGCCATTGTAGAACTCCCTCAAAAAATCCTTGAGCTCCCCTTTTCAACATATCCCAAAAGCACCAGAAGAATTCATAGTGTACTTGTCTGGCCTGGGAGCTTTATCCTTGCACCCTCCAAATTCCCAACAAAATCATAAAAGACCATAGATAAAACTGTCAATTTTTAATTTTGCCTTATTGGAGCCTTGCTACAACATATAGTTCTTTTCAGCCAATTCCTTGTACTTTCCTAGTCTCTCTGCCTCTACTTTTAGTGCAGTTTGAGCAGCCTTAACTTTCATCCCTGCCAGGTAAAATTTAAAGCCTGATTAGACATCAATCTTTTAATAAAAGCAATGTGGCTAGATGAAATTAAGAAAAATGGCCTGAGAGTTTTCATTCATCTATAAAGTGACATTTCCTATGAGATACACATATTTACGCTCCATAATATTTAGTCCTTGGAGGATATAAATATGGATAATAGGTAACTATTAGGTTTAGATATAAGTATGGGAACTAATAGCTAACTAATAGGTAACTATTAGGTAGACCGGAGTCTTTCTCTCTCTCTAACTTATATTTAGCCCTTCAATTATTATAAGTATGGAACATAGCATTACGTTTTGCAGAGGGTGGTGTTAGTGCCCCCAAGTAATGGGGACTAGACCCATGAGCCAAAAGTGCTCAGTGCGCACCCCTTGGTATCTTTATCAATGGGGAGGAAGCTAGAGTTTTGCAGCTGGCATATTATTATAACTTGTAACTTTGAAGATGAGGCTACTTTCCAATTTTGTACACTCCTCTTAAATGCAACTCATGCCTCCCTTGTGTGGCCCTCTTGTCCAACTAATCATTCAATGCTCATTTAATTATTGGTATCTATATGATTTTTTATATTAGTTGCTATGCACATTGAACTAAATATTTGTGTAATTATTTTATTAATTATTTCATCTCTGTAAATTTGACTCATGCCTGAAACTTTTATGCTTAAATGGGTAGGACCTGGTGGTCTTGGGTAAGGCTTGAATTAGGGCAACAAACATATTCTGATTTAGGTTTTGAAGTCATCTTCAACTAAAATTGCAGGTTAACTAGCGTCTGAGATTGATGCCATTGAACCTTGTTCTAACGAAAATGATGTTTCAATAGAAAAGGTGGAGGATTGGTTTGCAACTTTATTTTTTAGTAATGTTAGCAGCTAGTTCTACTTAAATAAGAGGCTGTTTTGGTCATTCTTTTGCAGTAAAAATTAATAAGATTAATTCGTAGTCTTTAGTAACTTTTTTTTAAAAAACTGGATATTATGTCCATTCATAGTTTATAAGCTTTAGAATAGCTACATTTGCAAAGGTGAAAATTCAGAACTTACCCAAACGATTAAGTACCAAACTGAAAATTCAGGATTTAAATCCCAAGCAGTTTGGCAGGATGGCCACGTACGTGCCTCAAGAAGCGGGAGACTTGAGTTCGAATCCCCCTTGAGGCCATCCTAGGGTTTATATCCCATCCTTACCCGACAGGTGCTAACATGGGGGGGGGGGGGACTCGTTCCCCTGGGATTAGTCGGATCCTCTAAGAGGCTTCAGGCACTGAGGTTATATAAAAGAAATAGGGTTTAATATGAAGAAATTAACTAGATATTTCAATATTAAACTAAAACTTAAACCTTTGTTATATGATCATTTTAAAGAGTTCATTAGCACACTTTAGGTTTAATTTCATTAACACACTAAAACTTAAACCTCTGAATTTTTGAATACTGAAGGGTCAAATATGGAAACCTCTGTAATAGAGGTAGCCCACTTTATGTTTATGTTTTGACCTCCAAGCCTCAAAACCTGCAGATGGTTGAATCACCTCAGTTAACCCACTCAACATTAAAGCAGTAGCCCATCAATTTGGGTGCAGAAAATAGTCGATTGTGCTTCTCTTTATTCACTGAGCTCCTCAAATAGCATGTATGTTATTTCATCCATTATATCATTGAAAAAGGAAAACCCACTACTTTACTATTTCGTTAAAATTACTTTTCTCTAAGGGAATATCTAAATTATTTAAGTTTCTCTCTATAGGGTTTTGTTGTTGGTCTACTAATGAGCATCTTCATTGAACCGACAGATAATGCTATACACTCAATTGCTGATGGCAATTTATACTTTAGTACAAGATAAATTTTGAATGCTTGGTTTAGTTTGGTGAATATTTTATTGAAGGGAATCTAAATTATACTTTCAATTTTCGTGAATATTTTAGTTTGGTAAATGATCTATTACATTGAATGAAATTTTTATGGTATTGTGCTAAAAATTTAAATAATTTTTCGAGAATCACACAAAATAATTTTTTCGTAGGCTTTGCAAAACTCTTAACATCTTTTGTGTAGTGGGTATTCCTTTTTCAGGTGTTTAGTAGGTTTTCTCATGAGCAAGTGCGCAGATTGCAGAGCTTTTGACTCAAGGGGAGCTAACATGTCGAGCGTGGGAGATGGATGTGCAGGTAACAACAGTATAAATCTTTCTTACTATTTTTCTTTGTTGCAGATTTTCTTTTTATCTATATATGCATATATATATATATATATATATATATATATATATATATATATATATATATATATATATATATGTATTATCATAATTTTTTATTGACTCTTGGTACTGTTAACTACAGCTAACTTCATTCTTGCGGTGGCCAAGGTGGCACATTTTTGTCAAGGTGCGGGCCAAAATTCTGTTCTATGAAAATAACAGAGGATGTGTGGAAGTATGCTGAGGAGCATGGATATGGGAGCGCTGAAGAAGTTGTTCAACAGGGAATGGACGCTATGAGTGCTGAGTTTTTGGCTGCCAAGAAAAATGTTAGCGGGGAATAGAATGGTGAAGTCGGGGGAGAAATCTAGTTACCAGAGGGTCATGTTGTAGGATCATTGGAGAGATGAAGGTAAGTTTGCTGATTATATCTGTTTTGAAAATGCTTATTTACACCTTCATTACTATCTTTTATTTCGGGCATGTCACCTTTGGATAGATAATTACATCTTATTTACATGAGAATTCTCACTGTAGTATATAATGGTGATTCTGTTCCTCTGTAGAAGAGTCTTGTAAATTAGTGACCAAAAAAGTTTTCTTATAGATCAACTATTTACCTTTGATGAAAGTAAAATGGGCTATTGTTTAACTGGGCATAAATCACGGATTTCTGTTATTTCGTGCTATAGGATCAGAGCTTATGGAGGTAAAGAAGTCCTTTCGTGACGTCGATAACGTATTATACGACTAGACGGATACCCCATCATCTGATTACTGTTCTTGGAGAGGAGTAACCTGTGACAATGTGATATTTTCTGTTGTTGCACTATGAGATTTCGATTACATGGTAGGGTAGGTTATTGAAATGCCTTTCTTGTTGATGCAGTAATCTTTTAGGCTTAAATCTTGATGGAGAAATATCACCTACAATAGGAGATTTGAGAAGCTTACTCTCAATGTATGCTTCTTCCACACCTCTAGTTTGATCACACCTGTGTATTATTTTTTAGTTTGATGCTCCATTTTGCTTACAGTTGTTGTATGATTGGCTGGTATGTAGGAATGGGCCGCTGAGCCTTGTTCTACACCTTTCCGAGCTACTGAATTGTGTGATTGTCCCAGCCATGCAAACATTGATGCGAGGACAGATGTTTTGTTTCTTGGGTGTACTTTATATGCAATAATGTGAGGATTTTTTTTTTCTTTCGTTGCACTTACCAATTCCGAAAAACCCCATTTTGGATTATTGCATTTTAGGTTTTATCTTTTATTTAAGAGAAAACTAAATTCCTTTTCTCTTGTATGAAATACCACCTAGCTAATAACGTTTTTATTGGAATCTTACTCGCCAGAAGAGCGAATGTGACATTTGGCGGTTAGTGCTGTTCCTTCTATTGATTAACAGAAAATTGAATTTAAATCAAATTGAAGTACATAGGTTCATGGACTGATTTGATACCACAGTAGCAAGAGAGAATCTACTAATAGAAAGTATTGTGTTTGAGTATCCTAGGCAATTTCTAGCAATAGCTACATAGCACATGGTATAGAGCCTTGTTGAAGTAGACTAATTATAACTGATAATAGAGCACATAAAATTACCCCAGCGAGTGAGGGATTCTAGCATCTTGGGGATGCTTAAAGGTACTATATGATTGGTTATGGAGTATGTTGTAGACTTCATGGACAAAATTTAAATGTACGGTAGAACCTATCTATGATAACAACATTTATAGTTATAATGTCTTCATTGTGATGAAATTCCTTGATCCCAACATCCATTGATAATGATCCTGGAAAGCTATGGTCGCGGATAGGCTTGCTACTTGATAGAACAATATCTACGAATATGACAATCCTTATAGCAAGGTTCAAAATATCGATTGTGGAGCGTGTACTCTGTAATTTAGAAAACTGATGGAGCATATTGTATTTAACTAGTTTGTATTGGCAGTTGGCACATGGAATACATATATCTATGGTAAAAAAACTAATAAAAAATAGAAAATGAGATGTGCTATATGAATATAATATTGAAAGATCCCCCTTTGATCCGATTATAATTTTGTTCCTTAATGAATTTCAATCTTACTGATAAAAAATAAAAATTTAATATTGAAAGACAAAAAATTAATCGTTTTTACTCATATTATGATGCATGCATGAGTGTTTGTGTGGTGGGCAATTGGAATACTAGCTGAGGTGCCTCGAGTTTAAATATATTAAACCATTTGGGCAATATATGCAATGTTTTGTACTGGTTAGATCTGGCAACCTAGAACTACGCCAATTTTTTTTAACTTGTTTAAACCAGTTTCTTCTGAACAAGGGAAACCACCTTTTTTCTTACTAATTTGAAATTTTGCATTTGCGGTTTCGTACAGGTATGGTGTGTCTCCTTTTGAATACGCCCTTGGTGATACCGGAGGAAGCTTGCAGTTGGTTATTATAAATGCACAAATAAAATGGCCACAGGGCCTGACCCTCCATACCCTGAACTCCTCCATCAGTTTGTAAAATGGATGCTCCAACCTCAGGCCACAGTCCGACCGCACATCAATGATATCATCATCCATGTTGACCGGCTGATATTGACGTTTTCAGATTGAAGAATATGAAGGGATATATGAAGTTGAATGAAGAAAGAACAAGTGTTGAACCAACTCCCCACATGTCCACATTGGATCAATGTAAGTTACATTGTTCATTTCTTCTAGTATTTGATGTGAAAATTTCAATTGGGTCTTATGTTATGGCACTAGGATTAGTTCAACTTTGTGGGCTTTAATATAATATTATTTTTGTAGTATTAACAAATGAGAATGAATTTGATGCTGAGTGAAGTCCTTCATCCATTGGTTCTTATATTTCTGGTTTTTGAAGTTAATTTCGGAAATTTCACCTCTAACTAAAAGTATCTGGGAGATTGTCCCAGGTTTTAAAGCTTGGACAGCGTCCCATTGCAGTGCCATGTGGCACCCTCTAGAGGCTTTTAGAAAAAATAAAAATGAAAGAAAATATATGACGACTTTGATCAATGGTGTGAAAATTAATGGGGATTTTATTTTTCAATTCACCACTCATTATTTAAGGCGTTGACCATTGTTGACTACGATGTTGGTTGAAACTTGGGACATTGTCCCATGTATATAGGAAAAGGGAAGCATGCAATTATAGTGCACAGAGAGCAAGGTTGTAGTCAACCACAAAAACTCATCTTGCCCCCAAACGAATTAGTGACTGCTAATGTTAGAAATGCACCATTGTATGGATCTTTTCCTGCTTTGTATAGTTGAATCATCTTTCTAGGAATGCCATTAAATTATCGTGTATCATTGCCAGAGTATCTGTTAGCCACTCTATTTTCCAAAATTGTTAGGTACAATCCTTGGTTTCATTGTGAAAATGATGAAATCAATGTTTTAAAATGTGGAGGTGGGAGGTGAGACGTTGGACCCCTCAGGAGGTCAAGGTGTCAGCCTTAAGGAGTGGGATGTAAGCCTTGGAAATAAAAAGGAAAGAAGGAAATCAAAACAATCTGCTCCTTTCACATTAATTTCTCTTATGCACTTTTTTTGCTTGAACACACATGCAAGCTTCAAAATCGTTTCATTATGAAATTTGTTCCTTGGATGTGATTGAGTTTATTTTTATGGCAGGAAAACTCGTGGTATGAGAGTTGGGGGCAAGCTGAAAACACATAGGAGGAGACAGAAGGGGCGGACAAATCATACAAGAAAAGTCATCTCATTAACGAGTTGAAAGGTGCTCAATCAAAGGTGTCAAGCAATGGGACATTAAAAATCTATGTCATTGGGTATCATTGGCAACCCGAGTGATGCTCGTATAGAGTGTTGTTGAATGTGTTAATAGGATGATGTTGAATATGTTAATATAACATCTTTAAATATTTTAATAAGATGGTGTTGAATGTATTAATACGATGTTAATAAAATAATTTTATTTTTGGCTTATTATTTTTCCATTTAGTTGAATGGATTATGAATTTTTTCCCTCATATAGTGATTTGTGGTTGATATATTTGTAACAGGTAGAATAGCTCCAATTATAGTAAAAAAAAAAGGAAGCTCTATATATATGTATATATATATATATATATATATATATATATATATATATATATATATATATATAATAAATAAATAAAAACAACGGCCCATAACTGTTGTTTTCATATACTACTGATTTAGGCCGTGATTTCGGAATAAAAATGACAACACTTCTCCCTTGAGGAACAATGGCTCAACATTGTTGTTATTTTGCAACAGCCAAATAAAACAATGGTCCATAACCGTTGTTTAGTGGACGATAATAACAACGGCTCGTTTGCGTGGTTTACTTATACGACTGACTTAGGCCGTGGTTTTGGAAGAAAAAATAGAACCGTTTTTTTCGTTAAAACAATGGCTCCAAATCGTTGCTGTTTTTCAACGGACATGGATTGTTGTTTATCTTGTAAATAAACAACGGTTTTGGGCCGTTGTTTAAGAAAACCACGGCTAAATAAACAGCGGCCCTTACAATGGCTCATAACTATTGTTTAAGAAATTTACAACGGTTTTGAGCTGTTGTTTTTTTTTTTCGATTTTCATGTAGTGTCTATAGACTAGTATAGAGTATAGACTACAGGCTATAGAGTAAGGACTAAGGGGCTAAGGGCTATACTTTAAACTTTAAAATTTTGAAAGAACGAAGCATGGTATCAATTGGAGTTTAACGAAGGCACTGATTGATGCAGTATAGGCCAAAACGGATACGTATCGGCCGATTCGGATACGTAACGGCCGATACCGATGTCATATCTGATAAGAATATGATATACGTATCGAGCGCCGATACGTATCGGTTTGGTCAAAAATCAATATGTATCGCTGATACGTATCGGTATTGGCCGATTTTTTATACCATGGTAGACAATGGTTTTTTTCAAAAATCCACTGCTCTAAGCAATTGTAAATAAAACAGTGGTTTTTTTTTTACTACTATACATGACAGTGGTTTAAGAACTTCAACAACGACTGCTCTCAACAGTCATAGAAAAATTACCACTATTTTTTGCATTGGTTTTTTTATGCAATATTTTTTTTTTTTTAAATTACGTCAATGATTTTTTATGCAATTTTTTTTAAAATAATCCTTTTTTATGCCTTTATTAATGCCTTTTTTTAATGCAAATTTTTTATGCTTTTTTTAATGCAGTTTGTTTAATGCTTTTTTTTTTTAATGTGAATTTTCTTATAACATATTCAGCTACTAAACTACTTGCCAATATAGGGATGCTGCACGCACTCCAATATTTTATTGACGCATACCACTTGATGAATTTCCTTATAACACACCAATTGTTACTAACCACCCATCAATAAATAATTAGTTATACTTTGTAACAATGTATAACACAGCATCGGACATTGCATACCAAGAACTCAAATCAAATCAAATTTATTCCATGAACCAATCCCCTCTTCTATGGCAACAAAAGTAGCATTCTTTGCATCCTCAATCGGAAGTTCACGATCCTTGAGCTCCATCTCCATTGTGGCCCCAACCTTTTTTTAATCTGGCAATTTAATCCGCTGCACCTTGACAGAATGCTAATGTGGTCTATCTCCTAATCTTTTACCATTCATTTTGCAGGGGCATTCATGCCCTATTTGTATGTTTTCTAACTTTCAAAGCGAGCTCTGTTTCAATTTTGAGAGAGATGCCCAGCACCTTCACAGAATCAGTCAATGCTCCACTGCCCAATCAGCAGTGATAATCGTGCCAATATATAAACTGTTTCCATACCAAGTTAGCAAGATAAATAAGTTAAAAAATGCACTAGTCTGCTTTTATGCTATATGAATAACTCGAACTAATCATCTCAAAATCAAATACAAGGCCAATATCCAAAGGGTGGTGTTGTTCACACCTGTTTTTCCTATGAAGAACACAACATTTTCCACTATAAAAAACCGTTGACCGCCTTGAATCAGACGATGGAGATCGTTTATTGTCCCAATCTTCCACACAATAGATCTTGAGATCATGGTGCACCTATCAGTTGTCACATGTTGATTCCATTTAACACACATCCCCAAAAGTGATTGTAATCATGGGCATACCATGAGAAATGGTCTCAAGTCACTTTTGGGGATGTGTGCTCCTTGTGTAATCAAGATCTTATGTCTAATAGGTGCACTATGATCTTACGATCTGTTGTGTGGAAGAGAGGAGATGTTGCGAGACGGTCGAACAAATTTTCTCTCATGTGCACTTGCATCACACATGCATTTCGTTAGTTTTTTATAAATGTTGTAGACTCATACAACAAACCACCAATAAAATATCACAACTCCACATAAGCTGCATTGAAGATCAAGCTGTCTTTTAGACACAATAGAGAAACTATAAGAGACTTCACAGAAATTTTCAAAATGATAATATAATAACCTGTGAACTAATAGGTTGCTTTAATAGTTTTTTTGCCAATGTATACAAATAAATATGTCAATTTTCTATTTTTTCTACCTTCTGGTTTTAGTCACTATTTTGAATATAAAAACCATATTGGTTTAGTTTCCAACTGGAGAACAAAAAGGGTACTCAAACAATAAAATGAGGCACTTACAATTATTCTACTAGCATAAGTACATGTAAGATCGTCACTATCTCAACTTCATTAATCCAAGTCTTGTTGCAACATCCATCGCCTCTTTAACACATGATGCATCTGTGCCCTGCAATTTCACCATTACCACAATTACTATATAATGTCCAATCATATGTAAGATCAGTGTGACACTTTTAGAAAGAAAAGAACAAATACTGTGCAAAAAAACCAAAAAATGTTCCTACCAAATTTTTTTCTAATATTGCTATAAGACTAAAGCATAAGAAAATTTCACATTAAACTGATATGGACACAATAAAATTTTCAATCGAATACAACTGTAGATGGTAGACATGTAATATTTGAGGTTTACTTAATTTTTTATTATTTCATATTTAAAAATCTGCTAAACTTTTAATCATTAAGTTCTATAATGTTGAAAATCCAGATTGAATATTCCCATAGCATTCATTATAAGCTCTGATATTATATGCCTCCAAGAATAGTTAGAACAGTTTAAATCAAATGATTCAAATCAAGAATCATTTGATATTAAAGGCTCAAACCCTATAGTCTCCATAAATAACATTTGAACTACACAAACAGAGTCAATATGAGAATAGCGCAGAGTGACTTAACGGGACTCACTATCCACAAACCTGGTTGGATGCATTGTTGCGATGGAGATTGTTTAATAATTCAAGACCATCCTGCTTAGTAAAACAAGTATCAATGAGTGCTTTAAATGGGGTCTAGGATTCCAAACATAATTACTCTGTTGAAACAAAATTAAATCCAAAAATTAATGACTAAAATTATCTAGAATACTATTTAGAAACGATAAGGCTACGTTTTCAAAGACTGTAGAATGAACGTAAAACCATAACAGATTATGGCCTCGTTACAGAACCTTGCTTCCAATGGCCAACGCAGGACCAATTGAAAAGGAATCAAAGCATATGTTTGGGTCATCAAATACAATTAACATTTGTTAAAAATGACATAGTTAGTAGTTTAACAAAACCGGAAATGTACCTCCACACTTGAAACCAACAAGCCGATTGGCTAAGTTACAGCGCTTTGGAATAGTGATGGCAATATTTGTCTTGATTCCGGATCTCTTTACAGTGTTGGAGAGCATGACCGCACAGAGACAACTTGGGTTTTGACCTATTTTCTGCACCTAAGAGCAGAAACTACTTGAAACTTGAGACTTCTCATCTTGCGCTGCATATACACAGGATCTAATCAAGGAAATACTTATTTTCCTATAAAAACACAAATTATAAGGAGTTGAGATGCAGTTGGTAGTATCAGGCTACTTTTTTTAAGGGCACAAATATTGAACTATTAGTCAAAGTGAAATTTGATCTGTAGGTTGTTTTCGTACTCCATTAGCTCAATTGTGAGGATGGTATTAACATCTTTCTCCGTGGGGCTTTCTCTTGGGTGTCAACCTGCAAAGTGTTAATCTCTTAATCATGCCACTTTTCACCTCCTAACCTAGCCTTTAATAGACCTTTGAGTTGTTTAAATACTGAGTTTTGAGTGTGTTTGTGTAGTTAGCAATTATCTGCAGCAATCCATCAAAAAAATGCCAAGAAGAAGAGAATGAGAGACAAGCATTGAAGCTGATGGATAGACAGTGTTTGAACCATGGTAGTCCCCATCATGTGGGCTATTCAACATGCCCTGGGCCCCTAGAAGCCCTATAGTGAAAGAGAAGTTGGACCCACAGTTAATGGAATGCAGCAGCAGGGTGGACAAGGCAACAAAGAAGCTGAACCTTGACCTCGAGCGGCTCAACATTTCAAAAGCAACCACTCGAGCATAATCGAGCAGATCAGAAACCTGCAGTGCAAGTTGTTGAGTAGTTCAAGACTGCTGCATTATATCAACTCGAATAGTTCAGAACCTGTCGAGTAAATCTGAAGTCTTCAGAATCTGTCGAGCACTTCAGACATCACAGTCGAGCAGTTCAAAGGATCCTCAGGGAGCCTGTCGAGTATATGCAGACAACCTATCAAACATATAACACCGTCAAATCCTACCCATCGACAACCTATCAAGAACCCTTCAGAAACACACCATTTGCTCGAGATTAAATGCCTAAAACTCCAACTACTCGAGCAGCTCTATGCTTCAAGACCTCAACCTTCAGAATGCATTCCATTTGCTCGAGAGCCACTCGAGATTATCTGCCTAAAGTACTCCAACCTATCGAACATCCTTCAGAAGCAATCCACCTGCTTGAGATTTGCTTGTGCTCTTCACTGAGAAGCTGCCTGAAGCTCTCTTCCAGTCGAGGCTCAAATTCTAGCTTGTATTTGTGAACCTCAAGGGCATTTGTGGAACTTCCACAGCACCTATGACACATTTCCCAATGTGTTTTGCTTTCCCCAACTGTCAGGGGCAACACGTGGCTAGAAATAAGCCACATAAGCAAGATTCTAACTAACTTGATTCTCCTCTTCTCTAATTGGCCAAGGCAAAAAGGTACTTTATGGATTGTATATATAGATGTAAAGCCTACAAAAAAAAGTATCTGGAGCAAGGAGGATATTCTTGCCTCAGGTCATTTTTAGGGTTAGGTCAATTTTTTTTTCTTCTTTCCTTAGCTTAGCATGTTGAGCTAAATCTTTGTAAAAGTTAGGGCTGAGATAAACTGTAAAAGGGTTGTGTATTAGCATTGTAAAGGGCCTAGAATCTTGCAGAGACTATAACCTTGAGGGCAAATCATTATAAGTTCCTTTTTAAGCAATGAAAGCTGTATTTACTGTTCCATTCAATTTGTAACTTTCTTATATTTTTCATTTAGATCCTTATAGATTGTATGCACTTATGGATGCATAAGCTTGTAGCCTTGCAAACATAGTGGCTGTAGTGATTATCTTGTTCTGGCTTTTAACCCCCATGACTGGAGTATATCAATGAGATATCTTGTGACCATTTAAGTGGACAAGATATAACCGTAGGACTAGTCTATATCTCAGGGTTGAGTTGGATTATTCTACCTTACATTTGAGCTTGTAGCCAAATGAAGGGCAGCTACATATTCAACCCTTTCTCTACCTTGCCATGCCTTTTTCAATAAAAATCAGTCCCAAGCTATTTACTTCCCACATTTTCTATTTGTTTTACCACACCATCTCCATCCTCCAAAACCCCCTTTTATTTTAGATTTGTTATTTTTATTTTAGTTTTGCGACACCCAAAAACTCCCTCTCTTTACCTTACTTTCCTAGTTTAGGTTTATAACTGCCAGATCTGTAGCAAATCTGGAGATCTACTATATTATTTTTAGATCAAAAATCTTGTGGGACAAACTCTTACTTGTCAAAACTTGCTACAACATCCCTAGATCTTGCAGGACTGTGGTTATTTTGCTGCTGTGTTCAATCCATTTTATCCCCTTCTTATTTTGCCTATTTTTTATTGTTGCCATATATCTTTACCAATTTTTCATTAATAAAGACAACACAATACAAGTAAACCAACAAGTTTTTGGCACCGCTGCTGGGGATCTTTGATCTAAGTAGTAGAACTAAGTTTTCTTTATGTTTGTATTTAGTTTTGTTTGTTGTAGTTCCTGTGTTTGAATAAATTACTGCTATATTTTTGGAATTATGCAGATCTAGAGCTGTAGCAAATGAGGAGCAAATAGTTGTAGCTGGAGCACAATCTGCTTTAGTTCACATCTTTTTCTCCCTAGTCTTAGTTTCATTTTTGGTTTCTTTGAATATCAGCATTAGTATTTTATTTTGCTTTTTATTTGTTGTATATTTTATGCTGTGTGTTACTGTAAGTACTTTTTACTTGTGCCGTGTTGTATCTTGGGGAGAAGGTTTCTTCATCCTGAGTTAGAACCTTTGAATCCTGACATAGAAAGAGTCCTTAGACTTAGGCAAACATCACCTACCCCTGCTGAACAAATAGAAACATTTAAGGTGGGAGAGCAACCTAGACCATTGAGAGATTACTATGCACCAGGGGCATATTCATCCCCCTTTTGCATTCAATTCCCCATAGCTGAGGGTAATTATGAGATTAAGCCTCAGACCATCCAAATGCTACGATCCTTTCATGGTTTGAGTAAAGAGGACCCTTACAAGCACATTGATGAGTTTCTTTCTTTGTGCACTACATTTAAAATTCCTGGCCTGGGTGATGAAGCCACTAAAATGAGGCTTTTTGCTTTTTTATTCAAGGATAAGACTAGAAATTAGCTTAACATGCTTCCACCTAATAGCATAATATCTTGGAATGCCCTACTGTGTCAGTTCTTAGCTAAATTTTTCCCCATGAACGAAACCAGTTAGTTGAGAAAGAGCATCATTTCTTTTGCTCAATTCCCAACTGAGGATTTTCGTGAAGCTTAGGAAAGATTTAAGGAACTAATGAGGCAGTGCCCACACCACGAAATCCCCAAGTGGCAGCTTGCTCAAAACTTTTATCAGGGGATTGATTCTAAAAGTAGAGATATGGTGGATGCTTCATGTGGTAGCACTTATCTCAGTAAGACTGATGAAGAAGCTTGGGACTTGTTTGATGTAATCAGTGAGAACTCTATGCAGCAAGAGACTCTGTCAAGAAATGATAATGAGCCTGCTGCTAGAGCTGCAAGAGAACCCACTTCTAAAGGGAAGTTGTATGAAGTAAATGTGTATAATGACCTAGCAAAGAAAGTGGGCAATTTTTCCCAAAATTTTTATAAAATGCTAAGTGTGTTGCAACCTAAAACTATTGCACAGGTTGGAGAGGGATGCCTGATATGTCAATCACCCACACACTCACTGTTAGACTGTCCATCTCCTGGTCAATATCTTGAGTTGGTCATGGAGCATGCTAATGCTGCCCAATCATATGGACAACAGTCTGCTAGGTATCCTTGGAGGAACTATCCTAATTTGAGGTGGAGACAAGATAATTTTCAGTAACCCCAGCAGCAACACGCAATGCCCTATAGGCCATCCTAGTAGTACAATCAAGGTTATGTGTAAAGATAGCAATTTCCTCAGCCTATGGCACAGCCAAATCAGTTGGCCCTGTCGCCACCACAAACCAGAGCACCTTCCTTTGAGGAGTAGGTTTTGTCCTCACTACAAAATTTTAGCTCCCTTTTATAGACTGTGAACTCCCACAGTCAGAGTATTAAAAAGATTAAAGACCAGCTGGGTTAAATTTCAAAAACTCTGACTAAGAGAGAATAGGGTAGACTTCCAAGCTAGACAATGACCAACCCCAAGGGACAATTTATGATTGGTGAAGGTTTCTCAACTCATGACGGAGTTAAGGCTATCACCACCTTGAGGAGTGGTAAGGTGGTGGATAATCAAGTAGACTGTGAGGCAAAGAAGAGTGTAGAGGCAAAAAACTCAGTCTCTGTTGATGAGCAACAGGAGGAAAATAATGGGGCTACTGTTGAGCCCCAACAGTTTAAAAAAAAAAAAAAATACCAAAAATAGTGATGTGGATGTTAGGCTAGCTATTGAGGTACCAGCAGTACCTCAGCTACTATTTCCTCAAGCTTTCAAAGGACCTTCTTTTGATAAGGGGAATGCCAGAATGGAGGAGATGATGGACACATTCAAGCAAGTAGCAATCAATTTGCCTTTGCTTGATGCCATCGGGCAGGTCCCAGCCTGTGCCAAGCTCCTTAAGGACTTGTGCACTCAAAAGAGAAAAGCTAGGATCCACTTGTCTAAGAAAGTGTTTGCAACTGAAAAGGTAAAATCTGTGGTGTCCATGCTACACCAGCTAAGCTTCAAGGTGCAAGGGTACCTACCATCCCCTACATTATAGGTGACCACACCGTAGGAAGAGCTCTCTTAGATTTGGGAGCTAGTGTCAACCTACTGCCATACTCAGTTATGAACAGCTAGGTTTGGGGGAGCTAAAACCCACACTTGTGGTCCTCCAATTGGCTGACATATCTGAGAGAAATCCTATGGGCATTATGGAATATGTGCTGGTGGGTATAGATAAATTTTTCTACCCAGCTGATTTTTTGGTGTTAGACATGGAACCTACCAAGTGCAGCACTCTAATACTTGTCATTTTGGGCAAACCATTTTTTCCCATGCCAATGCTTGTATTCAATATACGTCTGGAGTGATGGAAGTCACTTTTGGAAATATGAAATTTAGGCTTAATGTGTACAATGCTGCCAATCAACCGCAAATTTACAATGAGGACTGTTTTATAGTAGATGTCATAGATGAATTGGTGGAAGAGACCATACCCAGACTACTGGATTGGGTTAAGGTGTTAGATGATTTTGAGGAAGTGTGAACTAAGGTTGTTGAGAAGGAGGCCCCCACTGTAGCTACTGAAGAAATAAATGCACTGGATTCTTCAGTGGGCCTAGTGCAGCACTCTACATGGAGACCTACTTTGCTGCCCCTTCCTCAACCCTCCAAGCCACCTTTGTTGTCCTCTGTGGAAAGTTAACCATAACTGAAGCTGAAATAGCTCCCAGAGTCTTTGAAATATTTATTCCTAGGGCAAAATGAAAATTTTCAAATAATTATTTCCTCCTCTCTAACAGAAGCAGGAGGAGGAATTACTTTGGGTCCTTAGGAAGCATAAGAAAGCCATTGGATGGACAATTGCTAATTTGGGAGGAATTGATCTATTTACATACACAAAATTCATTTGGAAGAGGGTTCCAAATCCTCTAGGGAAATACAAAGAAAGTTGAACCCTCACATGCAGGAAGTAGTCATGAAAGAAATTGTTAAATTGCTTGATGCTGAGGTCATTTACCCTATTTCTGATTCTGAGTGGGTATCACCTATCTAGGTGGTCCCCAAGAAATCTGGCATCACAGTAATACCAAAAGAGTTTGGAGAGTTAATATCAACCAGAGAGACCACTGGTTGGAGAGTTTGTATAGATTATAGGAAATTGAACTCTAAGACCAGAAAGGCCCACTTCCCTTTACCTTTTATATATCAAATTTTGGACAAGTTGGTAGGCAGAGCATATTATTGATTTCTTGATGGATACTCTGGTTACAACCAGATACCAGTGTATCCTCAAGATTAGGAAAAGACCACTTTCACCTATCCATTTGGCACCTTTGCCTATAGAAGGATGTCATTTAAACTGTATAATGCTTCTGCCACTTTTCAAAGGTGCATGTACGCCATTTTTTCTGATATGATTGATAAGTGTTAGAAATCTTCATGAATGAATTTTTAGTCTATGGGAATAATTTTAATCAATGTTTTCATCACCTCTTCCTTGTGCTTCAAAGGTGTGAAGAAACCAACTTGGTTTTGAGCTGGAAAAAGAGTCACTTTATGGTCACCCAAGGCATTGTGCATGGCAATGTAGTATCCCAGAAGAACATAGAGGTTGACAAGGCAAAGATTGACCTGATTTCACATTTTCCCTCACCAAAAACCATCAAACAAATCGAATTATTTTTAGGACATGCTGATTTTTATAGAAGGTTCATTAAAGATTTCACCAAGATCTCCAAGCCATTGTGCCACTTGCTTTGTCAAGTTGTGTCATTTGTGTTTGATACTGAATGTGTGAAGGCATTTGAGATATTGAAAGAATGTTTGACCTCTGTCCTAGTGATCCAGGCCCTAGATTATACTCTACCCTTTGAACTGATGTGTGATGCATCTGATTTTGTTGTTGGAGTTGTTTTAGGATAGAGAAGAGAGAATTTGCCCTGTGTAGTTTACTATACCAACAAAATACTATAAGAAGCTCAGCTGAATTATACAACCACTGAGAAAGCTTCAGGCTGTAGTGTTTGCTTTGGACAAGTTTAGTCCTTATTTGCTAGGGTCTAAAATTATAATTTTTATTGACCACTCTACCCTGAAATACCTGATGGCAAAGAAAGATATAAAGCCTACGTTAATTCGATGGATCTTACTCCTGCAGGAGTTTGATCTCGAAATCAAGGACAAGAAAGGGGTAAAGAATGTGATAGCTGATCACTTATACTGGATTGTGATTGATGAAAGTGTTACAACACCACTTAAGGATTCATTCCCTGATGAGCAGTTGTTTGCCATCAAGTCAAGGGTGCCCTTGTTCGCAAATATTGTAAATTACCTTGTTGTAGGTAGGATCCCTTCTCACTGGTCCAAGATGGACAAAGACTTGTTCTTTTCACAAGTCAAGTATTTTTTCTGGGAGGATCCTTACCTCAAATATTATGTAGACCAGGTGATCAGAAAGTGTCTCTAAAAGTGAAATTCACAGTATTCTGACCATGTGTCATGAAAATGCCTGTGGGGGTCACTTTGGAGGGAAATATATAGCAGCTAAGGTGCTGCAGTGTTTCTATTGGTCATCCTTGTTCAAGGATTTTTTTAGCACTGCAGGGCCTACATGAGATGTCAAAGGATGGGTGGCATATCAAAAAGGGATTCAATGCCATTGCAGCCCATCCTTTTAGTTGAGTTGTTTGATGTCTGGGGGATAGATTTCATGGGCCCTTTCCCTCCTTCAATGGGCTTTAATTTCATCCTTGTGGCTGTGAACTATGTTTCCAAATGGGTGGAACCTATAGCCACAAGGACAAATGATTACAGTGTTGTCCTCAAGTTTGTCAAAGAAAATATTTTCTCTAGATTTGGCACCCCCGGAGCCATCATCAGTGATGGGAGAGCCATTTCTGTAACAGATACTTTGAGAGCTTGCTTAAAAAGTATTCTGTTACTCATAGAATTGCTACTCCATACCACCTATAGACCAGTGGGCAAGTGGAGATTTCTAATAGATAAATCAAGCACATTCTAGAGAAAACAGTGAGGACAGAAAGGAAGGAATGATCTTTGAAATTAACCGATGCATTGTGGGCCTATAGGACAGCCTATAAGACCCCCATAGGGATGTCCCAATTCAGACTGGTTTATGAAAAAGCTTGTCATTTCCTAGTGGAGTTAGAGCACAGGGCCTATTAGGTCATTAAAAGCTTAAATATAGACCTAACTCCTACAGTTTTAAACAGGAAATTGCAACTGTCTAAGCTGAAAGAACTGAGGCTAGATGCCTATTCAAGTTCTAAAATTTACAAAGAGAAACCCAAGGCCTTCTTTGATAAGAACCTTCTAAGGAAGGACTTTGCTGATGGAGCCAAGGTATGGCTTTTCAACTCGAAGCTGATTTTTTTTCAGCCAAGTTAAGATCTAGATGGGATGGGCCATTTACAGTCATTCATGCATTCCCATCTGGTGCTGTTGAAATCATGGATCGTACTTTTGAAAGGGCCATGAAAGTCAATTGTCAGAGGCCTAAGCTCTGTATAGAGAATGTTATGAAGCCTATTGAAACTATCCACTTTTAAGAACCTCCCACTGATGTGTGATCTCCAGCCTTGTACCATGTGTACCATAAGTATGTTTGTGTTTTTAAGGTCTATAAATACTAGGTTTTTAGGGTCTATTTCCATGAATCTTGATGTGTGTTGTTTTGTGCAATATTATGCTGTGAATGAGTCTTATTAGCATTAGGATTCATTGAACTTTAAATGTGTGAGAGTGTGCTTGTCAGCACAAGGGTAAACTGAGTTGTATTTGGCCTTCTCGAGAGGATCTTACCTTGCAAAGTGGCCTCTCGAGATACTTCACCTGAAGCAAACACAGCCTCGGCAGGCTCCTGTGCCTAAAATGTATCTGCTCGAGCCAATGCTTCAAAGCATCGATAGACCCGAGAGCTTAAATGAATTGCTCGAGCATCTGCTTGAGTCAGTACATCTGAAGCCTCGATAGGATACAAGGCCTAATTTCATCCGCTCGAGGTCTGCTCGAGAAACTCAAGTTTGAAACCATTATCCTGTCGAATTACACCTGTAGCTTTGACAGATTCCTGCACTTGATTTCATCCACTCGAGATCTACTCGACGGGGTCTTACCAGAAGCTTCATCCTATCGAAGCTCAGTCTCCTAAGTTTATAAAACCCTTGTCAGGTTCTTTTTCACAGTTCATTCATTTGAGCTAAGCACGCAACCCCTGTCACTGTTAAAGATTTCTTCTTATCACTTCATTGCACACTACCTGCTACTCCACTTGGCCCATATTGCTGACACTTTGCTCAGCTACTCAAGCCCCACAGTTCACACCAAAGATCTCTTGATTTGAACCACTGTGGACTGCCCTAGCAAACCCTAGTTTGGGTATCCTCTCACTTCTTGCTCAATCCATTAATTCACTGTGTATTTTCCACTAGATTGAGGCATCTCTGTTAAGGGTTAGTGAATTTTGAGTTTTAGGGAAACCTAGGTCTTGAGAAAAATCAGATAGAAGCTAGGGTTTCAAAATGGCTGATAATCCTGAATTTGAAGAAACCCTAAATACATTACTCAGTCCTGCCCAAACCCTGCCTCTTTCACCAACCAGAAAGTTCCAGAGGATAGCCTCATCCTCAGCCACTGAATTTCTTGTGGGAAACCCTAAGAGAAAAGCTATTTCAAGTAACTCAGCAGCCCCAAAGAAAAAAGCCAGAGCTACCACCCAAGAGCCTAAGTCAAAGAAACAGAAAAAGGGTAAAGGAGCAGTTCCTGAAGTGGACCCTTCACTACCCAAGATGAGTTCATAGAAAATCTTAGCCTAGTACTTGAAACCACTTTTGGTAGGCCTTTCTTCACCAAGGAAGAGCGGGCCAAGAATGCCATTGAGTTTCTGACAACAGCCTCCATGGATTCACTGATGAGGCCTTTGGAAGAAATTGTATATCCAAGGTTGGTAAAGTTGTGGTATCAGAATATTAAGACAAAAGAGTCTGGGGGAGGGCCAAACAAGCAGGACCCTGCGCTAATTATGTTGATTGATGACTTTGAGACAGTGGTAGATGCCACTGATATAGCACAAGTACTGGGATCCCTGCAACATATGATCCATCTTATAGCTTGGTGTTAGTGCACGCTTTTTCTGGGTTCCTCTCGGTCCCCGTTGAATCAGTGGCCCAATTCTGTCCAAGTGGACTCTGGCAATGCAGTATTTGGAATGTTGGTAATAAAAAAGGAGTTTTTCTAGGAAGGTTCCTTGTTGGGTGTGATCGCCAGTTGCAGATATTTAACGATGCTGCAACATGTCAGTGATCATGCTTTAGAGCTGGTGTGGGTTACTTCTTTACTGAATCACCTGGCTACGAACATCAGCAGCTATGGCTCTTTCTTATAATTTAGATAGTTTAGTTTTCTTTTCTTTCCCTGTGATTGTTATAATTTTAATTGGTTTAAATTTTCTAATTCTATTGTGAGTCTAGTTGTGAATTTGTTGTAGTGAATGAATTAATCTTCTAATCTTGTTAGGAGTCTACTTGGTTTAAGTGTTCTATTCCTATTAGAAGTCTAATTAATTAAGTTTCCTAATCTTATTGAAAGTCTAATTAATTAAGTCTCTTAATCCTACTAGGAGTCTAATTAATTTAAATGCTCCAATCTTATTAGGATTCTAATTAATTCAGTTTCCTAATCCTTCTAGAAGTCTAATTAATATTAGTCTTCTAATTATACTAGGAGTGCAATTAATATTAGTTTCCTAATGCTACTAGAAGTCTAATTAATATTAGTCTCCTAATTGTACTAGGAATGCAAATATGTTATTTTTAATGAAACTCTAAGTAAATCAAGCATGCTAATTATACTGAAATTATAAGTAAAGCAAGTATACTAGTTCTACTACAACTCTGATTAAAGTAAATATACTAATTGTATTGAAATTCTAATTGAAGCAAGTATACTAATTTGACTGAAATTCTAATTAAAGTAAATATAATAGTCCTACTGAAATTTTAATTGAAATAGAAGACTGATTTTACTAACACTCTAATTAAAGAAAATATCCTAATTTTATTAAAATTCTAATTAAAGTAAATAAACTAATTTTGTAAAATTTTTTATTAAAGCAATGGATTAACTATATTAAAAATCTAATTAAAACAATGGATTAATTTTACCAAAAATCTAATTAAAATAAAGGAACTAATTTTACTAATTTTCTAATTAAGTTGGGGAGTTGACTTTAGTTAGGATCTAATTAAAATAATGAATTAACTATACTAAATTTAATTGAGATAAAGGAACTAACTTTTACTAGTTCTAATCAAAGCAATAAATTAATTATATCAGAATACTAGGAAAAGGGTTTTGGGCCCGCTATGCTAAGGAGGATTGGCCTTGTTCCCGAGTACCCTCTGTAAGCTCCCTTGGGCAAATCGGGTGGCTGAAGTTAAAGCAAATTGGATTTTTTTATTATAAGATAGTATTTTTAGATTTTTAGAGTCAATTTCGGAATTATAATTATGAATTAAATTATGAAACTAGAATTATAAAAAACTAAATTATATTTGAGATTTTTGAAATATTAAACTAAGGAATTAAAACTAGGATTTCAAAATCTAAGGACTGAATTGGGGTCCGAAATTAAAAAATCAGGCTGTATGATTAAGGACTGGTTCTAGAAAGTAAGAACTAGAACTAGAGATTAATGATAGGACTGGAGATTAAGAATTTGGAATAGAATTAAAGTCTGTGGTCTGTGAATTAGGCCATTAGATTAAGGATTGGTTCTAAAAACGAAGGACTAGAACTAGATATTAAAATTACAGTCTAAAAAGGGTGCTACGGTCTAAGACTTAAAATTTAATATTAGCAATTAAAATTACGAGAAATCTTAAATCTAAGAACTAAAAACTATGGTCAGAAACTAAATTCCCACCTAAAGGGCGGGGCTGTGGAGAGGAATCTCGAAATTCAAAGCTTGAATCTCGAAATCATGGCTATGTTTCTCAATGGGTTCATTCTCGGAATTCTCTGGTCTCGAAATCTCAAAAAATCCATTCTCCTCCCTCTCCTTTGTGTTGTTTTTGTGGGTCGAATTAAAAAAGTCTTTTATAAGTTTTTTTCTAATTAAACGCCATGTTTCAGGCATTTAACCGAATTGCATGCCAGTTTCTCGGTGCTTAATCGCTTTAAGTCAGTCACCGACTCAGTGAGCAACCGGCTGACTTGCTTAACGAGTTTCCTAATTCTAATAAAGTTAGGACTAATTGTGCGCTTGGAGTAGGGTGCGCAATCCGATTAAGCATCTCATTTGAAGCGCTTAATCGAGGAAGCTTAGGGGTCAAGGACTATAAGACTAGGTCTGGCATATGAAATTATGCGCTCGTGGTAGGGCATTGAATTTGATCGCGCGTTCTATGGTGGGCGCGTGATCGAGTCTTGAAGTGGTCTAGGAAAGGAAATCTGGTCTGAAAGGGGGACTGATTGCATGTTTGTAGTTTTGCTTGCAATCTAATTGCACACGTCATTTTAGGCACGTAATTCAGGGCTGTCCAGGTTCGGGTCAGGTCTGAAATGCAAGACTATTATTTCAGTCTATATTTTGATTATATACTATTGTTTCAATATATAGTCTCCCTACATTGGGATCTGAGCCACAAAGTTATTGTTTCAGCCTGTGTTCAATCATGTACTATTATTTCAGTGCATGATTCCTAATTTAGGATTAGGGGGTCTGAAATGCTATACTATTGTTTCAGCCTGTATTTCGACTATATACTATTGTTTCAGTATATAGTCTCCCTATGTTGGAGTCTAATCCATAAAGCTATTGTTTCAGCCTATGTCTAGTCATGTACTATTAGTTCAATGCATGGTTCCCATGTTAGGGTTAGGAGGCCTAAGCCATAAAGCTATTGTTTTAGTCTGTGTTCAACCATATACTATTGTTTTAACATATGGTCCCCATTAGGGTTATGAGGTCAAAGGTTGACCGAACAGATTTGTATATTCCGAGAGGGCAAAGTGGGGGTGTCTACACTTGAGACCCCCAATCAGTGCCTCAATGAAGGAGATGGCCCAACAGTTAACTCAAGGGAAGAAAGCCTCTAGTGATTCACTGATGAGGAGTGAATTCAGCTCAAACCTACTATTCATGGATAGTGTGTTGAGAAAGAATATGTTTGTGGCTAGACACCAGCAGGAGAGGAGGGTCCCAATTGTAGATGCACTATACTCTTTCTCCAAGGGGCATTTCTTCAATGTTGCCAAGCTGATTTTTGAGGGGATGGAAGATACACATGGCAAGGTGAAAAAGAGGTAAAAAATGCAAGGTTTACCCTACAACAGGCTTATCACAGCCTTGCTCAAGAGTGGAAAATACATGTGGAAGGTAGGAGAACCCACTGCTGAGTTTCCACCAGCTGAATTTGGAAGAAGGCAGTGGAAAATTAGCATTTCACTGATGATGAAGAAGAAAAAGGAATCTGAGGTAGCCACCTCTGGAGCCCCTTCTACAGCTACTTCTGTAGCACCTCCTGTGCAGGCTTCAGCAGCCACATTAGAGGCTCTTCCATCATCCATCGTTCCTCCCATTCTAGCATCAGTACCACCCTCCACCTTACCTTCCACTCCTGCACTTCCCACATCATTCCCACCACCTTCCACCCTACCTTCTATCCCTACACCTATACCACCTTCACTACCTCTTGTCTTACCTACTATTCAATCCTTACCATCATCTGTAACTGTCTACCCCACTCCACCAACCTTACCTTCCCAATCCATTCCTGTGTCAGCTCCAACTCCTACTCCTCCCATGACATTCCCCTACAACCTTCCCACACCTCCAATCCACAAAACCTATAAAAAGAAGACCCAACACCTACCACAGAACCAAGCCTATCCCCTACCGTAACCACTGAAATACCCAGCCTAATAACCTTCCCCTTTTACCTATGATGGCAGTGAACCAATGGCTACTACCATTGAACCACCTCACCCCGAAAAAGAAAGAGAAGTCTAGAGAAGAACAACATTTGAAAATTGAAAAGAAGAGGAGAAGCTGCCCACTTTGATTCCTGAATATATCAAGTAAGATGAAGTTTTGTTGAAATGAAGGTTGTGAAGTCATGAATCACCTCCTATATTGCCGATTTCTCAATTTTGATCTATTCTATCCTTTTGTTCTTTACAAACCTCACTCGTAAACCACATTACAACCCATTCAAAAAGACCTTTACATCCAAAGTGAAATGAGCTGCCATGTAAAGATGAGGAGTTGTCCAATCTATGGTGAAAAGTCATGAGGATGCCAGAAATTAGAAGCTATGCCTATGCTCATGCTTGCAGGCCCATTTGGGGTCTATAATTTCTCTTGAGCTGCTTTGAATGTGAATTCCCTTAGAATTTCAATGTTGAGAGATAGCCCTGGTGAGAATCGGGTCAAAATTTTAACTTCATTGGGGTTGCATCCAACCAGATTTTTGAATTTAAGGAATGCTTGGGACTGCATTTTGCACATTGAATTCTGATGTGAAATGATTGGCGGTGATGCAAACACCTGCTGATTTGTAGTTTTAAATGGCTACATTACTGCTGTAATTTCCTCAGATTCTTAAATAATGGGTGTGGAATGAAGTTTTATTTATTTAGATCCGTTTTATCATTGACTGCACTATTTTTAATTGTTTTATTGGTGAAGTTTGTGGGTATCTTCACTGAAAACTCGCAGAAGACTTCACTCCTCCACTAGGGATCACCTAGGGGTTTAAAAGGCTTGGTACATATGCCAAATGTATCCGTGTTCCCTATGAAAGTGGCATTTCCTATTTTTAATAATTCTTTCAAATTTTCCTTTGCTCGAGGACTAGTAAAGATTATATTTAGGGGTGTGTTTAGCTCTGAAAAGTACCACTTTTCACCTCTTAACCCAGCTTTTGATGGACCTCTGAGTAGACTAATAAAGTATTTTAAGTGTGTTTCAGTAGATAACCGAAATTTATAGCTTAGTGTTACAATCCATCCATTTAGTGCCAAGAGGAAGGATTTTTGAGCTAAACTGTGGAGCTGTTAGAATTACATGGTGGTTTACATCAGTGGGACTGTTGTGCATACATTTGGATCCTAGTTGCCTTGCAGAGAGAGAGATAGAGCCCAATATCCAAGGGACAGTTGTTACATTCCAAAAGAACAGATGCAACACACAAGAGCTGCTGCCGTCATGATAGATGAGAGAGGCTGCTGTGGCTACAGTCCACTTGTTGAGTAGCTGGAAATAGGGCTGCTGCTTATCCACACAAGCAAGCAAGCAGCTGCTGCTGCTATTGCACTCTACTTTAAGAGTAGCAGCTGCACATCCTGCATTACAGCACTTGGCATATCACCTTTGGAGGAGCTGCTGTTGTAATTACCAAAAGAAACGACATCTACAGCACCTCATCCTCAACAGCTGCTGCTCCAACCACTTTTAGTTGCAAGACTCAGAAGGTGCAGCTGTCAAGCAACTTTCAAAACTAGCCGCTGCTCCAACCTGTGTACACTTCAAGCTCAAGACAGCAGCAACATCTTCAATCTATAGTAGCAACTACCCGAGCTCCAATGCTGCACTTGCTGCAAATTGAAGGATCAAGCTACACAAGCACACTCAAACCAGTAGCTGCGATTGCTGCAGCACCTTACACTCAAAAGCAAACCAGCAGCTGTAGCTGCTGTATAATCCAATGAAGATGCAAGCCAAACCTGCTGCACCATACACTGCTGAGCACAATATGCTGAGTAGCAACATCATAGCTCTAGCAAAGCCATCTATTAGAGTTGCAGCCTCATCATCTCAAGCTGTTGCTGCAAATTTAAAGCACTCTATTGCTGCTACACCACACTCAAGAGCTACTACAGCAGCTGCACACATTGCACCTTCGCGAGCAGCTAGCTGCTGAGTTTCAGCCCAGCAAGACCCTTGCAAGATGGCAGACCTGAAACTCCTGAAGACCAGCCCCGCGAGGCTGCATGAAACCAGCAATATTTATCTTCGCGAGATGGGCTAGAGCAGCAAGTTGCATGCATGCCAACCTAGCGAGCTGAACTTTGCTGCAATGGTGCACTCCGCGAGATAGTGACTTTGCTGCAATGTTTATCCTTGTGAGGAACCT
This sequence comes from Chloranthus sessilifolius, assembly GCA_021018995.1. Classification (NCBI taxonomy): domain Eukaryota; kingdom Viridiplantae; phylum Streptophyta; class Magnoliopsida; order Chloranthales; family Chloranthaceae; genus Chloranthus; species Chloranthus sessilifolius. The sequence goes on along the minus strand of CM037585.1, from coordinate 89,749,517 downwards.
AAGAGCTGCACTTTATTCTAGCACCACGAGCTATTTAAACACTGTTGTATATCCTTTAACCAAGCAAGCAATAGCAACTGAATTTTATCTGAGCCTCGCAAGCAGTAGCAATTTGAAGCTGCAGTGCAGCAAATCGAACTAAGGAGCTGTCCAACAAACACTTGGGCAACTGCGGTGCTAAGGATGCACATGCTACTTATTCATGCACTTGCGGGTTATCGAAGGAGATGCTATAGAACTACTGCTCAATCTAAGGAGCTGCAACAGTGACACCACCAGCGACACTTGAGTAGCTGCGACACCTATCAAGCAGTTATTTTTGCTAGACGACCACCCATAGAGGCAGCAAAGCAGACACATTGAAGCACATGAGATTAAAACCTATAGATTTAGCACATTGGAGCAACGTATAGGCTGAAAGCATTTTATGGAACAACTATTGTGCGCACTCGAGCAGCTGTGGTGCACCTCTCGAGTACATCAACTAAACCCCCACGGGCTGCGGACTCGAAGTCGAGTGGTGTAGAGCTTAAAAATATAGGCATTTGAGTTGTTCTGCTGTTGAGGCATTCTGTCGAATAGGTGTAGTGCTGAAAAATACTGTATTTCATACCAGCAAGATTTAAGTTGCTGAAAATTGATATATTTCAACTCAGTGAGATTTAAGATCCTGCTGTATTGCAACTCAGCGAGATTTAAGCTCCTGAAGCATTTCAACTCCGCGAGATTTAATTTCTGAAGCTTCAACTCAACGAGAACTCAGCAAGATTAAACTTCCGAAGCATTTTAGCTCTGCGAGATCAAACTTCTGAAGCTTCAACTAAGTGAGAACTCAACGAGATTTAAGTGAGATGCATACCTGAAGCTGTCATCTACGCGAGGCACGAATTCTAGCAACCTTTTTCATCACCCAAGGATATTTTGGGTATTTCACACCTTCTAAGGCATGCATCCCAACATCCCACACTTCCCAAGGAATCCAAGGGCCATAGATGGGCCACGAAATCAAGTCCAAACCTACTCAAATCTGATTGGCTAATGCATATTAGTGTTTCAGGGGTTGCCTATATAAGGGACTATTATCTACATTTGTAAGGGAGCCAAGATTAGTCTGGTTTACTTAGGGTTTTAAAACCAAGAATAGCCTGTGTTCATTTATGATTTTTTGAGCCAGGAGTAGCCTGGTTAACTTAGGGTTTTTAAACCAGGAATAGCTTGTGTTCATTTAGGGTTTTTAGAGCTAGGATTAGCCTGGTTCACTTAGGGTTTTTAATCCAGGAATAGCCTGAGATCTGAGCCAGGGTTTCCTTTGCTCACTTAGGGTTTAGTTTTCTTTTCCATTTTCTTTTTCCATGTTCTTCTTCCTTAGCACAGTAGCAATGCTGGGCTAAGTTCTATGTAATAGCTAATTTTATTTTAGTTTTGTAATAGTCCTTGTAAATATTGGGATATTGAATGAGCAGTTTTGTACTGGCTGCTGCCTTGAGGGATTTCATTCTTAATAACACCAAATCATTGGAATCGTTGTTTGAATGTTTACTCAATCTATTATTTTCCTATTTGTCTGTAGTTCTGTTCAGGCTATAGCATACATTTAGGATTTGAACTTATTGAAAGGCCCATGGAAAGCAATGCTGGATCTATAGTCAGATCTGACGAGCTCGGAGGCCTATGGACCATGGTGGTAGCAACAGTGTACATATTTTTTCTCTGACCTCTGTGGTATGGACAGAGCTATCGGATACCCTATGATCATTGTAGTGGATAGAGTATAACCCTAGGGTGGTGTCCATTCATATGTTTGAGAAGGATTCTTCTCCTCTGCACATGAGCTTCTAGAGCCTTGGGAGGAGGTTTGTATAGGAATTGGCCTACCTCTATTTTACTTGACCGACATCAGATGTTTGATATGATTTCTCTATAGTAAGTATAGCTTGAGGCTGTCATTTGTAGGCCTGTTGTAGTAATGACCAGCTGAATCTAGATCTTTATTTAACCTGTTGCTGGTCCTTTGTGTGGGCACAGTGAGCTATTGGCCTTGGTAAAGCACTTAAAGATTTTATGGGTTGGATACCTATGGATGTCAGCCAGATCTGTGCGTAGATCTGTCATTCATGCTCCTCCATCTGGACTGTTTTTATATATATTGTCTGATATGATTTTATTTGCATCTGGCTTTTAAATATATGCTATTCATGATGATTTTCATTTCCTATATTTTAGATTCAAACTCTGATCATGTTAGGTATTTGTATCTTGGATTGTAGTATTTTAGGGAATCAGTTTCGTGTCTATTTTATATATTTTTTCTGTATTTAGTTTATTTTCTGCTTTATTGTTGTTGTTTGTAGGATTTAGTATAGTTGTTTTGTTTCCTTAATAGTCATTTTCTATATATTTTCTCTTTCTCTCCTTCTTAGTTTAATTTTTTGCACTTTTAGCTTAGTTTTCTATTTACTTTTCTGTTGTAATTTAGTCTGTTTTTTTTTTTTTCACCAACCCTGCTGCCCCTATACATTTTACATGAAACAGTGAGGACACTGTTTAACTTAGGTTTGGGGGTGTGGCAGGGTAGGTCTGCCAATAGAATAGTTAACTTTAGTACATCAGTGTTGGTTTAAATGGGATGAATAAAGTCAATTCCGACCTAACTTGCTAGAATGAGGAAATTGGTGAAAAATTAAAAATTTTTGCAGACATTTTGAAACTGAAAATTTTAAAATCTTAGCACCACCGTGAAGCTAACATCATAAAATTTCCCAATTAGTACTTAGTGAACCTAAGAGGAGAGAAAAAGGTGCAAATACACTCCATGAGTTAAATAGAGTACCATACCTAGTGAGATTTGGGCCGATCATTTTCTTTTGAAGTATGTTTTTGGCATTTTTTCTGCTCTAAAGTCTGTTTGACTCAGCACCTTTTCACTAGAAGTTAGGCACTCCCAAATTGAAACAATCTGATAACACTCATGACACTAAGGAAATGATCCAAGGCCTTCACTTGGACAGTTTGAGCCTGAAATCCCAACCTGTTAAAATTACCCTTTTACATACACTCGTTGAACTTTAAAAAATCCTACTTTTCTTTGATAAACATCAGACTACTTACACCTTAACCTCTTGACCTGATTCAACCGTACCCTCACTCTGAGAATGCAGAAGGTAAGAGAGAAGGAGTTGAAGATAGTGAGAGTGGTCCAACATTTGGTGGAAGGAGACGAAAACAACATAGGAACAATAGTGTATCAGTGGTTTTTGTGAGGCAGCTCATCATAAAAATATTAAATAAAAATAAAAAGAGAAAAAGAAAGAGTAGTCTAGAAAAGAGCATCATCTGAAAATTGAAAAGAAGATGAGAAGCTGGCCACTTTGATTATGGAATATATCAAGTAAGATGAAGTTTTGCTGAAATGAAGGTTGTGAAGTCATGAATCACCTCCTATCTTTCTGATTTCTCTATTTTGATCCATTCTATCCTTTTATTCTTTACAAACCTCACCCATAAGCCACATTACAACCCATTCAAAAAGACCTTGTACATCCAAAGTGAAATGAGCTGTCCTGTAGAGATGAGGAGTTGTCCAATCTATGGTGAAAAGTCATGAGGATGACAGAAATTAGAAGTTATGCCTATACTCATGCTTTCAGGCCCATTTGAGGTCTGTAACAACTCTTGAGCTGCTTGGAATGTGAACACCCTTAGATTTTCAATGTTCAGAGACAGCCCTGGTGAGAATTGGGTCAAAATTTTAACTTCATTGGGGTTGCATCCAACCAGATTTTTTAATTTAAAGCAAGCTTGGTACTGATTTTTGCACATTGAATATCTGATGTGAAATGATTGGTGGTGATGCAAACACCTGCTGATTTTTCATTTTAAGTGGCTGCATTACTGCTGTAATTTCCTCTAATTCTTAAAGAATGTGAGTGGAATGATGTTTTATTTATTTAGATCTATTTTATCATTGACGGCACTATTTTTAATTGTTTTATTGGTGATGTTTGTGGGTATCTTCACTTAAAACCCTCAGGAGACTTCACTCCTCCACTAGGGATCACCTAGGGGTTTAAAAGGTTTGGTACATATGCTAAATATATTCGTACTCCCTACGAAAGTGGCATTTCCTATTTTTAATAATTATTTTAATTTTTCCTTTGCTCGAGGACTAGCACATATTAGGTTTGGGGGTTTGTTAAGCTCTGAAAAGTACCACTTTTCACCCCTTAACCCGGCCTTTGATGGACCTTTGAGTAGACTATTAAAGTGTCTTAAGTGTGTTCGTGTAGATAACCAAAATTTATAGCTTAGTGTTACAATCCATCCATTTAGTTCCAAGAAGAAGGATTTTTGTGCTAAATTGCGGAGCTGCTGGAATTACATGGTGGTTTACATCAATGGGATTGATGTGCATACATTCTGATCCTAGCTGCCCTGCTGAGAGAGATAGAACCCAATGTCCAAGGGACAACTATTACATTCCAAAAGAATAGATGCAAAATACAAGAGTTGCTGCTGTCATGACAGATGAGAGAAGCGGCTGTGGCTACAGTCAACTTGTTGAGCATCTGGAAATAGGGCTGCTGCTTATCCCACACAAGCAAGCAGTTGTGGCTATTGTTGCACTCTACTTGAAGAGTAGCAGCTGCACACCCTGCATTACAGCACTTGGCAGATCACTTTTAGAGGAGTTGTTGTAGTAATTACCCAAAGAAACTGCATCTATAGCAGCTCATCATCAACAGCTACTTCTCCAACCACTTTTAGTTGCAAGACTCAGAAGGTGCAGCTGTCAAGCAACTTTCAAAACTAGTTGCTGCCTCAACCTGTGTATACTTCAAGCACAAGACATCAGCAACATCTTCAATCTATAGCAGTAACTAGCAGAAATCCATTGCTACACTTGCCGGAAATTGAAGGAGCAAGTTACAGAAGCTGCAGCACTGTTGATTACTTCTGGTGTGCTTACATTATTGGTTGGTGGTGAAAGTTATTTAAAAATCAAAGACAGAGTAAAACAGGGGGTGAATCCAGCACAACTCAGAAGTCCTAGACCTGCAAGATACAGGGTCCTTTGTAGCAAGTTTTGATAAGTAAGAGTTTGTCCCACAGGGAAAGGTGATCTAGAGCTCCAAGGGAGCCATCTCTAGTAGTCCCTCCAGATCTGTCAACAGATCTGGCAGTCCTAGAAGGAGGGGAGTTTAAGGTCACTTATTCTAAGTATTTTAATATCTAAACTACAGAAAGTGTTGAGAGGGTGGATGGAGTGTGGAAAATAAGTATAAAAAGGGTGAGAAGTACGTTATTGAGCCAAGGTCCGAGAAATTTTGTAACTCAGATTTAGATCTGATGTTATAGAAATCCTGTCCAGAGGCTACATTATCACCTCTGAGGAGAAAGGATCCAACCCATCACTCTGCCATGATTCCACCCTTAAGGCTATAACCTGTCCACTTGAATGCTCACAGATTATCCCATAGGGGAGCCACTATCCAGGGATGGGTCAAAACTTAACAAGTAAATCATTGTAGGCACTATTTCATCCAGGCTACTAGCTCACGAATCCATAGGGAACCTCAACCTCTAAAGTTCTATATGTGGGGCTAAGGCTGTAGGACCATGATAGCCCAGACACATAGAACCAGCAAGAGATTGAGTACAACCTTCGATCTAGCTGTCCATTGCTTGAGCGAGGCTACAATTGTCCAGTCACCAGCCTACAATCTCTATAACCAGATCAGATCCAACATCTAATGGTGGATCTATACAAATATAGGGGAGTCTGCCTCTGTACAATCTCTCACCAGGCTTCTACAAGCTCAGGTGTAAAGAAGGATCCATCTTGGATTGGTGGATTAGAATCACCTTAAGGCTATAATCTGTCCACTTAAATGGTCACAAACTATCCTAGAGGTTATCCTCCTCACAGAGCCCAAAACAAAACAAGAATATCGCTGCTACCACCATGCTCACAAGGCTACCAGCTCAAGCTTCCCTGGGGATTTTAGATCTAGTGGGTCCTGTGGTGGGGCTAAGGCTGTAGGACCATGATAGCCCAGACACACAGGTCACTTGGATCTGAATGGCCCTTAGAATCAGTCCTCCATTGCTTTGAAACACAGCCAAAGCAATGGCGGATCACAAGGCAGCAGCCTTGCACAGAGCATCTCACACATAAACACTAATCCCACAAAGAACAGATCTTATTACAGAACTTCCATTGATCTAATTTAAAAACACATACAAAGGCATAGCCAACAAGTGCTGGACTATGGAGAGAAGGAAAGAAAAAGAAAATTACTTACTGCTAAAAAGAAAGAGAAAAGAAAAAATGATCTGAGATGGGTTCCCAGATACCTAAACCTAAGCTCAGGTATAGGCTTATATAGCAGTGGGGTGGCGGCGCATTAGGGTTAGGAAACCCTAATTTTAACGATGCCACGTGACCTAATAATGATCCTTGGATGCCTCGGGGTGCGTGCATGGAGATTTGAGCGTGGGAGTGCATGCCCTAATCGCTAGAAATACCCAAAAGGTCCTTTGCTGAAGAGATAGAAGTTTAGGGTCAGAGCTTCGCTAAGTAGCTGTAGTTTCCCATACTTGTCGCGTGGTAGCTCTTTGCTCTTCGCTAGGATGATTTGACACTGAAGCTTCAGCCGTCGCGAGGTTTCCTTGGTTTGCTCTTTAGGCAGTCACACGGTAGAGAATTGCGCTCTCGCTGGATTGGGCTTCGCGAGGTTGAATAGAAAACACAGTCTCAAGTGTCGCGGGGTTGAAATTCAAGCAGTTGCGAGGTCGCTCGGTCTTCGCTAGGCTGATCTTCGCGAGAGTGAATTTGAGCAGCGCGAGAACTTCGCGAGCACTTCTCTTTACTGGACTTCTCAAGTTACCTCGCGAGGCTCTACTGAGTTCTGAACTGCGCGAGGCTCTATGTCTCACTTGATCTTTGAGAGGTTGGCTTTGCCTTCGTCAGGATGTTTTTTTTCTTGAATGGCGCGAGAACTATGCGAGGCGTTCTTCTTCTGATAATTACATCTCGCGGCGATTGCGCGACAGCTGCGTGAGGAATCTTCTGAAGCTCTCTCTCCTCAGCCATTCTGAGCGAACTGTGCGAGATTGAGAGAGGTCTGCTTTGAACTGCGCGATGTGTTCTACTCTTGAGCTTCGCGAGAGCTGCATGAGTTTGAGTTTCTGAAGCTCTTCAGTCACTCATCTACGCAAGAGGTTGCTGTAAAGTCTTGGGAAGCTCAGTTGAACTGCGCGAGGCATATTTCTCCTGAATCCTCTAAAGCTTGGGTCAGCTGTGCGAGGCTCATTTTAGGTCTGGATTCAGAGTTCATTCTTTTGAGGGATATCTGGTGCCAAAGCAGGCTCCTTAACAGGATTCCTGGCCTTATTTCACTGCTGATTATTACCTACACAAAACACTTAACAAGAACTTATTAGGTGGCTAAGGGTCTAATCAAAGGTTAAGTTAAGGGGTGAAAAGTGGTACTTTTCAGGTCTTAACAAGCACAAGGACACTCAATCCAGCAATTGCGATTGATGCTGCATCTTAGACTCAAAAGCGAACCAGCAGCTGCTGCTACTATATAATCCAATGAAGATGCAAGCCAAACATGCTGCACCATACACTGTTGAGCACAATATGCTGAGTAGCAACATCCTAGCTGCAGCAAAGCCATCTATTAGATTTGCAGCCCCATCATCTCAAGCTGCTGCTACAAATTTAAAGCACTCTATTACTGCTACACCACACGCAAGAGCTACTACAGCAGCTGCACACATTGCACCTTCGCGAGCAGCGGGGTGCCGAGTTTCAACCCAGTGAGACCCTTACAGGATGGCCAACTTGAAGCTGCTGAAGATCAGCCCCGTGAGGCTGCATGAAACCAGCAATATTTATCTTCGCATGGTTGGCTAGAGCAGGGAGCTGCATGCATGCCAACCTAGCGAGCTGAACTTTGCTGCAATGGTGTGCTCCGCGAGATAGAGGCTTTGCTGCAATATTTATCCTCGCGAGGAACCTAAGAGCTGCCCTTTATTCCATCCCTGCGAGCTGTTTAAACACTGTTGTATATCCTTTAACCAAGCAAGCAATAGCTGCTGCATTTTATCTGAGCCTCGCAAGCAACAACAATTTGAAGCTGCAGTGCAGCAAATAGAACTAAGGAGCTGTCCAACAAAGTCTTGGGCAGCTGTGGTGCTAAGGCTACACATGCTACTTATTCATGCACTTGGTGGTTATCGAAGGAGAAGCTATAGAACTGCTGCTCAATCCAAGGAGCTGCAGCAGTGACACCACCAGCGACTCTTGAGCAGCTGCAACACCTATCAAGCAGTTATTTTTGCTGGATGATGACCTACAGAGGCAGCAAAGTAGCCACATTGAAGCACATGAGCTGAAAACTTGTAGATTTAGCACATTGGAGCAGCGTATAGGCTGAAAGCATTTTGTCGAATAAATATTGTGCGCACTCGAGCAGCTGTGGTGCACCTCTCGAGTACATCAACTAAATCCCCATGGGCTGCAGACTCGAAGTCGAGTGGTGTAGAGCTGAAAAATATAGGCATTTGAGTTGTTTTGCTATTGAGGCATTCTATCGAACAGGTGTAGTGCTGAAAAATGCTGTATTTCAGTCCAGCGAGATTTAAGTTGTTGAAATATGCTGTATTTAAGCTCAACGTGATTTAAGCTCTTGCTATATTGCAACTCAGCGAGATTTAAGCTCCTGAAGCATTTCAACTCAGTAAGAACTCAGCGAGATTTAACTTCTGAAGCATTTTAGCTCAGCGAGATCAAATTTATGAATCTTCAACTAAGCGAGAACTCAGTGAGATTTAAGCGAGATGCATACCTAATGCTATCATCTCTGTGAGGCGCGAATTCCAACTGCCTATTTCAGCACCCAAGGATATTTTGGGTATTTGACACCTTCTAGGGCATGCATCCCAACATCCCACACTTCCCAAAGAATCCAAGGGCCACAGATGGGCCACGAAATCAACTCCAAACCTGCTCAAATCTGATTGGCTAATGCATATTAGGGTTTCAAGGGTTGCCTATATAAGGGACTGTAATCTACATTTGTAAGGGAGTCTGGATTAGCCTGGTTCACTTAGGGTTTTAAAACCAGGAATAGCCTGTGTTCGTTTAGGGTTTTTAGAGCCAGGATTAGCCTGGTTCACTTAGGGTTTTAGAGCCAGGATTTGCCTGGTTCATTTAGGGTTTTAGAGCCAGGATTAGCATGGTTCACTTAGGGTTTTAAAACCAGGAATAGCCTGTTCACTTAGGGTTTTAAAAGCAAGAATACCGTGGTTCACTTAGGGTTTTAAAACTAGGAATAGCCTGTGTTCATTTAGGGTGGTTTTTGGGGCCAGGATTAGCCTGGTTCACTTATGGTTTTTAATCCAAGAATAACCTGAGATCTGAGTCAGGGTTTCCTGTGCTCATTTAGGGTTTAGTTTTCTTTTCATTTTTCTTTTTCCATGTTCTTCTTCCTTAGCACTACAGCAATGTTGGGCTAAGTTCTATGTAATAGCTAATTTTATTTTAGTTTTGTAATAGGCCTTGTAAATATTGGGATTTTATATCAGCAGTTGTGCACAGGCTGCTGCCTTGAGGGATTTCATTGTTAATAACACAAGATCAATGGAATCGTTGTTTGGATGCTTACTCAATCAATTATTTTCCTATTTGTCCATAGTTCTGTTCAGGCTATAGCATAAATTTAGGATTTAAGCTTACTAAAAGGCCCATGGAAAGAATTGCTGGATCTGTAGTCAGAACTGGGGAGCTCGGAGGCCTGTGGACCATGGTGGCAGCATCAGTTTACATATTTTTTCTCAGACCTTTGTGGTATGGACAGACCTATCAAATACCCTGTGGCCATTGCACTGGACAGAGTATAATCCTAGGGTGGTGTCCATTCACATGTCTGAGAAGGATTCTTCTCCTCTGCACATGAGCTCTAGAGCCTTGTGAGGAAGTTTAGATAGGAACTAGCTCCCCTCTATTTTACTTGACCGACATCAGATGTTTGATCTGATTTCTCTATAGTAATTACAGCTTGAGACTGAGTCATTTACAGGCCTTTTATTACAATGACTAGCTGAATCTAGATCCTTATTCAACCTATTGTTGGTCCTTTGTGTGGGCACAGTGAGCCGTTGGCCTTGGCAAAGCACTTAGGATTTTATGGGTTAAAATATCTATGGATGTCAGCCAGATCTATGCACCGATCTAGGGAGCTTGTAGAACTGGCATTACATAGTGTCTGTAATAGTATTCATGGCCTGATCTGGTCCATTAGTTGGGGAAATGATCAGTCCACTCCTTTGGATTAGGTTAGCATTTCTGATTTAATCAATGGGATTTGACAGACTTTATAGGATATTCTGTAACCATTTAAGTGGACAGAGTATATCCCTAAGAGCACCCCAAATGGCATGGGTTAAGTTGGATTCTTCTACCTTGTTGAGGTTATTGATAACATCTCAGCAAGGACCACTGCAGAGACAGTCTAAATTTGAGTTGCATAACTGGTTTTTCCCTAGCTGTTTACTTCTCCATATTTTGTCTTTATTTTATCACACATGCCATCATCCTTCTTTATCCCCTTCTTTAGCTATAGTTCATTCTTGTTTTTCTTAGTTTTTAGTATAACTTAGTGACACTTAAACACCCTTTCTATTAAAATTGGCAAATCTGTAGCTAGATCTGGAGATTTCTATATGCCCTTGTGGTTTAGATCAATACTTTCTGTGGAGAAACTCTTACTTATCAAAACTTACTACAACAGGCCCAGTATCTTGTAGGTCTTTGCGTATTTTTAAACTTGCTATTTTATGTTTTCTTTCAATCCACCTTTGATTTAGTTTTTTTACTAACACATTCTTATCACTGTTTTCAAATAAAGTTAACAGCTAGCATCTTAAAAATACCCCAACAGTAGGTAGTGACATTGCAATGGAATTGTGGGATTTAGAGTTAATTCTAAGCTATACTTCATTTATTCGTATTTGATTTCCCTAGTTTGGATACTCCTGCGGGCCCGCCAAAAATGGGGAGCTTGTAGCCTGGCATTCACAGCATCTACAATGGTTAGCCTGTTCTAATTAAGACCATTGGCTGGAAAAAATCTCTAGGATGATCTATGACCATACAAGTAGACAGGTCATAGCCTTAGGATTGCTCTGATTCTCTGGTTAAGATCAAATCCTTATACAATGCATCTGCTAGGGTTAAACATGGGGAGCTTGTAGCCAGATGAAGGATTGTCGCAGATATGATCTAAGCATTGCCTTTGATTCATTTAATTTTCTGTGAAAGACCAAATCCCTAGCTGCTGCTATCCATCCTTTGATTTTTAATCCATTTTCCTTCCCTTTTGTGTTTTCTTAAAATCTAGATCAACTACACTTAATTTCTGTAGTTCGTAGTGACAAAAACCCAAAACCTCTCCTCTTTCCTATTATAGTATAGCTTAAATTAGGATAGAGTGCCAGATCTATTACAGATATGGAGATTTACCATAGTTTATTCACATTTCCCTATGGGCATACCCTTACTAACCTATCAAAACTTGCTACAACAGCCATGTATCTTTCAGGTCTAGGAGATTGTAGTTGTGCTGAATCCACTCTTTGTCTTAATTTGATTTTATTTTGCTTTTACCATTACACACTAAATCAACACACTAAATTTCCACAACAACGACCTTCCCTGATAGCATCCTAGCAACAATTGACATTTCTAACCAAATCAGCAAAGCTGGATTACTGTTGGTAAACGAGGAAGTCCGAGATCACTGACAAAGTATTCTTTAAACTCATCTCAATTTTTTCATCATCAGGTATTCTATTTCTCACATGAGTTGCTAGTGCTCTTCAATGCCCTAAGTAATTGCTGAAGGTTTAATTATGGTTCTGCTTCAATCGGGCCGAGTCTGACTTGCGAGGTTCAATGTCTATCTTGTAGACATATTGCTCTTGGAACAAGTGAGTTAGATCTTTACATGTCTTTATCATAGATGGTTCTAGGGATGTGAACTACCTCAAGGCCAGAGTAGTTAAACTTTTCTGAAAGACCTTTATCAATAGTCTTTCATCTTCCCCATATTGGCACATGTCCCCACAATAAGACTTGAGGTGTGCAATGGGATTGCCATTATATTTATCAAAAATTAGCATTTTAAATTTTGGGGGTAGGGGGACCTCAGCAAATAAACACAAGTCTGAGAAGTCTGTGGCATGGATTTCGGCTCCACCCATCTTCAACAACTATTTCTGGATTTTGTCTAGTTGCTCTTTCAACTGCTCTGACTCCTTAGATCGGGGGTTACCCTTTCAGCTATCGGTTGAGATTCACTCTGTGCTACTAGGGGATTGGTTATTATGGGAGGAGGATTAATGTTGACCAATGTCCCGGCATAAGCCCCACTATTTCTGATCTTGTCCTCTTCATATTATTGGTTTACATAGGGTGCAGTGAGGGCGAGATTCTCCTGTTGTTGTTGCATGGACTGAATGGGGGTCGGATGAGACCATTGAATGTGAGAAAAATTTTCCAGAGTGACGAGATGAGTGGAAGTTAGATTTTAGGGTGGGGCCTAATGGGGCCATTGGGTATGGGGAAAAGCTTGAAAATGGCTTTGGGGTGTAGGGGCATGGGATATTTGGGATTGATGCAAGGCATGGGCTTGAACTGGGTATGAGGGTTGTGGGTGAGTGAAATTTTGAAGGAATTGTGAAAGGTATGGGTAAGAGGCTCCGAGGTTTGGGCCTTGCTGGGCTTGGGTGTAGGGTAAAGAGCTCTTATGGGTTTGGGTCATAAAGCCTTGGGGAGTTTGGGTCATGAGGCCTTGGTGATTCTGGCCCACTGGGCCTTGATGGGTTTGGCCCATGGGGTCTTGGTGAGTCTGACCCATTGGGTCTTGGTGGGTTTGGCCCATTAGACCTTGGTGGGTATGGCCCATTGGGTCTTGATGGGTTTGGCCCATTAGGTCTTGGTGGGTATGGCTCAGTGGGCCTTGGTGGGTCTAGCCCATTAGGCCTTGATGGTTCTGGCTCAGTTGGCCTTGGTGGGTCTAGTCCATTGGGCCTTGGAATATATGGGTCATGGGCCCCTAATGGGTCTGGGCGATGAGGGTTTGGGCCATTAGGCCTTGGAGGTTTTGGGTAATAGGGGTTTGGATTGTATGGATGATTGGGGGTTGATGGGGATCATGGGGGAATGAGGCATGGAGGCTTGATAGTGTATGGGAGGGGTTCATAGATGTGTGGTGTGGAGAGAGGGGTTGTTTTGGGAGGCCTTCCTACTGGTGTAGGCCCGGACCTTCTCCTCCATCATGCACATTGGAGAGGGATTGGATAGAGATGGTGTATCTAAGGGATGATGGGGTATGGATGGGATGGAGGTGTGGGGAAAATTGGGCATGACCTGGGTAGATGAGGGGATATAGGATGGGTTGGAGAAATTAGGTGGGTGGATTGGGTATATATTGGGATGATGAGGGATGGGGTGGGGCATGAGAGAAAAAAGCTGGTCATGGCCGTGGTAAAAATGGGCATGACCTGGGTAGATGGAGGGATGTATGAGGGGTTGGTAAAATCGGATGCGGCATCGGTAGATGCGGGTGGATCAGGTATGTCTTGGGAAAATGGGAAATGGGGCATGGTAGATGTGAATGGGAAATGTGGTTGATTTGGCATGGATATGGGAGGGGGGAATGGACATGGTTTGGGAAAATGATGGAGAATAGGGTGTAAGATTTTGAGTGTTTTGAGAGGTGGTCGATGGACTGGAAGATGGGTGCACCGAAGGACCCGGTGACGGTAAATGGAGATTGGGTAAGAGGGACGGATGTGAAGGCCTCTTCTATATGGGAATGAGTTGGGGATGTGGCGGGGATGAGGCGGGATCGGCGTAGGCCAGGTCCATAGCCCATGACATGGCTCGGTATCGGGTGGGGTACAGGTGTCTCAGGTGGGGCCCGTAAAGTTTCCTCCTTCTTCCCCTATAGGATGACGGAGGGTAAGGCGATGCCATTGTGCCAGCACTACAAATCTCCTATTTTGGTTTTAATTTTTTGGATTTTTTTGTAAATGAAATGATTTAAGGATTCTGGGGCCTTTGAATTCCCGTCTCGGGTGGCTTTTGTACCCTAAATAAGTCCCGCGGCAAGACCCCGATGCGCTTTGGAAGAATTAAAGAGAAGCCCTTTGATCTATTGAAGGAATGAAAATCGATGCAAATAACCTGATCCCCTGGAGCAGGTTAAAAATAAGTCTCCTTCCTTTGACCAACGGGGGTGTATTGGGTGTCGGATAATGAGAAACCTAAATAGAGGTGCTAAACCACTAATCAGGGAATCTGGGATGGTGAGATAGGCCACAGATTCGAGTTGCACTGCCTAAAATAGGCTTGGCGCAAGTATTAGATGTGCTAGGCAAAATTGCTCAGATTCTAATTTTGGCGCATATATTAGTTGCACTAGAGCAAAACTGGGCAATTTTGGCTTGGCGCATGTATTAGTTGTGCCAGGCAAGGCAGTGGGGTCAAAAAGGTTTGACAGCAAAAACAATAACCTGAATTGAGTCTCTTTTTTTAGTTTTTTCTGGAAGTAATGCTTCCGAGGACAAATTGCTTACATGTATCAGGTCTCTCCTCACTGAACCTAAGGGATACAAGGTCGATGTGGGTCCACTAATGCTCTCTCCCACTAGTTTTAGTCTTTGTAACGAGATAGGTTACCCACCTGATATACCTCCAGCGCAAGTGCTTTCTTAGATACTAGGTGGGCTGGTACTTTTTCGGATCATCACCACTAGGGGCTGCCGCCGTACTAAGAATCGGGTGTTTGTATCTTTACCTAGAAAAACCCAACCCTTGAAAATCTAATCCCGCAAAATTCAATTAAGTCTCTTTTGTTGGTTCAATTTTAATTTTCAAATTTTAGAGGAGTTTTCTTTAATGTCCAAAAACGGGTGGCGATGGTCCCGTGTCGCCTTTATGGGCCGACATCCACTGATAGTATATGATGGCGAGAAAGTAAATGTGTACGTAGGCCTGCCAAATAGCTAAGACGTGTAAATGATAAAAAAATTAAAGAAACATAAAGACAAAGCGCAAGTAGGCTCACCAATCGTCTAAGGCATGTAAATGACGGGAAAAGTAAGGAATTTTAAAAACGGTGCACAAGTAGGCCCGCCAATAGGCTAAGGCACATAAATGACGTAAAAGTAGGGGTGAGAAAAAGATGAAATCGTAGGGGTGAGTAAAAAAAAACAATAAAAAATAGCAACAGGGTTAGTGAAATGAAATAAAAAGGCCAAAATTTAAGGGGAAGCTCTACTAGCTACTCCCCAGTAGAGTCGCCATCTTTGCAACCATGGATTTTTGACGATCCTGTCGTGACGATGCGCACTTGTGAAAAATTTAGAGTCACCACCCGGAGCTTTTGGTGTCCCGCAAAACCTAAATCAATATTAAATGCACTGAAATACCAAATATGATTATGATTCACCAGTCAACGCCAAAGGCTCTTGGGTAGGGGCTTCTGTTATCGATCGGGAAGGTGTTAGGCACCCGATCTACCTGCCTAATGCGGTCTCTACTTAAGACTAAAAAAAAAAGAAAAAAAAGCAAAAAAGTCCTTCCTCTTGCCCTAGGGCACCAGAATCCTATTTTTGCCCCTCCGTTCCTACCAAAATTTCGATGGCGTAACGACACAAATGCGAGGATAGAGGAAGGAGAAAGAAGGTAGAGTAGAGGGGAAAGTCGGATCTCTCAGACCCTTATTGGACAGCTGTGGATCCTTCCTTAGGCATGCTTCAGTGAGCTTCCAATGGCTTGTATGGTTAGAGCAAGGGTTCTAGCTCCTAGGGTTTGATAGCTAAGAGGTAGAGAAGAAAGGCTAGAGGATGGCTCTTCCCTAAACTAGGGGGTTTTTGAGGAAAGGTAAGGTCCAAAGAAGGTTTGGGAATTCTGAAATTTGTATGCAAAAGGGTGCACTAAAGGGAGAGGGAGCTTCTTTCTTAATCTTTTCTCTTAGGAAAATTTTCAACCCTTTCAAAGGGAGGGGTACCTCTCTATTTATAGGAAAAGGAGAGGTTAGGAGGATGTTTAGAGGCTTAAGTTGGATTAGCAATTAAGTAATCATGCATCTAAGGTTTCCTAGGATCTTTGAAGCTTAGAAAAGTGTGAAAGTAGCTCCAATGGTGGATGATAGGGTAGTGATTCAAATCACTTGAGGGTTGCAAATAGGATAAGGAAGGGTACAATAGAATAAGTGAAACACACCTAGGGCATCAAGATGGTCAACAAGTCAAACCCCAAAGATGAAATTCAAGCAAAAAACTCAGGGTTACTATAGCTAAGCCTGGCGCAACTAATAGATGTGCCAGGTAAAGGTAGAGTAAAATAGTGCATGGGAAGTTGTAAGGTCGCGGGGGGACCCACTTAAACCTGGCGCAACTAATACTTGCGCCAAATCCCATATGGATCCCCACCCAAAACCCTAATTTTGTCGAAAAATTTGGAACACGTTATCTTTCGATGTACAGCTCCGAATGAGATGATCCTTGGCTTGATGGAAATCTGAAGACTTCTACTTTTCAATGGTATATGATTCGATCATAGTAGACGATCTCAACTAGTCTTGGTACACCACTCTTTGATCATTGCCTAGGAAACTCCTAGTATGGGTTTGGAAGGATTTCTACAGGTTCGGGGAGGTTTCTACAGGTTTGGGGAGGTTTCTAAGGGATCAGGGGTGATTCCTAAGGACTTGGGATGACTCCTAAGGTTTTGGGAAGGCTCCTAAGATTATGATACCTGCCATCAGAAGCTCAGAAGTGTGCCTCTCTCGAAGTGTGTTTTGATCGAGCCTTGGGCCAAATTTGGGTGTCCACACCTTCCTACTTTTATCTCTGAGAATTTCTTTAGAGAAGAACCAGTGAGCGATTTTTAGGGTTCTAGATTTGTAGATCTCAGATCCGGCTCAAATCGATCTGCATTCTCCCAAGTCGGTTTCTTCCCCATTTCTCTCTACTTTTTTTTTTGGGTTTCTAGGGTTCGTAGGAAGGAGAGAACGGAATTGACAACTTTGAGGAATTTTTCAAGGAAAAGCCTGAGCTTGATGCGATTTAGGATATCGAATATATCAGATTGTGATAGATCGTATCAGGTTAAGAGAGAGAGATCTTCAATTGGAGAGATACAAGGATTTCGAGGTTTGAAATGAAGAGAATTTAACTTATTTTTTTACGATCTATATCGGGAATGTCGGAAATAGTTGATGTGATATTGGAGATCAGATCGAGGATGAAGAGGAAGGGATGCTTCTTGATTAGATGGACCAAACGCTCCCCCTGATTTCTAGGGTTTCGACGGCTGTTACAGATGCTGAAAACGAAGAGGTAGAGAGATCAACAAAGTAAGGGTTAGAGTATATGAGTAGCTTGGTAGATCTCTCGCTCAATCTAATGGATTCCAAGGCTTCAATGATCTCTGGAAATGGTTTCATTTTTAGGTTTTTATATACATTTTTTTTTTATTTTTAGGCATTTGTAAATGCAAAATCAGAGCATCATATGTGAATGCTCTGTTTGATTAATTTCAAAGTCAAAGTTCTTCTTACTGTGCATTGTATTATTTTATTCATAAACTTCATGCCGATTGTTTTATTTGTTGAAGCAACTCTCTCATTTAGGCCATATTTATCGTTTTTGTGTTAGCTATATTCTTCTCATTAATTTGTTTCCATTTATTTATATTTTTGGCAACTTTATGGTCTTTGTCATATATAATGTATGGCATGAGATAGGCATTGGTGTTTTTTTTGGCATCATAAGATTGACGATTGATGGGATGAAAATCTCTTCATAAGTTTCATAATATTATAATACATATTGATTCTATGGAAGCATTAGAAGAAGCACCCTTCAGAACAACCATACCTTTACGAACTGATTAATTGATTTTCTAGAACTTATATCATAGGATGTGAGGAAGGAGCATGATATTGCAGGACTGTCAGGGGTTTGAGTTTAAGCGTAGGCTTAGGTTAAGAATACTGAAGTTTTGACTTTGGAGGGGCTTGAGTTTAAGTTTAGGTTTTATTTGACTGATGGGATATAGTCTGGGATCTAAAGAACGATATATATATATATATATATATATATATATATATATATATATATATTGGCATATCTGGCAGATCCCATGCCGATACATGTCAGATATATCGGATACATATCGGCCAAACTAGCCGATATTTAACCATTGGAGAAAGGCATTTTCGGTATTTATCCAGTTCATTTTCGATAGATATGGACCGATATTTGACCTGTTTGACCCGATAATTAAACACATACAAAAACAGGGTTATATCGTATCATATGAGGCCCATGGTTCAAAATCTCATCCGATAGCAATACGTACATGGTGATACATACCGGTCAGTGGTATGATACATTCAAAGCATCGTACCAGTTTGGACGAAAAATATAATTATTAATGGTATTGCTTCGTAAGTGAAAGTATCAAAAGTAGGCAATCCTATACTATTCATGGTGAACAATTTGCTCCAAATCATTTTGATTTTATTTTATAGGTGAGCATGGGATTTGAACCCCTAACCTCAACACTACACATTTGAGGGCATCACCACTGGGCGAAGATCTAATCCAAAAACTAAAAGATTACCATTGAACCAGGCATCAATTATTGTTCCAAATCATGATCACAGCTGTGTGACTATGATCATGATATGGGGCAAATTAGAGAAAGGTCATTACCCAGTTCTGGTCGGCGCTAGGAGGGGTGGATGGGATGCAGACCTCACCTTTGGTTTCTTACACAAAAAGTTGATATTCTCCGAACTCGGACCCCACTCTTCCATTTTCACGCTTGACAGCCCAAGCCTTTTGCCATTGAACCAAGCAATGGGACCTTGATGTGGGGCAAATTATTCAAGATAATTAACCTAGGATTAGCCTTGTCTGCTTTTTTTCTTTATTATTATAGGTAAGCCAGGCTCGAACATGCAATCTTGAGGTTGCAATATTGTCTGTTATTATTTTAACTTAGGGGGAACCATTAATCTAATCTAATTATATATTTTTTTGGTCCAAACTAGTCCTTAAGCTGGTGAATTGCGAGAGTAGTTCAATTGGATCGGTTATGACATCCCTACTGGCCGCTCGTGATTGTTACTTTGCTTTTTTAACATCTAGTTGTGTTCCTTATGTATGAATTGTTTCAAATTTGTTCTTTATTGCTGTGGATGTTAACTTTATTTATGGCTTGGTTTTTGTCTTATTAATATGGGTGCTTAATAGACGAGTTAGTCTCGTTAAGATTCAACAAATTTTATATTGATTTGCATCTAGTTTAGATTGCATACAAATTTCTATTGGCTTGTATACATGTTGGCTTGCATGTTTTATGTTGGGTTCTAGTCCTGAATGCCCAAGAGTTGTCACCTTGTAAGTTGATTCCATGTTATTTGTTCAAGTGGGCTCTCTCGTTGTAGGTGATTTTGAAGAAAGATTAGGCCTGATTTCATAATTATTGGCCATGAAACACATAGAAATCAAGCTTTTCATACTTATAATAGACTTAAAACTCAGGGGCCAGTAAATAGGCTTAATGTGCTTAACTGCTTAACATAAAAATGGATTAGGCCTTTAAAAGAGTCATATGGCAATTAGATTTGGAGGTTTCTAATTAGGTAGGGCTTCTTTAATTTATGAGTTGTTAAAAGGCTATCAAAGAGTAAGAGAAAGAATTTTTTTTTTGAGGAAGGAGAATAGAAGAGCCTGGAACACGATATCCCTGGTGGAATATTTATACTTTCGAGTGATATTTTAAACCATGTACTATTAATGTAATATATAATAAATTTCTTTTGCGTCCCATTCATGTGAAAATTCTATTCATCCCAAGATCAAATTTCTCAAACAATTAGAGTATCAAGGTCATCTATAGAGTCAGAGTGATGCTGTGACAGCCCAGATTTTGGCACCCCGAAACCTGTGGCATTCGATCACCCGTTAAGGCGATCTCACGCTTACTCGTACACTTGGAACATTGTTGAGAACTAGAAAATACCATTTTCCACCCTTTAACCTAGGCCTTGATAGACCCTTGAGAGAACTAAATAAGTGTTTTAAGTGCTTGCGTTACAGCTAACAATAAAGACAGGCTTAACCATGAAAGCAGCCTAAAAGTGCCAAAAAGATGATAATCCATGTCGATCCAAAGGAAGAAAGAGAAGGGACAACCTCACTAGCTGTCAAAATGCCTGAACTGAAGAGGCAAAGACCTGGTCTCAACCCAGAAAAGAAATGTGGAGCAATTCGAACAGAAAAATGCACTACAGAGTGCTTTTCGAAAAGAATCTGAACATTTCGAAAAAACCTGAACTCTGCGAAAAGAACTTAAAGCTCCAGGCTTAGTTTTCGAAGAACACCTGAACTCTTCGAAAGGATGATTGACCTATTCGAAAAGAAGAGAACTCCTTGCGAACAGAACCTAAACTTTGCGAAAAGAGCTTCAGGAGTCAGAGTACCGTGCGAAAAGTTCCCTAAACTATGCGAAATGGTATTCCGAAGATTCCTAGCTTTTGCAAGGGTAATTCAGTAATCTTTTTCATGCGTCCCAATGCATTTAAAAACCTAGGGACATTCCAAAAGATTCTAAGCATGAAGCGAAGGCATATTCCATCCCATTTGAGCACTCGAAGATGAAATCACTTGGCGGGAACTTCTAGAAGCTCTAACAGATTTTCAAATTGCATAACAGAATTGATGCTTATGTCGCCTGATTGGCTGAACTAGATCGAGCAATTCTGATTGGCCAGAATAGATCTGGATCCTTGTGCTCGACTGCCATTGGTTGATATAGATCTGAGCACTTCTGATTGGTCGATAAGCATCTGAGCTAGACCTGCGGAAAACTATAAATAGATGAACCATTTGCCCAATTTGGGCATCCAGATTTTGAGTTTCATTCCTATTCCCCCATTTCCAAATCAACTAGTTTGTCTGAAACCCCTGTAATAGCCTAACTTTTACTTGCAATTGAGAGCTGTGAGATACCTCTGTAAGTCAAAAGAGAATTATATTCAAGACTACAAATCTGAGAGCTGTTTAAGTTGTGCTCTGTAATTGTAATGCTGAATTTGAAAAGGTTGCTGTAAACCGTACATTCTCAATTGGATTCGTGTTAAGGGTTCCCTCTGATCTCCTTATTGCACTAGACTCCTTTAGATTTACTGTTTTTCATGCAATTTCCCTTGATTCATTAACCCTGTGGGAATTAGTGTTTGTAACCTAATCTCTCACAGCATTTGTAGTGATATTTCTTGTTCTAAATTAAGGGTTTAGATTAAAGACTATTGGATGGTCTGTGGCCATTGAAGTGGACAGACCATAGCCATAAGCCTAAATCTAATCCTTGAATTATATTTATTTCTCTTACATCTGTGCTTGTAGCCAAATGAAGATTGGATCATCTCTCATTTGATCTGCAGTCATTCTCATTGTGTTTCAAGGACCAAATCAAAGTTAGATATTATTTCTCCATTTTTATAAGTTTACATCAAAATTCCCCCAACTCAGATCTTGATCATTTAGTTTAACTTTTACTTTTATCATTTAGTTAATGTGACAAATTGAACCTCCCATCTTATGTGCTTTGTAGATAGGATAAGAGGCCAGATCTGGTAGCTCAAATCTGGAGGTTTATCTTGCATTTTAAACAAATTCTCTGTGGACGATCTTTTACTCACTTACATTTAAAACTTGCTGCAATTGGCCCTGATCTTGCAGGCTAATTCACTTCTCTCTGTGCTGATATTTCTTTACTCTTTTTAATGTTCCAGATTCAGTATAACTTAGCAGTTGCAAATCTGTTTTCAAAACACAAATAAATCATGCACACTTAGAATCACCAACAAGTTTTTGGCGCCGCTGCCGGGGAATTTGTTTTCAAATAGGTAGACCTAAGTTTTCATTTTTATTTTTACATCAGTGCTAAACTATTCTATTGTTTATATCTGTGCAGTTACTCATATCCATTTTGAAGAAGGGAATCTACTTTAAAAGGAATTCTGAAGGTTTGTTGTGCATAAATCTGATTCTCTGTTCTGTGTTGTATGTTTGGTAGGAGGACTCTCAGCCATGAGATTGTCCCTCTAAATTTAGAAGTTGAATAACAAAGACACAAATAAACAAATACTACTATGGGTGAAGAACCTCGACTTTTGAGGGATTACTTTGCACCTGGTGCTTATAATTCTCCCTTTTGCATTCAATTTCCTACTGTTGAAGGAAATTATGAGATCAAATCATCGACTATCCAAATGCTTCCTTCCTTCCATGGGTTGAGTAAGGAAGATCCATACAAACATGTGGATGAATTCTTATCTCTTTGCACCACATTCAACATAGCTGGACTTGGTCCAGAGGCAACCAAGCTTAGGCTCTTTCCTTTTTCATTAAAGGACAAAGCTAGAGCATGGTTGTCTATCACTTCTTGGAATGATTTGCAGTGTCAATTTTTAGCCAAATACTTCCCAATGTCTAAAACAAGCCAATTGAGACAAAGTATTATTTCCCTCTCACAAAAATCAACTGAAACTTTCCATGAAGCATGGGAAAGATTTAAGGAACTTTTAAGGCAATGTCCTCATCATCAAATTCCCCGATGGCAGCTTGTTCAAAGCTTCTATCAAGGAATTGATAAAAAAGGCAAGAACATGGTAGATGCTTCCTGTGGAGGCACTTACTTGCAAAAAAATAGTTGAGGAGGTTTGGGACTTATTTGAAGTAATTGGTGAAAACTCAACTCAACAGGAATCTTTGTCAAGAGATATTGAAAATCTTGCTAGGTTGAACAATCAGCAAACCACCAAAAGAAAGATTTATGAGGTGAATGAGTTGGAAAGAAAGATGGATAATTTAATCACAAAGTTTGATAGATTGATGGACTCACTTAAAAATCCAATGGTTACAAGGGTAGAGGAGGCATGTCTGATATGTCTGTCCCCTACTCATTCACTTGACCAATGTCCCGCTGCACCACAGTTCCTAGATCAAGTGGTGGAACAAGCTCATGCTGCCCAATCATTTGGACAGATGCAGTCAAATGAATATCCATGGAGAGGGCACCCCAATTTGAGGTGGAGCCAGGGGAATTATCAATCACAACAGTAGCAGCAACCAAAGAACCAAATGCCTTTATCAAAAGAATTTTTATGCCAAGCCAAATTTTCAGCAGCCCATTCCACAACAACCTGTACAGCAATCTGCTCCAGTACAAATCCCTTCCAGGTCCCCTTCTTTTAAAGATCAAGTCCTAAATTCACTCCAGAATTTAGGATCTTTAACTCAGACTGTGAACTTTCACAGTCAGAGCATAAAGAAGATTGAAGAAACATTGGGTCAACTTTCAAATACTTTGGCCAAAAGAGAAGAAGGAAAGTTACCCAGCCAACCTTTGAACAATCCCAAAGGACAGTTCATGGTTGGAGAGGCTTCTATTTCACATGAAGAAGTAAAAACTGTCGCAACTTTGAGAAGTGGAAGAATTATAAATAACAAAGTGGGTACTGAAGAAGAAAAAAGTGAGGAAAATGATAAAGATATGCAGCAGGAGCAGCATAATGTTAGCAGTGGGGGTGCTGATGTACCTCAAAAAAATCAAAAAGATTCTGATAATGCTTCTAAAGCTGTAGATGAAGGACTAGTTCCTCATTTACCATTTCCTCATGCCATGAAATCTGTATCCCCTTTTGATAAAGGGAACACAAAAATAGATGAAATGATGGAGACTTTTAAGCAAGTCAAGATAAATCTACCTTTGCTTGATGCAATCAAACAAATTCCAGCATATACAAAATTTTTGAAAGATATTTGCACTCACAAAAGACAGTCTAGGATACAGTTATCCAAGAAGGTCTTTGTTGTGGAAAGAGTTAATCAGGTGTTGTCTATTACCACACCTCCTAAACTTCAAGATCCTGGAATCCCCACAATCCCTTGCATTATTGGGGAACATACCATTGAAAAGGCTTTATTAGATTTAGGTGCTAGTGTCAACCTGCTTCCATATTCTGTATATGAGAAACTAGGTTTGGGAGAATTAAAACCCACTCATGTGGTGTTACAACTAGCAGACAGATCTGAAAGAAAGCCAGTTTGGATGATTGAGGATGCATTGGTGGGAGTAGATAAATTTTTCTATCCTGCTGATTTTCTAGTTTTGGACATGGAACCTACAAAAAGCAAAACTTCCATCCCTGTCATTTTGGGAAGACCATTCCTGGCTACAGCAAATGCTTGCATTCAATGCAGGTCTGGTATTATGGAAGTCTCTTTTGGAAATATGAAGGTGAAATTAAATGTTTATAATTGATCCTGACCTCAATTCAGCTCGAGGAATGTTTTCATGTTGATCTATTGGATGAACTGTGGAAGGGACATTACAATAGTTTTGGTGTGAAGATTTAACCTGATTCTAAAGATGCTTGGGGAAATTGAGGAAGAAACATTTTGTACCTCAAAGTCGAGGAAGTAAATCTTTGTGCAAGGAACTCATAATCAATCAGCAAGTTTCTCTTCTTGGAAACCTGCTATTCTTCCCCTTCGACAAACAGCTAAGGTACCTTTGCTACCTTCTTATCTCAGCCCACCTGATGTAGAACTGAAGCAGTTGCCAGAAATTTTGAAATATGTGTTTTTAGGAGACCATAAATCATTGCTTGCGGTTATTTCTTCTTCCCTCACAAAGGAGCAGGAGGAAGAGCTGTTGATTGTTTTGAAACAACATAAAAGGGCAATTGGCTGGACTATTGCTGATTTGGGAGGAATCAGTCTAGCTGTTTGCATGCATAAAATCCATTTGGAAGAAGATGCAAAGCCTTCTAGGGAAATGCAAAGGAGGTTGAACCCTCATATGCAAGAAGTGGTCATGAAAGAGGTTGTTAAGTTGTTGGATGCAGGGGTCATTTACCCCATTTCAGATTCAGCTTGGGTGGCACCTACACAGGTGGTACCTAAGAAATCTGGGATCACTGTTGTAACCTCAGATTCTGGTGAGCTTATGTCAACCAGACAAACAACTGGGTGGAGGGTCTGTATTGATTACAGAAAATTAAATTCAATGACTAGAAAAGACCATTTCCCTCACCCATTCATTGATCAGATTTTAGATAAGCTAGCAGGAAAAGCTTATTACTGTTTTCTTGATGGTTACTCTGGTTACAACCAGATTCCTATGTACCCACAAGATCAGGAAAAGACCACATTCACTTGCCCTTTTGGCACTTTTGCCTATAGGAGAATGCCTTTTAGTCTTTGTAATGCTCCTGCTACCTTTCAAAGATGCATGTACTCCATTTTCTTTGATATGATTGACCAATTTATAGAGATTTTTATGGATGATTTTTCAATCTATGGAGACAGTTTTGCCTAGTGTTTACATCATCTTAAATTGGTGTTACAGAGATGTGAAGAAACCAATCTAGTTTTGAGCTGGGAGAAGAGCCATTTCATGGTCACCCAGGGCATTGTCCTTGGCCATGTTGTCTCCCACAAGGGCATTGAGGTAGACAGAGCAAAAATTGATTTAATTGCACATTTACCACCTCCCAAAACTGTTAAACAGATCAGAAGTTTTCTGGGACATGCTGGATTTTACAGAAGGTTCATTAAGGACTTCAGTAAAATAACCAAGCCTCTTTGTCATTTATTGTGCCAAGATGTCCCTTTTGTTTTCAACAATGAATGCATGAAGGCATTTGAATTCTTAAAAAACTGTTTGATTTTAGCTCCAATATTACAGTCTCCAGATTATTCACTGCCTTTTGAACTGATGTGTGATGCATCAGATTATGCTTTAGGAGCTGTCCTTGGACAGAGAAAGGATAAGCTGCCTCATGTCATAGCTTATGCCAGTAGATCAATGATTGATGCACAACTCAATTACACAACAACTGAGAAGGAGCTGCTGGCAATTGTTTTTGCTTTAGAGAAATTCAGGTCATATGTCTTGGGTTCACAAATAGTGGTGTTCACTGACCACTCTGCCTTGAAATACCTTCTGTCTAAGAAGGACACCAAACCAAGATTAATCAGGTGGATTCTCCTATTACAGGAATTTGATTTACAGATCAAAGATAAAAAGGAGTGGA
Organism: Chloranthus sessilifolius; assembly: GCA_021018995.1. Classification (NCBI taxonomy): domain Eukaryota; kingdom Viridiplantae; phylum Streptophyta; class Magnoliopsida; order Chloranthales; family Chloranthaceae; genus Chloranthus; species Chloranthus sessilifolius. The sequence continues at coordinate 89,723,319 of CM037585.1, read as the reverse complement.
GAATGTGGTGGTGATCAATTGTCTAGAATTTTAATCACGAGATTGACAGTCGCCTATCAATGAATCTTTCACGATGAGCAACTTTTGCTATTAGTATACACACCCCTTGGTTTGCAAACATAGTCAACTTTTTGGCTACTGGAAGAATTCCTCAACATTGGAATAAAATGGATAAAGATCTTTTCTTCTCAAAGGTTAAACATTTTATTTGGGAAGATCCTTATCTGTTTAAGATTTGTTCAGACCAAATAATAAGAAGATGTGTCCCTGAAGAAGAATTTCATAGCATACTTTCTATGTGTCATGAACAGGTCTGTGGAGGTCATTTTAGTCGAATCATAACTGCTGCTAAGGTTTTGGCAAAGGTAAATTTTATTGGCCTACACTTTTCAAAGATGCTCAAAAGATCAGAAGTCTTGCTGAATCGCAAATTGGGCAAAGATTTCCAAGAGAAACTCAATGCCTTTACAACCCATTTTGGTAGTTGAATTGTTTAATATTTGGGGGATAGACTTCATGGGTCCCTTTCCTCCTTCCAATGGGTGTAATTTCATTTTAGTAGCTGTGGATTATGTATCCAAATGGGTTGAAGCCACAACACTAAAACCAATGATCACAGAGTGGTCCTGAAATTTTTAAAGGATCACATTTTTTCCAGGTTTGGTTTTCCCAGAGCTATTATCAGTGATGGGGGAAGTCATTTTTGTAATAAACATTTTGAAGCTTTATTGAAAAAATACTCTGTGACTCATAGAGTAGCTACTCCATATCATCCACAAACCAGTGGACAAGTGGAGATTTTCAATAGAGAAATCAAACATATACTGGAAAAGACTGTGAAGAGGGACAGAAAGGATTGGTCCTTTAAGCTGAATGATGCATTGTGGGCATATAGGACAGCCTATAAAACCCCAATTGGCATGTCCCCATTCAGGTTGGTCTATGGCAAAGCATGCCATTTACCAGTGGAGTTAGAATATAAAGCCTTTTGGGCTATTAAAACATTGAACATGGATCTGACTACTGCTTGTAATCATAGGAAACTGCAACTTGCTGAGTTGGAGGAGCTGAGAATGGATGCATACACCAATTCAAGATCTTACAAAGAGAAAGTCAAAGCCTTCCATGATAAAAATTTGCTGAGAAAAGAGTTCACAGCTGGCTCTAAGGTATGGCTATTTAACTCCAAACTTATGTTTTTTCCTGGAAAGCTGAGATCCAGATGGGAAGGGCCATATACTGTCATTCATGCAGCTCCTTCTGGGGCTATTGACATTTTAGACCCAAGTGATGGAAGAATCTTGAAAGTAAATGGTCAGAGGCTCAAACCATGCATTGAAAATACCCAGGAACCTGTGCTGCCCATTTATCATCAAGAACCTCCCCAAATCTGATAGTATACAACTGTACAATATGTTTTTGTTCTGTAGTTTTTTGCATAGTTTTCTATTTCTCTGTTTTTATTCATGTTTGTTCTCTTTTCGAGAAGTTTAAATATGTGAAAAATTACTTCGCAAAGTAAAAATTGTCTTTTCGCAAAGCTCAATTTGCTTTTCGAAAAGGATCTGGATTTGTAACGAACTGCTCGAAAGCAATAATTTGCTTTTCGAATAGTTGTTTCTGAAGTCATTTGCTTTTCGAAAAGTTGTTTCTAAAGCTATTAGCTTTTCGAATGGTACTAATGCCATTCTCTATTGTAAAAAGGACTGTTTTGGAACTTTTCGAAAACTTAAAAAAGACTTTACGAAAATAACTTTGAGCATATTTAAACCCTTTCGAAGTAAGGGTTTCATATTCGAAAGCTTTCTAAGAACGTCCTGTTCCACAGAAAACCCCATTTCTTTCTTTCCTTGTGTGATTTTAGAATTCAGCCACACTTTTCTTCACATTTGTTCGATCATTTGAGCTTGAAGAGAGGGATTTTAGCTTCTGGTCTGGTGGATTTCTGCGAGCAAGCAACACGTTCAACCAAAACCCTAGATTTCGGTATTTTTCTGTGCATTTGCTCTGTTTATCATTTGCAAAGTTTGATTTTGTATCAGCATTTGTTGTGGGTATTTTTATACACAATTTTAGAATGGGGAAAGCTAAAAAATCACTGGCTGCCATGTTCTCAAAATCTTCTGCTAAGAAAATTAGCAAACCAACCCCAAAAGGAAAAACCAAAGCTTCAGCCAAAAGAAAACTATCAATGGATAGAGCTGATAGGATTGAGAAAGGGAAGAAGGTTAGACATGAGGAACCCATCCCAGCAGCTGCTAGTCCTGAGCCTGAGCTTCCTCCTCTGCCTATGCATTTGGTACTGCCAAATCCATTCATTGAAGCTCAGAAGCTGATTCCTAAGCTTATCGTGGATGAAACTTTTTTCGTCAACAAACCGGACTGTCAGCTATCTTTAAGATACATTAGGGATGCCTCACTCAGCAATATCCTTACCCCTCTGCCAGAGAAAATTTATCCGCGAATGGTGAAATTATGGTACCAAAACCTGGTAAAAGTGATAGAAAAAGATGTTGATGTCCCTACTCTTGTTATCTTTATTGATGATTGTGATCTAACTGTCACATATGAAGACATTGGGAATGCTTTGGGGATACCTTTTCAATATGATCCTGCTGGTCCATTGGCTGCACCAGAAGCAGCCTCTTTCAGAGAAATGGCTGCACATTTAACCCAAGGGATCGTTGGAACTGGACAGTCCATAATGAGGAGAGACCTAGCACCTCAATTTTTATTGATGGATTCAATTTTGAGGGGAAGTTTTTATGTCACCGGGCACAGCCAAGAAAGGAGGACACCAATTTTAGAGGCTCTCTTTCATTTTTCTAAGGGGCAATTTTTCAATGCCCCTATTTTAATTTTTGAAGCCATGGCTGATATTAGTGCCAAGTTGAAAAAGGAGTAGAAATTAGCTGGAATCCCATTTGGTAGACTTATCACAGCCCTAGTAAGAGCTAAGTTTGACATTGATGACCAGGAGCCATTTGAAGTCATAGCTCCTCATACTTTTGGGAAAAAGGCTTGGACTACAAGCCAAGCAGTGCTAAAAAGAATGAGAGAGGAAGGTGAGCTTGCACCTGCAATTGCTACTGAGCCTACATCTGCAGTTGTTAGTGGACCTGCCATACATGAACCTGCCCCTGCAGCTCCCTTAGAACCTGCTTTGCCAGACCCTGAGGTGACCAACTCTTTAGCTGCACCCATTCTTGAAGAAGCTGTCCTTCCTGTGGTGACCAGCTCTTCAGCTGCACCCATTCTTGAAGAAGTTGTCATTTTACCCTCCTCACCATTCCATTTCACCTATTCCAGTCCATTTCCCATACCTACCATTATCCCAATTGCTGATTCCCTCTACACCAACCACTCCAAAACCATACTCACACCACCAATTTCTCCACCAATGCCCAAGACACACATTTTATTGAACAATCTCCTAGCACTCCTCTTCTCCAAAGCCTCTCCTTCAGCCCACACACCTGAAGTATCCCATACCCCTGAACCTGAGCCTTTCACTACAGAGGCTTATTCATCATTGATGGGGTCTATTTTTGAAAATGTTGGGCATGAATCTGTCCCTATACCTAACCCTCCTCATTTCACTCACTTGGCTTCTTCTCCCTTTACAGCCATTTCACCCATTGCACCTCCACCATCCACTTTAGTTTTACCAGCCCCTGCTATGCATACCACACCCACACCTGAATCAATTAGCCAAATACTTACCTTTCTCCAATCCATCCAAGCCCAACTACAGATCAACATAGATAATCAGTCTGTGACCAATGACCTTCTCCAAACCTTAGCCTCCACATCCCACACAACTACCTTAGCCACTGTACCTGCTGTTGATGACCATGCTACCCAAACTGAACCTGAGGTAGCTCTGGTTGAGTCCCCTTCACCTCTCCTCACTTTCTCTGATCAAGCCAATCAAACCGACCCTGAAGTCATCCTTCTGGACCCCTCTTCTCCCACTCCCACTGCTGGGATACCTTTGGTCCCCTACCATTCCATTCCCATTCCCAGATTTGCCTCTCTCAAAAGGGCCATGGAAGAAAATCCATATATCTGTCGAGATGTCCTCAAGGGGTTAGCTGATTTGCAAGCTTACATTATAACCCCTTATGAAAACCAGATTCGAAAATTGGAGTTATTCATGAAATTTGAGAGAGAGAAAATGAAGGACCTACTGGGTCAAACTTTTCAGATGGTTAGAGGAGCAAGACAGGTGACCATGTTGCAAGCACAGCTTGAACAGGAAAAGCTGAGGACTACTAGACTTGGAAAGTACATTGGCCTCACCAAAAAGATCAAATCAGAGGCATACACTGAGCTGCAAAACACAATCCAGGAGAAGGTTAAATCGAGTTCAGACTCCAACATCGATTCTAGTTCGACTGCGGTGACTCGATTCTCGATCCCATTGAACCAACTTATGATACAGATTTTGACCCCAGTTATTAGATCACATTGTACTTATCTGTGTTATGAGTTTGTAATATAACATTCTGGTTTTTCTTGTGTAATTACTGTGCATTTCTGTTCTTTCTTCGTGTCATTATGATTTCTGCTTGATTGTTTCTTTTCTTTACTTTGGACCAGTGCGGACCCTGCTCACCTTAGGTTTGGGGGTGTGGCAGAAATGTCAATAATTGAGTTAACATCAATGCAGCTTATGATCAGTAGAATTTTTGAAAATGAAGTAATTTCACACCTGTTGTTTTGAAAAATGAGGAAGTTAAAAACTTTTTGAAATTAATTTCTAGTGTAATTCTAATACTTTCATGAAGTGAATGTTAGAAAATTTCCAAAAAAAAATTGATGTTTTAGTAAACCTAAAAAGAGAGAAAACAGTGATGATATACCTCAGGAATTTGATAGAAAACCACACCCAGTGAGATTTGGACCTGAAATGTATTCTTTGGAGGTATGAATTGGCAATTTTTTCTGCTCTAGGGATTGTTTAAACCTGCTTGTTATCACTAGAAGTTACATATATCCAAGTTAAAATAGTTTGATAGCAATCATGATATTAAAGACATGATGTAAGGCCTCCTTTTAGACAGTTTGAACTTAAAAAAGCCCAACCTTTTGAAACTGCCCTTGATACACACCAGTTGAGCTTTATAAATCCAAGATTTCTTTGAAACCACGTCAACCTCATTTAGCCTAACCCTCACTCTGAGAATTCAGAAGGTAAAGGAAAGAAAGCTGAAGAAAGGTGAGTTGGGTAATAGTTTGGTAAAAAAATAATTGAAGGCAATGATGTATCAGCAGAAGAAATGTGGCATTCCAGTCAATGTTGCTTTGAAGAAAAAAAAAAAAAAAGAGAAGGCATTTCATTGGAAGTTTGAAAAAGAAAGAGAAAAAGATGGCCACTTTGGCTCTGAAAATTCAAAGAAGAAGATGAAATTGTGTTGAATTAAAGAAGGTGTGTCTATCACCTCCTTACCTTGACTGACTTCTCAATTTTGAACTCCATTCCACCCCTTTATTCTTGATAAATTTCACCCATAAGCCACATTACAACCCAAGTTAAAGTCCTTACTGATCAATGATGGATTGAGCTGTCACATGGAGATAAGGATTTGTGTAATCTATGGTGAAAAGAGCAGTGAATTCAGAACTAAAAAGCAATGCCTATGCTCATGCTTATAATCCTATTTGTGGGCTGTAACTGCTCTTGAGCCATGTGAAATAGTACAACCCTCTTACTTACATGTTGAGTGAAAACCTGGTGAGAGTTGGATTTGAAATCGACTTATTTGGGGTAACATCAAAGCTGGATTCTCAAATAGAAGGCAAGCTGTTCATTAATTTTTCTTGTAAATAACTTTTTGATACAAATTGAGTGAATGGTAAAAGGAATTATAGCAGAATTTTAGTTTTGAACTGATGTTTTCTTGAAAATCTTCTTGCAGCCTGACTAATGCAGGTGTGAATAATCTGATTGGATGAAAGTTTGCTTTAACAGAACTGCAATGATCTTAACTAATTTATTGGAGAAGTTTGTGGGTACCTTCACTGAAAACCCTCAGGAGACTTCACTCCTCCACTAGGGATCACCTAGGGGTTTAAAAGGCTTGTTCTATATGCTAAATGCAACTGTGTTCCCTACAAAAGTGGCATTTTATTCTGTTTTTAATTTTGACTTTGCTAAGGGACTAACAAAGCTTAGGTTTGGGGGTGTGTTGAGAACTAGAAAATACCATTTTCCACCCTTTAACCTAGGCCTTGATAGACCCTTAAGAGAACTAAATAAGTGTTTTAAGTGCTTGTGTTACAGCTAACAATAAAGATAGGCTTAACCATGAAAGCAGCCTAAAAGTGCCAAAAAGATGATAATCCATGTCGATCCAAAGGAAGAAAGAGAAGGGACAACCTCACTAGCTGTCAAAATGCCAGGCAAAGAGCCGTCTCAACCTCAACCTAAAAGAAATGAGGAGCAATTTGAACAGAAAAATGCACTACAGAGTGCTTTTCGAAAAGAATCTGAACATTTCGAAAAGAACCTGAACTCTACGAAAAGAACTAAAAGCTCCAGGCTTAGTTTTCGAAGGGCACCTGAACTCTTCGAAAGGATGATTGACCTATTTGAAAAGAAGAGAACTCCTTGCGAACAGAACATAAACTTTGCGAAAAGAGCTTTTGGAGTCATAGTACCATGCGAAAAGTTCCCTAAACTATGTGAAATGGTATTCCGGAGATTCCTAGCTTTTGCAAGGGTAATTCAGTAATCTTTTTCATGCGTCCCAATGCATTTAAAAACCTAGGGACATTCTAGAAGATTCTAAGCACGAAGCGAAGGCATATTCCATCCCATGTGAGCACCCAAAGATGAAATCACTTGGCGGGAACTTCTAGAAGCTCTAACAGATTTTCAAATTGCATGACAGAATTGATGCTTATGTCTCCTGATTGGCTGGACCAGATCGAGCAATTCTGATTGGCCAGAACAGATCTGGATCCCTGTGCTCGACTACCATTGGTTGATACAGATCTGAGCACTTCTGATTGGTCGATACGCATCTGAGCTAGACCTGGGGAAAACTATAAATAGATGAACCATTTGCCCAATTTGGGCATCCAGATTTTGAGTTTCATTCCTATTCCCCATTTCCAAATCAGCTAGTTTGTCTGAAACCCCTGTAATAGCCTAACTTTTACTTGCAATTGAGAATTGTATTCAAGACTACAAATCTGAGAGCTGTTTAAGCTGTGCTCTGTAATTGTAATGGTGAATTTGAAAAGGTTGCTGTAAATCGTACATTCTCAATTGGATTCGTGTTAAGGGTTTCCTCTGATCTCCTTATTGCACTAGACTCCTTTAGATTTACTGTTTTTCATGCAATTTCCCTTGATTCATTAACCCTGTGGGAATTAGTGTTTGTAACCTATTCTCTCACAGCATTTGTAGTGATATTTCTTGTTCTAAATTAAGGGTTTAGATTAAAGACTATTAGATGGTCTGTGGCCATTGAAGTGGACAGACCATAGCCATAAGCCTAAATCTAATCCTTGAATTAGATTTATTTCTCTTACATCTGTCCTTGTAGCCAGATGAAGATTGGATTACCTCTCATTTGATCTGCAGTCATTCTCATTATGTTTCAAGGACCAAATCAAAGTTAGATATTATTTCCCCATTTTTATAAGTTTACATCAAAATTCCCCCAACTCAGATCTGGATCATTTAGTTTAACTTTTACTTTTATCATTTAGTTAATGTGACAAATTGAACCTCCAATCTTATGTGCTTTGTAGATAGGATAAGAGGCCAGATCTAGTAGCTCAGATCTGGAGGTTTATCTTGCATTTTAAACAAATTCTCTGTGGACGATCTTTTACTCACTTACATTTAAAACTTGCTACAATTGGCCCTGATTCACTTCTCTCTGTGCTGATATTTCTTTACTCTTTTTAATGTTCCAGATTCAGTATAACTTAGCAGTTGCAAATCTGTTTTCAAAACACAAATAAATCATGCACACTTAGAATCACCAACAAGTTTTTGAACCAGATCGAGCAATTCTGATTGGCCAGAACAGATTTGGATCCTTGTGCTCGACTACCATTGGTTGATACAGATCTGAGCACTTCTAATTGGTCGATACGCATCTGAGCTAGACCTGGGGAAAACTATAAATAGATGAACCATTTGCCCAATTTGGGCATCCAGATTTTGAGTTTCATTCCTATTCCCCCATTTCCAAATTAGCTAGTTTGTCTGAAACCCCTGTAATAGCCTAACTTTTACTTGCAATTGAGAGCTGTGAGATACCTCTGTAAGTCAAAAGAGAATTGTATTCAAGACTACAAATCTGAGAGCTGTTTAACCTGTGCTCTGTAATTGTAATGGTGAATTTGAAAAGGTTGCTGTAAACCGTACATTCTCAATTAGATTCGTGTTAAGGGTTCCCTCTGATCTCCTTATTGCACTAGACTAATTTAGATTTACTGTTTTTCATGCAATTTCCCTTGATTCATTAACCCTGTGGGAATTAGTATTTGTAACCTAATCTCTCACAGCATTTGTAGTGATATTTCTTGTTCTAAATTAAGGGTTTAGATTAAAGACTATTGGATGGTCTGTGGCCATTGAAGTGGACAGACCATAGCCATAAGCCTAAATCTAATCCTTGAATTAGATTTATTTCTCTTACATCTGTGCTTGTAGCCAGATGAAGATTGGGTCATCTCTCATTTGATCTGCAGTCATTCTCATTGTGTTTCAAGGACCAAATCAAAGTTAGATATTATTTCTCCATTTTTTTAAGTTTACATCAAAATTCCCCCAACTCAGATCTGGATCATTTAGTTTAACTTTTACTTTTATCATTTAGTTAATGTGACAAATTGAACCTCCCATCTTATGTGCTTTGTAGATAGGATAAGAGGCCAGAGCTGGTAGCTCAGATGTGGAGGTTTATCTTGCATTTTAAACAAATTCTCTGTGGACGATCTTTTACTCACTTATATTTAAAACTTGCTACAATTAGCCCTGATCTTGCAGGCTAATTCACTTCTCTCTGTGTTGATATTTCTTTACTCTTTTCAATGTTCCAGATTCAGTATAACTTAGCAGTTGCAAATCTGTTTTCAAAACACAAATAAATCATGCACACTTAGAATCACCAACAAACATCCACAAAACTAATCGACAAAGCTATCTCAACAAAGAAGATAGATTCACAAAATGCATTTCTAAATGTAAACTTGCCGAAAAATAACGGTTCTAAACCTCATTCCAAATGCATGAATGAAAGAACCGAAATGAACCACCGGTGATAGACATCTATCACCAACCAATCGTTCACAAAATAATATGCAAAATAATTATCTTACATAACCAACATAAACTCAAAAGTGGTTGGACGTACCAAGCCAATAAAAATACTCTTCTAACAACTCATACAAAACACAATCTACTTAGGAAAGAAGTCCTCAGGCATAGGCTCAACTTCCACCTCAGGTTCATATTCCGGATCACTTTCCAGGTCTAGATCCTTCTCTAAATCCTCACCTCTGTCATATAGTCGAAAGGGTGAGCTTACATCCAAGCTTAATAGGGGAAAACATTAGTCGCATTCAAATCTCATATCACAAGCATGATGTCACATAACTGATTTTTATAGGCACATTCTAGATTTAACTTAATTGAATTCAATATGCAAATTCTAATCACACACATGCACAACTGAATCATATGCTTTGTTATAAAACATTTTTCATAACTTAAAGCATTAACTTAAATACTTTTCTAAGCAAATATAGCATTAGAAGAAGCATATAATACCGATGGGAATCCAACCATCGTCGTTCAATGAACCATTTAAACATATGCCGAAGCCCCTGCGTTAGGAGGGATGCTTGTGCCACATAATATTATCGTTGCCCGGTACTTAAATTGAATAGATATCCTGCCGTACTGGAGCACAATGAACGGATATCGCACCATGCTAGAGTACAAAGGATTCATTTTACTAAACCTTAAATGAATGTGCATTTTCTCAGTTATAGTTCCACACTGTGTAAAGTGATACATTATACTATTTTTGGAAAACTAGTATTCTTACACATTTTTTGGAATTCTCACGCACACAATTCACATCACATTTGCTTCTGACATCACAATATTCTATTCAAAACTTGTTTGAATTAATGAATTTCATATACTTGTTTCACACACATCACATCTCATTTATTGTATTCAAAACTTGTTTGAAAATGTAAAATATCACATGCTCATTTCACAATTCTAAACATGACTTATCACATCACATTATTTAAATGTAGACACCCAAATTTAGCCCAAAGCCCGACCAAAACATACTTCGAGAGAGGCGCACCCCCGAGCTTTTGATAGCACCTCTCATACCTTTAGGAATCCTCCCAAACCCTTAGAAACTTTCCTAAACACTTAGGAATTACCCCCAGCCTCTCCGGACCCATAGTTAACCCTCTCGGGTAATGGTTAGAGAGAGATATATAGGGTTAGCAGGGACCTCTACTGAGACTAAATTTTATGCGATTGAAAAGTAGAGGTTCCCAGCTTTCCAACAAGTCAAGAATCACCTCAATCTGAGTTGTACTTAAATAGTTACGGTGATCCAAAGTTTCGGACCCGAGATGGCTCTGATGTACCGAGAGGAGTGAACCCGTCGACAGGTTCCGAACCCCTCGAGAGCTTCTTGAGGGGATGGGCTTTGCTTGGCGTGTATAATACACGCGCCAGGCCATTCTTAAAGAAATATTGCCTGACATGTATATTATACATGCCAAACATAGATGGGCCCCCCAACGGGCTCTGGACTTCTCTGTTATTGTACATATGCTTGGCGTGGATAATACATGCACCAGGCTTAGCTACAGTAAACCTTGGATTTTGCTCGAATTTCACTTTTGGAGTTTGACTTGTTGACCATCCCAATGTTTAGGGTGGGTTTTATTAGGACTGCTGCACCCTCATTTACCTTATTTGCAACCATCTAGTCATTTGAAACCCCACCCTATCATCTACCATTGATGCCCATTGCTCTCTTTTCTACCCCCTTAAGATCTTAGGAAACTTTAGATTAGAAGATTACCTAATTGCTAACCCTAATTAGCTCTTAAGTACCCTCCTAACCTCCCTTTTTCCTATAAATAGAGAGGCATCCCTCCCTTTACAAAGGCTTGAAAAAATTCTAAGAGAGAAAAAGATTAAGAGATCCTTTACTCCCCTTTGGTGCACCAATCTCATACAAATTTCAGAACTCAAAATCCTCCTTTAGGTCCCATCTTCCACCAAAAACCTTGGAGCCTAGGTGAGATATATCCCCTATTCTTCTTCCTCTACCTCTTAGCTATCAATCCCTAGAAAATAGAACCCATCTTCCAACCCCTCAAGCTATCGGGAGCTCGTCAAGTGCACCTATGCAAAGGTCCACAACTGTCCTATAAGGGCCAGAGAGCTTTGACTCTCTCCTCTACTCCTCTACCTTCTTTACTTCTCCTTTATCCAAGGATTCAAACCGTTACGCCATCGAATTTTTTGTGTTTGCGGAGAGCTTGATAGGATCATAGTGCCTTCAGGAAAAAGGAAGTGCTCTCTTTCATTTTGTTTTTCCTCTTATTTTGGCTATAAGTAGAGACCGCTTCCGAGCGGGTTGATCAGGTGCCTAACACCTTCTCAATCGATAACCGAAGCCCCTACCTAAGAGCCTTTGGCATTAGACCGGTGAATCAGAGTCATATATTTTATACTTTGTGCTTCCAATATTGATTTAGGTTTCTTGGGACACCAATAGCTCTGGGTGGCGACTCAATTTTTTATTAAAGAGTGCATCGTCGCGACGAATTTGATAAAAATCCATGGTTGCACAAATGGTGACTCTGCTGAGGAGTAGCTAGTAGATCTTCCCCTTGAAGGTTGGCCTTTTTGCTATTTTATTTTAAAATTATTTTCTCATTATTTTACTAACATTTTACTTGTTTTCATTTCATACTCACCCCTACGATTCCGTCTATTTTTACTTACCCCTACTTTTTCATCGTTTACGTGCCTTAGCCGATTGGCGGGCCTACTTGAGCATTGTCTTTACAATTCATTTATTTTTTCGTCATTTATATGCCTTAGCCTATTGGTAGGTTTACTTGCGCATTTACATGCCTTAGCCGTTTGGCGGGCCTACGTGAGCTTTTACTTTTGCAATCATATCTTATCAATGGACATCATCCCGTAGAGGCGGCACGGGACCACCCCCCCCCCCCCTCATTTTTGAACATTAAGCAAACTGCCTTAAAAATTAAAGCTAAAATTGAACCAAGAGGGGGACTTAATTGATTTTTGTTGGGGGTAGATTTTATAAAGGGTTGGGAATTTTAAGTAAAGATACAAACACCGGGTTCTTATTACGGCGGCAACCCCTAGTGGGGATGATATGGAAAAGTACCACCCCATCCAGTATCTCAGAAGGGGCTTGCGCCAGAGGTATATAGGGTGGTTGACTGATCCGGTTTCGAAGCTTAAAACCCTTTGGGAGCATGTTAGTTGACCCAAAACAATATTGTATCCCTAGGTTTGGTGAGAAGGGACCCGAATAACAAAGAAAATCAATCCCCGAAAGCATTGCTTCCAGAAAACCAGAAAAAGAGACCATTTTCGGGCTTGCTATTTGCTGTCAAAATATAAGTATAAATCCCATTTTGCCTGGCGCATGTAAAATGCATGCCAAACCATTTTTACCCAGAATTGCTCTGGCATATATAAAACACATGCCAAACCTTTGTTTGCCAGAACTACTGTGGTGTGTATAATATACATGCCAAGCTAAAATCTCCATATTTTAGCCTAGAGCATATAATACACACGCCAAGCTTGTTCTAGGCTAGGCAGCTCGAATCTGAGGCCTTTTATCACCTCCCCGAGTCCCCTACTTAGTGGTTTAGCATCTCTAAATGCTCTTGCACTCTTCAACACCCAATATGCCCTCGCCGGTCAAAAGAGGTCACTCTCTTATTAACTCGCTTCGGGGGATCAGGTTGTTTGCATGGATTCCTGTGTCATCACATAGATCAAAGGGTTTCCCTTTAGATTCTTTCGAAGCATGTTGGGAGCCCACCGCGGGAGATACTTAGGGTGCTAATACCACCCGAAACGGGAATTCCAACTGCCCCGGAGTTCTTCATAGTAAAGGTTCACTTATTTCAAAAATAAAAAACCCCAAAGATATATAGGTTGTGGCACCGGCATAACGACATCACCTTACCCTCCATCATCCCGTAGGGGAAAAAGGAGAAAATTCTATGGACCCCACTCAAGGCATCCGTACCCAACCCGTCACCAAGCCATCTCGTGGGCGGTAGATCCACCATACGCCGATCCCCAACCCATTCTCATTCGGAGGAAATGTTCACCTCCATTCCCCTCACCCAACCATCATTCACCGTCATCGGACCCTTGGGTGCATCCCTTTTTCCATCCACCACCACTCTAAACCCCCAAAATCCAACCACCCATTCCCCCTCATTTTCCCAAACCATCTCCACCTCCATGTCCCTTTCAAACCCATCTCATGTTCCATCCACATCCACCCAAAACCCGACCCTGTTTCCCACCTTTACAACCATGCCCCATTTTTTATCCTCCCAACATATACCTGATTCTTCCACACCCATTTTCTCCAACCCACCACACATCCCCCGTCTACCCAGCCATGCCTAATTTTACCATGGACATGCCCGATTTTTCACACACATCCACCTCTTTCACACTCCACGTTCCACTCGGTGCACCATCTACATCCACCCCTCATCCAATCCAATGGCCATGATGGAGGAGATGGTCAGGGCCTACACCAGCTAGAGGGCTTCTCAAAGCATCCTCCCTTATCCACGCCTCACAAACCCATCTCATACTCTCCTGAATCTCCATGCCCCTTTTCTCCAAAATTCTCATCAACCCCCCATTGTCCATACCACCCAAGACCCTCACCAATCATGGGGTCATTGGAGTAGGTCTCAGGCCCCCATGGGCCAGACCCATCAAGGCCCAATGGGTCAAAGCCACCAAAGCCTAATGGCCCAGACCCACCAAGGTCCCGTGGTCCATACCCACCCAGGCCCTATGGCCTAAGCCCATCCAAGCTCCTTACCCTATACCCAAGCCCAGCAAGGCCCAAACCTTAGTACCTCATATGCACACCCTCAACAATTCCCTCAAAATCCCATTCACTCATCATACGCAACCCCATACGGGAACCTATCTCACACAGTTCATCAACCCCAACTCACCCATCATCCTACATCTCAAAATCATCTCCATGAATTTCTCCAGGCACAATGGCCTCCTCAAACCCTAATCCAGAAATCAAATTCCACTCACCCCATCATTCCACCAGAATTTTCTCCATGTACAGTGGTCCCATCCGGCACCCCTTGAGACTACCAAACACCAACAGGAAAATCTCACTGTTCCCCCGTTCCATGAAGACCCACAATATGAGGAGGATAAGATAAGAAACAGCGGGGCTAATATGGGGGCACACACAAGTATCAATCCTCCACCACCCGTAATCACCAACTCACTAGCAGTGCAAAGTGAATGGAGGTCGACAGTCGAAAGAATGGCACCACCATCTAAAGAATCCGAGCAATTGAAGGAACAACTGGATAAGATCCAAAAATAATTAATGAAGATCGGTGGAACTGAGATCCATGCCATGGACTTTTCTGACCTGTGCTTATTTTATGAAGTCCCCTTGCCCCTGAAATTCAAAGTGCTTGTCTTCGATAAAAATAATGGCATGAGCAACCCCATTACACATCTCAAGTCCGACTATGGGGACATGTGCCAGTATGGAGGGGATGAGCATTTGCTCATAAAGGTCTTCCAAAATAGCCTTACAGGCCCGACCTTGAGGTGGTTCACTTCGCTGGAACCTTCCATGATCAAAATTTGGAAGGATTTGATTCACTTGTTTCAAGAACAATATATCTATAGCATCGACATAGAACCGCGCAAGTCTCATTTGGCCTGGTTAAAGCAGAAGCCCGATGAAGCATTTAGTGATTATCTTGGGTGATGGAGGGCACTGGCATTTCAGGTCAGGAACAAAATACCTGACGATGAATAGATTGGAATGATATGAAATAACACCCTGCCGATCATCTCGGATTTCTTGGTATACCAACAGCAGTCCAGCTTTGTTGATTTGATAAGGAATGCTAATCACTGTGAGGACGCGATAAGAGAGGGGCGGTTGAACAAAATAGTAAACAGTGGGGTCCAGAGGTTCGCTGATCAAAGAAATGAAAGAAGAACTAAGGCAGATATATAAACAGTTGCAATATGCGACCCAATGCCAGTACGATCCCATTAATCCCAACCAGAAGTGAGCTGACGCAAAGAATTGAAAATGGCCAAGGGGAATAGATGACCCCAGAGCAGTGAAGAGCCTATTTTGATCGAGCCTTCACACTTGGGGCAGTCCCTGAACATTTTGCTGCCTTTGTTGAACGAATTAGTCATAGCACTCAGGCCACGACCCCAGCCGAACCCCAATTCCAAGGAATTACGATCCCAACACCCATTACAATTTTCACCAAGGACCAGGCCACCCGACTGATCGCTGCTTCCCTTTGAAGCATGAGATACAGGACTTGATAGAGGCTAGTAAGATCATCCTTTCTGCACTTCCCTAGGCTAACCAGCATGTGAACATACACGAAGTGCCACTACCACCACACCCACCAAGAGGGGCAGGTCAAAGGCCAACTATCAGTGCGGTAGAAGAGGATGATGAGGAGTTTGACCCGTCGAAGTATATTCGCACCCAGGAAGATTTTATAACACCACAACAAAGAGACCAGGAGGACAGAAGCATCGGGGTGATTGAACCTTTGAATTTGGTTGATTACATTCCTAACCCCGCACCACAAGCAGAACCCTTAGATCTTAGGGTATATTTCCCTTTGCCAACTCACATCAATTCATATCAGCCATACACAACCACCCCCGCTAACTACCGAATGGCCGATTATGTCCCCCATCCCCTTCATCACCGATCAGTTATCAATGGCCCTCCCCTATCACGTCACCCCCAATACAGTCATCCATAATCCTCACCAACCCCATTTGGCCCACTTGCTCCACCCTCCCATCTATTAACTAGGTGATCTCCACCTATCCCAATCCATCAGCACAGACACCTTCTTTCACCCCATTTCAGATCCTGGGACTAACCTACGATCCCCATCAGGTCCCGCTCAGTTATGATCAAACAAATATCAATGCCGACAATAGCGAGAAGGGGCAGTTGATTTCGTCACCAGGTCAAGAAAGCTTTCCAAGCAGTCGGATGCACCAGTACAAACGCCAGCCCCAACCCGACCAAAGGGGAAGAAGGATGCTACTCCAATGAACCCATTTGAGAAGATGAGTAGAGAGCACATACTGGAAACACAATTGAAGAGAATGCCAGCCCACATCACTGTTTGAGACGTTTTAATGACATCTCCGCTCCATTTATAAGATTTAATGGGAGCATTAAAAGATGCACATGTGTCTATCCAAGTAACCCCGAACAAGGTAGGACAAATAATCGAGCAGGTGTTGGCTCCCAATGCCATCTCTTTTTCAGATGCTAATTTGCCGGAAGAGGGAAATAATCACTCCAAACCCCTCAACATCACTATAGAAGCCAGAAATTTGGTGATCTCGTTGGTATTAATAGACAATGGATCAGCTTTGAATGTATGTCCTCTGAAAACTACAACAAAGATAGGGGTTGATCCCTCCGCTTTCAAGCCAGCCAGAATAAGTGCTAGAGGATTTGATAACACAAGAAGAGAGATAATTGGAGATGTTGACCTTGAGCTCGTCATTAGGCCAATGACCTTTTCCATATGCTTCCCAATTACGGACATCAAATCCACATTCAATCTGCTTCTAGGGCGCCCATGGTTACATGAGGTCGGGGCAATACCTTCAACTTTGAACCAAAAGTTTAGATCTGTGTCAGAGCAGAGGATCGTCACCATTCTAGGTGAGGGGCAGGAGGAAAGAGAAAAAGCTATCCACAACATTGAGGATCCTAAGGTGTTGGATGTGCCACACATGACTGAAGATACTGATCTTCATAGCTTTGAGTATGATGTATTGAAGATAATCCTTGAACCCCTTGAGAGGATCACTCTGAAGATTGGTGGTGGAATGGTTGCGGCTGTAGCCATGCTCCAGAAATGGGACTATAAAAAAGGAAAGGGGTTAGGACCCCGGTTGCAAGGCTGGAGAGAAGAAGTCAAGGCCAAGGGCAGGCAGCAAGTCAGATTTGGGTTAGGCTACAAGCCCACTGAGCAAGAAGTCTGAGAGGCCAAGGAAAAGGCCTGAACAATAGTCGCTGCTAGAGCCAAGGGAATAAACCTAGAAGAGAAACCCTATCCCAGACTTCACATCCAGAATACCTTCATGAGCGCAGGGATTGTGCAAATTGATCGAAATGGGGTAACACAATTGACCCCACACAAACCGGTAGCCCTTGTCCACCCCACCAATCCGCAAATTATTCCCCCCAACCTGGAAATAGGCCTAGCCACTCTATCCCTTTTTGAGGAAGAGTCTTTTGTACTTGCACAATCTCCCCCTATGGTAAACCACCACAGGACCTTGTTGACATTTATGGACAGAATCCTAGACAAACCCAGAATCAATATGATGGAGGCTGACTTCAAAGAGCCATCTCAATTAGCCTCCTCCATCCGAATAGGTAAAGGTGTTGAACCACAAGTAAGAAATTGGGTGACTATGCCCCAGACACTAGAAGCGACAAGTGGCCTAAAATTTGACACTCGTTTCCCAAAAAAATAACCTATAAAAAGTGAAATTAACCTTTGGCAAGCAATAACATGTATGTGCAGAGACCCACGCTGCCATGGGCCAATTTTTGAAGAAAAGAAAAATACTAAAAACATAGAAAAAATACAAAATCTAAAAAATTTGTCTTTCAAAATTCTTGAGAAAATCAAAGAAAAAGGTGCCTTAATAGAAAAACCCGTCCCACATGAAATCGACCCCTTTCTTGTAGAAATATAAGAAGAGGTAGGAGTCATGAGTCTGGATGAGGAAATCCCTACTGAGGAGATGAGGAAATCCCTACTGAGGACCTTCCCAATGAACTCCTTGAATGGTTTGACGACTTTGAGCATGGCCCTACCCCGATCCTTGAAGAAACAAAGGATGTCAACCTGGGTACAAAGGAGGTTCCTAGAATCACCAAGATCGAAACATCGCTATCTCTCGAGGAAAGAAGTAGCATGATTGGTTTCCTTCAATCATACTAAGACATCTTCACATGGTCATATAAGATATGCCAAGTTTGGATATCGATTTGGTCGAGCATGAGCTGCAGCTATATCTAGATGTTAAGCTGGTCAAGCAGAACTTGAGACGCCTCAGGCCAAAATGGATGCTAAAAGTAAAGGATGAACTTATCAAGCACTACGATACGGGGTTTCTTATGGTCTCTAAATACCCACAGTGGCTAGCCAATATCGTGCCTGTACTGAAGAAAGATGGAAAGGTTCGCATGTGCATCGATTTTCGAAACCTCAATAAGGCGAGCCCAAAGGATGACTTCTAGTTGCCACACATCGACATCTTGATCGATAACACTGCTAGGCATGGGATGCTCTCATTTATGGACAGATTCTTAGGGTATAATCAGATCAAGATTGCAGAAGCAGATTGAGAGAAGACAACATTCATCACTGCATGGGGAACTTTCTGCTATCGAGTAATGCCTTTCAAACTGAAAAATGCTGGGGAAACATATCAAAGAGCGATGGCAACACTCTTCCACAACATGATGCCCTGAGAAATTGAGGTGTTCATTGACAACATGATAGGTAAGTCACCAGAGAGAAGTGACTATCTGATAAATCTCTAGAAACGGTTCGAAAGATTGAGGAACTATAGGCTGCGTCTAAACCCTCAAAAGTGTGCATTCAGTGCCATGTCAGGAAAACTACTGGGCTTCATTGTCAGCATAAGAGGCATCGAGGTTGACCCAATTAAGGTAAAAGACATCGTCGAAATGCCACCACCATCTACCGAGAAAGAAGTCAGAGGTTTCTTGGGCATAATATAGTACATTAGTTGATTCATTGCACAACTAACTCCAATTTACACGTTGATCTTCAAGTTACTAAGGAAAGATTCTCTAGTCAAATGGAATGACAACTATCAATCAGCATTTGATAAAATTAAAGGTTACCTCCTCAACCCACCAGTTTTGGTGCCACCCGAATGGAAGTTTCGATGGGATGTGTCCTAGGGCAACATGATGAAATAGGAAGAAGAGAGTAGGCCATTTATTACTTGAGCAAGAAATTCACAGATTGTGAGGCACGCTATTCTCATCTGGAGAAAGCATGCCTGACTGCCGTATGGGCTACCCAGAGGCTCCACCACTACTTGTTATCTCAAGTAGTTCTACTCCTAAAGTGAATGGATCCATTGAAGTACCTATTTGAAAAGCCGGCTCTCACTGGCCGAACTGCACGCTGGCAACTTCTCCTATCTTAATTTAACATCACATATGTCACACAGAAGTAGATCAAGGGGCAAGCACTTGCTGATCATCTTACCAAGAATCCTTTACCTGACTACGAGCCTTTGAGAACTAAATTCATAGATAAGGACATTTTGTTCATTACCGAGGATGATATGGCAAAGACAGAGGAATCCTAGGTAATGCACTTTCACGGGACAGTAAAAGCTAAGGGTCAAGGAGTCAATGTTATTCACTAAAAAGTACAACTTTTCACCTCTTAACCTAGCCTTTGATAGACCTTGAAACAAACTAATAATCATTTGTTAATTGTGTTTTATAATTAGCAATAATCTATGCAGCTTAATACAAAATCCCTGCTTTTTGGTCCAAAGAAGACAGAGAATACATGGAAGGATGACTGCTGGATCCAAAGCCTAAGAGAACACGTTGGTAGTGCTCACCATGGTGACTTATTTGCTAGTCATCATTAACCAAAGTCTAGCAGATGGATGTGGTTAGTTGAGAATAGAGAAGACTACAACAGTAGCAAGTACAAAGCATTAGAGTATCAAAAGAAAGATCTCATAGAGTTGACGAGCTTCCTCACGAAGCTAAGGATGCAGTGGAAGATGCCCTTGTGCAGATGGGGCGTGCAGTCATAAGGAGAGCTATAAAGACAATGCGAAGATCTCACAGTTTAAAATTCTCAGAATTTGCCATCGCAAAGTTCTCACAGAGATCAAGCCTTAAAGCAGTCGCGCCCAGAACTTAGCGAGTCTATATGTATACTGAACAAAATATACCTCGTGGATTTCTTACTTGGCCGAAGAAGAGAGAGATGCCCAAAAATCTCCTCGCGTAGATCTCACGCACTTTGAAGCCTTATCAGTTACTACGTGAGCGTAAGAACATAACTGTGCGAGTACTTAGCGAGAGAGAGAGAGCTTCTGAAACTCAACTGTGAAAGAATTCCAGGCGCTCCAGACCATCTTTGAGATAGCCTTGCAACGCAAAGGAACTGCATGATTAAATGAAGGTTTGCTGCGTGAGTGAGCACTTCCCACCAGCCAAAGGCTACTCCGCGAAGGCTCTGTAGCTGTGCGAATGAATTAATGCATATGCCAGCCAGCAAAGCACGGTTTCCCCACTTCTCAGTTTTAACAGAAGGGCCTTTTGGGAATTTCCCAAGGCTAGGGCACACTACAGATCTCGAGGCACACATCTCAAGGCACTCAAGGGTCGTAACGGTGCCATGTCTGCTAGAAAAACTAGAGTTAATCCCTTCAGAACAAAGGCAGCATGGACAGAGTATATAAGCTACACTTAGAGTTTAGTTTTAATCATCAATCCTTCCTTCATCCTCTATCGGTTGAGAGTTCTAGCAGGCTAGAGTTAGGGTTAGGGTTTGATCACCTCCTTTTCCTATTTTTCTTCTCTCTTAGCCCAACATTTGCTGGCTAATCTCCTTGTAAGTAGTTAGGCTTAGTTCTATTTTAGTTTTATAATAGGTTTTGTATACATTGGGATCTTGGATGAGCAGTTGTGTACAGGCTGCAACCTAGAGGCAGTTCATTGTAAGGTTTATTTTTATTAATGGATTACTATTTTAATGACTAACTGAATCTAAAGATCTTATGGTTCCCTTAGATGTCTATAGGATCCATGTATTTGGGGCTAGTCCATTCAGTTTCTAGTAGATCTATTGTTTACCATCTGATTTCCCTTGGTTTGATAGAACCATGGAAAGCAATGCTGGATCTGTAGTGAGATCTGGGGAGGTCGGAGGCCTGTGGACCATGGTGGCTGCAGGAGTTTACATGTTCTTTCTCAGACCTCTGTGGTATGGGCAGACCAATGGGATAGCCTATGACCATTTGAGTGGAGAGAGTATAACCCTAAGGTGGTGTCCAGCCACATGTTTGAGAAGGATTCTTCTCCCCTGGACATGAGCTTCTAGGACCTTGTGAGGAAGTTTTGTACAGGAATTGGCTCTCCTCTATTTTCCCTAACTGATATCAGATGTTAGATCTGATTTCTCTGTAGTAGTTGTAGCTTAAGGCTAAGTCATTGCAGGCCTTTTATAGCAATAACCAGCTGAATTTAGAGCCTTATTTAACCTATTACATGGTCCTTTCTGTGGGCACTAGTGAGCCGTTGGCCTTGGCAAGACACTTAAAATTTTATGGGTTGGAATACCTATATGTCAGCCAGATCTGTGCGCAGATCTGGGGAGCTTGTAGCACTTGCATTACATAGTGCTATAATAGTATTCATGACCTGATCTGATCCAGTGGTTGGGGAAATGATTAGTCCACTCCTCTGGATTAGATTACCAACTTCTAGCTTGATCAATGGGATTTGACAAACTCTATAGGATAGGCTGTCACCATTTGAGTGGACAGCCTATAGCCTTAAGAGCACCCCAAATGGCATGGGTTAAGTTGGACACTTCTACCTAATTGAGGCTTTCAATAGCGTCTCAGCAAGGAGCACTGCCGAGACAGACTAAATATGAGTTACATTACTGCTTTAACTCTGAACTTAACCTACTTACTTCTTACCATTCTTTATATTTTATTTTGGCACACACCATCACCATCTTCTTCTTAAACCCTTTCTTTAGGATAGGACTACATTTTATTTCTCTGTTGTTAGGATTAATTTAGTATAGTCGTGACACCCAGTTCCCTTTCTTTAGGATTGTCAGATCTGTAGCCAAATCGGAAGGCCTACTATTATAGCCCACTATGGGACAAAGTCTTACTTATCAAAACTTGCTACAATAGGCCCTGTATCTTACAGGTCTAGGATTACTTTGGTTGGGCTGAATCCATTCTTTTATTTTACTTTATTTTTAAATTTATTTTCACCACACAATAAAATGCACCAGGGGAATCCAACAAGTTTTTGGCACCGCTACCGGGGAATATTGATCTTTTTAGTAGACCTGAGTTGTACTATAATTTAGACTTCCAAATTCTTTGTAGTTGTATCTAAACTAGAATAAAATTACTACTGATTCTTTGTGGAATTTTGCATAAATGAACAGCAGAAGAAGGGAAAAGCTAAAGCTGCAGTTGGAGTGAAGCTAGCTCTGTTTGCAATTCCTTTTTCCCCTAAATCTCAGCCCATTTGTGTTTACTTCCCTGTTATTTGTTTAGTAAAAATCTGTGTAGTTGTTAATTTTTGTTCGAAATATTCTTTGTGTGTGCTTGTGAGCATTTTCTGTACTTACTGTGGGTGTGAGTATATGCATGGTAGAAGGTCTTTAAACCTTGAGCTAGAACTTCCAAATCTAAAGGTTGAAATGATCCTTAGACCTAGATGCATCCCACAGGGCTCTGCTATTGAAACTGAACCAACTATCATGACTGAGAGGCAGAGAACATTAAAGGAGTACAATGCACTTGGGGAGTACACCTCTCCCTACTACATTCAATTCCCCTCTACTGAAGGGAATTATGAGATTAAATCCTTCACCATCAATATGCTGCCTTCGTTTCATGGGCTTAGTAAAGAAGATCCCTACATTCATATAAACCTATTTTTAGCACTTTACACTACCTTCAATATTGTTGGCTTGGGACCTGAGGCCACCAAACTGAGGCTTTTTCCTTTCTCACTGAAAGACAAAGCCAACACATGACTATCAAAGCTCCCAGTGTTGACTAACTTTCGGTGTGCTCTCATTATTGGTTGGTGATGAAAGTTATTTAAAAATCAAAGACAGAGTAAAACAGGGGGTGAATCCAGCACAACTCAGAAGTCCTAGACCTGCAAGATACAGGGTCCTTTGTAGCATATTTTGATAAGTATGAGTTTGTCCCACAGGGAAAGGTGATCTAAAGCTCCAAGGGAGCCATCTCTAGTAGTCCCTCTAGATCTGTCTACAGATCTGGCAGTCCTAGAAGGAAGGGAGTTTAAGGTCACTTATTCTAAGTATTCTAATATCTAAACTACAGAAAGTGTTGAGAGGATGGATGGAGTGTGGAAAATGAGTATAAAAAGGGTGAGAAGTATGTTATTGATCCAAGGTCAGAGAAGTTTTGTAACTCCGATTTAGATCTGATGTTATAGAAATCCTATCTAGAGGCTACATTATCACCTGTGAGGAGAAAGGATCCAACCCATCACTCTACCATGATTCCACCCTTAAGGCTATAACCTGTCCACTTGAATGGTCACAAATTATCCCATAGGGGAGCCACTATCCAGGGATGGATCAGAACATAACAAGTAAATCATTGCAGGCACTATTTCATCCAGGCTACCAGCTCAAGAATCCATAGGGAACCTCAACCTCTAATGTTCTATATGTGGGGCTAAGGCTGTAGGACTATGATAGCTCAGACACATAGAACCAGCAAGAGATTGAGTACAACCTTCGATCTAGCTGTTCATTGCTTGAGCGAGGCTACAATGGTCCAATCACCAGCCTACAATCTCTATAACTAGATCAGATCCAACATCTGATGGCGGATCTATACAAATATGGGGGAGTCTGCCTCTGTACAATCTCTCACCAGGCTTCTACAAGCTCAGGTGTAAAGAAGAAGGATCCATCTCGGATCGGTGGATCAGAATCACCCTAAGGCTATAATCTGTCCACTTAAATGGTCACAGACTATCCCAGAGGTTATCCTCCTCACGGAGCCCAAAACAGAACAAGATTATCGCTGCTACCACCATGCTCACAAGGCTACCAGCTCAAGCTCCCATGGGGATTTCAGATCTAGTGGGTCCTGTGGTGGGGCAAAGGCTGTTGGACCATGATAGCCTAGACACACAGGTCACTTGGATTTGAGTAGCCCTTAGAATCAGTCCTCCATTTCTTTGAAACACAACTAAAGCGATGGCAGATCACAAGGCAGCTGCCTTGCACAGAGCATCTCACACACAAACAACAATCCCACAAAGTACAGATCCTATTTCAAAACTTCCATTGATCTAATTCAAAAACACATACAAAGGCATAGCCAGCAAGTGCTGGACTATGGAGAGAAGGAAAGAAAAAGAAAACTACTTACTGCTAAAAAGAAAGAGAAAAGAAAAATGATCTGAGATGGGTTCCCAGATACCTAAACCTAAGCTCAGGTATGGGTTTATATAGAAGTGGGGTGGTGGCGCATTAGGGTTAGGAAACCCTAATTTTAAAAATGCCACATGGCCTGATAATGATCCTTGGATGGCTCAAGGTGCGTGCATAGAGATTTTAGTGTGGGTGTGCATGCCCTAATCGCTGGAAATACCCAGAAGGTCCTCTGCTGAAGAGATGGAAGTTTAGGGTTAGAGCTTCGCTAGGTAGCTATAGTTTCCCAGACTTGTCGCGTGGTAGCTCTTTGCTCTTCGCTAGAATGATTTGACACTGAAGCTTCATTCGTCGCAAGGTTGCCTTGGTTTGCTCTTCAGGCAGTCGCGCGGTAGAGAGGTCCGGTCTCACTGGATTGGGCTTCGCGAGGTTGAATAGAAAACATAGTCTCAAGTGTCGCGGGGTTGTAATTCAAGCAGTCACGCGGTCGATCGATCTTCGCTGGGCAGCAGCGCGAGAACTTCGTGAGCACTTCTCATTACTTGGACTTCGCGAGTTACCTCGCGAGGCCCTACTGAGTTCTGAACTGCGCGAGGTTCTATGCCTCACTTGGCCTTCACGAGATTGGCTTTGCCTTCGCCAGGATGTTTTCTTTCTTGAATGGCGCGAGAACTGCGCGAGGCATTCTTCTTCTGAAAAGTACATCCCGCGACGACTGCGTGACAGCTGCGCGAGGAATCTTTTGAAGCTCTCTCTCCTTAGCCGTTCTGAGCGAATTGCGTGAGATTAAGAGAGGTCTGCTTTGAATTGTGTGACACTGTGCGATGTGTTCTACTCTTGAGCTTCGCTAGAGCTGTGCGAGTTTGAGTTTCTGAAGCTCATCAGTCATTCATCTGTGCGAGAAGTTGCTGTAAAGCCTTGGGAAGCTCAATTGAACTGCGCGAGGCATATTTCTCCTGAATCCTCTAAAGCTTGGGACAGCTGTGCGAGGCTCATTTTAGGTCTGGATTCAGAGTTCATTCTTCCGAGGGATATCTGGTGCCAAAGCAGGCTCCTTAACAGGATTCTTGGCCTTATTTCACTGCTGATTATTACCTACACAAAACACTTAACAAGAACTTATTAGGTGGCTAAGGGTCTAATCAAAGGTTAAGTTAAGGGGTAAAAAGTGGTACTTTTCAGGTCTTAACACACCCCCAAACCTAATCTTTGCTAGTCCCTTAGCAAAGCTACATTAAATCTACTCTAAAAAATTAAATGCCACTTTCGTAGGGAGCACGGATACATTTAGCATATGTACCAAGCCTTTTAAACCCCTAGGTGATCCCTAGTGGAGGAGTGAAGTCTCCTGAGGGTTTTCAGTGAAGACACCCACAAACTTCACCATTAAAATCAGTTAAGTATAGTGCAGAAATGCCACCATGTTCTCAGTTACCATACTGCCAGATTTTTGAGGTCCTTTTTCTCCATTCACCTAATGTTGACCATAGCTAGTCCATCTTCAACTCTTTCTCCTTTACCTTCTGAATTCTCAGAGTGAGGGTAGGTTGAATCAGGTTCATAGGTTCAGGATCAAGTACTCAGGTGTATTTTGAAGAAATTTAGGATTTAAAGCTCAAAGGGGGTATGGACAAGGGCAGTTGCTTTAGGATTGGTCTTTTAGGCTCAAACTATCCAAGAGAAGGCCTTGATCCTTTCCTAGGTCTCATGAGTACTGTCGGTTATTTCAACTTGGAGTTACCTAACTTCTAGTGAGCACAGTGACTCAGCCAGTCCTTTAGAACTAAAAGAAATGCCTTAGTTACTCCTCAAAGAATAGAAAAATTTTGTAGGCCCAATTCTCACTGGTTATGGTCATCCTTTGAACTTTCAAGTATGTCCTCACCTTTTTCTCTCTCTAATGATTCACTAAGTGCTGATACAAGTAGATTTCCTTGGTGATATTATCATGGAAATGTGTAATATTAGAAGTTTATAATGTCCAAGGTTTGCATAAATTTTAAACTTCTTAATTTCTTGATTCTTAAGTGAACAGAGGTCCATTTCCATATTGCTCAGATGAGTCTGCTGCACTTATGTTAACTATTCCATTGGCAGGGTCTGCCTGCCATACCCCCAAACCTATGAGGAGCAGTGTCCTCAATGGTTCAAAGTGAATGTGCAGCAGAACTAATGATGCGAAAAGAGAAGGAAAGAACAAGGAACAAAACACACACAGGCAAAGCAAGATAGTAAAGACAGGGGAAAAGTCTATGAAAAATTAGAAATGTACAAAATACAAGAGAACAGTGGTAAAAGAAATAGAGAAATTCCAAGGTACTATCTAGTTAGAATCTGTCTTAAAATTTATCCCATCCCATCTTCCTTGCATGCTCTTGCAAGAGAGCCTCTTCTTCTTTCTTCTTTCGTTCCCTCTCTACCTTTCTTTGCTCGAGAGTTTTGGGTATGGTTGGAGCCCGGACCCTCATTTTTCTCTTCTTGGGTTCAGGAGGGATGTCCGTAGATTTAGCAGTGGTTGGCTCAGGGGGTTTGGTGGGAGATTTTCCTTTAGGGCCCTTACCTTTGGAGGCTTGCCCTTGCTGAGGTAGAGGGGGAATAAGAGATGATTGGGCTTCTGCTGGCTCAGGAGGGGCAATGGGGGATTTAGCTTGGGCTTGCACCTGAGACAGGAGAGGACTTTTCCCTTTACTGGTTTACAGGGAGCCACAGGAGATGGATCTGGTAATTTCACTGTAGGAATGTCAGGGCTCTTCCCTTTCACGGGCTGGCTTAGTGGTGGTGCCTCCTCAGACTGGGCAAATGTTTCGTTTCCAATTTTCAAAGAGCGACTAGGGGGAGTAGTCCTCTTTGCAGCAACTTTCCTTCGCTGAGGATAGGATTGTGCCGCAGGGCCAGATGAAGGAGCAGCAACAGTAGGTTGGGCACTGGGATCCGTAGGTGGTGCACCATCAAAGTCCGAATCAGAAGGAAAGAGCTCAGTAGGGTCCAATCCAAGGGCAGCAGTAGCCTGTCTGCGTTCTTCTTTGGAATGTAGGCGCCCATGGGGATAATCCTGAGTAGAAGCTCTGGTGACCTTTGGAGGTGGGGATGGAGGGGCGAACCTTTTGCCTTTTTAGGCTGCAGTGGCTCTTTTAGAAGTGGGCTTTTTCTTGGAAGGGGTATGTTTTCTTTTGAGAGCAGGAGAGGGAATGGGGGGGGCACTGAGGGAGGAGCAAGAGCTGCAGTAGGGATTGCAGCAGGAGCAACAGGCGGTGTAGGTATTGCAGAAGGAACTATAGTAGGCATTTGAAGAGGAACAGGAGGAGCTACCGGAGTGGGGGCTTTGGGAGTTGGGGGAACAGATTGTGTAGGGGTTGGGGTAGGGGCAGTGGAAGAAGATGGGCCTAGTTGGGTGGAAGGAGATGTGGGGAGCGGTGGCAATTGGGGTGCTTTGTATAGGTTGGGGACAAGAGGAAAAAGCAACTCTATTCCAAGATTTCAATTTTCTTGTTAGCCGGGAGATTGGTATCTGCAAGCTCCTTCTTGAGGTGATCTCCTGAGCATTGTTCAATTTTTCTCTAATAACTGTTGTGCTTTTCACCCTCTCGCATTGGCCTTTTCAATCTCAGTCATTACATGTATGTTCTTGTACCTTGTTAGCATTTGATGTCTCCAAAATTGCCTCCCACCCTTTGAAATATCTCTCAATGCCAGGGTGAGCAAGCTTCAAGTCACTAAGTTTCTACAGCAAGGGGTATTCATGGCTTGATGGAGTAATATGCCATTGAGAACATCCTCTTAATATAGGGATTGTCCCTCATGGCATGGAGGAGGGTGAAGTAGGGAGGGGTGTAGTAGGAGTGTCTGGGCAAGATTGGTAGAAATGGAATGGAAGGAGGAGATGGTGATGGATCCTGGGGGAGAGAAGTGGGGGTTGTAGAAATGGTTGGGGTGGTCTGGGTGGAATGGTCAGTGAATTGAGGAGGGGGTGGGAGAAGAGGGGGAATGGAAGGTATGGGTGGAAAATGAAATGAAGGAAGGGCAGCGGATGTGGATGGTTCAGGGTAAGGGAAGAAGGGATGGTGAAGGGTTGAAATGGAAGGTGGGGTGAAAATAGGGGGGTGGAATGGGAATGGTGGATGGGAATGGAATGGGGCCGGGCTTTGGGTAGAAGTGTTGGTAAGTTGAGGGGAGGTAGTATTAGAGGTGGAAGGATAGGAGAGAGGGAAAGGAGTGGTCATGGTATCATGGAGGAGGAAGGATGGAGGTAAGTCAATGGGGTGGGGTCTCATGGAACAGGGGAGTCAGAGGTAGAAGGGGGTTGGGTCAATGGGGTGGTAGGAGGTTGTGTTGGGATTGGTGGGTTTGTCAATGTGTGAAGGGTGGATTGTATGGTGGTTATGTCAGTTTACATTTGGGCTTGGGTCTGTGTGGTGTTGGATAGTTGGGTTTGGAGGTCATGTATGAGGGAAAGGATATGAGTAGGGGTATCTGAGGTTGGTTGAGGAGTAGGAGGATAAGAAGGAACAAGTTGGAAAGGGGAAGTGGGGGCATGATGGAAAGTGGTAGGGGGGGAGGGTGAAGGGTCTGGCGAATGATGTGGTGAAGGGAGAGGAAAGTCTTAGGTGGGCAAGGTATCAAGCAAGGTGGTCATGAAGGCTTGATACCCTGAAGTGGTGGCTAGGTTAAAGTCCAGGTCATGGAGAGGTGGGACTAAGGGTTGGTCAATAAGGGGTGTGTCTGTGGGAAGGACAGGGGGGGTGGAAGTGGGTAAAGATGAGGCAGAGGTAGTGTGAGAGGTTTTCTTTTTAAGGTAGGTTACCAAGGGAGGGCTGTCAGGGTGTGGATCAGATGCTATGGGAGAGACTGGGGCTGTGGATTGAGGTATGGTGGGTGAAGGTGGAGTGTTGTCCTGGGGTTCAACACTTTTCCTGTGTACACGGATAATAGTGGGAGGTGGAATGGAAAAGGAGATAAAAGAGGGAAAGGGAGAGATGGAATGGGTGAAGAAGGTAGTGGAGAGGCAAGAGGTGGATGGAGGGATTGCAGAAGCTAAAGGTGATGTAGCTCGCCACCTTCTTTGGGGCAAGGGTTTTAGCCTTCTTTTTAGGGGTGGCCTTTACCACAGGCTCCTCTCCCCGCCGGAGACATTCGAGCTTGACCTTCTTCTTCTTCTTCTGGGGATCCATTAGACTTCTGCTGATCCCCCATTGTCTTTTAGCAAAAGTGGTGGGAGTGAGGTCAGCAGATAACTCCCCCACTGGTATCTTGTACCCTCCCCTCAGAAGTAGTCTGGTGATGAGTCTTCCATAGGGGAGAGTGTGGATTTTCTTTTGCAGCCCCAGCTTCACCATTGTATCCTTCATAGCCTCGAAGATCAACCATGCAGCATTAAATCCATGGCCCAGAGAGAAGGAATAGAGAGCATCAGCAATTGGTGTCCTCCTTTCTTGCTGATGGCCGGAGCAATAGATATTCTTCCTCAGCACTTGATCGATGAACAGCAGTTTGGGCTCCAAATCTCTTCTTCTGATGGAGTCCCCTGTGGCTTTCAAGCCTCTGGTAATGGCCTGGGCAATTGTGTCAATGGGGGCACTCACAGGGGCACCATAACCGCAGTTGGGATCAAAACTGGCAGGGATGCCCATGACTTCAGCAATTAACTCTGGGCTAAGCAGCATCTCAAAATTGTCAACTAATGCAAGGAGGCCTGGCTGCCCCTGTGTGTCTGGTCTGACCCTAAGGTGCTGGTAAAAGAGTTGCACTAACCTAGGGTAGGCTAGTGCAGGAATCATTTGCATCAAGGGGAACAAACCAGCCTTGCGCAAGAACTCGATGGCAGGTGCTGACAACGGCTCTGATTCAAAGAAAGAGATATCGAAAATGGCTTCAGGCTCTAAGGGAATGGAAATGAGGAGCTCAGAGGGTGTAGAATAATCCGGTGTTGGTGCAGCCATCTCAGGAACCACCTCCTTCCCTTTGTGCTGAGCCGTAGAGGACTTGGCTTTCTTAGGGGTAGGCTCCACAGTGGCCTTGTCCCTGGCTCTCTTCACAGGTGAGCTTTTAGGAGCCATCACAACTTTCCTTGGTGAGCGTGCAGTTGAAATTTTGAAAGGAAATATCAGGAGCTGAGTCTAACCCTAAAAGTTAGGGTTCTATTTAATTAGACGCACGGTGGATCTCAAGAGCTCTTAATAGGGGGCAACTATTGATGGAAGCTTTAAGAACAAAAATCCAGAATTTCAAAGTGAACAATGATCTGTAGACAGGATGCTGAAGGAGAGAGGTTGAGAGGAGTGGGAGCTAGGGTTTCGCTGGTAGGAGAGGAAAGAGAAAGCAGTAAGGAAAAGCAGCGCGGGGTGGGATTTAAATATCGCGAGGCTCGGCGCGCTTTGAAAATGTCCGCTCGCTGGCTGGGAATGAATGGGTCGCGAGATTAGATGTTCCTTTAAACTGCGCGAGGCAGCCCACCCAGTTATATCTGAAACTCGCGACAGCAAAACAAAGTAGTTCTTTATGAACTGCGCGAGATGGGACCAAACCCATTATTCAGAACCCCGCGATGGCTTAACCGAGGTAGAATTTACTCACCCACTAGTCAGCTTTTTTGACCTTGACTTTATGGGTGGATTCTCTCACAGACTCTCTTCGAGGGACACCCATAAGCATTATAAAGCATTCACAAATTCTCATACTCTCAAGGCATTAAAGTCACACATCACGCAAAGCATTCAAATACTACATCATCATTTAATCACTTGAAATTATCAAACAGGGGGAGTTGGTATAAAAGTAGGCATTAAAGCACTAAACTCAAATTCCAACAAGATTGCTAACTATTCCTATAAACTGTAAAGTACATATTATACAAAGGTGCAAAGTTCTTATCATCAATTCAATGAAAGATCCCCTTCAGGGTCTGAGGATCCTTCACCAATCAAAAATTGGCCCTTGGGATTAACCACTAGTTGACTGGGCAACTTTCCCTCTTCTCTTTTGGCTAAGGTGTTCGCTAGTTGTCCAATCTGTTCTTCCATCTTCTTGATGCTCTGACCATGAGAGTTCACAGTCTGAGTCAAGGAACCCAGGTTTTGCAGTGATGTGAAGACCTGGTCCTCGAAAGAAGTATTTCTGGTTGAGAAGGGGGTAAGGCCAACTGATTTTGCTGCTGATGGGGTTGTTGATGGTGCTGGAAGGTAGACCTAGGGGCATTCCCTTGATTGAACTACTACTGTGGTCTTTGTGGTAAGGCCAACATCTGCTGGGGCTGCATGTAGTTGTCTTTCTTCCACCTCAGATTCGGGTGGTCTCTCCATTAGTAACCAGCATTTTGGTGCTGGTATCCATATGGCTGCCTATTGTAGCCTCCAGATTGCTGCTGACCATAAGATTGAGCAGCAGCATCATGTTCCAACATCAATTCAGGAAATTGTCCTGCAGATGGACATTCCTCCACTGTGTGCTGTGGGGACTGGCATATCAGAGATGCCTCCGCCACATGAGCAGCCCTTCTGGGTTGCATCACAGTCAATAATTTATCATACTTCATAGAGAGGTTTGCCATCTGCAGCTGCAGGTCATTGTTCCCAGACACCTCATAAATTTTTTCTTTTGATCCAGCAGCAGGCCCCACCTTTGACTCAGATTCCTGACTAGTTCTTGCCAGGGATGGCTTTTGAAAAACATTCTCACTAATCACCTCAAACAATTCCCATGCCTCCTCAGCAGTCTTGTGCATGTAGGATCCACCACAAGAGGCATCGACCATATCTCTATTTTTCTCATCAATCCCATTGTAGAAACTTTGTACAAGCTGCCACTCAGGGATCTTGTGGTGGGGGACATTGTTTGAGCATCTCTTTAAACCTATCCCAAGACTTGTTAAAATCCTCAGTTGGGGATTGAGCAAACGCAAGAATCTCTTTCCTCAACTGGCTAGTTTTGGTCTCAGGGAAGAACTTGGTTAGGAATCTGGTCTGCAGGTCTTTCCATGAGGCAATGCTATTGTTGGGAAGAGTGGTAAGTCAGGTACTGGCCCTATCCTTCAGAGAGAAGGGAAAGAGTCTGAGCCTAGTAGCCTCAAGTCCCAAACCAGTGATATTAAAAGTGGTGCACAAGGCCAAGAACTGGTCAATATGCTTGTAAGGGTCTTCTTTGCTAAGCCCATGGAAAGTCAAGATCTGGATGATTGAAGTTTTTATCTCATAGTTCCCCTAAACATCAGGGAATTGAATGCTAAAAGGGGAGTTATAGTCATCCGGAGCATTCAACTCCTTGAGGGTTCTGGGTTTTTCTTCACCCATAATTGCTATCACAGATTCACTTGGGGGCTCTCCTGTGGTGTGCCTGTCTCTTCTAAGTCTCCTTCCCCTTTCTAACTCAGGGTTAAGAGGCTCTAAAGCAGGGCTGAGGGATCTCCTCCCTAGCATACAAGCACACCAATAACAAGGAAAGCTTCTTACAGGCACATTGCAAAAGAATAATTATACATTAACAAATTTATCTAACTAGTTTACAGCTATTCAAAAAATACATTTAAACTATCCTAGATACTGCTAAAAAAAATTGTTTAAGAAAGATCGACAGAGCTTTAAAAGTCAGAGAGTTTGCAAACAGAGGTAGCTAAGCTCCAATTGCAGTCCAACTAACCTTCACTGTTGCTGTCTAGATCTGCAAGAAAGGTTCAAAATTATGTCAGCAGTATCAATTATTCACATGTGCAAAGAATACTAAGAATACAAAAACTAAGGGTCTACTAATAGATCATCTATCCCCGGCAACGGCGCCAAAAACTTGTTGACTAACTTCCGGTGTGCTTTCATTATTGGTTGGTGATGAAAGTTATTTAAAAATCAAAGACAGAGTAAAACAGGGGGTGAATCCCGCACAACTCAGAAGTCCTAGACCTGCAAGATACAGGGTCCTTTGTAGCAAGTTTTGATAAGTAAAAGTTTGTCCCACAGGGAAAGGTGATCTAAAACTCCAAGGGAGCCATCTCTAGTAGTCCCTCCAGATCATCTCTGATCCGCACTAGAAGGAGGGGAGTTTAAGGTCACTTATTCTAAGTATTCTAATATCTAAACTACAGAAAGTGTTGAGAGGATGGATGGAGTGTGGAAAATGAGTATAAAAAGGGTGAGAAGTATGTTATTGAGCCAAGGTCAGAGAAGTTTTGTAACTCCGATTTAGATCTGATGTTATAGAAATCCTGTCTAGAGGCTACATTATCACCTCTGAGGAGAAAGGATCCAACCCATCACTCTGCCATGATTCCATCCTTAAGGCTATAAGCTGTCCACTTGAATGATCACAAATTATCCCATAGGGGACCCACTATCCAGGGATGGGTCAAAACATAACAAGTAAATCATTGTAGGCACTATTTCATCTAGGCTACCAGCTCAAGAATCCATAGGGAACCTCAACCTCTAAAGTTCTATATGTGGGGCTAAGGCTGTAGGACCATGATAACTCAGACACATAGAACCAGCAAGAGATTGAGTACAACCTTCGATCTAGCTGTCCATTGATTGAGCGAGGCTACAATGGTCCAGTCACCAGCCTACAATCTCTATAACTAGATCAGATCCAACATCTGATGGCGGATCTATACAAATATGGGGGAGTCTGCCTCTGTACAATCTCTCACCAGGCTTCTACAAGCTCAGGTGTAAAGAAGGATCCATCTTGGATCAGTGGATCAGAATCACCCTAAGGCTATAATATGTCCACTTAAATGGTCACAGACTATCCCAGAGGTTATCCTCCTCACGGAGCCCAAAATAAAACAAGATTATCGCTGCTACCACCATGCTCACAAGGCTACCAGCTCAAGCTCCCATGGAGATTTTAGATCTAGTGGGTCCTGTGGTGGGGCTAAGGCTGTAGGACCATGATAGCCCAGACACACAGGTCACTTGGATCTGAGTGGCCCTTAGAATCAGTCCTCCATTGCTTTGAAATGCAGCCAAAGCAATGGCGGATCACAAGACAGCAGCCTTGCACAGAGCATCTCACACACAAACAACAATCCCACAAAGTACAGATCCTATTGCAAAACTTCCATTGATCTAATTCAAAAACACATACAAAGGCATAGCCAGCAAGTGCTGGACTATGGAGAGAAGGAAAGAAAAAGAAAACTACTTACTGCTAAAAAGAAAGAGAAAAGAAAAACGATCTGAGATGGGTTCCCAGATACCTAAACCTAAGCTCAGGTATGTGTTTATATAGCAGTGGGGTGGCAGCGCATTAGGGTTAGGAAACCCTAATTTTAACGATGCCACGCGGTCTAATAATATTCCTTGGATGCCTCGGGGAGCGTGCACAGAGATTTGAGTGTGGGAGTGCATGCCCTAATCGCTGGAAATACCCAGAAGGTCCTCTGCTGAAGAGATGGAAGTTTAGGGTCAGAGCTTCGCTAGGTAGCTATAGTTTCCCAGACTTGTCGCATGGTAGCTCTTTGCTCTTCGCTAGGATGATTTGACACTAAAGCTTCAGCCGTCGTGAGGTTGCCTTAGTTTTCTCTTCAGGCAGTCGCGCGATAGAGAGTTGCGCTCTCGCTGGATTGGGCTTCGCGAGGTTGAATAGAAAACACAGTCTCAAGTGTCGCGGGGTTGCAATTCAAGCGATCGGATCGATCGGTTCTTCATCGGCATGAGAACTTCGCGAGCACTTCTCTTTACTTGGACTTCGCGAGTTACCTCGCGAGGCTTTACTGAGTTCTGAACTACGCGAGGTTCTATGCCTCACTTGGTCTTTGCGAGATTGGCTTTGCCTTTGCCAGGATGTTTTCTTTCTTGAATGGCGCGAGAATTACTGGAGGTGTTCTTCTTCTGATAATTGCATCCCGCGGCGACTGCGCAAGGAATCTTTTGAAGCTCTCTCTCCTCAGCCGTTCTGAGCGAACTGTGCGAGATTGAGAGAGGTCTGCTTTGAACTGTGCGACACTATGCGATGTGTTCTACTCTTGAGCTTCGTGAGACCTGCACGAGTTTGAGTTTTTGAAGCTCTTTAGTCATTCATCTGTGCGAGAGGTTGCTGTAAAGCCTTGGGAAGCTCAATTAAACTGTGCGAGGCATATTTCTCCTGAATCCTCTAAAGCTTGGGTCAGCTGCGCGAGGCTCATTTTAGGTCTAGATTCAGAGTTCATTCTTCTGAGGGATATCTGGTGCCAAAGCAGGCTCCTTAATAGGATTCTTGGCCTTATTTCACTGCAGATTATTACCTACACAAAACACTTAACAAGAACTTATTAGGGGGCTAAGGGTCTAATCAAAGGTTATGTTTTGGGGTGAAAAGTGGTACTTTTCAGGTCTTAACACCTAGCCAATAGCATACAGTCATGGAGTGACCTTCAAACTAAATTCCTGGCTAAATTCTTTCCCATGAACAAAATCAACCAAATGAGCACAAATATTTTGTCATTCACTCAGTCCTCAACTGAGAATTTTTATGAAGCTTGGGAAAGATTCCAGGAGATATTAAAACAATGCCCCCACCACCAAATTCCAATGTGGCAGCTTGTCCAAGTATTTTATCAAGGAATTAATTCTAAGAGTAGGGATATGGTGGATGCTTCCTGTGGTGGTAGTTACCTCCACAAGACAGCTGAGGAAGCATGGGAGCTGTTTGACATAATAGGAGAAAATTCCATACAACAGGAGTCTCTATCACGCAATGATAGCTAGACTCCAGCTAAGATGGTAAAAGAGGCCACCCCTAGAGGTAGAATATTAAAAGTGAAGGTGCAAGGTGATCTGGAGAGGAAGGTGGACAACCTGAGCTTGAAATTTGACAAACTACAGAATCTGATGTAGCCCCAAGTGGTTGCACAGGTGGAGGAAGCATGTCTGATATTCCAATCTCCCACACATTCTATTCATGATTGTCCATATGCCACTAATTTTCTAAATTTTATTATGGAGCAAGCCAATGCTGCTCAAACATTTGGGTAGCAGCCTGTTGGGTATTCTTGGAGGAACCACCCAAATCTAAAGGGGAGACAAGATTCATATCCTAAACCCCAGCAACAACAAATGATGGCTCCTTATAGACCCCAACACCAGTTTAATCATGGTTACCCACCAAGGTAAAAATTTTTGTTACCTGTCCGACCGTCCAACCAATTGGCCCTGCCCCCACAACAGCCCAGGTCCTCTTCATTTGAAGAGCAGATGCTGGCTTCAATGCAGAACTTGGGGAGCTTGGTGTAGACTGTCAATTGTCATGGATAAAGCATCAAGAAGATTGAGGACCAGTTGGGCCAGATTTGTAATGCTCTAAATAAGAGGGAGGAAGGAAAATTGCCTAGTCAGCCCCTGACAAATCCAAAAAGTCAGTATATGATTGGTGGTGCATCCTCTACTCAGGAGGAAGCTAGTGCCCAATGAGCAAAAGGTTGGTAATAAGTGTATAATATGTATGAAAATGTTGTTTGTTTTGTGTTCTTTAGAAATTTGTTAGTTGTGTGTTTAGAGTGATGTTGAATTGCTTATGTTTCTTTGTTTGTGTTTGCATTTTTACGATTGAATACATGTGCATTTTTGTCATCTGAATTTGTTGTGTGTTTGTTGACGAATGGTTGAGATATCCTTATCATAACTTGCATGAAGTTGAGCTGAATTTTTTTATTTATTTTTTTAAAGTCTGCAATGTTGATGATTTGATGTTTGAAAATGGGCACATATTTTTTATGGTTGAAATGAAGTACCTGTCTGAGGGTTGATGCTCATGCACAGTGGTTGGATACACCACAGCATGGATGCACTAACCAATGTGAAACACTGAGCTAACAGAGTAAAGGTTGTGACTAAATATTGTCGCGCAGATGTAGAGGGCTTAAATTTGCTATGCGAGCCATCCCTTAGCTTGCTCGCACCCTAAAAGACCTGATATATGGCTAAAAAAGTGCCTCGCAGAGTTACTTTCTGCTCCGCGAGCCCACTCTAAGCATAAAAATGTGCCATGTGTGGTGTTTTGTGCGACTGCTATGCGAGGTAATAATTTTGAAAGGTAATAGCTCTCACGCACCAAAGCCACTAAATCAGCTCCACGAATTTTAATGTGAGGTAGTTTGTTCTTCTGTGCGACAGAATGTCTCGCGGTTTTACATGCCAACTGCGCGAAAATTTTACTCTGCGAGCTCCTATTGCCAACTCTGGGAACCGCGGGATTTGCTCTATAAACTCAGTGAAGCCCCTCATTTTCTTCATTTCCTCTGTCTACCCTAGTTTCCCAGCACAAAAACTGACCTCCCTTTCCTCTCCTTTCTTCTGTACTTTATAATCCACACCACCTCAGGCATTTTCCTCTCATCATATTGTTCCCTAGCTACTCCTGATCACTTCGAGCAAGGTTTGGGGAGATTTTAGCCACTGTGTACATTTTTAGGTGGAACCCTAGCTCTCAAATGGTATGATCTCCATTCCTCTCTTTGTGCTATGATTGATTTATTTATTAGAGAGAAGAAGGGCATAAGTTTAAAGCCTCTGTGCTTACTCGGAGTGATCTTCATGTTCTAAGATTGGTGAGCCCTAATTTTCACGATCTGAGCACCTATGGCCATGGGTTCAAAATTCATAGATACATTAGCTACAATGCTAAACCCATCAGCCAGTGGCAGCCCTGTGGCCACTAGAAAATTCATAAGGATTGCAGAGGCCTCCACAGTGGAGACCTCTGAGGTGCCCTCACCTGCTGTTGAGCCAACAATCCTTAAGGAGAAGAAAACCACCCCAAAGTAGAGGGCCAGAGAGCACCCACCTTTTAGAGCCCTGAAAAATCAAAAAAGAAATAAAAAAAGGACAAGGTTGTGGTCCCTGAGGTTGAGGAGGAAGCAACTATTGACTACCTCAGGTCTCTTCTGACTTTGTTCAAGCAATCCAGTTGGAGGCTGAAACCATCTTTGACAAAATCTATTTTGAGGAACTACCAGAGACCTCTGTCTCCATTGAATTTCTTACCAAGGCATCCCTGCTGCCACTGTTGAGGCCCTCAATGTAGCTGGTTTTTCCAAGCTTAGTCAGATTATCTTAACAGAATATAAGGTTAGAAACTGGTGATGATGGGACCCAGCACTGCTGGTATTACTTAATGATTTCGAGATGCTGATTCAACCAACCAGGCATTGCAAAAATACTAGGGATATCAGCCAGGTATAGCCCTGAGTGTGGCTTGGGTCCTCCTTTGACTGTTGTTGGGGTATTTTAGATGCTTGCTGCTAACTATATTGAAAACAGTGGTAAGAATGTGTTAGTGAAAATAAATCAAAGGTTGATTGAAATCTACATAGCAGCAAGCCTAAAAATACACAGACCTGCAAGATACAGGGCCTGTAGTAGCAAGTTTTAATAAGAGTTTGTCCCATAGGGAAAATTGATCTAAAGCTCCAAGGGAGCTTTCTTTAGTAGGTCCTCCAGATCTGAGTACAGATCAGGCGATCCTAAATGGAAGGGGATTTAAGGTCACTATTGTCTAAATCCTATGGTAACCTAATCCCTAAACTACTGGTATGGTTGAGAAGAATGATGGAGTGTGAGATAATAAATATAAAAGGGTTAGAA
Organism: Chloranthus sessilifolius; assembly: GCA_021018995.1. NCBI lineage: Eukaryota > Viridiplantae > Streptophyta > Magnoliopsida > Chloranthales > Chloranthaceae > Chloranthus > Chloranthus sessilifolius. The sequence goes on along the minus strand of CM037585.1, from coordinate 89,684,215 downwards.
GTAAGCTGTTAGGTACAGATCTGATGCGTCTTATAACTCATACTCAGATCTGCTGCTATAGAAATCCTATCCAATGGCTACATTGTCACCAAAGAGGAGAAAGGATCCAACTCACTCCTGTGTCATGATCCAATCCCTTATGGCTATAACCTGTCCACTTAAATGGTCACAGACTATACAATAGGGGAACCACAATCTAGAGATGGATTAGAATAAGTTTATCATTGTAGGCACTACTTCTAGGCTACCAGCTCAAGAATCCATAGGAACCTCAACCTCTAAAGTTCTGTGTGTGGGGCTAGGCCTGCAATGTGCACTAGCCTGAACACACAGGACCAGCAAGAGTTTGAGTACTAGCTTTAGGTCTAGTTGTTCACTGCTTTAGAAAGACAGCAGTGATCCAGTCACAAACCTACAATCTCTACAGCCAGATCAGATCTGTCATTTGATTATGGGTCTATACAAATACAGGAGAATCTGTCTCTGCACAATCTCTCACAGGGCTACAAGCACAAGTGCATAGAAGAAGAATCTGTCTTAGATATGTGGATTGGCCTCTCCCTAGGGCTATAACTTGTCCACTTAAATGGTCACAGACTATCCACAGAGGATATCCTCCTCACAGAGGTCTAAGACAGAACAATTAGATTGCTGCCACCACCATGTTCACAAGGCTACCAGCTCAAGTTCCCATGGGGATTCAGATTTAGTGGATCCTGTGGTGGGGCTGTAATGTGTCTAACCTGGACACACAGGTCACTTGGATATAAATAAATCCTTAAAAACAATCCTCCATTGCTTATAATACAACTCAGCAATGGAGGATCTCATGACAGTAACCTTGCACAGAACAACTCTCAAACTTCAGTCCCATACATGCATAAGATCCTATTATAAAATATGATTAAAACTGGTCCAAATAAACATACAAAGGCATAGCCAGCAAGTGCTGGACTATGGGGAGAAGAAAAAGGGAAAAAGAAGCTGCCTAAACCCTAACATTAGCCTACTGTAATTCTACAGTTGATTCAAGAAGGAGTACAGAAGTCCCTTAAACCTAAACTAGGCTTAGGCTTATATAGCAGTAAGTTGTGCGAGCATTAGGGTTAGGAAAACCCTAATTCCATCAATGCAATCATGGCTCATTTCTTTTCCTTAGATGGCTCGAGGCATGTGAACAGAGATTAGAGCATTGGAGTGCGTGCCCTAGTTGCTGGAAGTTCCCAAATTGCCCTTGCAGAAGTGGGGAGAAGTTAAGATCTCAAGCCTTGCTAGGTAGCAAGGATTTCCAGGTCTTGTTGCGTGATAGAATTGGTATCACAGGATTGAATTGACTTGAAGCTCTTACAGTCACGGGATAGATGGTTTGGTTGTCGCGGGATTGCGCTTTCCATTTGAATGGCACGGGAATTGCGCGTGTAGTTTGTTCCTTAGTGAATCTCGTGGAGATCCTCGAGAAGAAGCAATGTGCATAGGCCTCTAGATTGCGCGAGCAGTTCCCTAATAGTGTTTGTATCTGCGCCTTGCTGACACTACACGAGAATGCCTCGAGCTCTCTCTCCTCGAATTACATGAAGATTAAAGGCTCCTCTCTTGAGCTGCGCGAGACTGTGCAAGAGCTTATGACTGAGCTTTACGAGAACTGTACAAATATGCTTTTTACTCCCTTCTGTCATCAATCTACGCAAGAATAGCGTGACCAGTTGGCATGCTGCCTTCAGAAACTCATGACAACTGCGCGAAGCATTCTTTCTGATTTAATTGAACCCTGCGACATCTGCGCAAGGCTCACTTCTTGGCTTGCTACTGCTATGCTGTGCCTATGTTGCAGCCAATTCTCTGTCTGGGTTCAACTTCCTTTCTCATGAGGAACTTCTGGGGCAAAAGTAAGCTTCTTGGCATGGTTAGGGCCTTCTCTGCAGCTGTTGTTTATTACCTACAAAATAGGCTTAACACACATTTATTAAATGACTAAGGGTCTAACAGAGATTAAGTTAAGGGGTGAAAAGTGGTACTTTTCAGGTCTTAACATACCCCCAAACCTAATCTTTGCTAGTCCCTTAGCAAAGATTTAACTAATTACATGCCACTTTCGTAGGGATCATGGGTACATTTAGCATATGTACCAAGCCTTTTAAACCCCTAGGTGATCCCTAGTGGAGGAGTGAAGTCTCCTGAGAGTTTTTAGTGAAGATATCCACAAACTTCACCATTAGAACAGTTAAGTATAGTGCAGTTAATGACAACACATATTTCAATGTATAAGGCTTCATTCCACACCTCTTCTCTAGCATTTAGAGGAAACTGCAGCAGTAACGCAAGCCATTTAAAACTCAAAATTAGCATGTGTTTGCATCACCACCATTCATTTTACATTAGAAATTCAATGTTTAAAAATCAATACCAAGCTTGCCTTAAATTCAAAAATCAGGTTGGATACAACCCCAATGAGGTTTAAAATTCAGACCCAATTCTCACCAGGGCTATCTCTCCATATTGACAGTCTGAGGGTGTTCACATTCCAAACAGCTCAAGAGCAGTTACAGACCCCAAATGGGCCTGTAAGCATGAGCATAGGCAAAGCATCTAATTTTTGACATCCTCATGACTTTTCACCATAGATTGGACAACTCCTCATCTCCACCTAACAGCTCTTTTCACTTTGGATCTACAAGGTCTTTTTGAATGGGTTGTAATGTGGCTTATGAGTGAGGGATATAAAGAATCAAGGGGTAAAAAGGGAATCAAAATTAAGAAATCAGCAAGATAAGGAGTGATTCATGACTTCACAACCTTCATTTCAGCAAAACTTCATCTTACTTGATATATTCCAGAATCAAAGTGGCCAGCTTCTCCTCTTCTTTTCAATTTTCAGATGATGTTCTTCTCTAGACTTCTCTTTCTTTTTCTCTTTTTATTTTTATTCAATATTTTTATGATTTTTATGATGAACTGCCACGCAAATACCATTGATACACTGTTGTTCATAGGTTGCTTTTCTTCACCTTCCACCAAATGTTGGACCACTCTCACTATCTTTAACTCCTTCTCCTTTGCCTTCTGAATTCTCAGAGTGAGGGTGAGGCTGAATTAGGTCATGAGGTTAAGGTGCAAGTACTCTGGTGTTTGTCAAAGAAAAGTAGGATTTTTAAGGCTCAACTAGTGTATGCGAAAGGGCAATTTTAAAAGGTTGGATTTTCAGGCTCAAACTGTCCAAATGAAGGCCTTGGGTCATTTCCTTAGTGTCATGAGTGCTGTCAATCAGTTTTGATTTGGAGGTGCCTAACTTATAGTGAAAAGGTCTTGACTCAATCAATCCTTGGAGCATAAATAATGCCACAAACACTCTTCGAAAGAAAATGATGGGCCCAAATCTCACTAGGTATGGTCCTCAAATTAACTCATGGAGTGTATTTTCACCTTTTTCTCTCCTCTTAGGTTTACTAGGTACTAATTTAGCAATTATAATGTTAGCTTCATGGTGGTGTCAAGATTTTAACATTTGCAGTTTCGAAATGTCTGCAAAAATATTTTAATTTTTTATAAATTTCCTCATTACAGCAAGTTAGGTGAAAATTGACTTTATTCATCCCAATTATACCACCACTACTACACTAAAGTTAACTATTCTATTGGTAGACCTACCCTGCCACACCCCCAAGTCATGAGGAGCAATGTCCTCACTGGTTCAAAGGTGAGAAAATGCAGGGTAATAGTCAGGAACAAAAAAGTAAACACACAGATCAAATACACAAAGCAGAATACAAAAAGAATTCTATTAATTTAGAAAGAAATGTACAACTGTAATTAAAATGACAAGAAAAAAAAGTGGAAAGGAAAGAAAAGCCTAAGTACAATCTATTTTAAGAGGAGGAGGACTCAGAATCTGAATCAGTGAACCAGTCCCAGCCCATCTGTTTTGCATGTTTCTTCATTTCAGCTTTGCTCTCAGAACTGGGCTTGGACATGGTTCTATCTGAGGGAGCTTTGGTCTTTTTCTTCTTGGCATTCTTCTCAGCTGGACTCTTTTTCTTTGGCTGCCTTGGTTTCTTTGGTTGTGGTGGTTTCTTCATGGTTGGAGCTTTTGATGCCCTCACCCTCATTTTTTTAGTTTTGGGTTCAGGAGGGATCATAAAAGATTTTCCTGTGTCTTGCTCAGTGGGGACTACTAGGGATTTCCCTTTATCTGGCTAGCCATGTGGTTATGCCTCCTCAGACTGAGCAGCTGGCTCTTTGCCAATTTTAATAGAGGCTGTTGTGGAAGCTGTCCTCTTAGCAGTGACTTTCCTCTATTTAGGATAAGTTTGCTCAGTAGGGTGTGTAGCAGGAGTTTGGGTAGGTTGAGGCTGCTCAGTAGGGGGTGCAGCAGGAGGGGCAGCTGCGGACTTTCCATTATCTGGCTGGGCAGTTGGGGTTTGAGAAGGTTTAGGCTCAGGCTGTGGCATGAGTACAAAGAGTGGGGTGGGTTGCTGAGCTTCAGTTCTGGCAGCAGCCAATGCGGCTTCCAAAGAGGCTATTTGTATTTTTGCTTTGAGGAGGTCAATGTCATGGATTTTCTTTTAGAGTCGAAAGATTTCCTGGGCATTGTTGAGTCTCTTTTCAAACATCCTGGCCTTCATCCTCTCCACATTGGTGTTTGCCTTCTCCAGCTCCAAATTCATCTGATGATAAGCAGCCATGGTCTTTGCCTTCTCATAGGCCTCCAAGACTTTAGTCCACCCAAGGGAAATACCCAGTAATTGCTTTCTGTGGGCTTCCTCAAGTTCGACAATCTACTGCAGCAGGGGGGTCTCAATGGACTGTCTAAGTTGGGCCATGCCCCTCAGGACATCCCTCCTAAGGTAGGGATTGTCCCTCATGGCATGGAGGATGGTGAGGTAGGGAGGGATGTTAACGGAGTGTTTGGGTGCAATAGGAAGAGAAGAAGTGGAAGGAGCTGGATGTGATTGGTCCTGGGTGGGGGAAGTGGTGTTATCAGTGGGTAAGTGTGGTTGTTGGGGGAGGGTAATAGGTTCTGGGTCTGTTTGTGCCTGTTTGTTAGTGAATGTTGGAAGGGGTAGGATAAGAGGTGGAATTGAAGGCATGGGAGGAAAAGAAAATGAGGTAGACTCACTAGGAGTGGGGGTGATGGGGGAGGAAAAAAGGGGATGGTGAAAGGTATGAAAGAGAATGGTTAGGTTGTGGGGTCAGGACTGGGAGGGGAAAGGACCAGGGGGGTTTGAGTGGATTGTTGAGGGGTGGGTGGGTTGGTCAATGTCTGAAGTGTGGATTTGATGGATGTAAGCTCAGTTTGCATCTAGTCCTGTGTGTGTGTTGTGGTGGATAGTTGGGATTGGATGTCTTGGATGAGGGATAGGATAAGTGTAAGTGTGTCTGGGTTGGGAGGTTGAGATTGTGTAGAAGATGGCACAAGTTAAAAAGGTGAGGAAGGGGCATGATGGAAAGTGGAGGGAGGAGGAGGTTGGGGTTCTGGTGAGTGATGTGGTGATGTAGTTGGGGAGTCCAGGAGGGGGGTGTAGTGGGTGGGCATGGTGTCAAGGAAACTAGCCATAAAGGCTTGGAATCTGGTGGTTGTGTTAAGGTTGAGGCCTATGTCTGTGAATGGGGATGTAGTAGGTATGGTTAGGGTGGTGTCTTGGTCAATGTGAGGTGTGTTAGTGGGGATAAAAGGGATTGTGGGTGGTGTTAGGGAGATGGTGGGTGTTGTGTTCGTGGTTTTCCCTTTCTTGTAGGAGATGAGTGGAGGGCTGTCAGGGGTTTGTGAAGATGGTGGGGGTATTGGAGTTGTGTATTGAGGTAGTGTAAGGGAAGGGGAGGGGCTGACATGGGGGGTGGTGTCCTCCCAGGTACCAATCACAGGAGAAAGGGGTGTGGGCTTGGTTAATAAAGACAGAGGAGGGTGAGAGAGAGATGGAGTAGGGGTAGGGGATGTTGTCAGGAAAGGGGATCCTGGAGTAAAAGGTGGGGGGATGTGGGGGTTCCCGAGTAGAGGTGGATGTGAACCACCTCAGTGGCAGGTGTGAGAATCTCCTTGTAACATGACTTCCTCTTGCTTGCTTGGGAGGGGCCTGAGCCTCAGCTTTCTTCTTCTTCTGGGTCTCCCTCAGGCTCCTGCTGATTCCCCATTGCCTCTTGGCAAAAGTTGTAGGGGCAAGGGTGGTAGTCTCCTCTCCCTTTGCTATCTTGTACCCCCCCTTTAGAAGCAGTTTGGTGATGACTCTGGCATAGGGGAGTGTGTGTGGCCTCTTGTTTTATCCTAATTTCTCCACTAGATCCTTCATTGCTTCAAAAATTAACCAGGCTGCATTGAAGCCATGGCCCAGAGAGAAAGAGTAAACAACATCAGCAATACGAGCTCTCCTCTCCTGCTGATGGCTTAAGCAGTAGATGTTCTTTCTCAGGACCTGGTCAATGAAAAGGAGGCTTGGCTCTAACTCTCTTCTTCTGATGGAGTCCCCTGAGGCCTTTAATCCTCTAGTTAGAGCCCTTGCAATTGTATCAATTGAGGCACTCAGGGGAGGGCCATATCCACAGCTTGTGTCAAATGCGACTGGGATGCCCAATACCTCTGCAATCAGCTTGGGGCTAACTAACATCTCGAAATCATCAATCAACACAAGGAAACCTACTTGTCCATCTTTATCCTTGGTGACCCTGATGTGCTGATAAAAAAGTTGCACTAGCCTAGGTTAGGCTAGTAGTGGAATTCCTTTCAGCAAGGGGGTCAGACCAGCCTTGCTCATAAATTGGATGGCAGGGGCAGAGAGAGGCTCCTTCTCAAAGAAGGGCAGGTCGAACGCTGTCTCAAGCTCCAAGGAGATTGAAGCCATGAGCTCAGAGGGTGTAGAAAACTCAGGGGTTGGCTCCTCCACCTCCTCAATCACTTCCTTCCCTTTTTTCGGTGCCTTAGAAGTCTTGACCTTCTTAGGAATGGACTCAGCAAGGGCCTTATCCTCGCCCCTTTTCTTTGGTGCACTCTTAGGGGCCATTCCAAACTCTACTTTCAACGATAAAGATGGGGAACTAAGATTTGAGTGCTTATCCTAAAATCATAGGGTTTGGTTCTATCTGACGCACAGTGCACCATGAGATCTCTGAGCAGAGGGCAACTAATGGGGATGACGTTAGGAACAAATCTGTAGATTCCTGATGTGAATGATGGGTTGTAGGATGGACGCTAGAGGAGAGAGGTAGAAGAGCGCCGAAAGCTAGGGTTTCGCTGGATGAAGAAGGAAGAGAGTACTGGAAAGGGAGACAAGCGCGAGGTTTAAATACTTGTCGCTAAACTTGGCACGCTTTGGAAATATCTGGTCATGAGATTGGAAATGAAATCTAGCGAAGGTGTAATTGCAACTTGGATTGCGCGAGAGTCTCCCAAGTTTACCTTGGAGCGTGAGACAACTTGTGAAGTATTCTATGTGAATTGCACGAGAGTCTCCCAGGCGTCCTTTTGGACTGTGCGAGAGGCTCCCAGGTTCACTTTGAATCTCGTGACAACCTTTTGAATCTCGTGATAGCTAGTGAAGTATTCAATTGGAATTGTGCAAGAGTCTTCCAGGCTTCCTTTTGGATTGCGCGACAGCAAAGTATTAAACAGAGAGCATGTGCTCTTCATTCTACCATTTTAATTTGTGTTGTGGCAATATCCTAGGCATGACTCACCACTAGGAGTACCCCCAGACACATTAAAATTAAACATTCAAGCATAGATAGCAAAAATCATCATCCAACATCGTGCATTCAAGCAAAAACCATCAATTCAAGAGCAGTAATCATCAAACCAAGCATAAAGAGAAACCAGACCAGATAGATTCAGACTTAAGTGAGGCCATTGGAATTTACTCTAAAATTTGAACCAAAGAAAGCAATACAAATCTAACAAAACCAAAGTTCATATGATACAATATTGACACACCTGTGGATCAGTTTAATGAAGGGTCCCCTTGAAAGTGAATGGTGTCCATAGGTTCAGCAGGTTTTTCTAAACAAGGCTTAAGCCTCTGGCCATTCACCTTCAAGGATTTCCCAAACTTGGGATCCTTGATTTCCACAGCACCAGATGGGGAAACATTCATGACAATATAGGGACCTTCCCATCTGGATTTTAGTTTGCCAGGAAAAAATTTAAGTTTGGAGTTAAACAACCAAACCTTATCACCAGCGATGAAGCTCTTTCTTAACAAACCCTTGTCAAAGAAAGCCTTGAACCTTTCCTTGTAGATCCGGACATTGGCATATGCATCCATCCTCACCTCTTCCAGTTCTAACAGCTGCAGCAACCTGTGATGACCAGCAGAAGTTAGGTCTAGATTTAAATTTTTTATGGCCCAATAGGCCCTGTGTTCTAACTCTACTGGGAGATGGCAAGCCTTGCCATAAACTAGTCTGAATGGAGACATCCCAATGGGAGTCTTATAGGCAGTCCTATAAGGCCACAATGCATCATTTAGCTTTTCAGCCCAGTCCTTCCTGTCAGTCCTCACAGTCTTCTCATGGATGTGCTTGATCTCCCTGTTAGAAATTTCAACTTGCCCACTAGTTTGTGGGTGGTAGGGAGTAGCAATCCTATGGGTGACAGAATATTTCTTGAGCAAGCTCTCGAAATTTCTGTTGCAGAAATGGCTACCCCTATTGATAAGTAGTGAAAAATACCATTTTTCACCCCTAAACATGAGCCTTGAAAGACCATTGAGAGGACTAAATAAGTGCTTTAGTGTTCATATTGCAGCTAACCAAAAAGACAGGTCCAAATCCGAAAACCATCCTAAAATGATCAAAAAGCTGACAACGCATGTCAAGCTCAAAGAGGGAGTGAAGAAATAGCCTCAGCAATGGCTAAAAAGGTCCTAAAAGAGCAAGAAAAGACCTGAAGAAGAAGAATGGAAGCTAAAGCTCAATTCACAAAGAACTCCTACTATTCGCAAAGAACTTCTACTATTCGCAAAGAACTTCTACTATTCGCAAAGAACTTTGAACTTTGCGAAAAGAAGAAAACACTTTGCGAAAAGAAGAGAAGTCCTTTGCGAAAAGATCTCCTGAAGCCAAAGTCCTTTGCGAAAAGATCTCCTGAAGCCAAAGTCCTTTGCGAAAAGATCTCCTGAAGCCAAAGTCCTTTGCGAAAAGATCTCCTGAAGCCAAAATCCTTTGCGAAAAGATCTCCTGAAGCCAAAATGCTTTGCGAAGAGGGCTTCTGGAGCCAAATTACTTTCTTGAAAGACCCTTAAACTGCGAAATGGCATCGGGATTTACCACTTTGAAGGGTATTTCGAGAACTACGCGCCCAATGTAATTAAAAGCCCAGAGACATTCCGGAAGATTCCAAGCACAAACCAAAGGCATATTCACTTCGTGAAAACCCAAAGATGAAATCACTTGGCGAACTTCTAGAAGCACAAACAGACTTTTGAATTCCCATAACAGAATTGATGCTCCTAACGCCTGATTGGCTGAACCAGATCAGAGCATTTTCATTGGCGAGAACAGATCTGGATCCCCGTGCTCAACGGCCATTGGGCAATCCAGATCTGAAAGCACTTCGATTGGTCAACTCTTTTGCGGGATAGAGGAAAGCTATAAATTGAGAAGACATTTGCCCAATTGGGGCATCCAGATTTTAGAGTTTCATCTCTGTTTCTCATTCCGGTCGATAGCTTATCGAACCCCTGTAATCCCTTCTTGTAGTTTACCTTTGAGAGCCATTGTGAGTGATTTGTACTTCCAAGTTCGATTCAAGATCAGAATCGAGGGCTCTCGAGAAGCTCAATCGTAAGTCCGAGGGCTCTCTAAACCGTGCTCTGTAATTGTAACGTTGGATTTTAAAAGGTTCTTTGTAATTTGTGTCTTCTCCATTGGAGTCATGTCGAGGGTTACGAATGATCACCTTAGTGCATTAGACTTCTTTAGATTCACTTATCCGCATCCAACTTCCCTTAATTCATCATCCCAATGTAATTAGCGTTGGTAACCTAATTCAAGCGACATTTCTGATGATGTTCATGTTACAACTAAAGAATAGGCCACGACTAGGCGATCATCACAATAAGTCTAAACCTATTCCTTAATTCGGATTTATTTCTCTTACATCTGTGGTAGCCAGATGAAGATTGAATCACCTGTGGAACACTGATTCTCCATTAAAATTGAGGCTAAAGTACATGAAGCTATTATTTACGCATTTGTCTTATTTTAAACATCTCCCCAACTCGGATGCTGGATCATGTAGATTAGTTCTTTTCTTTATTTGCTTATAGTTAAATGTGACACAATCCAACACTCTCTTTTATCTATTCTTTATTTTAGATAATTATAGAGCCGGATCTGGTATAGATCCGGTGGTTTATCTCTCGGTTTAGACAAACTTCTCATGGACGATCTTGAAATACTTACTTTTAAAACTTGCTACAATTGGCCACGATCTTGCGGGCGATGTTAGAATGTCTTGATATCCCTTTCATAAGTTAACATCCATATAACTTAGCATTCTTTAATTCTTTAATTTTGATTCATAATGCACATAATTTTGGCACACTTGGAGCGACAACAAGTTTTTGTTCTTGGGGAAGTTTGTTCTAAAATAGATAAACCTATGTTTATTTTCATTTATTTTAATTTTTGCTTTAAACACACTTTGCATTCCAAGTGCTTGATTAAATGTCTCTGATTTTTGTATAGAAAACTTTGTTTCTTTGCGGAAATTTTTTTTTATTTTTACGAGTTTTATTCTTTGCCTTCTAGTTATTTGAATAAATCTGCTGCCACTCTTTTGTCTTTTGTCAAATTTGGGCGTGCTTTGAGTTTTTCTTTTAGTTTTGTCAATACTTGAATAAGGTCTGCTACAGTTTTGGATGTTTGCGAGATCTGGGCCGTCCAACAAAGCATCTGGACCAAAGCTGGGCAGATCTGCTTGAGTTTGCATCCTTCTCCTTTGTATTCATTTTCTATTTTTAAATTCTTGAGAACCAGCAATTCTGCTGTGTTTAATGTCTGTTTTGATTTACATCAGAAAATTCAAAAAAAAAAAAAAAATGAAAAACAGAAAAATAACAAAATTGTTGAAAAAGATGAGGAGGAGAAATTTGTTCCTCACCTCCCATTTCCCCATGCAATGAAGTCAGTTTCTCCTTTTGACAAAGGAAGCACAAAAATTGAGGAAATGATGGAGACATTCAAGCAAGTTAAAATTAATCTACCTCTGCTTGATGCAATCAAACAGGTCCTCGCTATGCAAAATTTCTCAAAAGGTGTGCACCCACAAAAGGCAATCTAGGATACATTTATCCAAGAAGGCCTTTCTTTGTGGAGAAAATAAACCAAGTGCTATCAATTGCAACACCACCTAAGATGCAAGACCACGGAATCCCCACAATCCCTGCATCATTGGGGAGCACACCATTGAGAAAGCCTTGCTAGATCTGGTGCTAGTGTCAACCTTTGCTTCCCTATTACATCTATGAGAAGCTAGGTTTGGGAGAATTGAAACCCACTCGAGTGGTGTTACATGCTAGTGACAGATCCGAAGGAAACCTATGGGGCTGATTGAAGATGTTTTGGTAGGAGTAGACAAGTTTTCTACCTCGACTTTTTGGTGTTGGACATGGAACCAACCAAAAGTACCACTTGCCATCCCTGTCATTACAGGAAGACCATTCACAGCTCTGACTAATGCATGCATTCAATGCAGTGCAGCATCATGGAGGTGTCTTTTGGAAATATGAAAGTTAAATTGAATGTGTATAATCTTGTTACTCAACCTCAATTCTCTGTGAGGAATGTTTCCATGTTGACATCATTGATGAAATTTGGTGGAGGAGTCTTTACAAACATTTTGCAAGGTAAAGACTCCACCACGTAATTTAAAAATGATTGGGGATCCAGAGAAAGAAGGAAAAGGAGATCAAATTCAACGGAGTCGCTGTGCAAGGCACTCCACCAAGTTCTCTCTCTTGAGACACCTCCTCTCCCTCTTCCACAAGTTACCAAGGAAGCTTCAGCGCGCTGGACTGGAAGAACTTGGGATGGATGCCTGCAGTAGCTCGAGATTGTACAGAGAAAAGGTTAAATTGTTCCATGATAGGAGCCTCATGAGAAAAGAGTTCATACCGGGGTGCAAGGTATGGTTATAATTCTCTTGTCTTTTCGGCATCTTTGTTTTCTCCATTTGCATCCACTTTTCCCATGTGGACCTGCTGAGATCATTTTTCTTTTTTAGGAATCATGTAGGATAATGAGTAGTGGATCATAGGCTGTTTTGAATATTCAATGGACTCACTGATTTTATTTTCCTTCGAGATTTCTTCATCATAAATGGGTCTCAGCTGGGTGTGAACCCTGATTTTAATAGGTGCTCCCATGCTTCATTATTTTTTTTTCATACACATCATCAAAAAGGTCAATCTTATGAATCTTGCTTTTCCTGTATTCACGCTAATCATTTTATAATCACTTAGATTCATAAGTATCTCTAGGGCTTTTGGGTTTGTTTCTTTGGGCTTAGGATACATCATTTGGCATTAGATTTTCTGTTTTAGGAATTTTAGTTTCAAATTCTGTTTTTAGATCGCTGATTTTTTTTTTTTTTTTTTTTCTTTCTTAGGTTAATGTGTCCTCGTTTTACTGATTTTCGTCATTTTTTATAGTTAGTTTCTAACTTTGTTTTCCTATTTTGCATTCACAAATTCAGTTTTTGTATCAACACTTTTCTTTTTCTTTTTTTACTTTGTATTCAGTCCCTTACCTTGCTTTTACTGTTTCTCTGTTATTAGCATTAGTTTCCTTCCATTTGCATAGTAATCCTTCTATTTGTTAGATTTTATTTAGCAGTTCTAGCGTTGTTTTGTTGATTTTTCTTGCATTTGTATATCATGTTTTCCATTTCCTTGCTCATATCTTCAGTTTTACATTTTATTTTCTGCATATAGTTTAGATTTTTTTACATTCTTAGTTTTTCTTTCTTCTTTTACCCTGCTGCCCCTAGTCTCTCATTGTCTAGAACATTGAGGACAATGTTCATCTTAGGTTTGGGGGTATGGCAAACAGGTCCTGCCCATGGGATAATTAACATAAGGGCAGCAGAATCACCTAAGTAATTAGGAAATGTATTAATTTACTTTAGAATCATGACAACTAGAAAATTTAAAATTCCTTTGCCAAATTTAGACATTCTAAACCTTGCGATATTCTACATTTCCATGATGATTACACCATAAAAATATACTGGTATCAGCACGTAGTAAGTCAAAAGGAAGAGAAAAAGGTAAAGATATACTTAAAAGCTCAAGGAAAAACCATAACCGAGAATTGAGCCCATATATTTTCCATCTCTGTTGAAGAGTGGTGAGGCAATTTTTTTTCGATTCAAAGGATTGGTGAGGCATTAGATCCACTAGAAGTTAGGAAACTCCAAATTAAAACAAGTAACTTGACACTCATGCGAGGAAAAGATCAAGGCCTTCTTTGGACAGCTTGAACCTAACAGAACCAACCAAGAAAAAATCTGCCCTGTTTGTACCCCATTTGGGTAAATCCTACAATTCTTCATCAAAATACTCAAAAGTACTTGCACAACCTATGGAACCAATTCAGCCTTCCTCACTCGAGAATTCAGGAGGTAAAGGAGAAAGAATCAAGATGGACCATTTCGGGCAACATCAAGAAAATGAAGAAAATACCTCAAAAACAGGCAATATGGTATGAGAAAAGAAGAGACAAACAATGTAAAAAGCAAGCAAAAAGGCAAAAAGGGACCTTATGTTGAAAAATGCAAGATCAAAGAAAGAACTGATCACCGTGAATGTGAGAATCTCGAAAAGAAGAAGAAAGAAGCTAAACTCAAAAGGTGGAGTCATGAACCATCTCTGCACTTCACGAGTTCTCAAATTCAAACCTCTGTTCAAGCGCCTTTCCTTGAAACTTCACTCCATAAGCCATACAAACAAACCTAGATTAAAAGCCCTTGTGATCCAAAGTTGAGTGAGTCATGTGGAGATAAGTGACCCAATCTATGGTGAGGAGATGTCAATGATGCCATTACACGAGAATCATGCCTATGCTCATGCTTACAAATCCATTTGGGAGATGTAAGCGCTCTTGAGCTTGAGTGAAAATGAACCCCTCAACAAAAACACGATGAGAGTATACCACGTGAGTGTTTGGGTTGGAACTTGAGCACCTTAAGTATGACTTATAACCTAATTTTATCCATAGGATGAGCTTCTTTGCTGGCACATTTGTATGATTTTCTATGATTTGTTCACAGATTGGAAATATTGAAACATTCATGAGGTTTATAAATGTTTAAATTCTGTGCAAACAATAATCAAATTTTTACATTTCATCATTGATTCAAGAGTAACTAACCTGCTCCTTGATTGCTCATTTGATAATATTGCACTGATGATTAACTGTTTCATGGAGAAGTTTGTAGGTACCTTCTTTGAAAACCCTCGGAGACTTCACTCCTCCTCTAGGGATCACCTAGGGGTTGAAAAGGCTTGTTGCATATGCTAAATGCACTGTGCTTCCTACAAAAGTGGCTCTTTACTTTGTTTTTATGTTTCTTTGCTCGGGGACTAGCAAAGCTTAGGTTTAAGGGGGTGATAAGTAGTGAAAAATACCATTTTCACCCCTAAACATGAGCCTTGAAAGACCCTTGAGAGGACTAAATAAGTGCTTTAGTGTTCATATTGCATAACCAAAAAGACAGTCCAAATCAAAACCATCCTAAAATGATCAAAAGTCGACAACGCATGTCAAGCTCAAAGAGGGAGTGAAGAAATAGCCTCGGAATGGCTAAAAGGTCCTAAAAGAGCAAGAAAAGACACGAAGAAGAAGAATGGAAGCTAAAGCTCAATTCAAAGAACTCCTACTATTCATAAAAGAACTTCTACTATTCAAGAAGAACTTCTACTATTCGCAAAGAACTTTGAACTTTGAAGAAGAAAACACTTTAAAAAGAAGAGAAGTCCTTCTTGAAAGATCTCCAAGCCAAAGTCCTTTGCGAAAAAGATCTCCTGAGCCAAAGTCCTTTGCGAAAAGATCTCTGAAGCCAAAGTCCTTTGAAAAGATCTCCTGAAGCCAAAATCCTTTGCTGAAAAGATCTCCACGAAGCCAAAATGCTTTAGAAGAGCTTCGAGCCAAATTACTTTTTGAAAAGACCCTTAAACTCTGCGAAATGGCATCGGGATTCTGACCACTTTGAAGGGTATTTCAAGAACTCTGCAGCGCCCCAATGTAATTAAAAGCCGAGAGACATTAGGAAGATTCCAAGCACAAACCAAAGGCATATTCCTCGTGAAAACCCAAAGATGAAATCACTTGGCGGGAACTTCTAGAAGCTCAAACAGGACTTTTGAATTCCCATAAAAATTGATGCTTCTAATGCTCGATTGGTGAAAAAGATCGAGCATTTTCATTGGCGAACAGATCTGGATCCCCTGCTCAACGGCCATTGGGCAATCCAGATCCGAGCACTTCGATTAGTCAACTCGACCTTGTGCGTGATAGAGGAAAGCTATAAATTGAGAAGACATTTGCCCAATTGGGGCATCCAGTTTAGAGTTTCATCTCTGTTTCCCTCATTCCGGTCGGATAGCTCCCGAACCCCTGTAATCCTTCTTGTAGTTTACCTTTGAGAGCCATTGTGAGTGATTTGTACTTCCAAGTTCGGATTCAAGATCAGAATCGAGGGCTCTCTGAGAAGCTCGGTAAGTCTGAGGGCTCTCTAAGTCGTGCTGCTCTGTAATTGTAACGTTGGATTTTAAAAGGTTGCTGTAATTTGTGTCTTCTCCATTGGAGTCATGTCGAGGGTTCTGAATGATCACCTTAGTGCATTAGACTTCTTTAGATTCACTTATCCGCATCCAACTTCCCTTAATTCATCATCCCTGTGCGAATTAGCGTTGGTAACCTAATTCAAGCAAAGATTTACAAATGATGTTCATGTTACGAACTAAAGAATAGGCCACACTAGTAGCGATGATCGTGATGATCACGACCATAAGTCTAAACCTATTCCTTAATTCGATTTATTTCTCTTACATACATCTTTGGTAGCAGATGAAGATTGAATCTGCTCTGTGGAACTACAGATTCTCCATTAAAATTCAGAGGCTAAAGTACATGAAGCTATTATTTCTGCATTTGTCTTATTTTAAACATCTCCCCAACTCGGATCTGGATCATGTAATTAGTTCTTTTCTTTATTTGCTTATAGTTAAATGTGACACAATCCAACACTCTCTTTTATCTATTCTTTATTTTAGATAATTATAGAGCCAGATCTGGTAGCACAGATCTGGAGGTTTATCTCTCAGTTTAGACAAACTTCTCTGTGGACGATCTTGAAATACTTACTTTTAAAACTTGCTACAATTGGCCCTGATCTTGCAGGCCAGTGTTAGCCCCAATGTGCTGATATCCCTTTCATAAGTTAACATCCATATAACTTAGCATTCTTTAATTCTTTAATTTTTGATTCATAATGCACATAATTTTGGCACACTTGGAGCGACAACACCTATCACTGATAATGGCTCTAGGGGTGCCAAATCTGGAGAAGATATTCTTTTTTACAAACTTAAGGACAAACTGATTATCATTGGTTCTTGTGGCAATAGCTTTTACCCATTTTAAAACATAATCCATTGCCACTAAGATGAAATGATAATCATTTGAAGGAGGAAAGGGGCCCATAAAGTCAATACCCCAGACATCAAACAGTTCCACAACAAGGATGGGGTACAAAGGCATTGAGTTTCTTTTGGACAGCTCTCCTAATTTCTGACATCTCTCACATGTCCTGCAGTGTGTATTGGCATCTCTGAATAAAGAAGGCCAATAGAACTCACACTGCAAGATTTTGTCAGCTATTTTTCTTTCACTAAAGTGCCTCCATAGGCATTTTCATGGCACATGGCTAGAATACTGGAGACATCACTTTCTGTAACACATTTTCGGATGATTTGATCTACACAATACTTGTATAAGCAAGTTTTCTCCCAGAAAAAGAATTTGACCAGTGAGAAAAATGGGTCTTTGTCCATTTTGGTCCAATGGGCAGGAATCTTGCCTATAACTAGATAATTTATAATGTGTGCATACCAAGGAACCAAGGATTGGATGGCAAACAATTGCTCATCCAGGAATACATCATTTATAGGATCATCAACACATTTTTCCAACACAATTCTGGACAAGTGGTCAGCTACCATATTTTCCACACCCTTTTTGTCCTTGATTTCAATGACAAACTCCTGCAACAGGAGTATCTATCTAATCAGCCTGGGCTTAGCATCTTTCATGGACAATAGGTACTTCAATGTTGAGTGGTCAGTGAAGATTACAGTTTTAGACCCAAGTAGGTAGGGTCTAAATTTGTCAACAGCAAAAACCACTGCCAGAAGCTCTTTCTCAGTTGTGGTGTAATTTAGCTGAGGTTCAGCAAGTGATTTGCTGAGATAGGCAATGACCACTGGCAGCTTATCTTTCCTTTGGCCCAAAACAGCACCTATTGCCAAGCCGGATGCATCACACATCAGCTCAAAGGGGAGTGCATAGTCAGGTGTTTGGAGTACAGGGGCAGAGGTGAGGCATATCTTTAATGTCTCAAAAGCCTCAAGACATTCGGCAAAAAAATCAAAGGGCACATCCTGGCAGAGCAGGTGGCATAATGGTTTAGCTATTTTGCTGAAGTCTTTAATGAACCTCTTGTAAAATCCTGCATGTCCAAGGAAAGATCTGATTTGTTTGACTATTCTTGGCGTGGGCAAATTTGTAATAAGGTCAACTTTGGCCTTATCTACCTCAATCCCTTCTCTAGAGACCACATGGCCCAACACAATACCTTGTGTTACCATGAAGTGGCTCTTTTCCCAACTTAAGACCAGATTGGTCACTTCACATCTTTGCAAGACCAGGTGGAGGTGTTGCAGACATTGGCCAAAACCGTTCCCATATACAGAAAAATCATCCATAAAAAATTTCCAAGAACTTATCAATCATATCAGAGAATATGGCATACATACACGTCTGAAAGGTGACTGGGGCATTACACAGCCCAAAAGGCATCCTACGGTAAGCAAAGGTTCCAAGAGGGCAAGTAAATGTAGTTTTCTCTTGGTCATGAGGGTGCACAAGGATCTAGTTGTACCCTGAGTACCCATCAAGAAAATAGTAAAAAGCTTTTCCAGCCAACTTATCCAGAATTTGATCTATGAAGGGGAGAGGGAAGTGGTCTTTTCTGGTCTTAGAGTTGAGCTTCCAATAATCGAAGCAGACTCTCCAGCCAGTGGTCTCCCTGGCTGGTCTCAGCTCTCCAGACTCAGTTGTAACAACTGTTATGTCAGATTTCTTGGGCATAACTTGGATAGGTGCCACCCATTCAGAATCAGAAATGGGGCAAATTACCCCAACATCTAGCAATTTAATGATTTCTTTTAGGACCACTTCCTGCATGTGAGGATTCAATTTCCTCTGCATTTCCCTGGAGGGTGGTGAGCCCTCCTCTAAATGGATCTTGTGCATACAGATTGATGCATCTATCCCTCCTAGATCCCCAATGGTCCAGCCAATTGCCTTTTTATGCTTCCACAAGACTGTTAGTAATTCTTCCTCTTGGTCACTGGTAAGAGAGGAGGAGATAATTACAGGAAGTTTTTCACCTTTCTCAAGGAAGGCATATTTCAATATTTCTAGAAGCTTCTTGAGATCCATATCAGGGGCTTGTTGGGTGGATGGCAAGATTGGAGCTTTGTTGGTTTGAGGAAGAGGCAACAATATAGGTTTCCAAATGGAATGTTGCACTGAGGTCACAGAAGACTTTAATATGGTCATGTCTTCTGTCATAACAGTTGGGCTTCCTTGCTCTACCATGTCCCAAACTTCAATTAAACTTATGACAATGTTGCCCCAATCTAGCAAAGTGGGCAGTTCTTCTTCAACAACTTCCTCTAGTACATTCATTGTAAAGCTTTCCTCATTGTCCAGCTGAGGGTACTTTGCACTGTTGTACACATTAAGTTAAACCTTCATATGTCCGAAAGTTACTTCCATGATCCCTGACCTGCATTGAATGCATGCATTGGCAGTGGCCAAGAATGGCCTGCCCAAAATAACAGGTATAGGGGTTGTACTATTGTTGCAGCCCATGTCCAAAACTAGAAAATCTGCAGGATAAAAGAACTTATCCACCCCCACTAAGACATCCTCAACCACTCCCATAGGTCTCCTTTTAGACCTATCAGCCATTAACAGCATAATGAGAGTGGGTTTTAGCTCCTCAAAACCTAGCTGCTGATACACACTATATTGCAATAGGTTTACACTAGCTCCAAGGTCTAGAAGGACCCTTCCAATTGTGTGGTCTCCAATTATGTAGGGAATAGTGGATATCCCTGGGTCTTGCAACTTCTCTGGCATTATTATATTTAATACAGAATTAACTGTATCAGTTGCAAAGACCTTTTTGGACAAATGGCCTCTAGCTTTTCTTTTCTAGGTACAAACGTCTTTCTGAAATTTGACATAGGCTGGGACCTGTCTAATTGCATCAAGCAGGGGAAAAATGATTTTTACCTGCTTAAAGGTCTCCATCATTTCTTCTATCTCTGCATTCTATTTATCAAAAGGGGCAGGGCCACTCAAAGCTTGAGGAAATGGCAACTGAGGTACTGCTGGTTCCTTAGCTGCAAGCCTATGACTAAACTTTTGTTTTTTTCTTTTTTCATTTTTTATTTCCTGCTGAGGCTCAACTACAGCTTCTTTATTTTTTCCTTGTTGCAGGGTAGCAGGCAACTCTTGGCTCTGTGCTCTAACAAATTTTTTTTCACTTTCATTTAAAAATTCTTTGGAAATGACCTCTCCTTGTTCCTTTCCCACCTGGTTGTCCACCAGCCTGCCAGACCTTAGGGTTGTGATGGCATTAGTTCCCTCAAAACTTGAGGAACCTTCCCCAATCGAACATTGGCCCTTAGGGTTGGCCACTGGCTGGGTTGGCAACCTGCCCTCCTCTTTTTTGGCCAAGGCATTGGATATTTGGCCTAGCTGCTCTTCCTTTCTTTATGCTTTGACTGTGAGAAGTCACAGTCTGAGTCAAGATTCCAAGGCTTTGTAATGAGGTCAAAACTTGATCCTCGAAAGAAGCATTTCGGGGCTGAGGTGGGAGAACTACCAACTGATTTTGCTGCTGGGGCAGCTACTGATGCTGGAAATTTGACCTTGGGACATATCCCTTGTTAAATTGCTGTTGTGGCCTTTGAGGTAAGGCCATCATCTATTGTGGCTGCATGTAATTGTCTTGTCTCTACCTCAAATTTGGGTGGTCTCTCCACTGGTAACCAATATTTTGGTGCTGGTATCCAAATGGCTATTTATTGTAGCCAACAGATTGTTGATGGCCAAATGATTGGGCAGCAACAGCTTGTTCCATCACATACTCAGGATATTGCCCTGCAGATGGACACTCTTCCACTGTGTGTTGTGGAGATTGGCATATCAAACACGCCTCCATCACCTGTGCAGCCAGTCTGGGTTACACCACAGTTAATAGTTTTTCAAACTTATCAGAAAGATTGGCCATTTACATTTTTTTGGTCATTATTCCCAGTTACTTCATACATCTTTCCTTTGGAAGTTTCAGCTAGTCCCATTTTAGAAGAAGGCTCTTGAACAGTTCTTGACAAGGACATCTTTTGGAAAGCATTTTCACTGATGATCTCGAACAAGTCCCATGCCTCATCAGCTGTTTTGTGCATGTAAGTTCCACCACAAGAGGCATCTACCATGTCTCTGCTTTTCTCATCAATCTCATTATAGAAGCTCTGGACAAGCTGCCAGTTAAGGATCTTGTGGTGGGGACATTGTTTGAGCATTTCCTTGAATCTGTCCCATGCTTGATTAAAATCCTCAGTTGGGGATTGGGTAAAAGCAAGTATTGCTTTCCTCAACTAGCTGGTTTTTGTCTCTAGGAAAAATTTGGTCAAAAATCTTGTCTGAAGGTCTTTCCAAGAAGTGATGCTGTTGTTTGGGAGAGTAGATAACCAGGTGCTGGCCCTGTCCTTTAGGAAAAAAGGAAAGAGCCTTAATCTGGTGGCTTCTGGTCCCAAACCAGTAATGGAGAATGTTGTGCACAGGGCCAAGAATTGGTCAATGTGCTAGTAGGGGTCTTCCTTGCTGAGCCCATGGAAAGAGAGAATCATTTGGATGATTGAGGTTTTAATCTCATAATTTTCCTGAACATCTGGGAATTGAATGCTGAATGGAGAATTATAATCATCGGGAGCATTCAATTCCTTCAATGTTCTGGGTTGCTCTTCACCCATGACTGCTATCTCAGTTTCAGTAAGGAGCTCAACTGTGGTGTGTCTGAGCCTTCTTGGTCTTCTGCCCCTTTCTATCTCAGGGTAAGGAGGCTCTAATGTGGGACTGAGGGATCTCCTTCTAATATGCACACACACCAACAGCAGGGAAGACTACTTGCAGACACATTGCAATTAACAAAATTATAACTATCCTAATCAACTACTATGGAATTTTTCAAATGAGAAATAGACTGAGTTTTTGAGGGTTAGAGAAGTGCAAAAAGAGGTAGCTAGACTCCCAATGCAGTTCAACTTTCCTTCTCTGCTACTATCTAGATCTGTAAGAAAAATTCTAAATGTAAATCAACAGTATCAATTATTCACAACCACAGCTACCAAAGAATAAAAAATACAAAAATCTAGGGTCTACTAATAGATCAAGATTCCTCGGCAACGGCGCAAAAAACTTGTTGGGGTATTTTAGATGCTTGCTGCTAACTTTATTGAAAACAGTGGTAAGAAAGTGTTAGTGAAAATAAATCAAAGGTGGATTGAAATCTACATAGCACCAAGCCTAAAAATACACAGACCTGCAAGATACAGGGCCTGTTGTAGCAAGTTTTAATAAGTAAGAGTTTGTCCCACAGGGAAAATTGATCTAAAGCTCCAAGGGAGCTTTCTTTAGTAGGCCCTCCCGATCTGACTACAGATCTGGCAATCCTAAATGAAAGGGGATTTAAGGTCACTATTGTCTAAATCCTATGGTAACCTAATGCCTAAACTACTGGAATGGTTGAGAAGAATGATGGAGTGTGAGATAATAAATATAAAAGGGTGAGAAGTAAGCTATTAGGTACATATCTGATGGGTCTTATAACTCAGACTTAGATCTGCTGCTATAGAAATCCTGTCCAATGGCTACATTATCACTAAAGAGGAGAAAGGATCCAACTCACCCCTGTGCCATGATCCAATCCCTTATGGCTATAACCTGTCCACTTAAATGGTCACAGACTATCCAATAGGGGAACCACAGTCCAGAGATGGGTCAGAACAAGTTTATCATTGTAGGCACTACTTCTTCCAAGCTACCAGCTCAAGAATCCATAGGAACCTCAACCTCTAAAGTTCTGTGTGTGGGGCTAGGCCTGCAAAGTGCACTAGCCTGGACACACAGGACCAGCAAGAGTTTGAATACTAGCTTTAGGTCTAGTTGTTCACTGCTTTAGAAAGACAGCAGTGATCTAGTCACAAACCTATAATCTCTACAGCCAGATCAGATCTGCCATCTGATTGTGGGTCTATACAAATACAGGAGAGTCTGTTTCTGCACAATCTCTCACAGGGCTACAAGCACAAGTGCAGAGAAGAAAAATCTGTTTTAGATCTGTGGATTGGCCTCTCCCTAGGGCTATAACATGTCCACTTAAATGGTCACAGACTATCCACAAAGGATATCCTCCTCACAGAGGTCTAAGACAGAATAATTAGATTGCTGCCACCACCATGTTCACAAGGCTACCAGCTCAAGCTCCCATGGGGATTCATATTTAGTGGATCCTGCGGTGGGGCATAGGCCTGCAATGTGCCTAACCTGGACACATAGGTCACTTGGATCTAAATAAATCCTTAACAATCCTCCATTGCTTATAATACAACTTAGCAATGGAAGATCTCAAGGCAGCAGCCTTGCACAGAATAACTCTCAAACTTCAGTCCCATACATGCATATGATTCTATTATAAAACACCATTAAAACTGGTCCAAATAAATATACAAAGGCATAGCCAGCAAGTACTGGATTAAGGAGAGAAGAAAAAGGGAAAAAGATGGTGCTTAAACCCTAACCTTAGCCTTCTGTAATTCTACAATTGATTTAAGAAGGAGTACAGAAGTCTCTTAAACTTAAACTAGGCTTAGACTTATATAGCAGTCAGATGTGGGAGCATTAGGATTAGGAAAACCCTAATTTTATCAATGCAATCATGGCTCATTTCTATTCCTTGGATGCCTCGGGGTGTGTGCACGGAGATTGGAGCATTAGAGTGCGTGCCTTAGCTGCTGGAAGTTCCCAGATTTCCCCTGCAGAAGTGGGGAGAAGTTAAGATCCTGAGCCTCGCTAGGTAGCAAGGATTTCCAGGTCTTATCGCGTGATAGAATTGGCATCGCGGGATTGAATTGACTTGAAGCTCTTGCAGTTGCGAGATAGATGGTTTGGTCATTGCGGGATTGCGCTTTCCATTTGAATGGAGCGAGAATTGCGCGCGCGGTTCGTTCCTTGGTGAATCTCACGGAGATCCTCAAGAAGAAGCAATGTGCGTAGGCCTCTAGATTGTGCGAGCAGTTCCCTGAAGGTCTGTATCCCGTGGCCACTACGCGACAGCTACGTACAGGAATGCCTGGAGCTCTCTCTCCTCAGTGAGTCGCGCGAAGATTAAAGGCTCCTTTCTTAAGCTGTGCGAGACTGCGCGAGAGCTTATGATTGAGCTTCGTCAGAACTGTGCGAAGTATGCTTGTTACTCCCTTCTGTCATCAATCTGTGTGAGAACAGCACGACTAGTTAGGGTGCTACTTTTAGAAACCCGCAACAACTGCGCGAAGCATTCTTTCTGATGTAATTGAACCCTGCGACATCTGTACGTGGCTCACTTCTTGGCTTGTTGCTGCTGTACTGTGCCTATGCTGCAGCCAATTCTCTGTCTGGGTTCAACTTCCTTTCTCATGAGGAACTTCTAGGGCAAAAGTAATCTTCTTGGCATGGTTAGGGCCTTCTCTATAGCTGCTGCTTATTACCTACAAAATAGGCTTAACACACACTTATTAAATGACTATAGGTCTAACAAAGATTAACTTAAGGGGTGAAAAGTGATACTTTTTAGGTCTTAACAACTGCCACCATTACTGAGATAGCCAGGGAATTAACTTGAGGGATCACTGCCTTAAGTGACTCAATTAGAAAGAGGGATCTATACCCCAACCTCAGGCACATGGACGAGTGTTGAGGAAAAATGTGTATTGCTCTGGGCATGAGCAGTAGAGGAGGCACCCCATAGTTGATGCCCTCTTCTCATTTCACAGAAACTACTACTTGGATCTAGCCAAGTTAGTTTTTGAGGGGATTAAAGATTTATGTGACAAGGTAAAAATCATAAAGAAATCCCATGATAGAGAAGAAGAAAAAGAAGAGAGAGGAGCTATTGAGAGAAGCAGCCGCCACCATTCTTGAAACAGATGTTGTTGCAGCTGCTACTGCTGATGCTGCTGCATCCTCCACCTCACTTGTGCCAGCCAACACAACAATCACCTCCTCAGCCATTACCTCTACCTCCATGCGAGCTCCACCTTCAACTCAGACATCACTGCCCATCACAAGCCCACTACCCTTACCTGATCCTATATCACCAACCACCATAGCCACAACCACCCTACCCATTTCTACCCCCTACCTATTTTTCCAGCCCACCCTAGCCCACCTATCAAGACTCAATACCAAAAGAAAAAGAAACCTACCAAAACTCCTACTGCACCCCATCTCACCTATCTCTCCAAAACCATTCCAATCCTTGAAACCACAACCATTCTAGACCCCATACCCACACCCTATGAACCAGTAATCCATATGTTTGAAACCCCACTTTATTCCCCACCTTTTATACCTGTCACTGGTGAGCTTGTAGACCAATCCATTCCCTTATCTCACCACAGGAAGCTTTTTTTAGGAGAGGAATTTTTCACTATGATGTCCACTATCCTGGGAGACATCAACTTAGAGTATACCCCTCTCCCAGACTCACCTCACCCTTCACCCTTCACCCCTCCACATCATTCATCACTTCAGGCCACTACCTTCACACATAGACCCACTTCTCTCTTTCAACCTGTTCCCCCAACCCAACCCACAGCTCCTATCATACCTAACCTCTTACCCTAAATCCTACTCTCCCTACAGTCCCATATGCTGGCCAATACCCAAACCCAATCCTCCATTGAGACATATATTCAATCCCTAACCTCAACTCTCCAAATCAGGCCTACCTAGAGACCTACCTCCAAGCCATACAATCAACTTTGGCCACCTTACCCCAACCCTTATCCTTAGCAACCACCACACCCTTTCCTACTTACATTGAAGCCTCCATACTAACTGACCCAGATATTCCCCTTATCGTAGCCACCTCCAATGCTGCAACAGATGTGGATAACTTTATACCCACTTCTTCCAAGTCAATCTAAACAGAACCTGACCTGGAACCACTACCTGAGCTTCCATCCTCAATTTCACAGCCCACCCCTTTTTCATTCCTAGCTGGCTCTTCTGCAAGTGAGGAACAGCTTTTGATTTGTGCCTCTTCTTTTTCCATTATCCCATACTCCACCATCCTTCATGCAATGCAATCCAATCCTTACCTTAAAAAGGATGTTATTCGAGGGATGGCTACTATCAGAATATCAATCTGGATACCCCATGAAGAAAGAATCCAGCGCATTAAATTAGATAACGAGAGACAGCTCAAGAGCATAGAAAGGGGATGGAAACAACTGTTACATTTATATAAAGCCCAACAGAGTATCGCTGCACAAGAGAAGCTAAATGCTGAACAAGAAAAAATGGCTGCTGTAATAAAAAAGCTGAGAGCTGATGGATTAGAGAGGAGGTTGACTGCCTCAAAGGAGATCAGGGAGCTCCTTATAGCCCAAGCTGAATTAGCTTAACAAAAGGCTGAAATCTTTGAAATGCAACTAGCTCTATCTACTGGGAGAGTACCTGCCACAACTGCTGGTCCTGTTCCAGAAGCTGCTGCTGTGAAGAAAGATAAAGCAAAAGGGGTCCAAATTAAGAAGGAAGCAACGGATGATTAGATGATTAAATTGTGCACATGTATTTAGTTAGGCAGTAGTGTGTGAATTTTGTACTTTTCTTTCCCTTACTTTGTACAGACTTTAGATATTATAATGAAATGTTTTTTTCCTGATAATCTATTTTATTTACTGTCTTGTTTCAGTGTGTTTGTTTATGTGTTGTTTGTTCTGCATTGTCTATTTCCTGCTATGCCATTTTCTTTTAAAATCTTTGTCTTGAGCCTGCTGTACATCCACATCTAACTTTGAATCAGTGAGGATACTGCTCCTCTTAGGTTTGGGGGTGTGGTAGGATCTGCCATTGAAGCAGTTAACCTAAGTGCAGCTGAATCAAGTGAGTAAGATAGAAATGGAGCCTTGTTCACTTAAGAATCATAAAAAATAGATAAATTTAAAAATTTTGCAGACCTTTAGGCACTACAAGCTTTTAAATTTTAGCATTTTCATAATGTGAACACCAAGAAAACTCACTTGTATCAGTACTTAGTGAATCACTAAGGAGAGAAAATGGTAAGGACATGCCCAATAGTTCAATGGAAGACCATAACTAGTGAGAATTGGGCTTAAAATTTTTTTCCTTTCTTTGAGGAGTGACTGAGGCAATTTTCCTAGCTCTATGTACTGGCTGAGTCAATACCCTCATTAAAAGTTAGGCAACTCCAAGTTGAAACAACTGATAGCACTCATGACACCTAGGAAAGGATCAAGGCCTTCTCTTGGATAGTTTGAGCTCAAACAGACAAATCCTAATCAACTGCCCTGGTGCACACACCCTTTGAGCCTTAATTTCTTATTTTCTTCAAAATACACCTGAGTACATGTACCTGAACCTATGGACCTGATTCAAACCTACCCTCACTCTGAGAACTCAGAAGGTAAAGGAGAAGGAGCTGAAGATGGACATGATAAGGTCAACATTGGGTGAATGGAGAAAAGAGACCAAAAGCTTAGCAGTGTAGCAGCTGAGAAGAGAGGTGGCAAGTCAGAAAAAAAAATAAAAAAAAAAGCAAAAATAAAAAATGCATCCAAAAGAAAGGAAAATAATAATGAAGAGGAATAAAAGAGGAGTCAAGAGGAAAAGCTTATTAAAAAATCAAAAAATAAGAGGAGAAGCTAGCCACTTCAAATCTGAAGAATTTTAAAGAAGATGAAAGGTGGTGAATTACAGGAGGGGAAGTCATGAATCACCTCCTTCTCCTACTGATTTCTCAATTTTGAATCCCTTTTCAACCTTCCATTCTTTATAACCTATCCCATAAGCCACATTACAATCCAGTCTAAGACCTTGTGATCCAAAGTTGAATGAGCTGTCATGCAAAGACAAAAAGTTGTCCAATCTATGGTAAGGATTTGCCAATGATGTCAGAACTTAGATGCTATACCTATGCTCATACTTACAGACCCATTTGGGGCCTATAACTGCTCTTGAGCTTAAGAGAAAATGGAAACCCTCAAAGTTCCTTGTGAGAAGTATGCCCTGGTAAGCATTGGGTCTGATGTTGAATGTATTGGGCATGACCTATAACCTAATTTTTGAATTAATGATGAACTCAGTACTGACCTATATGTGATGTTTTCCCCTACTGTGAGCTAATTAGAAATTATGTGCATCTATGTAGAAGATGTGATGAGTATCTGTGCATAATCATATGTTCAAATTCCTCATATATTTTCTTTTGTTGAATCAAAGGTGAACTAATGCTCTATTTCTTGATAGCTAACTTGATAATTTTGCACTTCTGTTCACTATTTTATTGAGAAGTTTGTGGGTATCTTCACTGAAAACCCTTAGGAGACTTCACTCCTCCACTAGGGATCACCCAGGAGTTTAAAAGGCTTGGTACATATGCTAAATTTATCCATGCTCCCTACCAAAGTGGCATTTAAATTTTTAGAATAGTTGTTTTAAATTTTCCTTTGCTTAGGGACTAGCAAAGATTAGGTTTGGGGTGTGTTATTCACTGAAAAGTACCACTTTTTATCTCTTAACATACCCTTTGAAAGACCTTGAAGCAGACTAATAATCATTTGTTAAGTGTGTTTTGTAGTTAGTAATAATCTGTGCAGCTTAATACAAAATCCCTGCTTTTTGGTCCAAAGAAGAGAGAGAATACATGCAAGGATGATAGCTGAAGCCAAAGCCTAAGGGAACACCTGGGTAGTGCTCACCATGGTGACTTATTTGCTGGTCATCATTAACCAAAGTCTAGCAGATGGATGAGGTTAGCAGATAATGGAGAAGACTACAATAGCAGCAAGTGCAATGCATCAGATTATTAAAAGACAGTTCTCGCAGAGTTGAGGAGCTTCCTTGTGAAGCCAAGGATGCAGTGAAAGATGTCCTCGCATAGATGGGGCACACAGTCACAAGGAGAGCTGTAATGACATCGCAAATATCTCATGGTTTAAAATGCTCAGAATTTGCCATCGCGAAGTTCTTGCGGAGATCAAACCTTAAAACAGCCGTGCCTAGAACATAGTGAGTCTATATATATACTGAACAAAATGTACCTCGTGGAGTTCTTGTGTGGCCAAAGAAGAGAGAGACGGCCAAAATTCTCCTCGGGCAGATCTTACGCATTCTGAAGCCTTATCAGTTACTATGCGAGCACAGGAACATAACTATGCGAGTACTCAATCAGAGAGAGAGAGCTTCTGAAGCTCTACTATGCGAGAATTCCAGGTGCTCCAGACCATCTCTGCGACAGCCTTGTAGCGCAAAGGAACTGCACGATTAATTGAAGGTTTACTGAACGAGTGAGCACTTACCACCAGCCAAAGGCTACTCCGCGAAGGCTTTGCAGTTGTGCGAATGAATTAATGCATATGCCAGGCCCGCGAAGCACGGTTTTCCCACTTCTTAGTTTTAACAGAAGGGCCTTTTGGGAATTTACCAAGGCTAGGGCACACTTCCTAAGGCACAAATCTTGAGGCACACATCTCAAGGCACTCAACGATCATAACGGTGTCACGTCTGTTAGAAAAACTAGGGTTAATCCCTTCAGAACCAAGGCCACATGGACAGAGTATATAAGCTACACTTAGAGTTTAGTTTTAATCATCAATCCTTCCTTCATCCTCTGTCGGATGAGAGTTCAGCAGGCTAGGGTTATTGTTAGGGTTTGATCATCTCTTTTTCCTATTTTTCTTCTCTCTTAGCCCAGCATTTGCTGGCTAATCCCCTTGTAAGTAGTTAGATTTACTTCTATTTCAGTTTTATAATAGGTTTTGTATACATTGGGATCTTGGATGAGTAGTTGTGTACAAGCTGCAGCCTGGAGGCAGTTCATTGTAAGGTTTGCTTTTATTAATGGATTGTTGTTTTAATGACTAATTGAATCTAAAGATCATATGGTTCCCTTAGATGTCTATAGGATCCATGTATTTGGGGCTAGCCCATTCAGTTTCCAGTAGATCTATTGTTTACCATCTGATTTTCTTTGATTTGATAGCCCCATGGAAAGCAATGCTGGATCTGTAGTGAGATCTGGGGAGCTCGGAGGCTTGTGGACCATGGTGGCTGCATCAGTTTATATATTCTTTCTCAGACCTCTATGGTATTGACAGACCAATGAGATACCCTGTGACCATTTGAGTGGACATAGTATAGCCCTACGGTGGTGTCCAGCCACATGTTTGAGAAGGATTCTTCTCCTATGCACATGAGCTTCTAGAGCCTTGTGAGGAGGTTTTGTATAGGAACTGGCTCCGCTCTATTTTACCTAACCGATATCAGATGTTCGATCTGGTTTCTCTGTAGTAGTTCTAGCTTGAGGCTAAGTCATTGCAGGCCTTTTGTAGCAATGACCAGCTGAATTTAGAGCCTTATTCAACCTGTTATATGGTCCTTTTTGTGGGCACCATTGAGTTGTTGACCTTGGCAAAGCACTTAGGATTTTATGGGTTGGTATACCTATGGATATCAGCCAGATCTGTGTGCAGATCTAGGGAGCTTGTAGCACTTGCATTACATAGTGTTGCAATAGTATTCATGACCTGATCTGGTCCAG
This sequence comes from Chloranthus sessilifolius, assembly GCA_021018995.1. NCBI lineage: Eukaryota > Viridiplantae > Streptophyta > Magnoliopsida > Chloranthales > Chloranthaceae > Chloranthus > Chloranthus sessilifolius. Next base: position 89,654,052 of record CM037585.1, on the reverse strand, counting down.
TGGTTGGGGAAATGATCAGTCCACTCTTCTGGATTAGATTACTAACTTCTAGCTTGATCAATGGGATTTGACAGACTCTATAGGATAGGCTATGACCATTTGAGTGGTCAGCCTATAGCCTTAAGAGCACCCCAAATGGCATGGGTTAAGTTGGACACTTCTACCTTGTTGAGGTTTTTGATAGCGTCTCAGCAAGGAGTACTGCAGAGACAGACTAAATCTGAGTTACATTACTGCTTTAATTCTGAACTTAACCTGCTTACTTCTCACCATTTTTTATATTTTATTTTGGCACACACCATCACCATCTTCTTCTTAAACCCTTTTTTTAGGATAGGGCAACATTTTATTTCTCTATTCTTAAGATTAATTTAGTGTAGTCGTGACACCCAGCTCCCTTTCTTTAGGATTGTCAGATCTGTAGCCAGTTCTGAAGGCCTACTACTATAGCCCACTCTGGGTTCTAGATCAATTTCTCTGTGGGACAAACTCTTACTTATTAAAACTTGCTATAATAGGCCTGTATCTTGCAGTTCTAGGATTATTTTGGTTGAGCTGAATCCATTCTTTTATTTTACTTTGTTTTTAAACTTGTTTCCACCATACAATAAAAAGCAACAGGGGAATCCAACAATAGTCGGCGCTATTCTGATTTTGCCAAAGGGATCTTACGCACCAGTGCCCATCAAGCTCAACTTTCCATGCACAAATAATATGGCTGAATATGAGACTTAAGCAGCAAGCATAGAGGCGGCTCTAGACCTGAAGGTTACTCATGTTAGGGTGTTTGGTGACTCACAATTGATCATATGCCAGATGAACTGAGATTGAAAGACAAAGGATGAGAAATTGATCCCATACCATGAGCACCTTGAAGATTTGATGGCATGCTTCGATGATATTACATTCTCTTATGTCCGACGAGTGAGAAATCATTTTGCCGATGCACTAGCAACATTGGTATCGATGGTTGAAATCCCATATGGTGTCGAGATAAAGCCGATCATTATTAAGCGAAGGAATGAGCTGACCTTCTGTCTCTAGATTAAGGGACCCACGAAGTTAGACGATGAGCCTCCATGGTCTCAGATATCGAGAATTTCCTTGAAACTCGAGCTTTCCTTGAGGGTACATCTAAGATGGATAGGCGTACCATCCAACGTTTAGCGGCCAATTATGTCAACTGCGGTGAGTGCCTCTACAAGTGGTCATATAATAATATCGTTCTCTGATGTTTGACTAAGGGTGAGCCAACCAACAACATGAAAGAGATCCATGAGGGAGTATGTGTTGTGGCTCTCCTAGTGTGTTGTTTTATTGTATGGTGAAAACAAACTAAATCAAAGTAAAACAAAAGATGGAAACAGCACCACCAAAATAGTCCAAGACCTGCAAGATACAGGGCTAGTGTAGCAAGTTTTAAGTAAGAGTTTGTCCCACAGAGAAATTGATCTAGAACCTAAAATTGACTATAATAGTAGGCCTTCAGATCTGTCTATAGATCAGACAATCCTAAAGAAATGGAGTTTGGTGTCACAACTACAATAAATTACCTACTAAAAGAAAAGAAATAAAGTGCAGTCCTATCCTAGAAAGGGTTATGAAGAAGGTGGTGATGGCGTGTATTAAAATAAAGATAAAAGGATGAGAAGTAAGCAGTTTAAGCTAAGGTTAATTCAGTTATGTAACTCAGATTTAGGGTTGTCTCTGTAGCCAATCGTTGCTAAAGTGCTATCAAAATCATCAGTAAGGAAGAAGAATCCGACTTAAACTATGCTATTTAGACTGCTCTTAAGGCTATAATCTGTCCACTTAAATAGTCATAGACTATCCAATAGAGTTTGTCAAATCTCATTGATTAAATCAGAAAACTAACCTAATCCAAAGGAGTGGACTGATCTTATGGCTATAACCTGTCCACTTAAATGGTCATAGACTATCCAATAGATTTCCTCCAACCAAAGAATTAAATTAGGCCATGAATACCATTACAGACACTATGTTTGCTGGGCTACAAGCTCCCCAGATCTGTTATAGATCTGGCAGGCATTCATAGGAGCAAACAAACCTTGAAAACTAGGTGGAAACCACAAGATATCTCAGGCTGAATGAGGATTTAGAATTAGCTGGTCATTACTACAATAGGCCTACAATGTCCCAGCTCACAAGTTTACAATCACTATAGAGAAGCCAGATCTAACATCTGATAGTGGTTAAGTAAAACAGAGGGGAACTTGTTCCTGCAACAACCTCTCACTAGGCTATAAGCTCAAGTGCAAAGCAGAAGAATCCTTCTCAGATCTGTGACCATGACCTGCCCTAGGGTTATAGTTTGTCCACTCAAATGGTCACAGGCTATCCACAGAGGCTGCCTTACCCACAAATGACTGAGATGGAACATGTAAACTATTGTAGCCACCATAGTCCTAGGGCTACAAGAAAAGGCTTCCATGGGCCTTTCAATCAACTTAAATCCTAAAAACATGCTATAGCCTGAACAAAACTACGAGCAAATAGGAAAATAATAGATTGAATGAGAATTTAAAGCATAAATTTCATTGATCAAAATTACCTATAATGCAATTTCTCAAGGCAGCCACCTTGTGCCCAATAGCTCTTCACAAAATCCTAATGTTTACATGACCCATTACAAAAGTAAGTGAAACTACAGCTAATTGCTTACCAAAGATTTAGCCAGCAAGTGCTGATCTAAGAGAAGAAAAAATTGAAAAAGGAGTGATCAAACCCTAACCCTAATCCTAACCTGCTTGGGTTCACAGCCGACAGAGGTTGAAGGAGAGATTCATAAGTTTTAAGTTACAAGCACAACTTATATACTCAGTCCTAATGCCTTGGCTCAGAGAAGAGTAAACACTAACTTTTCTAGCAGATGTGGCACTTCTATAACCCTTGGATATCTTAGGATGTGTGCCTTGAGATCCAGGCCTCAGGGTGTGTGCCCTAGACCTAGGGAAATCCCTAAAAGGTCCCTAGAGTTAAGACTGAGAAGTGGGGGGCCCGAGCTTCGCGAGGCTGCCTTCTACATATTAATTATGTTGCGTAAATTATTTATGCTCTTTAGTTACTTCGCGTAGCTTGTAGTGTCCTTGCAAGGTAGGAATTAGCTTGGAAGGTTTGTTCACTAGCACAGGTGGACTTTGGATGATCACACCGTTGATCTCGCTTTGAATGCACTCGCACGAAAGAGTTAGTACTTTGCTTGCTCATGCAGTAGAGCTTTAGAATCTCCTATCGTGAGGTACTCGCGCAGATGCCTTTACATCTCGCTCGGCAAAGGGTTGAGCTTTCAATCACACGAGAGCTATGCATGAGAAGTTCTAGGCATCTCTCTCCTCCAGAGCCACGCGAGAACTTCGCGAGGTCGTTGCTACTGTTTGCACAAATTGGTTTCACGAGGTAGTGCGCACGGTTTCTTTAAAGCTTGATCCTCGCGAGAGCTTCGCGAGCTATATTTTTGAAGGCTTAGTGCACGACTACTTCGCGAGTATCTTTATATGTTGATTGATATTGAAGTGCGCGACTGCTGCATAAGAAGTTGCTTTGGGATAACCCCTTTATCGAGCTGCGCAACTTCTTCACGAGCTCTATTGTGCTGTATGTGACAACCGCGTGAGAAGACTTTGCTAGTGGCTTTGAATAGCGCAAAGTAGTATCTCAACTGTTTGAGATAGCTCATTTGCTCTTCTACTGCTATTCACATGCTTCTCAACTGTGGGCGAAGCAGTAATCAAATGAGTGAATTATGTTCTTCGCGTTGTTCCTTAATGCTGCCAAGCTAGAGCCTCAGGAGGTTCACTATCGGGCTTCAGCAGGTGCCTTTTTCTCGCAAAGCTCTCGTGCGGTACAAAATTATCATCAGAACTCCACGAGAAAGGTTCAGGTGGCTCGGGAGTTAAAAGTTTAGCCCCTTTTCTCAATGTTGCACATTGGCCAGTGCGTCCATGATATCATGCACCTATCCATTGTGCATCTGCAATAACCCCTTCACATGTACTCCGTTTCATCATTAAAATTGAATGCCCATTATCAATATTTGTACCTAAAAAAAATGTAGAATTCTAAAGATAGTCTTTCAGATCAAATTCATGACATTTATTATGAGAGCATCCCAACCAAAGCGGAAGGAAACATGCTCATCAAATTCAGATGACAAGTATGCACATGTACTCCAAACAGAACAAAAAAAAATAGAATAAGACAACCAAGTAAATCATCATCACACTAAAAGCAGTAATTGAAAATTTTCAAAGCAACACAAAACAAAACACACATTCAACACTCATGGTACACAGTTTGCAAAGTTGTAGATCACTGAGCAGTGGGAGGTGAATGGTCTAAGGAGGCTCCACTAAATTTTTTACACAAATTTTTTGCCTTTGCCCATTTACTTTCATGATCTTCCCAGACATAGGATCCAAGATCTCCACAGCACCAGATGGGGAGGCATGAATGACAGTGTAAGGTCCATCATATCTGGATTTTAACTTTCGCAGAAAAAATCTTGGTTTGGAGTTGAAAAGCCAAACCTTAGTGCGAGCATTGAAGTCCCTTCTCATTAGCTTCTTGTCAAAGAATGCCTTTGATTTCTCCCTATATATTCTAGCATTTGAATAGGCTTCCAGCCTCAGCTCATCAAGCTCTGCAAATTATAATTTCTTGTGAGAACCAGCAGTAGTTAGATCTAAATTCAGTGATTTGATAGCCCAATAGGCTCTGTGCTCTAACTCCACTGGTAGGTGGCAGGCCTTGCCATAAACCAGCCTAAATGGGGACATGCTAATAAGCATCTTATAGGTTATCTTATAAGCCCACAAAGCATCATTCAGCTTTTGTGCCCAATCTTTTCTATCTGTCCTCACAGTCTTCTCCAAGATGTGCTTGATCTCCCTATTCGAAATTTTAACTTGCCCACTGGTTTGTGGGTGGTAGGCAGTTGCAATTCTGTGTGTAATAGAATACTTTTTTATGAGATTCTCAAACGGCCTATTACAAAAATGACTCCCCCCATCACTAATAATAGCTTTGGGGGTGCCAAATCTTAAGAAGATATTGTCCTTCAAAAATTTAAGGATAACTATGTGGTCATTGGTCCTTGTGGCAATAGCCTCCACCCATTTGCACACATAGTCTACTACCACAAGTATCAAGTAAAAACCCATAGATGGAGAAAAGGGACCCATAAAATCAATACCCCAGATGTCAAAAAGTTCGACCACAAGGATGGGCTGCAATGGCATAGAATCTTTCTTGGAAATGCCTTCCAACCTTTGACATCTCTCACAAGCTTTGCAATGTATATATGCATCTCTGAACAAAGAAGGCCAATAAAAACCACATTACAGCTCTTTTGTTATAGTCTTTTTGTTACTAAAGTGACCTTCACAGGCTTGCTCATGGCACATAGAAAGAATGTTGTGGAACTCACTTTCAGGTACACATCTCCTAGTCCCATGATCTGTACAATGCTTATATAGGTATGGATCCTCCCACAAAAAATGTTAAACCTGAGAGAAAAATAGGTCTTTGTCCATCTTGGACCAGTGAGGGGGAATCCTACCAACAGTAAGAAAATTGATAATATGTGCAAACCAGGGCACACTAGACTGCAAGGCAAATAGTTGCTCATCAGGGAACAACTCATTGACAGGTGCTGCTGCACATGCTTCCAAAATAATCCTAGGGAGGTGGTCAGCCACCACATTCTCAACTCCCTTTTTATCCTTGATCTCAAGTTCAAACTCCTGTAATAGGAGGATCCATCTGATCAACCTTAGCATGGCACCCTTCTTAGCCAATAAGTATTTCAGGGCTAAGTGATTAGTGAAAATAATAATTTTAGACCCAAGCAAGTAAGGTCTAAACTTGTCCACAATAAACACAACAGCTTGCAGCTCCTTCTCAGTAGTGGTGTAGTTGAGCTGAGCTTCAGCTAGTGATTTGTTGGCATAATAAATCACTGTAGGCAACTTATCTTTCCTCTATTCTAAGAGAGCACCTATGGCCAAGTCTGATGCATCCCACATCAGCTCAAAGGGGAGTGAGTAATCTGGGGTCTGAATTATAGGAGTAGTGGTAAGGCACTTTTTTAAGACCTCAATTGCCTCAAGGCACTTAGCAGAGAAGTCAAATGGCACATCCTGACAAAGCATGTGGCACAATGGCTTTGAAATTTTGCTGAAGTCCTTAATGAACCTCCTGTAAAATCCAATATGTCCTAAGAATGATCTGATTTGCTTGACAGTCCTGGGTGGGTAGGTGTGAAATCAGATCCACTTTAGTCTTGTCAACCTTTATTCCTTTGTGAGAGACCACATGGCCTAATACAATTTCTTGTGTCACCATCAAGTGACTCTTTTCCCGGCTTAGGACCAAATTGGTCTCCTCACATCTTTGTAAAACAAGGTCAAGGTGACTCAAGCACTAGATAAAGCTGTCCCCATAAACTGAGAAATCATTCATGAAGATTTTCAAGAATTTGTCAATCATATCATAAAAGATTGCATACATGCACCTCTGAAATGTGGCTGGGGCATTGCACAGTCCAAAAGGCATCTTCCTGTAAGCAAAGGTGCCAAAGGGGCATGCGAAAGTAGTTTTTTCCTGAGCTTGAGGATACACAGGGATTTAGTTATACCCTGAGTATCCATCAAGAAAGCAGTAAAATGCCTTCCTAGCTAGCTTATCTAGAATTTGGTCAATGAAAGGGAGGGGGAAGTCATCTTTTCTAGTCTTAGAGTTGAGTTTCTATAATCAATGCAAACTCTCCAACCAGTGGTCTCCATGGCTGGCATCAACTCCCCAGAATTAGTAGTAATAACTATTATGCCTGACTTTTTAGGTACCACCTGGATAGGTGACACCCATTCTAAATCTGAAATGGGAAAAATTACCCCCACATCCAACAATTATACTATCTCCTTGAGGACCACCTCTTGCATGTGAGGATTAAGCTTCCTCTATATCTCCCTTGAGGGTTTTACACCTTCATCAAGATAAATTTTGTGCATATAAACTGAGGCATCAATGCCTCCAAGATCAGCTATTGTCCACCCCATTATCTTTTTATGCTTCTTGAGAATACTCAATAATGCCTCCTCTTACTCACTAGTGAGAGACGAGGAGATAATCACTAGAAACTTATTATTTTGCCCCAAGAAGGCATATTTTAATGTGTCTAGGAGTTATTTTAGGTTCAGCTCAGGGGGCCTTTCAATAGAAGGCAACAAAGGTGCCTTAGTGGTTTGGGGAAGGGGCAACAATGTAGGTTTCCGACTAGAATGCTGCACTAGGCCCACAGAAGACTCTATTTTGGTTCTATCTTTTGTCATGAGTGATTGGGCCTCCTTCTCAACCATACTCCAAATACTTTTCAGGTTTTCAGTAATATCATCCCAATCCAACAGATTGGGTAATTCCTCTTCTACAAGGCCATCTAGTACATCAATTGCACAACAATCCTCAATGTCCATCCGAGGCAGCCTTGCAGCATTGTAAACATTTAATTGGGCTTTCATGTTCCCAAAGGTCACCTTCATCACCCCTGACTTGCATTATATGCAAGCATTTGCAGTGGCCAAGAATGGCCTTCCAAGGATGACAAGAATTGGGGTTTTACTTGTGCAAGGGTCCATGTCCTAAAAAAGGAAATTGACAGGATAGTAGAACTGGTCCATAGTAGGGGATGACTTCTTTAGTTTTTCACCACTCTCATTTCTTTTATTTGCACTCTCCATGACCTCCTCAGATGCCTTGCCTACTAAGTTACAGATTTGGCCCAGCTGGTCTAGTCCTCTATTTTTTTAATGCTTTGGCCCAGCTGGTCTAGTCCTCTATTTTTTTAATGCTTTGCCCATGAGAGTTCACAGTTTGGACTAGGTTCCGCAAATTCTATATAGATGCCAATATTTGCTCTTCAAAGGAAGAGGATCTGGGTTGTTGTAGGGGCAAGGCCAACTGATTGGGCTATGGGGTGGGCAACTGAAAATTTTGTCTTGGTAGGTATCCTTGGTTAAACTGGTGTTGATGTCAGTATGGAGCTGCCAACTGCTGCTGCTGGGGTTGAGGGTATGTATCTTATCTCCACCTCAAATTTAGGTGGTTTCTCCATGTGAACCCAGTAGTTTACTGCCCATATGCTTGGGCAACATTGGCATGCTCCATAATAAAATTGAGGAGTTGGTTGGCTAATGACAATCTTGGAGTAAATGTGTGGAGGATTGGCATATCAAACATGCCTCTTCCACTTGTGCAACCATCCGAGGTTTTATCACATTCATCAATTTGTCAAACTTTAAACTCAGATTGTCCACCTTCCTTTCAAAATCACTTTGCACCTTAAATTCATACATTTCACCTCTAGGAGTGGACTCTTTCACCAATTTAGCTGAGGTCTGGCTGTCATTGCGAGACAGTGACTCCTGCTACATGGAATTTTCTCCTATGATGTCAAACAACTCCCAAGCCTCATCAGCTGTCTTGTGGAGGTAACTATCACAACATGAGGCATACACCATATCCCTACTCTTGAGATTAATTTCTTGGTAAAAGACTTGCACCAGTTGCCACTGTGGAATTTGATGGTGGCGGCATTGTTTTAACATCTCCTGAAATCTCTCCCATGCCTCATAAAAATCCTCAGTTGAGGACTGAGTAAATGACAAAATGTTTGTCCTCATCTGGCTGGTTTTATTGGTGGGAAAGAATTTAGCTAAAAATTGGCTTTGGAGGTCACTCCATGTCTGAATGCTATTGGCTGGGAGCCTAGGGAGCCAGGTGTTGGCTTTGTCCTTTAGGGAAAATGGAAAAAGCCTAAGTTTGGTGGCTTCAGGTCCCAAGCCAGCGATATTGAACGTGGTGCAAAGTGTCAAAAATTGGTTAATGTGCTTGTAAGGATCTTTCTTACTGAGCCCATGAAAAGATGGTAGCATGTTGATGGTGGAGGACTTGATTTCATAGTTTCCCTCCACTAAAGGAAATTGTATGCAAAAGGGAGATGTGTAATCCCCAGGTGCATTGTATTCTTCAGGGTTCTTTGCCTCTCAGCCATGACAGCTAGTTCAGTTTCAACAGTAGGGCCTTGTGTAGTATTTCTTAGTCTAAGGACTCTTTCAACCTTAGGGTTTGGAGGTTCCAACTCAGGGTTAAGGGACCTTCTTCCAAGCATACATACACAAACTAAGCAAGTGCAAAAAATGCTCACAGCACACAAAATTTTTTTAAACTAAATTAACAACTAGACTAATGACAGGGAAATCAACATTAAAGGACTAAGTTTTAGGATAAAATAAGTGCAAACAGAGCTAGCTAAACTCCAGCTGCAGCTCTAGCTTTTCCCTATGTGCTGTTGTCCAATTCTATAAAATTCTAAAAAATTTAGTAGTACTTTTTATTCTATTTATGGCACAGCTATAAAAAATTTTCTAAACTAAAACATAGTACAACTCAGGTCTACTAAAAAGATCAATATCTCCGTCAACGATGCCAAAAACTTGTTGTGGCTCTCCTAGTGTGCTGTTTTATTGTGTGGTAAAAATAAATTAAAATCAAAGTAAAATAAAAGATGAAAACAACACAACTAAAATAGTCCTAGACCTACAAGATATAGGGCTATTGTAGGAAATTTGAAGTAAGAGTTTGTCCCACAGAGAAATTGATCTAGAATTCAAAATGGTCTATAATAGCAGGCCTCCAGATCTGGCTATAGATCTAACAATCCTAAAGAAAGGGATTTGGGTGTCACAGCTACACTAAATTACCTACTAAAAGAAAAGAAATAAAGTGCAGTCCTATTCTAAGAAAGGGTTATGAAGAAGGTGCTGATTGTGTATTAAAATAAAGATAAAAGGATGGGAAGTAGCAGTTTAAGCTAAGGTTAATTCAGTTATGTAACTCAGATTTAGGGCTATCTCTGTAGCCAATCCTTGCTGAAGTGCTATCAAAAATGTCAGTAAGGAGGAAGAATCCGACTTAACCCATGCCATTTAGTCTGCTCTGAAGGCTATAATCTATCCACTTAAATGGTCACAGACTATCTAATAGAGTTTGTCAAATCCCATTAATTAAATCAGAAAACTAACCTAATCCAAAGGAGTGGACTGATCTTAAGGCTATAACCTGTCTATTTAAATGGTCACAGACTATCCAATAGATTTCCTCCAACCAAAGAATTAAATCAGGCTATGAATACCATTGTAGACACTATATTTGTCAGGCTACAAACTCCCCCGATCTGTTATAGATCTAGCAGGCATTCATAGGAGCAAACAGACCCTGAAAACTAGGTGGAAACCACAAGGTATCTCAGGCTGAATGAGGATTTAGAATCAGCTGGTCATTGCTACAACAAGCCTACAATGTCCCAGCTCACAAGTCTGCAATCACTACAGAGAAGCTAGATCTAACATTTGATAGTGGTCAAGTAAAATAGAGGGGAGCTTCTTCCTGCAACAACCTCTCACTAGGCTATAAGCTTAAGTACAAAGGAGAAGAATCCTAGGGCTATATTCTATGACCAAGACCTACCCTAGGGCTATATTCTATCCACTCAAATGGTCACAGGCTATCCACAGAGGCTGCCTTACCCACAAATGAGTGAGATAGAATATATAAACTGCTGCTGCCACCATGGTCCTAGGACTACAAGATCAAGCTTCTATGGGCCTTTCAATTAGCTCAAATCCTAAATACATGCTATAGCCTGAACAAAACTATGGGAAAATAGGAAATTAATAGATTGAATGAACATTTAAAGCACAAATTTCATTGATCAAAATTACATATAATGCAATTTCTCAAGGCAGCAGCTTTGTGCCCAGTAGCTCTTCACAAAATCCCAATGTTTATATGACCCATTACAAAACTAAGTGAAACTACACCTAATTGCTTACCAAAAATTTAGCCAGCAAGTGCTGGCTAAGAGAGAAGAAAAAATAGAAAAATGAGTGATCAAACCCTAACCCTAACCCTAACCTGCTTGAACTCCCAACCGACAGAGGTTGAAGGAGAGATTCATAAGTTCTAAGTTACAAGCACAACTTATATACTCAGTCCTAATGCCTTGGCTGAGAGAAGAGTAAACCCTAACTTTTCTAGCAGATGTGGCACTGTTACAACCCTTGGATATCATGGGATGTGTGCCTTGGGATCCGAGCCTCAGGATGTGTGCCCTAGACCTAGGAAATCCCTAAAAGGTCCTTGGAGTTAAGACTAAGAAGTGGGGGGCCCGAGCTTCGTGAGGCTGCCATCTACATATTAATTCTGTCGCATAGATGATTTACGTTCTTTAGTTACTTCGCGCAGCTTGTAAAGTCCTCGCGAGGTAGGAATTAGCTTGGAAGGTTTGTTCACTCGCACAGGTGGACTTTGGATGATCACGCAACTGATCTGGCTTTGAATGCACTTGCACGGAAGAGTTTGCAGTACTTGGCTTGCTCGCGCATTAGAGATTTAGAATCTCCTATCGTGAGGTACTCACGCAAATGCCTTTACATCTCGCTCGGCAAAGGGTTAAGCTTTCAATTGCGTGAGAGCTGTGCGAGAGAACTTCTGGGTGTCTCTCTCCTCCAGAGCCACACAAGAACTCCGCGAGGTCATTGCTACTATTTGCGTAAATTGGTCTCGCGAGGTAGTGCATGTGGTTACTTTAAAGGTTGATCCTCGCGAGAGCTATGCGAGCTATATTTCTGAAGGCTCAGTGCACGACTACTTCGCAAGTTTCTTTATATGTTGATTGCTATTGAAGTGTGCGACTGCTAAGCAAGAAGGATAACTGGCCAATAAGCGTGACTTCCCTTCATTTAGCTCCATTGTCAGTCAAGAGTGTGACAATCGCAAGCAGAAGACTTTGCTAGTGACTTTGAACAACGTGAAGCAGTATCTTAATTATGCGAGATAACACATTTACTCTTCTGCTGCTATGCACATGCTTCTGTTGCAGCTTCCTCCACTCTCATCTATACTTCTTTCATTTGCTAGACTTTCTTGGTCCATTATGACATGTAAAGGACTCACCATGGTGTGTACCACCATGGTGCTTCATCACTCTCTGACTCAGCTATCATCTTTTTCTTGAATTCTCTCTCATCTTGGCACTAAAGGCGTGAACTTTGTGTTAAGCTGCAAAAGTTATTACTAATATATAAAATACGCTAAACAAGAGTTATTAGTCAGCTTCAAGGTCCAGCAAGGGCTAGGTTAAGAGGTGAAAAGTGATACTTTTTAATGAATAAGAGTATGCGGGGCCCACGTCAATGGGCACATGCTTGCCAAAAAGATCCTACGACAAGGATATTTCTAAAGTACCATGGAAGATGACTATTGAAAGCATATTCAGAAGTGCTACAAATGCCAGGAACACTCCAGTTTGATACATGCTCCTGCCATTGATCTATATAGTATGAGCACTCCTTGGCCATTCGCTACTTGGGGCCTCGACCTCGTCGGAAAGGTCTATCCGAAGGCATCTAATGGGCATCAATTCATCCTCACCGCCATCGAGTACTTTACCAAATGGGTCGAAGCAGCTTCCTACACAAACATCATAGCCAACCATGTTGAAAAATTTATTAAGAACAACATTGTGTGTCAATTTGGCATACCTAAGGACATCATCACAGACAATGGCACTAACTTTGCGAACAAGCGCATCAGGGCCTTATGCGAGCAATATAAAATCAAACATCATTACTTGTCACCATATCGGCCGTAAACCAATTGTGCTGTAGAAGCCGCCAACAAAATAGTCATCCGTATCCTTGAAAAAATGGTTGTCACTTACCGAGATTGGAGTGAAATGCTACCCTTCGCATTATGGGCCTACCAAACGTCGATCTGTACCGCTACAGGGGCAACATCATTCTCCCTTGTGTATGGAACTGAGGCCGTACTACCAGCTGAGGTTGAAGTACCATCACTCCGTATTCTCTTGGAATCTAGTCTGTCGGAAGCCGAAAGAGAGAGGTCCTGCTTTGAGCAGCTAAACTTGCTAGATGAGAAAAGGCTCCTGGCCTTGTGTCATACCCAAGTTTACCAAGGGCGAATCGCACACACTTACAATAAACATGTTCGCATTAGAGAATTGAAGGTAGGGGACATGGTACTCAAGAAAATATTTCTGTCTCTCCACGCCGAACCAAGAGGGAAATTCAAGCCCAACTGGGAGGGACCTTACGTCATCCAAGAAGTGCTCCTAGGATACGCGCTACGCCTTGCCACCATGGACTGAGATCACTTTCCTGAGCCCATTAACGTTGGATACGTCTGTTGTCTTGCTTACCTTATAATTATTAAATGGTTAAAACAATAATTTAAATGCATAAATTATAGCAAGGTGGAACTGAGGTAAGCAAGCAGTCTTGCAAGAACCAGGGTTGTTGCAGGAAGCTTTAATAGGTAAGTTAGGGTATATCCATAGGGAAATGTGATTAAACTATGGTAAATCTCCAGATCTATGTCAGATCTGACACTCTATCCTACTTTAGACTAATTCAAAATAGGAAGGAGGAGAGGTTTCTAAGATATGTCACTTTAGTAAGAACTACAAAAATCAAAAGCAAATTGATCCAGAACTGATTAAACTCGGATTCAAGGGAATGAATAAAGAGATTAAAAACACAAAGTGGAGAGTAGAAGCTAGGGATTTTGGTTTTTACTGAAAATCAATTGGTTCAAAAGCAATGTATATGACAAATTTGCTACAATCCTTCATCTGACTACAAGCTCAGATGCAATGTATAAGAATCTAATCTCAACCAAAGTATTGAAGCAATCCTAAGGATAGGATCTATCCATTTGTAGTGGCCATTGGTTATCCCAGAGATTGTTCTAATCCAATGATCTTGATTAGAGCAGGTAAGCTATTGCAGATCCTATGGGTTCCAGGCTACAAGCTCAAGCATCCACAAGAATATCTAATCCAGGGAAATTAAATACGAAAAAGTGAAATATAGATTAAAATCACCTTTAAAAATGACAATTACATTGTAATACCATAACTTACAACCCTATTGTGCTCAGATCTGCAATCTTTGCAACATACAATCCATCTACACAGCCTCTGAAACTCTCAATTTACAGCTCTCAACCTCACCCTAGCAACTGAAGTAGTTTAGCCAACCATGATTGTCTGAGAAGAGAATGGGGGAAGTAAGAAGAGAGGGAATTTTTAGAGGGAAGATGGAGATAAGATTTGGCTCTGATTCTCTCAATTTCTGGATGCTAGCTCTGTAAATTCTCCCAGCTTTTATACTCTTATCCTCTCTTCTCACATCTGTTTCAGTCAATCAGAGCTCAAGAGAATAATTATGTTATTCTGAGCTACTAATGTGGATGATTTCTCTTCTAGAATCTCTTTCCCCATTGTTCCAAGACAGATAGGCTGACGTGAAGCGCTTAGGGTTCCCATTCGTGCTTAGCGGTGTTCTAAAATTACCCTCAAGGGTCATTAACATACCTTGGAACTCGTGCAAAGAATTATAAAGTTGGCAACTGCTGGGAAAGGAACTGAGAAGTTCTTAATTCGATTATCGAGAGGTTCAGGGAACCTCTCGATAGGTTTTGAATCAGTTTTGTGTTCTCATTGATAGATTGAAATGGCTTTCGACAGGTTGGTTTGTTTCTCGATAGATTGCTCTCCCTCGCGCCAATGGCTACAGCTTCAGGTAAGTTGTCGCCGGGTTGTTGAAGGGTCTCGATAGGATCTTCTAAACCTCTCGACCAGTTAGTTCATCCTCACGCTGATGAGCTTAGCTTTAGGTAAGTTGCCGATAGGTTGCATTGCTTTACTCTTCCAACCTCTCGACAGGATCTTTACTTTCGTCTCCACAACCTCTCGACAGCTTAGCTTCTTTACCTTTTAACTCCTCAACAGGTTGGAGCACACTCTCTAATTCTCTCGATAGGTTCATATATAACACCCAACCTCTCGATATCTTGACCTTTGAGCATCAGAATCGCTCGACAAGTTCTGCTTTGTTCTTCCATAGCTAGCAGACATCTTTGGTGTGCTCTTCTTCATTTGTTCAACCCTCAACAGCCTCTAGGTGGCTTCAATCTTCATTCCTTGCAGCTGTACTTAGTCCCAAGCACACCTAGTTGGCCCCATGACCTTCTCATGAACTTCTAAAGCTCTGTGGACTATTTGATTGGCTGGCCTTTGGGTTTTTTGAGCACATGTTGAGCAGTAGGTTGCTTCTTTAGTCTTTTTAGATGGATGTTTGCACTAAGACTCCAATTTATTGCTTATCTACAAAACATACTTAAATCACTTTATTAGTGGAAGGGGCTTTGAAAAGGGTAGCTAGGGTATCCTCTTGATCAGCCATTGGGCACTCATCCACACAAATTATATCTCAATAATTCACAAAAATCTTCTATGTCTCAAATGAATCACCACAAAAATTACCGCTAAAAGTGCTAAGCAAGGAAATCACAGAGTGAATGGTGAAGGAGGACTTACCAACAGAAACCTAGGGTTTCTTAGATCTCGATGTACACGGCACCAAATCAGTCTCAAATAGGTGAAAAATGTCGCTTTGAGGAATTGAAGCACTTAGAGCAACGACACAGTGAGTGGAGTTGGAATCAGTGAGGGAAAAGAAGAAGAAAACAAATGGAAATCGGCAGAGAGAAAATAAAGCTCAAAGACAAGCTATCGAATGGCTGGATTGAATTGTCGATAGGTTTAAAAGGATGAAAATTGAGCTTCGACAGGATTGGGGAAAAGTTATCGACAGGTTGATACAACCTGTCGAAGAATAAAAAGCAACTGCACCTCTCGAGAGGTTCACTCAATCTTGTCGATGGTTCAAGACTTCAGCATAATTCATTTTGAGAGGTTTACAGAATCTCTCGATAGGTATTCTGAACTCAACATTTAATCCTCTCGAGAGGTTCCAATCTTCAGAAAGAATTCACTTTGAGAGGTTCACAAAACCTCTCGATAGGTACTCTGAACTTGTCGACAAACTACTCAAAAACCTTCAGAAGTTGTTGACGAGTTCATAGATCCTATCGACAATCATTTTTACACCTTCAGAACTTGTCGAGAATTGACTCAAACCTCTCGACAGGTCTCAGATCTTATCGAAATGCATACTGGGAACCTTCAAAACATGTCAAAATGTTCTCCACTCCTCTCGACAAGTAGTTTCTTAGTTCAAACAGATTTCTACTCAGCTCCTAGTCCACTTGTCACCCATGTTTATCAATTCTCCTCAGCTCCCATTCATTTCTCCTGCCTTGGAGTTGATGACGCATGCTTCAAACCTATTGACTACTGACTCATGATTTATAAATGCAAACATCAAGTACAATTGGCAGCCATATTTACAATGCCAATCAGATTTAAAACAAAAATAGCAACACATACTGACAAACACAATAACTATAATACATAATATACATTGTTGAAAATCAATCATATTTTGGTAGTTCTTGGAGTTGGATGGTCACCACAGGCTGTACCACATTATCAACAAAAAGTTTGAGCCTTTCACCATTCACCTTCATTATCCTACCATATTTGAGATCCTTGATTTTAATAGCTCAAGATGGGGATACTTGCACTACCCTGTAAGGTCCCTCCCATCTGGATCTCAACTTACTTGGGAAAATTTTCAATTTAGAGTTGAACAACCATACCTTGCTACCAGCTGTGAACTCTTTCCTTAGCAAATGTTTTTCATAGAAGGCTTTGGTTCTCTCTTTGTAGATCCTAGCATTGGAACATGCTTCCAATCTTAGCTCTTCCAGCTCTGAGAGTTGGAGCCTCCTGTGCATGGCAGCAAAAGTTAGATCAATATTCAATGCTTTAACAACCCAATATGCTCTATGTTCTAACTCTACTAGAAAGTGACATGCCTTGCCACAAGCCAATCCGAAAGGGAACATGCCTATTGGGGTCTTAAGGGCAGTCCTATAAGCCCACAGTGCATCATTCAGCTTCATGGCCCAGTCCTTCCTATCTACCCTAACTATCATCTCTAAGATGTGCTTTATCTCCCTATTTGAGATTTCAGCCTACCCACTAGTCTGGGGGTGGTAGGGTGTTGCAATCCTATATGTAACATAGTATTTATTGAGCAAGCTCTCAAAATTTCCGTTACAGAAATGGCTGCCTCCATCACTGATGATGGGTCTAGGGGTGCCAAATCTTGAGAAGATATTTTCTTTGATAAATTTTAAGACAGCCTTATGATCATTAGTCCTTGTGGCAATGGCTTCAACCCATTTGGACACATAGTCTACTGCCACAAGGATAAAACTATACACATATGAAGAAGGAAAAGGGACCATAAAATCTATTCCCCAAATATTAAAAAGTTCAACAACAAGTTTAGGCTGTAGAGGCATGGAGATTCTTTTTAAGATACTTCCCATATTTTGGCATCTTTCATAAGCTTTACAATGCTGCCATGCATTCTTGAAGAGAGTGGGCCAATAAAATTCACTTTGGAGCACCTTGGCAGCAGTCTTGTTGCCACTGAAATGGCCTCTATAAGCCTGCTCATGACACATGGTTAATATGCTGTGGAAATCCTCATCAGGGACACATCTCCTCACAACTTGGTCTACACAATGCTTGAGCAGGTATGGGTCCTCCCACATGTAATATTTGGTCTGTGAAAAAAACAGCTCCTTATCCATTTTGTTCCAATGTGGGGGGATCTTACCCATAGCCAAGTAATTCACAATATGCATAAACCAAGGTGTAGGGGTACTAATAGTGAACAGTTGTTCATCTGGGAAAGAATCATTGATAGGCAGCCTATCAAACTCCGCAGTTAGGATCCTAGATAAGTGGTGTGCAACCACATTTTTAACCCCTTTTAGATCAAACTCCTATAATTGAAGGATCCATCTGATTAATCTTGGCTGAGCATCCTTTTTTGACAAAAGGTACTTCAGGGCTGAGTGGTCAGTGAACACCACTATCCTAGATCCCAACACATAAGACCTGAATTTCTCTAAAGCATAGACAATTGCCAACACTTCCATCTCATTTGTGGTGTAATTTAACTGAGCATCAATCATGGTTTTGCTTGTATAAGCAGTCACACAAGGGGCCTTATCCTTCCTTTGTCCCAAGACTACACCAATAGCAAAATCTGATGCATCACACATCAGTTCGAATGACAAAGAAAAATTAGGTGCTTGAAGGAAAGGTGCACAGGTTAAACCACCTTTCAAAAGCTCAAAGGCATAGAGACATTCATCATCAAACTCAAAGGGAACCTCATGGCACAATAGGTGAAATGGCTACCTCAATGCCTCAGTGCAATCAGATCAATTTTAACCTTGTCTACCTCAATGCCTCAGTGGAAAACCACATGGCCAAGGATAATGCCTTGATTGACCATGAAATGGCTCTTTTCCCAACTTAACACTAAGTTGGTTTCCTCACATCTCTGTAACACAAGGGTGAGATTGTGTGGACATTGGCTAAAGCTGTCCCCAAAAATAGAGAAATCATTCATGAATATCTCTAAAAACTGATCAATCATATAAGAAAATATAGCATACATGCACCTTTGAAAAGTTGCAGGGGCATTGCACAGTCCAAATGGCATCCTTCTATAAGCAAAGGTGCCAAATGGGCATGTGAAAGTTGTCTTTTCTTAATCTTGTGGGTAAACAAGGATTTGGTTATACCCCAAATATCTATCAAGAAAATAATAGAAAGTCTTGCCTGCTAACTTATCCAAAACTTGGTCAATAAAGGGCAAAGGGAAGTGGTCTTTTCTGATTTTAAAATTAAGCTTTTGATAGTCTATACAAACCCTCCAACCTGTGGTTTCCCTAGTTGGAACTAGCTCACCAGAATCAGTTTTAATCACAATAATTCCAAATTTCTTAGGGACCACCTGAGTAGGTGCCACCCATTCGGAATTTGAAATTGGGTAGATGACTCCAACATCTAACAATTCGACCACTTCTTTCATTACCACTTCTTGCATTTGGGGGTTCAATTTTCTCTACATTTCTCTAGAGGGCAAACCCTCTTCCAGGTGAATTTTATGCATGCACATAGTAGGGTTGAAACCCCCAAGGTCAGCAATAGTCCAGCCTATTGCTCTCCTATGCTTCTTTAAAACACACAATAGTTCTTCATCTTGCTCATCAATGAGAGAGGAAGAAATGATCACTGGTAATTTCTAGTTTGGCTCTAAAAAAATATATTTCAAGGTCTTAGGCAGCTGTTTCAACTCTACATCTGGTGGACATATGAGAGAAGGCAACAAAGGTGCCTTTAATGGTGGTGGAAGAGGCAGCCCAGCAAGTTTCCATGGTGGACACCTTATTGTTGGCCCCATATAAGAAATTAACTCTTTCACCTCTTCCACCATGGGTGTGGGGGCCTTCTCTTTCACAATCTCACTCCACAAAAATCATCACCATGCAGCAGCTTCGGCAAAGTCTCTTCCACAAGCTCATTAAAAACATCAATTAAAAAGCAATCCTCACTATCCAAGTGAGGTTGATTGGCTGCATTGTAAACATTCAATTTCACTTTCATGTTGCCAAATGACACCTCCATTACTCCTGATCTACACTGAATACAAGCATTGGCAGTAGCCAAGAAGGGCCTGCCCAAAATCACAGGAACAGAGGTGGTGCACTTGCTTGGCTCCATGTCAAGCACCAAAGAATCTGCTAGGTAAAAAAACTTATCAACCCCAACTAATACATCTTCTATCATTCCCATAGGCCTCCTCTCATAACTGTCAGCTAGTTGTAGCACCACATGTGTGGGATTTAATTCTCCCAAGCCTAACTTCTCATAAACTGAATATAGAAGTAGGTTTATACTAGCTCCCAGATCTAACAAGGCCTTCTCAATGGTATGATCCCCAATGATGCATGGGATTGTGAGAACTTCAGGGTCTTGAAGCTTGGTTGGGGTTGCAATTGACAGTACTTGGTTTCTTTTCTTAGCATAAAAGACCTTCTTGGATAAGTGTATCCTAGACTGTCTTTTGTGGGTGCACAATTCTTTCAAGAACATTGCATAGGCTGGAACTTGCTTGATAGCATCAAGTAAAGGCAAGTTGATTTTTACTTATTTGAATGTTTTCATCATCTCCTCTACATTAGCATTTCCCTTGTCAAAAGGAGAAGGTGCTTGAAGTGTATTAGGAAATGGCAAATGGGGGACTGATCAGCAATTTGCTGCGTTAGCAAGCTCATCAGATTTTTCTTTATTTTTGTTTTCAGTTCTTTCTTGGGGTACATTCACACCCCCTTTATTTTTATATGCTACTCCTGCTGCATATCTCCATGGGTTGTTTTAACATTTCTTGGACTATTTTCAGGCTCAAAACTAACCTGGTTATCAACCTGCCTTTCACTCCTCAAAGTGGTTACAGATTTGGCTTCTTCATGGGAAGAAGTCTCACTCCCCATGTACTGCCCTCTTGGATTATTCATGGGCTGACTTGGCAGTCTTCCCTCCTCTCTCTTAGTCAAAGTATTAGATAGTTGACCAAGGTGGTCCTCTATCTTTTTAATACTTTGGCTATGAGAGTTGGCAGTTTGTGACAAAGGGCCTAAATTCTGCAGTGAAGCCAAAACTTGCTCTTCAAATGTGAGGGATCTAGAGGGTAGGGGCCTTGGAAAATAGTTTTGCTGGTAGGGCTGGGCATTCCTATAAGGCATCGAATGCTGTTGTGACTGGTGGTGGTGGTGGTTTGGAAAGGTATCTTGTCTCCTCCTCAAGTTCGGATGGTTTCTCCAATGATAACTAGTAGGAGGCTGTTGTCCAAAGGACTGAGCAACATTCACATGTTCCAACACAAAGTCTAGAAATTGGGCAGCAGAGGGACATTCCTCAAGGGAGTGAGTGGAGAATTGGCAGATCACACATGCCTCCTCCACTTTGGCATCCATTGGAGACTACATTGCTCCCATGATTTTATCAAACTTTAAAGTCAAGTTGTCCACTTTCCTTTCCAAATCATGGTATCCACTCACCTCATACATTTTCCCTCTTGTAGTGCTCTCTCTCTCACCACTCTAGTAGGAGTCTCAAGGTCTCTTGGCAAGGTCTCCCTTTGCATGGAGTTTTCACTAATGATATCAAACAACTCCTAAGGCTCATCAATTATCTTATGGAGGTATGAACCACCACATGAGGCATCAACCATATCCCTGCTCTTGGGATCAATTCCTTGATAGAAACTTTGGACAAGTTGCCATTCAGGAATTTGGTGATGGGGACATTGCTTCAAGAGTTCTTTAAATCTATCCCATGCGTGGTGAAAGTCTTCAGTTGGGGCTTGAGCAAATGAAATAATGCTCTTCCTCAACTGACTTGTTTTGGACATGGGAAAAAATATGACCAAAAACTGACATTGAAGGTCATTCCAAGACTGAATACTATTAGTTAGGAGCATTGACAACCAAGTTCTAGCTCTATCCTTTAATGAAAAAGGAAAGAGTCTCAACCTGGTTGCTTCCTCCTCCAAACCTGTAATGTTAAAGGTAGTGCACAGTCTTAGAAATACATCAATGTGCTTGTAGGGATCTTCTTTACTCAGGCCATGGTATGAGGGTAACATTTGTATAGTGGAGGATTTTATCTCATAGTTCCCTTGGACAGCAGGGAATTGAATGTAAAAGGGGGAATTGCAAACCCCTGAGGCATTGAATTCCTTCAATCTCCTAGGTTGCTCACCCATTATAAAACTATCACAATCAATCACAGGTGTGTGTATGGGTTACTTAGGTCTAAGAAGTCTCTCAACTTCCAGATCAAAAGGAGCAATCTCCAGATTAAGAGATCTCCTACCAAGCAAACACACAGTAGAAACTAACTACAACATAAAAAATCACGGCACAGAATTCAACAAAGTAGCTACACAAATACACAACTAATGTTGCAGATCTAAAAACTATAGATCTAGAAATGTAAACAGAGTTAAGAGATATAAACTGAAGCAAAGCTTGCTCCTCAAGTTGGCACAATGCTCCTTTCAAAATAATAAATCCAGATCTGCAATCACAAAATTAAACTACAAAAGACCACAACAGCAATTAGTCAAACACAAAATAGGCAATAAAAAATCTAAATCTAAAATAAGAAAAACTTAGATCTACCACTTTTAAAACATAGGTTCCTAGCAACAGCGCCAAAAACTTGTTGTCTTACTTACCTTACAATTATTAAAAGGTTAAAAAAATAATTTAAATGCACAAATTATAGAAGAAGAACTGTTCGCTACACTTTAATAGGTAAGTCAGGGTATGTCCACAGGAAAATATGATTAAACTATGGTAAATCTCCAGATCTATGTCAGATATGACACTCTATCCTAATATAGACTAAATCAAAATAGGAAGGATGAGAGGTTTCTAAGATATGTCACTTTAGTAAGAACTACAAAAATCAAAAGCAAATTGATCCAGAACTGATTGAACTCAGATTCAAGGGAATGAATAAAGAGATTAAAAACACAAAGTGGAGAGCAGCAATTAGGGATTTTTGTCTTTGCTGAAAATCAATTAGTTTAAAAGCAATGTATAGGATAGATTTGCTACAATCCTTCATCTGGCTACAAGCTCAGATGCAAGGTATAAGAATCTAATCTCAACCAAAGTATTGAAGCAGTCCTAAGGATAGGATCTGTCCATTTATAGTGGCCATAGGTTATCCCAGAGATTGTTCCAATCCAATGATCTTGATTAGAACAGGTAAGCTATTGCAGATGCTATGGGTGCCAGGCTACAAGCTCAAGCATCCACAGTAATATCTAATCCAGAGAAATCAAATATGAAAAAGTGAAATATAGATCAGAATCACCTTTAAAAACTATAATTACATTGTAATACCACAACTTACACTCCTATTGTGCTCAGATCTGTAATCTGTACAACATACAATCCATCTACACAGCCTTTGAAACTCTCGATTTATAGCTCTCAACCTCACCCTAGCTACTGAAGGGGTTTAGCCAACCATGATTGGCTAAGAAGAGAATGAGGGAAGAAGGAAGAGAGAGGGAATTTTTAGAGGGAAGATGGAGATCGGATTTGGCTCTTGTTCTCTCAATCTCTGGATGCTAGCTGTATAAATTCTTTTAGCTTTTATACTCTTCTCCTCTCTTCTCAAATCTGTTTCAGCCAATCAGAGCTTAAGAGAATAATTTTGTTATTATGAGCTGTTGATGTGGCTGATTTATCTTCTAGAAGCTCTTTCCCCATTGGTCCAAAATAGGTAGGCCCATGTGATGCGGTTAGGGTTCCTATTCACGCTTAGTGCTGTTCTAAAAATACCCCCAAGGGTCATTAACATGCCTTGGGACTCGTGTAAAGAATTTTGAAGTTAGCAACTGCTGTGAAAGGAACTGAGAAGTTCCTAATTCGACAGGATGCTGAAGGCTCTCGATAGGATCTTCTAAACCACTCGGCAAGTTAGTTCATCCTCATGCTAATGAGCGTAGCTTTAGGTAAGTTGTTGGCAGGTTGCATTTCATTGCTCTTCCAACATCTCGACAGAATCTTTACTTTTATCTCCAGAACCTCTCGATAGCTTAGCTTCTTTACCTTCTAACTCCTCGACAGGTTGGATCACACTCACTAATCCTCTCGATAGGTTCATATATAGCACCCAACCTCTTGGCAACTTCATCGTCTCTAGGTATCCCCTCAACAGGATCCATTGTTGTACTTCTAACCTCTTGATAGGTACTGAAACCTCGCGATAGCTTAATGGAACCTCTCGATATCTTGACCTTTGA
Organism: Chloranthus sessilifolius; assembly: GCA_021018995.1. Lineage (NCBI taxonomy): Eukaryota > Viridiplantae > Streptophyta > Magnoliopsida > Chloranthales > Chloranthaceae > Chloranthus > Chloranthus sessilifolius. The sequence goes on along the minus strand of CM037585.1, from coordinate 89,630,299 downwards.
GCATCAAAACCTCTCAACAGGTTTTGCTTTGTGCTTCCACAGCTGGCACACATCTTTGATGTGTTGTTCTTCATTTGTTCAACCCTCAACAACCTCTAGGTGGGTTCAATCTTCATTCCTTGCAACTGTGCTTAGTCCCAATCACACCTAGTTGGCCCCATGACCTTCTCATGAACTTCTAAAGCTCTATGGACTATTTGATTAGCTGACCTTTGGGTTATTTGAGCACATGTTGAGCAGTAGGTTGCTTCTTTGGCCTTTTTAGATTGATGTTTGTACTAAGACTACAATTTATTGCTTATCTACAAAACATACTTAAAACACCTTATTTGTTAGCTCAAAGGTTCATCAAAGGTCAGGTTAGGAGGTGAAAAATGACATTTTTCACTGCCTAATAATGTCCGATAATTCTATTCCTAAATCTCCCACAACAATGTAAGGACTGATAAAAATGAATACGTGATTGCTTAAGGATACTTCAAAAAGAGGCTATCATTTCAAAATCAAGTAGCAAAAATGTTTCCCTGAATGATCATACTCTTTGCTACACCCATTGTGCCGTTGTCCTTTTCTTTCATTATCCCCTCCCCAGAAAAAGAAAAAAAACCAAAAAAAAAAGAGAAAAAGAGTTACCATTAAAACCAAAAAAATTAGAAAAACAAAATCCCAAAAATGAGATGTCCGAAAAAGAATAAAAATAAAAAAATGGGGCATGTACAGTTAAGATCCCCCAAGGAAGAAGTGTTTTATGGCAGCTGGAACCCAATCAAGGAAACCTTTTTAAAACCCATAATACTTTCAAAATTCCTAACCTATCCCATGGCTAAGATACATCTCGAGAAAAAGACCTCTTTCAGGTCTACAAGCAGTCACAGTATCCATTGAGTGAGCATCAGCCAAGCTGAGAGATGGCAAAAGAACTCCATCCAGCCGTCTATGACGGACTCAACATCCATGTCGTTGCCTTTGAGAAAATAAGAAAGAAATGAAAATAAATATATACAAGCTCAAAGAAAAATGGACGTAGTGAAAACCCGAAAGGGCGCTATGGGTAAAAAAAGCGAGCTTGTGCGGATCAAGTGAAAACTTAAAAAGGCAACTGGGGTAAAAATGCATACCCATGGACATAGTAAAATCCTGAAAGGGCGCTACGGGTAAAAAAGAGGGAAACAACGGGCACGGCGAAAACCCATTTTGGGCGCTTTAAGTAAAATGTTATAAAAGAGAAGAGAGAGAGAGAGAGAGAGAAAGTCTTCAGCTACTCCCTTGGTTACAACCTGATCGATCTAATCCTCCTGGGCTCATGTACATTTAAATCGAGTCTGGGCCAACCATATCATCACGGTGGCACCGTCAAACGCAAGACTTGAGGCAAGGATAAAAGGTTGATTCAATCCAAGGGGGCGGGTGCTCTAGACCTCACCCAGGTCCGACCTTGAACGGGTTCGACTATGCTCAAATTGGGACCCATTGCTTCCCCTCACACTTAAGGCATCAAAGAAAAAAATAAATAAAATATAAATTTTCCTTTCCCATTTTCAGGCCGGCGCTGTGCGCCCCCCACTCTTGGATGATTGGTTTGATGACAGGAGGGATCACATTTTCAAAAGATAATAAATTTTCCTTTCCCATTTCCAGGTCAGCACTATGCGCCACCCACTCCAGGATAATTGGTTTGATGACCGAAAGGACCACATTTGCAAAAGATAATAAATTTTTCTTTCCCATTTTAGGCTGGCACTATGTGCACCACAGCCCCAAAGGAATGATCAGCATGGTACCTCAGTTTTCCCCTTATTCATAAAAGTAGAGAAAAAATAAAATGTATGCAAGTTAATAGATTTCCCTTTTTCATTTACAAGTTTGTACCTTGCTTACACCACATCTCCAAAAAAATAATCAGTGTGATGTCTTGCTCCCTTTCCTTTTTTTATAAAAAAGCAAGAAACAACAAAAAGAAAATATGTATACCTAAAAAATAAAAAATAAAAAAATCTGGTAGGGGTTCTTATACCCTTTCATATGGTGATTTGATCTATGCAAAAAGATATGTGCCAGATGAAATCAATGACTCAACTCGTGCTTTAGGGCACAGATCTCTGCACGTAAAGTGTCCTCCGAAACATCCCGCTCTATCATCCAACGGCCGTGAAGATTCCTATACCATTTCCTGAAAGCATTAGTAACACCCAGAGCGTCACTTAAGGCTCCTTCCAGACGAAGGACCTCACACTCAGCTACATCAGCTCTGACTTCTACCGCCACTACTCTAACTTTTTATTTCTCTAAATGATCATGTAGAATTTGTTTCCCATCCACCAGCTGCTCAATACGGGATCGAAGCATCAACTCCTTCTTTGACCAAGGCCCCTCCGCATCACTACACTCGGGCTGATCCAAGTGACAAGCAGAAGGCCTCTCAGACAGTAGCCAAGCCTTATACTTTGGAGAGGTCAAAACCAAATTCCCCTACTCTAAATCGCACATATGCGTTGAATGATGTGTTTCCTAGAGAGCAGTAATCCTATCCAAGTCCCCAAGGGATCCCGAGAGAAAATCAAGTCGCATAAGGGTGGTGTTACCGCACAAGTGTTATTCACTGAAAAGTATCACTTTTCACCTCTTAACCTAACCTTTACTGCAATTTGAAGCTAGCTAATAACTCTTTGTTTAGCTTATTTTATAGTTAGTAATAATTTATACAACTTAATACAAAGTCCATGCCTTTGGTGCCAAAAAGATAGAATTTAAGTCAAGGGTGACTGCTGAGCCAAAGAATGATGGAACACCATGGTGGTACACACCATGGTAACTATTTTTCATGTCATGATGGGCCAAGGAAGTCTAATAGCTAAGAGAAGTGTAGATGTGAGTGGAGAGATGTGCAACAGCAGTAGCTTCATAGTAGAGAAGCAGAAATGGTGTTATCTCGCATAGTAGAAATGCTGCCTCGTGCTGTTTAAGTCTGCAAGAAAGCTTCCTCGCACAGATGTTACATGTAGCACAAGGGAACTCATGAAGAAGTCGTGTATCTCACTAAAGGGATTGTCCTAGAGCATTCCCTCGTGTAGCAGTCGCACGCTTCAGCTGCATTCACTACTCAAGGTCCTCACGAAGCTCTCATGCACTACGCCTTCAGAAATCCAGCTCGTGAAGCTCTCGTGAGGAACAGATCTCATATTAGCCATGCGCTTAATCTCGTGAGGTAAATGTGCACAAAGAACACAAGCAAACTCGCGAAGTTCTCGTGTGGCCCAAAAAGAGAGAGAGCTCCAGAACTCTCTCGCGTAGCTCTCGCACACATCAAAGCATAACACTCCGCTTAGCGAGCTGTTCTACTCATTACAAGAGGAGCCAAGCGAAATGTGAAGCCTTCTTCACGAGAACCTGGAGACAGAAAGTACCTGAAGCTCTGCTACGAGAGCAAAGCCAAATCAATGCAACTCATCCTTGCGACAACATTGCAGTGCAAAGCAACTATGTGACCATTTAAAGACCTTCTGTGCGAGAAAGGAACTTTCCAAGCCAAATGCTACCCCGCGAGCAGTCCACAAATCGTGTGAATGAATTAAGGAGCTAAAGGCAGCTTCATGAGTCTCAGGCTCTTCACTTTTCATTTCATATTCAGGGACCTTTTGGGGATTTCCCTAGGTCTAGGGCACACATCCCGAGGCCCTGATCTCGATGCACACATCCCAAGTCATCCAAGGGTTGTAACAATGCCACATCTACTAGAAAATTAGGGTTTAATCTTCTCTTAAACAAGACATTAAGGACTGAGTATATAAGCTATATTTTTAACTTAGTACTTTTCATCTCTCCTTCAACCTCTGTCAGCAGTGAGCTCGAGCAAACTATGGTTAGGGTTTGATCACCTCTTTTTCCATTTTTTCTTCTCTCTTAGCTCAGTCCTTAATGTCTTGTAAGCAATTAGGTTTAGTTTTATAAGTTTTGTAGTGGGTCTTGTGAACATTGGGAGTAGTTGATGAGCTGTTTTGCACAAGGCTGCTGCCTTGAGAAATCTCATTGTAAGTATTATGTTGAGCAATGAAATTTATATTTTCAATGTTTGTTCAATCTGTTATTGCCTATTTGTCCATAGTTTTATTAAATCTATGCCATATAATTAGGACTTGAGCTGATTTGAAAGGCCCATGGAAGCTTGAGCTTGTAGCCCTGGGACCATGGTGGCAGTAGCAATTTACATGTTCCATTTCAGTCCTCTGTGGTGTGGATAACCTCTGTGGATAGCCTGTGACCATTTAAGTTGACAGACTATAGCCCTAGGGTGATTCCAAGCCACATATCTAAGAAGGATTCTTCTCCTTTGCAGTTGAGCTTGTAGCCTTGTGAGAGGTTGTTGCAGGAACAAGCTCCCCTTTATTTTACTTGACCAATCAAATATATTTCTCTGTAGAGATTATAGACTTGTGAGTTGAGTCATTTCAAGCCTTTTGTAGTAATGACTAGCTGCATTCAAAGCCCCCAAATAGCTTTTGAACTACTATGGTTTCCATTAGTTTTTTAAGAACTATTTGCTCTCATGGATGCCTGAGCCTGTAGCTTGGCAAACATGGTGTTTGTAATGATGTTAAGGTTCTGATTTGATGCATTGGGTGGAAGAGATCTATTAGATAATCTGTGACCATTTAAGTGAATAGGTTATAGCCTTATGATCAATTTATTCCGTTGGATCAGATTGGTTTTTTGATTTAATTCATGTGGTTTGATCCTCTATATTGGATAGCTTGTGACCATTTAAGTGGACAGGTTATAGCCTTAAGAGACCAGGTCAAATCATAAGAGTTGAGTTAGATACTTCCTCCTTGCAGATGTGCTTATAGCCATCTGAGAGATTTATTGCAAATCCAGCCCTAAATCTGAGTTACATAACTAAATTAACCTTAGCTTAATCACCTACTTCCCATCATTTTATCTTTATTTTAACACACACCATCATCACCTTCTTCATAACTCTTTCTTTAGGATAGGACTGTACTTTATTTCTCTTCTTTTAGTGTTAATTTAGTGTAGTTGTGTCACCCAACTCCCTTTCTCTAGGGTTGTCAGATCTGTAGCCAGATCTAGAGGCTTATAAACATAACTCATTTTGGGCTCTAGATCAATTTCTCTGTGGGACAAACTCTTACTTACTCAAAACTTATTACAATAGCCCTATATCTTACAGGCTGTGCATTTCAAATTTTCTATTTTAACTAATTTTTATCTCTTGACTTTTTTATTTATATTTCTTCACCACTGTTTTCTCACCAATAACAAGACATCACTCTGAAAATAACCAAGTTTTTTGCACCATTACCCGGGATGTTGATCTTTTCAATAGACCTGAGTTGTATGGTAATTTAGAAAAGAAAAATCTTTGTAGTTGTGCCTTAAATAGAGTAAAAAGTACTACTGATTTTTGTTGGAATTTTTACAGACTTGGACAACAGCAACAAGGAAAAGCTAGAGTTTAGCTAGCTCTGTTTGTACTTCTTTTAACCTAAAACTTAGTCCATTTGTGTTGAATTCCCTGTCAATAGTTTAGTTGTAAGTCGGTTTAATTGTGATTTTTATTTACAAAAGTTTGACGTGCTGTGAGCATATTCTTTTCCTGTTGATTCTATGTGTGTATGTTTGGTAGAAGGTCCTTAAACCCTGAGTTGGAACCTCCAAATCTTGAGATTGAAATAGTCCATAGACTAAGAAACAACACACCAGCTCCTGCTATTGAAACTGAGCCAGCTATCATGGCTGAGAGGCAAAGAACTCTGAAGGAAGACAATGCACCTGGGGATTACACATCTCTCTTTTTCATACAATTTCCTTCAGTTGAGGGAAACTATGAAATCAAGTCCTCCACCATTAACATGCTGCCATCTTTTCATGGGCTCATTAAGGAAGATCCTTACAAGCACATTGATCAATTCTTGGCACTTTGCACCATATTTAATATTGCTGGCCTGGGACCTAAAGCCACCAAACTTAGGCTTTTTCCTTTTTCCCTAAAAGACAAAGCCAGCACCTGGCTCTCTAAGCTCCCTGCCAATAGCATCCTAACATGGAGTGACCTCCAAAGCTAATTTTTGGCTAAATTCTTTCCCATGAATAAAATCAGTCAAATGGGGACAAACATATTATCATTTACTCAGTCCTCAACTGAAGATTTTTATGAGGCATGGGAAAGGTTCCAAAAATGTTAAAACAATGTCCCTACAATTAAATTTCATAGTAGCAACTGGTGCAAGTCTTTTACCAAGGAATTAATCCTAAGAGTAGGGATATGGTTGATGCCTCATGTGGGGGTAATTACCTTCACATGACAACTGATGAGGCTTGGGAGTTGTTTGACATTATAGGGGAGAATTCCATGCAGCAGGAGTTACTATCTTGCAATGACATCTAGACCCCAGCTAAATTGGTGAAAGAGTCCACCCCTAGAGGTGAAATGTTTGAGGTTATGGTGCAAAGTAAATTGGAAAGGAAGGTGGGCAATCTGAGTTTCAATTTTAACAAATTGATGAATGTGATGCAGCCTAGGATGGCTGCACAAGTGGAAGAGGCATGTCTGATATGCCAATCTCCCATACATTCACTTTAAGATTGTCCATCAGCCAATCAGTTCCTTGAGTTAGTTTTGGAACTTGCTAATGCTGCCCAATCATATGGGTAGCAACCTGCTGGGTACACATGGAGAAACAACCCAAATTTGAGGTAGAGAGAAGACACATACCCTCAACTCCAGCAGCAGCAGTTGGTAGCTCCATACAGACCTCAGTACTAGTTTAACCAAGGATATCCACCAAGGCAGAATTTTCAGTTGCCTGCCCCACAGCCCAATTAGTTGGTCTTGCCCCCACAGCAGCCCAGATCCTCCTCCTTTGAAGAGCAAATCCTGACATCAATGCAAAATTTGGGAAGCCTGGTCCAAACTGTGAACTCTCATTGGCAAAGTATTAAAAAAATAGAGGATCAGTTGGGTCAAATCTGTAATGCTTTGAACATGAGAGGAGGGTAAATTGCTTAGTCAACCCTTAGCCAACTCTAAATAGAAGTATATGTTTGGAGAAGGCTCCTCTACACATAAGGAAGCTAATGCACTCACTACCCTAAGGAGTGGCAGAGTGGTTGACAACTTAGTGGGTGGGGTAGCTGAGGAGGCCATGGAGAGTGAAAATGAAAGAAATGTGAGTGTTGAAGAACCAAGAAATTTATCCCCTGCTATGGAGCAGCAAGGGCCAAATAAAGGAGTTGATGTTGAGCCCCAACAATAAATAATAAATGAAGAAAAAAGAAAAAAATAAAAATTTGACCATGATGTGGTTAGATATGCAGCTATGGCACCAGTAGTCCCACAACTACCATTTCCTCATGCACTTGCTGGCCCATCTCCTTTTGATAAGGGGAATGCTTAGATGGAGGAAATGATGGATACCTTCAAGTAGGTCAAGATCAATTTTCACCTGCTTGATGCTATAAAATAAGTCCCTGCCTATGCTAAATTCTTGAAGGACCTCTGCACATAGAAAACAAAGGCAAGGGTGCAGTTGTCCAAAAAGATTTTTGCTGTTGAGCATATTGAGTCATTTCTGTCCATTGCCACACCTGAGAAATTATAGGACCCAGGGGTATTGGCTATCCCCTTCATAATTAGAAACCATACTATTGGCAGAGCCCTCTTGGACTTAGGGGCCAGTGTGAACCTGCTCCCATATTTTGTGTATGAGGAGTTAGGTTTGGGAGCGCTAAAATTCATATCAATTCTGCCCCAGTTGGCTGATAGGTCTGAGAGGAGACCTGTGGGTGTGGTGGAGGATGTTTTGGTGGGGGTGGACAGGTTCTACTATCCTGTTGATTTCCTAGTTTTGGACATGGACCCTTGCAAAAGTAGAACCTCAATTTCTATCATCCTTGGAAGATCATTCTTGGACACTGCAAATGCTTGCATTAAATACAGGTCAGGAGTGATGGAGGTGACCTTTGAGAATATGAAGGCCCAATTAAATGTGTACAATATTGCTAGGCAACCTTAGATGGACATTAAAGACTGTTGTGTAATAGATGTACTAGATGGCCTTGTGGAAGAAGAATTATCTAATCTGTTGGATTGGGATGATGTTACTGAAAACCTGAAAAGTATTTAGAGCATGGTTGAGGAGGAGGCCTAAGTTCTCATGATAGAAGACAACACCAAAATAGAGTCTTCTGCGGGCCTAGTGCAGCATACTAGCTGGAAACCTATATTGCTGCCACTTCCTCAAACCACCAAGGCACCTTTGTTGCCTTCCATTAAAAGTCCCCCTAATCTGGTGCTTAATTTGCTCTCAAACACATCAAAGTATGTCTTCTTTGGGCAAAGTAAAAACCTTCCTGTGATTATCTCTTCCTCTCTCACTAGTGAGCAGGAGGAGGAATTATTGAGTATTCTCAAGAAACACACAAAGGCAATGGGGTGGACAATTGCTGATCTAGGGGGCTTTGATGCCTCAATTTTCATATACAAAATTCACTTAGAAGAGGGTGTAAAACCCTCTACGGAGATGTAAAGGAAGCTTAATCCTCACATATAAGAAATGATCTTGAAGGAGATAGTAAAACTGCTGGATGCGGGAGTGATTTATCCCATTTCAGATTCAGAATGGGTGTCACCTATCCAGGTGGTACCTAAAAAGTCAGGCATAATAGTTATTACTACTAATTCTGGGGAGTTGATGCTAGCTAGGGAGACCACTAGCTGGAGAGTTTGCATTGATTACAGAAGACTCAACTCCAAGACCAGGAAAGACCACTTCCCTCTCCCTTTCATTGACCAAATTCTAGATAAGCTAGCTGAGAAGGCATTTGACTGCTTTCTTGATGGATACTCAGGGTATAACCAAATCCCTGTGTATCTTCAAGATCAAGAAAAACTACTTTCATATGTCCCTTTGGCGTCTTTGCTTACAGGAGGATGCCCTTTGGACTGTGCAATGCCCCAGTCCAATTTTAGAGGTGCATGTTTGCAATTTTCTCTGATATGATTGAAAAGTTCCTGGAAATCTTCATGGGTGATTTTTCAGTATATGAGAAAAGCCTTAGCCAATGCTTGGGCCACCTTGACCTGGTTTTACAAAGATGTGAAGAGACCAATTTAGTCTTAAGCTGGGAAAACAACCACTTTATGGTGACACAAGGTATTGTGTTAGGCCATGTGGTCTCTCAAAGAGGAATAGGGGTTGACAAGGCTAAAGTGGACCTGATCTCACACCTATCCCATCCAGGACTGTCAAGCAAATCAGATCCTTCTTAGGACATGCTGGATTTTACAGGAGGTTCATTAAGAACTTCAGCAAAATTGCGAAGCCATTGTGCCACCTTCTGTGTCAGGATGTGCTATTTAAATTTTCTGTTGAGTTCCTTGAGGCCTTTGAGGTCTTAAAAAAGTGTCTTACCACTGCTCTTGTAATCTAGGCCCCGGATTACTCATTCCTCTTTGAACTGATGTGTGATGCATCAGACTTGGCAATAGGTGCTATCTTAGGACAAAGAAAAGATAAGCTGCCTGCAGTGATCTATTATGCCAACAAAATACTAGCTGAAGCTCAGCTCAACAACAACACCATTGAGAAGGAGCTGCTTGCTGTGGTGTTTGTTGTGGACAAGTTTAGGCCCTACTTGCTTCGGTCTAAAATTATTATTTTTACTAATCACTTAGCCCTGAAATACCTGTTGGCTAAGAAGGATGCCAAGCCAAGGCTAATCAGATGGATCCTCTTGCTACAGGAGTTTGATCTTGAGATCAAGGACAAGAAAGGAGTTGAGAATGTGGTGGCTGACCACCTCTCTAGAATTGTTTTGGAAGAATGTGCAGCAGCACCTATCAATGAATTATTCCCTGATGAGCAGTTATTTGCTATGCAGTTTGGTGTGCCCTGGTTTGCACACATTGTGAATTTTCTTACTATTGGTAGGATCCCCTTCACTGGTACAAGATGGACAAGGACCTGTTTTTCTCTCAGGTCAAACATTTTCTGTGGGAGGATCCATACCTATACAAGCATTGTGTAAATCAAATTGTTAGGAGATATGTGCCTGAGAGTGAGTTCCACAGCATTCTTTCTATGTGCCATGAGCAGGCCAGTGGAATTCACTTTAGTGGCAAAAAACTGCTGCAAAAGTTTTACAATATGGGTTTATTGGCCCTCTTTGTTCAAAGATACATACATACATTGCAAAGCCTGTGAAAGATGTCAAAGGTTGGGAGGCATTTCCAAGAAAGATTCAATGCCATTGCAGCCCATCCTTGTGGTAGAACTATTTGACATCTCGGGGATTAATTTTGTGGGCCCCTTTCCTCCTTCTATGGGTTTCAATTTTATACTTGTGACAGTGGACTATGTATCCAAATGGGTGGAAGCCATTGCCACAAGGACAAATGAGCACACAATTGTTCTTATATTTTTAAAAAACAATATCTTCTCCAGATTTGGCACCCCCAGAGCAATTATTAGTGATGGGGGGAGTCATTTCTGTAACAGGCCTTTTGAGAATCTGCTAAAAAAGTATGCAGTTACACACAAAATTGCAACTCCCTACCACCCACAGACTAGTGGGCAAGTTGAAATTTCTAATAAGGAGATCAATCACAATTTGGAGAAGACTGTGAGGACAGATAGAAAGGACTAGGCACAAAAGCTGAATGATGCTTTGTGGGCTTATAGGACTGCCTATAAGACCCAATTTTGGGCTGGTCTATGGCAAGGCTTGTCAGTTGCTAGTGGGGTTAGAGCATAGAGCCTACTGGGTTATTAAAACACTGAATTTTGACCTAACTACTATTGGTTCTCACAAGAAATTGCAACTGTTAGAACTTGATGAGCTGAGACTGGAAGCCTATACAAATGCACGAATTTCCAAGGAAAAATCTGCCACAGAAGTTAAAATCCAGATGGGATGGACCTTACACTGCCATCCATCCCTCCCCATCTGGTGCTGTTGAGATCTTGGATTCCATGTCTGGAAAAATCATGAAAGTGAATGGGCAAAGGTTAAAAATTTGTGTAGAAAATTCTATGGAGCCTCCTCAGACCATTCACCTGCATGAACCTCCCACTGATTAGTGATCCACAACTCTATACACTATGTACCATAGTTGTTGCTTTTGTGTTTTATTTTGTTTAAAATCTATTATGTAGTATCTTTATTGTGATGTTGATATGCATGATTTGTTTTGTTTTATTTTGAGTTGTTGTTAATGAGGTGCATGTGTGTCATCTGAATTTAATGTACATGGACCTGATGTTGGTGTGAATGTGTTTATTGTTGTTATTGTTGTTGATGTGCTGAAATTTAAATGTGCATGAATCTGCTGCAAGTTAAATTCATTTGAATGCTAACATGTTTACTCTGTGAATGTGTGGATAATGGGCATTGAGATTATCATGGTGAAATGGGTGAATAGGGAAGAAATGTGGTGCATGCCAGTCTAAATACACATGCCAAGGAGCCAACACTGAAAAGGTTAAATCGTGCTTTCTTGCAGGGCTCTATGGCTTCAATTTCACCTTCGTGAGCCAAATGTAGGCTTTCTCACAGAGTTCTGATAAGAATGTTGATCTTCGTGAGAGCCTCATGAGCAAAAGTGCCTACTAAAGCCTGATATTGAGCCTCGCAAGGCTCTATCTTATTTGCAACATTGAGCTGCACGAAGAACGGAAATCACGCATGTTGTACCTCACGAGAGCCTCATGATCAAACTTTTGAAGCTCATTGAATGTATTTTCCTCACGAGGTCCTTTCCTTCAGCTGTGCGAGAGTTACACCTGCCCTCTCGCGTGAGTCAAATACAACATCAGCTCCGCGAATGACCTCGCGAGTATCTTGAGTCTCTTAAATGCCATTTCTCGTGAGGTGGCATTTATACTGCAGGAAAAGATTTTTACTTGGCGAGAACCGCGCGCGGCACGGGTTCCTCCATTTAAACCCTGCAAATTTTCTCATTTCCCCATTCTCTTTCTCTTTGCCCTAAGTCTCACTGAGCACTCCTGAGCTCCTCTCTCCCTTTCTTCTTCTCCCCTACCTAAACCACTCCAACTCAGCCACTTCTCTCCAGCCATTGTGTTCCATAATAGATCCCGATAATTTCGCACCCGGTTTGAGGAAATTTGATACAGTGGATAGCTTTTGGACAAAAACCCTAGCTCTTTGGTGGTAAGATTTCTTACTCTCTCAGTTGATTTGATTGGATACTATTTTAGTGTTAAGTAGGGAAGAATTCGGGGTTAAAAGTTCATATTTTAAAGGATTTGGGTAGCCATAGCCACGGTTCTAAATTTATTGATGCCTTGGTGTTGGAGTATTTTCAAGTGCTTGCTACTGACTTTATTAAAGACAGTTATAAGAATGGGAAGAATAAACGAGATGAGTGAAAGAGTGAAAGTCATGGAGCAGCAAGCCAAAAATATACAATCCTGCAAGATACAGGGTCTTTTGTAGCAAGTTTTAATAAGTAAGAGTTTGTCCCACAGGGAAGTTGATCTTAAGCTCCAAGGGAGCCATATTTAGGAGGCCCTCCAGTTCTGGCTACAAATCTAGCAATCCTAAATGGAAGGGGATTTAGTGTCACTAAAATCTACATTCCAAGGTATCCTAATGTCTAAACTATAGAAAGGGTTAAGAAAGAAGGTGGAGTGAGAAAATAAATATAAAATGGTGAGAAGTATGTTATGCGGTTCAGATCTGGTGGATTTCATAACTCAGGTTCAGATCTGCTGTTATAGAAGTTCTGTCCAATGGCTACGTTATCACCACTGAGGGAAAAGAATCCGACTCATCTCTGTGCTATGATCCAATCCCTTTATGGCTATAACCTGTCCACTTAAATGGTCACAGACTATCCAATTGGGGAACCACAGTCCAGAGATGGGTTAGAACAAGCTTATCATTGTAGGCACTACTTCATCCAGGCTACAAGCTCAAGAGTCCTTAGGGAACCTCAACCTCTAAAGTGCTATGTGTGGGGCTAGGCTTGTATGGGAGCATGTTAGCCCAGACACATAGAACCAGCAAGAGTTTGAGTACAGCCTTAGATCCAGTTGTCCACTACTTTAGAGAAGCTACAGTGATCCAGTCGCAAGCCTATAATCTCTATAACCAAACCAGATCTGCCATCTGATGGCGGGTCTTCACAGATACAGGGGAGTCTGCCTCTGCACAATCTCTCACAGGGCTACAAGCACAAGTGCAGAGAAAAACATTCCGTCTTGAGTCTGTGGATTGGCTTCACCCTAAGGTTTTAACCTGTCCACTTAAATGGTCACAGACTATCCTAGAGACTATCCTCCTCACAAGCTCAAGATAAAACATGAAACATTGCTGCCACCACCATGTTCACAAGGCTACAAAAGCTCATTGTTCCCATGGGGATTTCAGATCTAGTGGGTCCTGTTGTGGGGCTAGGCTTGTATGGGAGAATGTTAGCCCAGACACACAGGTCACTTAGATCTGAGTGAACCACAGTCTCAGTCCTCCATTGCTTACAATACATCCTAGAAATGGAGGATCTCAAGGTAGCAGCCTTGCACAAAATAACTCACAAATAGAAATCCCATAAATGTAATACACCCTATTGCAAAATTCCATTAATCTATCCCAAATAATCATACATAGGCATAGCCAGCAAATGCTGGACTATGGAGAGAAGAAAAAGATAAAAAGAAACTACCTAAACCTAACCTACACTTACTGGAAATCTACAGCCGATTCCAAAAGAAGAAAATTAAATTCTATCTAAGAAGAGAAGACAAACCCTTTAAACCTAAACCAGGCTTAGGTTTATATAGCAGTCAGCTTGGCGGTGCATTAGGGTTAGTAAACCCTAATTTTAACGATGCCACATGGCCTGATACTGTTCCTTGGATGCCTCGGGGCATGTGCACAGGAATTGGAGCATTGGAATGCATGCCCTAATTGCTAGAAGTTCCCAGAATGTCCTTTGTAGAAGTGAGGGAGAGTTAGAGTTCAGAGCCTCGCCAGGTAGTGTTAAGACCTGAAAAGTACCACTTTTCACCCCTTAACTTAGCCTTTGATTAGACCCTTAGCCATCTAATAAATGCTTTTTAAGTGTTTTCTGTAGGTAATAAACATCATGGCAATAAGGCCATGAATCCTACTAAGGAGCCTGTTTTGGCACCTGAAGTCCCTCAGAAGAATGAACCATGAATCCAGACCATAGAAGAGCCTCGCACAGCTGACAAAACTCCAGAGGATTCAAAAAAATACACTTTGCGCAGTCCTCACGAAGTCCCAAGACTTCACAATAAGTTCTCGCGCAGTAGAGTGATAGAAGAGCTTCAGAAGCCTTGAGTCTCGCAGCTCTCACAAAGTTTAGAAGTTAAAGGTCATGCTCCATACGATTCAAGAAGACCCTCTCACCCTCATGGCGGTTCGCTCAGGCAGTGAGAGACGAAGAGCTTCAGAATCCTGCCTTATGCAGTTGTCGCACAGTAGTCGCGGGATGTAAATATCAAGAGAACCTGTCGCGCAGTTCAGAAAAGCCTCAACGCCTCATGAGGATCCTCGCGAAGATCCATTAAGAAGTGAACTTCTCACGTAGTTCTCGCGCTGTTCAGAAAGAAAGCAGTCTCGCGAAAGCTAGAATTAGCCTCGCCAAGTGAAGTGGAAAGCTTGTGCAGTTCTCGCGCTATTCACAATTATCAATCCAACTGCGCGAAGCCCAACCCAGCGAGAGCTTAACTATCTACCTCGTGATTGCTTAAAGCATCAAGAAGCTGCAACCACGCGACGTCTGAAGCTTTAATGTTAAACTCAACCACGCGAAGACTAGAGCTACCACGCGATAAGTTTAGGAATCGACTACAACCTGGCAAATCTCTGAACTCCAACTTCCATCATTCTGCAGAGGACTTTTTGAGGATTTCCAAGGATTAGAGCACGCACTCCCATGCTCAAATCTCCATGCACGCACCCCGAGGCATCCAAGGATCATTATTCGGCCATGTGGCATCGTTAAAATTAGGGTTTCCTAATCCTAATGCGCCACCACACCACTGTTATATAAACCTAAGCCTGGTTTAGGTTTCATGGAGGAAAGAAGGGAAAAAAAAGAGACTTTGAGTTAGAATTTAGAAGAGGAACTCCTATCTCAGATTTTGTAATTTTCTTTTCCGTTCTTGTTCTTCCTGTAACTGTAAGTAGTTTTCTTTTTCTTCTTTTTCTTCTCCATGGCTCAGCACTTGCTGGCCATGCCTTTGTATGTCTATTGAGGTTAGATTAATGGAGTTTTTGTAATAGGATTTGTACTGTTATGGGATTTGTGTATTTGTGAGTTGTTCTGTGCAAGGCTGCTGCCTTGTGATCCGCCATTGCTTTGGCTGTGTTTCAAACCAATGGAGGACTGATTCTAAGGATCCACTCAGATCCAAGTGACCTGTGTGTCTAGGCTATCACGGTCCTATACAGCCTTAGCCCCACCACAGGACCCACTAGATCTGAAATTCTCATGGGAGCCTGAGCTGGTAGCCTTGTGACCATGGTGGTAGCAGTAATTAACTTGTTTTATCTTGGGCTCCGTGAGGAGGATAGCCTCTGGGATAGTTTGTGACCATTTAAGTGGACAAGCTATAGCCTTAGGGTGAATCCAATCTGTCGATCCAAGATGGATCCTTCTTCCCCGAGCCTGAGCTGTTAAGCCTGGTAGGAGATTGTGCAGAGGCAGACTCCCCATATATTTGTATAGACCCACCATCAGATGTTAGATCTGATCTGGTTATGGAGATTGTAGGCTTGTGACTGGACCATTATAGCCCCACTCAAGCAATGGACAGCTAGATCTAAGGTGGTACTCAATCTCTTGCTGGTTCTATTTGTCTGGGCTATCATGGTCCTATACAGCCTTAGCCCCACACATAGGGCTTTAGAGGTTGAGGTTCCCTATGGATTCCCTGAGCTTGTAGCCTGGATGAAGTAGTGCCTACAATGATTAATTTGTTTTGACCCATCTCTGGACTGTGGTTCCCATATGGGATAGTCTGTGACCATTTAAGTGGACAGGTTATAACCTTAAGGGATTGGATCATGGCACAGGGATGAGTTGAATTCTTCCTCCTCTTTGGTGATAATATAGCCATTGGACAGGATTTCCATAACATTAGATCTGAATCTGAGTTACAAAACTCCTCTGATCTAGACTCAATAACCTACTTCTCACCCTTTTATATTTATTTTCCACAATCCATCCATCTTCTCAACCCTTTCTGTAGTTAATTCATTAGGCTATCTTAGAATACTTAGAATAAGTGACTTAAACTCCCCTCCTTTTAGGACTGCCAGATCTGTAGTCAGATCTGGATGGACTACTAGAGATGGCTCCTTTGGAGCTGTAGATCACCTTTCCCTGTGGGACAAACTCTTACTTATCAAAACTTGCTACAAATGGACCCTGTATCTTGCAGGTCTAGGATTTCTCAGTTGTACTGATTCAATCCCCTGTTTTACTCTTTCCTTGATTTTAAATTGTTTTTACCACCAACAAATAAAACAAGCACACTGAGAGACCACAACAGGTAGCGCTGGCTTCCAAGATTGTCTTGTGGTAGAACGGTCTTCGCGATATTAGATCAGCTTAAAATTCCAGCCATCGCGGGATTGTCTTAGTTGCAGTTGAAACAGTCGCGTGATAGAGCATTGAATTTTCGCTAGATTGCTCTGGTCTTCGCGAGATTGCACTTTCCTTCTGAATGGTGTGGGAACTACATGAGCATTTCATTTCCCAGTGGATCTTCGCGAGGTCGTGATGTGCATTAGTTTCTAAACTGCGCGAGAGGTATTTTTGAAGTTTTGTATCCTGCAGCTATTGTGCGATAGCTTCTCGCAGAGGTACCTGGAGCTCTCTCTCCTTAGCTTATCTGAGTGAACTGCGCAAGGTATGAGAACTGCTTTTCTTGAGCTGCGTGAGCATTTATATTTGAGCTTCGCGAGAGCGACGCAAAGTATAATTCTGAAACCCAACTGCACGAGAACAGCGCGGACAATTGGAAATGAAGGCTTGGGAATCTCGCGAGGACTGCGCGAGGCTTAATTTCTAAATCTTCTGAAGCCTAACAAAACTGCGCGAGGTTCAAATCTTTGTCTGGATTCAGCTTTCACCCTTCTGAGGGGGTTCTAGGGGAAAAGTGGGCTCCTTAACAGGGTTCAAACTTTATTGTAGTTGCTGTTTATTACCTACAAAAATGACTTAACGCAAATTTATTAGATGGCTAAGGGTCTAACAGAGGCTAAGTTAAGGGGTGAAAAGTGATACTTTTCAGGTCTTAACACACCCCCAAACCAAATCTTTGCTAGTCCCTTAGCAAAGCAAGACTAAAAATCTACAGAAATTAACTGTCACTTTCGTAGGGAGCACGGATATATTTAGCATATGTACCAAGCCTTTTAAACCCCTAGGTGATCCCTAGTGGAGGAGTGAAGTCTCCTGAGGGTTTTCAGTGAAGATACCCACAAACTTTTCAATAACACAGTTAATAGTAGTGCAAGATTATGAAGTTGGTAGTCAAGAAACAGAGTATTAGTTCACTCTTGAATCAATAGGGGAAATTTAAAATACATTGTCTGCATAGATGTTTAAGCAACATAAACTTCTCATGATAGCACAGCATTTCTAATCAGTTCACAACAGGGGAAACTACACATGTGTGTTAGCACTGAGCTCATCATTAAATTAAAAATTAGGTTATAGGTCATGCCCAACACATTCAATATCAAACCCAAAACTCTCCAGGGCATACTCTCACAAAGAACTTTTGAGGGTTTCATTGTCTCTCAAGCTCAAGAGCAGTTACATCCCCCAAATGGGTCTTTAAGCATGAGCATAGGCATAGCATTCAAGTTCTGGCCACTTTGGCAGATCTTCACCATAGATTGGACAACTCATTATCTCCACATGACAGCTCATTCAACTTTGAATCACAAGGGCTTAAACTAGGTTGAAATGTGGCTTATGGTATTGGGTTATAAAAAGAATTGGAAGGTTGAAAAAGGGGTTCGAAATTGAGAAATCAATAGGTGAAGGAGGTGGTTCATGACTTCACCTTCTTTAATTCAGCTCCTTTCATCTTCTTTGAAATCTTCAGATTTGAAATGATCAGTTTCTCCTCTTGTTTGACTTATTTCCAATGAATGTTTTCTCTTGATTCCTCTCTTACTCCTCTTCATTATTGATTTCTTTTCTTTCTTGCAGTTTTCTTCTTTTTATTGAATTTCTATTTTTGCTTTGATGAATTTCCACCTTTTTACACTGCTAGAACTTCAGATAATTCTTCTCCACTCATCCAATGTTGACCCTAGTTGGCCCATCTTTAACTTTTTTTTCTTAACCTTCTGAATTCTCAGAGTGAGGGTAAGGTTAAATCAGATCCATAGGTTCAGGTGCAAATACTCAGGTGTGTTTTAAAGAAATTTGGACTTTGAAGCTTGAAAAGTGTATAAACAAAGGGCAGTTGCTTTAGGGTTTGGTCTGTTTGGGCTCAAACTGTCCAAGAGAAGGCCTTGATCCTTTCCTAAGTGTCATGAGTGCTGTCAGTTGTTTCAACTTGGAGTTACCTAACTTCTAGTGAACAAAATGACTCAGCCAGTCCTCAAAGCTAGAAGAAATTTGCCTCAATCACTCCTCAAAATAAAAACATATTTGCAGGCCCAATATTCGCTGGTTATAGTCTTCCTTTGAACTTTTGAGTATGTCCTTAGCTTTTTCTCTCTTCAATGATTCACTAAGTGCTGATACCAGTGAGTTATCTTGGTGTTCTCATCATGGAAATGTGAAATTTTAGAAATTTATAATGTCTAAAGATCTGCAAAAAGTTATAAATTCCTTAGTTTTCATAATTCTTGGGTGATCACAGATCCATTTTTATGTTACTCACATGATTCTGCTGCACATTAAGTTAACTATGTTATTGGCAGGCCTACCTGCAACACCCCCAAACCTATGAGGAGCAGTGTCCTTAGTGGTGCAGAGGTGATAAAAAGCAGTAGAATCCTCGAAGTCAGACAAAAATATTCACAAAAGAGAATAGATACACAGAAAATGCAAACTACACAATATAAAAGTAAAAGAAACTTTCATTGAAAGAAAAGAGAAAATATGACAAAAAGATGGAAAAAGAAAAGAGAAAATGAGGGGGGTTCAAGTTGTAGCCCGGGGAGGGTTTGAGGAAGATGGAGGAGATTTAGTGGTGCCATTTTCTTTTCTTCTTCTCTCTTCTCTTTCTTCTTCTTTTCTTTTCTTCCTTAGCGATGATTCATTTGAACCTCTTCATACTCATCCCGGAGAAATTGCAATGGGTCCGGTTCCTTTGGCGGTGGGGATCGTCCCAAATGGGAAAAATTTGATTGGGAAACCAAAGGATGTCATCGCCATTTTAGTGAGTATGGGTGGACTTCTAAAGTTAGAACAGGACGGATGAGATGAAAGGGGATGAAAGGCCGCTTTAAAAGAGATGGACGAGGGAATATGAAACGGCGGAATTGAAATTGCGCCCCAAATTGCGCCCCTTTTCACACTTGGCAATAAATGAGTCCTGTGTGGGGAAAGAAGAAAGGACACAAATGACTCTTTGGAAAAGAGAAGTAGCATTAATTGAATGTCCAAAGATAGGCATGGAAATTAAAGAGGTAGGTGGAACACACGAGGAACCTCGCGAGGAACAATAAGTGAAGAGCAAAGGGCATCGCTCGCGTAGCTGAGCTTGGGATCTTCGCGAGGTACTCTGGACATGGCACAACAAATTGAAGAAGAAATCATTGCAATCCTTGAGGCAAGTATTTGCACAAAATGATATGAACACCATCTCCGCGACGTGGATTATTGGTGCAAGCAAAAATATATATCCCTCAAAAACTTTTCTCCATGAAAGGCAAAAAAGAAGAAAAATAAAAATAACCCATAATCAGAAAGAAGTACAGAATAGAGCAATAAACATAACTAGAATTTTTGTTAAAGTGTAATAAAATTGTTACAAGTGTAATTACAAAAAGAAAAACCTAAGATATAATCTATAATCTAGGATCTAATCGGACTCAGAATCGGTATGGAAATTCCAGCCCATCTTTTTAGCCTGTGCCTTAAGGGTTGCCTTGTCTACTTTCTTCTTTTCCTCCCACTCCTGTTTCCTTTCGGTCGTAGTTTTGGGAGCTTTTGGCATTCGCACCCTCATTTTTGGTTGCTTGGGAGCCTTTGGTTCCTTGGGTGCTTGAGGGGCTTTGCCCTTACGCTGAGCAGGGGGGGTGGCAGGGGATTTCCCTTTTCTTTTACTTGGGGCTTCAGCTTCTGCAGGGGTGACCACTGGGGATTTCTCTTATCCTTTAGCTGTGGGTTCCTTAGTGGGGACCATAGGTGACTTTCCTTTGCCAGTGGTCTCAGGTTTGGCAGGGGCGTGCGCCTCTTCAGACTGGGCGGCAGGCTCTTTGCCAATTTTCAGAGGGACAACTTTGGGAGCAGACCTCTTGGCTGTGACTTTCCTCCTCTGAGGATAAGTTTGTTCTTGTGGCGGTGCAGCAGAGGCCTTGGGAGGTGGAGGCTGCTCAGTAGGTGCACGCTGCTCAGTAGGTGCAGGCGGAGCTTTTCCCTTTTCTGGTTGGGTGTTAGGTGGTGCCTCCTCAAACTGGGTAGGTGGAGCTGGAGTAGCAGTTGGCGCAGGCTGAGGCACATGAATATTGAGTGGGGTTGGGTGGTATGGTTCATTTCTGGCAGCGGCCAAGGCGGATTCCAATGCGGCTATCTGGACTTTAAATTTTGAGGGCATGTCACCTCATGGATCTCCTTTTGGATCTTTTGGATTTCTTGTGCATTGTTAAGTCACTTTTCAAACATTCCTTGCACGGGCATTATTTCTGACATTGCTTTTCTCATACTCCCAATTTATGTGATGATAAGTAGTGAGGCCTTCATCTTGATATTCCTCCACATATTTTCCACCCCAAGGAGATGCCCGATTTGCTCTGTGGGCCTCCGTCATCTCATCAATTTTCTCCAGCAAGGGGGTCTCAATTGACTGGTGTAGCATGGCCATGCCCCTCAGAACATCCTTCCTTAGGTAAGCATTATCTTTCATGTGCTGTAGGATGGTGAGGTAAGGAGGGCTGTAGAAATAATGTTTTGGTGCAACTGGGAGATAGGAGGTGGAAGGAGCAGTATGTGCTTGGTCACAGGAGGGAAGGGAATGATAGTAGGAAATCAAAGTGGTGGGGAATAGGTCGGGTTCTAGGTCAGTGGATTTGAGTAGATTTGGCGAGAAGGTGGGAGGGTAGGATAAGAGGTGGGATGGAGGGTATAGGGGAAAGTGAAGGGTGTAGGCTCAATAGGAGTTGGGGGTGATGGGGGAAGGGAAATAGGAATGGTGAAAAGGGGTAAAGGAAATGGGTGGGGAAGAGGTAATGGTGAGGGTGGGAGGGTTAATGGGTCAGGGGGGAAATATGTTTGGGTGTGGCTGTCAGTTGACAGGACCAAGGAGGTTGATGTGGATGGGGTAGGGATGGGTGGAGTGGTTAAGGTGTGTAGGGTGGATTGGATGGAAATGAGTTCAACCTACATTTGGTCCTGTTTGTGGGTATTGGTTGCTAACTGGGCTTGGATGTCTTGGATAAGGGGTAGGATGAGGGTTAGTGGGTCAAAGGTAGGAGGTGGGGTTTGGGAAGAAGAGAGTACTGGTTGGAAAGGGGAGAAAGAAGCATGATGGAAAGTGGAGGGAAGGGAAGAATGGGGTTCTGGGGAGTGGTGTTGTGAAGTAGTTAGGGTGTCTGGTAGAGGAGATAGGAGGCAGGCAAGGTTTCAAGGAATGTAAAGATGAAAGCTTGGAAGCCTATGGAAGTGTTAAGGGTTAAGTCAAGGTCTAGGAGAGGAGGGATGGTAGATATGGTTGGGGTGGTGGTTTGTTCAAAGTGGGGTGGTTCAATGGGGATGGAAGGTATTGTGGGTGATGTCTGGGAGATGGTTGGGCTTGTCTGAGTGGGTTTTCATATTTTATAGGAGATGAGTGGGGGGCTATCAGGCTTAGTTGGAAGTGAGGGTGGAATTGTGGTAGTGTAGTGTGGTAAGGTAGGGGATGGTGAGTTCTCCCATGGACCAAGCACAGGGGAAGGTGGAGTGGGGATGGAAAGTGGAAACAGAGGGGGTGAGAGATGGATGCAGGAGTAGTGGATGTGAGGAATAAAAGGTGGAGGGAGGTGGGGTGTCTTGCTGCGGGATGGAGTGATAATCTCTGGAGGCACCTCCTTGTAGCAAGGGTAGATGATCAGTCTATGCCTCTTTGCTTGGGCAACGAGCCTCAACTTTCTTCTTCTTTTGACCCCCCATCAAACTTCTGCTAATGCCCCATTGCCTCTTGGCAAAGGTAGTGGGGGTAAGGGTGGAGGTCACTCTGTCCTTTCTATCTTGTAGCCCCCCTTGATCAGCAGCAAGGTGATGAGTCTTTCATATGGCAGGGTGTGAGGCTTCTTGTTGTATCCTAGCTTCACCACCACGTCTTTCATAGCCTCAAAAATCAGCTAGGCAGCATGGAAGCCATGGCCCATGTGGTAGGAGTAGACAGCATCAGCAATTGGGGTTCTCCTCTCCTGCTGATGTCTTGAACAATAGATGTTCTTTCGCAGGACCTGGTCAATGAACAGCAGTGGAGGCTCTACTTCCCTCCTTCTGATTGAATCCCCGTGGCTTTCAGTCCTCTGGTTAGGGCCCTTGCAATCGTGTCAATTGATGCAGTCAGAGGGTGGCCATATCCACATCTAGTATTGAATACTGTTGGGATGCCC
The DNA here is from genome assembly GCA_021018995.1 of Chloranthus sessilifolius. NCBI lineage: Eukaryota > Viridiplantae > Streptophyta > Magnoliopsida > Chloranthales > Chloranthaceae > Chloranthus > Chloranthus sessilifolius. The sequence goes on along the minus strand of CM037585.1, from coordinate 89,607,496 downwards.
AACACTTCAGCAACAGTCTTCGGGCCTACTAACATATCAAAATCATCAACCATCACCAGGAAGCACTCTTGTCCATCATTGTCCCTCTTGACTTTGATGTGCTGATAGAACTGCTGGACTAGCCTAGCGTAGGCTATTGCTGGAATTTCTCTCATCAGTGGCATCAGGCCCGCTTTGCTAAGAAATTGCATTGCAAGGGCAGAGAGAGGTTCTTTTTCAAAAAATTGGACATCAAAAGCTGTTTCAGGCTCCAATGGAATTGACTCAAGGAGCTCAGAAGGAGTAGAGAATTTTATGGTTGGTACCGCCGCCTCCTCAACCACCTCCTTTCCTTTCTTGGGGGACTTTGAAGTCTTGGCCTTTTTGGGGGTGGTCTCTGCAAGGTTCTTGTCCTTCCCTTTTCTCTTCTGTGCAGATTTTGAGCCATATCTATCTCTGTCTTCTGGTGTAAGCAAATGGAGACTGAGATCTAGGGTTTGTTTTGATCTGACGTATAGGGCACCTCAAGATCTCGGAGGAGGGGGGAATGGTTGAGGGTGATGCTAGAAACACTTGTATAGATTTGTGGAGTGGATGATGAGCTGTAGGAGTGATGCTAGAGGAGAGAAGGGAGAGCGACAGAAGCTAGGGTTTTACAAAGGCAAGAAGGAAGCAGATAATGAGAAAGGGACGAAGCGCGGGGTAGAAATACTTAACGCGAAGCTCGACGCGCTTTGGAACAGCTGGTCGCGGGGTTGAAAATAAACCTAGCGAGAATGTTAATTACATCTGGATTGCGCGAAAATCTCAAATGATGTCTTTGGAGCGCGCGACAGAGTGAGAATAATTCATGTGAATTGCGCGAGTGGTTCCTAAGGCTCTACTTGGATTGCGCAACAAGCTTTGAGGTTCAGTGTGAATCGCGCGACAAACTTAGGATCTCACGACAGCAAATGGAGTATTTCTGTTGGATTGTGCAAGAGTCATCTAGTTTATCCTGTGAACCTCACGACAGACTGATAATCTCGTGACAACAAATGAATATCTTGATGTGGACCACGCGAGAGGTTGCAAGGTACACATGTATCTCTCGACAGGCATTTATGGCTCTACGGGCGTGCTCCGGATGAACTTGAACTTTTGACAAATATATGAACCTCGCGATCTTCCTTTTTAATCTCTGAGTGCTGAATCTCGCGATAGTCTCCCTAGCATCCATTTTGGACCCAGTGACGTATAAGAGCATGTGCTCTGCCTTTTTTCACAATTTGCTAAGGTTGAATCCTGGCAAGACCCTCTCCTATGATTGTCTTTAGACATGTAAGCTTAATCATACACTCAAGGACAACAAAAATGACCATCCACATTAAGCATTCAACAGAAGCTATCAATTCAAAAGCAATAAGGAGCAAGCGAAGCATCAAAAATTCAAAACAGATAGGCCAAGATTCAGATGAGGCCACTAGCAAATCCTAGAGAATAGAAACTAAAGAAAGCAAGATAAATCAACCAAAAACTAAGTACATATGTTACAGTATGGACACAGCTGTGGAATCAGTTTGAAGACGGATCCCCTTGACAGTGAATGGTGTCCAAAAGGTCGGTAGGTTTTTCAAAACAAGGCTTAAGCCTCTGACCATTCACCTTCAAGAGTCTCTCAGACTTAGGATCCTTGATTTCCACAGCACCAGATGGGGAAACATGCATGACAATGTAAGGACCTTCCCATCCGAATTTCAATTTGCCTGAAAAAAATTTAAGTTTGGAGTTAAACAACCAAACCTTATCACCAGCATTGAAACTCTTTCTCAACAGCCCTTTATCAAAGAAAGATTTGGACCTTTCCTTGTAGATCCTGGAATTGGCATAAGCATCCATCCTTTGTTCTTCCAATTCTGATAGTTGCAGCAACCTGTGATGACCAGCAGAAGTTAGATCTAAGTTTAAATGTTTGATGGCCCAATAGGCCCTATGTTCTAACTCTACTGGGAGATGACAAGCCTTGCCATAAACCATTCTGAATGGGGACATACCAATGGGAGTCTTATAGGCAGTCCTGTAAGCCCACAGTGCATCATTAAGCTTGTCAGCCCAATCTTTCCTATCAGTCCTCACAGTCTTCTCCAGGATATCCTTGATCTCCCTATTTGAAATCTCAACTTGCCCACTGGTTTGTGGGTGGTAGGGAGTGGCAATCCTATGGGTGATAGAATATTTCTTGAGCAAGCTCTCGAAATTTCTATTACAGAAATGGCTTCCCCCATCACTGATAATGGCTCTAGGGGTACCAAATCTGGAGAAGATATGTTGCTTTATGAATTTGAGGACAACCTGATTATCATTAGTTCTTGTGGCAATGGCTTCTACCCATTTGGAAACATAGTCCACTACCAGTGAACTGAAATGAAAACCATTTGAAGGAGGAAAGGGGCCCATAAAATCAATACCCCACACATCAAATAGTTCTACAACAAGGATGGGCTCTAAAGGCATTGAATTTCGTTTAGACAGCCCTCCTAGTTTCTGACGTCTTTCACAGGCTTTGCAGTGTATATGGGCATCTCTAAAAAGAGAAGGCCAAGAGAAACCACACTGCAACACTTTGTCAGCTATTTTTCTCCCACTAAAGTGACCCCCACAGGTATTTTCATGGCACAAGGCCAGAATACTGGGGACATCACTTTCAGGGACACATTTCCGAATAATTTGGTCTGCACAATACTTGTACAAGCAAGGTTCCTCCCAGAAAAAGAATTTAACCTGTGAGAAAAATAGATCCTTATCCATTTTTGTCCAATGGGAAGGGATCTTGCCTATAACTAAATAGTTGACAATATGTGCAAACCAGGGAACTAAAGATTGAATGACAAACAATTGCTCATCCAGGAAGACATCATTTGTAGGAAGGTCCTCAACACCTTTTCCAACATAATTCTGGACAAGTTGTCAGCCACCACATTTTCTACACCTTTCTTGTCCTTGATTTCGATGTCAAACTCCTGCAACAGGAGTACCCATCTAATCAATCTGGGCTTTGCATCCTTCTTGGACAGTAGGTACTTTAATGCTGAGTGGTCAGTGAAGATGACAGTTTTAGACCCAAGTAAGTAAGGTCTAAACTTGTCCACAGCAAAAGCCACTGCCAGAAGCTCTTTCTCAGTGGTTGTGAGGTTCAGTTGAGCTTCAGCAAGTGATTTGCTGAGATATGCAATGACCACTGGCAGTTTATCCTTTCTCTGGCCCAAGACAGCACCTATTGCCAAGTCAGATGCATCACACATCAATTCAAAGGGCAGGGTATAGTTAGGTGTTTGGAGGACAGGGGCGGAGGTGAGGCAAATTTTTAAATTTTCAAAAGCCTTCAGTCATTCAGCAGAGAAGTTAAAGGGCACATCCTGACAGAGCAGGTGACACAATGGCTTAGCAATTTTGCTGAAGTCCTTGATAAACCTCCTGTAGAATCTGGCATGGCCAAGGAAGGATCTAATTTGCTTGACTGTTCTTAGAGGGGGTAGATTTTGAATGAGGTTAACTTTGGCCTTGTCTACCTCAATTCCATCTTTAGAGACTACATGGCCCAACACAATTCCCTGTGTTAGCATGAAGTGGCTCTTTTCCCAACTTACGACCAAATTGGTCTCTTCACATCTTTGTAGCACTTGATGGAGGTGTTGTAGACATTGGTCAAAGCTATCCCCATAGACTGAAAAGTCATTCATGAAAATTTCTAAGAATTTGTCAATCATGTCAGAAAAAATGGCATACATACACCTCTGAAAGGTGGCTGGGGCATTACACAATCCAAAAGGCATCATTCTGTAAGCAAAGGTGCCAAAAGGACAAGTAAACGTAGTTTTCTCTTGATCAAGGGGGTGCACAGGGATCTGATTGTACCCTGAGTACCCATCAAGAAAATAGTAAAAAGCCTTCCTAGCCAACTTGTCCAAGATTTGATCAATAAAAGGGAGAGGAAAGTGGTCTTTTCTGGTCTTGGAGTTGAGTTTTCTATAATCGATGCAAACTCTCCAGCCAGTGGTTTCCCTGGCTGCTCTAAACTCTCCAGATTCACTTGTGATTACTGTTATGCCAGATTTCTTGGGTACCACCTGGATTGGTGCCACCCATTCAGAATCAGAGATGGGGTAAATTACCCCAACATCCAGTAATTTAATGATTTCTTTCAGAACCACCTCCTGCATGTGAGGATTAAGTTTCCTCTGCATTTCCCTGGAGGGTGCTGAGCCTTCCTCTAGGTGAATCCTATGCATATAGATTGATGCTTCAATCCCTCCCAGATCAACAATGGTCTAGCCAATTGCTTTCTTGGGCTTCCTCAGAACTGTTAGCAATTCCTCCTCTTGCTCACTGGTTAGAGAAGAGGAGATAATTACAGGAAGTTTCTCTTCTTTCTCGAGGAAAGCATACTTTAATGTCTCTGGCAGCTTCTTGAGCTCCAAATCAGGGGCATGTTGTATGGATGGCAGGATTGGTGTATTGCTGGTTGGAGGAAGGGGCAACAATTTAGGTTTCCAATTGGAATCTTTGCACCTAAGCCCCTGAAAGATCTCACTAAGGGTATGTCTTCTGGCATTAAAGCTAGGCTTCCTTCTTCCATCAAGTTCCAAACTTCAGTTAAATTAGTGGCAATGTTGCTCCACTCCAGCAGAGTGGGCAGTTCTTCTTCAACAATTTCTTCTAGTACTTCCACTGCAAAGCATTCCTCATTGTCCAGCTAAGGGTACTTTGCACTGTTGTACACATTAAGCTCAACTTTCATATGTCCGAAAGTGACCTCCATGATTCCAGACCTGCACTGAATGCATACATCGGCAGTGGCCAAAAATGGTCTGCCTAGAATAACAGGTATTGGAGATGTACTTTTATTGCAGCCCATGTCCAAGACAAGGAAGTCTACAGGGTAGAAGAACTTGTCTACCCCCACTAGGACATCCTCAACCACTCTCATGGGTTTCCTCTCGGACCTATCAGCCATTAATAGAACGATAGGGGTGGGCTTGAGCTCCCCTAAACCTAGCTGCTGATACACACTGTATGGCAGCACGTTAACACTGGCTCTAAGGTCCAAAAGTGCCCTCCCAATCGTGTGGTCTCCAATAATATAGGGAATAGTGGGTATCCCTGGGTCTTGCAACTTCTCAGGCATTGTCATGGTTAATATAGAATTAACTGTATCAGTTGCAAAGACCTTCTTGGACAAATGGCCTCTGGTCTTCCTTTTCTGAGTATAAAGGTCTTTCAGAAACTTTGCATAGGCCGGGACCTGTCGGATTGCATCAAGCAGGGGTAAATTTATCTTGACCTGCTTAAAGGTCTCCATCATTTCCTTGATCTGTGCCTGACCCTTATCAGAAGGGGCAGGGCCACTCAAAGCTTGAGGAAATGGCGGTGAGAATCTTCTTGGTTCCTCATTTTGCAAGCCTATGGCTGAACTTTTGTTTTTTTCTTTTATCTATTTTTATCTCCTGCTGAGGTTCAACTACAACCTCCTTATTTTTCCCTTGTTGAAGGGTAGTAGGCAATTCTTTACTCTGTGCCATGACAAAATCCTTATCATTTTCATTTGACATATCCTTGGGGTAGACCTTTCCTTGTTCATTTCCCACCAGGTTGTCTAACAGCTTGCCAGACCTTAAGGCTGTGATGGCATTGGCCCCTTCAAAATTTGAGGAGCCTTCTCCAATGGAATACTGGCCTTTAGGGCTGGCAATTGGTTGGCTAGGCAACCTGCCCTCCTCTCTTTAGCCAGAGCATTGGCTATCTGGCCAAGCTGCTCTTCTATTTTCTTGATGTTTTGACTGTGAGAGGTCACAGTCTGAGTCAAAGGTCTCAGGCTTTGCAATTGGGCCAAAACTTGGTCCTCAAAAGAAGCACTTCGAGGCTGAGGTGGTGGGACTACCAATTGATTCTGTTGCTGGGGCTGCTGTTGTTGCTGGAAATTCGACCTTGGGGCATAACCCTGGTTAAATTACTGCTGTGGCCTTTGAGGTAAGGCCAACATCTATTGTGGCTGCATATAATTGTCTTGCCTCCACCTCAAATTTGGGTGGTCTCTCCATTGGTAACCAGCATTTTGGTGCTGGTATCCATATGGTTGCTTATTGTAGCCACCAGATTGTTGATGTCCAAAAGATTGGGTAGCAGCAGCCTGTTCCATTAAAAACTCAGGGTATTGCCCCGCAGATGGACACTCTTCTACTGTGTGCTGTGGGGATTGGCATATCAGACATGCCTCCATCACTTGTACAACCATTCTAGGCTGCACCACAATCAAAAGTTTATCAAATCTTTCAGTAAGATTGGCCATCTACACCCTCAAACCTTCATTTCCCCTAACTTCATACATTCTTCCTTTAGAAGTCTCAGCAATCCCCAGCTTAGGAGAAGGCTCATGAACAGTTCTAGATGAGGACATCTTCTGGAAAGCATTTTCACTTATGACCTCGAACAAGTCCCATGCCTCATCAGCTGTTTTATACATGTACGTTCCACCACAAGAGGCATCTATCATGTCTCTACTCTTCTCATCAATCCCATTGTAGAAACTCTGGACAAGCTGCCAGTCAGGGATCTTGTCGTGGGGACATTGTTTGAGCATCTCCTTAAATCTATCCCAGCATTGGTTAAAATCTTCAGTTGGGGAGTGGGCAAAAGAGAGTATGCCCTTCCTCAACTGGCTGGTCTTGGTCTCTGGGAAAATTTTTGACAGAAATCTTGTCTGGAGGACTTTCCAGGAGGTGATGCTATTGTTTGGGAGAGTAGACAACCAGGTCATAGCCCTATCCTTTAGGGAGAAAGGAAAGAGATTTAACCTGGTGGCTTTTGGTCCCAAACCAGCAATGGAAAATGTCATGCACAGGGCCAAGAACTGGTCAATGTGCTTGTAAGGGTCTTCCTTGCAAAGCCCATGGAAAGAGGGAAGCATTTGGATGATGGAAGTTTTAATTTCATAGTTTCCTTGAACATCAGGGAATTGGATGCTGAATGGAGAATTCTAATCATCCGGAGCATTCAATTTCTTCAATGTTCTAGGTTGTTCTTCACCCATAGCTGCTATCTCAATTCCAATAGGGGGCTCAATTGTGGTGTGTCTATGCCTTCTCGGTCTTCTACCCCTTTCTATCTCAGGGTTAGTAGGCTCTAATGTAGGACTGAGGGATCTCCTTCCTAACATGCACACACACCAACAGCAGGGAAGACTATTTGCAAGCACATTGCATTTAATAAAAATTGTAACTATCCTAATCAACTGTTATGGACTCTTCAATTGAGAAATAGACTGAGTTTTGGGGGTTAAAGAAGTGCAAACAGAGGTAGCAAGACTCCCAGTGCAATTCTACTCTCCTTCTCTGCTATGGCCCAGATCTGCAAAAAAGAATTCCAAATGTAAATCAGCAGTATCAATTAATCAGAAGTACAGCTACCAAAGAATAAAGAATAAAAAAAATCTAGGGTCTACTAAAAGATCAATATCCTCGGCAGCGGCGCCAAAAACTTGTTGGAGTATTTTCAAGTGCTTGCTACTGGCTTTATTAAAGACAGTTATAAGAATGGGAAGAATAAACGAGATGAGTGAAAGAGTGAGAGTCATGGAGCAGCAAGCCAAAAATATACAATCCTGCAAGATACAGGGTCTTTTGTAGCAAGTTTTAATAAGTAAGAGTTTGTCCCACAGGGAAGTTGATCTTAAGCTCCAAGGGAGCCATCTTTAGTAGCCCCTCAAGTTCTGGCTACAGATCTGGCAATCCTAAATGGAAGGGGATTTAGTGTCACTAAAATCAACATTTCAAGGTATCCTAATGTCTAAACTATAGAAAGGGTTAAGAAAGAAGGTGGAGTGAGAAAATAAATATAAAAAGGTGAGAAGTATGTTATGCGGTTCAGATCTAGTGGATTTCATAACTCAGGTTCAGATCTGCTGTTATAGAAGTTCTGTCCAATGGCTACGTTATCACCACTGAGGGGAAAGAATCCGACTCATCTCTGTGCTATGATCCAATCCCTTTATGGCTATAACCTGTCCACTTAAATGGTCACAGACTATCCAATTGGGGATCCACAGTCCAGAGATGGGTTAGAACAAGCTTATCATTGTAGGCACTATTTCATCCAGGCTACAAGCTCAAGAGTCCGTAGGGAACCTCAACCTCTAAAGTGCTATGTGTGGGGCTAGGCTTGTATGGGAGCATGTTAGCCCAGACACATTGAACCAGCAAGAGTTTGAGTACAGCCTTAGATCCAGTTGTCCACTGCTTTAGAGAAGCTGCAGTGATCCAGTCGCAAGCCTACAATCTCTATAACCAAATCAGATCTGCCATCTGATGGCGGGTCTTCACAGATACAGAGGAGTCTGCCTCTGCACAATCTCTCACAGGGCTACAAGCACAAGTGCAGAGAAAAACAATCCGTCTTGAGTGTGTGGATTGGCTTCACCCTAAGGTTATAACTTGTCCACTTAAATGGTCATAGACTATCCCAAAGGCTATCCTCCTCACAAGTTCAAGATAGAATAAGAAACATTGTTGCCACCACCATGTTCACAAGGCTACTGTTGTTGCTTCTTAGTGTGCTTGATTTATGTGAGTTTTGAAAAAACAGATTTATAGCTGCTAGATTACAGTGGCTCTAGACTATATAAACAAATAAGGAAATATCAGCACAGTTAGAAGAGAATTAGCCTGCAAGATCAGGGCCAATTGTAGCAAGTTTTAAAAGTAACTGAGTGAAAGATAGTCCACAGAGAATTTGTTTAAAATGTAAGATAAACCTCCAGATCTGGCTTCTTATCCTATCTAGAAAGCTGATAAGATGAGAGGTTTGAATTTGTCACGTTTAACAAACTAAAAACAAAGAAAATTTTAAACTAAATGATCCAGATCCGAGTTGGGGGAGTGATTGAAACAAAGATAGAGAAGTAATATGTAAATCTGATTTGGTCTTTGAAATCTAATGAGAATAACTGCGGATCAAATGAGAGATGTTCCAATCTTCATCGCCTACAAGCATAGATGTAAGAGAGATAAATCTAATTCAAGGATTAGGCTTCACTTATCGCTATGGTCTGTCCACTTTAATGGCCACAAACCATCCAACAGTCTTTAATCCAAAGCCTTAGTTTAGAACAAGAAGCATCACTACAAATGCCGTGAGAGATTAGGTTACCAACACTAATTCTCATAGGATTAATGAATCAAGGGAAATTGCATGAAAAATAGTAAATCTAAAGGAGTCTAATGCAATAAGGAGATCAGAGGGAACCCTTAACATGAGTCCATTTGAGAAAATACGGTTTACAGCAACCTTTTCAAATCCACCGTTACAATTAGAGCAATGCTTAAAGCGACTCTGATTTGTAGTCTTGAATACAACTCTCTTTTGAATTACAGAAATGTCTCACAGCTCTCAATTGCAAGTCAAAGTGAAGCTATTACAAGGATTTCAGACAAACTATCTGGTTTGGAAATGGGGGGATAGGAATGAAACTCAAAATCTGGATACCCAAATTGGGCAAATGGTTCGTCTATTTATAGTTTTCCCTAAGTCCAGCTCAGATGTGTATCAACCAATCAGAATTGGATAGATCTGTATCACCCAATAGGAGTCGAGCACAAGGATTGAGATCTGTTCTGGCCAATCAGGATTCTTCGATCTGGTTCAGCCAATCAGGTGATAGAAGCATCAATTCTGTTATGTAATTCAAAAATCTGTTTGAGCTTCTAGAAGTTCCCGCCAAGTAATTTCATCTTTGGGTGTTCACATGGGGTGGAATATGCCTTTGGTTCGTGCTCAGAATCTTTCAGAATGTCCTTGGGTTTTAAAACGCATTAGGACGCGTGCAACAAATTACTAAATTGCCCTTGTTAAAGCTGCGAATCTCCAGAATACCTTTTCGCAGAGCTTAAGGGCCTTTTCGCAAAGTGTTGTGACTTCTGAAGCTCTTTTCGCAATGTTCAATCTCTCTTCGAATTGTGTTTTCTCCTTTTCACAAAGTTCAATCTTCTTTTTGAAGAGTTCAGATGCTCTTCGAAAACTAAGCCTGGAGGTTTAGTCCTTTTCGCAGAGTTCGAGTTCTTTCTGAAATGTGCGAGTTCTTTCGAAAAGAACTCAGTGCATTCTCTGTTCGAATTGTTCCTGCTTCTCTTACTCTTTGCCTCTTCCTTTTAGACCTTTCCCTTTTCTTCACTTCCTTCCTTTGGATGACATGGTTTGTCATCTTTTTGGCACTTTTGAGCTGCTTTTAGGGTTAAGCCTGTCTTTATTGTTAGCTGCAACATAGGCACTAAAAACACTTATTTAGTTCTCTCAAGGGTCTATCAAGACTTAAGTTTAGGGGTGAAAAATGGTATTTTTCACTTGTCAACACACCCCCAAACCTAAGCTTTGCTAGTCCACGAGCAAAGACAAAATCAAAACAAAGTAAAGAGCCACTTTTGTAGGGAGCACACGATTGCATTTAGCATATTCAACAAGCCTTTTAAACCCTAGGTGATCCCTAGTGGAGGAGTGAAGTCTCTGAGGGTTTTCGGTGAAGATACCTACAAACTTCTTCAATAAGTTAGTTAAGATCAACTGCGATTACATTACACCACTTTCCTCAATTGATTATTCACACCTGCATCGTTATTTTGTAAGAAGGTTTTTTCAAGAAAACTATCGGTTCAAAAGTAAAATTCTGAATTCTTGTTACTACCATTCGATTTATGTAAGGGCCATTTATAAGAAAAATTTAATGAGCAGTTAGCCTTTGATTTAGGAATCCGACTTGATGTTGCCCTAATCAGTTGATTTCAAACCCAATTCTCACCGGGATTTTCACTCAAAAAACAAATGAGAAGGTTATACTATTTCACCACAGCTCAAGAGCGATTCTGATCCTCAAATAGGGTATGGCGAGGCATTGCTTTTAGTTAAAAATTCACCTCCTTTCACCATAGACTACACAAATTCTTATCTCCATGTGATAGCTCAATCCATCAATGATCGATAAGGACTTTTACTTGGGTTTGATTGTGGCTTATGGGTGAAATCTCTAAAAGGGTTGGAATAGGTGTTCATATTTGAGAAGTCAGGTCAAAGGTCGGGAGGTTATATGCAAACCCACTTTTCTTGACATAGTTTCATCTTCTTCTTTTGAATTTCGAGCCAAAGTGGCCATCTTTTCTCTTTCTTTTTCAAACTTCAATGAAATGCCTTCTTTCTTTTGTTTTGCTCAAATATTTTCTTTTCTTTTTGAATTAGCATTGTTGCATGCCATATTCCTCTGTTGTTTCATCATTGCCTTCAAATTTTACCCTTCTTTTGCTATTAAATTGTTACTCAATTCTCCTTCCTCGGACTTCTTCCCTTTATCTTGACTTCTCGAGTGAGTTAGGCTAAATGAAGTTGATGAGGTTTATTGGATGAGATTTCAAAGGATTCATCGATTTATTTAGCTCAAATGGGTGTGTATCAAGGGTAGTTTTAAAAGGTGGGGCTTTGTAAGGTTCAGTTCAAAGGAAGCCTTACATCATGTCTTTAATATCATGAGTGCTATCAAATATTTCAATTTGGATATGTGTAACTTCTAGTGTAAGTAAGCGATTCACATAGTCCCTAAAAGCGAAAAAGATTGCCAAAGCATACCTCCAAAGAATACATTTGAGGCCCAAACCTCATTGGGTGTGGTTTATATCAACTTCTTGAGGTATATCTTCACTTGTTTTCTTTCATTTTAGGTTTACTAAAACATCAATTTTCTTTTGGAACTTTCGACATTTACTTCATGAAAGTCTTTAGAATTACACTGAAATTCATTTTAAAAGTTTTAATTTCCTCATTTTCAAAACAACGGTGTGAAATGACTTCATTTTCAAAAGTTTTCTTGATCATAAGTGCATTGCATTACTTACTTATTTTATTGGCATACATTTACCCCAAACCAAAGGGAGTAGGGTCCACACCGGGTCCAAAGCAGAGGAAAAATATAAGAAAGAAAAATGACAAAAGTAATAATGGCAAGAAAGGCAGAATGCATGATAGTATACACAAAGCGAAATTTTCTATTACAAACTCATAACAAAAAAGTACAAGGAGAGCTAATAAGCTGGGGTCAAAATCATATCATAGGTTGGTTCATGGGCTCCAGGGGAGTCCTTGTCGAATCGACTAGAGTCGATGTTGGAGTCTGAACTTGATTGAGCTTTTTACGGAATGGTGTTTTGTAGCTCAAAGATACTCCTCGATTTGATCTTTTGTGAGGCCAAGGTGTTTGGTGAGGCTAGTGGTCTTCAATTTTCTTGATCCAGTTGGGCTAACATGGACACCTTGTGTTTGCTCATCCTCACACTAAAATGTTTGACCAGAGGTCCGCATTTTATTTCTTTCAAATTTCATAAAAATCTCTAACTTCGATTTGGTTTTCATAGGGGTTCGGATGTAAGCTTGCAAATCAGCTAGCCCTTTGAACATCACTGCGGATATAAGGGTTATTTTCCATGGCTTTGATGAGGTGGCATATCGGGGAGGGAATGGAATGGTAGGGGACTAAAGGTGGCCCTGTGGTAGGGGAGAAGTGGCTAGAAAGGGGACGGTCTGTGCTGCAGTGGCTTGCTCGGAGAAAATGGGGAGTGGTGGAGGGATGGAATCAAAGGAGCTTCGGTTTGAGTATGTCTTTGCACGGGTAGTAGTGGTGGGTGGGGGATCAACCAATATTACCTCTGGATCCGTTTGGGTGGCATGGGAAGAAAAAATAGGTATGCAGGGGTAATGGTGGTTGTTTGGGATGTGGAAGCTAAGGTATGGAGAGGCAGTTCCATGGTTACATTGTTTGTCTGTGTTGATTTGAAGTTGGGCTTGGATGGATTGGAGGTAGGTAAGGATTTGGGTAATGGATGCGGTGTGGGAGAGGTGGGCATAGTAGAGGCTGGGACAAGCGAGGTGGAGGGAGGAGGTGCAATGGGTCAGAAGGGAGAGGTTGGAAAGTGGGTGAAGGAGGAGGAGGCGGTATAGGGGTGGGGTCTAGTTCCATGATTTCAAAATAGAACCCATTAGAAGAGTAGGCCTCTCAGAGTGAAGGGCTCAGTTGGTGTAGGGAGATCTCGGTGTGTGGGGTGATGAGCGGGGGGAATTTGAGGGCTTTGGAGCGGAGGAGTGGGCAATAAAATCAGCTAACTCCTCTAAAGCACAAGGTGAAATTGGTGGTGTTAGAATGGTTGGAGTGGTTGGTGTAAAGGGGGAGTCCACAATTGGAATGATGGAATGAGTGGGAGATGGGACAGCTGGGATAGGTGAAAGTGCATGGGCTTGAGTAGGGGAGTAGGGTGCAAGGGCAACTTCCTCCAAAGTAGGTGCAGCTGAAAAGCTGGTCACCAAAGGTACTGCCAGAGATGTTTTAGGAAGTGGGGCAGCTAAAGAGCTGGACACCACAGGAGTTGGCAGAACTGGATCGGGCAAAGTTGCTTCTGACAAATTTGGATCGGGCAACATGGCAGGGGCAGGCTCAGTTGTAGGCTCAAATTCTGCTGCAGGGGTGGGTTCTGGCTCACTCGCAATTGCAAGGCTAGTTTCGATTCTTGAGGCTCAAATCCTGCAGGTGGGTTCAGCTCACTCTGGCTGCGGAGTTCAGTCGCAGCGAGGGGCATGTGGGGTTCACCCTCTCTCATCCTTCTCGGCATAGCCTAGCTTGTAGTCCAAGCCTTTTCCCAAAATTGTGAGGTAATGACTTCAAATGGCTCCTCACTATCAATGTCAAATTTGGCTCTAAGGAGGCGTGATCAATCACAAATGGTAGGCCACTATCTTCGCTCTTTCTTCAACTTAGTACTTACATCACCCATAACTTCAAAAATTAACATAGGGGCATTGAAAACCCCTTGGAAAAATGAAAGAGGGCCTCTAAAATTGGTGTTCTCCTCTCTTGCGTTGTGCCGGTGACATAAAAGCTGCCCTTAAAATGAAATCCATTAATAGAAATTGGGGCAAGGTCTCTTCTCATGATGGACTGCCCAAATTGCCCACAATACCTTGAGTTAAATGGGCAGACTATCTCTAAAAGAGGTCGTTTACGAGCGGCCAAAGGACGAGAGGTATCAAAATGGAATGGTATCCCTAAAGCGTTCCCTATGTCTTCAAATGTCACAAGATAGATCGCAATCATCAATGAAAATTACAAGGGTAGGGACATCAGCATCTTTTCGGTGACCTTGACTAGGTTTTGGTACCATAACTTCACCATCCATGGGTAAATTTTTCTCGGCAAGGGGTAAGGATATTGCTTAGTGAAGCCTCTCTAAGGTATCTTAAGGATGGCAAGCACTCGGTTTGGTGATGAAAAAGTTTAAATCAACCATCATTTCGGGATTAGCTTCGGCTCAATGAAGGATTTGGTAGGACCAAATGAATGGGCGGAGGAGTAAGCTCGGGCTCGGGGCTTCCTCATGTCTAATTTTCTTACCTTTCTCACCACCATACGCCTTTATCCATTGAAAGTTTCCGTTTAGTTGAATTTTTGGCTTTTCCTTTTGGTTTTGGGTTCGGTTTGCTCATTTTCTTAGCAGAGGAGTTGGAGAACATTGCGGCCAATGATTTCTCTGCTTTTCCCATTCTAGATTGATGTAGAAAAAATGCCCAAAATAGATGCCCACACACAATCAACTTACTAAATGATAACGGAGAGAATGGGTAGAGAAATACGAGATCTAGGGTTTATGTTTGAACGAGTTGTTTGCTTTGCAAATCCCCAGTTACAAGCTGAAATCCTTCTCTGAAAATACAAATGATCTACACAATCAGTTACAAAAGGGTAGTAAACTTGTTAACTCGTGTATGGAGAGGGCGAAGTAGGGTAGCTGTGAAGAGTCGCTCTGAGAGTTGGAAATGAAACCCCGACTTAGAAAGGGTTTAAATATACTCAAAGTTAATATCATAAAGCGCCTTTAAGTTTTCGAAAAGTTCCAAAAAGAGACCTTTTACAATTGCGAATGGCATCGGTACCATTCGACAAGTTAACGACTTGAAACATCATTTCAAAGGAATTAGCTTGAACTATCTTTTCAAAAAGAAAATGGCTTGAAACAACTATTCGAAAAGCACATCTTTGCTTTTAGGCGATTCATTATCGAGTCTATTCGAAAAGTAATTTGGACTTTGCGAAAAGCAAATTATGACTTTGCGACTGAACTTTAAGCATGTTTCAACTACACGAAAAGAGATAAAAGCAGAAAACAGAGAAAATAAGCAAAAACTATGATATACAAACATAATGTACAGTTTTCTACCATCAAATTTTTGGAGATTCGTGATGATAGATGGGCAGCACAGGCTCCTGGATATTTCCAATGCATGGTTTGAGCCTCTGACCATTGACCTTTATGATTCTTCCATTACTTGGATCAAGGATGTCAACAGCTCCCGAAGGAACTGCTTGAGTGACAGTGTATGGCCCTTCCCATCTGGATCTTAGTTTTCCTGGGAAAAACTTGAGCTTTGAGTTGAATAACCATACCTTAGAACCAGCTGTGAACTCTTTTCTCAATAAATTTTTATCATGAAAAGTTTTGACTTTCTCTTTATACAATCTTGAATTGGTGTATGCATCCATTCGCAGCTCTTCTAACTCAGCAAGTTGCAATTTCCTGTGATTACCAGCAGTAGTTAGATCCATGTTCAATGTTTTAATGGCCCAAAAAGCTTTATATTCTAACTCTACTGGTAAATGGCATGCTTTGCCATAGACCAACCTAAATGGGGACATACCAATTGGGGTTTTATAGGCTGTCCTAGATGCCCACAATGCATCATTCAGCTTAAAGGACCAATCCTTTCTGTCCTTCTTCACAGTCTTTTCCAAAATATGTTTGATTTCTCTATTGGAAATCTCCACTGGTTTGTGGATGATATGGAGTGGCTACTCTATGAGTCACAGAGTATTTCTTCAACAATGTTTCAAAATGTCTATTACAAAAATGGCTTCCCCCATCACTGATAATGGCTCTGGGAAAACCAAACCTGGAAAAAATGTGATCCTTAAGAAATTTCAAAACCACTTTGTGATCATTTGTTTTAGTAGCTGTGGCTTCAATCCATTTGGATACATAATCCACAGCTACTAAAATGAAGTTATTCCCATTGGAAGGAGGAAAGGGACCCATGAAGTCTATCCCCCAAACATCAAACAACTCAACTACCAAAATAGGCTGTAAAGGCATTGAGTTTCTCTTGGAAATGCTGCCTAATTTCTGACAGTTCTGGCAGGACTTACAATGCTGCAGGGCATCCTTGAAAAGTGTAGGCCAATAAAATCCACACTGCAAAACTTTTGCAGCAGTTTTGTTCCCACTAAAATGACCTCCACAGGCCTGTTCATGACACATAGAAAGTATTCTATGAAATTCTTGGTCAAGGATACATTTCCTTATTATTTGATCTGCACAACTCTTAAACAGATAAGGATCCTCCCAGATGAAGTGTTTAACCTTTGAGAAGAAAAGATCTTTATCCATTCTATTCCAATGGTGAGGAATTCTTCCAGTAGCCAAAAAGTTGACTATGTTGGCAAACCAAGGAGTGTGTACACTAATGGCAAAAAGTTGCTCATCAGGGAAAGATTCATTGATAGGCAACCTATCAATCTCAGCAGTTAAAATTCTGGAGAGGTGATCAGCCACCACATTCTCCACCCCTTTTTATCTTTAATCTGTAGATCAAATTCCTGTAATAGGAGAATCCACCTGATTAATCTTGGTTTGGTGTCCTTCTTAGACAGAAGGTATTTCAAGGCAGAGTGGTCAGTGAACACCACTATTTGTGAACCCAAGACATATGACCTGAATTTTTCTAAAGCAAAAACAATTGCCAGCAGCTCCTTCTCAGTTGTTGTGTAATTGAGTTGTGCATCAATCATTGATCTGCTGGAATAAGCTATGACATGAGGCAGCTTATCTTTTCTCTGTCCAAGGACAGCTCCCAAAGCATAATCTGATGCATCACACATCAGTTCAAAAGGTAATGAATAATAATAAGAGCGCAATATTGGGCTGAAAATCAAGCAGTTTTTAAGAATTCAAAAGCCTTCATGCATTCATTATTGAAAACAAAGGGACATCTTGGCACAACAAATGACAAAGAGGTTGGTTATTTCTTGAAGTCCTTGATGAACCCAGTAAAATCCATGTCCTAGAAAACTTCTTATTTGTTTAACGGTTTTGGGAGGTGGTAAATGTGCAATTAATCAATTTTGCTTTGACCACCTCAATGCCCTTGTAGGAAACAACATGGCCAAGGACAATGCCTTGGGTGACCATGAAATGGCTCTTTTCGACTTAAAACTAGATTGGTTTCTTCACATCTTTGTAGTACCAATTTGAGATGATGTAAACCTTTGGGAAAAAGCTATTGCCATAGATTGAGAAATCATCCATAAAAATCTCCATAAATTGGTCAATCATATCGAAAAAATTGCATACATGCATCTTTGGAAAGGTAGCGGGGCATTACAAAGACCAAAGGCATTCTCCTATAGGCAAAAGTGCCAAAAGGGCAAGTGAATGTGGTCTTTTCACGATCTTGTGGGTACCCAGAATCTGGTTGTAACCGAGTAACCATCAAGAAAACAGTAATAAGCTTTTCACCTAGCTTATCTAAGATCGATCAATGAATGGGAGGAAATGGTCTTTTGGTCATTGCATTTAATTTTACGTAATCAATCTGACTCTCCATCCATTTGTTTGCACAGTTGACATAAGCTCACGAGAATCTGAGGTTCAACGGTGATTCAGTTTCTTAGGTACCACATGTAGGTGCCTACCCAAGTGAATCTGAAATGGGGTAAATGACCCTCCATCCAACAACAACAACCTCTTTCATGACCACTTCTTGCATATGAGGTTCAACCTTCTTTGCATTTCTCTAGAAGGCTTTGCATCTTCTTCCAAGTGGATTTTGTGCATGCAAGCAATTTGGGTGATTCCTCCTAAATCACAATAGTCCGATAATTGCCCTTTTATGTTCTTTCAAGACTATCAACAGCTCTTCCTCTTGCTCCTTTGTGAGAGAGGAAGAAATAATGGCAGGCAATGATTTATGATTACCTAAGAACACATACTTCAAATTTTCTAGCAGCTGCTTTAGTTCTAAATCGGTGGGAAATTTGAGAAAGAAGGTAACAAAGGAACCTTAGACGTGTGAGGAACGGGGAGAGTAGCAGGTTTCTAAGAAGAGAAACTAGCTGATAGATTAAGAGTTCCTTGCACAACATATATTTCCTCGAATTTGAGATACAACTTGCTTTATTTTCAGACATATCCCCAAGCATCTTTAACATCGTGGTGAAATCTTCACCTATGAAATTGTTGTAAAGTCCCTTCCACAAGTTCATCCAATAGATCAACATGAAAACATTCTTCATGAATTTGAATTATAAACATTTAATTTTACCTTCATGTTTCCAAATGAGACTTCCATAATACCAGGACACGCATTGAATGCAAGCATTTCTTTGTAGCCGAGAATGGTCTTCCCAAAATAGGATGAAAGTTTTGCTTTTAGTTGGTTCCATATCCAAAACTAGAAAATCGTGAGGATAGAAGAATTTATCTACTCCCACCAATACATCTTCAATCATCCCTCTGGCTTTCTTTCGGATCATGCGCTAGTTGTAACACCACATGAGTGGGGTTTTAATTCTCCCAAACCTAGTTTCTCATATACGAGAATATGGAAGTAGGTTGACACTAGCACCCAGATCTAATAAAGCCTTTTCAATGGTGTGTTCCCCAATAATGCAAGGGATTGTGGGGATTCGGGATCTTGAAGTTTAGGAGGTGTAGCAATGGATAACACACGGTTAATTCTTTCCACAGAAAGACCTTTTTGGATAAGCTGTATCCTAGATTGTCTTTTGTGAGTGCAAACATCTTTCAAAATTTTGCATATCTTTGGAATTTGTTTGATTGCTTCAAGCAAAGGTAAATTTATCTTGACTTGCTTGAAAGTCTCCATCATCTCATCTATTTTGTGTTCCTTTATCAAAAGGGATCTGATTTCATTGCATGAGGAAATGGTAAATGAGGAACTAATCTTTCATCTACTGACTTTAGAAGTGTTTTCAGAAATTTTTACTTTTACATTTTCATTTTTTGGTTTTCTAAGGTACATCAACACTTGCTATCACTATCTTTGCTCTTCTTTGCATATCTTTATCCTCTTCCTCATTTCTTTCTTCTTGATTACCCACTTTGTTATCTATCATTTTTCCACTTCTCAAAGTGGTGACACTTTACTTCTTCATGTGAATTAGAAGCTTCTCCAACCATGAACTCCTTTGGGATTGTTCAAAGGTTGGTGTAACTTTCCTTCCTCTCTTTTTGCCAAGGTATTTGAAAGTTCCCAATGTTTCTTCAATCTTCTTTATGCTCGTGAAAATTCATTTGAGTTAAAGATCCTAAATTGAGTGAATTTAGGACTTGATCTTCAAAGAAAGGGACACGGAAGGGTTTTGAGCTGAGGCGAGCTAGCACGAGTTGTTGTGGAATGGGTGCTGAAAGTTTGGTTTGACATAAAAATTCTCTTTGATAGGCATTTGATTCTTTGGTTGTTCTTTTTGTTGGGATTGGTAATTCCCTGGTTCCACCTCAAATTGGGGTGTGCTCTCCATGGATATTCATTTGACGCATCTATCCAAATGATTGAGCGACATGAGCTTGTTCCACCATTAAATCAGGAGCTGTGATGCGGCAGGACATTGGTCAAGTGAATGAGTAGGGGACTGGCATATCAGAAATGTCTCCTCTACTCTTAAAATATTTGGAGTTTTAAGTGAGTCCATCAATCTATCAAACTTTGTGGTTAGATTGTCCATCTTTCTTTCCAACTCATTCACCTCATAGATCTTCCCTTTGGTGGGTTGGTGGTTGTTCAACCTAGCGATTTTCAATTTCTCTTGACAAGATTCTGCGAGTTGGATTTTTCACCAATCACTTCAAATAAGTCCCAAACCTCTTCAACTGTTTTTTGCAAGTAAGTGCCTCCACAAGAAGCATCCACCATATTTTTTCCTTTTTGATCAATTCCTTGATAGAAGCTTTGAACCAGCTGCCACCTAGGAATTTGATGATGAGGACATTGCCTTAACAGTTCCTTGAATCTTTCCCATGCTTCATGGAAAGTTTCAGTTGAGTTTTGGGAAAATGAAATGATACTTTGTCTCAATTGGCTTGTTTTAGACATTGGGAAATATTTGGCTAAGAATTGACACTGCAAATCATTCCAAGAAGTGATACTGTTTTGTGCTAACATAGATAACCATGCTCTAGCTTTATCCTTTAATGAAAAAGGAAAGAGCCTCAGCTTGGTTGCTTCTGGACCCAGTCCAGCTATGTTGAATGTGGTGCCAAGAGCCAAGAATTCATCCACATGTTTGTATGGGTCTTCCTTAGTCAACCCATGGAAGGAAGGAAGCATTTGGATATTTGATGACTTGATCTCATAATTTCCTTCAACAGTAGGAAATTGAATGCAAAAGGGGGAATTATAAGCACCAAGTGCAAAGTAATCCCTCAAAAGTCGAGGTTCTTCACCCATAGTAGCAAAATTCTGTGTTGTTTGCTTGGTTCGTAGTAGCCTTTCAACTTCTAAATTCAATGGGAGAATCTCAGGGCTGAGAGTCCTCCTACCAAACATACAACTCAGAACAAAAAAATCTGATTATGCACATGACAAACCTTGAAATTCCTTTCAGTAATTTCCCTTCTTTAAAAACCGGAATATGAATAACTGCACAAGTATAAACAATAGAATAGTTTAGTACTGATAAAAATTAAAATGAAAAACTTAGGTCTATCTATTTTAAAATAAATTCCCCGGCAACGGCGCCAAAAACTTGTTGTTGCTTCCTAGTGTGCTTGATTTATGTGAGTTTTGAAAAAATAGATTTATAGCTGCTAGATTACAGTGGCTCTAGACTATATAAACAAATAAGGAAATATCAGCACAGTTAGAAGAGAATTAGCCTGCAAGATCAGGGCCAATTGTAGCAAGTTTTAAAAGTAAGTGAGTGAAAGATCGTTCACAGAGAATTTGTTTAAAATATAAGATAAACCTCCAGATCTGGCTTCTTATCCTATCTAGAAAGCTGATAAGATGAGAGGTTTGAATTTGTCACATTTAACAAACTAAAAACAAAGAAAATTTTAAACTAAATGATCCAGATCCGAGTTGGGGGAGTGATTGAAACAAAGATGGAGAAGTAATATCTAAATCTGATTTGGTCTTTGAAATCTAATGAGAATAACTGCAGCTCAGCAGAGGTGTTCCAATCTTCGTCTGCCTACAAGCGCAGATGTAAGAGAAATAAATCTAATTTAAAGATTAGGTTTAAGCTTATGGCTATGGTCTGTCCACTTTAATGGCCACAAACCATCCAACAGTCTTTAATCCAAAGCCTTAGTTTAGAACAAGAAGCATCACTACAAATGTCGTGAGAGATTAGGTTACCAACACTAATTCTCATAGGATTAATGAATCAAGGGAAATTGCATGAAAAACAGTAAATCTAAAGGAGTCTAATGCAATAAGGAGATCAGATGGAACCCTTAACATGAGTCCAATTGAGAAAATACGGTTTACAGCAACCTTTTCAAATCCACCGTTACAATTACAGAGCGCAACTTAAACAACTCTCAGATTTGTAGTCTTGAATACAACTCTCTTTTAAATTAC
The DNA here is from genome assembly GCA_021018995.1 of Chloranthus sessilifolius. Taxonomy (NCBI): domain Eukaryota; kingdom Viridiplantae; phylum Streptophyta; class Magnoliopsida; order Chloranthales; family Chloranthaceae; genus Chloranthus; species Chloranthus sessilifolius. The sequence continues at coordinate 89,585,806 of CM037585.1, read as the reverse complement.
AGAAATGTCTCACAGCTCTCAATTGCAAGTCAAAGTGAAGCTATTACAGGGATTTCAGACAAACTATCTGGTTTGGAAATGGGGGGATAGGAATGAAACTCAAAATCTGGATACCCAAATTGGGCAAATGGTTCGTCTATTTATAGTTTTCCCTAAGTCCAGCTCAGATGTGTATCAACCAATCAGAATTGGATAGATCTGTATCAACCAATAGGAGTCGAGCACAAGGATTGAGATCTGTTCTGGCCAATCAGGATTCTTCGATCTGGTTCAGCCAATCAGGTGATAGAAGCATCAATTCTGTTATGTAATTCAAAAATCTGTTTGAGCTTCTAGAAGTTCCCGCCAAGTAATTTCATCTTTGGGTGTTCACATGGGGTGGAATATGCCTTTGGTTCATGCTCAAAATCTTTCAAAATGTCCTTGGGTTTTAAAATGCATTGGGACGCGTGCAACAGATTACTGAATTGCCCTTGTTAAAGCTGCGAATCTCCAAAATACCTTTTCGCAGAACTTAAGGGCCTTTTCGCAAAGTGTTGTGACTTCTGAAGCTCTTTTCGCAATGTTCAATCTCTCTTCGAATTGTGTTTTCTCCATTTCATAAAGTTCAATCTTCTTTTCGAAGAGTTCAGATGCTCTTCGAAAACTAAGCCTGGAGGTTTAGTCCTTTTCGCAGAGTTCCAGTTCTTCTGAAACATGGTGTTCTTTGAAAAGAACTCGTAGTGTATTTCTCTGTTCAATTGTTCCTGCTTCTCTTCTGTGTCTTTGCCTCTTCCTTTTAGACCTTTCCACAGCTGATGAGGTTGTTTCTTCACTTCCTTCCTTTGGACTGACATGGATTGTCATCTTTTTGGCACTTTTGAGCTGCTTTTATGGTTAAGCCTGTCTTTATTGTTAGCTGCAACATAAGCACTAAAAACACTTATTTAGTTCTCTCAAGGGTCTATCAAGACTTAAGTTTAGGGGTGAAAAATGGTATTTTTCACTTGTCAACAGCTATAAAAGCTCATTGTTCCCATGGGGATTTCAGATCTAGTGGGTCCTGTGGTGGGGCTAGGCTTGTATGGGAGCATGTTAGCCCAGACACACAGGTCACTTAGATCTGAGTGAACCACAGTCTCAGTCCTCCATTGCTTACAATACATCCTAGCAATGGAGGATCTCAAGGTAGTAGCCTTGCACAGAACAACTCACAAACAGAAATCCCATAAATGTAAAACACCCTATTGTCAAATTCCATTAATCTATCCCAAATAATCATACATAGGCATAGCCAGCAAATGCTGGACTATGGAGAGAAGAAAAAGATAAAAAGAAACTACCTAAACCTAACCTACACTTACTGGAAATCTACAGCCGATTCTAGAAGAAGAAAATTAAATTCTATCTAAGAGAAGACAAGCCCTCTAAACCTAAACCAGGCTTAGTTTTATGTAGTAGTCAGCTTGGCGGCGCATTAGGGTTAGGAAACCCTAATTTTAATGATGTCACATGGCCTGATACTGTTCCTTGGATGCCTCGAGGCGCGTGAACGGGAATTGGAGCGTTGGAATGCATGCCCTAATTGTTGGAAGTTCCCAGAATGTCCTCTACAGAAGTGAGGGAGAGTTAGAGTTCAGAGCCTCGCCAGGTAGCATTGACTTCCAAGATTGTCTTATGGTAGAACGGTCTTCGCGAGATTAGATCAGCTTGAAATTCCAGCCGTCGTGGGATTGTCTTAGTTGCAGTTGAAACAGTCGCGTGATAGAGCATTGAATTTTCACTGGATTGCTCTGGTCTTCGCGAGATTGCACTTTCCTTCTGAATGGCGTGGGAACTGCGCGAGCATTTCATTTCCTAGTGGATCTTCGCAAGGATCCTTGCGAGGCCGTGATGTGCATTAGTTTCTAAATTGCGCGCGAGGTTTTTCTGAAGTTTTGTATCCAGCGGCTATTGTGCGACAGCTTCTCACAGAGATACCTGGAGCTCTCTCTCCTTAGCTGATCTGAGTGAACTGCGCGAGGTATAAGAACTACTTTTCTTGAGCTGCGCGAGACTGCGCTAGCATTTATATTTGAGCTTTGCGAGAGCTGCATGAAGTATAATTCTGAAACCCAACTGCGCAAGAACAGCGCAGACAATTGGAAATGAAGGCTTGGGAAGCTCATGAGGACTGTGCGAGGCTTAATTTCTGAATCTTCTGAAGCCTAAGAAAATTGCGCGAGGTTCAAATCTTTGTCTGGATTCAGCTTTCACCCTTCTGAGGGGGTTCTGGGGCAAAAGTGGTCTCCTTAACAGGGTTCATACTTTATTGTAGTTGTTGTTTATTACCTACAGAAATGACTTAACACAAATTTATTAGATGGCTAAGGGTCTAACAGAGGCTAAGTTAAGGGGTGAAAAGTGGTACTTTTCAAGTCTTAACACATGGCTACCATGCTAAACCCCTCCACCTACTGGCAGCCCTGTGGCCACACAAAAATCGATAGGGATTACAGAGGCCTCCACTGTGGAGACCTCTAAGATGCCTACACAATCTATGGAGCCCCAAGTGGAACCAACTACGAAAAGGGCTGTCCCTAGGAAGAAGGCCAAATCTGTGGTCTCTGATGCCCCTCCTACAAAGAAGAAATCTACCCCTAAAAAGAGGGTCAGAGTCCACCCACCTACTAAGAGGCCCGAGAAACCAAAGAAAAAATAAAAGAAAGGTAAGGAAGTGGTCCCTGAGGTCTCTAAAGATGAATTAGATAATGAATACCTTAGAGTTCCTTCTGAGTTTGTGACTGCTATCAAGCTAGAAGCAGAAACTATCTTTGATAAGGCATTCTTTGAGGATCTGCCAGAGACTGCTGCATCAATAAATTACCTCACCCGGGCCTCTCTACTACCCTTGTCTCCATTGTAGTTGGTCTTCCCTAGACTAGTGCAGTTATTTTACCAAAATATTAGGGTGAAGACTAGGGATGATGGGAGCCCAGCATTGCTGGTGCTAATAGATAATTTTGAGATGTTGTTTAACCAAGCATCAATTACTGAGATTCTTGGGATACCAACTGCATACACTCTTGAGAGTGGGTTAGGTGCACCATTGACAGCCACAATCCCAGAGATTGCCAAGGAACTCACTGGAGGGATCACAGCCTCTGGGCTTTCAATTAGGAAGAGAGACCTACATCCAAACCTAAGATTTATGGATGGGATACTCTGAAAGAATGTGTATTGCTCTGGACACCAGCAGGAGAGGAGGTTCCCCATTACTGATGCCCTATACTCCTTCCACTGCAACCACTATATTGATGTTGCAAAGCTCATCTTTGAATGCATGAAAGATATACATGAGAAGGTGAAGAAGGAGCAGAAGCCCTACTCATTGCCCTACTGTAGACTCATTACAGCTTTGTTGCAGCTAGGAGGCTACCATTTTCAAATGAATGAGGAAACTATAGCCCCGGCCCCCAGCAAGTGTCAAAAGAAGCAATGGGGGATCAGTGGTACCATGATTGAAAAGAAGAAGAAGGAGGAGGAGCTGCTAGCTGAAGCAGCCCCCACAATTCAAGTTGTTGCTGCTATTGCCTCTACTGATGCTACTGCAGCTAACTCTCTAGCAGCCACCCCAACTATGCCAGCCGGCCCTACCATACTCTCACCCATAGCCACCCCTATTACCACTACACCCACTACTGCAACCTCAACAATCCCAACCTCTGCACCTACTACTATCACACCAACTTCACAACCCTCCATAGTTACCTCATTTTTACCTCAGCCAATTTTAGCCCATTACCACACCCATAACCACCTCCATTACTATACCAACCCCACAACCATCCATAGTTGCATGATGTTGAGAGTGAGCCCCAAATTTTTGCCAGGAAGTTGAAAGGTCAGAGGACCACGATTTCGATTAATCGAATTTGGTTTCGATTAATCGACTTTGGATTTCGATTAATCGATTTGGGGATCGATTAATCGACTGGGAACCTCCAGTGGACCCCAGGGGTTGGAGGAAATGACTTGAGGAAAAATCGACTAATCGAAATGGGTTTTCGATTAATCGATTTTAGTTTTCGATTAATCGATTTGGAATCGATTAATCAACTTGTGAAACTCGACTGTTCGAACTGTGAGTCTACTTTGCGAAAAGAAGAATTTCGATTAATCGAAATTGGATTCGATTAATCGAATGAAAACTCGACTGTTCGAACAGTGAAATTACTTTGCGAAGAGAAGCATTTTGATTAATCGAAATTGGATTCGATTAATCGAATGAAAATTTGGCTGTTCGAACTGAGAATGAACTTTGCGAAAAGGAGAATTTTGATTAATCGAAATTGATTCGATTAATCGATATTGACCTTCGATTAATCGATTTTGGAAATCGATTAATCGAATCAGATTCGATTAATCGATTTTGGAGTTCGATTAATCGACTGACATAAATTATGTTGACTTTTGGGTTTGACTTTAAGATTATTGGGGGATCTTATACCTTCCTTATTGCATCCTTTGGGATGTGTTTCACCTGTTATGTGGTACCATAGGTGGTACGTGTGGACTAGTGCACAAGGAGCCACGTGGGACCTTGATGCATTGAACAAATGAAGACTTGAGGTAGGGAACACCTTGAACATGTACCTTATTTTACAAGAGCATGTATGTAGTGATATAGAGTTCAATTCAAATATTTTACTGCTTAAAGAATTGTGAAAAGTGTGTGTGTGTGACATTCATAAGAGTAAACTAATGAGCCATCCCCAGGGGATGAAGAAGTAAAGAGATAAGAGCATCAGGTGTGATGCAAATAAATGGATACATCCCAGGGATGTATCCAAGGACTGAATCATGTTTGATAGGGCCTAACTGATATAAGATAGCACATTTACACTGTGAGTAACTATATGTAAGGCACCGATATTTTTGTTATTTGAGGTTTGATAGGGTACCCCACCGACGTGGCGGGATATCCACGACTGACACGGCAGGATATCCGTGACCGATACGGCGGCGAAACCGTAGGCCAGTGCGGAGGCTTATCCGTACATAGTAAGCACACCCCAGGGGTGTTGATTGAGACAAGTGAAACCCCGCCACCAATCCCCAAGGGAAAGGGGCTTGGGTACTATTTGTATTCCCAGGGAATACGGTTAAAACTGTCTATATAGATGACGATGATGGGTATCTCATTGGGGCTCGATGTTATATTGCTCGGGGATTACTTAAGTTGAAAGTTTAAGTTTTGCTTTAGGCCTTCTCAGCATCATTCATGAGTAAATGAAAATATAAGTAATCAACAAGAAACGAAATGCTTTTAACTGTTTTGATAACAAGCGCATAGATACATCATGCATGGCATATCATGGAATACATGTGAGTTATAATTTATATGTTCAAGCGTGTTTGTTCCTATTGAGCTAGGATGTAGCTCACCCTATAGACTATCGTCCGAGGTTCACTACTAGCACAGCTCAGGAGACGCCGATCGTGAGTCGGACCTTGCGGGCGAAGAGTTGGAGCCACCTCGGAGGACTTCTTCTAGAGGACTCGTTGTGCCACTTTGAGGATTTTGGAGAGGTTTTATGCGGCTTGGTATGTCAAGCCTTGATTACATTTAAAATCATGTATATAAGGAGTTAGGATTTCTCTTTTGGGGACGAACCATCCGTGATGACTTCTATCATCGATGGTTCGGATCGTTCTCCATTCATGCGAGAGGCATGAGGGTAGAACTCTTTTGGGAAGTTAATTAATATAGATTTAAATTCGAAACTCGTTTATTATACTTTTCTATGCTTGATATACGGTGTTCCGTGCTTAGCTAGAGGGCACGGTCAAGATGATCGTCTTGATGGCACGGGTTTGAGTGCCAAATTTGTCATCATTGGTATCAAAGCTATTTTCTTTAGCAATTCGACAAGGGTTCTTTCGTCGAACATAGGGGCTTCGCTACTTGAAACTTTAGTTTCAAATGCACGCAAATGTCATCTAGAGGAAGAGGCCGACCAAGGGAGGTCAAAGAGGAGTCTACGTGGTGAGATGGTTACATCTCTCCTACAAATAGAGTGCCTTTAGGAGATGCGAGGCCAGAAGCGAGTAGTAGTAAACGGTGATGAAGAAGATCGAGATCATCAAGATCAAGATCTAAGAGAACAAGAAAGATTGAGAGAAAGACAAGAGACGAGAAGAGCGACAAAGGATGATGCACACTATGGAGACTATGGCAGCCATGGCACAACAAGCCGCATCCTTTGCGGCTCATCGTCAAGAAAACGGCGACCACCTACACCACACGCAGGGACTGCGTTGCACTGCTCTCATCTTTTCTGAGTTTAGGAGGATGAGACCTCCTACATTTAGACACAATGGCGGAGAAGCCGGTTGATGGAGATGGAAAAAGTCTTTAGCGTGCTAACTTGCATGGAAGATGAGAGTGTAAGATGGGCAGCTTACATGTTGGATGGGGAGGCTGGGCCTTGGTGGAAGTCCGTGATACGGACTCGGGCTCAGGAGACCCAGAGTTGCCTTGGACTTGGGAGGAGTTTGTTGAGGAGTTCAACAAACAATATTTTCCAGAAGTGGTGAGGAACCAACTAGAGATACAATTTTCTGATTAGTACAAGGGAGAATGACAGTGAGAGAATATGGGGTAGAGTTTCTGCGACTTGCCCGTTTTGCTCCGGACTACGTCGCTACTGAGGTGATGAAGTCCAAGAGGTTTCAGCAAGGTTTGAAGCCTGAGGTTAGGGGAGGCGTAGCTCCATTTCAACTGAGGACCGCTGAAGAGCTCATGAGCAAGGCGTTAGTTGTAGAGGAGAGAAGAATAACAGATATAGCCAGAGGGAGCATCAGAGAGGAGGAAGTGAACAAGGAAGAACGGGGCACTATAAACCGGTGAACAAAAAGCCGAGGTTCATGGGCCAGAATCAGAGACCACAATTTCAAGGGGGTTTCGGAAGACCGGCGCAACAGCAACAACAACACCAACAGAGGTTTCCATTACTTGCGTCGGGGAGACCTATTCGCTATGAGAGCCCTGCCATGTCTCGGCGCCACTATCACACAGTGGTTCTCGTCGCTTTCTTCCACCTCGGGAGACTTGCAAAGTGTGGCAAGTCTCATGGGAATGATGAATGTAGATCGGGAACTAGGGCTGTTTTCCGATGTGGCAAGGTGGGCCACTTGATCAAGGATTGCCGAGACGGATAAGAGAAAGACGGTTTCGATTCTGACACCACGACCAATTCAAGCAAGGAAACCGATCGTCGAGGAGAGCCTATGCGATCCTTTCCGAGAAGCGAGGAACGTGCATGACGTCATCCAAGGTGAGACCCTTTTTAAAATTAAAGAAAATTTTCATTTCATTAAAAATTTTAGATAGAGAAGGAGCAGGAATTAGAAATTTTATAGATTCTTTTCTCAATACAAAAAGCTGTATGTAAATTAAGAATGTAAATTGATGTGTAAATTATTGTATGTATGCATGTATACTATAGGTACTCTAAATATATATGAAAAAGGATGCTTCGGTGGATATGACGCTCGAGTGTTGATAGACCCCGGGTCTACCCACTCATTCGTCACTCCGCGTTTCGCTAAGAAGATGAAGATTGTTCCAGAGACGTTGGATTTCGTCCTATCTGTGTCTATTCCGACTGGAGAGTTAGTAGACACGGAGTTAGCTTGCAAATCCATCATTGTAGAAGTTCGAGACCTAGAAGTGCATGAACTAGAAGCAAAGTTGATACTGTTAGACATGCAAGGGTTTGATGTGATCCTTGGCATGGACTGGTTGGCGCAGCATTGTGCAACCGTCGATTGCAAGAACAAGGTAGTTATTTTCAGACCCAACACAAGAAGATCATTTCGGTTTCAAGGAGTGAGGTCGTCATCTGTGCCACTGATCTCAGCAGTAAGGGCCGAGAAAATGATCAGAAAGGGTTGCAGTGGATACTTAGCTTTCTTAAAGGAGGACAAGGAAGAAAAGAACGTCATTTCTGAGATAGCAGTTGTGCAAGACTTGACGCGTGTTTCGGAGGAATTGCTGCAGGTTACCTCCAGAAAGAGAAGTAGAATTCGCCATTGACTTAGCACCAGGAACGGAGCCTATTTCAAAAGCACCTTATAGAATGGCTCCCGCTGAGTTAAAGGAGTTGAAGGAACAACTTCAAGAGCTTATGGACAAGGGGTTTGTTAGACCAAGTGTATCTCCATGGGGAGCACCGGTCTTGTTTGTCAAGAAGAAGGATGGGTCAATGCGGCTATGCATTGACTATCGACAATTGAACAAACTCACTGTGAAGAACCGCTACCCTTTGCCTAGAATAGACGATCTGTTCGACCAACTGCAAGGAGCAAGGTATTTTTCTAAGATCGACCTGAGATCTGGGTATCATCAGTTGTGAGTCAAGACAGAGGACATTCAGAAGACAGCTTTCTGGACGCGGTATGGACACTATGAATTCCTTGTGATGCCGTTTGGATTGACGAATGCTCTGGCGTCGTTTATGGATCTGATGAACCGAGTGTTTAAACCACACTTGGACTCCTGCGTCATAGTGTTTGTTGATGATATACTGATATACTCCAAATCCAAGACGGAACACGAAGAACATTTGAGGATTGCTCTACAGACGCTACGTGAACACCAATTGTATGCCAAACTCAGCAAGTGTGAGTTTGGGTTGGAAGAAGTTAGCTTTTTGGGACATGTCATCTCGAAGCACGGTGTCACGGTAGATCCAGCTAAGATAGAAGCAGTAGTTAAATGGGAGGAACCAAAGACAGTGACCGATGTCCGAAGTTTTCTGGGCTTAGCAGGCTATTATCGACATTTCGTTGAGGGGTTTTCAAAGATATCGGGACCTCTCACAAAGCTGACACGAAAAGATTCAAGGTTTGAGTAGAGTGAAGCATGTGAGAAGAGTTTTCAAGAACTCAAAACGAGACTCACTTCAGCTCCAGTATTAGCGATTCCTTCAGGCAGTGGAGGATACGCCGTGTACAGCGACGCATCATACAATGGCCTTGGTTGTGTGCTCAACCAAAACAAGAAGGTGATAGCTTACGGATCAAGACAGTTGAAAGAACACGAGAAAAATTACCCAACTCATGACTTGGAACTGGCAGCAGTCATTTTTGCGCTGAAGATTTGGAGACATTACTTGTATGGTGAGACCTTCAAAATTTTCACCGATCATAAGAGCCTCCGATATCTGTTTACACAGAAAGAACTCAACATGAGACAGCGCAGATGGATGGAATTCCTCAAGGATTACGATTGCTCCATACAATACCATCCTGGCAAGGCGAATGTAGTAGCCGATGCATTGAGTCGAAAAGGTTCAGCTCAGTTAGCTTCTTTGATTTTGGGTATGCATCGATGGAAATTATTGGAAGACCTGGCACTCTATGATGCGAACATTGAGTCAAAGGACACTGGATCCTTTTTGGCTAACATATCAGTAAAGCCAGTGATATTTGAGCATATCCACGATCTACAGATGAAAGATCCGACATTAACAAAGATTCATCAAGACGTGAGTGAAGGCACCAGATCGGACTTCTCAGTAAAAGAAGATGGTTCCTTGTTGTTTAAAGGTCGTCTCTGCATTCCGGACAATGCCGATCTAAGACGAACGATTCTTGATGAGGCCCATAAGTCAAATTATGCTATCCACCCTGGTAGCACCAAAATGTACCAAGATTTGAAAAAGAACTACTGGTGGAGAGGACTGAAACAAGACGTGGCCGAGTATGTGTCACGATGTTTGACTTGTCAGCAGGTGAAGGTTGATCATAGGCATCCTGCTGGACTATTGCAACCCTTACCAATACCAGAATGGAAGTGGGAATCGATCTCAATGGATTTCATTGTTGGATTACCCCGTACTGCCAAGAGACACAATGCCATTTGGGTCGTCGTAGACCGATTGACCAAATCAGAGCACTTTTTGTCGTACAATACTACCTATACAGCAGGAAGATTGGCAGATTTATATATGAAGGAGATTGTAAGATTACATGGTATTCCAAGCAGCGTAGTTTCAGATCGTGATCCACTATATACGTCTAAGTTTTGGCAGAAATTTCAAGAAGGAATGGGAACACGACTAGACTTTAGTTCAGCTTTCCATCCTCAAACTGATGGGCAGACAGAGCGAGTAAATTAAGTGATAGAAGACATGCTCAGGGCGTGCATGCTTGATATGCAAGGATACTGGGATGAGTATCTGCCGATGCTCGAGTTCGCATACAATAACAGTTTCCAAACGAGCATTGGCATGGCACCGTATGAAGCTCTGTATGGACGACGATGCAAGTCACCTCTAAATTGGGAGGAAACAGGTGAGAAATTTATATTAGGACCGAAACTACTTGAAGATAACGCTACCGTCGTTCGAATTATCAGAGAAAGGTTGAAGGCGACCTGAGTGAAGCAGAAAAAGTTACGCCGACATGAAACGGACTAGTGTCGACTATAAAGTGGGTGAGCACGTGTTTGTGAAGGTGTCACCTATGAAAGGTGTAATGAGATTTGGCAAGAGAGGGAAGTTAAGTCCACGTTATGTTGGACCATTCGAAATTTTGGGACGAGTAGGTGAAGTTGCATATCACATTAGTTTACCACCGCTATTTGATCGAGTACATAATGTTTTCCACATATCGATGCTCAGAAAGTACGTGAATGATCCGTCTCATGTGTTAGGAAAACAACCTATAGAGATGTGTGAGGACATGAGCATGATAGAGGAACCAGTGGAAATCTTGGATCGAAAAGAACAAGTACTGCGCACTAAAGTGATTCCCTTAGTGCTTGTTCAGTGGAACAATCATCCAAAAGAAGAGGCTACTTGGGAACGAGAGGCCGATGTGAGAGAACAATATCCAGCCTTGTTTCCAATGACGTGAGAATTCAATGTAAATCACAAACATGTTTGTGAAAATCTCCACTATACTTGTACTCCAATAGAAATGTTAATCCAATCTGTCATAAATTGTCAAATATAGTGAAAGAAAGAAAGAGATTGAAATTCTGTAGAAACTGAGCAAAACTGATTAATCGAATTTCAAATCGATTAATCGATTTGGAATTTCGATTAATCGATTTTGTTCGATTAGTCGACTGGCATGTGCCACTGACTGGAAATTCAAATGAGAGTTAGAATATACATAGAAGGCAAACTTCGATTGATCGAATTGGAATCTCGATTAATCGATTTGGGATCGACTAATCGATTTTGAAATTTCGATTAATCGATTTACTAAAGGGACTTGGAAGAAATTAGAGGTAGATAGATGATTTCGATTAATCGAAGTGAATCTCGATTAATCGATTTTGAACTTTCGATTAATCGAAATGGAATTTCGATTAATCGAATAGTTTAAGAAATTCTGGAAAATTAGAAGTTACAGCACGATTTCGATTAATCGAAATTAAATTCAATTAATCAAAATTAAATTCGATTAATCGATTTTGGAATTTTGATTAATCGAAGTGGATTTCGATTAATCGACTGGCTCGCGCCAGTGAGCTTAAAAATTTAAAATTTTAATTAAATACGATTTCGATTAATCGAAATGGTTTCGATTAATCGAATTGGACTTTCGATTAATCGATTTGAGAAATCGATTAATCGATTTTACGCGGCTTAACCTAGTTTTGAATCTCGATTAATCGATTCTGAATTTCGATTAATCGAGCCGCGGGCTATATATATAAGATTGGGGATTTTATTCCCCATTCGAAAAAAATTTCTTGCTTTGGGGTTTTGGCGCTTCACCTTCTTCCTTCTTCTCCAACCAACCGAGTGCTCTAGGGTTCGGATTCTCCGACGATTCACACCCATTTTCGCATCGACACCTAAGGTAAACCCTAGATTTGTGTTTTCCCTTCAAGTTGAACTAGATAAACCCTAGTTTTCTCAAAATGTCGCCTAAAACTCGTCTATCTTCAAGGAAGGCGACTTCCAAGCTACCGGTTAGGCGTAAGAACGCCGCACCACCACCACCTACCCCATCGCCGGTGAGGACTCCGTCACCGTCGGAATCGGAGACCACCTCCAGTTCGACGAGCGCATCCATGCGCGAGTCTTCCCGCGAATCCACCCCCATGCCCCCACCACCCACCAATGTCGAGCAACCAAACGAATGGTGGGCGGCAAAGACCTTTGAGGTCAAATACACAATCGACCCTACCCTTTTCACCGATCCCGATGTACCGGGCGAGACCCAATGGGCTCAAAACTACATAAACAATGCCGGTCTCGGCAATCTTCTCAAACCAATCCGGGGTTCCTACTACCCTAGATTGGTGAGATTATTCTACCAAGGGCTAACCAATGGCCCTACCGACGACAGTATCATAACCAAGATCGAGGGTCGTCTCTATACGATCACTCGTCGCCACATTCACGAGGTAATCGAGTGTTACCTCGATTTCACCCCAGAGACCACCCTATTCCCACCCTTCGAGGAGGACCCTCGATTTGAGGAAGTCATGACCCGTATGACCAACGGGAAAAAGGGGTCGGGCTCCTCCGTTAAGAGGGTTGACCTTCCACCATACATGTGGATGCTTGATTCTATAATCAAGTGCAACCTTTACCCGATGCGCCACGACACCGAGCGCGTCGACAAAGTGCAACATGCACTTTATGCGGCCTTCTGTGGCCGATGGTTTGATGCTACTTTGGCCATCCTCGAGGGGATGAAGTACATCAAAGGAAAGTTGATGAAGGGCAACATGCGGCCCAAGGAGAAGATGCCGTATGCTAGGCTCATTTCGAGCATGTTGGAGTGTTACTCCGACGAGCCCTCCTACAGCATCTCGCCTCACAAGGTGAGGGCTATGGATCGCGTGAAGACGTTTACAAGGTCTTCATGGACCCGTAGCTATAACCTCCTAAAACGGACCCTACCGGCTCCGGGTCCCACTCCCGCCCCAGCAGCAGCAGCCGCAGCAGTAGCACCGCCACCACCTCAGCATGACCCACCAGTGGGTGGGGCACACCCTGCCGCAGCAGAGCCATCCGTGGAGAGGGTTCCCTCCCACACCACAGCCTCACCGACACCACCTGCACACTCCGCGCCCGCGACACCCACCTCATCCTACCGCCGGCGCGCCGCTCCATCCGGTCCTACCATCGAGGACGTGTTGGCTCGTATGGAGGCCAACAATGAGAGGATGAACCGGAGGATAGACTTCCTCCTATTCCACACCCTCTGCCATATCTACCCTACCGACTACCGCCGCTACCTCGCCCAGGAGGAGGAGTGGACGGCCGGACGCACCGCCTTCCATCGAGGACCCGTCTTCCATCCCACCACAGACGCGGCTCCTTCTACCTCCACGTCTGCACCGCCGACTGAGACGCAGCCAGCACCATCGCCACCACCGCAGCCAGAGCCAGCTCCAGCAGACACACCAGCCACTGTAGCACCCGATCAGCCTGGCGACGGGACAGTTTGAGTCTTATATGTATTCAGTATTTTGACTTATACCTGTAGATTTTATTATACGCCAACTTATTGGCATTGTAACCAAATATTGAATCCTTAATACAAATCAAACTTTTGTGTAATTGTTCACTTTGTTAAAATTTACTTCCATACTTGTCTGTGTGAATGTGTGAATACTTAATTGCCTCTGGGTCTACTCGACCACCTCACCTGGAGTGTGAGAAAAAGGGGGGGGGGGAAATAGATAAAGAGACCCAGACAGACATGCCTTGGGTTATTTTCGAGGACGAAAATTCCCAAGGTGGGGAGGATGTAATAACTCGAAAAATCACGCAAAACTATGACCTCGAGATCCGTGCCCGATTGGTCACAAGTTTGACCAATTAGAAGATCAAGAGTTAGTATAGGATGTAATGAACGGACGAGATGTGATAGTTTGAATTATTGCGTGGTGTGTGTTGTAAATAGGAAGTCGCATACACCTACCGCGGTGTATGTGCTCAACACACAAGTGAGGAAGAGGATAAAAAGAGTTAATAACCCTAAAATCAAGAGTTTTGTTGTTGAAGGAGAGTAAAGAAGAGAGAGAGAAAGTAAAAGGAGTGATTAATGCAAGGAGCAAAGGCTAGTTGAGGAAGGAAGGATCCAAGTATTAAAGAGGCCGATTCAACGCAAGGGATCCACTGAAAAGCTAAAGCTGGAACCCTAGCCTTCCAACCCTAGATTTGAAATCAATTTGAGATTGATTCAAGGTAAAATTGTGTAAATCAAATGTATAGATTATAGGGGTTAAGTTGTAGTTAAATGTGGGTTAAATCATAGGATAATGGCTTAGAAAAATAAAGGAAAAAGTATGGAAGAAGATTGGGAAGAACAGCTCGAAAGGGGCTGAATCTGACAATTTCGATTAATCGAAATTGGCCAGGAAGTTGAAAGGTCAGAGGACCACGATTTCGATTAATCGAATTTGGTTTCGATTAATCGACTTTGGATTTCGATTAATCGATTTGGGGATCGATTAATCATTGAACTCGATGGACCCAGGGGTTGGAGGAAATGACTTGAGGAAAAATCGACTAATCGAAATGGGTTTTCGATTAATCGATTTTAGTTTTCGATTAATCGATTTTAGTTTTCGATTAATCGATTTGGAATCGATTAATCAACTTGTGAAACTCGACTGTTCGAACTGTGAGTCTACTTTGCGAAAAGAAGAATTTCAATTAATCGAAATTGGATTCGATTAATCGAATGAAAACTCGACTGTTCGAACAGTGAAATTACTTTGCGAAGAGAAGCATTTCGATTAATCGAAATTGGATTCGATTAATCGAATGAAAATTCGACTGTTCGAACTGAGAATGAACTTTGCGAAAAGGAGAATTTCGATTAATCGATATTGACCTTCGATTAATCGATTTTGGAAATCGATTAATCGAATCAGATTCGATTAATCGATTTTGGAGTTCGATTAATCGACTGACATAAATTATGTTGACTTTTGGGTTTGACTTTAAGATTCTTGGGGGATCTTATACCTTCCTTATTGCATCCTTTGTGATGTGTTTCACCTGTTATGTGGTACCATAGGTGGTACGTGTGGACTAGTGCACAAGGAGCCACGTGGGACCTTGATGCATTGAACAAATGAAGACTTGAGGTAGGGAACACCTTGAACATGTACCTTATTTTACAAGAGCATGTATGTAGTGATATAGAGTTCAATTCAAATATTTTACTGCTTAAAGAATTGTGAAAAGTGTGTGTGTGTGACATTCATAAGAGTAAACTAATGAGCCATCCCCAGGGGATGAAGAAGTAAAGAGATAAGAGCATCAGGTGTGATGCAAGTAAATGGATACATCCCAGGGATGTATCCAAGGACTGAATCATGTTTGATAGGGCCTAACTGATATAAGATAGCACATTTACACGGTGAGTAACTATATGTAAGGCACCGATATTTTTGTTATTTGAGGTTTGATAGGGTACCCCACCGACGTGGCGGGATATCCACGACTGACACGGCAGGATATCCGTGACCGATACGGCGGCGAAACCGTAGGCCAGTGCGGAGGCTTATCCGTACATAGTAAGCACACCCCAGGGGTGTTGATTGAGACAAGTGAAAACCCGCCACCAATCCCCAGGGAAAGGGGCTTGGTACTATTTGTATTCCTGTGGAATACGATTAAAAGCTTCTATATAGATGGCGATGATGGGTATCTCATCGGGCTCGATGTTATATTGCTCGGGGATTACTTAAGTTGAAAGTTTAAGTTTTGCTTTAGGCCTTCTCAAAGATCATTCATGAGTAAATGAAAATATAAGTAATCAACAAGAAACGAAATGCTTTTAACTGCTTTCAGAATAACTTGCATAGATACATCATGCATGGCATATCATGGAATACATGTGAGTTATAATTTATATGTTCAAACTGTGTTTGTTCCCTATTGAGCTAGGATGTAGCTCACCCTATAGACTATACGTCGCAGGTTCACTACTAGCACGGCGGCTTCGAGGAGACGCCGATCCCGTGAGAGTCGGAGTGGGACCTTGCGTGAAGAGTTGGAGCCACCTCGGAGGACTTCTTCTAGAGGACTCCGTTGTGCCTTGTGAGGATTTTTGGAGAGGTTTTGTACGGCTTGGTATGTCAAGCCTTGATTCTGTTTAAAATCATGTATATAAGGAGTTAGGATTTCTCTTTTGGGACGAACCATCCGTGATGACTTCTATCATCGATGGTTCGGATCGGTTCTCCATTCATGCAGAGGCATGAGGGTAGAACTGTCTTTTGGGAAGTTAATTAATATAGATTTAAATTCTGCAAACTCGTTTATTATACTTTTCTATGCTTGATATACCAGTGTTCCGTGCTTAGCTAGAGGGCACGGTCAAGATGATCGTGCTGATGGCACGGGTTTCAGGGTGCCGAAATTCGGGCTGTCACACATAAGAAGCCCAATAATACGCCTCCAAGTTCAGTTTCCTGATGGTAAAGATACTAACCTGTCTTCAAGTTTGTGGTTGAGATTCAATTATGATAACTCCATATTATTTTTTAGTTGTAACTACTCAAGAAGAACAATATGGTACATTTAAGAAACTCGGCATACTTGCATTTTGTTAAACAGAATGAGATTCATCTTGATAGATACTTTAGATAAAGTAAAATGAAACCATGCACACGTGAAGCATAGCCCATAAGATATCTTAGAGCTGAGATGAAGAAGAAACTGTTGGAAAAAAGATATAGATGAAGCTGCTGAAAAAAGAAACTAGACTAATAAGATGCTTAAGAAGAACACTAAACTAACATAATCAAACTTGGACTCCTTACCAACTTGATAAAACTGAAAGTAAATAATACAATTTAACAAAAAACCGAATCAGTTTCGGTTCCTGTGAACCCAACAAAAGATCAAAAATTTTAATTTTGGTTTCGGTTCCAATCCAGTAAACTGAACTTGCATCTCTAGATTCATAGCATCTTTTTTTTTTTTTTAAATCAAGCTTGAGATAAGGACCAATGAGATCCTTACCTCAATGAGGTTCTATGGATCCTTGCCCTCTATTAAATGAAAAAATAGGGGAAAATAAAATAGATTGTATAGTATAATGACTTTTTTCAGCAACAATGTGCAAGTTCAATTGGAATAGTGTCTACCCAATTCATAATTTTCAACCAAATAGAGAATCTGCTCAGAGGCATGTAGTTTCTTTCATCAAGTAGCCTACGACAATGCATGAAGTGGAGCTTATGGCAATGCCAAAGATACCCTGATCCACAACAAAATTGATCGTCTCTAGTACAACTTACATGAAAACAAGTGGCATATCTAGGTTCATACCAAATTGTGCATCCAACTCAAAACCAATTGGATGAGTTTTAAAAGTGTGAGTTATAATTTACCAAATGTGGGACTAAACTTCAATAGGTAGCATGAGTTTTAAAAGTATTTAATAATTTTCAAAATAGGTTCGAACCTAGCTTACCTATAAAAATAGAAAGAGTATTTTATTAATTGTATATTATAAATTTTCTCTCGTTAATAAAAAAATGTAAATGAACGCTTCAGTTATAAACTAAGAAATCATAAAGTCTTAAGTTCCAATTCCCTCTTTATCCTTTTCAATTTTTGTTAGGATGTGGGAAAGGGCTCCACGCCTCCAATTCCCTCTTTATGGTTTCTTTCATATATTTCTGTAGTAAATTGAATTATTTTTTTTAGAAACTTATGTTTATCGTCTTGTGATTGGGGTTTGATGTGCTTGATTTATTCTACTTTTTATAAAAAAATATCCTAATTATAAATAAAGAATGATAGTTCCTAAATGTGGTCTTTGATCCAAATGTTTAAATCGTTCGGTCGATTTTTCGATAGAAGATGACCTGAAATATGTGGAACTGTATGAAAAAGTTAATTGTATAGTTATGACATTCCAATCAATGTAGTTTCTGGTCTATGGGCCATCAAGAGGTGGGCGATTTATTAGATTGTATATAGTTTCTGGGTTATGGGCCATTATCAGTTGTGATCATGGATCCAAATTTTGAACAATACCTAGCTATATGCGTCTCGGTATTAAAGCCTCACCATGCAAACTTATCTTGGGTAATACCCAAGATCAATAATGAAATTTTAACCCTTTTGACATATAAATCATTAGTTGGTAGAAGTGGGGGTACTATCTTTGATGTGGCTAATTCCCATGCTTTATAATATGAGTAGAAGAATAAGGGTAGGGGCATGAGTAAGGAGAAGGATAGGGATATGGAAATTTAGAATGTGGTTTTTAGTATAGTTGAGAAAATAGAATTGAAGAAAATTGTTGTTATGTGGATGCTGTGGTTTTAGCATATTCTAAATTACAGTTAAATTTTATCATAATTAGATGATGTGGTCAACTTTAATTGTCAAAATTAGATCCCTTTTATAGATGATAGTTACTGAAATTTGTAACCATATTACAGATACATTAGTGGATAGAGGTGGGGTATCATCTTTGATGGTGCTATGCCCCATGCTTTACAACATGTGCGAAAAAATAAGGTTAAGGGGATGAGTAGGAAAAAGTGAGGAAAATGAAAATTTCGTATTTGACTTTTTTGTAGATTTGAGAAGTAAAAATTGAAGATAATTGTTTGTTATGTGGATGTTGTTGGTTTGAGCATATACTAAATTATGGTTACAAGTTAAATTTTACCATAATTAGATGATGTGATCAACTTTAGGTGCTAAGTTAGATCCTTTTTTTTTAAGATGATAGATCACTATTGAAGCAGCTATAAAATTTTGTTAGCTGTTATGGCCACAGCTTTTGGCGAATTGTAGGAAATAAGGATGGAGCACCGAAAATGAGCAATCATTATCTGGTTTCACTATGTGCTCACACTTAGTTTCTGTAGGGCTCTTTATTATGCTGCTATAATTGACAAATATAGATTGTAGTTTGAATTTATCATTAAATCTCAACTTTGAGTTTGAATGTTATTTAATTCAATATATAAATGTTATTGCGTTTCAAATTGGAGTTCAAATTTTAAATAAAATACTCCTCGGGAAGTCAGGATTAATGTGCATGGATGTTTTTTCTCCCTAGGGAAGCACCCCAATAACCCGACTTTTATAAGCTGTCAAGCGGATACTTTCAGGGGTAACCTTTTCCACTTGACGTAGCTGTTTTCATGGTCCAAGTCGTTACCAACATGTCATTATTGGGTGCAGCATTTCACAATGTTCTATGTTTAAATAAATACATAAAGAAAAAAAGACAGGCAGTTTCCCATTGTTATTTAGCCTTCCATTTGAAGGTTCTGGTTCTTGAGTAGATGACAAAAATCGCTCAATAACAATTTAAAAAAAGGCCGTACCTAGTGCACAAGGCTCCCGTTTTCAGAAGGTCTCACTACAAAAAATATAGCATACGCCGACGGCTGAAATTTAGAAGCCGTCGGGGTAGGGGAAGATTTGGGCCATACACCGAGAGCCAACCCGGCCACTCCACTTAACGCCCCTGACCCACTTAGTCGGGCCATATATAAATCAATTTTTTTTCCTTCACAAGACCTCCCTTCCCACGAACTCAAACCCTTCTCCTTTTTCCCGAACTCCCCTCTGAAACCCTAGCTAGCTTCTCTCCTCCTTCGTCGCTCCCATCGAAACCCCCAAACTAAGCCCTAATCCTGCTCGGACCAGAGTTTATGTAATCTCCAGGCGATTCAAGTAACTTAGGCTTTTCTTTTGCTTCTCGTGTGTTTTGTTTTCGATCAAGAGTTGGGCGGTGGAAATCGGTGCAGATTCAGCTCGCTAGGGTTCCTTGGACTGTTATCATGCCGGCGCTCGTCAATTACAGCGGTAAGGTTTCATTGTTTGTGTTTATTTTCAGTTTTTGATCTGAATGATCTTTGTTTTGGGGTTTTATTTTGATATGGGATTAGATCTCTGAGTTTTGGTTATGGATTTATTACAGATGGTGAAAAGAAGTGATGAAACCGATAGATCGAATAGTTGCAGAGAACGAAGTTGCTTTTAGAGCTGGATTCTCTGGTTGCAGCTTCTTCAGCCGATCGAGCACTCCAATCCTCTAAAATATCTCCCTGATCTCATCCTAGTTAGTATCTTTCGAATCTCACTGTTTTCTCTTTTTTTTTTTATTTGTTGTGTTAAGGTTTTTCTGAAAATTCACTCTGTTGATGCAAGGTTATTGGGGAAGAAATCGAGCTTAAAGCAGTAAGATCTCAATATTTTCAAAGGAACATACTACGAAAATATACGATTGCGACGGAGAATTAAAACTACTCGTTTAGTCATAGATCTGAAAAGTAATGAATTTTTGGTGAAATTTGATAAATCTGGAAGTCGTTGGGGTAGTTCCTGACCGATTGCAAGTGTGAAATTGAAGTAATTTAAAGTTTGGACAGATGATTGTAGTTTCAGATTTTGTGAGTGCTGTAGAATTAAGGTTTTCTGTGGTTTAATTTACTGTTTGGGTTTAAGATATGGAAGATCATTACTGATTTTTTTTGGCATGTTATTTTCTAGTTCATTTAGATTGTTTATCATTAGGTTTAATGGGAGCTCACCAGTCTTCTATAGACAACATCCTCATTGCCCCATGGTTTAGGCCTTGACAGTCTTTTTTTATTAATCCAAGACGTCCAAGTAATTAAACAGAGTATGGATGCTCCACTATTGGTGTACCAAGTAGAGTCATTTGGGTGGTGGAATCTTGCCTTGATAGGCATGGTTCATGCGTCGCAGGGTCGAACCCAGCTTACCTATAAAACAAAAAAAGATAGGCATGGTTCATGCGGTGATAGCAATTGATGGTGCTATGATTTGGACGACTACAAATTTGGAAATTAATTTTGCTAGAAGTGCCAGATGTAGGATTGGATGTGTGGGGACTAGGATGTGCTTGATCGAGCTTGGATATATTCCCAGAGTTCTTATTGAATGATGCTGATTGTTTTTCGTGGCAGTGTTGGTGTTTTGGAGTAGAGGGTTGTGATAGTTCCATGAGTGGAATCATTTTCCGCATGTTGCATTTTCGGCACTGAGTGATGCATCATGAGCCTAATTTGATTTTACAATAGGTTCAAACTTCAGTCCAAGACCAGCGAGTATGACTCTTACAGGTGAGATTGGTAGCACCTACTTAACACCTACTCACTGGTCCAAGACTAGTGAGTATTTTCTCTTTGCATTATGTTTTATCGGCTATTTATCGGCTCAGTTACCAATAAACTCTACCTCTCCACAGAAACAAAAATCCATTCAGGTCATGCATGTCTTATGCCTGAACAGAGCACTTTGCCAACAAGTACCACTTTACCAAGCATCACTGACTTAAGAGATAAGATTTGATATTTGAATTTGGAGTAGGAGTGGCTAACAGGTAGGATAACAGAGATGGATTAAGTATGCTGAAATTTGTAATCCCTTATAGAATTGGAGGAGCTCTCCCTCAAGGAAGAACAACTGAAATTTTAGTACTAAAATATCATCTCTAATCATAGTCTACATCAGATTCACCCTATAAGATTGCATCGAAAACCCATATCTATCATTTGATACATGAAGATATTTAAAATGCTAAACTACCGTGTCATTGTCTAAATTCGCTTTAATAATATGGGGCTGTCTTTTTTTATATAACGGATTATCTGGACTTTTAGAGCACCCGGCTAAGTTCCCATACACGTGCAACACCTGTACATCAGACGCACTAGTCAGTAGGATAAATCCCTGCGAGTGGCCAACAAGGGGTTGGAATTCAACTCAGGACCTAACAATATCGGGCTGAATCCGATAAACAATAGAGCCGCATTATCGAGGCGGCAAAACGATACCACACCCGCAGAATTGATGACTGCGATCACGACCATTGGTGCCCTTATACCAGTTCTCAGCCAGTAGCAGTGATCACCATCCATTAAGATAAACATCATACCATCCACTACATAGATATCTACCAAGAAACATATATGTAAATCATAAAGATTAACCATCAACCCATACATATATAGAAAAACTAAATCTAAAGAATTAGCTAGGTTGGAATGAGGCATGATAAAAAAACTAATTCATATCACTTTGATTTTGGTTGCTATGATACAGTCATTAGACTTTTATTGTTGCTGTTGCTGAATGTTTATTTACTGCTAAATCTGAATAGATGATCTGCACTAGCGCTGTTTGGTGATTTTAATCTTTGGCTGGCCTGCTATTAGTTTATTCATATACTGCTCTCCTATAATAGAGAGGTGGGTTGCTTATTTTTTCCATCATATACTCATAACTATGCCAGTTGGGATTCAGTTTTAACAGTAATCTCGTGCAGCTTTAGAACTTGTGTTTTCACACAAGTTCCTGAGTAGATCAGTGGTTATTACCACTGTTTTCAACTGTGTTTTAACACAGAAAATCTGACCTTAATATCTATAAGATCGAGGACAATTTAGTGTTGTTTTGAAACTGTGATAATGGTTTCTAAGTAGTTTTTTATCTACTATCCTGAAGTTATAGCATTATGGGCTACGGTCTGCATTAAAAAAACAAATTATATTTTCAGCGAGATTCTGGAGATCATTTGATTTTTTTGGTAGTTCTTTCTTGTGCTTCATCAGCATTGGATTGATTGTATGATGGTACATATAGAGGTTCTGTCTATATGCTTTCTATTTATTTTTCATACATTCGATTTATGACTGACTAGTTTCAAACTTGGAATTTGTAGGTTCTTGTGAAGCAAGCTGGTTTGAAGCTCCAAGAAAATATAAGATTTTATTCCTCATTCATTTCCCTTAGCCTTTCCATTCTAGTGTGGAACTAGTTTGCGATTTAGTTCGCTTTGGTTCAGTTAGATAGAGAGAATTGGAAACTTTTAAAGAAAAAAAATTTAATTTTGCTTGAATAATTCACTGAATTGCATATGCTTTAGCAAATATAGGGGAGAAAGAAACCCAAATCTGATGCTTCTCGTTTAAAGCCATCTGTAAATTTTTAAAAAAAATCACTTAATTACAAAAGAAAGATTACCCTACTGAGTTTTTTATTAGAATCAAATTTTTGACTTTTTCAAAATAAGAAAGTATCAGCCAAAGTTACTTACATAGCAACTAGGAAAGTATCAGCCAAACTAAAAAAATGTTCTTTATGGATTTTGCTTATTAATGCAGTATTATTTTAAAGCACGTTTTCCCTTCAACAAAGATCAATTTGCTGATTTACTGCTGATATCTGGTATTGCAGGAGTTATATCATAGGTATTTTTATTTGCTATTGTGCATTTATATGTTTGTTAACATGAGATTCATTGCATTTCTTCTCTTCTTTTGCACTTATATTAAGTTTTTCCGACAGCTGCTTCTCATACCTATATCATAGGTATGTCTATTACTTATTTTGTTGATCCTCCTTGTGATTGATAAAGTTGAATCATAGTGTTTGATCGTATTAGTATCACTAGACTTTCTCACTTTCTCTCACTTTCTCATACTAGTCTCATGAGCTCAGCTCAAATAATCAATCTCTATTTTCAAAGCTTCTTGCATAGACATTATGGATAAAAGCTGGATGCAGAAGCCTCGGTAAGTATTTTTTATTACGACTAATTAATATTCCTAAATAGTTAGTATTTTGATGAAGTAGTGAAAGTAATAACTTTTTGGAATATGTTGCTATAATAGAAACGCTGAAGCATACTATGATGGGGCAAGAGAATTCATTAAATTTGCTAACTCTTGTGGAGCAGTTTATGATGGAAGGTTAAAATGCCCCTGTATCAAATGTTGCAACGTCTACTATCAAGACGTGATGACAACATATGATCATATCATATGGCATGGAATTGGGAAGAGCTACACTACGTGGTTTTTTCATGGGAAAAATAACACGTCATCGAGTTTTACACGAGATGAACCATTGGCTGATGTAGTTTAAGAAGATGATGATACAACTGATGATATGAGGAGCATGTTACATGATTTGTATGGGGTTCCGAGTGAAGAAGAAATTCATGATAGTCCAAGACAAGGCACAGAGAGTACGTTGGATGACAATATAGCTAAATTTTTTAAATTGGCCAATGATGCGGAGTTGGCCCTCTACACGGGGTGTAAATATACAAAATTATCTTTTATCGTAAGACTATGGCATATCAAGTGCCTTTGTGGATGGAGCAACAAATCCTTCTCAATGTTACTTGACTTGTTAAGAGAGGTGCTCCCTGAAAGATCGAAACTTTAAGATAATTTTACACAGAGTAAAAAGATAGTTACGGACTTGGGACTCAGTTACAATAAAATTGATGCTTGTCCAAATAATTGTATGTTGTACTATAAAGAATCGATTGACAAACAGAAGTGCGACATTTGTGGAACATCACGTTGGAAGATGCATGAAAACTATGCTCCAGATGATACCAAAAAGAAGACTCCAGCAAAAATTTTACGCTATTTCCCATTAAAACCACGTCTTCAGAGATTGTACATGTCATCTAGAATTCCTACTGATATGATATGGCATGACGTAGAGCGCGTTAAAAATGGTGTTTTAAGGCATTCGGCAGATTCTCAAGCCTGGAAGCATTTGGACCAGCTTTATCCTACGTTTAAAGAAGACCGTTGAA
This sequence comes from Chloranthus sessilifolius, assembly GCA_021018995.1. Taxonomy (NCBI): domain Eukaryota; kingdom Viridiplantae; phylum Streptophyta; class Magnoliopsida; order Chloranthales; family Chloranthaceae; genus Chloranthus; species Chloranthus sessilifolius. The sequence goes on along the minus strand of CM037585.1, from coordinate 89,561,233 downwards.
ATATTAGACTTGGGTTAGCAAGCGATAGATTTAACCCTTTCAGAACAATGACTATCACTCATAGCACATGGCCCGTGGTACTGTTTTCATACAACTTACCACCATGGTTATGTATGAAACAACCAAGCATTATTTTATCGACTATAATACCGGGTCCAAAAAGTCCTGGAAATAATATTGACGTCTATTTGAGGCCATTGATTGATGAGTTGAAGGATTTATGGTTAGATGGGGTGGAGACATATGATGCTGATTTTGGAGAGGCTGATTCCAAGATTCAAACCTAAGACCTATTGCTTTGGACGGACAACACTTGCGATTGCACCAAGTTCATCTCTAAATTGCTCGATAAATGTCTATTTTAGGCTAAATTTAATTGAACTTATGGTCACATATATATCTTCATCTCCTTGTCTCTTTTTTTGGTTTTCGATTGGTAAGTTGGGATGGGAGCGACCTCAAATTTGCAATATCGTCAACCTTCTAGTTGAGCTAGAAGCCGAACCCCGGCTTGTTCGTCTATTTGGAGTCAGCTTTCCAAATATAATATTTCCACTCATTTTTGTTTACTTCCTATTTGTGATAATAATCTATATAACATTAGTATTTGGCTTATGATAATCTATATCCTTTTCGAAGATGGAAAAAAAAAATGAACCGGTGAAAACTTGAGCGGAAGTGAGAATTAAATGTATAATAATGAGAAAATAATTGTATTACTTAGTTTCATATCTACATTATAATATATGTCACGTACATCTCCTTTTTTTGGTAATCTTGCTTGCTTAGAAAAAAAAACCCTCGTGAGGGTATGATAATATCCATATGGATCGAGCTTCGGTGCATTTTGTTGAGATAATTTGAAAGAAAAAATCAAAACAAAAAAATACTTAAAAAGGAAAATTTTAAACATTTTGATTTTGATGGTTGAGATTTCAAGCCTTAAAAATAACAAACAATGGAGATTAATTTTTAAGATTTTTTTAGATAGCCTAAATAATATCTCCAACTTTACAACTGATTGTATCTTGAGCTTAATGCATGGGCTGGGTAGCTCTAAGATATGTTATAGCTTATAGGTTAACTTCACAATCGTATGTTTTCATCCTATTTCTATGTATGAAAAGATGAGTCCTTTCTCCTCCGCACGGTGGTCTTTGATCGCTTTGATCATTTATTATGATGGAGAGTTTCAATAGAGCTAATTAATTTTTATGGCTCTAGGCAGCAAATCTTCGATATGATTTCCGTTCTGCTAGTGAGGGATTGTGAGATTGAGTCCTAAAAAATGGAAAGAGATTCAGGGAAATAGGAAAAAAAAAACAAGACAACTTTATAAGCCAGTCCATTATTACGAGAATGGATAAAATTACTATAATGACAAGCTACTTCAATCTAGAGACACCATAAATTTGAGATTCCTCATCCTAACTAATGTCACTTAGGCATTTTGGTCACATTGAAACATCTGTGGTGTGACCATTGATTTCCCTGTTGGAGTTGGATTGCATCAAGGGGCCGATTTTACGACTTTTCAGTGTATGGTATTTACAGATAGTGTGATGCTAATTTGTCGATAAGAATGAGCAACGAGCTCACTCAGCACTATCCGACCACTTAAAAAATCTGTCGATCACTGCAAGGCCCACATCAGCCCCAGCTTTAGCCATGACAATGGCCTTAAAATTTTCTCAGCACTATCCAACCACTTTTGAAGCAGTACCTTAGAGATATGATTTGAACCCATGCACTTTCGTGTTTTAGTATTTATAATGTACATCTTTCAGATCAAAATTAAGTAAGATTAAAATTCAGATCTGCAATTTCTAGGGTTTTTTTCTTCGTTTATTAAGATGAATATTATTATACAAATATGCCATATGGCCTTTATTTTTCAGAGGTACACATACTACTCTTCCTGCAATGGATTTGTATCGTTTTCTTTTGAAGCTTATGAATCTTGAACTTGATGAACAAGCTACGATTTGTGTTTTATGAGATGCTAGTTTACAAAATGGCGCCTTGTAGAATGCCTTAGATTTCTTTGGTAATTATTTAAGTGCTACTGTAATATCTTCATTGATCATGACTCATGAGTATTTGAGTACTACTGCAAATATCTTTATTGATCTCGATAAATTGATGAACCAGGTCGCCATCTGTGTCTCGGATAAGAGCCAAGATGTTGTATGCAACCTCAAAAGATCGTTTCCGGCGAGAACTTGGTGGAATCCATTATGAAATTCAGGCAACCGACCCCTCCGAGATGGGCCTCGAAGTTCTCAGGGACCGCACTAATTAAGCTAGAGACACTACAAAATAAATGACTTGGGGCGGCTGGTAATTTTTTTTTTTCATACTCCTGGCGGCTACTACTAATAGACCGCCACAAGCAAGCAAGAAGAAGACATCGTGTATCGACCGCTCTCAACCAGCGTAGGTTCCTCAACACTTTCCCCATATAAATAGCCAACGAAAAGTTTTCTTTCGCACTAACTCTTCTCTCCCGCTGAAGGAGGCCAACGAAGTTAGGGTTTTCTCTCATAGAGCGCGGACCAAAGCTAGGGTTTCCTCTCCCAGAGTGCCGACGAAAGCTAGGTTTCCTCTCCCAGAGCGCCGACAAACGCTAGGGTTTCCTTTTCTTCTGGTAGTTTTGACCGATTCAATTCAATTTTAGTACAAAATCTAGTCATTTCCATCAAATTTTTTAACCTTTCGGACTGTTTTGGCTAGATTTATCGTCATCTTCACCAAATAATTCCATTTTTCTGACCAAAATCAGTTTCCTCTTCAATTTTCCTGATCTCGTGACCGATTCAAGTGAGTTTGCTACGATTAATTTTGCTTCAGATCATTTAATTTTAGTGTAAGTTAGGGTTTGTAATTTTCTTATTTTCTGCTTCAGATCAATCGACTTTATCAGTTAATGAGATGATCTTTGGAGAATTGAATTTGCTAAAGTTAGGTTTTGTAATTTCCTTGTTTTCTGCTTTAGATCGATTTTGATTTTGATCTTTGGAGGATTGATTTTGATATGTAAGCTCCTGTCATCACCATCTCAAATGGCTTTCCTCAAATCAGTAAGCTCTCTGCATCCCCCTCTTGCAACTTAGATTATATGATTAAAGGAAGTGAGCTCATTTTTCTTATTTAGATGTTTTGGATTCAAATCTGGTTTCAGATAGCTTTGGATATTGCCATTTGGATTTATTTTGATCCCTGTCTTAGCCATTTTATAATATATTAGCCATTTTATAATATATTTTCAACTTTTTATATTTGGGCTTTGGAATCTCTTAATAATGTGCCTTTCATGGTGTTGCCAATGCCATATATATATTCCCATGCTTTTGTGTATTGTATCTATGATCCCACATGAGAACCTCGGAGAAAGTTTCCCAAGGCTTATGTATATATTGAGGAGCTTGGGTCTCTGTGTGGTAAATCAGTGCTCAATATGTACCCTCTTGTCCGAAGCTTTTGTTTTTTGGATTAATTATTTGTGTTTCTCCTATTAATACATGTCGGATTTCTTGTATAAATCTTGAACAATACTGGGACATATTATCCTATATATATCTCGGTACCAAAGCTTGTGTATATGAACTCATAATGGAATATATTGGATGGTAGAAGCCAAATGGGGGCCACTATATGATTCGATACCCTTTAGTATCATTGTATCTGGTATGTTTCATCATGCTATGGAAATCTACGGTATGGGTTTGGATGACATTATTTCGTTTTGCTTTCATTTTGTCATATTAGTCCATATTTAAGGAAATTGTATTGTTGGTGCACATCTCTTTCTTCATATTGTGCATATCAATTTGGACTTTCTCTATTCTGTGATAAGAATTATAAAACAATCATGTCCCTTTTTAAAACTTTCAAAGGAAAATATGAAAGATTCACTGTTAGCTTTCTATTTTCCACCCATTCCATATGCGAATAAAAGTTAAGTGAGACTTTTCCATTCATAAAATTTGGGCCTCTGTTTTTCCTAGATCAAGTACGTTTTACAGGTGCAAGCATAGTAACCAAATTCTCCGAATTTTTAAAAAAATTGCAAGCATAGTCACCTTTTAGGCATAAGCTATAAAGCCACTTGAGCTGGTACAGGGCTACAATGGGCATGTGCACTCTGACACCTGTTTGCATACAGAGGAGCCTCAACATTACCCTACTAGTAATGGGTCCCCCTATTTAACACCACTATCTTCACTTAAAGAAACCTATAATTAAGGTATTGCATTACCTATGTGCGGAAGGATACATATTAAAAATCATAAAATGGAAAAAAGAAAAGACCCCCGAATTAAAATCGACCATCTGATGATACGTCACTTTTTTGGGTATGTACCACATGAAAAAAAACCGACCGTCTGATGATACACCAATGATCTCAAGATCCTTCTTGTGAAAGATTTGGATGATAAACAATCTCTATCATCTGATTCAGCGTAGTCAATGTGTTTTAGCCTGGGTGAACTCAAAGATTCGGTGGTATGTGTGATTCTTTTTTTTCAAATAGCTTGACTGGAAAATTAATTCGTAATGGATGATACTCATATTGCTAGTAGTTGATTTCGTAGTTTGACACTGCCGTATCTGTGTTTTTTTAATCTCCAGCGTGACTGGAGATGTTGTTGTCATGTTGCAACTGTTGGAGCATTCCAAGTTCAGTCGGAATTTTGATGATCTCTATGTAGTGCATATACTCAGATTGACAGAGGTCCTCTATAGAAAATTAATTCCTAAGTGCATGTGCACTCTGGTGTCTTCCTTTTGTTCTTTGACTCTTTCTGTTTATTTTGAAGGATTTCTAAATTCCAATCCTCTTGAAGAATTTGATTTCTTTTGTTCCTTCTAAATCAATTTAAATAGACCATATTAAACTGTTTATTTTTAATTGTAATTTTTGTTTTCATTTTTTGTAGGTGCATGCATTGTTAACAGTCGGAGTCCAGAGTGCACACATGTTCTTGATGATGAGTCCTCATCAGTCACTGAAGATCTTATTGATGTCATTGTAGCGCAAAAACCTATTGTCTCTGCTGATTGGGTTAAGGTATTTTCTAGAGAAATTTTTTCTTGCATTCCTACAATTATACGTCTCTTGAAATTATGTAACTTTCTCTGAGTTGACTCTGGAAGTATATGTTTGTATCATGGTAAAACTCATTGTCCTCAATAGGCTAAATCTTCAAGGTTTTGTTTTTGATGATTTTTTTTTACCATCCTTGTATGCATTTTTTTCAGCAGTAATAATATAGAATTGTTAATCAGAAAATAAAAAAGTGCATGTCAATGAAATTCAGTAATTATCTACTTCTGCAGTACTCAATGTGTTAACTTTTAGTGGATACTCAATGTGTTAACTTCTAGTGGATCCATGGGTTCAAGCTTATACTTGCGGTTGAGTTGCAAGTTTAAACACTAGGCTCACCTTTATGGCTTCAGAAAATAATAAAGTCGGGTCATCCCTTAAACATTACGCTCATCCACATGACCCAGGGTGTTTCCATGTATCAAATAGGGGCGAAATCATCCAGCCAGGTATGGGTTCTATCTATTTTGAGAAACTGACATGCTAATGATCCTCAGTGTTATGCCCATTATTGGACATGGGGCTGGGTCTCACCCGTTGCTGATGCAACATATGCGAAACTGCTCATGCTAACTAATTACATAGATATATATCCTTTGAACGAGAGTGCTCTCAGATGGTCATCTATATCCTTGATAAGGATTGTTTCTTTTTCAATTTCTTTTCTTGTTTTCTATTAATCAGAGACCAATACAAAGTGATAATTGATGAAGGCATGCCGCACTATGAGAGGCCATATATCCATGAAGGGTCGCGTCTACATCCATTTCAACATAGAATTTCTAGATTCAAAGGTTCTTTCCCTTGAAGAATACCATGCATTGGGCATGACATCCCATCAATTGGATGGTATCCTGACCACCTAAAACAAGGGCCCACCCTTTGGAAATGGAATTGGATGAGTGCGACGAGACCACTATAGTTGACGTCAATATGGAGAAAGAGATGAAGTGGAAGCAGCACCATCATTCAACCACAGGAAGCTTAGATGAGCCATTGTCATAGTGAGTTCATCATGCTCAATAATAAATATGACCAGATTACTCTTTTTTTTTTTTTTGCTGAAGTTGTTTTTGTGGGATTCTGGTTGAGAACTACTTTTTTATGTTAATTATTAAAAAAAAGAAGCCTACTTTTTTCTTTTTAGCTTACTATCATCATATGACATCCTTTCACTGATATCTGGCATTGTAGACTTTGCAGTTAGAATGCCAAAGTACATTGGATTTGTAAGCGATTTCAGATTTCTAAATTCCTACACAACGCACTTCATTCTTCTTAAACATTGAATAGGCTGATGCCTGTGAAATTGATGTGGATGCACTTGTTGACGCGGATGGGAATGTGGTCATCAGCGGGATCATGGAGCACATTGAACAGGCTGGTGTGCATTCCGGGGACTCAGCATGTTCGCTTCCAACAAAATTGTACAATCATCGTCTCTTGACAGCATCCGGTCATGGACAATGAAGCTGGCAAAACGGCTTGGTGTGTGTGGGCTCATGAACTGCCAGTATGCAATTTTAACATCTGGGGAGGTCTATTTGCTTGAGGCAAATCCCCGGGCATCATGCACAGTCCCGTATGTGTCAAAGGAAATTGGCCACCCGGGCATCACTCACAGTGCCGTTTCCAAGTGATTTGGTTCACATTCTACAGCAGAAAGTTGTGTTCTTGGGGCTGGGATACACATTTTTCATTTTGTACTATTGTAAAAAGACGGTGCCGATGTTCGAATTATAGCAGACATATGTTTTTCTTTTTGTACTAAAGTAATTTTTACTTTCGATTCAATTAAGTCTCATATTTTCCTAATCAGTTTCCCTATTTTACTTTTATCAGAGTCTCTATATCAGCAAATTAAGCTTCTAGTGGGCATCTCCCTATTTGTAATGCCGGTAAAAACATGGCAGCGGCAGTTTTTTAGTGTTGCCACTACTATTGAAAACTTAGCGGTAGTTTTTACAGCTGTCGCTGAGGGTATTAGCGGCAGTTTTTGGCTGCCGCTAATAGTCTTATTTTTTGTAGTGAGACAAACTGGATCTGCACATGATCGCAACCTTTGGGAAGCATGATGGTGAAAAAATCATCTTAGTAAGACAATCTTCTATGTTCATTAACTAATTCCACGCGGTTATATTGCTTTATGAAAAAAAAAATGAAAAAAGGCGGTCGTTTATATAAACAGGGGAAGAAAACCTGTGAACCAATACGACTTTCTTAATTTATAATAAATGTATGTCTTTCAATTATATGATTTATTTGGGTGCTGAGATCTGTATGTTATTCATTCCTCCTGTAATTAGAAGCTATTTCCATTTTTGTTGGTGCCATGATCATGGGTATTGCTTTGGTGCTGTTAAATATAAAATTGAACCATGCCATTAATTAGGTTCTTGGAGGTTTGAATGAGGGTTAACTAATTCACTCTAACCCTTGCGACCACAAAGAGGTTTACTATTCGGTTCAGTATGGTTGGTGGAGTAGTTGGCAATCCGGTTCGGTGCAATTTAGTTTGCAGTCCGATTCGGTGAGTTTTTCTCATTTCTATACTTAAAGCTTTTTTTCATCTGACCTTGACTTGTTCACCCCCACAGTCACAATACACACAGATGGCTGTGAAGGAAGACCTTGTTTTTAATCTACAATCAGAGGAATCTAATACTATTCGCTTGTATTAACCATTTCTTTTGATATTAGTTTCTTGGAATAATGGGCTATTAGAGGCATTTACAGATAGAGAAAAGGAGAAGCGCTCATTTTAGGCCACATGGCACATCTTTTGAGGAGCTCACATTAAGAGCTACCTGTGGGCCCAAAAATCACGGCCATTGGGGAATTTTGAACAATCCAAGCAATGCACTCTACATTTTATTAGCCTTCGATACAAAATCTCTATAATTAGATGACTTTTGGGCTGAATTTGGTACTTGATGACCATACATGTCAAACACTTAGAATGGTCAAAGATGCATGCCACGTTGCCTAACTTGGTGCTTTTCATTGCAGTATCTGTGTACTGTCATTATTAGAGTAGAATGGAGATACGTGGCAAGGTGGAAGAAAAATGGTTTGTTCATGTGTCCTTTCCTATAGAGCTGAAGAGATCATGTTGCGTGGGTGATATACTTTTCTGATATGGTGGTGAAATTTTACTATAATAAAATTCTCAATTGAGCACGCAAATTTATGTGTAAATACTGATAAATTGTTGTTTTGTATTGTGCAACTAACTTTACAAGAAGGAATAGGCTCATCTACTAAGATTTTTAACTAAACTTCTAGAGAATAAAATTATGAAGTCTCGATAGTTCATGAATAGTAAGGTATATTCACATCCATAATTCTACAGCCAATTGCTTTGGATTTATTCTTTATATTCATTTGCTTAATCCTGTTCTGATTACATTTATCTTTCAAATCCTCATCCATATGAGTGTATTTCTAGATGGCCTGAGACCTTTGCTCCCTGTGGATGTTTGTGGCGACGTGAGTGTAAATTTTTTCTGCGATCCAAGTATAAGGTGGAAGCTACTAAGTTAACCTTAAACTCGATTATTTATCACATTAATTTTTACTATTATATGCATTCTTTTATCCAATCAGGTCACATATAGGTTTTGTTATTAATGAAAGGTTCTCTATGTTGGTTTACTTGTATTGTGTTGTGTTTATAAATGAAAAAATGGTAAAGATATATGGCAGCAATAAAAAATAAGCAAAATAAAAAGGGGATAAAATGGATTGAACACAACAGCAAAACAACCACAATCCTGCAAGATCCAGGGCTGTTGTAGCGTCTTTTGATAAGTAAGATTTTGTTCCATAGGGATTTTTAATCTAATAATAATAATATAGTAGATCTTCTGATTTGCTACAGATCTGGCAGTTCTAAATCTAAACTAGGAAAGCAAGGTAAAGAGAGGGAGTTTTTGGGTGTCACAAAACTAAAATAAAACCAAAAATAAAAATAACAAATCTAAAATAAAAGAATGGGGGTTTTGGAGGATGGAGATGGTGTGGTAAAACAAATAGAAAATGTGGGAAGTAAATAGCTAGGGACTGATTTTCATTGAAAAAGGCATGGCAAGGTAGAGCAAGGGTTGGATATGCAGTTGTCCTTTATTTGGCTACAAGTTCAAATACAAGGTAGAACAATCCAACTCAATCTTGTGAAATGGACTACTCCTAGGGCTATATCTTGTCCACTTAAATGGTCACAAAATATCCCATAGATATACTCCAGTCATGGGGGTTAAAAGCCAGAACAAGATAATCACTGCAACCACTATGTTTCCAAGGCTACAAGCTCATGCATCCATAGGTGCATACAATCTATAAGGATCTAAATGAAAGACACAAGAAAATTACAGATTGAATGGAACAGTAAATACAACTTTCATTTCTTAAAAAAGAACTTACAATGATTTGCCCTCAAGGCTACAGTCTTTGCAAGACTCCAGACCCTTTATAATGCTAATACACAATCCTTTTACAGCTTATCTTAGACCTAACTATTACAAAGATTTAGCTCAACATGCTCAACTAAGGAAAGAAGAAAAAAAAAATGACCTAACCCTAAAAATAACCAAAGGCAAGAATATCCTCCTTGCTCCAGATACTTTTTTCTGCAGGCTTTACATCTATATATACAATCCATAAAGTACCTTTTTGCCTTAGCCAATTAGAGAAGAGGAGAATTAAGTTAGTTAGGATCCTGCTGATGTGGCTTATTTCTAGCCGAGTGTTACCCCTGACAGTTGGGGAAAGCACAACACATTGGGAAATGTGCCCTAGGTGCTGTGGAAGTTCCACAAATGCCCTTGAGGTTCACAAATACAAGATGGAATCCGAGCCTCGAGTGGATGAGAGCTTCAGGAAGCTTCTCAGTGAAGAGCTCGAGCAGATCTTGAGCAGGTGAACTACTTCTGAAGGATGTTCGATAGGTTGGAGTACTTCTGGCAGATAATCTTGAGTGGCTCTCAAGCAAATGGGGTGCATTCTTAAGGTTCTCGAGAGGCTGAGGACTTGAAGCTTAGAGCTACCCAAGTAGTTGGAGTTTCAGGCATTTATTCTCAAGCAGATGATCTGTTTCTGAAGGGTTCTCGACAGGTTGTTGATAGGTAGGATCTGAAGGTGCTATATGCTCGACAGGTTGTCCGCAGATACTCGACAGGCTCTCCGAGAGTCCTCTGAACTACGGGACTATGATGTCTGAACTGCTCGACAGGTTCTGAAGTCTTCAGATTTACTCGATAGGATCTGAATTGCTCGAGTTGTTATAATGCAGTAGTCTTGAACTACTCGACAACTTGGAATGCAGGTTTCTGATCTACTCGAGTGTGTTCGAGTGGATGCTCCTGAAGTGCTGAACTGCTCGAGGTCAAGTTTTAGCTTCTCTGCTGCCTTGTCTGCCTTGCTACTGCATTCCATTAAGTGTGGGACCTACTTCTCTTTCACTGTAGGGCTTCTATGGGCTCAAGGCATGTTGAATAGCCCACATGGTGGGGACCACTATTGTTCAAACACTGTCTATCCATCAACTTCAATGCATGTCTCTCATTCTCTTCTTCTTGGCATTTTTTGGATGGATTGCTGCACTAAGCTGTAGATTATTGCTAACTACACAAACACACTCAAAACTCAGTTATTAAATAACTCAAAGGTCTATTAAAGGCTAGGTTAGGAGGTGGAAAGTGGTATAATTCAGAGAATAACACACCCTAAACCTAATCTTTTGCTTGTCCTTGAGCAAATGGAAAATTAAGCAATTATTCTAAAAATTAAAATGCCACTTTCGCAAGGAACACGGATGCATTTAGCTTATGCATCAAGCCTTTTATACCTCTAGGTGATCCTTAGTGGAGGAGTGAAGTCTCCTGAGGGTTTTCAGTGAAGATACCTACAAACTTCACAATAAAACAGCTAAGCATAGTGCAACATATGACAAAACATATTTTAACAAATAAAGCTTCATTCCACACCTTAATCTTTCACATTTAGAGGAGGTTAAAATAGTCATGGCAAGCATCTTAACACTTAAATCAACATTTTCTTCTATCACATGCAATCAGTTTACATCAAGAGTGTAGTGTGTGGAAATTAGTACTAAGCTCACCATTGATTTAAAAATCAGGTTTAAACATTACCCACTGAAGTTAATTTTTAGACCCAATCCTTACCAGGGCTATCACTCAGAAATGAAGCTCAAGGGTGTTGTTGATGTAAAATTGTTGTGCATTTATTTTATTAAAAAGTGTGATGGTAAATATATGGCAGCTAAAACAAATCAGAAAGGGGAGTGAAATGGAGTGAAATAGCACACAACAACAATCTATACACAACCTGCAAGATACAGGGCTGTTGTAGAAAGTTTCGATAAGTAAGAGTTTATCCCATGGAGAGTGATGATCTAAAAACCTAAAGGTGTATAGTAAACTCCAGATCTGGCTACAGATCTAGCAATTCTAAACCTACACTAGAAAGCATAGGGAAAGAGAGGGTGTTTAGGTGTCACAAAACAAAATAAAACTAAAAAGCAGAAATAAAACTACAACTAAAGCATGGGGGTGAAGTAGGATGATGATGGTGCAGTAAAATAAAGTGAAAATGTGGAGAAGTAGGCAGCTGTGGGATAATCTTCATTGCAATTCAGATCAAGAACTAGATCTGCAGCATTCCTTCACCTGGCTACAAGCACAAGTGCAAGGTAGAAGAATCTAACTCAACCCTGAGATATGAACTGATCTTAGGGTTATATTTTATCCATTTAAATGGTCACAGAATATCCCAGGGACTTCATTCAATCAAGGTTAAAGTAGAACAGTAAAATCATTGCAGACACTATGTGTGCATGGCTACAAGCACATGCAACCATAGGATTAAACATTCCATGAAGATCTAGTGAGAACCAGTAGAAATCACAGATTGAATGGGGCATTAGAATTAGCTGGTCATTGCTACAAAAAGTCTCTTCACTGAAAGTGGTCTTGTATAACAGAGGAGAAGCTGGATCTGCAACAATCCCTCCTTTGGCTACAAGCACAAAGGCAGGGAAAAAGAATTCAGCCTCAGCCCTGTGATCTGGACTTATCCTAAGGCTATGATCTGTCCACTTGAATGGTCACAGAACATCCCAAAGATGTGGTTCAGCCATAAGGTCAAAACTAGAATAATAAACCCACTGCTGCCACCATGTGTGCATGGCTACAAGCACATGCACCCATAGGAGCATTAAACCCATATAGATCTATGTGAAAACATAGGAAAAATACAGATTTAATGAGCTTTAAAAATGACATTTCATTGAAAACAAAGGACTTACAATGATCTGCCCTCAAGGCAGCAATTTGTGCAAACTCCCAAACTGCTCACTATGTTCATACAAAACCAATTTCAGATTTGAAATAAAACCTAGCTGCTACAAAGATTTAGCTAGCATTGCTGCTAAGCTAAGAAAGAGAAAGAAGAAAATAAAAGAGAAAAAAACCCTAACCTAATCCTAAGTGAGCTCAAGCTAATCTCGGCTTCTTTCCCAAGACAACTATAGCTCTATTTATATAATCGATACAGCTCTATTTATATAATTGATACAGCTCTATTTTACATCTGCCAATCAGAAGTAAGAGAGAATAACCACTTTTGGGAGCTAGTGTCTTGCTTATTTTCAGCCAAGGGATGCCTTGGGAAGTGTGGGATAGCTCAACACCTTGGGATGTGAGCCCTAGGTGTTGTAGAATCCCAAAAATACCCTTGGAGTGTTGAAGACCGCTGTTGGAATGACTGGAACCCGGGTTGAGCTTCAGATCTTCTATACCGAGTAGATCTCGAGTGGATGGGGAGCTTTAGGCATTTCAGGTCTTTGTAGCTCGAGAGGATTATTGAGAGGTTCAAACAGTAGCTCGACAAGTTGAATATGGCCTGCTACAACTCGACAGGATAGTCTTTCAGCACGGCACAACTCGTGGAGTTCAGGCACATGCTTGAGTGGATTAATTCCTTCTGCACTCTAGCTTGAGAGGTTTAATTAGACTGCTTGAGAGGTTTAAATGGACTGCTCGAGAGGTTTAAATGGAGCTCAAAGTTCCCAACTTGACAGTTGGAGTTTCAAATGCAAAGAATCACTCGAGTGGTTTAAGTGTAAGCTACAGGGAACCACTCGACTGCAGCTGCTCCTTCAGCCAAGTCCTCGAGGGGTTCAAATATGTAGTTCGACAGGTTGGAATGGGGCTACAACCAACTATTCGACAACCATAAAGGCTTCAGGTAAGTGCTCGAGATGCTGAGTTAACTGCTCAAGAATATTAAATGGAGCTCGATAGGATAGGTTCTTTTGTAGCCATCAACCACTCAAGTGGATTAAATGTGCAGCTCGAGTAGTTGCTGGAGTGCATCACATGCACAGCTTTAACTGCTCATGGGCATTAATCTTCATAACATTGAACTACTAGAGTTCTTCAAGGCAGGAGCTGTGCTGCTCATGTATTTCAGTTTTCAACAAGAGCAACTACTCGATAGCAGTACTACTGCTTCAGCATTCCAGCATTGCAACAGCTCGAGTGCTTTAAGTGTGCAGATAGACAGGCTGCTTGTTATTCACTAAAAAGTACCACTTTTCACCTCTTAACCTAGCCTTTACTACACCTTAGATCTGTTTAATAATCCTCTGTTTAGTATGTTTTATAGTTAGTAATAACAGTTGCAGCTTAGTACAAAGTCCATACTTTTGAAGCCAAAAAGAGAGAATTCAAGCCAAGGATGACTACTGAGCCAAGGACAGATGGAACACCATGGTGGTACACACCATGGTGACTATTTTGCATGCCTAGGTGGACCCAGGAAGTCCAACAGATGAGAGAAGAATGGATATGAGAGGAGAAAGCTGCAACAGCTGCATCCCCACTGCAACAGAGGAGCAGAAGTGTTGCCTCGAGTAGTCAAAAGTGTAGCCTTATGCTATTTAAATCCACAGCAGCCACCTCGCGAAGTAAATACCTATAGTACAAAGTGAACACACATAAAACTCATGCATTAGCAATTCAGAAATTCAGCTCGTGAAGCTCTCGCAGGGATCAAAGCTGTAGATTAGCGGCGCACGTAGTCTTTTGAGACCAATTTATACAAAAGATTCTTGCAAGCTTGAGCAGCTCTCATGTAGCTCAAGAGGAGAGAGATCACCAAAAAATCTCTTGCATAGTTCTCGCACGCGTAAAAGCCAATCCTCCACTGCACAAACTATGCTACTCACTACACCAGGAGCCTTGCGAAATCCAAACTCATCTGTGTGAGACCCTCACGACGGGAATCACCTAAAGCTCTACTATGCGAGCTAAGACAAATCACTGCAAATTCTTCCTCGCGAGCGCATTCCAGAGACAAGCAGCTATGCTACAAGCCAGAGCCTTCTGCGTGAGCGATATTCTTCCAATCTAACTCTCAACCAGGCAAGTAGTTTTCCCAATCTAATTTTACCTCGCAAGCACACTTTCTATAGCGCGACTGCATTGCACAAGCAAAGCCAACCTCGTGAAGCTCGGGTTCTCCACTTCTCTTTCCAAACACAGGGATACTTTTTTTATTTCCTCAGGTCTAGGGTACACATCTCGAGGCCCTGATCTATGTGCACACATCCCAAGGCATCTTAAGATTGCAAAAGAGCCACACATGCAATAAAATTAGGGCTTCCTTCCCTATTGGCAAAGGCATCAATGACTGAGTATATAAGCTGTAATTTAAATGTTGAAACTTATCTTTCCTTCAACCTCAGTCAGCTGTGAGCTCTAGCAGATTAGGGTTAGATCACCATCTTTTTCCATTTTTCTTCTTCCTTAGCCCAACACTTGCTGGCTAAGATCTTTGTAAGCAATTAGTCATAGTTAATTCAGTTTTTGTAATGAGTTTTGTGCACATTTAAATTTGTTGAGGATTGTTCTGCACAAGGCTGCTGCCTTGAGGACATCTCATTGTAAGTGTTTGTTTAATCATAGAAATGTCTATTTTAATGCTTATTCAATATGTTATTTTTCTATTTGTCTATAGTATTATTTGATCTATGCCATACACTTAAGATTTTATTGATTTGAAAACCTTGTGGAAGCTTGAGCTTGTAGCCCTATAACCATGGTGGTAGTAGCAATTTTCATGTTCCATCTCAGTCCTCTGTTATTTGGATAGCCTCTGTGGATAGCCTATGACCATTTGAGTGGGCAGACTATAGCCCTAGGGTGATTCCAAGCCATAGATCTGAGATAGATTTTTATCCTCTGCACTTGAGCTTGTAGCTTTGTGAGAGGTTGTAGCAGGAACAAGATCCCCTCTGTTTTACATGACCATTATCGAATATTAGATCTGGTTTCTCTGTAGGGATTGTAGACTTGTGAGCTGAGTCATTACAGGCCTTTTAAAGCAATGACTAGCTGCATTTAAGTTCCAAAATAGCCTCTGAACAACTGTGGTTTCCATTGGTTTTTCAAGAGCTGTTTGCTCCCATGGATGCCTGAGCTTGTAGCCTGACAAACATGGTGTCTGTAATAATTTTTATGTTCTGATTTGCTCCATTGGTTGGCGGACATCTATTGGATAATCTGTAACCATTTAAGTGGACAGGTTATAGCCTTAAGATCAATTCATTCCCTTAGATCAGATTGGTTTTCTGCTTTAACTCATGTGGTTTGATCCTCTCTATTAGATAGGATGCGACCATTTAAGTGGATAGGTTATAGCCTTAAGAGACCAGATCAAACCATAAGAGTTGAGTTAGATTCTTTCACCTTGCAAATGTGCCTGTAGCCATCTAAAGGATTGCTGGAGAGACAGCTCTAAATTTGTGTTACTTGACTGAAATAACCTTAGCTTAGTTGCCTACTTCTCATCAATTTTTACCTTTGTTTTAACACACACCATTACCACCTTCTTCATAAACCCTTTCTTTAGGATAGGATTGCACTTTCTTTCTCTTTCTTTAGTGTTAGTTTAGTGTAGTTGTGACACCCAACTCTCTTTCTCTAGGATTGCCAGATATGTAGCTAGATCTAGAGGCCTACTAATATAACCCTCTTTGGGTTCTAGGTCAATTTCTTTGTTGGACAAACTCTTACTTAAAACTAGCTATAGCAGCCCTGTATCTTATGGACTGTGTCTATTTTAGACTTACTATTTTGCCCACTTCCATCACTTCACTCTTGATTCGTTTTCTCCACAGTTTTCCAATAAAATAGCAGCAAGCATCTCGAAATATAGACCCAACAAATTTTTGGCACTACTGGCAGGGATATTGATCTTTTTAGTAGACCTGAGTTGTATTGTATTATATTTTAGTGTAAAATTTTTTTTCGTAGCAGTGCTTTTAATTGAATAAAAAGTACTACTAATTTTTGTTGGAATTTTTACTGATTTGGACAACAGCAGCAGGGAAAAGCTAGAGCTATAGCTGGAGTTTAGCTAGCTTTGTTTACACTTCTTTTGTCCTACAATTTAGTTCCATTTGTGTTGAATTCCCTGTCAGTAGTTTAGCTGTAATTTTGTTTGCAAATTTTTTGTATTGTGCTGTGAGTATTTTCCCTACCTGCTATTCTGTGTGTGTATGCTTGGTAGAAGGTCCCTGAACCATGAATTAAAACCTCCAAATCCTAAGGTAGAAAGGGTCCTTAGACTAAAAAACACCACACCAACCCCTATTGTTGAAACTGAGCCAGCCGTAATGGTTGAGAGGCAAAGGACACTGAAGGAATATAATGCACCTAGGGATTATATATCTCCCTTTTGCATTCAATTTCCTTCAGTTGAGGGAAATTATGAAATTAATTACTCCACCATCAACATACAAGCACATTGATCAGTTCTTGACACTTTACACCACTTTTAACATTGCTGGCTTGGCACCTGAAGCCACCAAACTTAGGCTTTTTCCTTTTTCCCTAAAGGATAAAGCCAACACTTGGCTCTCTAAGCTCTCAGCCAACAGCATACACACATGGAGTGACCTCCAAAGCCAATTTCTGGAAAAATTCTTCCCCATGAATTAAACTAGTCAAATGAGGATACACATACTTTCATTTACTCAATCCTCAACTGAAGATTTTTTTGAAGCATGGGAGAGGTTTCAAGAAATGTTAAAATAATGTCCCTACCACAAAATTTCATAGTGGCAACTTGTGCAAGTCTTCTACCAAGGAATTAATCCCAAAGGTAGGGACATGGTGGATGCCTCATGTGGGGGTAGTTACCTCCACAAGAAAGCTGATGAGGCATGTGAGTTGTTTGATATTAAAGATGAGAATTCCATGCAGCAAGAGTCACTATCCCGTAATGACAGTCAGACCCCAGCTAAAATGGTGAAAGAATCGACGCCTAGAGGTGGCATGTATGAGGTCAAGGTGCAGAATGAATTAGAAAGGAAGGTGGCCAATCTAAGTTTAAAGTTTGATAAATTGATGAATGTGATGCTGCCTAGGATGGCTGCATAAATAGAAGAGGTATGTCTGATATGCCAATCTCCCATACATTCACTTCAAGAATGTCCATCACCCAACCAGTTTCCTGAATTGGTTATGGAACATGCCAATGTTGCCCAGGCATATGGGCAGCAACTTGTTGAGTACACTTGGAGAAACCACCCCAATCTGAGATGGAGACGAGATACATACCAACAGCCCTAGCAGTAGCATCTGGCAGTTCCATATAGACCTCAGCACCAATTCAATCGGGGATATGTACCTAGGCAAAATTTTCTACGGCCTACCCCATAGCCAAATAAGTTGGTTTTGCCCCCATCACAATCCAGATATGATCCTCTTCTTTTGAAGAGCAAATGCTGGCATCAATGCAAAATATGGGAAATTTAGTACAAACTGTGAACTCTCATAGGCAAAACATTACAAAAATAGAGGACCAGCTGGGTCAAATATGCAATGCTTTGAACAAGAAAGAGGAGGGCAGGTTGCCTAGTCAACCCTTGGCCAACCCTAAAGGGCAATACATGATTGGAGAAGCTCCTCTACCCATGAGGAGTCTAATGCAATCACTACCCTGCGGAGTGGCAGGGTGGTTGACAATGCAGTGAGCAGGGCAGCTGAGGAGACCATGGAGAATGAAAAAGGAAAAAATGTGAGTGCTGAAGAACCAGTGAAATTATCTCCTATTGTGGAGCAGCAGGGACAAAATAAAGGGGTTGATGTTGAGCCCCAACAACAAACAATAAATGAAGAAAAGTGAAAAAAATAAAAATTTAATTATGATGTTGCTAGGCATGCAGTTGTGGCACCAGCAGTTCCACAACTGTCATTTCCTTATGCACTTGCTGGCCCATCTCCTTTTGATAAAGGGAATGCTCAGATAGAGGAAATGATGGAGACCTTCAAGCAGGTCAAGATAAATTTACCCTTGCTTGATGTCATTAAACAGGTCCCTGCCTATGCCAAATTCTTAGAGGACCTTTGTACACAAAAAAGGAAAGCAAGGGTGCAGCTGTCGAAAAAGGTCTTTGTTGTGGAACATGTGGAATCAGTTTTGTCCAAAGCCGTACCTGAAAAATTATAGGACCCAGGGGTACCTACCATCCCTTGCATCATTGGAAACCACACCATAGGTAGAGCCCTCTTGCACTTGGGGGCCAGTGTGAACCTGCTCTCATATTCTGTATATGAGGAGATAGGTTTGGGAGAGCTAAAACCAACTCCAATTGTGCTCCAACTGGCTGACAGGTCTAAGAGAAGACCTATGGGTGTGGTGGAGGATGTTTTGGTGGGGGTAGACCAGTTCTACAACCCTACTGATTTCCTAGTTTTAGACATGGACCCTTGCAAAAGTAAAACCCTAATTCCTGTCATCCTTGGCAGGCCATTCTTGGCCACTGCCAATGCTTGTATTCAATGCAAGTTAGGGGTGGTGGAGGTGACCTTTGGGAATATGAAGGCCCAGTTAATTGTGTACAATGCTGCCAAGCAGCCTCAGGTGGACAATGAGGACTATTGTGCAATAGATGTACTAGATGGCCTTGTAGAAGAAGATTTATCCAATCTGCTAAATTGGGATAATGTTTTTTAGAACCTGGAAAATGTTTAGAGTGAGGTTGAGGAGGAGGCCCAAGCTTTCATGACAGAAGATAACACCACATTAGAGTCTTCTGCGGGCCTAGTGCAGCATTCCAGTTGAAAACCTACACTGCCGCTCCTTCCTCAAACCACCAAGGCACCTTTGTTACCTTCCATTGAAAGTCTCCCTAATCTGGAGCTTAAGCAGCTCCCAAATACATTAAAGTATGCCTTCTTGGGGCAAAACAAAAAGCATCCAGTGATTATCTCTTCCTCTCTCACTAGTGAGCAGGAGGAGGAATTGTTGAGTGTACTCAAGAAGCACAAAAAAGCAATGGGTTAGACAATTACTGATCTTGGGGGGATTGATGTCTCAGTTTGCATGCACAAAATATACTTGGAAGAGGGTTCAAAACCCTCTAGGGAGATGTAGAGGAAGCTTAATCCTCACATGCAAGAGGTGGTCTTGAAAGAAATAGTAAAACTATTGGATGTAGGGATGATTTACCCCATTTCAGAGTCAGAGTGGGTGTCACCTATTCAGGTGGTAACCAAAAAGTTAGGCATAACAATTAGTACTTCTAATTTTGGGGAGTTGATGCCAGCCAGGGAGACCACTGGTTGGAGAGTTTGCATAGATTACAGAAAACTCAACTTCAAGACCAGGAAAGACCACTTCCCTCTCCCTTTCATTAACCAAATTCTAGATAACTTGGCTGGGAAAGCATTTTATTACTTTCTTAATGGATACTCAGGGTAAAACCAAATCCCTGTGTATCCTTAAGATCAAGAGAAGACCACCTTTACATGTCCCTTTGGCACTTTTGCCTATAGGAGAATGTCTTTTGGTCTATGTAATGTCCCAGCCATATCTCAGAGGTACATGTATGCAATCTTCTCTGATATGATTGACAAACTCCTAGAAATCTTTATGGATGATTTCTCTATATATGGGAACAATTTTAGTCAGTGCTTAAGTCACCTTGACTTGGTTTTGCAAAGGTGTGAAGAGACCAATTTGGTCTTAAGCTGGGAAAAGAGCCCCTTCATGGTAACACAGGGAATTGTGTTAGGCCATGTGGTTTCCCACAGAGATATAGAGGTTGACAAAGTCAAGGTTGACTTGATTTCACACCTGCCCTCACCCAGGACTGTCAAACAAATTAGATCCTTTTTAGGACATGCTGGATTCTATAGGAGGTTCATTAAGGACTTCAGTAGAATTGCAAAGCCACTATGCCACCTGTTGTGCCAGGATGTGCAATTTGAATATTCTATTGAGTGCCTTGAGGCCGTTGAGTTATTAAAAAAGTGCCTCACCACTGCTCCTGTAATCTAGGCCCCAGATTAATCACTCCCCTCAGAACTGATGTGTGATACATCAAACCTAGCAATCGGTGATGTCCTAGGATAGAGGAAGGACAAGCTGCCAGCACTGATTTTGTAGACACCCAAATTTAGCCCAAGGCCTGATCGAAACACATTTTGAGAGGGGTGCATTTTCGAGCTTTTGATGGCATGTATGGAACCCTTAGGAATCACCCTAGATCCCCCAGGAACCTACCCCAAACTTTTAGAAACCAACCCCGACCCTTAGAAACCCTTTTTAAACACTAACCTAACCTTCCCAAGCAATAAGGAGGAGGGGTGAACCAGAACTAGCTACGACCCTCTACAGTGACTAACTCTTATACCATTGAAGAGTAGAGGTCGTCAGCTTCCCAACGGTCTAAGAATTGCCCCAATCGGAGGTATATATCAGAAGATATGACAGTCCGAGCTCGGAGGGTAGGAAGGTAATTTCAAGGTGGCCCCCCCCAGGGATTTGGCGCAACTATTAGTCGCGCCAGGCAATTTCTCCCCAGAAATGGCCTGGCGTAACTAATAGTTGCGCCAGGCCAATTCTCCCAGATTTTAAGCCTAGCGCAACTAATAGTTGCGCCAAGTTTAAAAGGTGGCCCCTACCCCGCGAGCTAACTTCCAGCACTGTTCCTCACTGTTTTACTGTGCATTTGCCTGGCGTAACTATTAGTTGCGCCAGGCATATGAATAGTAACAATGGGTTTTTGCCCTGAAATTTATGTTTGGGGTTTGACCTTTTTACGACCTCAACCTTTGGGGTGTGTTTTGATAGTTCTGTTGCACCCATTCCTTACTTATTTGCAACCCTCTAAGTGGCCTAAAGCCTCACCATCATCCACCATTAGAACCACCTTCACACCTTTCTAACCTCTCAAAATCTTAGGAAACCTTAGATTTGAGATTACCTAATTGCTAACCCCAATTGGCATCTAAGTAGTCTCCTAATCCACTCCTTTCCGATAAATAGAGCCCCCCACCCCTTGGTTTAGGGGTTGAGAAATTTGCTTAAGAGAGAAAGAGCTCAAACTGAGAAGTTCTTCCTCCCTTTTATGCACTATTTTCATCCAAATTCCAAAATTCCAAAACCTCTTCCCAATCTTGTTCTTACATCCAAAACCCATAGCCTAGGTGTGTGTGATCCCCTAGCCTCCCTTCCCTACCTCTTAGCTTTAAGTCTTAGGAGTTAGAACCCCATTTTCTACCATACAAGGCCTTCAAGAGCTCATCAAAGCAAGCCACGCAAGGCTCCTCTACAGTGGTACAAGGGCCCAAGGGCTCTGACTCTCCCCTTTCTTCTCCTACCTCTTTCTAGCTCCCTCCATCCTCTCATTTGTGCCGTTACGCCGCCGATTTTTTGGTAGGAATGGAGGGGCACAAATAGGATTCTAAGCTCTTTTGGGCAAGACGAAGCTATTTTCCTTGCCTCTACTTCATTTTATTGTTGGCCATTAGTAGAGACCGCGTTAAGCGGGTTGATCGGGTGCCTAACACCTTCCCGATCGATAACCGAAGCCCCTACCCAAGAGCCTTTGGTGTGGACCGGATTCACTCATATTTTTAGCACTTAGGTGCTCAAAAAAATGAACTAGGTATCCCGAGACACCGAAAGCTCCGGGTGGCAACTCTATATTTTTCATCATTAGAGAGCGCATCGTCGCGACTGGGGTTGTATTGATTCCCACGGTTGCACAGATGGCGACTCTGCTGGGGACTAGCTAGTAGAGCTTCCCCTTGAACTAGGCCCTTTTTTATTTTTATTTTTTTAACATTTTATTGTTGTTTTCTATTTTTATTTTGCTCTTTTTTTTTGTACTCACCCCTCTGATTACGTCATTTTACTCACCCCTACAATTCCGCTTCAATTTTTGCCTAGTCACATGACTGGCACCGTTTTTTTACTCACCCCTACGATTCTGCTTTAAAATTCAGCATATTTTACCTAGTCACTTGACTGGCACCTTTTTCACTCACCCCTACGTTTCCGCTTTAAGTTTCCGCAATTTTCGCGTAGTCACTTGACTGACACCTTTCATACTTCCCTTTACAATTCGGCCTTAAATTTCAGCACTTTATATTTCCCGCCTAGTCGCTTGAATGGCCCCATTTTTTTTTTATTATTCATATCCTAACAGTGGACGCCGGCCCGTAGTGGCGGCACGGGATAATCACCCCCGGTCTTTGAACTAAAGAAAACTTCCAGAAAAAGAGAAAAGCTTTGAAAAAAAAATTAAAATTGAACCAAGTTAGGGAGCTTAATTAATTTGTTTTGCGGGGTAGATTTTTCAAAAGGATTGGTTTAGGCACACATACAAACACCCGGGTCTTAGTATGGCGGCAGCCCCTAGTGGTGATGATCCAGAAAAGTCCCAGCCCACCTAGTATTTGAGAAGGCGCTTACGCCGGAGCTATATTGGGTGGGTTCCCATTCCGAAGCTTAAAACCCTTGGGGAGCGCACTAGCGAGTTATACCAGACTCAATCCTTTAGGTGCGGTGAGGAGAGAATCGATCACCATAAAACAACTCAGTTCCCGGAATCCTAGCTTCCACAAAAAATCAAAAAGAGACTCATTTCGGGCATTAGTGGTTGCTGCTTTCTATTTTGGAGAGGCAGTTTGTGCCTGGCGCATGTAATAGTTGCGCCAGCTTTAAACTCCCAGATTTTACCTTGGCGCAACTAATAGTTGTGCCAGTGTAAAAGTCCTCCCCTGCAACCTGAGAGAAAGTATTAATTGCGCCAGGTCTGTTTGGCAGCATCCAACCCGAATCCTTGGCCCTTTCCACCTCCCGAGTTGCCCGATCAGTGTGTGCTGACTACTTCTGGTGTGCTTTGATTATTGGTTGGTGGTGAAAGTTATTTAAAAATCAAAGACAGTAAAACAGGGGGTGAATCCAGCACAACTCAGAAGTCCTAGACCTGCAAGATACAAGGTCCTTTGTAGCAAGTTTTGATAAGTAAGAGTTTATCCCACAAGGAAAGGTGATCTAAAGCTCCAAGGGAGCCATCTCTAGTAGTCCCTCCAGATCTATCTACAGATCTGGCAGTCCTAGAAGGAGGGGAGTTTAAGGTCACTTATTCTAAGTATTCTAATAACTAAACTACAGAAAGTGTTGAGAGGATGGATGTAGTGTGGAAAATAAGTATAAAAAGGGTGATAAGTATGTTAATGAGGCAAGGTCAGAGAAGTTTTGTAACTCAGATTTAGATCTGATGTTATAGAAATCCTGTCCAGAGGCTACATTATCACCTCTGAGGAGAAAGGATCCAACCCATCACTCTGCCATGATTCCACCCTTAAGGCTATAACCTGTCCACTTGAATGGTCACAAATTATCCCATAGGGGAGCCACTATCCAGGGATGAGTCAGAACATAACAAGTAAATCATTGTAGGCACTATTTCATTCAGGCTACCAGCTCAAGAATCCATAGGGAACCTCAACCTCTAAAGCTCTATATGTGGGGCTAAGGCTGTAGGACCATGATACCTCAGACACACAGAACCAGCAAGAGATTGAGTACAACCTTCGATCTAGCTGTCCATTGCTTGAGCGATGCTACAATGGTCCAGTCACCAACCTGCAATCTCTATAACTAGATCAGATCCAACATCTGATGGCAGATCTATACAAATATGGTGGAGTCTGCCTTTATACAATCTCTCACCAGGCTTCTACAAGCTCAGGTGTAAAGAAGAAGGATCCATCTTGGATCGGTGGATCAGAATCACCCTAAGGTTATAATCTGTCCACTTAAAAGGTCACAGACTATCCCAGAGGTTATCCTCCTCACAGAGTCCAAAACAAAACAAGATTATCGATGCTACCACCATGCTCACAAGGCTACCAGCTCAAGCTCCCATGGGGATTTCAGATCTAGTGGGTCCTATGGTGCGGCTAAGGCTGTAGGACCATGATAGCCCAGACACACAGGCCACTTGGATCTGAGTGGCCCTTAGAATCAGTCCTCCATTGCTTTGAAACATAGCCAAAGCAATGGCGGATCACAAGGAAGCAGCCTTGTACAGAGCATCTCACACACAAACAACAATCCCACAAAGTACAGATCCTATTGCAAAACTTCCATTGATCTAATTAAAAATACATACAAAGGCATAGCTAGCAAGTGCTGGACTATGGGGAGAAGGAAAGAAAAAGAAAACTACTTACTGCTAAAAAGAAAGAGAAAAGAAAAACGATCTGAGCTCAGGTATGGGTTTATATAGCAGTGGGGTGGCGGCACATTAGGGTTAGGAAACCCTAATTTTAACGATGCCACGTGGCCTGATAATGATCCTTGGATGCCTCGGGGTGCGGGCACGAAGATTTGATCATGGGAGTGCGTGCCCTAATCGCTGGAAATACCCAGAAGGTCCTCTGCTGAAGAGATGGAGGTTTAGGGTCAGAGCCTCGCTAGGTAGCTGTAGTTTCCCAGACTTGTTGCGTGGTAGCTCTTTGCTCTTCGCTAGGATGATTTGACACTGAAGCTTCAGCCGTCGTGAGGTTGCCTTGGTTTGCTCTTCAGGCAGTCGCGCGATAGAGAGTTGAGCTCTCGCTGGATTGGGCTTCACGAGGTTGAATTGAAAACACAATCTCAAGTGTCGCGGGGTTGAAATTATGTGATCGTCGGTCTTGATTGGCAACTAGCGAGAACTTCGTGAGCACTTCTCTTTACTTGGACTTCGCAAGTTGCGTCGCGAGGCTCTTCTGAGTTCGAAACTGTGCGAGGTTCTTTGTCTCACTTGATCTTCGTGAGATTGGCTTTGCCTTCGCCAGGATGTTTTCTTTCTTGAATGGCGTGAGAACTGTGTGAGGCATTCTTCTTCTGATAATTGCATCCTGCGGCGACAGCACGACAGCTGCACAAGGAATCTTCTGAAGCTCTCTCTCCTCAGCCGTTCTGAGCGAACTACGCGGGATTGAGAGAGGTCTGCTTTGAACTGTGCGATACTGAGCGATGTGTTCTACTCTTGAGCTTCGCGAGAGCTATGTGAGTTTGAGTTTCTGAAGCTCTTCAGTCATTCATCTGCGCGAGAGGTTGCTGTAAAGCCTTGGGGAGCTGAGTTGAACTGCGCGAGGCATATTTCTCCTGAATCCTCTAAAGCTTGGGTTAGCTGCGCGAGGCTCATTTCAGGTCTGGATTCAGAGTTCATTCTTCTGAGGGATATCTGGTGCCCAGGCAGGCTCCTTAACAGGATTCTTGGCCTTATTTCGCTGCTGATTATTACCTGCATAAAATACTTAACAAGAACTTATTAGATGGTTAAGGGTCTAATCAAAGGTTAAGTTAAGGGGTGAAAAGTGGTACTTTTCAGGTCTTAACACACCCCCAAACCTAATCTTTGTTAGTCCCTTAGCAAAGCTACATTAAATCTACTCTAAAAATTAAATGCCACTTTCGTTGGGAGCACGGATACATTTAGCATATGTACCAAGCCTTTTAAACCCCTAGGTGATCCCTAGTGGAGGAGTGAAGTCTCCTGAGGGTTTTCAGTGAAGACACCCACAAACTTCTCAAATGAAATAGTTAACAAAAGTGCAATGTCATCCAATGAGCAGTTAGGGAATCAGATTTAGTCTACTCTTGAATCAGTACACATAAAAGAAATTTAATTCATTGGTTGCACAGTAACTTAAACAGCATAAACTCTCATGATTGCACAACATTTCCAAATAGTTTGTAATCACAGAAAACTGCACAAGTGTGTGTCAGCACTAAGCTTATCCTTATGTCAGAAAATTAGGTTAAGGTCATACATAATGCATTCAAGTTCAGACCTAAAAGAAAGCTTTGCAGGGTATACTCTCATAAAAGTTTATTGAGGGGTTCAGTTTCTCACAGGCTCAAGAGCAGTTACATCCCCCAACTGGGTTTGCAAGCATGAGCATAGGCAGAGTTCTTAAGTGCTGACATAATTGTCAGTTCCTCACCATAGATTGGATAATTCCTTATCTTCACATGACAGCTCACTCAACTTTGGATCACAAGGGCTTTTAACTGTGCTGTAATATGGCTTATGGAGTAGGGTTAAAAAGAATGGAAGGTTGAAAAGGGGTCCCAATTTGAGAAATCAGTAGGTCACAGAGGTGGTTCATGACTTCACCTTCCATAATTCAGCTCCCATCATCTGCTTTGAGATTTTCCGATTTGAAGTGATCAGTTTCTCCTCTTGATTTTGATTTTCCAATGAAAGTTCCTCTTGACTTCTCTCTTATTCCTCTTCATTATTATTTTTGTTTCTTTTTATTGGAGTTTTCTTCTTTTTATTTTGTTTTTGCTTTTCAGAAATGCCACCATGTTCTCAGTTACCATACTGCCAGATTTTTTTTGAGATCCTTCTTCTCCATTCGCCTAATATTGACCATGGCTAGTCCATCTTCAACTGTCTCCTTTACCTTTTGAATTCTCAGAGTGAGGGTAGGTTGAATTAGGTTCATAGGTTCAGGTTCAAGTACTCAAGTCTATTTTGAAGAAATTTAGGATTTAAAGCTCAAAGGGGGTATGGACAAGGGCAGTAGCTTTAGGATTGGTCTTTTTAGGCTCAAACTGTCCAAGAGAAGGCCTTGATCCTTTCCTAGGTCTCATGAGTACTGTCAGTTGTTTCAACTTGGAGTTACCTAACTTCTAGTGAGCACAGTGACTCAGCCAGTCCTTAGAACTAAAAGAAATGCCTTAGTTCTCCATGTGTACCCAGCAGGTTGCTGCCCATATGCTTGGACAGCATTGGCATGCTCCATAACAAAATCAGAGAATTGGTTGGCTGATGGACAATCCTGGAGTAAATGTGTGGGAGATTGGCATATCAAACATGCCTCCTCCACTTGTGCAACCATTTGAGGTTGCATCACATTCATCAATTTGTCAAACTTTAAACTCAGATTGTTGTTGAAATAATTTTTTTTTTGTGCTTGCTACTACTTTATTGAAGACAGTGATAAGAATGGGGTAAATGAAAAAATGAGTGAGAAGTAGAGTGATGAATACGGAGCAGCAAGCCTAAAATATGCACAGTCCTACAAGATACAAGGCCTGTTGTAGCAAGTTTTGATAAGTAAGAGTTTGTCCCACAGGGAAGTTAATCTAAAGCTCCAAGGGAGCTATCCTTAGTAGGCTCGCCAAATCAGGTTACAGATCTGACAATCCTAAATGGAAGGGGATTTAAAGTCACTATAATCTAAATCCTAAGGCAACTTACTATTTAGATTACAGAAAGGGTTAAGAAGAGTGGTGGAGTGAGAAAATAAATATAAAAGGGTGAGAAGTATATTATTAGGTACAAATCTGATGGGGTCTTGTAACTCAGACTCAGATCTGTTGCTATAGAAATCCTATCCAATGGCTACATTATCACCAAAGAGGAGAAAGAATCTAACTCACTCCTGAGCCATGATCCAATCCCTTAAGGCTATAACCTGTCCACTCAAATGGTCACAGACTATCCAATAGGGGAACCATAATCCAGAGATGAGTCAGAACAAGTTTACCATTGTAAGCACTACTTCATCCAGGCTACAAGCTCAAGAATCCATAGGAACCTCATCCTGTAAAGTTCTGTGTGTGGGGCTAGTCCTACAAAATGCACGAGCCTGGACACACAGGACCAACAAGAGTTTGAGTATTAGCTTTTAAGCATGACTGTTCACTGCTTTCGAAAGACTGCAGTGATCCAGTCACAAGCCTACAATCTCTACAGCCAACCCAGATCTGCAATCTGATGGTGGATCTATTCAACTATAGGGGAGTCTGTCACTGCACAATCTCTCACAAGGCTACAAGCATAAGTGCAGAGAAGAAGAATCTATTTTAGTTCCATGAATTGGCCTCACCCTAGGGCTATAATCTGTCCACTTGAATGGTCACAGACTATCCACAGAGGTTATCCTCCTCACAAAGGTCTAAGACAGAACAAGAACATTGCTGCCGCCACCATGTTCACAAGGCTACAAGCACAAGTTCCCATGGGGATTCAAATTTAGTGGGTCCTGTGGTGGGGGAAGGCCTGCAAAGTGCCTAACCTGGACACACAGGTCACTTAGATCTAAATAGTACCTTAGAAGCAATCCTCCATTGCTTACAAAACAACTTAGCAATGGAGGATCTCAAGGCAGCAGCCTTGTACAACACAACTCACAACAAAAACAACATCCCATACATGCAATAGATCCTACTACAAAAACTCCATTAAAATCTATACCAGATAATCATACAAAAGGCATAGCTAGCAAGTGCTGGACTATGGAGAGAAAGAAAAAGGAAAAAGAAAACTCCTAAACCCTAACCTTATCCTAACTGTAATTCTACAGTTGGTTTCAAGAAGAAGCACAGAAGTTAAGTCCCAAGATATCTCCCTAAACCTAAGCTAGGCTTAGGCTTATATAGCAGTCGGTTCTCTCCCCATTAGGGTTAGGAAAACCCTAATTTCATTAATATAATTGCGGCCCATTCTTGTCCCTTGGATGCTTCGGGGCGTGTGCACGGAGATTGGAGCATTGGAGTGCGTGTCCTAACTACTAGAGATTCCCAGATTGCCCTTGCAGAAGTGGGGAGAAGTTTAGAACCTAATCCTCACTGGATAGAAAAGATTTCTAGATCTTGCCGCGTGGTAAAGGTGACATCGACTTGAAGTTCATGCAGTCGCGAGGTTTACATCTTGGTCATCGCGGGGTACTAATGGCTGTTGCGAGATTACTCTTTCAGCTTTGAATGGCGCAGGAATTGCTTGCGCGGTTCGTCCCTTCGTGAATCTCGTGACAGATCCTCGCGAAGAAGCAGTGTTCATGAGTTTCTGGGTAGCGCGAGTGTGACAGCCCGATGTTTTCCAGTCTCTCAACTAGAAAAGGTCGCGCCATCGGATCACCTGATATGATCCTTTCATCAAGCTTTCCTTATTTTACATCAAAGTGATACAAAATGCGGAAGCAATGTAATTAAACTCTAACAATTAACAAAGATGGCAAAATAACTGATAAATAGAAACTAGAAACTAATATATGCGATGAACAAAAAACAAAGGATCTAGTGTATAGGTTTTCACCGATGACGACCATCCGTCATCTAAACAGTGAAAAGAAACCTATACATCCACACAACATCTCCTCAGAAATCTAAAACCAACATATATCATTTAAACAGATCAAAATATCTTTTTCCTTTCTCTCTCTCTCTCTCTATCCCAATGCCCCATATCCCAAACAACAAACCTAACTACGGGAAGAACTCCTCTGGGAAGTCGTCTTCCTCATCGTCGTCGTCCTCGTCGTCTCCTTCCCCCTCCTCCGGCACGTATGTAGGGTCAGCCGCGTGCTCAGGGTAAGGCTCTGTAGCTAAGACAATTAAGTCGAGGAATGAGCTATCATCCACAGCTCAGTAGAGAATAGTGCATTGTATTCTATATTGACAGTTTATCATTTATTTTCATAGAGAAACATAAAATAATCCATTATGCTGACATGTTGTACATATGTTGTAAATATGCATGGTATAACAAGTGTGATAAGCAACCGAATCAAGATACATGTCGAAAAACAGGATATCAACAAGGTCAAGCTCCCGAGTTAGCGGGATCACTTGTCAAGCTCTCGAGTTAGCGGGATCACTTGGACTAGAATATGTCAAGCTCCTGAGTTAGCGGGATCACTTGGACTAGAATATGGCAAGCTCCTGAGTTAGCAGGATCACTTGACTCAAGAATCTCAAGCTCCCGAGTTAGCGGGATCACTTGATTTACACTGAAGCAATAACGTGTCAAAAACATTGAATTTAACAGGGTCTGAGTACTGACTCACTTAGATTGACCAAGAAATGTTTGCATGTATGGCTTATGATGCGAGGTATTAAAAACTGTCACAACTAGATAATAGCATTAAGTTGCTAACTTGCTTTCCAGATGCTCTTGATACATTATTGATGTTAAATATATATATTATTTCTTTTCTTATCAGATTAATAGTAACTCAATAGCAATTTAAGTTTATTTATTTCCTATCAAATCAAGCTTATCAGTTCAAATATCAAAGAGTCAGATTTTTCTACCATTATTCTGATCAGTGCAGACATGCATGTTGCTCAAAGTTTCTATGAAAACTACGTGACATAATATATCATTATAAAACAGCAACACGGATTCCCTACCTGTGTGCGTCAAGTCTTACATGTACGATCGTCGGTGCTCAGTCACGTATCCGAGATCATTATGCACTTTCATTTCTCCAAATATTGGTTAAGTGCTCCATGTGGCACCAAATCTAAGAAAATAGATTTATTTGTTTTAAAAACTAAAAGTCTATAGGTGATACACAGTGTACCCAGGCCTCAACAAATATATACCTGAACCTATGTGGACCCAAGGTCCAAAAGCACAAGAGGTAGCCCAGAATTTAGTGCTGCTGGGGGTTGCCGGAGCAACACTCAAAGGGTTGCTGCGACAAGCACCTTGCCGCGACAACCCTTTGAGGTTGCCGCGGCAAGCCACTCAGCAGAGTGTCTTGCCGGGCTTCAGGTAGTCTTCTTCTTCTTTCTTTGTTTGCTGTTATTCCTCTTGCTCATATATTTATCTATATATTTATATATAAAACTTATATATCTCTTCTAGTTTATGTATTTATCATAATTTATATATATATATATATATATATCTGGTTTATATTTACAGCTTTCTTTGATGAAGCTCAGAAGTGCAAGGATCTGCACTCAACTTCATACTGAAGTAACTTCTAAGTTGAAATTCTTAATGTATATTTTCTGTACTAAAACAACTATTCACTAACCTTTTTGTATGCTCACATGGATGAACGAATCACTAGGCTATGCTTGCTAATCTCAATGATGGATCAGAACTGAGAAAAAAATGTCTTGTATGTCCTGTTAATTGCTGATTTTTCATAGAATTTCTTTGAAACCGAAGCAGAAAAACCCAGGCTTCTTAGCGGGACTTTTGTACTGGTGTAACATACCTTGCGTGCATGAAGATGAATAATGACTCATGTGAGTCGTGTTCCAAAACTTTCATGCAAGTAGCTTACAAGCTACTTAAGCTAAACTTCCATGCAAACCAGTATACTTGGATACTAGTATTACATATAAAACAAAGCAGCAATTAGAACAAAATAGCAATTAAAACAAAATAGCAAGGCTCATGTTATATAATTAGACTATCTAGCTTTTCTTTATTATTATTATTATTTTTTTCCAAACGAATTTAGGCTATATGCTGTTGGGTTGAGGAGATATTTTAGGCTGAGATACTATGTATAAAACAAGTATATACCACTGCTGGTATATATATAAAACTGATTATTTATATATAAAACTGTTGGTATATATATGGCTGTGTCTAGTTAAAGTCAAACTTCTCAGATTGAATGTCTAACTTAGTAAGGTCCTTAGGGTTCAAGTGGGGATCGTTACAGCGAGCATTTCTCTGAAGGTCTATATCTCGCAGCCACTGCGCCACAGCTGCATGCAGGAATACCTAAAGCTCTCTCTTCTGAATGAGTCACGCGAAGCTTAACGGTTCCTCTTTTGAGCTGCGCGAGACTCCACGAATGCTTTAGACTGAGCCTCGTGAGAACCTCATGAAGTCTGCTTTTCAATTCTTTTTGGCACCAAACCACGCGAGAACGGCACGAAGACTGCGCGACCAGTTGTTGTGCTTCCTCCAGAAGCCCGCGACAACTGTGCAAAGGCTTTATCTCTGGTTCAATTGAACCCTAAGACATTTGTGCAAGGCATCCTTCTTGGTTTATTTCTGCTTTCATGTGCCTATGCTTTAGCCAACTTTCTGTCTGGTTTCATCCTTCATTCTGCTGAGGTAGTTCTGGGGCAACATTGAGCTTCTTGGCATGGCTAGGAGTTTATTAGCAGCTGCTGCTTATTACCTACAGAATAGACTTAAAACACATTTATTAAATGATTAAGGGTCTAACAGCGATTAAGTTAAGGGGTGAAAAGTGGTACTTTTCAGGTTTTAACACACCCCCAAACCTAATCTTTGCTAGTCCCTTAGCAAAGCTATAATTAAATGCCACTTTTGTAGGGATCACGGATACATTTAGCATATGTACCAATCCTTTTAAACCCCTAGGTGATCCCTAGTGGAGGAGTGAAGTCTCCTGAGGGTTTTTAGTGAAGACACCCACAAACTTCACCATTAAAATCAGTTAAGTATAGTGCAGATAATGACAACACAAATTCAAATGTTTAAAGTTTCATTCCACAACCATTTAACACTTAGAGGAAACTGCAGCAATGTTTGCAGGCCATTTAAAACTTAAAAGTTAAAATGTGTTTGCCTGACCACCATTTATTTATCATTAGAATTTCAATGTAAAAATCAGTACTCTGCTTACCTTTAATTCAAAATCCAGGTTGGGTACTACCCTAATGAGGTTAAAATTCAGACCCAATTCTCACTTGGACTATCTCTCAACATTAATAACCTGAGGGTGTTCTCATTTTCAACAGCTCAAGAGCAGTTGCAAACCCCAAATGGGCTTGCAAGCATGAGCATAGGCCAAGCTTCTAATTTCTGACATCTTCAAGGATTTTCACCATAGATTGGGCAACTCTTCATCTCCATATGACAGCTCATTTGACTTTGGATCCACAAGGTCTTTTAGAATGGGTTGTAATGTGGCTTATGGCTGAGGGGTGTACAGAATAAAGGGGTAAAAAGGGAGTCCAAGTTAAGAAATCAGTAAGGTAAGGAGTGGTTCATGACTTCACAACCTTCATTTCAGTAAAAACTTCATCTTCCTCTTTATTTTTCAGACTCAAAGTGGCCAGCTTCTCCTCTTTTCTCAATTTTTAGATGATGTCCTCTAGATTTATCTTTCTCTTTCTTTTTCTTTATTCATTCTTTTGATAAATGCCACACAACTATCCTTGATACACATCTGTTCACAAGTTGCTTTTCTTCCCCTTCCACAGAATATTGAACCATTCTCAGTATCTTTACCTCCTTCTCCTTTACCTTCTGAATTCTCAGAGTGAGGGTAAGGTTGATTCAAGTCATGAGGTTAAGGTGCAAGTGTTCTGGTGTTTGTGAAGGAAAATTATAGTTTTAAGGTTCAACTAGTGTATACAAAGGGGCAGATCTTAAAAGGTTGGATTTTCGGGCTCAAACTATCCAAATGAGGGCCTTGTATCATTTCCTTAGTTCTCATGAGTGCTGTCAATTAGTTTTGATTAGGAGTTGCACAACTTCTAGTGAAAAAGTCTTGATTCAATTAGTCCTTAGAGCAGAAATAATGCCACAAACACTCTTCAAACGAAAATGCTGGGCCCA
The DNA here is from genome assembly GCA_021018995.1 of Chloranthus sessilifolius. NCBI lineage: Eukaryota > Viridiplantae > Streptophyta > Magnoliopsida > Chloranthales > Chloranthaceae > Chloranthus > Chloranthus sessilifolius. The sequence goes on along the minus strand of CM037585.1, from coordinate 89,527,448 downwards.
AATCTCACTAGGTGTGGTCTTCAAATTTCAATTGAAACCCACTCAATGGTGTTACAGCCTAATGCAGAATTGATTAAACTCTTGGTAGGAGTAGACAAGTTTTTCTACCCTCGCCGATTTTTGGAAGTTGATATGGAACCAACCAAAAGTACCACCGCCATCCTCATATTCAAGACCATTCTGCCACTATTATGCATTCAATGGTGTCCTGCATCAAGGAGGTGTCTTTAAATATGAAAAATTGAATGTGTATAATGTCAATTATCAACCTCACTCTCGAGGAATGTTTCCATGGACATCATTGATGAGGGTGGAGAGGAGTCTTTACAAACATTTCTGCAAGGTAAAGAACTCCACCATGTAATTCTAAAATGATTGGAGATCCACCGTGGAAAGAAGGAAAAGGAGACAGTCAAATTGAGTCTGCTTAGCAAGGCACTCACCAACATATCAAGTTCTTCTCTGGAGACTCGCCTCCTCTTCCACAAGTTACCAAGGTACCTTTTTCCCTCTTTCACCTCACAATTTTGAAATCAAACAAATTCCCCAAAATCTGAAATATGTGTTTTGGGAGATCATCAACACTACTCGGATTATTTCTTCCTCCCTTACAAAGGAGCAAGAAGAGGAGTATGGTTGGAGTTCTAAAATCAAGACAAGAAAAGAATAATATCGACCATTGTTGAAGAGGAATAAACCCAACTGTATGCATGCATAAGATTTCCACTGAAGAATTCAAAAAATCCTCTAGAGAAATTGCAAAGAAGGTGAATCCTCACATGCAAGAAGTGGTAATGAAGGAAGGTCCTTTTGACAAAGGAACAAAAATTCAGGATGCCCAATAATTTTAATTCCCATTCGTGATTCTCGCCGCATCAAACAGTGGTGCCTCAAAGAGGTGTGACCATCACAAAGGCAATCTAGGATACATTTATCCAAGAAGGCCTAATCGTGGAGAAAATCAACCAAGTGCTATCAATACGTAAAATTAAGATGTAAGACAAGAAAGACCATTTCCTCCCCTTCATTGGGGAGCACACCATTGAGAAAGCCTTGCTAGATCTGGTGCTGTCAACCTCGCTTCCTTATGAGAAGCTAGGGTTTGGGAGAATTGAAACCCACTCAGGTACACCACAGATCCGAAGGAAACCAAGATTGATTGAAGATGTTTTGGTAGAGTAGACAAGTTTTGCCTATAGGAGGATGCCCTTTTGGTGTTGGACATGGAACCAACCAAAAGTAAACGCCATGCATTCTGGAAGACCATCTTTCGACATGATAATGCATGCATTCAATGGAGGTCTGCATCATGGAGGTGACTTTTTCAAATATGGAGACAAATTTGTATAATGCTTACACCAACCTCAATTCTCGCTGAGGAATGTTTCATGTTGACATCATTGATGAGTTCGTGGAGGAGTCTTTTATGGTCATTTCGCCAAGGTAAAGACTCCACCATGTAATTTAAAATGATTGGGGATCCACAAGAAGGAAAAGGAGATCAAATTCACATGTCTGCAAGGCACTCACCAACAACATCAAGTTCTCTTGAGATGCGCCTTCCTCTTCCACAAGTTACCAAGGTACCTTTGTGCCTCTTTCTCAAGCCACTCAATTGAACTGTCAAGATGCCCAAAATCTGAAATATGTGTTTTGGGAGATCATCAAACATGTCTGATTATTTCTTCCTCCCTTACAAAGGAGCAAGAAGAGGAGTCTTTGAGTGAGTAGTTCTACAAGAAAGCATGCCCTAGAGCCATTGCTGATTTAGAGGAATAACAAGCTCCCATGTCACAGCTTATGCATAAGATCCATGAAGAGGATGCCAGTTTCTACACAACAATGCAAAGAAGGTTGAATCCTCACATGCAAGAAGTGGTAATGAAGTTTTAGGTCACAAGATGTCAGGTCATTTTATCCCATTTCAGATTCTTAGTACCTTCCTGCACAAGTGGTGCCTAAGCTGCATCACATTAGGTGGATCCTCCTATTACAGTGAGTTATGTCTGCATTAAGGATAAACAAGGATGGAGGGTCCGGGACAGACTACGTAAAATTAAATCTCAATGACAAGGAAAGACCATTTCCTCCCCTTCATTGAATCATTTGATGAGCTTGCCATTTACTATCGCTTCCTTGATGGGTACTGCAAACATACCAACTTGGCTATTCGATTCCTCAGACCAAACAGAATGACCACCTTCACCGCCTTTGGCACTTTTGCTCAGAGGAGAGCCCTTTGGTCTTTGGGAATGCCCTCATTTTCAAAGATGCATGTATGCCATCTTTTGATCGATATGATTGATCAATTCATGGAATCTCATGGCATGACTTTTCAATTTATGGAGACAGTTTTTCCAATGCTTACACCACCTCAAGTTGGTGTTGCAAAGATGAAGAAACCAATTTGGTTCTAAGTCGAAAATCTTTTATGGTCACCCAAGGCATTGTCCTAGGACATGTGGTCTCCCATAAAGGCATAGAGGTGGACCAAGCAAAAATTGATCTCAATTGCACATTTGCCTCCTGTAATTGAGTTGCAAATCTGTTTAGGGGCATGCAGATTTTATAGGAGGTTCATCAAAGATTTAGAAAATTTCAAGCCACTGGTACATTTCATCGTGTCAAGATGTTCCTTTTGTGTTTACTAATGAATGATCACAAAGTGGTTTTGAGGTCCTTAAAGAAATGTCCAGATTTCATTGCCCTATCTTGCAGCCCTCACTATTCAAAGCCACTTTGAATGATGTGTGATGCTTGACTATGCCCTAGGAGTCCCTAGGGCGCAGAAAGGATAAGCTTCTATCATCCACAAATGCCAAGCAGATCCATGATAGATGCCCAAATAGACTAGATCACAACACATGAAAAGACTGCCATTGTGTTTGCATTGGAAAAATGGGTCCTTTATGTTTTAATGATGCACAAATTGTGGTGTTTATCGACCACTGCCTCTAAAGTACCTTCTGCCTAAGAAGGATGCCCAGATTAATCGTGGATCCTCCTATGGCAGAGTTTGCATGCCATCTACCAAGGATAAGAAAGGAGTGGAGAATGTGGTGGGCAATCACTTATTATAGATCTCAATGAGGATGATAGCTACCCATGAATTCAACTCATTTCAATGAGCAACTTTTGCCATCAATACCCATACCTTGGTTTGCAAACATAGTCAACTTCGCTATTGGATAGATTCCTCAACATTGGAATCGAATGGATAAAGATCTTTTCTTCTCACAAGTTAAACATTTCATTTGGGAAGAGATCTATTCAAGAATCATTAAGTGCCTCTCATGAGTTGTGGATATGTGTCCCAAGGATGGAAGAATACGGTAATTCGTCAATGTCATTGAACAGTTCCCAGAGCCCTTGTCGCCACCTATCATCATGAATAAACATGGTAGAAAAGTGTATAATATGTTTGTACAACATTATTTTTCCCACAATCTTTTAAAGATGCCGCTACATTTTCTTATACTGAATTGCCGAAATACACTTCAAAGTTCAAGATTGCAAAAGAAACTCAATGCCTTAAAAGTTCAAAGTTCTAGTTGAGTCATGTTTGATGTCAGGTTTTATGGGCTTTTCCCCTTCTAATGGAAAATTTCATCTTGGTAGTCTGGGAGGATTATGTCTCCAAGTGGATTGAGGCCATAGCTACCAAATCCAATGATCACAAAGTGGTTTTTAAGATTCTCAAAGACCACATTTTTAAGATTTGGATTCCTCAGAGCCATCATTAGTGATGGGGAAGCCAAGAGAAAGGACGCTTGACTCTATTAAAAAGTCACTTACCACAGAGTAGCTTTATTTTCATCCACACAAATATTAGGAGATTTCAAATAGAGAGATCAAACACATTTTGGAAAACACTGTGAAGAAGGACAAAGCCGGGTCCTTGCTTGAGTTTGATGCTTTGTGGGCACTCATTTTCTATTTTACAATTCTGAGAACCTATAGGATGCTTTTCAGATGTTTATGGCAAGGCATGCCATCTACCAAAGAGAATTAGAATACAAAGGGCAATCAAAACTTTTAATATAAAAGAAATGCAAATAGAAAACTACGTGAAGTTTCAACTCACCGAATCGAAATAACCGAGGATGGATGCTCACACTAGCTCCATGTAAAAAAAAAGGTTAAATCATTCCATGATAGGAGCCTCATGAGAAAAGAGTTCATACCGGGTCCAAGGTATGGTTATTCAACTCTAAACTTAAATTCTTTCCTGGCAAATTGAGATCCGTATGGAAGGGCCATACTGTCATCAAGGCCTCCCTCAGAGTCATGGATATTTCGGATCCCAAGGATGGAAGAATACTCAAGGTAAATGGTCGAGGCTCAAACCATGCATTGAAAACACCAGAGCCCTTGCTGCCCACCTATCATCATGAATCTCCAAAAATCTGATGGTAGAAAAGTGTATAATATGTTTGTACAACATTGTTTTTCTTATTTTTGCTGTTTCTGTCTATTTTTCTTGTACGCATAGTGTAAATACACTTCAAAGTTCAAATGAAGTAAAAAGTACTTTTCAAAAGTTCAAAGTTCTATTCAATTGATTCTCGAGTCAGATGAACTACTAAAAAGAACCATGTTCGCTCAATAGTTAAAATTTCCTTTTCTAATAGAAAATCTGGGAGAAGTCCTTTGCGAAAAGATCTTTCGGAGCGGTTTACTAATTTTCGTCATTTTTCCGTGAGTACGCTTAGTTTCTAACTTTTTGTTTCCTATTTGCATTCACAAATTCTGTTTTTGTATCAACACTTTTCTATTTTTAACTTTATATTCAGTCCTTACCTTGTTTTCTTGTTTCTCTTGCTATTAGCATTAGTTTCCTTCCATTTGCATAGTAATCCTTCTATTTTTAGATTTTATTTAGCAGTTCTAGCGTTGGTTTGTTGATTTTCTTGCATTTGTATATCATGTTTTCCATTTCCTTGCTCATATCTTGATTCTACATTTTATTTTCTGCGCATATAGTTTAGATTTTTACATTCTTAGTTTTCTTTCTTCTTTTACCTGTTGCCCCTAGTCTCTCATTGTCTAGAACATTGAGGACAATGTTCATCTTAGGTTTGGGGTAGTATGGCAAGCAGGTCACCATGGGATAATTAGCATAAGGGCATCACAATCACCAAAGTAATCGAAATGAATCAATTTACTTAAGAATCATGACAATGTGGAAATTTTAAAATTTTCTTTGCAAGAATTTAGACATTCTAAACCCTACAATATTCCACATTTCCATGATGTTAACACCGGAAAATACACTTGTATTAGCACATAGCAAGTCCACAGGAAGAAAAAAGGTAAAGATATACTTAAAAGCTCAAGGAAAAACCATAACCGGTGAGAATTGAGCCTATATGTTTTACATCTACATTGAAGAGTGGTGAGGCAACCCTTTTACGATTCAAAGGATGAGGCATTAGATCCACTAGAAATTAGGAAACTCCAAATCAAAACAACAACGGCATTCATGAAAGCGAGGAAAAGATCAAGGCCTTCTTTGGACAGACTTGAGCTTATGAGAACCAACCAAGAAAGATACGCCTTGTTTGTACCCCAATTGAGCTATAAATCCTACAATGCTTCATCAAAACACCCATTTTCTTTTTGAACCAATGGAACCAATTCGACCTTCCCTCACTCTGAGAATTCAGGAGTTAAAGGAGAAAAAGTAAAGATGGAACATTTAGGCAAATATCAAAATAAATGAAGAAGAAATACCTCAAAAATGGGCGTATGGTGGAGAAAGTAAAAGAAAAACAATGTGAAAAAAAGAAGCAAAAAAAAAAAAGGCAAAAAGGGAACTTTATGTTGAAAATTCAAGATCAAAGGAAGAAAAGGCGAGTACTTTGAACACGAGAATCTCAAAAGAAGCTAAACTCAAGAAGGTGGAGTCATGAACCACCTCCTTCAATTCGACTTCTCAAAATCAAAACACTGTTCAACCTTCCTATCCACGAAACCTCACTCCACGAGCCATACAACAAACCCACCTAAAAGTCCTTGTGATCCAAAGTTGAGTGAATCATGTGGAGATAAGCGGTTTCCCAATCTATGGTGAGGAGATGTCAAGGATGCCACACGAGAATCATGCCTATGCTCATGCTTACAAATCCATTTGGGAGATGTAACGCTCTTGAGCTTGAGTGAAAATGAACCCTTCAACAAAAATCTTGATGAGAGTACACCACGGTAAGTGTTTGGGTTGGAACTTGAGCAATATTGGCATGACTTATAACCTAATTTTTATTCAAATGATGAACTCATCACGACACATTTGCATGATTTCTATGGCTGCTCACAGATTGGAAAGAGTGAAACATTCATAAGGTTTATAAATGTTGAAATCTCCTTGCAAACAATAAACCTAAATTTCTGCTTAAACATTGATTCAAGAGTAACTAATTTTGATCTTTGATTGCTCATGGGATGACAAAGTGCACTAATGCCAACCGTCCCATGGAGAAGTTTGTGGGTACCTTCACCGAAAACCCTCAGAGACTTCACCCTCCTCTAGGGATCACCTAGGGGTTTAAAAGGCTTGTTGCATATGCTAAATGCACCCGTGCTTCCTACAAAAGTGGCTCTTTATTTTGCTTTTACGCTTTTTGCTCGTGGACTAGCAAAGCTTAGGTTTGGGGTGTGTTAAGTAGTGAAAATACCATTTTTCACCCTAAACATGAGCCTTGAAAGACCCTTGAGAAGACTAAATAAGTGCTTTAGTGTGCATTTTACCTAACCCAATCGACAGTCCAAATCCAAAAGCATCCCAAAAGATCAAAAAGTCGATACTCATGTCAAGTTTAAAGAAGGAGTGAAGAAACAAAGAATGGCTAAAGAGGGTCTAAAAGAGCGCATAAAGACCAAGCAAGAGAGAGAGCCATTCGCAAAGAAAAATCAAGTTAAAAGTCAATTCAAGAAAGAAGAATGGGAGCCTAGAAAGAACTTCTACTATTCATAAAGAACCTTGAACTGAAGAAAACACTAAAAGAAGATTGAACTAAGCTTCAGAAGTCATTGAACTTTGCGAAAAGGCCCCTAAACTCTGCGAAAAGGACTAAAACTCCAGGTGTAGCTTTCGAAGAGCATCTGAACTCCTCGAAAAGAAGATTGAACTTTGCGAAGAGAGCTTCTGGAGCCAAACTACTTTGCGAAAAAGCCCTTAAACTATGCGAAATGGCATTCTGGGGATTTGCAGCTCGTCCGAAGGGTATTTCAGGAAACTTTACACGCGCCCCAATGCAATCAAAAGACCAGGAACATTCCGGAAGGTTCCAATCAAGATCCGAAGGCATATTCCAACCCATGTGAGCGCCCAAAGTTAAATTACCTGGCGGGAACTTCCAGAAGCTCAAACAGAATTTCAAACCCATAACAGAATTGATGCTTCTGGCACCGATTGACACGAACCAGATCGAGCATTTCCATTGGCCAAAAACAGATCCGATCCCTGCTCAACCCTCATTGGGCAATCCAGATCTAAAGCATTCTCGATTGGTCAATCCAAATGCCAGGATGGAGGAAAAGTATAAATAGAGAAGCCATTACACCAAATTGGGCATCCAGATTTTAGAGTTTTCATCTCTGCTTTCCCTCATTCCGCCGATAGCTTATCCGAACCCCCAGTAATCCCTTCTTGTAGTTTACCTTTGAGAGCCATTGTGAGTGATTTGTACTTCCAAGTTCGGATTCAAGATCAGAAGTCCGAGGGCTCTAAGAAGCTCAGATCGTAAGTCCGAGGGCTCTCTAAGAAGCCGTGCTCAGAATTGTAATTTTGGATTTTAAAAGGTGTAATTTGTGTCTTCTCCATTGGAGTCATGTCGAGGGTTCCAATGTTCACCTTAGTGCATTAGACTTCTTTAGATTCACTCATCCGCATGCAACTTCCCTTAATTCAATTTCAAGTAATTAGCTGCTGGTAACCTAATTCTAGCAAAGATTTACAAAGGATGTTCATGTTCAACTAAAGAATAGGCCACAACTATTGGCCATAAGTCTAAACCTATTCCTTAATTCGGATTTATTTCTCTTACATCCTGGCCGGTAGCCGATGAAGATTGAATCGCCTGCTTGAACTACTGATTCTCCATTAAAATTGAGGCTAAAGTACATGAAGCTATTATTTCTGCATTTGTCTTATTTTAAACATCTCCCCAACTCGGATCTGGATCATGTAGTTAGTTCTTTTCTTTATTTGCTTATAGTTAAACGTGACAAATTCAACCTCCCATCTTATGTGCTTTGTAGATAGGATCAGAGGCCAGATCTGGTAGCTCAGATCTGGAGGTTTATCTTAAATTTTAAATCAATTCCCTGTGGACGATCTTTTACTCACTTACATTTAAAACTTGCTACAATTGGCCCTGATCTTGCAGGCCAGTGTTAGCCCCAATGTGCTGATATCCCTTTCATAAGTTAACATCCATATAACCTAGCATTCTTTAATTCTTTAATTTTTGATTCATAATGCACACAATTATGGCACACTTGGAGCTACAACAAGTTTTTGGCGCCGTTGCCGGGGAATAGATTTTAAAATTGGTAGACCTAAGTTTTTCTATTTTGTAGATTTGATTTTTATTTTAATTTTTGCTTTAAACCTGCACTTTGCATTCCAAGTGCTTGATTAAATGTCTACAGCAGTTTTGTATAGAAAACCTGTTTTACTGCAGCAGAATTTTTATTTTTTTATTTTTCTGAGTTTTTATTCTTTGCCTTCTAGTTATTTGAATAAATGCTGCTGCCACTCTTTTGTCTTTTTGTCAAATTTGGGCAGTAGCCTGAGTTTTTCTTTTTATTTTTTGTCAATACTTGAATAAGGTACGCAGCTTTTGGATGTTTGCAGATCTCGAGTTGCGGCCCAACAAGGAGCATCTCGGACCAAAGCGAGCAGATCCGCTTGAGTTTGCATCCCTTCTCCTTTGTATTCATTTTCTATTTTAAATTCTTGAGAACCAGCAATTCTCTGTTTAATGTTTGTTTTGATTATAATTTCATTGCCTTTTAGGCATGCCGATTTTTATTTTTTTACAAAACCAAATACAAAATAAAAGAAGCTGGAAACACAAATAGTAAATCTCTGTGTTGTTTCTCATTACTTTCAGCAGTAGTAAATCAGGGCTCTTGATGAGCCCGGGCTGGTCCAAAACAAGTAAAAAAAAAATAATAATAATAAAAAATAGAAAATTATAAAACAATATAGATATCTTCCTGATGAATGTTTTTCTCCATTTGCATCCACTTTTCCCATCCGGACCTCGCCGAGATCATGTTTTTTTTTTTTAGGAATCATGTAGGATAATGAGTAGTGAATCATAGGCTGGTTTGAATATTCAATGGACCCACTAATTTTATTTTCCTTCGAGATTTCTTCATCATAAAGGGGTCTCAGCTGAGGAATGTTTCCATGTTGACATCATTGATGAGTGGTGGAGGAGTCTTTACAAACATTTCGCAAGGTAAAGACTCCACCATGTAATTTAAAATGATTGGGGATCCACGAGAAAGAAGGAAAAGGAGATCAAATTCAACGGAGTCCTTTGTGCAAGGCACTCACCAACCATCAAGTTCTCTCTGAGACCGCTCCTTCCCCTCTTCCACAAGTTACCAAGGTACCTTTGCTGCCTCTTTCTCAACCCACCTAAATTGAACTCAAACAGCCCCCCAAAAATCTGAAATATGTGTTTTGGGAGATCATCAAACACTACTGTGATTATTTCTTCCTCCCTTACAAAGGAGCAAGAAGAGGAGTGTTGGTAGTTCTAAATAAAGACAAGAAAGCAATTGGTCGGACCATTGCGATTTAGGAGGAATAAACCCAGTATGCATGCATAAGATCCACCGAAGAGGATGCCAAGCCTTCTAGAGAAATGCAAAGAAGGTTGAATCCTCACATGCAAGAAGTGGTAATGAAGGAAGTTGTCAAGCTAGATCTGGGGTCATTTACCCCATTTCAGATTCTCTGGTAGCACCCACACGTGGTGCCTAAGAAATCTGCATCATGCTAGTAGCAAATTAATCTGGTAAACTTATGTCCACCGCATAAACAACTGGATGGAGGGTCCGCATAGACTACAGAAAATTAAATACCATGACAAGGAAAGACCATTTCCCCCTCCCCTTCATTGACCAAATCCTTGATAAGCTTGTAGGCAAAGCTTACTACTGCTTCCTTGATGGGTACTCTGGTTACAACCAGATCCCTGTGTACCCACAGGACCAAGAAAATACCACCTTCACCGCCTTTGGCACTTTTGCCTATAGGAGGATGCCCTTTGGTCTTTACAATGCCCTGCTACTTTTCAAAGATGCATGTATGCCATCTTTTCCGACATGATTGATCAATTCATGGAGATCTTCATGGATGACTTTTCAATTTATGGAGACTTTTCCCAATGCTTACACCACCTCAAGTTGGTGTTGCAAAGATGTGAAGAAACCAATTTGGTTCTAAGTCGAAAAGAGTCATTTTATGGTCACCCAAGGCATTGTCCTAGGACATGTGGTCTCCCATAAAGGCATAGAGGTGGACCAAGCAAAATTGATCTAATTGCACATTTGCCTCCCCCGTAACTGTTAAGCAAATCAAGTTTCTTAGGGCATGCGAGGATTTTATAGGAGGTTCATCAAAGATTTCAAAGAAAATTTCCAAGCCACTCATCATCGTGTCAAGATGTTCCTTTTGTGTTTACTAATGAATGCATGATGCCTTTGAGGTCCTTAAGAAATGTCTCGATTTCACTCCCATCTTGCAGTCCCCGACTATTCGGTGCCCTTTGAGCCGATGTGTGATGCATCAGACTATGCCCTAGGAGCTGTCCTAGGGCGAGAAAGGATAAGCTTCCCCATGTCATAGCTTATGCCAAAGAGATCCATGATAGATGCCCAGCTCAACTACACAACAACCGAGAAAGAGTTGCGGCCATTGTGTTTGCATTGGAAAAATTCAGCCTTATGTTTTAGGTTCACAAATTGTGGTGTTTATCGACCACTCGCCTAAAGTACCTTCTCGCCTAAGAAGGATACCAAGCCCAGATTAATCAGTGGATCCTCCTATTACAGGAGTTTGATCTACGATTAAGGATAAGAAAGGAGTGGAGAATGTGGTGGCCGATCACTTATCCGTAATTCTCAATACCGAGGATGATAGCTTACCCATTAATGAATCATTTCACGATGAGCAACTTTTTGCCATCAATACCCATCCCTTGGTTTGCAAGCATAGTCAACTTCTTGGCTATTGGATGATTCCTCAACATTGGAATAGAATGGATAAAGATCTTTCTTCTCACAAGTTAAACATTTCATTTGGGAAGATCCTTATCTATTCAAGAATTGTGCGTACCAAGTGATCGAAAGTGTGTCCCGGACCATGAATTCCCCGGCATATTGTCAATGTGTCATGAACAGCTGTGGAGGCCATTTCAAGTAATAAAGCAAGCAAAAATTCTATGTGGTTTCTATTGGCCCACAATCTTTAAAGATGCCTTACAAAGATCAGAATCTTGCCAGAATCGCCAAAATCTGGCAAGATTTCCAAAAGAAACTCAATGCCCTGCAGCCAATCTCGTAGTTGAGTTGTTTGATATTTGGGGCATAGATTTTATGGGCCCTTTCCCTTCTAATGGAAACAATTTCATCTTGGTAGTGTGGATTATGTCTCCAAGTGGATTGAGGCCATAGCTACCAAATCCAATGATCACAAAGTGGTTTTAAGATTCCTCAAAGACCACATTTTTCCAGATTTGGATTCCCGAGCCATCATTAGTGATGGGGGAAGCCACTTTTTGCGCTTTGACTCTATTAAAAAGTACTCTGTCACTCACGTAGTAGCCACTCCCTATCATCCACAAACCGGATGTGGAGATTTCAAATAGAGAGATCAAACACATGGTGGAAAAATCTGTGAAGAAGGACAGAAAGGATGGTCCTTTAAGCTTAATGATGCTTTGTGGGCATACAGAATCGCCTGAGACTCCTATAGGATGTCCTTTCAGATCGGTTTATGGCAAGGCATGCCATCTACCAAGAGAATTAGAATATAAGGCCTTGTGGGCAATCAAAACTTTTAATATGGATCTAACTGCTGGTAACCACATGTGAAGCTTCAACTCACCGAATCGAAGAACTGAGGATGGATGCCTACACTAGCTCCAGATTGTACAAAGAAAAGGTTAAATCATTCCATGATAGGAGCCTCATGAGAAAAGAGTTCATACCGGGGTCCAAGGTATGGCTATTCAACTCTAAACTTAAATTCTTTCCTGGCAAATTGAGATCCAGATGGGAAGGGCCATACACTGTCATCAAGGCCTCCCCCTCAGGAGCTGTGGATATTTCAGATCCCAAGGATGAAACAATACTCAAGTTAAATGGTCAGAGGCTCAAACCATGCATTGAAAACACCCAGGAGCCCTTGCTGCCCACCTATCATCATGAATCTCCAAAAATCTGATGGTAGAAAAGTGTATAATATGTTTGTACAACATTGTTTTTCTTATTTTTGCTGTTTCTGTCTATTTTTCTTGTACGCATAGTGTAAATACACTTCAAAGTTCAAATCGCAAAGTAAAAAGTACTTTTCGAAAAGTTCAAAGTTCTATTCGAATTGATTCTGGAGCTGTAATGAACTACTCGAAAAGAACCATGTTCTGTTCGAATAGTTAAAATTTCCTTTTCGAATAGAAAATCTGGGGAGAAGTCCTTTGCGAAAAGATCTTTCTGGAGCCAGTTTTACTAATTTTCGTCATTTTTCTGTGAGTACAGTTAGTTTCTAACTTTGTTTCCCTATTTTGCATTCACAAATTCTGTTTTTGTATCAACACTTTTCTATTTTTTTTAACTTTATATTCAGTCCCTTACCTTGTTTTTACTGTTTCTCTGCTATTAGCATTAGTTTCCTTCCATTTGCATAGTAATCCTTCTATTTTTTAGATTTTATTTAGCAGTTCTAGCGTTGGTTTGTTGATTTTTCTTGCATTTGTATATCATGTTTTCCATTTCCTTGCTCATATCTTCAGTTCTACATTTTTATTTTCTGCTGCATATAGTTTAGATTTTTTCTGTTCTTAGTTTTTCTTTCTTCTTTTACCCTGTTGCCCCTAGTCTCTCATTGTCTAGAACATTGAGGACAATGTTCATCTTAGGTTTGGGGGTATGGCAAACAGGTCCTGCCCATGGGATAATTAGCATAAGGGCATCACAATCACCAAAGTAATCAGGAAATGAATCAATTTACTTAAGAATCATGACAATGTGGAAATTTTAAAATTTTCTTTGCAAGAATTTAGACATTCTAAACCCTACAATATTCCACATTTCCATGATGTTAACACCAGGAAAATACACTTGTATTAGCACATAGCAAGTCCACAGGAAGAGAAAAAGGTAAAGATATACTTAAAAGCTCAAGGAAAAACCATAACCAGTGAGAATTGAGCCTATATGTTTTACATCTCTGTTGAAGAGTGACTGAGGCAACCCTTTTCTGATTCAAAGGATCCGAGGCATTAGATCCACTAGAAATTAGGAAACTCCAAATCAAAACAAGCAAAGATTCATGAAACCGAGGAAAAGATCAAGGCCTTCTTTGGACAAACTTTTGAGCTTAATGTAACCAACGAAGAAAGATCTGGCCTTGTTTGTACCCCAATTGAGCTATAAATCCTACAATGCTTCATCAAAACACCCATTTTTCTTGCACCTGAACCAATGGAACCAATTCAGCCTTCCCTCACCTTGAGAATTCAGGAGTTAAAGGAGAAAGAAGTAAAGATGGAACATTTCTGGGCAAATATCAAAATAAATGAAGAAGAAATACCTCAAAAATGGGCAGTATGGTGAGAAAGTAAAAGAAAAACAATGTGAAAAAGAAGCAAGCAAAAAAGGCAAAAAGGGGAACTTTATGTTGAAAATTCAAGATCAAAGGAAGAAGAACTGAGTACTTTGAACACGAGAATCTCAAAAGAAGCTAAACTCAAGAAGGTGGAGTCATGAACCACCTCCTTCAATTCCCGACTTCTCAAAAATCCAAACACTGCTCAACCTTCCTATCCGAAACCTCACTCCACGAGCCATACAACAAACCCCTAAAAGTCCTTGTGATCCAAAGTTGAGTGAACTGTCATGTGGAGATAAGCGTTTCCCAATCTATGGTGAGGAGATGTCAAGGATGCCAAGACTGAGAATCATGCCTATGCTCATGCTTACAAATCCATTTGGGAGATGTAACTGCTCTTGAGCTTGAGTGAAAATGAACCCTTCAACAAAAATCTTGATGAGAGTACACCGTAAGTGTTTGGGTTGGAACTTGAGCACATTAAGTATGACTTATAACCTAATTTTTATTCAAATGATGAACCATCACGACACATTTGCATGGTCTCTATGCCTGCCCACAGATTGCAAAGAGTGAACCATCCATAAGGTTTATACATGTTGCAACCCCCTTGCATACAATAAACCTAAATTTCTGCTTAAACATTGATTCAAGAGTAACTAATTTTGATCTTTGATTGCTCATGGGATGACAAAGGCACTAATGCCAACTGTCCCATGGAGAAGTTTAGGGTACCTTCACTGAAAACCCTCAGAGACTTCAGTCCTCCTCTAGGGATCACCTAGGCGTTTAAAAGGCTTGTTGCATATGCTAAATGCACCTGTGCTTCCTACAAAAGTGGCTCTTTATTTTGCTTTTATGTTTCTTTGCTCAGGGACTAGCAAAGCTTAGGTTTGGGGGTGTGTTAAGTAGTGAAAAATACCATTTTTCACCCCTAAACATGAGCCTTGAAAGACCCTTGAGAAGACTAAATAAGTGCTTTAGTGTGCATTTTACAGCTAACCAATCAGACAGGTCCAAATCCGAAAAGCATCCCAAAAAGATCAAAAAGCTGACAGCTCATGTCAAGTTTAAAGGAGTGAAGAAACAATTTCAAAGAATGGCTAAAGAGGGTCTAAAAAGAGCGCATAAAGACCAAGCAAGAGAGAGAGCCATTCGCAAAGAAAAAAATCAAGTTAAAAGTCAATTCGCAAAGAAGAATGGGAGCCTAGAGTTCAATTCAAAGAACTTCTACTATTCATAAAGAACCTTGAACTGAAGAAAACACTAAAGAAGATTGAACTAGCGTCATTGAACTTTGTGAAAAGGCCCCTAAACTCTGCGAAAAGGACTAAAACTCCAGGTGTAGCTTTCGAAGAGCATCTGAACTCCTCGAAAAGAAGATTGAACTTTGCGAAGAGAGCTTCTGGAGCCAAACTACTTTGCGAAAAAGCCCTTAAACTATGCGAAATGGCATTCTGGGGATTTGCAGCTCGTCCGAAGGGTATTTCAGGAAACTTTACACGCCTCTAATGCAATCAAAAGACCAGAACATTAGGAAGGTTCCAATCAAGATCCAAGGCATATTCCAACCCATGTGAGCGCCCAAAGTTAAATTACTCGGCGGAACTTCCAAGCTCAAATGTAATTTCAAACCCATAATGTAATTGATGCTTCGCACCACCGAACGATCGAGAGCATTTCCATTGACAAAACAGATCCGATCCCGTGCTCAACCCTCATTGGGCAATCCAGATCTAAAGCATTCTCGATTGGTCAATCCAACCATGCCCAGGATGGAGGAAAAGTATAAATAGAGAAGCCATTAAGCCCAAATTGGGCATCCAGATTTTAGAGTTTTCATCTCTGCTTTCCCTCATTCCGGTCGATAGCTTATCCGAACCCCTCAGAATCCCTTCTTGTAGTTTACCTTTGAGAGCCATTGTGAGTGATTTGTACTTCCAAGTTCGGATTCAAGATCAGAAGTCCGAGGGTTTCTAAGAAGCTCAGATCAGTAAGTCCGAGGGCTCTCTAAGAAGCCGTGCTCAGTAATTGTAATTTTGGATTTTAAAAGGTTATCAGTAATTTGTGTCTTCTCCATTGGAGTCATGTCGAGGGTTCTCGAATGTTCACCTTAGTGCATTAGACTTCTTTAGATTCACTCATCCGCATGCAACTTCCCTTAATTCATCAGCATGTAATTAGCGTTGGTAACCTAATTCTAGCAAAGATTTACTGATGATGTTCATGTTCGAACTAAAGAATAGGCCACAACTATTGGCCATAAGTCTAAACCTATTCCTTAATTCGGATTTATTTCTCTTACATCCGTGCGGTAGCCGATGAAGATTGAATCGCCTGTTGAACTACAGATTCTCCATTAAAATTCAGAGGCTAAAGTTCATGAAGCTATTATTTCTGCATTTGTCTTATTTTAAACATCTCCCCAACTCGGATCTGGATCATGTAGTTAGTTCTTTTCTTTATTTGCTTATAGTTAAACGTGACAAATTCAACCTCCCATCTTATGTGCTTTGTAGATAGGATCAGAGGCCAGATCTGGTAGCTCAGATCTGGAGGTTTATCTTAAATTTTAAATCAATTCCCTGTGGACGATCTTTTACTCACTTACATTTAAAACTTGCTACAATTGGCCCTGATCTTGCTGCCGTGTTAGCAATGTGCCGATATCCCTTTCATAAGTTAACATCCATATAACCTAGCATTCTTTAATTCTTTAATTTTGATTCATAATGCACACAATTATGGCACACTTGGAGCTACAACAAGTTTTTGGCGCCGCGCCCGGGGAATAGATTTTAAAATTGGTAGACCTAAGTTTTTCTATTTTGTAGATTTGATTTTTATTTTAATTTTTGCTTTAAACCTGCACTTTGCATTCCAAGTGCTTGATTAAATGTCTACAGCAGTTTTGTATAGAAAACCTGCTTTTAAGAGAATTTTATTTTTTATTTTTTCGAGTTTTTATTCTTTGCCTTCTAGTTATTTGAATAAATGCTGCCACTTTTTTGTCTTTTGTCAAATTTGGGCAAGAGTCTGAGTTTTTCTTTTATTTTGTCAATACTTGAATAAGGTACTACTGCAGTTTTGGATGTTTGAATCTGAGAGTTGTCAACAAGGAGCATCTGGACCAAAGTGAGCAGACCGCTTGAGTTTGCATCCCTTCTCCTTTGTATTCATTTTCTATTTTAAATTCTTGAGAACCAGCAATTCTCTGTGTTTAATGTTTGTTTTGATTATAATTTCTGCTTGTTTTAGGCATGCTGATTTTTATTTTTTACAAAACCAAATACAAAATAAAAGAAGTCGAAAACACAAATAGAAAATCTCCGAGTTGTTTCTCATTATTTTCATAGAGTAAATAAGGGCTCTTGTTGAGCTGATCCAAAACAAGTAAAAAAATAATAATAATAAAAAATAGAAAATTATAAAAACAATATAGATATCTTCCTGGATAAATGTTTTTCCATTTGCATCCACTTTTCCCATCCGGACTCCGAGATCATGTTTTTTTTTTAGGAATCATGTAGGATAATGAGTAGTGAATCATAGGTTGTTTTGAATATTCAATGGACCCACTAATTTTATTTTCCTTCGAGATTTCTTCATCATAAAGGGGTCTCTGCTGAGGAATGTTTCCATGTTGACATCATTGATGAGCTGGTGGAGGAGTCTTTACAAACATTTCTGCAAGGTAAAGACTCCACCAGTAATTTAAAATGATTGGGGATCCACCGAGAAAGAAGGAAAAGGAGATCAAATTCAACGAGTCTTTTGTGCAAGGCACTCACCAACTGATCATCAAGTTCTCTCTCTTGAGACTCCTCTCCCTCTTCCACAAGTTACCAAGGTACCTTTGCTGCCCCCTTTTCTCAGCCCACCTGAATTGGAACTCAAACAGCTCCCCAAAAATCTGAAATATGTGTTTTTGGGAGATCATCAAACACTACCTGTGATTATTTCTTCCTCCCTTACAAAGGAGCAAGAAGAGGAGCTGTTGGTAGTTCTAAAATGAAGACAAGAAAGCAATTATCGGACCATTCTTGATTTAGGAGGAATAAACCCATGTATGCATGCATAAGATCCACTGAAGAGGATGCCAAGCCTTCTAGAGAAATGCAAAGAAGGTTGAATCCTCACATGCAAGAAGTGGTAATGAAGGAAGTTGTCAAGTCTAGATGTGGGGTCATTTACCCCATTTCAGATTGCAGGTAGCACCCACACGTGTGGTGCCTAAGAAATCTGCATCACTGTAGCAAATTAATCTGTAAACTTATGTCCACCGGACAAACAAGCTGGATGGAGGGTCATAGACTACGTAAAATTAAATACCATGACAAGGAAAGACCATTTCCTCCCCTTCATTGACCAAATCCTTGATAAGCTTGCAGCAAAGCTTACTATCGCTTCCTTGATGGGTACTCGTTACAACCAGATCCTCAGGTACCCACAGACCAAGAAAAGACCACCTTCACCGCCTTTGGCACTTTTGCCTATAGGAGGATGCCTTTGGTCTTTACAATGCCCTGCTACTTTTCAAAGATGCATGTATGCCATCTTTTCGACATGATTGATCAATTCATGGAGATCTTCATGGATGACTTTTCAATTTATGGAGACAGTTTTTCCCAATGCTTACACCACCTCAAGTTGGTGTTGCAAAGATGTGAAGAAACCAATTTGGTTCTAAGTCGAAAAGAGTCATTTTATGGTCACCCAAGGCATTGTCCTAGGACATGTGGTCTCCCATAAAGGCATAGAGGTGGACCAAGCAAAAATTGATCTAATTGCACATTTGCCTCCCGCTGTTAAGCAAAAATCGAAGTTTCTTAGGGCATGCAGGATTTTATAGGAGGTTCATCAAAGATTTCAAAGAAAATTTCCAAGCCACTCTGTCATTTATCGTGTCAAGATGTTCCTTTTGTGTTTACTAATGAATGCATGATGCCTTTTGAGGTCCTTAAGAAATGTCTGATTTCAGCTCCCATCTTGCACCCCGACTATTCAAAGGCCCTTTGAGCTGATGTGTGATGCATCAGACTATGCCCTAGGAGCCGCCCTAGGCGTAGAAAGGATAAGCTTCCCATGTCATAGCTTATGCCACAGATCCATGATAGATGCCCACTTCAACTACACAACAACCGAGAAAGAGTTGCTGCCATTGTGTTTGCATTGGAAAAATTCAGCCTTATGTTTTAGGTTCACAAATTGTGGTGTTTATCGACCACTCGCCCTAAAGTACCTTCCGCTCTAAGAAGGATACCAAGCCCAGTTAATCGTGTGGATCCTCCTATTACTGTGAGTTTGATCTACGATTAAGGATAAGAAAGGAGTGGAGAATGTGGTGGTGATCACTTATCCGTAATTCTCAATACCGAGGATGATAGCTTACCCATTAATGAATCATTTCGATGAGCAACTTTTTGCCATCAATACCCACACGATCCTTGGTTTGCAAGCATAGTCAACTTCTTGGCTATTGGATGATTCCTCAACATTGGAATAGAATGGATAAAGATCTTTTCTTCTCACAAGTTAAACATTTCATTTGGGAAGATCCTTACTATTCAAGAATTGTGCATCAAGTGATCGGAAAGTGTGTCCCACCATGAATTCCCCGGCATATTGTCAATGTGTCATGAATGTGGAGGCCATTTCATGGCAATAAAATACTGCAAAAATTCTGCAGGTTTCTATTGGCCCATAATCTTTTAAAGATGCCTTTACAAAGATCAGAATTTTGCTGTAATCGCCAAAAATCAAGCAAGATTTTAAAAGAAACTCAATGCCCTCGCAGCCAATCCCGTAGTTGAGTTGTTTGATGTTTGGGGCATAGATTTTATGGGCCCTTTCCCTTCTAATGGAAACAATTTCATCTTGGTAGTGGATTATGTCTCCAAGTGGATTGAGGCCATATAGCTACCGTCCAATGATCACAAAAGTGGTTTAAGATTCCTCAAAGACCACATTTTTCGATTTGGATTCCCAGGCCATCATTAGTGATGGGGAAGCCACTTTTACCTTGACGGTTTGACTCTCTATTAAAAAGTACTCTGTCACTCACAGAGTAGCCACTCCCTATCATCCACAAACCCGGTGGGCGGTGGAGATTTCAAATAGAGATCAAACACATTTTGGAAAAAAGCTGTGAAGAAGAATGAAAGGAATTTGGTCCTTTAAGCTTAATGATGCTTTGTGGGCATACAGAGCGCCTACAAGACTCCTATAGGGATGTCCCCTTTCGGGGGTTTATGGCAAGGCATGCCATCTACCGGTAGAATTAGAATATAAGGCCTTGTGGGCAATCAAAACTTTTAATATGGACCTACCTGCTGCTGGTAACCACAGGAACCTTCAACTCACTGAACTGAAAGAACTGAGGGTGGATGCCTACACTAGCTCCAGATTGTACAAAGAAAAGGTTAAATCATTCCATGATAGGAGCCTCATGAGAAAAGAGTTCCTACCGGGGTCCAAGGTATGGTTATTCAACTCTAAACTTAAATTCTTTCACAGCAAATTGAGATCCAGATGGGAAGGGCCATACACTGTCATCAAGGCCTCCCCCTCAGGAGCTGTGGATATTTCAGATCCCAAGGATGGAAGAATACTCAAGGTAAATGGTCAGAGGCTCAAACCATGCATTGAAAACACCCAGGAGCCCTTGCTGCCCACCTATCATCATGAATCTCCAAAAATCTGATGGTAGAAAAGTGGATAATATGTTTGTACAACATTGTTTTCTTATTTTTCTTTGTTTACATCTATTTTTCTTGTACGCATAGTGTAAATACACTTCAAAGTTCAAATCGCAAAGTAAAAAGTACTTTTCGAAAAGTTCAAAGTTCTATTCGAATTGATTCTGGAGCTGTAATGAACTACTCGAAAAGAACCATGTTCTGTTCGAATAGTTAAAATTTCCTTTTCGAATAGAAAATCTGGGGAGAAGTCCTTTGCGAAAAGATCTTTCTGGAGCCAGTTTTACTAATTTTCGTCATTTTTCTGTGAGTACAGTTAGTTTCTAACTTTGTTTCCCTATTTTGCATTCACAAATTCTGTTTTTGTATCAACACTTTTCTATTTTTTTTTAACTTTATATTCAGTCCCTTACCTTGTTTTTACTGTTTCTCTGCTATTAGCATTAGTTTCCTTCCATTTGCATAGTAATCCTTCTATTTTTTAGATTTTATTTAGCAGTTCTAGCGTTGGTTTGTTGATTTTTCTTGCATTTGTATATCATGTTTTCCATTTCCTTGCTCATATCTTTAGTTCTACATTTTTATTTTCTGCTGCATATAGTTTAGATTTTTACAGTTCTTAGTTTTTCTTTCTTTTTTTACCCTGTTGCACCTAGACTCTCATTGTCTAGAACATTGAGGACAATGTTCATCTTAGGTTTGGGGTATGGCAAAGCAGGTCCTGTATGGGATAATTAGCATAAGGGCATCACAATCACCAAAGTAATCAGGAAATGAATCAATTTACTTAAGAATCATGACAATGTGGAAATTTTAAAATTTTCTTTGCAAGAATTTAGACATTCTAAACCCTACAATATTCCACATTTCCATGATGTTAACACCAGGAAAATACACTTGTTTTAGCACATAGCAAGTCCACAGGAAGAGAAAAGGTAAAGATATACTTAAAAGCTCAAGGAAAAACCATAACCGGTGAGAATTGAGCCTATATGTTTTACATCTCTGTTGAAGAGTGGTGAGGCAACCCTTTTCGATTCAAAGGATCTGGTGAGGCATTAGATCCACTAGAAATTAGGAAACTCCAAATCAAAACAAGCAACAGCATTCATGGCGAGGAAAAGATCAAGGCCTTCTTTGGACAACTTGAGCTTAACGAACCAACCAAGAAAGATCTGCCCTTGTTTGTACCCCAATTGAGCTATAAATCCTACAATGCTTCATCAAAACACCCATTTTCTTTTTGAACCAATGGAACCAATTCAGCCTTCCCTCACCTTGAGAATTCGGAGTTAAAGGAGAAAGAAGTAAAGATGGAACATTTACGGGCAAATATCAAAATAAATGAAGAAGAAATACCTCAAAAATGGGCGTTATGGTGGTGAGAAAGTAAAAGAAAAACAATGTGAAAAGAAGCAAGCAAAAAAAAGGCAAAAGGGGAACTTTATGTTGAAAATTCAAGATCAAAGGAAGAAAAGGAGTACTTTGAACACGAGAATCTCAAAGAAGCTAAACTCAAGAAGGTGGAGTCATGAACCACCTCCTTCAATTCTGACTTCTCAAAAATCCAAACACTGTTCAACCTTCCTATCCACGAAACCTCCTCCACGAGCCATACAACAAACCCTAAAAGTCCTTGTGATCCAAAGTTGAGTGAACTGTCATGTGGAGATAAGCAGTTTCCCAATCTATGGTGAGGAGATGTCAAGGATGCCACACGAGAATCATGCCTATGCTCATGCTTACAAATCCATTTGGGAGATGTAAGCGCTCTTGAGCTTGAGTGAAAATGAACCCTTCAACAAAAATCTTGATGAGAGTACACCACGGTAAGTGTTTGGGTTGGAACTTGAGCACATTAAGTATGACTTATAACCTAATTTTTATTCAAATGATGAACTCTGTGACACATTTGCATGATTTCTATGGCTGCTCCAGATTGGAAAGAGTGAAACATTCATAAGGTTTATAAATGTTGAAATCCCCTTGCAAACAATAAACCTAAATTTCTGTTTAAACATTGATTCAAGAGTAACTAATTTTGATCTTTGATTGCTCATGGGATGACAGTGCACTAATGCTGCTGTCCCATGGAGAAGTTGTGGGTACCTTCTTTGAAAACCCTCAGGAGACTTCACTCCTCCTCTAGGGATCACCTAGGGGTTTAAAAGGCTTGTTGCATATGCTAAATGCACCTGTGCTTCCTACAAAAGTGGCTCTTTATTTTGCTTTTACGTTTCTTTGCTCAGGGACTAGCAAAGCTTAGGTTTGTGTGTTAAGTAGTGAAAATACCATTTTCACCCTAAACATGAGCCTTGAAAGACCCTTGAGAAGACTAAATAAGTGCTTTAGTGTGCATTTTACAGCTAACCAATCAGACAGGTCCAAATCCGAAAAGCATCCCAAAAAGATCAAAAAGCTGACAGCTCATGTAAAGATTAAAGAAGGAGTGAAGAAACAGCCTCAGCAATGGCTAAAGAGGGTCTAAAAGAGCAGACAAAGACCTGAAGCAAGAGAGAGAGCCATTCGCAAAGAAAAATCAAGTTAAAAGTCAATTCGCAAAAAAGAATGGGAGCCTAGAGTTCAATTCGCAAAGAACTTCTACTATTCGCAAAGAACCTTGAACTTTGCGAAAAGAAGAAAACACTCCTCGAAAAGAAGATTGAACTTTGCGAACAGAGCTTCAGAAGTCATTGAACTTTGCGAAAAGGCCCCTGAACTCTGCGAAATGGCATTCTGGGGATTTGCAGCTCGTCCGAAGGGTATTTCAGGAAACTTTGCACGCGCCCCAATGCAATCAAAAGACCAGGAACATTCCGGAAGGTTCCAATCAAGATCCGAAGGCATATTCCAACCCATGTGAGCGCCCAAAGTTAAATTACCTGGCGGGAACTTCCGAGCTCAAGCAATTTCAAACCCATAACGAATTGATGCTTGGCACGATTGGCGAACCGGATCAGAGCATTTCCATTGGCCAAAACAGATCTGGATCGCCGTGCTCAACCCGCATCGGGCAATCCAGATCTAAAGCATGCCTGATTGGTCAATCCAGCCATGGGCAGGATGGAGGGAAAAGTATAAATAGACAAGCCCTTCGCCCACATTGGGCCTCCAGATTTTAGAGTTTTCATCTCTGTTTCCCTCATTCCGGTCAGATATCTTATCTGAACGGCCTGTAAGCGCTTGTTGTAGTGTACCTTTGAGAGCCATTGTGAGTGATTTGTACTACCAAGTGCGGATTCAAGGCATGAAGTCGAGGGCTCTCTAAGAAGCTCGGGTAGAAGTCTGAGGGCTCTCTAAACCGTGCTCTGTAATTCTAATTTTGGTTTTTAAAAGTTTGCTGTAATTAGTGTCTTCTGCATTGGAGTCATGCCGAGGGTTCTGATTGTTGACCTTAGTGCATTAGACTTCTTTAGATTCACTCATCGGCATGCACCTTCCGTTAATTCATCACCCCTGTGCGAATTAGCGTTGGTAACCTAATTCTAGCATTTACGATGATGTTCATGTTACGAACTAAAGAATAGGCCACAACTATTGGATGATCATGACCATTTAAGTGGACAGATCATAGCCATAAGTCTAAACCTATTCCTTAATTCGGATTTATTTCTCTTACATCGTCTTTGGTAGCCGATGAAGATTGAATCTGCTGTTGAACTCTGATTCTCCATTAAAATTGAGGCTAAAGTACATGAAGCTATTATTTCTGCATTTGTCTTATTTTAAACATCTCCCAAACTCGGATCTGGATCATGTAGTTAGTTCTTTTCTTTATTTGCTTATAATTAAACGTGACAAATTCAACCTCCCATCTTATGTGCTTTGTAGATAGGATCAGAGGCCAGGTCTGGTAGCTCAGATCTGGAGGTTTATCTTAAATTTTAAATCAATTCCCTGTGGACGATCTTTTTCTCACTTACATTTAAAACTTGCTACAATTGGCCCTGATCTTGCAGGCCAGTGTTAGCCCCAATGTGCTGATATCCCTTTCATAAGTTAACATCCATATAACCTAGCATTCTTTAATTCTTTAATTTTTGATTCATAATGCACACAATTATGGCACACTTGGAGCTACAACAAGTTTTTGGCGCCGTTGCCGGGGAATAGATTTTAAAATTGGTAGACCTAAGTTTTTCTATTTTGTAGATTTGATTTTTATTTTAATTTTTGCTTTAAACCTGCACTTTGCATTCCAAGTGCTTGATTAAATGTCTCTGACGATTTTGTATAGAAAACCTTTTTCTTTGTGAAATTTTATTTTTTATTTTTTAGTTTTATTCTTTGCCTTCTAGTTATTTGAATAAATCTGCGCCACTCTTTTGTCTTTTTGTCAAATTTGGGCGTGCTTTGAGTTTTTCTTTTATTTTTGTCAATACTTGAATAAGGTACTCTGCAGTTTTGGATGTTTGCGATCGAGCGGTAGTCCAACAAGGAGCATCTGGACCAAAAGCTGGGCAGATCTGCTTGAGTTTGCATCCTTCTCCTTTGTATTCATTTTCTATTTTAAATTCTTGAGAACCAGCAATTCTCTGTGTTTAATGTTTGTTTTGATTATAATTTTCATCTTTTTAGGCATCTTTGATTTTTATTTTTTACAAAACCAAATACAAAATAAAAGAAGTCGAAAACACAAATAGAAAATCTCGAGTTGTTTCTCATTATTTTCAGCGAGAGTAAATAAGGGCTCTTGTTGAGCCTGATCAAAACAAGTAAAAAAAAAATAATAATAATAAAAAAATAGAAAATTATAAAAACAATATAGATATCTTAGGATGGGTGTTTTCTCCATTTGCATCCACTTTTCCCATCCTGGACCTCTTTGAGATCATGTTTTTTTTTAGGAATCATGTAGGATAATGAGTAGTGAATCATAGGCTGTTTTGAATATTCAATGGACCCACTAATTTTATTTTCCTTGATTTCTTCATCATAAAGGGTCTCGGTGAGGAATGTTTCCATGTTGACATCATTGATGAGTCTGGTGGAGGAGTCTTTACAAACATTTACGCAAGGTAAAGACTCCACAATTTAAAATGATTGGGGATCCACGAGAAAGAAGGAAAAGGAGATCAAATTCAGCAGTCTGCTTTGTGCAAGGCACTCACCTGTGATCATCAAGTTCTCTCTCTTGGAGACACCTCCTCTCCCTCTTCCACAAGTTACCAAGGTACCTTTGCTGCCCTCTTTTCTCAACCCACCTAAATTGGAACTCAAAACGGCTCCCCAAAAATCTGAAATATGTGTTTTGGGAGATCATCAAACACTACTGTGATTATTTCTTCCTCCCTTACAAAGGAGCAAGAAGAGGAGGCTGTTGGTAGTTCTAAAAGACAAGAAAGCAATTGGTGGACCATTCGATTTAGGAGGAATAAACCAAATTGTATGCATGCATAAGATCCACGGAAGAGGATGCCAAGCCTTCTAGAGAAATGCAAGAAGGTTGAATCCTCACATGCAAGAAGTGGTAATGAAGGAAGTTGTCAAGCTGCTAGATCTTTGGGGTCATTTACCCCATTTCAGATTCTGTAGGTAGCACCCACGTGGTGCCTAAGAAATCTGGCATCCGAATCGTAAACTTATGTCCACCGGACAAACAAGCTGGATGGAGGGTCCGCATAGACTACAGAAAATTAAATACCATGACAAGGAAAGACCATTTCCCCTCCCTTCATTGACCAAATCCTTGATAAGCTTAAAGCTTACTCGCTTCCTTGATGGGTACTTTACAACAGATCCTGTACCTGCAGGACCAAGAAAAGACCACCTTCACGCCTTTGGCACTTTTGCCTATAGGAGGATGCCCTTTGGTCTTTACAATGCCCTGTACTTTTCAAAGATGCATGTATGCCATCTTTTCGACATGATTGATCAATTCATGGAGATCTTCATGGATGACTTTTCAATTTATGGAGCCTTTTCCCAATGCTTACACCACCTCAAGTTGGTGTTGCAAAGATGTGAAGAAACCAATTTGGTTCTAAAATTTGGGAAAAGAGTCATTTTATGGTCACCAAGGCATTGTCCTAGGACATGTGGTCTCCCATAAAGGCATAGAGGTGGACCAAGCAAAATTGATCTAATTGCACATTTGCCTCCCCAGGCTGTTAAGCAAATCGAGAAGTTTCTTAGGGCATGCAGGATTTTATAGGAGGTTCATCAAAGATTTGATAAAATTTCCAAGCCACTCTGTCATTTCTTGTGTCAAGATGTTCCTTTTGTGTTTACTAATGAATGCATGAGCCTTTGAGGTCCTTAAGAAATGTCGATTTGGCTCCATCTTGCAGTCCCCCGACTATTGTGCCCTTTGGTGATGTGTGATGCATCAGACTATGCCCTAGGAGCTGTCCTAGAGAAAGGATAAGCTTCCCCATGTCATAGCTTATGCCAGATCCATGATAGATGCCCAGCTCAACTACACAACAAGCGAGAAAGAGTTCGGCCATTGTGTTTGCATTGGAAAAATTGAGGCCTTATGTTTTAGGTTCACAAATTGTGGTGTTCGACCACTCGCCCTAAAGTACCTTACATCTAAGAAGGATACCAAGCCAGTTAATCAGTGGATCCTCCTATTACGGAGTTTGATCTCTGATTAAGGATAAGAAAGGAGTGGAGAATGTGGTGGTGATCACTTATCCGAATTCTCAATATCGAGGATGATAGCTTACCCATTAATGAATCATTTCACGATGAGCAACTTTTTGCCATCAATACCCACGATCCTTGGTTTGCAAAGCATAGTCAACTTCTTGGCTATTGGAATGATTCCTCAACATTGGAATAGAATGGATAAAGATCTTTTCTTCTCACAAGTTAAACATTTCATTTGGGAAGATCCTTACCTATTCAAGAATTGTGCACCAAGTGATCGAGAAAGTGTGTCCGGACCATGAATTCCACGGCATATTGTCAATGTGTCATGAGCATGTGGAGGCCATTTCGATTGGCAATAAACATGCAAAAATTCTGCGGTGTGGTTTCTATTGGCCCACAATCTTTAAAGATGCCTTACGACCTTTGTAAATCTTGCGAAGCGCCAAAAGCGGGCAAGATTTCCAAAAAACTCAATGCCCTATGACCAATCACAGTAGTTGAGTTGTTTGATATTTGGGGCATAGATTTTATGGGCCCCTTTCCCTTCTAATGGAAACAATTTCATCTTGGTAGCTGTGGATTATGTCTCCAAGTGGATTGAGGCCATATACTACCAAATCCAATGATCACAAAGTGGTTTTAAGATTCCTCAAAGACCACATTTTTTCCGATTTGGATTCCCAGGCCATCATTAGTGATGGGGAAGCCACTTTTGCAACAAATTGACTCTATTAAAAAAGTACTGTCACTCACAGGTAGCCACTCCCTATCATCCACAAACCGGGATGTGTGGAGATTTCAAATAGAGATCAAACACATTTTGGAAAAAAGCGTGAAGAAGGACAGAAAGGACCTGGTCCTTTAAGCTTAATGATGCTTTGTGGGCATACATGAATCGCCTCTGACTCCTATAGGGATGTCCTTTCAGACTGTTTATGGCAAGGCATGCCATCTACCAAGAGAATTAGAATATAAGGCCTTGTGGGCAATCAAAACTTTTAATATGGATCTAAACTGCTGGTAACCACGGAAGCTTCAACTCAGAAGAACCGAGGATGGATGCCTACACTAGCTCCAGTTGTACAAAGAAAAGGTTAAATCATTCCATGATAGGAGCCTCATGAGAAAGAGTTCATACCGGGGTCCAAGGTATGGCTATTCAACTCTAAACTTAAATTCTTTCACAGCAAATTGAGATCCGGATGGGAAGGGCCATACAGTCATCAAGGCCTCCCCCTCGGGGTGTGGATATTTCAGATCCCAAGGATGGAAGAATACTCAAGGTAAATGGTCGAGGCTCAAACCATGCATTGAAAACACCGGAGCCCTTCACGCCCACCTATCATCATGAATCTCCAAAAATCGATGGTAGAAAAGTGTATAATATGTTTGTACAACATTGTTTTCTTATTTTCTGTTTACATCTATTTTTCTTATGCGCATAGTGTAAATACACTTCAAAGTTCAAATCGCAAAGTAAAAGTACTTTTCAAAAGTTCAAAGTTCTATTCGAATTGATTACGAGTCAGAATGAACTACTCGAAAAGAACCATGTTCGCTCGAATAGTTAAAATTTCCTTTTCGAATAGAAAATCTGGGGAGAAGTCCTTTGCGAAAAGATCTTTCTGGAGCCAGTTTTACTAATTTTCGTCATTTTTCTGTGAGTACAGTTAGTTTCTAACTTTGTTTCCCTATTTTGCATTCACAAATTCTGTTTTTGTATCATCACTTTTCTATTTTTAACTTTATATTCTCCCTTACCTTGTTTTTCTTGTTTCTTATTAGCATTAGTTTCCTTCCATTTGCATAGTAATCCTTCTATTTTTAGATTTTATTTAGCGGTTCTAGCGTTGGTTTTGTTGATTTTTCTTGCATTTGTATATCATGTTTTCCATTTCCTTGCTCATATCTTAGTTCTACATTTTATTTTCTGCTTGCATATAGTTTAGATTTTTACGTTCTTAGTTTTTCTTTCTTCTTTTACCTGTGCCCCTAGTCTCTCATTGTCTAGAACATTGAGGACAATGTTCATCTTAGGTTTGGGGTATGGCAAAGGTCCGCCCATGGGATAATTAGCATAAGGGCATCACAATCACCAAAGTAATCGAAATGAATCAATTTACTTAAGAATCATGACAATGTGGAAATTTTAAAATTTTCTTTGCAAGAATTTAGACATTCTAAACCCTACAATATTCCACATTTCCATGATGTTAACACCGGAAAATACACTTGTATTAGCACATGCAAGTCCACAGGGAAGAGAAAAGGTAAAGATATACTTAAAAGCTCAAGGAAAAACCATAACCGGTGAGAATTGAGCCTATATGTTTTACATCTCTCTTTGAAGAGTGAGAGGCAACCTTTTACGATTCAAAAGGATTTGAGGCATTAGATCCACTAGAAATTAGGAAACTCCAAATCAAAACAAACAACAGCATTCATGAAACGAGGAAAAGATCAAGGCCTTCTTTGGACATGACTTGAGCTTAGAACCAACCAAGAAAGATCTGCCCTTGTTTGTACCCCAATTGAGCTATAAATCCTACAATGCTTCATCAAACACCCATTTTCTTTGAACCAATGGAACCAATTCAGCCTTCCCTCACCTTGAGAATTCGGAGTTAAAGGAGAAAGAAGTAAAGATGGAACATTTACGGGCAAATATCAAAATAAATGAAGAAGAAATACCTCAAAATGGGCAGTGGTGTGAAAGAAAGTAAAAGAAAAACAATGTGAAAAAGAAGCAAGCAAAAAAAAGGCAAAAGGGGAACTTTATGTTGAAAATTCAAGATCAAAGGAAGAAGAATGAGTACTTTGAACACGAGAATCTCAAAGAAGCTAAACTCAAGAAGGTGGAGTCATGAACCACCTCCTTCAATTCGACTTCTCAAAAATCCAACACACTGCTCAACCTTCCTATCCTCAAACCTCACTCCACGAGCCATACAACAAACCCAATTTAAAAGTCCTTGTGATCCAAAGTTGAGTGAACTGTCATGTGGAGATAAGCAATTTCCCAATCTATGGTGAGGAGATGTCAAGGATGCCAAGACTGAGAATCATGCCTATGCTCATGCTTACAAATCCATTTGGGAGATGTAAGCTGCTCTTGAGCTTGAGTGAAAATGAACCCTTCAACAAAAATCTTGATGAGAGTACACACAGTAAGTGTTTGGGTTGGAACTTGAGCACATTAAGTATGACTTATAACCTAATTTTTATTCAAATGATGAACTCTGGACACATTTGCATGATTTCTATGGCTGCTCACAGATTGGAAAGAGTGAAACATTCATAAGGTTTATAAATGTTGAAATCTCCTTGCAAACAATAAACCTAAATTTCTGCTTAAACATTGATTCAAGAGTAACTAATTTTGATCTTTGATTGCTCATGGGATGTGATTGCACTAATGCCAACTGTCCCATGGAGAAGTTTTAGGTACCTTCTTTGAAAACCCTCAGAGACTTCACTCCTCCTCTAGGGATCACCTAGGGGTTTAAAAGGCTTGTTGCATATGCTAAATGCACTGTGCTTCCTACAAAGTGGCTCTTTATTTTGCTTTTACGTTTCTTTGCTCGAGGACTAGCAAAGCTTAGGTTTGGGGTGTGTTAAGTAGTGAAAAATACCATTTTCACCCTAAACATGAGCCTTGAAAGACCCTTGAGAAGACTAAATAAGTGCTTTAGTGTGCATCATTTCTGACTAACCAATCGACGGTCCAAATCAAAGCATCCCAAAAAGATCAAAAGTCGTGACTCATGTCAAGTTTAAAGAAGGAGTGAAAAGCTTGACCTCAAAGAATGGCTAAAGAGGGTCTAAAAGAGCAGACAAAGACAAGCAGAGAGAGCCATTAGCAAAGAAAAATCAAGTTAAAAGTCAATTAAGCAAAGAAGAATGGGAGCCTAGAGTTCAATTCGCAAAGAACTTCTACTATTCATAAAGAACCTTGAACTTTGCGAAGAAGAAAACACTCCTCGAAAAGAAGATTGAACTTTGAGCGAGCTTGAAGTCATTGAACTTTTGCGAAAAGGCCCTAAACTCTGCGAAAAGGACTAAAACTCCTGTAGCTTTCAAGAAAACGAACTCCTCGAAAAGAAGATTGAACTTCATGAAGAGAGCTTACTGAGCCAAACTACTTTCGAAAAGCCCTTAAACTATCTAAATGGCATTCGATTTGACTCGTCAAGGTATTTCAGAAACTTTACAGCGCAATGCAATCAAAAGACCAGAACATTCCGGAAGGTTCCAATCAAGATCCAAGGCATATTCCAACCCATGTGGCGCCCAAAGTTAAATTACAACTTCCCTCAAGCAATTTCAAACCCCATTGATGCTTCATTGGGCAATCCGGATCTAAAGCATTCTGATTGGTCAATCCAATCATGCCGGGATGGAGGAAAAAGTATAAATAGAAGCCATTAGCCCAAATTGGGCATCCAGTTTTAGAGTTTTCATCTCTG
Source organism: Chloranthus sessilifolius (assembly GCA_021018995.1). NCBI lineage: Eukaryota > Viridiplantae > Streptophyta > Magnoliopsida > Chloranthales > Chloranthaceae > Chloranthus > Chloranthus sessilifolius. The sequence continues at coordinate 89,495,838 of CM037585.1, read as the reverse complement.
TTTCCCTCATTCGGTCAGGATAGCTTATCCGAACCCCCTGTAATCCCTTCTTGTAGTTTACCTTTGAGAGCCATTGTGAGTGATTTGTACTTCCAAGTTGGATTCAAGATCAGAAGTCTGAGGGCTCTCTGAAGCTCGGATATAAGTCGAGGGCTCTCTAAGCCGTGCTCTGTAATTGTAATTTTGGATTTTAAAAGGTTCGTAATTTGTGTCTTCTCCATTGGAGTCATGTCGAGGGTTACGAATGTTCACCTTAGTGCATTAGACTTCTTTAGATTCACTCATCCGCATGCAACTTCCCTTAATTCATCACCCCCGTATGAATTAGCGTTGGTAACCTAATTCTAGCATTTCTGATGATGTTCATGTTACGAACTAAAGAATAGGCCACAACTATTGGCCATAAGTCTAAACCTATTCCTTAATTGGTTTATTTCTCTTACATCCGTGGTAGCGGATGAAGATTGAATCTGCTGTTGAACTCTGATTCTCCATTAAAATTCGTGAGGCTAAAGTTCATGAAGCTATTATTTACGCATTTGTCTTATTTTAAACATCTCCCCAACTCGGATCTGGATCATGTAGTTAGTTCTTTTCTTTATTTGCTTATAGTTAAACGTGACAAATTCAACCTCCCATCTTATGTGCTTTGTAGATAGGATCAGAGGCCAGATCTGGTAGCTCAGATCTGGAGGTTTATCTTAAATTTTAAATCAATTCCCTGTGGACGATCTTTTACTCACTTACATTTAAAACTTGCTACAATTGGCCCAGATCTTGCAGGCCAGTGTTAGCCCCAATGTGCTGATATCCCTTTCATAAGTTAACATCCATATAACCTAGCATTCTTTAATTCTTTAATTTTTGATTCATAATGCACACAATTATGGCACACTTGGAGCTACAACAAGTTTTTGGCGCCGTTGCCGGGGAATAGATTTTAAAATTGGTAGACCTAAGTTTTTCTATTTTGTAGATTTGATTTTTATTTTAATTTTGCTTTAAACACACTTTGCATTCCAAGTGCTTGATTAAATGTCTCTGACGATTTTGTATAGAAAACCTTTTTTTCTTATGCAGAAATTTTTATTTTTTATTTTACGAGTTTTTATTCTTTTGCCTTCTAGTTATTTGAATAAATCTTGCCACTCTTTTGTCTTTTGTCAAATTTGGGCGTGCTTTGAGTTTTTCTTTTATTTTTGTCAATACTTGAATAAGGTACTCTGCGGTTTTGGATGTTTGCGGATCTGACAGTCAACAAGGAGCATCTGGACCAAAGCTGGGCGGATCTGCTTGAGTTTGCATCCTTCTCCTTTGTATTCATTTTCTATTTTAAATTCTTGAGAACCGAATTCTCATGTGTTTAATGTTTGTTTTGATTATAATTTCTGGTCTTTTAGGCATCTTGATTTTTTTTTTTTTACAAAACCAAATACAAAATAAAAGAAGTGAAAACACAAATAGAAAATCTCTCGAGTTGTTTCTCATTATTTTCATGATGGTAAATAAGGGCTCTTGTTGAGCGGCTGATCAAAACAAGTAAAAAAAATAATAATAATAAAAAAAATAAAATTATAAAAACAATATAGATATCTTAGGATGAAATTTGTTTTTCTCCATTTGCATCCACTTTTCCCATCTGGACCTGCTGAGATCATTTTTTTTTTTTTTTAGGAATCATGTAGGATAATGAGTAGTGAATCATAGGCTGTTTTGAATATTCAATGGACCCACTAATTTTATTTTCCTTCGAGATTTCTTCATCATAAAGGGGTCTCAGCTGAGGAATGTTTCCATGTTGACATCATTGATGAGCTGGTGGAGGAGTCTTTACAAACATTTCTGCAAGGTAAAGACTCCACCACAGAATTTAAAAATGATTGGGGATCCACTGAGAAAGAAGGAAAAGGAGATCAAATTCAAGCGGAGTCTGCCTTTGTGCAAGGCACTCACCAATCATCAAGTTCTCTCTCTTGAGACTGCTCCTCTCCCTCTTCCACAAGTTACCAAGGTACCTTTCTTGCCCTCTTTTCTCAACCCACCTAAATTGGAACTCAAACAGCTCCCAAAAATCTGAAATATGTGTTTTGGGAGATCATCAAACACTACAGTGATTATTTCTTCCTCCCTTACAAAGGAGCAAGAAGAGGAGGCATTGGTAGTTCTAAAACGACAAGAAAGCAATTTGGACCATTGTCTGATTTAGGAGGAATAAACCCAGTATGCATGCATAAGATCCACAAGAGGATGCCAAGCCTTCTAGAGAAATGCAAAGAAGGTTGAATCCTCACATGCAAGAAGTGGTAATGAAGGAAGTTGTCAAGCTAGATCTTTGGGTCATTTACCCCATTTGATTCTTGGGTAGCACCCACAGTGGTGCCTAAGAAACTGGCATCATCCAGTATGAATCTGGTAAACTTATGTCCACCAGGACAAACAATCGGATGGAGGGTCTTGCATAGACTACGAAAATTAAATACCATGACAAGGAAAGACCATTTCCCCTCCCTTCATTGACCAAATCCTTGATAAGCTTGCGAGCAAAGCTTACTCGCTTCCTTGATGGGTACTCTGGTTACAACCGGATCCTGTGTAACAGGACCAAGAAAGACCACCTTCACCGCCTTTGGCACTTTTGCCTATAGGAGGATGCCCTTTGGTCTTTACAATGCCCTGCTACAATTCATGGAGATCTTCATGGATGACTTTTCAATTTATGGAGAGCTTTCCCAATGCTTACACCACCTCAAGTTGGTGTTGCAAAGATGTGAAGAAACCAATTTGGTTCTAAGGTGGGAAAAGAGTCATTTTATGGTCACCGAAGGCATTGTCGTAGGAGATGTGGTGTCGGATAAAGGGATAGAGGTGGAGGAAGCAAAAATTGATCTAATTGCAGATTTGCCTCCCCCAACTGTTAAGCAAATCAAGTTTCTTAGGGCATGCAGATTTTATAGGAGGTTCATCAAAGATTTCAAAGAAATTTCCAAGCCACTCACATTTCATCGTGTCAAGATGTTCCTTTTGTGTTTACTAATGAATGCATGACAGACCTTTGAGGTCCTTAAGAAAATGTCGATTTTACTCCCATCTTGCAGTCCCCGACTATTCAAGTGCCCTTTGAGCTGATGTGTGATGCAGACTATGCCCTAGGAGCTGTCCTAGGCGTAGAAAGATAAGCTTCCCCATGTCATAGCTTATGCCCGGAGATCCATGATAGATGCCCAGCTCAACTACACAACAAGCGAGAAAGAGTTCTTTGGCCATTGTGTTTGCATTGGAAAAATTCGTGCCTTATGTTTTAGGTTCACAAATTGTGGTGTTCTTGACCACTCCCTAAAGTACCTTCATCTAAGAAGGATACCAAGCCCAGTTAATCGGTGGATCCTCCTATTACGAGTTTGATCTACTGATTAAGGATAAGAAAGGAGTGGAGAATGTGGTGGGTGATCACTTATCCGAGAATTCTCAATCGAGGATGATAGCTTACCCATTAATGAATCATTTTTCGATGAGCAACTTTTGCCATCAATACCCACGATCCTTGGTTTGCAAGCATAGTCAACTTCTTGGCTATTGGATGATTCCTCAACATTGGAATAGAATGGATAAAGATCTTTTCTTCTCACAAGTTAAACATTTCATTTGGGAAGATCCTTACCTATTCAAGAATTGTGCACAAGTGATCGAGAAAGTGTGTCCCGACCATGAATTCCACGGCATATTGTCAATGTGTCATGAACAGCTGTGGAGGCCATTTCGGTGGCAATAAAAGCATTGCAAAAATTCTGCGATGTGGTTTCTATTGGCCCACAATCTTTAAAGATGCCTTACAAGATCAAATCTTGCGAATCGCCAAAAAGCTGGGCAAGTATTTCCAAAAAAAACTCAATGCCCTATGACCAATCACAGTAGTTGAGTTGTTTGATATTTGGGGCATAGATTTTATGGGCCCTTTCCCTTCTAATGGAAACAATTTCATCTTGGTAGTCATGGATTATGTCTCCAAGTGGATTGAGGCCATAGCTACCAAATCAATGATCACAAAGTGGTTTTAAGATTCCTCAAAGACCACATTTTTCCAGATTTGGATTCCCAGGCCATCATTAGTGATGGGGAAGCCACTTTTGCAACACGGTTTGACTCTCTATTAAAAAAGTACTCATCACTCAGAGTAGCCACTCCCTATCATCCACAAACCGGTGGAGTGGAGATTTCAAATAGAGATCAAACACATTTTGGAAAAAAGCTGTGAAGAAGGGAGAAAGGATTTGGTCCTTTAAGCTTAATGATGCTTTGTGGGCATACAGGCGCCTACAAGACTCCTATAGGATGTCCCCTTCAGGCGGTTTATGGCAAGGCATGCCATCTACCGAGAATTAGAATATAAGGCCTTGTGGGCAATCAAAACTTTTAATATGGATCTAATGCTCGGTAACCACAGAAGCTTCAACTCACCGAATCGGAAGAATCGAGGATGGATTCCTACACTAGCTCCAGATTGTACAAAGAAAAGGTCAAATCATTCCATGATAGGAGCCTCATGAGAAGAGAGTTCATACCGGCGTCCAAGGTATGGCTATTCAACTCTAAACTTAAATTCTTTCACGGCAAATTGAGATCCGGATGGGAAGGGCCATACCATCATCAAGGCCTCCCCTCGGGGCGTGGATATTTCAGATCCCAAGGATGGAAGAATACTCAAGGTAAATGGTCAGAGGCTCAAACCATGCATTGAAAACACCCAGGAGCCCTTGCTGCCCACCTATCATCATGAATCTCCAAAAATCTGATGGTAGAAAAGTGTATAATATGTTTGTACAACATTGTTTTTCTGATTTTTGCTTCATTATTTTCTTGCAATAGTGTAAATACACTTCAAAGTTCAAATCGCAAAGTAAAAAGTACTTTTCGAAAAGTTCAAAGTTCTATTCGAATTGATTCTGGAGCTGTAATGAACTACTCGAAAAGAACCATGTTCTGTTCGAATAGTTAAAATTTCCTTTTCGAATAGAAAATCTGGGGAGAAGTCCTTTGCGAAAAGATCTTTCTGGAGCCAGTTTTACTAATTTTCGTCATTTTTCTGTGAGTACAGTTAGTTTCTAACTTTGTTTCCCTATTTTGCATTCACAAATTCTGTTTTTGTATCAACACTTTTCTATTTTTTTTAACTTTATATTCAGTCCCTTACCTTGTTTTTTTGCTTTCTCTTTTATTAGCATTAGTTTCCTTCCATTTGCATAGTAATCCTTCTATTTTTTAGATTTTATTTAGCAGTTCTAGCGTTGGTTTGTTGATTTTTCTTGCATTTGTATATCATGTTTTCCATTTCCTTGCTCATATCTTCAGTTCTACATTTTTATTTTTCTGTGCATATAGTTTAGATTTTTTACATTCTTAGTTTTCTTTCTTCTTTTACCTGTTGCCCCTAGTCTCTCATTGTCTAGAACATTGAGGACAATGTTCATCTTAGGTTTGGGGTATGGCAAATAGGTCCACCTTACATGGGATAATTAGCATAAGGGCATCACAATCACCAAAGTAATCGTGAAATGAATCAATTTACTTAAGAATCATGACAATGTGGAAATTTTAAAATTTTCTTTGCAAGAATTTAGACATTCTAAACCTACAATATTCACATTTCCATGATGTTAACACCGGGAAAATACACTTGTATTAGCACATAGCAAGTCCACAGGAAGAGAAAAAGGTAAAGATATACTTAAAAGCTCAAGGAAAAACCATAACCGGTGAGAATTGAGCCTATATGTTTTACATCTCATTGAAGAGTGGCTGAGGCAACCCTTTTACGATTCAAAGGAGATCCACTAGAAATTAGGAAACTCCAATCAAAACAAAACAACAGCATTCATGAACCGAGGAAAAGATCAAGGCCTTCTTTGCGACTTGAGCTTAGAACCAACCAAGAAAGATCGCCTTGTTTGTACCCCAATTGAGCTATAAATCCTACAATGCTTCATCAAAACACCCATTTTTCTTGAACCAATGGAACCAATTCAGCCTTCCCTCACCTTGAGAATTCAGGAGTTAAAGGAGAAAGAAGTAAAGATGGAACATTTACGGCAAATATCAAAATAAATGAAGAAGAAATACCTCAAAAATGGGCGATGGTGGTGAGAAAGTAAAAGAAAAACAATGTGAAAAAGAAGCAAGCAAAAAAAGGCAAAAGGGAACTTTATGTTGAAAATTCAAGATCAAAGGAAGAAGAACCGAGTACTTTGAACACGAGAATCTCAAAAGAAGCTAAACTCAAGAAGGTGGAGTCATGAACCACCTCCTTCAATTCTGACTTCTCAAAAATCCAAACACTGTTCAACCTTCCTATCCTGAAACCTCACCCACGAGCCATACAACAAACCCTAAAAGTCCTTGTGATCCAAAGTTGAGTGAATCATGTGGAGATAAGCGTTTCCCAATCTATGGTGAGGAGATGTCAGGATGCCGAGAATCATGCCTATGCTCATGCTTACATATCCATTTGGGAGATGTAACTGCTCTTGAGCTTGAGTGAAAATGAACCCTTCAACAAAAATCTTGATGAGAGTATACCCTGGTAAGTGTTTGGGTTGGAACTTGAGCACATTAAGTATGACTTATAACCTAATTTTATTCAAATGATGAACTACTGCGACACATTTGCATGATTTCTATGGCTGCTCACAGATTGGAAAAGTGAAACATTCATAAGGTTTATAAATGTTGAAATCTCCTTGCAAACAATAAACCTAAATTTACTTAAACATTGATTCAAGAGTAACTAATTTTGATCTTTGATTGCTCATGGGATGACGGTGCACTAATGCCAACTGTCCCATGGAGAAGTTTGTGGTACCTTCACCGAAAACCCTCGGAGACTTCACTCCTCCTCTAGGGATCACCTAGGGGTTTAAAAGGCTTGTTGCATATGCTAAATGCACTGCTTCCTACAAAAGTGGCTCTTTATTTTGCTTTTACGTTTCTTTGCTCAGGGACTAGCAAAGCTTAGGTTTGGGGGTGTTAAGTAGTGAAAATACCATTTTCACCCTAAACATGAGCCTTGAAAGACCCTTGAGAAGACTAAATAAGTGCTTTAGTGTGCATTTTACAACTAACCAATCGACAGTCCAAATCCAAAAGCATCCAAAAAGATCAAAAAGTGCACTCATGTCAAGTTTAAAGAAGGAGTGAAGAACATTTCAAGAATGGCTAAAGAGGGTCTAAAAGAGCGGACATAAAGACACGAAGCAAGAGAGAGAGAGCCATTCAAAGAAAAATCAAGTTAAAAGTCAATTCGCAAGAAGAATGGGAGCCTAGAGTTCAATTAAAGAACTTCTACTATTCATAAAGAACCTTGAACTTTGAAGAAGAAAACACTCCTCAAAAGAAGATTGAACTTTTAACAGAGCTTGAAGTCATTGAACTTTGAAAAGGCCCCTAAACTCTGCGAAAAGGACTAAAACTCAGTGTAGCTTTCAAGAGCATCCGAACTCCTCGAAAGAAGATTGAACTTTGCGAGAGCTTAGCCAAACTACTTTCGAAAAGCCCTTAAACTATCTGCGAAATGGCATTCGGGATTTCACGTCCAAGGGTATTTCGAAACTTTACATCGCCCAATGCAATCAAAAGACCAGAACATTCCTAAGGTTCCAATCAAGATCCAAGGCATATTCCAACCCATGTGAGCGCCCAAAGTTAAATTACTCAGAACTTCCGAAGCTCAAGCAATTTCAAACCCATAATGAATTGATGCTTTTGATTGGCGAACCGATCGAGCATTTCCATTGGCCAAAACAGATCTGGATCCCCGTGCTCAACCCTCATTGGGCAATCCAGATCTAAAGCATTCTGATTGGTCAATCCATACATGGATGGAGAAAAGTATAAATAGAGAAGCCATTCGCCCAAATTGGGCATCCAGTTTTTAGAGTTTTCATCTCTGTTTCCCTCATTGATAGCTTATCCGAACCCCCAAATCCTTCTTGTAGTTTACCTTTGAGAGCCATTGTGAGTGATTTGTACTTCCAAGTTCGATTCAAGGATAAGTCCGAGGGCTCTAAGAAGCTCGATCAAAGTCTGAGGGCTCTCTAAGAAGCCGTGCTCAATTGTAATTTTGGATTTTAAAAGGTTCGTAATTTGTGTCTTCTCCATTGGAGTCATGTCGGGGGTTCTGTATGTTCACCTTAGAGCATTAGACTTCTTTAGATTCACTCATCCGCATGCAACTTCCCTTCATTCATCACCCCTGCAATTAATTAGCGTTGGTAACCTAATTCTAGCAGATTTACAAGGATGATGTTCAAATTAAAGAATAGGCCACAAATAAACCTATTCCTTAATTCGATTTATTTCTCTTACATCTGTCTGCGTAGGATGAAGATTGAATCTGCTGTTGAACTACGATTCTCCATTAAAATTGAGGCTAAAGTTCATGAAGCTATTATTTCGCATTTGTCTTATTTTAAACATCTCCCCAACTCGGATCTGGATCATGTAGTTAGTTCTTTTCTTTATTTGCTTAGAGTTAAACGTGACAAATTCAACCTCCCATCTTATGTGCTTTGTAGATAGGATCAGAGGCCAGATCTGGTAGCTCAGATCTGGAGGTTTATCTTAAATTTTAAATCAATTCCCTGTGGACGATCTTTTACTCACTTACATTTAAAACTTGCTACAATTGGCCCTGATCTTGCGGGCGATGTTAGCTAATGTCTTGATATCCCTTTCATAAGTTAACATCCATATAACTTAGCATTCTTTAATTCTTTAATTTTTGATTCATAATGCACACAATTATGGCACACTTGGAGCTACAACAAGTTTTTTACGCCTATTGAATAGATTTTAAAATTGGTAGACCTAAGTTTTTCTATTTTGTAGATTTGATTTTTATTTTAATTTTTGCTTTAAACCGCACTTTGCATTCCAAGTGCTTGATTAAATGTTCTCTAGCTTTTGTATAGAAAACCTTTTTCTTGCGAAATTTTATTTTTTTATTTTTCAGTTTTTATTCTTTGCCTTCTAGTTATTTGAATAAATGTCGCCACTCTTTTGTCTTTTTGTCAAATTTGGGCGTGCTTTGAGTTTTTCTTTTTATTTTGTCAATACTTGAATAAGGTACTACTGCAGCTTTTGGATGTTTGCGGATCCGGAGTTGCCGTCAACAAGGAGCATCTGGACCAAAATGGAGCAGATCTCGCTTGAGTTTGCATCCTTCTCCTTTGTATTCATTTTCTATTTTAAATTCTTGAGAACCAGCAATTCTCGTGTTTAATGTTTGTTTTGATTATAATTTCTGCCTTTTAGGCATCTTTGATTTTATTTTTTTTTTTACAAAACCAAATACAAAATAAAAGAAAATGAAAACACAAATAGAAAATCTCTGAGTTGTTTCTCATTATTTTCAGCAGTAGTAAATAAGGGCTCTTGTTGAGCCCGGGCTGATCCAAAACAAGTAAAAAATAATAATAATAATAAAAAAAAAATAGAAAATTATAAAAAGAAAATAGATATCTTAGGATGAAATGTTTTTCCATTTGCATCCACTTTTCCCATCCGGACCTCGAGATCATGTTTTTTTTAGGAATCATGTAGGATAATGAGTAGTGAATCATTGGCTGTTTTGGATATTCGATGGACCCACTAATTTTATTTTCCTTCCGGGTTTCTTCATCATAAAGGGTCTCGGTGAGGAATGTTTCCATGTTGACATCATTGATGAAATTTGGTGGAGGAGTCTTTACAAACATTTCTGCAAGGTAAAGACTCCACCACAAAATTTAAAAATGATTGGGGATCCGCTGAGAAAGACCGAAAAGGGAGATCAAATTCAGCAGAAGTCTTTGTGCAAGGCACTCACCAAGTGATCATCAAGTTCTCTCTCTTGGAGACCGCTCCTCCCTCTTCCACAAGATACCAAGGTACCTTTGCTGCCCTCTTTTCTCAGCCCACCTGAATTGGAACTCAAACAGCTCCCCAAAAATCTGAAATATGTGTTTTTGGGAGATCATCAAACACTACCTGTGATTATTTCTTCCTCCCTTACAAAGGAGCAAGAAGAGGAGTGGTAGTTCTAAAAGACAAGAAAGCAATTGGGTGGACCATTGCGATTTAGGAGGAATAAACCCATGTATGCATGCATAAGATCCACTGGAAGAGGATGCCAAGCCTTCTAGAGAAATGCAAAGAAGGTTGAATCCTCACATGCAAGAAGTGGTAATGAAGGAAGTTGTCAAGTCTAGATCTTTGGGGTCATTTACCCCATTTCAGATTCTCTTGGGTAGCACCCACACAGTGGTGCCTAAGAAATCTCAGCATCATAGCAATTGAATCTGGTAAACTTATGTCCACCGGACAAACAAGCTGGATGGAGGGTCATAGACTACAGAAAATTAAATACCATGACAAGGAAAGACCATTTCCCCTCCCTTCATTGACCAAATCCTTGATAAGCTTGCAGGCAAAGCTTACTCGCTTCCTTGATGGGTACGTTACAACCAGATCCTGTACAGGACCAAGAAAGACCACCTTCACCTTTGGCACTTTTGCCTATAGGAGGATGCCCTTTGGTCTTTACAATGCCTCCTGCTTTTCAAAGATGCATGTATGCCATCTTTTCCGACATGATTGATCAATTCATGGGGCTCTTCATGGATGACTTCTAAATTTATGAAGACAGCTTTCCCCAATGCTTACACCACCTCAGGTTGATGTTGCAAAGATGTGAAGAAACCAATTTGGTTCTAAGTTTGGGAAAAGAGTCATTTTATGGTCACCCAAGGCATTGTCCTAGGACATGTGGTCTCCCATAAAGGCATAGAGGTGGACCAAGCAAAATTGATCTAATTGCACATTTGCCTCCCAGGCTGTTAAATCAAGTTTCTTAGGGCATGCAGGATTTTATAGGAGGTTCATCAAAGATTTCAGAAAATTTCCAAGCCACTCTGTCATTTCTTGTGTCAAGATGTTCCTTTTGTGTTTACTAATGAATGCATGACAGCCTTTGAGGTCCTTAAGAAATGTCTCGATTTCAGCTCCATCTTGCGTCCGACTATTCAAAGGCCCTTTGAGCCGATGTGTGATGCATCAGACTATGCCCTAGGAGCTGTCCTAGGGCGTAGAAAGGATAAGCTTCCCCATGTCATAGCTTATGCCAGCAGATCCATGATAGATGCCCAGCTCAACTACACAACAACCGAGAAAGAGTTCTTTGGCCATTGTGTTTGCATTGGAAAAATTCAGCCTTATGTTTTAGGTTCACAAATTGTGGTGTTATCACCACTGCCCTAAAGTACCTTTTCTAAGAAGGATACTAAGCCCAGTTAATCGGTGGATCCTCCTATTACGGGAGTTTGATCTGATTAAGGATAAGAAAGGAGTGGAGAATGTGGTGGTGATCACTTATCCGAGAATTCTCAATCGAGGATGATAGCTTACCCATTAATGAATCATTTCACGATGAGCAACTTTTTGCCATCAATACCCACATCCTTGGTTTGCAAGCATAGTCAACTTCTTGGCTATTGGACACATTCCTCAACATTGGAATACAATGGATAAAGATCTTTTCTTCCCACCAGTTAAACCTTTCATTTCGGAAGATCCTTACCTATTCAAGACTTGTGCACTATCAAGTGATCGTAAAGTGTGTCCTGACCATGAATTCCCCGCATATTGTCAATGTGTCATGAACAGCCTGTGGAGGCCATTTCAAGCAATAAACAATTGCAAAAATTCTGCGGTGTGGTTTCTATTGGCCCACAATCTTTAAAGATGCCTTACAAAGATCAGAATCTTGCCGAATCGCCAAAAATCAAGCAAGATTTCCAAAGGAAACTCAATGCCCCTGCAGCCAGTCCTGGTAGTTGAGTTGTTTGATGTTTGGGGCATAGATTTTATGGGCCCCTTTCCCCCTTCTAATGGAAACAATTTCATCTTGGTAGTCAGGATTATGTCTCCAAGTGGATTGAGGCCATAGCTACCAAATCCAATGATCACAAAGTGGTTTTAAGATTCCTCAAAGACCACATTTTTCCAGATTTGGATTCCCCAGCCATCATTAGTGATGGGGAAGCCACTTTGCAACAAGTGCTTGACTCTATTAAAAAGTACTCACACTCACAGAGTAGCCACTCCCTATCATCCACAAACCGGATGTGGAGATTTCAAATAGAGAGATCAAACACATTTTGGAAAAAAGCTGTGAAGAAGGACAGAAGGATCGTCCTTTAAGCTTAATGATGCTTTGTGGGCATACAGAATCGCCTCGACTCCTATAGGGATGTCCTTTCAGATCGGGTTTATGGCAAGGCATGCCATCTACCGAGAATTAGAATATAAGGCCTTGTGGGCAATCAAAACTTTTAATATGGATCTAACTGCTGCTGGTAACCACAGGAAGCTTCAACTCACCGAATGGAAGAACTGAGGATGGATGCCTACACTAGCTCCAGTTGTACAAAGAAAAGGTTAAATCATTCCATGATAGGAGCCTCATGAGAAAAGAGTTCATAGGGGTCCAAGGTATGGCTATTCAACTCTAAACTTAAATTCTTTCTGGCAAATTGAGATCCAGGATGGGAAGGGCCATACATCATCAAGGCCTCCCCTCAGAGTCGTGGATATTTCAGATCCCAAGGATGGAAGAATACTCAAGGTAAATGGTCAGAGGCTCAAACCATGCATTGAAAACACCCAGGAGCCCTTGCTGCCCACCTATCATCATGAATCTCCAAAAATCTGATGGTAGAAAAGTGTATAATATGTTTGTACAACATTGTTTTTCTTATTTTTGCTGTTTCTGTCTATTTTTCTTGTACGCATAGTGTAAATACACTTCAAAGTTCAAATCGCAAAGTAAAAAGTACTTTTCGAAAAGTTCAAAGTTCTATTCGAATTGATTCTGGAGCTGTAATGAACTACTCGAAAAGAACCATGTTCTGTTCGAATAGTTAAAATTTCCTTTTCGAATAGAAAATCTGGGGAGAAGTCCTTTGCGAAAAGATCTTTCTGGAGCCAGTTTTACTAATTTTCGTCATTTTTCTGTGAGTACAGTTAGTTTCTAACTTTGTTTCCCTATTTTGCATTCACAAATTCTGTTTTTGTATCAACACTTTTCTATTTTTTTTTAACTTTATATTCAGTCCCTTACCTTGTTTTTACTGTTTCTCTGCTATTAGCATTAGTTTCCTTCCATTTGCATAGTAATCCTTCTATTTTTTAGATTTTATTTAGCAGTTCTAGCGTTGGTTTGTTGATTTTTCTTGCATTTGTATATCATGTTTTCCATTTCCTTGCTCATATCTTCATTCTACATTTTTTATTTTCTGCATATAGTTTAGATTTTTTACATTCTTAGTTTTTCTTTCTTCTTTACCCTGTTGCTAGTCTCTCATTGTCTAGAACATTGAGGACAATGTTCATCTTAGGTTTTGGGGTATGGCAAATGTGTCCGCCATGGGATAATTAGCATAAGGGCATCACAATCACCAAAAGTAATCAGAAATGAATCAATTTACTTAAGAATCATGACAATGTGGAAATTTTAAAATTTTCTTTGCAAGAATTTAGACATTCTAAACCCAATATTCCACATTTCCATGATGTTAACACCGGAAAATACACTTGTATTAGCACATAGCAAGTCCACGGAAGAGAAAAAGGTAAAGATATACTTAAAAGCTCAAGGAAAAACCATAACCGGTGAGAATTGAGCCTATATGTTTTTTACATCTCTGAAGAGTGGACCGAGGCAACCCTTTTTCGATTCAAAGGATCGAGGCATTAGATCCACTAGAAATTAGGAAACTCCAAATCAAAACAAGCAACAAGATTCATGAAACTCGAGGAAAAGATCAAGGCCTTCTTTGGACAGAGCCCAACCAAGAAAGATCGCCCTTGTTTGTACTTATAAATCCTACAATGCTTCATCAAAACACCCATTTTTTTGCACGAACCAATGGAACCAATTCACCTTCCCTCACCTTGAGAATTCAGAGTTAAAGGAGAAAGAAGTAAAGATGGAACATTTTGGCAAATATCAAAATAAATGAAGAAGAAATACCTCAAAATGGGCAAGATATGGTGACTAGAAAGTAAAAGAAAACAATGTGAAAAAGAAGCAAGCAAAAAAAAAAGGCAAAAGGGGAACTTTATGTTGAAAATTCAAGATCAAAGGAAGAAGAACTGAGTACTTTGAACACGAGAATCTCAAAAAGAAGCTAAACTCAAGAAGGTGGAGTCATGAACCACCTCCTTCAATTCTGACTTCTCAAAAATCCAAACACCATTCAACCTTCCTATCCTCAAACCTCACTCCACGAGCCATACAACAAACCCAATTAAAAAGTCCTTGTGATCCAAAGTTGAGTGAACTGTCATGTGGAGATAAGCGGTTTAATCTATGGTGAGGAGCTGTCAAGGATGCCAGCACCTGGCAATCATGCCTATGCTCATGCTTACAAATCCATTCGGGAGATGTAATTGCTCTTGAGCTTGAGTGAAAGTGAGCCCTTCAACAAAAGTCTTGATGAGAGTACACCCTGGTAAGTGTTTGGGTTGGAACTTGAGCACATTAAGTATGACTTATAACCTAATTTTTATTCAAATGATGAACTCATCAACACATTTGCATGATTTCTATGGCTGCTCACAGATTGGAAAGAGTGAAACATTCATAAGGTTTATAAATGTTGAAATCCCCTTGCAAACAATAAACCTAAATTTCTGTTTAAACATTGATTCAAGAGTAACTAATTTTGATCTTTGATTGCTCATGGGATGAAATGCACTAATGCCAACTGTCCCATGGAGAAGTTTTGGGTACCTTCACTGAAAACCCTCAGAGACTTCACTCCTCCTCTAGGGATCACCTAGGGTTTAAAAGGCTTGTTGCATATGCTAAATGCACCTGTGCTTCCTACAAAAGTGGCTCTTTATTTTGCTTTTACGTTTCTTTGCTCGTGGACTAGCAAAGCTTAGGTTTGGGTGTGTTAAGTAGTGAAAAATACCATTTTCACCCTAAACATGAGCCTTGAAAGACCCTTGAGAAGACTAAATAAGTGCTTTAGTGTGCATTTACATACTAACCAATGAGTCCAAATCCAAAAGCATCCCAAAAGATCAAAAGTCGACTCATGTCAAGTTTAAAGAAGGAGGAAGAAACACCTAATGGCTAAAGAGGGTCTAAAAGAGCAGACAAAGACCTGAAGCAAGAGAGAGAGCCATTCGCAAAGAAAAAATCAAGTTAAAAGTCAATTCGCAAAGAAGAATGGGAGCCTAGAGTTCAATTCGCAAAGAACTTCTACTATTCATAAAGAACCTTGAACTTTGCGAAAAGAAGAAAACACTCCTCGAAAAGAAGATTGAACTTTGCGAACAGAGCTTCAGAAGTCATTGAACTTTGCGAAAAGGCCCCTAAACTCTGCGAAAAGGACTAAAACTCCAGGTGTAGCTTTCGAAGAGCATCTGAACTCCTCGAAAAGAAGATTGAACTTTGCGAAGAGAGCTTCTGGAGCCAAACTACTTTGCGAAAAAGCCCTTAAACTATGCGAAATGGCATTACGGGATTTACCGTCCAAGGGTATTCAGAAACTTTACACTACAATGCAATCAAAAGACCAGAACATTAGGAAGGTTCCAATCAAGATCCAAGGCATATTCCAACCCATGTGAGCGCCCAAAGTTAAATTACTGGCGGGAACTTCCAAGCTCAAACAATTTCAAACCCATATGAAATTGATGCTTCGCACTGATTGATTGGCGAACGGATCGAGCATTTCCATTGGCCAAAACAGATCCGGATCCCCGTGCTCAACCCTCATTGGGCAATCCGGATCTAAAGCATTCTGATTGGTCAATCCAGCATGCCGGGATGGAGGAAAAAGTATAAATAGAGAAGCCATTACAAATTGGGCATCCAGATTTTAGAGTTTTCATCTCTGTTTCCCTCATTCCGGCCGGATAGCTTATCTCGAACCTGTAATCCCTTCTTGTAGTTTACCTTTGAGAGCCATTGTGAGTGATTTGTACTTCCAAGTTCGGATTCAAGATCAGTAAGTCCGAGGGTTCTCTAGAAGCTCGATAGTCCGAGGGCTCTCTAAGAAGCCGTGCTCAGAATTGTAATTTTGGATTTTAAAAGGTTCAGAATTTGTGTCTTCTCCATTGGAGTCATGTCGAGGGTTAGAATGTTCACCTTAGTGCATTAGACTTCTTTAGATTCACTCATCCGCATGCAACTTCCCTTAATTCATCACCCCTGTGCGAATTAGCGTTGGTAACCTAATTCTAGCAGCATTTACAGTGATGTTCATGTTCTGAACTAAAGAATAGGCCACAACTATTGGCCATAAGTCTAAACCTATTCCTTAATTCGGATTTATTTCTCTTACATCTGTGCTGGTAGCCAGATGAAGATTGAATCTGCTCTGTTGAACTACAGATTCTCCATTAAAATTCAGAGGCTAAAGTACATGAAGCTATTATTTCTGCATTTGTCTTATTTTAAACATCTCCCCAACTCGGATCTGGATCATGTAGTTAGTTCTTTTCTTTATTTGCTTATAGTTAAACGTGACAAATTCAACCTCCCATCTTATGTGCTTTGTAGATAGGATCAGAGGCCAGATCTGGTAGCTCAGATCTGGAGGTTTATCTTAAATTTTAAATCAATTCCCTGTGGACGATCTTTTACTCACTTACATTTAAAACTTGCTACAATTGGCCCTGATCTTGTAGGCCAGTGTTAGCCCCAATGTGCTGATATCCCTTTCATAAGTTAACATCCATATAACCTAGCATTCTTTAATTCTTTAATTTTTGATTCATAATGCACACAATTATGGCACACTTGGAGCTACAACAAGTTTTTGGCGCCGTTGCCGGGGAATAGATTTTAAAATTGGTAGACCTAAGTTTTTCTATTTTGTAGATTTGATTTTTATTTTAATTTTTGCTTTAAACCTGCACTTTGCATTCCAAGTGCTTGATTAAATGTCTCTGATAGCTTTGTATAGAAAACTGTTTTCTTGCAGAATTTTTATTTTTTTTACGAGTTTTATTCTTTTGCCTTCTAGTTATTTGAATAAATCTGCGCCACTCTTTTGTCTTTTGTCAAATTTGGGGCGTGCTTTGAGTTTTTCTTTTTATTTTTGTCAATACTTGAATAAGGTACTACTGCAGCTTTTGGATGTTTGCAGATCTGAGTTGCCGTCAACAAGGAACATCTGGACCAAAATGAGCAGATCTGCTTGAGTTTGCATCCTTCTCCTTTGTATTCATTTTCTATTTTTAAATTCTTGAGAACCAGCAATTCTCTCATGTTTAATGTTTGTTTTGATTATAATTTCTCTCTTTTAGGCATGCCGATTTTTTATTTTTTACAAAACCAAATACAAAATAAAAGAAGCTGAAAACACAAATAGAAAATCTCTAAGTTGTTTCTCATTATTTTCAAGAAGTAAATAAGGGCTCTTGTTGAGCAGTGATCAAAACAAGTAAAAAAAATAATAATAATAAAAAATAGAAAATTATAAAAACAATATAGATATCTTAGGCTGTTTCTCCATTTGCATCCACTTTTCCCATCTGGACCTGCTGAGATCATGTTTTTTTTTTTTAGGAATCATGTAGGATAATGAGTAGTGAATCATAGGCTGTTTTGAATATTCAATGGACCCACTAATTTTATTTTCCTTCGAGATTTCTTCATCATAAAGGGGTCTCAGCTGAGGAATGTTTCCATGTTGACATCATTGATGAGCTGGTGGAGGAGTCTTTACAAACATTTCTGCAAGGTAAAGACTCCACCACGTAATTTAAAATGATTGGGGATCCCGAGAAAGAAGGAAAAGGGAGATCAAATTCAACGGGAGTCTGCTTTGTGCAAGGCACTCACCAACAGTCATCAAGTTCTCTCTCTTGGAGACTGCTCCTCTCCCTCTTCCACAAGTTACCAAGGTACCTTTGCTGCCCTCTTTTCTCAACCCACCTAAATTGGAACTCAAACAGCTCCCCAAAAATCTGAAATATGTGTTTTTGGGAGATCATCAAACACTACAGTGATTATTTCTTCCTCCCTTACAAAGGAGCAAGAAGAGGAGCATGGTAGTTCTAAAAAGACAAGAAAGCAATTGGTTGGACCATTGCTGATTTAGGAGGAATAAACCAATTTGTATGCATGCATAAGATCCACACGAAGAGGATGCCAAGCCTTCTAGAGAAATGCAAAGAAGGTTGAATCCTCACATGCAAGAAGTGGTAATGAAGGAAGTTGTCAAGTGCTAGATCTTTGGGTCATTTACCCCATTTCGATTCTCTTGGGTAGCACCCACAGTGGTGCCTAAGAAATCTGCATCATCATAGCAAATTGAATCAGTAAACTTATGTCCACCGGACAAACAAGCTGGATGGAGGGTCCATAGACTACAGAAAATTAAATACCATGACAAGGAAAGACCATTTCCCCTCCCTTCATTGACCAAATCCTTGATAAGCTTGCAGCAAAGCTTACTAGCTTCCTTGATGGGTACCTGTTACAACAGATCCTCAGGTACCGGACCAAGAAAAGACCACCTTCACCGCCTTTGGCACTTTTGCCTATAGGAGGATGCCCTTTGGTCTTTACAATGCCCTGCTACTTTTCAAAGATGCATGTATGCCATCTTTTGACATGATTGATCAATTCATGGAGATCTTCATGGATGACTTTTCAATTTATGGAGACAACTTTCCCCAATGCTTACACCACCTCAAGTTGGTGTTGCAAAGATGTGAAGAAACCAATTTGGTTCTAAGTGGGAAAGAGTCATTTTATGGTCACCAAGGCATTGTCCTAGGACATGTGGTCTCCCATAAAGGCATAGAGGTGGACCAAGCAAAAATTGATCTAATTGCACATTTGCCTCCCAGGCTGCATAAGCAAATCGAAGTTTCTTAGGGCATGCAGGATTTTATAGGAGGTTCATCAAAGATTTGATAAAATTTCCAAGCCACTCTGTCATTTCTTGTGTCAAGATGTTCCTTTTGTGTTTACTAATGAAAGCATGGCAGCCTTTGAGGTCCTTAAGAAAAGTCTGATTTCAGCTCCCATCTTGCAGTCCCCGACTATTCAAATGCCCTTTGAGCTGATGTGTGATGCATCGGACTATGCCCTAGGAGCTGTCCTAGGCGTAGAAAGGATAAGCTTCCCCATGTCATAGCTTATGCCGTGAGATCCATGATAGATGCCCACTCAACTACACAACAAGCGAGAAAGAGTTCTTTGGCCATTGTGTTTGCATTGGAAAAATTAGCCTTATGTTTTAGGTTCACAAATTGTGGTGTTTATCGGACCACTCGCCCTAAAGTACCTACTGTCTAAGAGGGATACCAAGCACAGATTAATCAGGTGGAGCCACCTATTACAGGAGTTTGAGCGACAGATTAAGGATAAGAAAGGAGTGGAGAATGTGGTGGTGATCACTTATCCGAGAATTCTCAATCGAGGATGATAGCTTACCCATTAATGAATCATTTCGATGAGCAACTTTTTGCCATCAATACCCACAAATTCCTTGGTTTGCAAGCATAGTCAACTTCTTGGCTATTGGATGATTCCTCAACATTGGAATAGAATGGATAAAGATCTTTTCTTCTCACAAGTTAAACATTTCATTTGGGAAGATCCTTACCTATTCAAGAATTGTGCACCAAGTGATCGAAAGTGTGTCCCGACCATGAATTCCACGGCATATTGTCAATGTGTCATGAACAGCCTGTGGAGGCCATTTCAAGCAATAAAACAATGCAAAAATTCTGCGATGTGGTTTCTATTGGCCCACAATCTTTAAAGATGCCTTACGACAGTAAATCTTGCGAATCGCCAAAAGCTGCAATATTTCCAAAAGAAACTCAATGCCCTATGACCAATCCTCAGTAGTTGAGTTGTTTGATATTTGGGGCATAGATTTTATGGGCCCTTTCCCCTTCTAATGGAAACAATTTCATCTTGGTAGTCATGGATTATGTCTCCAAGTGGATTGAGGCCATAGCTACCAAATCAATGATCACAAAGTGGTTTTAAGATTCCTCAAAGACCACATTTTTCCAGATTTGGATTCCCCAGAGCCATCATTAGTGATGGGGAAGCCACTTTGCAAGTGCTTTGACTCTCTATTAAAAAGTACTGTCACTCAGAGTAGCCACTCCCTATCATCCACAAACCAAAGGATGTGTGGAGATTTCAAATAGAGAGATCAAACACATTTTGGAAAAAAGCTGTGAAGAAGGACGAAAGGACTGGTCCTTTAAGCTTAATGATGCTTTGTGGGCATATGAATCGCCTACAGACTCCTATAGGATGTCCCTTTTCGTTTATGGCAAGGCATGCCATCTACCAAGAATTAGAATATAAGGCCTTGTGGGCAATCAAAACTTTTAATATGGATCTAGCATTCTTTGGTAACCACAGAAGCTTCAACTCACCGAATCTGGAAGAACCGAGGATGGATGCCTACACTAGCTCCAGTTGTACAAAGAAAAGGTTAAATCATTCCATGATAGGAGCCTCATGAGAAAAGAGTTCATACCGGGTCCAAGGTATGGCTATTCAACTCTAAACTTAAATTCTTTCACGGTAAATTGAGATCCAGATGGGAAGGGCCATACATGCATCATCAAGGCCTCCCCTCGGAGTCAGGATATTTCGAGATCCCAAGGATGGAAGAATACTCAAGGTAAATGGTCGAGGCTCAAACCATGCATTGAAAACACCAGAGCCCTTCACCTATCATCATGAATCTCCAAAATCGATGGTAGAAAAGTGTATAATATGTTTGTACAACATTGTTTTTCTTATTTTTCTTTGTTTCATCGCTTATTTTTCTTATGCATAGTGTAAATACACTTCAAAGATCAAATCGCAAAGTAAAAAGTACTTTTCGAAAAGTTCAAAGTTCTATTCAATTGATTACGGAGTCAGAATGAACTACTCGAAAAGAACCATGTTCTGCTCAATAGTTAAAATTTCCTTTTCGAATAGAAAATCTGGGGAGAAGTCCTTTGCGAAAAGATCTTTCTGGAGCCAGTTTTACTAATTTTCGTCATTTTTCTGTGAGTACAGTTAGTTTCTAACTTTGTTTCCCTATTTTGCATTCACAAATTCTGTTTTTGTATCAACACTTTTCTATTTTTTTTAACTTTATATTCAGTCCCTTACCTTGTTTTTACTGTTTCTCTGCTATTAGCATTAGTTTCCTTCCATTTGCATAGTAATCCTTCTATTTTTTAGATTTTATTTAGCAGTTCTAGCGTTGGTTTGTTGATTTTTCTTGCATTTGTATATCATGTTTTCCATTTCCTTGCTCATATCTTCAGTTCTACATTTTTATTTTCTGCTGCATATAGTTTAGATTTTTTCTGTTCTTAGTTTTTCTTTCTTCTTTTACCTGTTGCCCTAGTCTCTCATTGTCTAGAACATTGAGGACAATGTTCATCTTAGGTTTGGGGGTATGGCAAAGAGTCCCTTATGGGATAATTAGCATAAGGGCATCACAATCACCAAAGTAATCAGGAAATGAATCAATTTACTTAAGAATCATGACAATGTGGAAATTTTAAAATTTTCTTTGCAAGAATTTAGACATTCTAAACCCTACAATATTCCACATTTCCATGATGTTAACACCAGGAAAATACACTTGTATTAGCACATAGCAAGTCCACAGGAAGAGAAAAGGTAAAGATATACTTAAAAGCTCAAGGAAAAACCATAACCAAATTGAGCCTATATGTTTTACATCTCGTTGAAGAGTGGTGAGGCAACCTTTTACGATTCAAAGGAATTGGTGAGGCATTAGATCCACTAGAAATTAGGAAACTCCAAATCAAAACAAACAACATTCATGAAACCGAGGAAAAGATCAAGGCCTTCTTTGATGACTTGAGCTTATGAACCAACCAAGAAAGATCTCGCCCTTGTTTGTACCCCAATTGAGCTATAAATCCTACAATGCTTCATCAAAACACCCATTTTTCTTTTTGAACCAATGGAACCAATTCACCTTCCTCACCTTGAGAATTCAGGAGTTAAAGGAGAAAGAAGTAAAGATGGAACATTTGGGCAAATATCAAAATAAATGAAGAAGAAATACCTCAAAAATGGGCATGGTGGTGAGAAAGTAAAAGAAAAACAATGTGAAAAAAGAAGCAAGCAAAAAAAGGCAAAAGGGAACTTTATGTTGAAAATTCAAGATCAAAGGAAGAAGAAACTGAGTACTTTGAACACGAGAATCTCAAAAGAAGCTAAACTCAAGAAGGTGGAGTCATGAACCACCTCCTTCAATTCTCGACTTCTCAAAATCCAAACACTGCTCAACCTTCCTATCCTCAAACCTCACTCCACGAGCCATACAACAAACCCGGCCTAAAAGTCCTTGTGATCCAAAGTTGAGTGAACTGTCATGTGGAGATAAGCGGTTTCCCAATCTATGGTGAGGAGATGTCAAGGATGCCAAAGACGAGAATCATGCCTATGCTCATGCTTACAAATCCATTTGGGAGATGTAAGCTCTTGAGCTTGAGTGAAAATGAACCCTTCAACAAAAATCTTGATGAGAGTACACCACTGGTAAGTGTTTGGGTTGGAACTTGAGCACATTAAGTATGACTTATAACCTAATTTTTATTCAAATGATGAACTCTGACACATTTGCATGATTTCTATGGCTGCTCACAGATTGGAAAGAGTGAAACATTCATAAGGTTTATAAATGTTGAAATCTCCTTGCAAACAATAAACCTAAATTTCTTTTAAACATTGATTCAAGAGTAACTAATTTTGATCTTTGATTGCTCATGGGATGACAAGGCACTAATGCCAACTCCCATGGAGAAGTTTAGGTACCTTCATGAAAACCCTCGAGACTTCACTCCTCCTCTAGGGATCACCTAGGGGTTTAAAAGGCTTGTTGCATATGCTAAATGCACTGTGCTTCCTACAAAAGTGGCTCTTTATTTTGCTTTTACGTTTCTTTGCTCGTGGACTAGCAAAGCTTAGGTTTGGGGTGTGTTAAGTAGTGAAAATACCATTTTCACCCTAAACATGAGCCTTGAAAGACCCTTGAGAAGACTAAATAAGTGCTTTAGTGTGCATTTCTGACTAACCAATCGAGTCCAAATCCGAAAAGCATCCCAAAAGATCAAAAAAGGACGGCTCATGTCAAGTTTAAAGAAGGAGTGAAGAAACCTCAAAGAATGGCTAAAGAGGGTCTAAAAGAGCAGACAAAGACCTGAAGCAAGAGAGAGAGCCATTCGCAAAGAAAAAATCAAGTTAAAAGTCAATTCGCAAAGAAGAATGGGAGCCTAGAGTTCAATTCGCAAAGAACTTCTACTATTCATAAAGAACCTTGAACTTTGCGAAAAGAAGAAAACACTCCTCGAAAAGAAGATTGAACTTTGCGAACAGAGCTTCAGAAGTCATTGAACTTTGCGAAAAGGCCCCTAAACTCTGCGAAAAGGACTAAAACTCCAGGTGTAGCTTTCGAAGAGCATCTGAACTCCTCGAAAAGAAGATTGAACTTTGCGAAGAGAGCTTCTGGAGCCAAACTACTTTGCGAAAAAGCCCTTAAACTATGCGAAATGGCATTCTGGGGATTTGCAGCTCGTCCGAAGGGTATTTCAGGAAACTTTACACGCGCCCCAATGCAATCAAAAGACCAGGAACATTCCGGAAGGTTCCAATCAAGATCCGAAGGCATATTCCAACCCATGTGAGCGCCCAAAGTTAAATTACCTGGCGGGAACTTCCGAGCTCAAAACAATTTCAAACCCATAATGTAATTGATGCTTCGGCACGATTGGCAACCAACGGTCAGAGCATTTCCATTGGCCAAAACAGATCCGGATCCCGTGCTCAACCCTCATTGGGCAATCCGGATCTAAAGCATTCCTGATTGGTCAATCCATGCCGGGATGGAGGAAAAGTATAAATAGAGAAGCCATTAGCCCAAATTGGGCATCCAGTTTAGAGTTTTCATCTCTGTTTCCCTCATTCGGTCGGATAGCTTATCCGAACCCCTGTAATCCTTCTTGTAGTTTACCTTTGAGAGCCATTGTGAGTGATTTGTACTTCCAAGTTCGGATTCAAGATGTAAGTCCGAGGGCTCTCTAAGAAGCTTAGACTGTAAGTCCGAGGGCTCTCTAAGAAGCCGTGCTCAGAATTGTAATTTTGGATTTTAAAAGGTTGTCAGAATTTGTGTCTTCTCCATTGGAGTCATGTCGAGGGTTCCAATGTTCACCTTAGTGCATTAGACTTCTTTAGATTCACTCATCCGCATGCAACTTCCTTAATTCATCACCCACATGCGAATTAGCGTTGGTAACCTAATTCTAGCAAAGATTTACAAATGATGTTCATGTTCTGAACTAAAGAATAGGCCACAACTATTGGCCATAAGTCTAAACCTATTCCTTAATTCGGATTTATTTCTCTTACATCTGTGCTGGTAGCCAGATGAAGATTGAATCTGCTCTGTTGAACTACAGATTCTCCATTAAAATTCAGAGGCTAAAGTACATGAAGCTATTATTTCTGCATTTGTCTTATTTTAAACATCTCCCCAACTCGGATCTGGATCATGTAGTTAGTTCTTTTCTTTATTTGCTTATAGTTAAACGTGACAAATTCAACCTCCCATCTTATGTGCTTTGTAGATAGGATCAGAGGCCAGATCTGGTAGCTCAGATCTGGAGGTTTATCTTAAATTTTAAATCAATTCCCTGTGGACGATCTTTTACTCACTTACATTTAAAACTTGCTACAATTGGCCCTGATCTTGCAGGCCAGTGTTAGCCCCAATGTGCTGATATCCCTTTCATAAGTTAACATCCATATAACCTAGCATTCTTTAATTCTTTAATTTTTGATTCATAATGCACACAATTATGGCACACTTGGAGCTACAACAACAGCCAATGCGAATTCCAATGCGGCGATCTAGATTTGATGTTTGAGGATGTCAGTCTCATGGATCTCCTTTTGGATTCTATGGATTTCCTGGGCATTGTTTAGCCATTTTTCAAACATTCTTGCCTTCATCTTCTCAGCAGCATCATTTGATTTCTCAAACTCCCAATTCATCTCATGATAAGTAGCTGTAGCCTTTATCTTCTGATAGTCCTCCAAGATATTTTTCCACCCCAAGGAGATGCCCAGAAGTTACTTTCTGTGGGCCTCCGTCATTTCATTGATCTGCTCCAACAAGGGGGTCTCAATGGATTGGCGAAGCTTGGCCATGCCCCTCAGGACATCCTTCCTAAGGTAAGCATTGTCCCTTATATGGTGGAGGATGGTGAGGTAGGGAGGGCTATAAAAATGATGTTTTAGGGCGATGGGAAGATAGGAGGTGGAGGGAGCAAAGTGTGCTTGGTCCTGGGGGGGGAAGGTGGGGTAACAGTGGGCAGGTCTATTTGAGGGGGAAGGCAGATAAGTTCTGGGTCAGTCTGTGTCTGTTTGTCAGTGAACGTTGGAGGAGGTAGGATAAGAGGTGGATTGGAGGGTATAGGGGGAAATGAGAATGGGGTAGGCTCAGTAAGTGTAGGGGGTTGTGGGGGGGGAATGGGAATGGTGAAAGGTATGAAAGGAAATGGGGGGGTAAAAGTTGATGGTGATGGTGAGGGGTTGGAAAGTCAGGAGGGAAGTCTGTTTGGGTTTCTTTGTCATGGACAGGATCAGGGGGGTGGAAGTGGATGGTGGAGGGATGGGTGGAGTGGTTAAGGTGTGTAGGGTGGATTGGATGGAGGTGAGTTCAGACTGCATCTGGTCCTATTTTTGGGTATTGGTGGATAACTGGGCTTGGATACCTTGGATAAGGGAAAGGATATGGGGTAGTGTGTCAGGGATAGGAGGTTGAGTGTGTGAAGAAGAGGGTACTGGTTGGAAAGGTGAGGAAGGGGCATGATGGAAAGTGGAGGGGAGGAAGAGTGGGGTTCAGGGGAGTGATGCTGTGAGATAGTTGGGGAATCTGGGAGGGGAGTGTAGTGGGTAGGCATTGTGTCCAGGAAACCAGCCATAAAGACTTGGAATCCTATGGTGGTGTGTAGGGTTAAGTCAATGTCTGTGAGGGGAGATGTAGTAGGTATGGTTGGGGTGGTGTCTTGGTTAAAGTGTGGTTTGTCAATGGGGATAGAAGGGATTGAGGGTGGTGTTTGAGAGATGGTTGGGATGGTCTCAGTGGTTTTTCGCTTTTTGTATGAGATGAGTGGAGGGCTGGCAGGTGTATGTGTGGTTGATGGGGGAATTGTGGTTGTGTACTGAGGTAGGGTAGGGGATGGTGAGTCCTCCCAGGTACCAAGCATAGGGGAAGGGGGAGTGGGCATGGAGAATGGAAACAGAGGGGGGTGAGGGAGGGATGCAAGAGGAGTAGTGGATGCAGGAATAAAAGGTGGAGGGGGAGTGGGTGCTGCTGCAGCGATGGTACTGATAGGCTCTGGGGGCACTTCCTTGGTAGCAGGGATGGATTCTGATCCGGTAGCCTCTTCTGCTTGCTTGGGCAGAGCCTGAGCCTCAACTTTCTTTTTCTTCTGGGTCTCCATCAAGCTCCTATTGATCCCCCATTTCCTCTTGACAAAGGTAGTAGGGGAAAGGGTTGTAGTCTGCTCAGTCCTTCCTATCTTGTATCCCCCCTTGATCAGCAGCAAGGTAATGATTCTTGCATAGGGTAGAGTGTGAGGCTTCTTGTTTGACCCTAACTTCTCCACTACGTCTTTCATTGCCTCAAAAATTAGCTAGGCTGCATGGAAACCATGGCCCATGTGGTAGGAGTAGACAACATCCGCAATGGGGGTTCTCCTCTCTTGCTGATGTCTTGAGCAATATATGTTCTTCCGCAGGACCTGGTCAATGAACAGCGGTTTAGGTTCTAGTTCCCTCCTTCTGATTGAGTCCTTGGTGGCTTTTAATCCTCTAGTTAGGGGCCGTGCAATTGTATCAATCGATGCACTCAGAGGGGGCCATATCCACAGCTAGGATCGAATGCTGCTGGGATGCCCAAAACTTCAGCAATCACCTTAGGGCTCACCAACATATCAAAGTTGTCAATCAGCACCAACAAGCACAGTTGTCCATCATTGTCCTTCTTGACCCTGATGTGCTGATAGAATAGCTGCACTACCCTAGGGTAGGCTAGTGTTGGAATTCCTCTCATCAATGGCATCAGGCCCGCTTTGCTCATAAACTGTACTGCAGGGGCAGAGAGAGGTTGTTTCTCAAAAAAGGGTACATCAAAGGCTGATTTAGGCTCCAATGAAATTGACTCCAAGAGTTCAGAAGGAGTAGAGAACTTAGTGGTTCGTACCGCCGCCTCCTCAACCACTTCCTTTCCTTTTTTGGGAGACTTTGAAGTCTTGGCCTTTTTTGGGGTGGTCTCTGCAGGGTCCTTGTCCTTCCCTTTTCTCTTCTGTGCAGTTTTTGGAGCCATTTCTAACTCGGTCTTCTCGTTTGAGAAAGGAGGCCGAGATCTAAGGTTTTGTTTGGTTTAACGCACAGGGCACCTCAAGATCTCTGAGCAGAGGGAAATAGATGATGGTGATGATAGGAACACTTGTATAAATTTGTGGAGTGAATGATGAGCTGTAGGAGTGTTGCTGGAGGAGAGAAGTGAAAGAGCGCTAAAATCTACGATTTCGCATAGGGAAGAAGGAAGGAAATAATAGAAAAGGGACCAAGCGCGGGGTTTAAATACTTATCGCGAAGCTTGGCGTGCTTTGGAACATCTGGTCATGTGGTTGGAAATGAACCTAGAGAAAGTGTTGATTCAATCTGGATTGCGCGACAATCTCCCAGGTTGTCCTTAGAGCACGCGAAAAGGTTTGAGGTTCATTTTGAATCTCGCGACAAACTGAGAACCTCGGACAGAAAATGTAGTATTTCTGTTAAATTACGCGAGCGGCTCCTAGGTCTCTATTGAACCTCGCGATAACTTTTGAATCTCGTGACAGCAAATATATATATCTCTATGGGGATGGCGCGAGAGGTTCGCTGGTGTAAATGAATCATGCGACAGCTGATTGATGGCCCTATGTGAATCGCGCGAGAGGTTCTCAGGTACACATGAATCTCACGATAGCTATAGAATGTTTCCATGTGAACTGTGTGAAATTCTCTCAGACTTCCTTTTTAACCTCGTGAGAACTCTTGAATCTTGCGATAGTCTCCCAGACTCCCCTTTTTGGACCCAGCGACAGTAAGGTATAAATTAGAGAGCATGTTTGCTGTGGTTGGATCCTGGGTATGACTCTCTCCTATGGCTACCTCTAGACACATGTAAACTCAATCATTCAATCAAAAATGACCTCCCACATTAGGCATGCAACAGAAGCTATCAATTGAAAAATAGTAAGAATCAAACCATGCATCATAAGTTTAAAACAGATTGGTCCAGATTCAGATAAGACCACGAACAAATCCCAAAGAATAGAAATAAAAGAGAGCAAGATAAATCAACCAAAACTAAATACATATGATACAGTAATGACACACATGTGGATCAGTTTGAAGAAGGATCTCCTTGAAAATGAATGGTGTCCATGAGTTCGACAGGTTTTTCAAAACAAGGCTTAAGCCTCTGACCATTCACCTTCAAGATTCTCCCAGACTTAGGATCCTTGATTTCCACAGCACCAGATGGGGAAACATGCATGACAATGTAAGGACCTTCCCATCTGGATTTCAATTTGCCCGAAAAATTTTTAAGTTTGGAGTTAAATAACCAAACCTTATCACCAGCTATGAAACTCTTTCTCAACAGCCCTCTGGCAAAGAAAGCTTTGGACCTTTCCTTGAAGATCCTGGCATTGGCATACGCATCCATCCTTAGTTCTTCAAATTCGGATAACTACAGCAACCTGTGAAGACCAGCAGAAGTTAGATCTAGATTTAAATGTTTGATGGCCTAATAGGCCCTGTGTTCCAACTCCACTGGGAGATGGCAGGCCTTGCCATAGACCAGTCTGAATGGGACATACCAATGGGAGTCTTATAGGCAGTCCTATAAGCCCACAGTGCATCATTAAGTTTATCAGCCCAATCCTTTCTATCAGTCCTCATAGTCTTCTCAAGGATATGCTTGATCTCCCTATTTGAAATTTTAACTTCCCACTGGTTTGTGGGTGGTAGCGAGTAGCAATCCCATGGGTGACAGAATATTTCTTGAGCAAGCTCTCAAAATTTCTGTTACAGAAATGGCTCCTCCCATCACTGATAATGGCTCAAGGGCTACCAAATCTGGAGAAGATATTCTACTTTTGAACTTGAGGACAACCTGATTATAATTAGTTCTTGTGGCAATGGCTTCTACCCATTTGGAAACATAGTCCACTGCCACTAAGATGAAATGAAAACCGTTTGAAGGAGGAAAGGGGCCCATAAAATCAATACCCCACATATCAAACAGTTCTACAACAAGGATGGGCTGTAAAGGCATTGAATTTTGTTTAGACAGCCCTCCTAGCTTCTGACATCTTTCACAGGCCTTGCAGTGTGTATGGGCATCTCTGAAAAGAGAAGGCCAATAGATACCACACTGCAATACTTTGTCAACTGTTTTTCTCCCACTAAAGTGACCCCCACAGGCCTTTTCATGGCACATGGCCAGAATACTGGGGATATCACTTTCGGGAACACATTTCCAAATGATTTGGTCTGCACAATACTTGTACAAGCAAGGTTCCTCCCAAAAAAAGAATTTGACCTGTGAGAAAAACAGGTCTTTGTCCATTTTTGTGCAATGGGTAGAAATCTTGCCTATAACTAGATAATTGACAACATGTGCAT
The DNA here is from genome assembly GCA_021018995.1 of Chloranthus sessilifolius. Taxonomy (NCBI): domain Eukaryota; kingdom Viridiplantae; phylum Streptophyta; class Magnoliopsida; order Chloranthales; family Chloranthaceae; genus Chloranthus; species Chloranthus sessilifolius. Next base: position 89,466,035 of record CM037585.1, on the reverse strand, counting down.
ACCAAGGAATTAAAGATTAGATGGCAAACAGTTGCTCATTCGGGAATACATCATTTGTAGCAAGGTCATCAACACCTTTCTCCAACATAATTCTGGACAAGTGGTCAGCCACCACATTTTCTACACCCTTCTTGTCCTTGATTTCGATGTCAAACTCCTGCAACAGGAGTATCCATCTAATCAATTTGGGCTTTGCATCCTTCTTGGATAGTGGGTACTTTAATGCTGAGTGGTCAGTGAAGATGACAGTTTTAGACCCAAGTAGGTAAGGTCTAAACTTGTCCACAGCAAAAACCACTGCAAGAAGCTCTTTCTCAGTGGTTGTGTAGTTCAGCTGAGCTTCAGCAAGTGATTTGCTGAGATATGCAATGACCATAGGCAGCTTATCTTTTCTCTGGCTTAGGACAACACCAATTGCCAAGCCAGATGCATCACACATCAACTCAAAGGGCAGGGTATAGTTAGGTGTTTGGAGTACAGGGGCAGAGGTGAGGCAGATTTTTAGAGTTTCAAAAGCCTTCAGACATTCAGTAGAGAAGTCAAAGGGCACATCCTTGCAAAGTAGGTGGCACAATGGTTTAGCAATTCTGCTGAAGTCTTTGATGAGCCTCCTGTAGAATCCAGCATGCCCAAGAAAGAATTTGATTTGTTTGACTGTTCTTGGAGGGGGCAAATTTGCAATGAGGTCAACTTTGGCCTTGTCTACCTCAATTCCATCTTTAGAGACCACATGGCCCAACACAATTCCTTGTGTTACCATGAAGTGGCTCTTTTCCCAACTTAAGACCAAATTGGTCTCTTCACATATTTGTAAGACCTGATGGAGGTGTTGTAGACATTGGTCAAAGTTATCCCCATATACCGAGAAATCATCCATGAAGATTTCCAAGAATTTATCAATCATATCAGAAAAGATGGCATACATACACATCTAAAAGGTGGCTGAGGCATTACACAATCCAAAAGGCATCCTTCTGTAAGCAAAGGTGCCGAAAGAACAAGTAAAAGTGATTTTTTCTTGATCAAGGGGGTGCACAGGGATCTGGTTGTATCCTGAGTACCCATCAAGAAAATAGTAAAAAGCTTTCCCATCCAACTTATCCAAAATTTGATCAATAAAAGGGAGAGGGAAGTGGTCTTTTCTGGTTTTAGAGTTGAGTTTTCTGTAATTGATGCAAACTCTCCAGCCAGTGGTCTCCCTGGCTAGTCTCAACTCTCCAGAGTCGGTTGTGATCACTATTATGCTAGATTTCTTGGGTACCACCTGGATTGGTGCCACCCATTACTATCAGAGATGGGGTAAATTACCCCAGCATCCAACAACTTAATGATTTCTTTCAGAATCACTTCTTGCATGTGAGGATTCAATTTCCTCTGCATTTCCTTGGAGGGCGTTGAGCCCTCCTCTAGATGAATCCTATGCATACAGATTGATGCATCAATCCCTCCCAGATCAGCAATGGTCCAGCCAATTGCTTTCTTGTGCTTCCTCAAAACTGTTAGCAATTCCTCCTCTTGCTCACTGGCTAGAGAAGAGGAGATAATTACAAAAAGTTTCTCGTCTTTCTCGAGGAAAGCATATTTCAATGTCTCTGGAAGCCTCTTGAGCTCCAGATTAGGGGCTATTTTAATGGATGGCAGGATTGGTGTATTGTTGGTTGGAGGAAGGGGCAGCAATTTAGGTTTCCAATTGGAATGCTACACTAAGCCCACAGAAGTCCTTACTAGGGATATGTCTTCTGGCATTAAAGCTAGGCTTCCTTCCTCCACCATGTTCCAAACTTCAGTTAAATCAGTGACAATGTTGCTCCACTCCAGCAGAGTGGGCAGTTCTTCTTCAACAATTTCTTCTAGTACATCCACTGCAAAGCATTCCTCATTGTCCAGCTGAGGGTGGTTTGCACTGTTGTACACATTAAGCTCAACTTTCATATGTCCAAAAGTGACCTCCATGATCCCAGACCTGCATTGAATGCATGCATTGGTAGTGGCCAAGAATGGTCTGCCCAGAATAACAAGTATCGAGGATGTACTCTTGTTGCAGCCCATGTCCAAAATAAGAAAGTCTGTAGGGTAGAAGAACTTGTCTACCCCCACTAGGACATCCTCAACCACTCCCATAGGTTTCCTCTCAGACCTATCAGCCATCAATAGAATAATGGGGGTGGGCTTGAGCTCCCCCAAACCTAGCTGCTGATATACACTGTATGGCAGCAGGTTAACACTGGCTCCAAGGTCTAAAAGGGCCCTTCCAATCGTGTGGTCTCCAATAATACAGGGGATAGTGGGTATCCCTGGGTCTTGCAACTTCTCAGGCATTGTCATGGTTAATAGAGAATTAACTGTATCAATCGCGAAGACCTTTTTGGACAAACTGCCTCTGGCCTTCCTTTTTAGAGTATAAAGGTCTTTCAGAAACTTTGCATAGGCTGGGACCTATCAGATTGCATCAAGCAAGGGTAAATTTATCTTGACCTACCTAAAGGTATCCACCATTTCCTTGATCTGTGCCTGACCTTTATCATAAGGGGCAGGGCCACTCAAAGCTTGAGGAAATGGCAGCTGAGGTACTGTTGGTTCCTCAGCTGCAAGCCTATGACTAAACTTTTGTTTTTTTCTTTTATCTATTTTTATCTCCTGCTGAGGCTCAACTACAACCTCTTTATTTTTCCTTTGTTAAAGGGTAGCAGGAAATTCTTGACTCTGTGCACTAACAAAATCTCTTTCACTTTCACTCAACAGTTCATTGGGAATGACCTCTCCTTGTTCCTGTCCCACCTGGTTGTCTACCAACCTGTCAGACCTTAGGGCTGTGATGGCATTAGCCCCCTCAAAATTTGAGGGGGCTTCTCCAATCAAATACTGACCCTTAGGATTGGCTACTGGTTGGCTTGGCAACCTGCCCTCCTCTCTTTTAGCCAAGGCATTGGCTATTTGACCAAGCTGCTCTTCTATTTTCTTAATCCTTTGCTTGTGAGAAGTCACAGTCTGATTCAAGGGTCCAAGGCTTTGCAATTGGGATAAAACTTGGTCCTCGAAAGAAGCACTTTAGGGCTGAGGTGGGGGAACTACCAATTGATTTTGTTGCTGGGGTGGCTGTTACTGCTGGAAATTCGATCTTGGGGCATAACCCTGGTTAAACTGCTGTTGTGGCCTTTGAGGTAAGGCCAACATCTGTTGTGGCTGCATATAATTGTCTTGCCTCCACCTCAAATTTGAGTGGTCTCTCCATTGGTAACCAGCATTTTGGTGCTGGTATCCATATGGTTGTTTATTGTAGCCACCAGATTGTTGCTGTCTAAAAGATTGGGTAGCAGCAGCCTGTTCCATTACAAACTCAGGGTATTGCCCCGCAGATGGGCACTCTTCTACTATGTGCTGTGGAGATTGGCATATCAGACATGCCTCCATCACTTGTCCAGCCATTCTGGGCTGCACCATAGTCAGAAGTTTATCAAATCTTTCAGTAAGATTGACCATCTGCATTCTCAGGTCATCATTTCCCCTAACTTCATATATTTTTCCTTTAGAAGTCTCAGCAAGCCCCAGCTTAGGAGGAGGCTCCTGAATAGTTCTGGATGAGGACATCTTCTAGAAAGCACTTTCACTTATGACCTCGAACAAGTCCCATGCCTCATCAGCTGTTTTATGCATGTATGTTCCACCACAAGAGGCATCTATCATGTCTCTGCTCTTCTCATCAATCCCACTGTAAAAGCTCTGGACAAGCTACCAGTCAGGGATCTTGTGGTGGGGTCATTGTTTGAGCATCTCTTTAAATCTATCCCAGCATTGGTTAAAATCTTCAGTTAGGGATTGGGCAAAAGAGAGTATGTCTTTCCTCAATTGGCTGATCTTGGTCTCTGGGAAAAATTTAGATAGAAATCTTGTCTGGAGGTCTTTCCAGGAAGTGATGCTGTTATTTGGGAGGGTAGATAACCAGGTCATGGCCCTGTCCTTTAGGGAAAAAGGAAAAAGTCTTAACCTAGTGGCTTCTAGTCCCAAACCAGCAATGGAGATTGTCGTGCACAGGGCCAAGAATTGGTCAATGTGCTTGTAAGGGTCTTCCTTGCTAAGCCCATAGAAAGAGGGAAGCATTTGGATGATGGAAGTTCTGATTTCGTAGTTTCCTTGAACATCTGGGAACTGAATGCTGAATGGAGAATTGTAATCATCTGGAGCATTCAATTCCTTCAATATTCTAGGTTGTTCTTCACCCATAACTGTTGTCTCAATTTCAATAGGGGGCTCAACTGTGGTGTGTCTATGCCTTCTCGGTTTTCTACCCCTTTCTATCTCAGGGTTAGCAGGCTCTAATGTAGGACTGAGGGATCTCCTTCCTAACATGCACACATACCAATAGCAGGGAAGACTATTCGCAGACACATTGCACTTAACAAAAATTGCAACTATCCTAATCAACTGCTATTGAATCTTCAAAGGAGAAATAGACTAAGTTTTGAGGATTAGAGAAGTGCAAACAGAGGTAGCTAGACTCCCAGTGCAATTCTACTCTTCTTCTCTGCTACGGTCCAGATCTGTAAGAAAAATTCCAAATGTAATTCAGCAGTATCAATTATTCACAAGTACAGCTACCAAAGAATAAAGAATCAAAAATCTAGAGTCTACTAAAAGATCAAGATCCTTGGCAACGGCGCCAAAAACTTGTTAAAATAATTTTTTTTTTTTGCATGCTACTGACTTTATTGAAGACACTGATAAGAATGGGGTAAATGAAAAAATGAGTGAGAAGTAGAGTGATGAATACGGAGCAGCAAGCCTAAAATATGCATAGTCCTACAAGATACAAGTAGAGTGATGAATACGGAGCAGCAAGCCTAAAATATGCATAGTCCTACAAGATACAAGGCATGTTGTAGCAAGTTTTGATAAGAGTTTGTCCCACAAGGAAGTTGATCTAAAGCTCCAAGGGAGCTATCCTTAGTAGACTCCCCATATCTGGTTACAGATCTGGCAATCCTAAATGGAAGGGGATTCAAAGTCACTATAATCTAAATCCTAAGGCAACTTACTGTTTAGATTACAGAAAAGGTTAAGAAGAGTGGTGGAGTGAGAAAATAAATATAAAAGGGTGAGAAGTATGTTATTAGGTACAGATCTAATGGAGTCTTGTAACTCAGACTCAGATCTATTGCTATAGAAATCCTGTCTAATGGCTACATTATCACCAAAGAGGAGAAAGAATCTAACTCACTCCTGAGCCATGATTCAATCCCTTAAGGCTATAACCTGTCCACTCAAATGGTCACAGACTATCCAATAGGGGAACCACAATCCAGAGATGAGTCAGAACAAGTTTACCATTGCAAGCACTACTTCATCCAGGCTACAAGCTCAAGAATCCATAGGAACCTCATCCTCTAAAGTTCTGTGTGTGGGGCTAGGCCTACAAAGTGCACGAGCCTGGACACACAGGACTAGCAAGAGTTTGAGTATTAGCTTTTAAGCATGGCTGTTCACTGCTTTAGAAAGACTGTAGTGATCCAGTCACAAGCCTACAATCTCTACAACCAACCAAGATCTGTAATCTGATGGTAGATCTATTCAACTATAGGGGAGTCTATTACTGTACAATCTCTCACAAGGCTACAAGCACAAGTGCAGAGAAAAAGAATCTGTCTTAGTTCCATGAATTGGCCTCACCCTAGGGCTATAATTTGTCCACTTGAATGGTCACAGACTATCCACAGAGGTTATCCTCCTCACAAAGGTCTATGACAGAATAAGAACATTATTGCCGCCACCATGTTCACAAGGCTACAAGCACAAGTTCCCATGGGGATTCAAATTTAGTGGGTCCTGTGGTGGGGGAAGGCCTGTAAAGTGCCTAACCTGGACACACAGGTCACTTAGATATAAATAGTATCTTAGAAGCAATCCTCCATTGCTTACAAAACAACTTAGCAATGGAGGATCTCAAGGCAGCAACCTTGTACAGCACAACTCACAACAAAAATAACATCCCATACGTGCAACAGATCTTATTACAAAAACTCCATTAAAACCTTTACTAGAAAATCATACAAAAGGCATAGCGAGCAAGTGCTGGACTATGGAGAGAAAGAAAAAGGAAAAAGAAAACTCCAAAACCCTAACCTTAGCCTAACTATAATTCTACAGTTGGTTTCAAGAAGAAGCACAGAAGTTAAGTCCCAAGATATCTCCCTAAACCTAAGCTAGGCTTAGGCTTATATAGCAGTCGGTTCTCTCCCCATTAGGGTTAGGAAAACCCTAATTTCATTAATGTAATTGCGGCCCATTCTTGTCCCTTGGATGCTTCAGGGCGTGTGTACGGAGATTGGAGCATTGGAGTGCATGCACTAACTGTTGGGAAAAGAGCCACTTCATGGTTCAGTCTAAGTCGCGCGAAGCTTAACGGTTCCTCTTTTGAGCTGCTCGTGACTGTGCGAATGCTTTAGAGTGAGCCTCATGAGAACCTCACGAAGTCTGCTTTTCAATTCTTTTTGGCACCAAACCACGCGAGAACGGTGTGAAGACTGCGCGACCAGTTGTTGTGCTTCCTCCTGAAGCCCGCGAAAACTGCGCGAAGGCTTTATCTCTGGTTCAATTGAACCCTGCGACATTTGCGCGAGGCATCGTTCTTAGTTTATTTCTACTTTGATGTGCCTATGCTTCAGCCAACTTTCTGTTTGGTTTCATCCTTCATTCTGCTGACGTAGTTCTGGGGAAACATTGAGCTTCTTGGCATGGTTAGGAGTTTATTAGCAGCTGCTGCTTGTTACCTACAGAATAGGCTTAAAACATATTTATTAAATGATTAAGGGTCTAATAGCGATTAAGTTAAGGGGTGAAAAGTGGTACTTTTCAGGTCTTAACAATTGTCCACCTTCTTTTCCAAATCACTTTCTACCTTAACTTCATACATTCCACCTCTAGGAGTGGACTCTTTCACCATTTTAGCTGGGGTATGGCTGTCATTGCGAGACAGTGACTCCTGCTGCATGAAATTTTCCCCTATGATGTCAAACAGCTCCCAAGCCTCATCACCTGTCTTGTGGAGGTAACTACCACCACATGAGGCATTCACCATATCCCTACTCTTTGGATTAATTCATTGGTAAAATACTTGCACTAGTTTCCACTGTAAAATTTGATGGTGGGGGCATTGTTTTAACATCTCCTGAAATCTCCCTCATGCTTCATAAAAATCCTTAGTTGAGGATCGAGTAAATGACAAAATGCTTGTCCTCATCTATCTGGTTTGGTTCGTGAGAAAGAATTTAGCCATAAATTGGCTTTGAAGGTCACTCCATGTTTGAATGCTATTGGCTAGGAGCTTAGAGAGCCAGGTGTTGGCTTTGTCCTTTAGGGAAAATGGAAAAAGCCTCAGTTTGGTGGCTTCAGGTCCCAAGCCTGCAATATCGAAAGTGGTAGAAAGTACCAAAAATTAGTCAATGTGCTTGTAAGGATCTTCCTTACTGAGCCCATATAAAGATGGCAGCATATTGATGGTGGATGACTTGATTTCATAATTTCCATCAACTTAAGGGAATTGTATGCAAAAGGGAGATGTGTAATCCCCATGTGCATTGTATTCCTTTAGGGTTCTTTGCCTCTCAGCCATGATAGCTGGTTCAGTTTCAACAGTAAGGCCTTGTGCGGTGTTTCTTGGTCTAAGGACTATTTAAACCTCAGGATTTAGAGGTTCCAACTCAGGGTTAAGAGACCTTCCAAGCATACACACACAAACTCAATAAGTAAAGAAAATGCTCGCAACACACAGAATTTTCAAACTAAATTAATAACCATAAAACTTTACAACTAGACTAATTACAGGGAATTCAACATTAAAGGACTGAGTTTTAGGGTAAAAGAAGTGGAAGCGAAGCTAGCTAAACTCCAGTTGCAGCTCTAGCTTTTCCCTATGTGTTGTTGTCCAATTCTGTAAAATTCTAAAAAAATTAGTAGTACTTTTATTCTACTTATTGTACAGCTACAAAAAAATTTCTAAAATGAAATATAATACAACTCAGGTCTACTAAAAAGATCAATATCCCCAGTAACAGCGCCAAAAACTTGTTGTGGTTCTATCCAGTGTGTGCTTATTTATTGTGTGGTGAAAATAAATTAAAATCAAAGTAAAATAAAAGATGGAAACAACACAACTAAAATAGTCCTAGACCTACCAGATATAGGGATATTGTAGCAAGTTTTGATAAGTAAGAGTTTGTCTCACAAAGAAATTGATCTAGAATCCAAAATGGGCTATAATAGTAAGGCTCCAGATCTGGCTATAGATCTGACAATCCTAAAAAAAGGGAGTTAGGTGTCACAACTACACTAAATTACCTACTAAAAGAAAAGAAATAAAGTGCAGTCCTATCCTAAGAAAGGGTTATGAAGAAGGTGGTGATGGTGTGTGTTAAAATAAAGATAAAAGGATGGGAAGTAAACAGTTTAAGCTAAGGTTCATTCAGTTATGAAACTCAGATTTAGGGCTATCTCTATAGCAAATCCTTGCTGAAGTGCTATGAAAAACCTCAGTAAGGAAGAAGAATCCAGCTTAACCCATGCCATTTAGACTGCTCTTAAGGCTATAACCTGTCCACTTAAATGGTCACAGACTATCCAATAGAGTTTGTCAAATCCCATTGATCAAATCAGAAAAATAACCTAATTCAAAGGAGTGGACTGATCTTAAGGCTCTAATCTATCCACTTAAATGGTTATCGACTATCCAATAGATTTTCTCCAACCAAAGAACTAAATTAGGTCATGAATACCATTACAGACACTATGTCTGCCAGGCTAAAAGCACCCTAGATCTATAACAGATCTGACAAACATTCATAGGAGCAAAGAGACCTTGAAAACATGGAGGGAACCATAAGGTATCTGAGGCTAAAAGTGGATTTAAACTCAGCTGGGCATTGTTATAAAAGGCCTACAATGACTCAGCTCATAAGTCTGCAATCACTACAAAGAAGCCAATCTAACATTTGATAGTGGTCAAGTACAATAGAGGGGAGTTTATTCCTGCAACAACCTCTCACAAGGCTATAAACTCAAGTGCTGAGGAGAAGAATCCTTCTTAGATCTGTGACCAAGACCTGCATTAGGGCTATAATCTATCCACTCAAATGGTCACAGGCTATCCACAGAGGCTACCTTACCCACAGATGACTGAGATGAAAGATGAAAACTGCTGCTACCACTATGGTCCCAGGGCTACAAGCTCAAGATTCCATGGGCCTTTCAATAAGCTCAAATCCTAAATGCATGCTATAACCTGAACAAAACTATGGGCAAATAAGAAAATAACAGATTGAATGAATATTTAATATACAAATTCCATTGATCAAAATTACCTACAATGTAATTTCTCAAGGCAGCAGCCTTGTGCACAACAGTTCTTCACAAAATCCCAATGTTTAAATGATCCATTACAAAACTAAATGAAACTACACCTAATTGCTTACCAAAGGTTTAGCCAGCATGTGTTGGGCTAAGAGAGAAGAAAAAATAGAAAAAAAGGTGATCAAACACTAACCCTAACCCTAATCTGCTTGAGCTCTCAGCCAACAGAGGTTGAAGGAGAGATTGATAAGTTTTAAGTTACAAGCACAGCTTTTATACTCAGTCCTAATGTTGTGGCTCAGAGAAGAGTAAACCATAATTTTTCTAGTAGATGTGGCACTATTATAACCCTTAGATATCTTGGGATGTATACCTCAGGATTCGGGCCTCGAGATGTGTGCCCTAGACCTAGGAAAATCCCCAAAGGGTCCTTGAGTTAAGAGTCAGAAGTGGAGAGCCCAAGCTTCGTGAGGCTAGGTTCTAAACATTAATTCTGTCGCATGGCTAGTAGAGTATTCGCTAGGTAGAATTTGGCTTTGAATGTTGCTTTCTCACACAGAAGGATTTAAGCCTGTCACGCAGCTACTTTAGCTTTGAATGCACTTGTGCAGAAGAGATTATAGTGCTTGGCTTGCTCACACAATAGAGCTTCAGAAGTTTTCTTTTGCGTGGTACACGCGCAGTAGATCTTCACTCTCGCTTGGCTATTTGTCAGATGAATGCCACAACTCGCTGGGTAGAGGGAGTAGCATGGAAGTGCGCAAGAGCTGCGCCAAGGAATTTCTGGGCGTCTCTCTCCTCCTTAACCACGCGAGGTTCCTGTCGTTCTTTGTGCATATTGGTCTCGCGAGATTGTGTGCGCAGTTAATATAAGCCTTGATCCTCGCGAGAACTTTGTGAGCTAGAATTTTGAAGGGTTAGTGCGTGACTGCATCACGAGCTCTCTTGTGTTGTACCTTTTAGCTGTGCGAGATAACTTCTGCTGTAGCTTTAGCCATGCAAGGCAGCACCTCAACTATGCGAAATAGCTCATTTGCTCTTCTGCTGCTATGAACATGCTTCTGTTGCAACTTCCTCCACTCTCACCTATACTTCTTTCATCTACTAGACTTTCTTGGTTCATTATGACATGCAAAAGAGTCACCATGGTGTGTACCCCCATGATGTTTCATCACTCTCTGGCTCAGCTGTCATCTTTTGCTTGAATTCTCACTCTTCTTGGCACCAAAGGTATGGACTTTGTGTTAAGTTGCATAAGTTATTACTAATCTACAAAACAGGCTAAGCAAGAGTTATTAGTCAGCTTCAAGGTCTAGCAAGGGCTAGGTTAAGAGGTGAAAAGTGATACTTTTCAGTGAATAATAGTGGGGAGTCATCTTTTGGGCATGCCTGGTTGAAATTTCCGAAGTCGATGCAAACCCGTGCTCTGCTGTCTTTCTTAGCAACAGGTACTATGTTGGCGACCCACTTAGGGTAAAGAACGACTCTGATGAATTTTGCTTTGTATAACTTGTCGACTTCCTCCTTAACTTGGAGGGCGGTTCGTGGGTGCATCTTGCGGAGTTTCTGCTTAACAGGCTTTGCATCGGGTTTTAAGACAAGGCGATGTTCTACTAAACTTGGGTCTAAATCAGGCATGTCCTCGTAGGACCACGCGAAGGAATCGAGGTGTTCTTGCAGGACTTGTGCAATTTGTTGGCATTCTTTAGAGTTGAGTGTTGTGCTAATTAGTAGCTTCTTGGGTTTCTCTTCAGTGCCAAAGTCAAGTTCTTCCATCGATTTCGCGACAGCTTTGGTTTGCTCATCAAAATGCTTGATAACCTATTGGAAGTGCAGTGCCTCCTTGGCAACTGGTGTTCTTTCATCGTCCTCGATAAGTTTGTATACTACGAAATCACTACATTGGGGATCTGAGTTTTCGGAAGGTAACCCTTCATCGACATAATCTATGACTGAGAGATCTTTGGTTAGGTGAAGGTCAAGACTACTAACTCTTCTCTCAAAGTCACGAAGTATTTCATCCGGCATGATCGTTGGCTTGTTGTTTAGCTAGGATGCATTACATCCTCGTGAGGGGAATGGGATAGAAACTTTAGGAGAAAAGTCTCCTTGTTGGCCACAAATTTGGTTCGGGACGAAGAGTTCCCTTTCTTTCTTGGGTTTCTGATTTTTTGAATTTTATATTTCTGAATTTTTAGGGTTTTCTATTTTTTCTACTTTTTTATTTTTGATAATAAATATGGTACAGGGTCGATCGCCTCAAGGGACGCCGGGAGAGTTGCTTCCTCTAGCTGAGAGAGCGAGACGGCTGCTGGAGCCGTTCAGGCGATTCTTCGAGAAATGCAGACTTGTTGTGAATTTGGCATTTTTTTTTGGAGTCCTCATATGATGAGATTTTTTGAATGAGTGATGCTAGTGACAGCGGCACTAACGTTTGGACTTCTCCCGCCATATTGATCGCCTCTTCTTCGAAGAAGCTCTGAAGATCATAGTCAATTGAACTATCATCCTCTGGGATGTAATAATGTTGTTCTTCCCATTGAGGGGGATCTCTTAAAGGATCCTCGGGGGTAGCGAGTTCGTTTCCTTGACTTTCATAATATGTTATGATGAGCGCGCATGCTCGGCAGCTAGGTTGATAATGGTGAAGAATGCAAGGGGATCCCCAAAGACACTCCCATCCTTCTAGGTTAGAGTCGGAGGTAGTATCAAATTCATCTTCTTAATCTGATAATGCTTGAAGTCCTAGATTGGCTGGTTCCATTAACTCGAGTGGAGTGAGGTCTATCCAGTAGTCCTCGTCATCACTCAGGGGAGGTTGCCACTGTTCCTCTAGAGATTTCCAAACTATTTGGAGTTGCGGTGAATCTGGAGATGTAGAAGTGTCTAGTTCAAGTTCCTCTTCAAATTCAATGAGGGCGATGCGAGTGTTTCCCCCTAGGTCAACCAGATGACCGTTGGGATTTTCTGCTTCTTATGCCGGTAGCTGAGCTAGTAGGTAATTACTTGCGTCAGTGGTCACGAGGTTGGAGTGATTCGATTCTTCTACCGTAGAGTGCCAGGTCCAACTAGCGAAGCGCTCTAATATGCTGGCACATGTCCCACAGCGGGATTGGTATGGGTAAGCGATACAAGGGGAGTCCAAAGGGCATTCCCATCCCTCAAGGCCAAAGCCGAGGTGGATGCTATACGAGTTAGTATTTTCTTATGGAGTGTCATCTTTTTCCCATGTTAAGCATAAGTACTCTTCACGATCTTGCAAGGCTGCTATGTGAAAATCTTCGTCATCAGTGGATTCCCAATCTTCTACTCACGAGTCGAGTTCTGGAGGTTCTTCTCTCCTCTCCTCTGCAAATTCCTCAATGTCAAACATTGGCTTAACTCCTTTGAGTAGTTTATCAATATCGTCGCTTAAATTGGTTAAATCATTAAACACTTCAGTCATTCACTCAATTTCCACTTCTTGGGATCTAGTGAAGGACACTTTCTTATGCTTTGGCACATCTGCTTTATCAGTGGTCCCGTAGGTGAAGTGGTCATATACAGACCATTTTGGTGAGGTAGGGGACAAGTCGGCTTGCGAGCCGTCCGATTGGTAACCTAACCCTATGTGCTTACGTATTTGCGTTGAGACAATGGATCCTACACGACCTTGCTTATTTTTACCAAGTCTGGTGTGGGGAACATATCCAAGTTGGTACATAAGGTCCCACCCTTTCGTCATGATAGGTTTAATGGCATAGAGTTTGGCAAAGTCTAGGCCAACCTCTCTTCTCATTAGTTTTTGTTGAAGCGTTGGGCGAAAACTAGGAGGGGTAAGGGGACGGACTTTCGCAACGATTGTCTCATCAGGGATTCGAGTCTTTTGAATATGACCCGTGTTCAACACATAATCATGAGCAATTGGTATGCTCGTTGTGTAATCAGTATCCATCTCCTAGAGGGGTGCATCAACGTATATATGAATAATGGAATCCTCGTATGGAAATTTAATGAATTTATGGTATGTGGATGCGACGGCCTTCATTGACTCCAGCCATTTTCTTCCTAAAATGAGATTGTACGAACTAGCGGAATCAGAAATATGGAAGGTAACATCTTTTGTTATAGGTCTAAGGCAAACCTGTAGCTTGATAGTTCCTTTGACAAAGCGATGCGACCCATCATAATCTATGAGTGACAATGCAGAGGGCCTGACATTCTGCTCCGTGTATTCGAGCATTTTTAACATGGTGAGAGGGCAGATGTTAAGTCTTGCCCCTGTGTTGACGAGTGCGTGTGGTACGGAGAATCTTCTAATTATGATCATAAAATATATGGGGGCTGCACTCCCGCGAAGTGACTCTTTATGCATGTTTGCGTCTGTAAAAGTGAGCGCCAAAAGTTGCGCCATGAACGAGGTGATTTGATGAAGCTCATCTAAGGTCGTATCATCATTCACTTGTGTGTCTTCAAGTGTCCTTATCAATAACCAGTGATGGTTAGGTGATTTCTTGATGAGTTCTAGTATTGATATCTGGGGCAGAATTTTCTGAAGATGTCGCAGAAGGTTGTATTTTTGCCCTGGCTCGAGCGTAGTTTCTTTGCCTTGCTGATGGGCCTTAGGTGTGGGTGGTTGGAATGGTTGGGGTGCAGGAATTAGTGGAGGGATGATGTGAGGTGGGGGAGGTAAGTTAACTTCTCTCTCTCACATTCCCCTCTGGTGGTTGTGTGTTCGTGAAATCCTTATTTCGAGAGAAAGGCGGAAGTGGGAAATTGGTTCCTAATTTAAGAATCGGGCAAGTCGGTTGTTGACCGAACTCGATGCAGCTTGACGCGGACGTATTTATAAAATGGGAAAATTTTGAGGTTGGAATGCATTCCTGAATGGTGCCACTTCAAGGTAGGAGGTACTGTGTGTAATCTTTCTCTTCTAGGAAAGCAGAGATCAGCATCTCGCATGGGTCAAGATGTTCTTCTGGCTCGGTTTCCTTTAGATTCAGCAAATACTCGGTGGTTATTTCATTGTCTTGGCTTGGAGTCTTTCAGGTGACGCTTTCTATCCATGCAGTAATTTGGGCTGCAGTTTGGAGAGAGTGATCCCCATACTCGGGTTCAGAATTAGACAAATGGAGTGGTAATGGCATTGGTTCAGGATTTGGAGGGGTTGGAGGTTTCGGTGAGTGACTATAGAAGAGTGGTCTCCTAGCCTTAAAGGAATGGATTCGTATCTGAGTGAATTTTAAACAAGGAGGTGAATTCGACGGGGCAATGCGAGTGATTAGGGCCGAGGGATGCCGGGGTAAAGGAGCTCTTGCTAGTGTGGTAGAAGTAGTAGAGGGTTGAATGCGAGTGATTAAGGTCGAAGGATGGAAGGGGAATCGACCGGAGAGATCTACGGTGGTGACTTGAGCCGGTGTTGCTTGATTGTGGTTGGGCATGGGGGTTATTAGCGATCCCTAAATTTTATTAGGGTTAGGATTTCTAAGCACTTTCCAATCGATCTGACTTCGGTCATTCATGTCATAGATTACGTCCCTGAGGACCCAACAGTATTCTAGGTTGTGTCTGGCGTATCGGTGGAAGGCATAATATTTACTATAGTGTAGACTTGTTGGCCATGGGCGGGGCTTTCCCTACGGGAATGAGAGGAGATTCTGAGTGTTAAGGAGATAAAAAATGTTAGGAATCATATCTAGTAAAGGGGTATAGTGTTCCAGCCTCGGCTGGTCGGGACCCCTAGCTGGGTTAAAGTTTTGTGGTGGGGGCACACTATTGTAATTTGGCACGTGGGCCGGTCGATTCAACATCGTGTTCTGATTTTGGTAGGTATTGGGATATTGATTTCTATTCTGATACTAACCCTGATTCTAGTTCTGGCCTTAGTTTTGGTTTACATATCTTTTCTGATTAATGCCTTAGTTTTGGTTCATGTATCGTTGCTAATTTTGATCTTACCCGAAGTTTCGTGGGTGGAAATTTCTGTTCCAAGAGTTTTGTCCTTGATTAAAAATGGTATTAATTTGTTCAGTTCCTAAGGCTTTCTTATTATTTT
Organism: Chloranthus sessilifolius; assembly: GCA_021018995.1. NCBI lineage: Eukaryota > Viridiplantae > Streptophyta > Magnoliopsida > Chloranthales > Chloranthaceae > Chloranthus > Chloranthus sessilifolius. Next base: position 89,450,662 of record CM037585.1, on the reverse strand, counting down.
TCAATTTTGATTCATTGGAAGAGCCCACTTTTGATGTGACTACGGATAGAGCAAGGTCTCCACCTTTAATGTGTCGTACTAGTCGGGATGCCCGAGAGTGGAGTGCAGTGCAGTCGGGGCAATCACTTATGACAAGTGTACTCTTTAACGGTTCTCTAGTGTTATGGATGATAATATCCACCGAATCCTTCTCTTTCATTGAGGTGCCAGTCCTAGTAGCGTGTTTTCTCCATCTAGCGACGAAGTCGATAAATTCTTCATCAAGTCGTTGCTTGGCTGCCATTAGATCGCTGAGACTGACTATCTCTTGGATCAAGTGTTTGTATTGGTCTAGGAATGGACTGACTAATTCATCGAAGGTTTCTATCTTATAAAGCAGGAGTCCCGCAAACCAATCTATAGCTTCTCCTTCTAATGAGCGTTGGAAATAGTGAATAAGAAGTCCTTGATTATCACATATGGGTCGGCAATCATTATAAAAGAGGGCTAAGTGATGATTCGAATTTCCCGTGCCATTATATTTGGTAAATTTCGGTGGCTTAAATCCTATTGGTAAATTAAACTCGACGTCCCGACAAAATTTGTTGAATTCGCATGAGTGACTGGGGTGCTCTCTCTTGGCCATGTACTCATCAAGCATTTTAAGGAGATCTTCGATTTTAATGGTGCTATATTTTGGAGCAACCCGTGAGAAAACCTTGTCTAAAGAGTCATCGTTGAAGAATGTGTGGGCAGGTGGTCTCAATGGTGTGGCTCAAGCTAACACCGTGCTCAGGGTAGGAGGTGGCCTCTCTTGTCGCTCTTATTCTTCTGAAAATTGTCATGACCTAATGGTTTTGTATGCGGCGGCCAACCCTCGAAGCAATTCCTCGGAGTCGTCGTCTCCTTTTGTATTCTTTGAATATTGAGTTCTACGATCTGTTGAGCAGTGAGGTTTTGTTTGATGTTACCATCTCTCCCATTATGATTATTACCGGTGTGTTGGGTGGAGAAGGGATTTTCTTACTCACTGGCCATGTTAATCCCAGGCTGTCGTGGGCTAGAATTGTGAAGTGGTTCTTCTTTGTATGTGGGGTTGTCATAATATCCCCACAATGGTGGGTCTCCTAAACTCACCCTTCGTATACCAGACATCTCGAGTCTTTGACGAAGAATCATATATATATAAAAGAAAATCTAAATGACACGATGGAAAGAAAAATAGGGAGATAAGATGAAAACTAACTATCTAGAAAAAGAGTTTGCAAAAGTGTCCCATCGCGATCGCCAGTTTATTGGTGCGCGCTTTTTATGGGTTCCTCTCGGTCCCGTTGAATCAATGGCTCCAATTCTGTTCAAGTGGACTCTAGCGATGTGGCGTTTGGAATGGTCAAAATAAAGGATTTTCTAGCAAGGTTCCTAGTTTGTTGCGATCGCCAGCTGCAGATATTTATTGATGCTACAACACGTCAATGATCATGCTTTAGAGTGGGTGTGGGTTACTTCTTTACTGAATCATCCACCTGCGAACATCAGCAGCTATGTCTTTTCTTATAATTTAGATAGTTTAATTTTTCTTTTCTTCCCTTTATTGTTATAGTTCTGATCAGTTTAGGCTTTCCTGATTCTATTATGAGTTTAGCTGTGAATTTGTTAGAGTGAGTGGATCTATTCTAATATTATAATTCTATTAGGGGTCTAATTAACTTAGTTTCCTAATCTTATTAGAATTCTAATTAATTTAGTGTCCTAATACTATTAGAAGTCCGATTAATTTTAGTCTCCTAATCCCATTAAAAGTTTAATTGTGATCAGGTTTCCTAATTGTACTAGGAGTGCTCATGTAGTAGTTCTGGTGAAACTCTAATTACTTTGAGCATGCTAATTGTACTAAATTCAAATTGAGCAAGTATGCCCGGTTGACTTGCTCAGCAAGTTTCCTAGTCCTAATAACGTTAGAACTAATTGCGTGCCTATTTTAGGGTGCGTAATCCAATTAAGCACCACTCTCAAAGAATTTAATTGAGGAAACTTAGGGTCAAGGACGGTAAGATTAGGCCGGGCGTAGGCCAATTACGCACTAGTGATGTGACACTCAATCCGATCATGCGTCTAGTTTCAGGCGCGTGATCGAGTCTCGAGTTGGTCTGGGGAAAGGAAGTCTGGTTTGAGAAGGGACTGATTGCGTGTTTGTAGTTTGGCGTGCAATCGAATTACACGCTTGGTTTTAAGCGCTTAATTTGGGGTTGTCCGGGTCTGGGCCAGGTCTGAAATGCTAGACTATTATTTCAGCCTGCATTTCGACTATATACTATTATTTTAGTATATAGTCTCCCTACGTCAGGACCTGAGTCACAGAGCTATTGTTTTAGCCTGTGTTCAGCCATGTACTATTGTTTCAGTGCATGGTCTCATATCAATGTTATGAGGCCAAAGGCTGACTGAACAAATTTGTATATTCCGAGAGGGAAACACACCCTCCAACCTGTGATTTCCCTAATTGGAACAAGCTCACCAAATTTAGTTTTAATCATAGTAATCCCAGATTTCTTAGGGAACACCTGAATAGGTGCCACACATTTGAAATCTGAAATTGCGTAGATGACTCCAGCATCTAACAATTTGACCACTTCTTTCATTACCACTTCTTGCATGTGGGGGTTCAATTTTCTCTGCATTTCTCTAGAGGGTTTGGAACCCTCTTCCAGGTGGATTTTATGCATGCACACAACAGGACTGATGCCCCCAAAGTCAGCAATAGTCCAACTTATTGCTCTCTTATGCTTCTTTAGAACACACAACAGTTTTTCCTCTTGCTCATCAGTGAGAGAGGAAGAAATGATCATTAGAAAATTCTTGCTTACATCCAAAAAAACATATTTCATGGTCTTAGGCAGCTGTTTCAACTCTACATTTGGTGGACATATGAGAGAAGGCAACATAGGTGCCTTTGATCGTGGTGGACGAGGCAACACAGCAGGTTTCCATGGTGGATACCTTGTTGCTGGCCCCATATTAGAATTTAAGGCTTTCACCTCTTGAACCATGGGTGTGGGAGCCTTCTCTTCCACAATCTCACTCCACTCATTTTCAAAAACATCACAAAAATTATCATCATGCAGCAGCTTGGGCAAAGTCTCTTCCACAAGCTCATCAAAAATATCAATTAAGAGGCAATCCTCACTATCCAAGTGAGGCTGAATGGCTGCATCATACACATTCAATTTCACTTCCATGTTTCCAAAAGATACCTCTATTACTCCTGATCTACACTGAATACAACCATTGGCAATGGCCAAGAAAGGCTTGCCCAAAATCACAGGAATGGAGGTGGTGCACTTGCTTGGCTCCATGTCAAGCACCAGAAAATCTGCTAGGTAGAAAAACTTATCAACCCCAACTAATACATCCTCTATCATTCTCACAGGCCTCCTCTTAGATCTGTCAGCTAGTTGTAGCACCACATGTGTGGGCTTTAATTCTCCCAAGCCTAACTTTGCAAAAACTTAATATGGAAGTAGGTTTATACTAGCTTCCAGATCTAATAAAGCCTTCTCAATGGTATGATCCCCAATGATGCACGGGATTGTGGGAACTCCTGGGTCTTGAAGCTTGGTTGGGGTTGCAATGGCCAGCACTTGATTCCTTTTTTCAGCATAAAAGATCTTTTTGGATAGATGTATCCTAGATTGTCTTTTCTGGGTGCACAAATCTTTTAAAAATTTTACATAGGCTGAAACTTGCTTGATAGCATCAAGTAAAGGCAAGTTGATCTTCACTTATTTGAATGGTTCCATGATCTCCTCCACTTTAGCATTCCCTTTATCAAAAGGAGAAGGTGCTATCAATGCATTGGGAAATGGCAAATGGGGGACTAATCTCCCATTTGCTGCCTTAGCAAGCTCATCAATTTTTTCTTTATTTTTATTTTCAATTTTTTCTGGGGGTATAGCAACACCCCCCATTTTTTTTATATGTTGCTCCTACTGTATTTCATCATGGGTTGGTCCTTCAGTTCCTGCACTTTTCTCAACAGGCTTAACACCAACTTGGTTATCAACCAGCCTTCCACTCCTCAAGGTGGTGATAGATTTTGCTTCTTCATGGGAAGAAGTCTCACCCACCATGTATTGCCCCTTTGGATTGTTCATGGGTTGACTAGGCAATCTTCCCTCCTCTCTCTTAGTCAAAGTATTAGATAGTTGACCAAGGTGGTCCTCTATCTTCTTGATACTTTGGCTATGGGAGTTGACAGTTTGTGACAAAGGGCCTAAATTTTGTAATGAAGCCAAAACTTGCTCTTCAAATGTGAGGGATCTAGATGGTGCTGAGGCTGGTGCACTTTGATGCACAGGTTGAGCCATTGGCTGAGTCATAGGCTGCTGGTATTGGGGCCTTGGAAAATAATTCTGCTGATATGGCTGGGCATTCCTATAAGGCATCAGATGCTGTTGTGACTACTGCTGCTGCTGGTTTGGGAAGGTATCTGTCTCTACCTTAGATTGGGGTGGTTTCTCCATTGATAACCAGCAGTAGGCTGTTGTCCATAGGACTGAGCAGTATTCACATGTTCCATCACAGAGTCTGGAAATTGAGCAGCAGAGGGGCATTCCTCAAGGGAGTGAGTGGGGGACTGACAGATCACACATGCCTCCTCCACTTGGGCAGCCATTGGAGACTGCATTGCTCCCATGAGCTTATCAAACTTTTGAGTCAAGCTGTCCACTTTCCTTTCAAAATCATTGTATCCACTCACCTCATACATTTTCTCTCTTGTAGTGGTCTCTCTCACCATTTTAGCAGGGGTCTCAAGGTCTCTTGACAAGGTATCCCTTTGCATGGAGTTTTCACTAATGATATCAAACAATTCTCATGCCTCATCAGCTGTCTTGTGGAGGTATGTACCATCACATGAGGCATCAATCATATCCCTGCTCTTGGGATCAATTCCTTGATAGAAACTTTGGACAAGTTGTCATTCAGAAATTTGGTGATGGGGACAGTGCTTCAAGAGTTCTTTAAATCTCTCCCATGCTTGGTGAAAGTCTTCAGTTGAGGCTTGAGCAAATGAAATAATGCTCTTCCTCAGCTGACTTATTTTGGATATGGGGAAAAACTTGGTCAAAAATTGACATTGAAGGTCATTCCAAAACTGAATACTATTGGTTGGGAGCATTGACTGCCAAGTCCAGGCTCTATCCTTTAGTGAAATAGGAAAGAGTCTCAACCTGATTGCTTCCTCCCCCAAACCTGTATTGTTGAAGGTAGTTGACACTCCTAAAAATTCATCAATGTGCTTATATGGATCTTTTTTACTCAGGCCATGGTATGAGGGTAGCATCTATATGATGAAAGATTTGATCTCATAGTTCCCTTAAACAGTAAGGAATTGAATGCAGAAGGGGGAATTGTAAACCCCTGGGACATTGAATTCCTTTAATGTCCTAGGTTGCTCACCCATTGCAGAACTATCACAATCAACTACAGGTGTGTGTATGGGATGCTTAGGTCTAAGAAGTCTCTCAACTTCAAGATCTAAGGGAGCAATCTCAGGATGAAGAGATCTCCTTCCAAGCATACACACAACAGAAACACAATACAACACACAAAATACAACATAGATTCAGCCAAACAAATTCAAAAACACACAACTACTACCACAGATCCAAAAAACTACAGATCTAGAAATATAAACAGAGTTAGGAAATGCAAACTTAAGCAAAGCTTGCTCCTCCAATTAGCACAATGCTCCTTTCAACATAACAAATCCAGATCTGTAATCACAAAATTAAACTACAAAAAACTACAGTAGCAATTAGTCAAATACAAGATAGGCAATAAAAATTCTAAGTATAAAATGATAAAAACTTAGATCTACCACTCTTAAAAACACAGATCCCCAGTAGCGGCGCAAAAAACTTGTTGTGCTGCTCACCTTGCAATTACTAAATGGTTAAAACAGCCGATTAACTACACAAATTACATAGATGAGGGATCAAGGCAAGCAGCCAATCCTGCAATAACCAGGGCTATTACAACTAGTTTTATTAGGTAAGTAGAGGTTTGTCCACAGGAAAATATGATTAAACTATTGTAAACTCTAAATCTATAGCAGATCTATCAATCTATCCTAATTTAAACTAGAATTAAAGCAAGAAAGAGGAGAGGTCTTTAAGGTTTGTCACTTACTAAAAACTACAAATATCAAATGCAAATGATCTAGATTTGATTAAATATAGAGTAAAAGGAATATGGAGAAAAGATTAAAATCAAGAGATGGAGAATAGCAACTAGGGGTTTTGATCTTTACTGAAAATTGTTTGGTTCAAAAGTAGTGCAAGGAACTGGTTTATAATAATCCTTCATCTGGCTACAAGCTCAGATGCAAGGTATAAAGATCCATTCTCAATCAAAGAGTTGAAGCAATCCTATGGCTATGATTTTTCTAGTCGAATGGTCACAGATCATCCCAGAGATTGTTCCAATCCAGGGATCTTAATTGGAACATCTAAACCATTGCAGATGTTGTGGATGCAAGGTTACAAGCTCAGGCATCCACAGGGATATTAGATCTAGGGAAATCAAATGGCAATCAAAAGATCTACGAATCTAAATTAGCTTTTCATTCAACAATTATTGAATCAATACAACTTACAGTCAATTGTTCTCAGATCTACAATCTGTTCAACACCTAATCCTCCTACAAAGCTTTGAACCTCTCAATTTATAGCTCTCGACCTCACCCTAACTACCAAAGAGGGTTAGCCAATCATAATTAGCTAAGAGAAGAATGGGGGAAGAAGGAAGAGAGAGAGAGAGAGAGAGAGAGAGAGAGAATTTATGGAGGGAAGATGGAGATCAGATTTGGCTCTGGTTCTCCCAATTTTGGATGATAGCTCTCTAATTTCTTCAAGCTTTTATACTCTTCTCTCTGTCTTCAGATCCGTTTCAGCCAATCAGAGCTCAAGAGAATAATTATGTTATTCCTAGCTGTTGATGTGGCTAATTTCTCTTCTAGAAGCTATTTCCATTCATGCCTAGTTGTATAAATACCCCTAGGGGTCACTGACGTGCTTTGAAATGTGTGCATAAAGCATAGGCATGTGGCAGCTGCTATGAAAGGAACTGAGAAGTTCCTAATTGGAGTGTCGAGAGGTTCTGGGAACCTCTCGACAGGTTAAAATGGCTCTCAACAGGTTGAAATGACTAGTCGACAAGATTGGAGACTTCTCGACAGGTTCATGAGTTTTCCTAGCATTCACGTTGACAGGATGGAGTAGCTCTCGATAGGTTTGAAGCTTTCTCGCTAGGATTTGAGTACATCTCCACAGGATTGGAGTACATCTCCGCCTTCTATCCAGTTTTTCGTTCATCCTCTCGACAGGTTATAGTCAATCTGTCTACTTGTTATACAGCCTTTAGTTAAGTGCTCAACAGGTTGGCTCAATCCTCACGAGAATGAGCATAGCTTCAGGAAAGTTGTCGACAGGTTGACTTGCGCTGTTCGACAGGTTCAGTTGGACTCCGGGATAGGTATCTGAAACATCTCGACTTCTTCTACACCTCCAGGTATCCTCTCGATAGGATCCCCAATTGTACCTCCAACCTCTCGATAGGTACTGGAACCTCGCGAGATCTTCATGTTTCCAACTCCATTCCTCTTGATAGGTTGGCTTTTGCTTATAGAACCTCTCGACAAGTATTGGGAAGCTCTCGACAGGATCTTCTGTTGTGCCTCCAACCTCTCAATAACTTTACTCTAAGCGTTCAAACCTGTCGACAGGATAGTTTATCCTCTCAACAAGTTGTGTCCTTTGTTTCCACAGCTAGCATACAATCATGTGTTGTTGTTCTTCATTTGTCCAACACTGAGCAGCCTCTTGGTGGGTTTAATCTTTATTCCTTACAACTGCTCTTGGTTCTAAGCATGCTTAGTTGGGCTCAAGACATTCTCATGAATTTCTAAGGCTCTTTGGGCTGCTTGGCTAGCTTTGGGCTGCCCAAGCACATGTTGAGATGCATGAGCAGCTTCTTTGACCATTTTAGGTGGATGTCTGCACTAAGACTGCAATTTATTGCTTATCTATAAAATACACTCAAAACACATTATTAATCAATTCAAAGGTGCATCAAAGGTCAGGTTAGGAGGTGAAAAATGGTATTTTTCACTGCTTAACAGGGGGTTCATAAATGACAGCAACATAAGACAACCCATCTAGATCTCAGCTGAAAAGAACTTTAAATGTAGAAGTTAAAAACCATACCTTTGCAGATGCATAGGCATCAAATCTCAATTCTCTAGCGAAAAAATTTTAGTTGCTTGATAGATATGACCAGCAACTCTAGCTCCATAGCTGGTGGATGGTCAATGAAAAGGCAGCAAAGGTGCCTTATATGGCTGAAGAGAAGGGGAAAGCAAGGCAAGTGTGCAAATGAGCTGATGTACTAACCCCACTGAGAAGCCCAAAATGAGTCCTTTTTCACTATAGGTGGGGGCCTCCTTAATCCATATTTCAACAATTTCAGCATATACCTTACCCTCAAACCAGCAGTGTGGGCAAGGTATTCCACCATCTAGCACTGACAAAATAAGCCACATTTCCTCCATTTAGCTTTCCCCTTGAAGAAGGAGAATGCTCTTAAATGGGATTAGGAAATGGCAAATGAGGGACTGCTAGTCCTTATTGTAAACAGATCAAGATTGTGGACTTGTAGCTGTCCTTCATTTGGCTACAAGCACAAGTGCAAGGTAGAAGAATTCAAACTAAACAAAAGGCTTAAATTGATCTTAAGGCTATGATCAGTCCACTTCAATGGTCACAAATCATCCTAGGGATTCAATTCAATCTAAAGGTTTAAGCTGAAACAAGATAATCATTGCAGATGCTATGGATGCAAGGCTATAAGCTTAGGCATCCACAGGAGCATCTAACCTACGAAAATTTGATGGAGATTCAAAAGATAGATTAAATGAACTACCATTCCCAGAAGCATAGAACCTGTGAAAATCTAATGGTCATCAAAAGCCCTAAAGATTAAATGAACTTTAAAACCAACAATTCATTGATTCAAAACAACTTATTGTTGGGTTGTTTGCCTTCCCTTCAAATAGGGTCTAAAATCATTCATAAAACTAGGCAGAACACACTCACACAAACTTGCAAGTAATCAGGGTCTGTTGTAGCAAGTTTTAAAAAGATGGTGAGTAAGGGAATGTCCACTGGGAGGTTAGGTTAAAAATGTGGTAAATCTCCAGATCTGTAAGAGATCTGGCACCCTAACTAATGCTAAGTTAGCTAAAAGACAAGGGAGAGATTTAAAAGGGGTTGTCACTTATGTTATACCAAAATTAAACAAAAACTAACTTGGATCGAGTTTAGGAATCTAGATCTTGTAGAGCAAAGGAGTTAAAAAAAGAAAATGGAGAAGAGTAGCTTGGAGATTGGTCTCACTGAATTTAGATTAGGTTAATCATGCCACAGAGGTTCAGGGCACACAATTCCCTCAACTGGCTTTACGCACAGCTGCAGGGCAGAAGACTCCACTCTAAATCATAGGATCTAAGTGGTCTTAAGGTTATGATCTGTCCACTTGAATGGTCACAGACCATCCTATAGACTTTATCTGATCCAGGGATTTATAGCAGACGAATCCAATTACAAACTGAGCTTGAACTAATCTTAAGGCTATTATCTATCCACTTTAATGGTCACAGATCATCCTAGGGATCTCCTCTAAAGCAAAAACATCAATCATAACAATTAAAACCACTACAGATGTTGCAATTCTAAGGTCATAGACTCAGAGAATTATAGGAGTATCAGATCCAGGGAGATCAGATGGTATCCAAGAGGTCTACCAGTTAAGTGGGTGAGCTGATCTACAGACTCCTCTACACAAATCCGATCGAGCACCAAATGAAACCAAAGGAACTTTAGATCTAATTATAGCATTAAAAACAACATTTACATTGCAATCAAACTCACTCTATAATGGAAATGCTCTCAGATCTGTAGTCTGTGCAGTAGTGAACCCACAATAGCACTCTCAACCTTACCCAATTATAGATCTAACCTCTCTCCTCACTACTCCAGGAGAATTAGCCAACCATTGTTGGGCTAAAGGAGGGAAAATGAAATTTCTCTGCAAGCTCTAATCTCCAGAATTTTGCTCAGATCTCAATCTCCCCCAATTGTAATTGGGGGTCTCTATATATAGCTTTCTCCTTTAGTTTTCCTGCCAAAACTCCTTTCTAGAAGGTCCTCAGAGTTTATTAGGGTTCTGTTAGAGCACGTGGGTCGGCTAGGGTTTCCTAGAGCATCTTCTAAAATCGTCGTGCAGGTCACCAAGTGCCTCGAGTTGCATGCAATAGGTCATCATGCATAGCTGAGTTTCTGAGAAGTTCTGCACATGATTTCAACAAGTTGGGGAAGCTTCCGACAGGTTTGAGGAGTAGTTCGATAGGTTGGGAAACCATTTCATCAGGTTGTAGCTTTGCATTCCATCGCTTCGATAGGATGGCTCTCACTCCTATCGAAAGGCTCAAACATCCTTCGATAGGAGTTGTTCCAGCACCTCCATTTCGTTAGGTTCAGGCGGTCTTCTGATAGATTTTGGAGACCTTTCGATAGGTTCAGGAACCCTTCGATAGGTTCCCTTTTCTCCTCAGCTAGATTTCGTTAGGATGAAATCTGTCTTTCTCTCAACTGTTCGGTAGGTTCTTGGATCCTATCGAATTTCATAATCCTCACGACTTCTTCTTTTTGCCTTCAGATCCTATCGAAACCTCGCCAATCTACACGAATTCCACTAATTTAACTCTCAACTCCTATCGAAATCTTCAGATGTCCTCTCGATAGGATGTTTTTGGACTGTCTTCACTTCCTTCGCCTGGTTCTGTTGCAGCCAAGCACTCTAAGGGTCCAGTGATGTGCTACCCTCTGGTGTGCTATTGCTGGGTCTGTCCTGTGCTAAGAGATGGCCCCTTTGTGGGCATTCTTGAGTGATTTTCTGTATTATTATCATCTTTTATTGTTGTCTACAAAATACACTCGACAAAGGCTTATTAGTGTGCTCACAAGTCTATCAATGATCAGGTTAAAGGGTGAAAAGTGGCATTTTTCTCCACTTAACACACCCCCAAACCTAGGCTTTGCTAGTCCCTGAGCAAAGGAGAATTAAAAAGAATTAAAAATGCCACTTTCATAGGGAGCACGGATACATTTAGCATATGCACCAAGCCTTTTAAACCCCTAGGTGATCCCTAGTGGAGGAGTGAAGTCTCCTGAGGGTTTTTAGTGAAGGTACCCACAAACTTCTCCAATTAAATTTAGTTAATCATAGTGCAACCGGTTAAAGCAGAGTTTGAGTAGATAAAATGGATTCACACCATGCACCTTTAGAGGAATTTCAACAGGGAGAGCATCCCTTTGGATCATGAAAGTCTGCTGCAATTTATCCATCATCACTCAGTTCATGTCAAGGCTTTTCTTTCAAAAATTTTGATGCAAAGCTCACCATTCATTTAAGCTTTCTATGCTGATACTACCCCTGTCAAATTGGATTGCCGGCCTAATTCTCACCAGGGTTGTTCACTCATTAATACCAGGAAGAGGGGTGCATCATATCACTTAGCTCAAGAACAGTTACAGCCCTCAAATAGGACTGCAAGCATGAGCATAGGCATTGCTCTGATTTCTGACTTCTCCAACTCCTTACACCATAGATTAAACAGATCCTTATTTTCACATGATGGCTCAATCCATTTTAGATCAGTAAGGTCTTTTTATTGGATTGTAATATGGCTTAGGGATGAGGTTTGGAAAAAATAAAAGGGGAGAATGGGATTCAAAATTGAGAAATCAACAAGGTAAGGAGGTGACATGTACACCTTCTTCATTTCAGCAAAGATCCATCTTCTTTTCGAATTTGTAGAGGCAAAGTGGCCAGCTTTTTCTCTTCTTTTTCAAAATATCCAATGAAGTGACTTCTCCTTCTCATTCTATTGTTTTACTTTTCTGTATTCTATTTTTTTTTTTTTACAATGGGCAAGAATGCCACAATGGCCACCAAATGAGCTTCCTTCTCTTTCAACCAAAAGTCAAACCTTGTTCCTCTAACCTCACTTCTCCTTCTTTTTCCTGATTTCTCAGATCAAGGGTGAACTGAAATAGGCCAAGGGATTTTGGGTTCAAATTTCCTGGTTTTTAGCAAAGAAAATTTAGGATTTTTAAGGCTCAAATGGTGTGTATCAAGGGCAGTTCAAAGGTGGAAGATTTTAAGCTCAAACTATCCAAGGGATGGCCTTACTTCATGTCCTCAATGTCATGAATGTTGTCAAGCTATTTCAACTTGGATGTGCCTAACTTCTAGTGCTCAAGATTAGGTCCAGTCAGCTCTCAAAGCAGAAAAAATTTGCCACGGCACTCTTCAAAGAAAAATTCTTAGGCCCAAGTCTCACTATGTATGGCCTTCCATCAAATTTTTTGGGGGATATCCTCACAGTTTTCTCTCCTTTCAGGTTCACTAAACATCAATTTTTATTTTCAAAATTTGTTGGCATTCACTTCATGAACAATGTGTAGAAACCCAAATTCGGCCAAAGGCCCGATCAGTCTATACTTCGAGAGAAATGCACCCCTATGCTTTCGATGGCACCTTTGAACCCTTGGAAATCTATCCAGACCTTTAGGAATCCCCTAGAACCCATTAGAAACATTCCTCGAACCCTTATAGAACACCCCTAAACCCCAGGATCCATTCCCAGACTCAACTTAAACCCTTCTGAGCATTTGATGGGAGGAGAGCTACAAATTTTTATATAGACCACTGCTGGGGATGAGCCATATACCATTGGAAAGAGGACTTCACTTTCTTTCCAACGAACTAAAGATCACCCAATTTGGAGTTATGATTTAAAAGTTATGGCCGATTGAAGTTTTACATAAAATAACAACTTTTGCTCAGGCGTATGTATTACATACGCCCAGCCAATTTGGCCCCAGTTTGGTCAGGTGTATGTATTATATTTGCCTGGCATTTTTGGGCCAAATTTACCTGGGTGTATATAATACATATGCCCAGCATGGGGTGGCCCACCACGGGCACCCATCTTCTCAGATTCCCCCTGGTTTTCTTGAATTTTACTGTGCATAAGCTGGGCGTATGTAATATATACGCCCAGTTTAGCTACAGTATCTGTCATTAAATGCTCGAATTTCCTCCATTTGGTTTGACCCTTTGACCATCCCCTTGGTTGAGGTGGGTGTCTTGAGTTTGGTTGCACCCCCTTTGAGCTTATTGGCAACCCTTAAGTCACCCATGGCCTCACCCCATCATCCGCCATTGAAACCAATTTCTCAAACCACTAGGACCCTAAAAACCTAGAAAACCTTAGATGGAGGATTACCTAATTGCTAAACCAACTAGCTCTTAAGTAACCCTCTAACCCATCTCTTCTCTATAAATAGAGAGGCCCCCCTCTTCCCAAAAAGGTTGAAAAAATCAAGGTTGAAAAGATTAGGGTGAAAGCTTGAGTTAGGAGAGAGAGAGCCCTAGTGAGAGAAAGTTTTTTCTTATTCCTTCAACCAGAATTCTAGCATGCATGGATCATCCTTTTCAATCATTTTCGACCATTAGATCACCCCTTTTAGTTAAAACTTAGTCCCTAGCTTCATCCTACACTTCCTATCTACCAAATCCTAGCATTAGAACCTATTCTTCTACCGTTTAAGCCATTCAAAACCATCGGAAGCACGTTGAAGCGAAGGTCTTCCACGGTGCAACAAGGGCCCGTGTGCTCCAGCTCACCCCTCGCTTCCTCTACCTTCTTGGTGATTCCTCCGTCCAAGGATTCAAGCCGTTACGCCGCCGAAATTTCGGTTTGGCTCAAAGCTTGATAGGACCGTATTGCCTTCGAGCAAGGGGAAGCTCCGCCCATTTACTTTCATTTTTGGCCATAGATAGAGACCGCTATATGCGGGTTGATCGGGTGCCTAAACCCTTCCCGATCAATAACCGAAGCCCCTACCCTAGAGCCTTTGGCAAAGACCGGTAAATCAGAGTCATATTTAGCATTTCGGTGCTCAAAATATCGATTTAAAGGTTTCGCGGGTTACCAAAAGCTCCGGGTGGCGACTCTACATTTTATTCCATCACGACTGCATCGCCGCGACGGGTTTGAGAGGATCCATGCTCGCACAGATGGCGACTCTGCTGGGGATGTCACCCTAGAGCTTCCCCTCTTGTTGGCCTTTCTTTATTTTTATTTTTTTTACTAACCATGGCTGTTTTTTATTCTAATTTTCTGCTATTTTTATTTATTTTTTGTAGTTTTTACTAACATACTCACCCCTATGATTCAGTCCTTTAAGTGCCTTAGCCGATTGGTGGGCCTACTTGCGCTTTAAATTTAGCTTTTTACGATTTTGTCATTTAAGCCGCCTTAGCCGTTTGGTGGGCCTGCTCGCATCTACTTTTCACGTCATTTAAACTTCAGTCATTTACGAGCCTTAGCCGTTTGGCGGGCCTGCGTGCACTCTTTATTTCAATCATCATATCTCACCATTGAACGCCGGCCCGTTGAGGCGGCACGGGCTTGTCATCCCAGACCCAATTTTAGACTTAAATTCACTCCCCTTTAAAAATCTGTAATTAAAAGTGAACCAACAGTGTGGGGACATAATCAAATCTGTTTTTACGTGTTTTTGGTAGTTTTTTGGGGGGGTTTAGGTGCAGATATAATTTACCCGGTTCCCAGTAAGGCGGCAGCCCTAGTGGTGATGATCCTGAAAAGAACCACCCCTTCTCGTACCTAAGAAGGCGCTTGCGCCGGAAGTATATCGGTTGGGTTGCCAATTCCAATCAAGCCGTAAAACCCGCAATGGTGAGAGCGTAGATAACCCGATTTCAGCCGTGTATCCCTAGGAAGCGGAAAGAAGGGACCCGGTAACATACACAGTAGTCCCCGGGAGTATCCCTCCTAGAAAACCAATCTAAAAGACCCATCTAAGACTTCTTTGCTTACTATCAAAACAAGTGATAGAATCATCTACGCCGCGTATAATATATATGACCAAATCTGCTAAGTTTTGGTCAGGCGTATATAATACATACGCCCAGTATATACTGGGTTCAGGCAGCCCGATCTGAGGCCCAATCCACCACCCAAGTTCCCCGATTAGCGATATCAGTGCCCACAGTAGCCTCCCGCATTCCGTAACACCAAATATGCCCTCGTCCAGTCAAAAGAAGGCGACTTCTCATTGATTTGCTCTGGGGGATCGGGTCGTTTGCATGGATTCCCTCACCTTCAATAGAACGAAAGGGTTCCCTTTCGCTTCTTCCGAAGTGTGTCGGATCCCGCCGTGGGACCTACTAAAGGTGCATATATCACCCAAAGACGGAAACTTTTTTAGGGCACCAAATCATCATTCATTTAAATAGGGGAGATAATTTTCATTTGAAAAATCCAAGAAAAATAACTATATAGAAAAATCAAAAATCCGTATATACGCGCCCTTTCGGTGCAACCGTCACTACGACGACCTCAAACCCGACTCGTAGAGGAAGAACTAGGAAAGTGTTCGGCCCTTACCGAAGGCATCGATATAACACTAGTCAACAGATCATGTCGAGTGCCGATACATCCCCGCCTTCATCCCCATCCCATTCCCGTATAGGAGAAGACCCGATCTCCAACACCTTCACCCAAACCCAGTTCAATGTCACGGGTCCATTTGGGTCACCCGTGTTCGCATCCACCCCATCCCCTGCCCCTACCTTTTCCCAACATACCCCCATCTCATCCTCTACTGAAACACCCCATTTCCCGATCGACCCATACATCCCCATCTCTCGTCCATACACCCTTACCGTAGCCCTTTACTCCCAAAGACCCCATCGAAAAGCCCATCCCCCGCCTACCTCCCACACTCCGTCCACCTCATCATCCATGCCTCCTATATCCCATATCCCACTCACCTCATCTCACATACCATCCACGTCACATGGTCCATCCACATCCCAACAGATCCCCTTATTTACCCAGGTCATGCCCAACTTCGCCCAGGGTGTGACCAGCAACCCACCATCTTCTTTAGCCATACATCCACACCCTCCAAGCACAACCATTCATACCCCCTATACCCAGGTCATGCCCAATTTCATCCACCCCCCTCCGTCCTGGAATGAGTCGTCACCCTCCAATCTCACACCTAAATCCATGCCCTCAATGGAGGACATGAGAAGGATGTATGCCCTGTGGGCTACCTCTCGGAGTCCAACATTCCAAACCCCATGTCTAGGTCTTCAAAACCTCCATACCCCATTCCCCCATGACCATGCCCAACCACCCATCATTCATACCATCCAAGATCCCCCACCCCAATTACAGGCCCAGGCCCAACAGACCCAAGTCCCCTCATCTCAGGACCAAGCCCACAGGAATCCATGGGCCCAAGCCGAAACCCATCAGACCCAGGCTCAGGCCCAAAATCTTTAAGGCCCGTGGGCCCAAGCCCAAACCTACCAGGCCCAAAATCCTCAAGGCCCATGGGCCCAAGCCCAAACCCATCAGACCCAGGCCCAGGCCTAAAATCCTCAAGGTTCGTGGGCCCAAGACCAAACCTACCAGGCTCAGGCCTAAAATCCTCAAGGCCCATAGGCCCAAGCCCAGACCCATCAAATCCAGACCTAAAACCCTCAAGGCCCATGGGCCTCAACCCAGACCCATCAGACCCAGACTCAAAACCCTCAAGACCCATGGGCCCAAGCCCAGACCCAAGCCTAAGCCTAAAACCCTCAAGGCCCATGGGCCCAAGACCAAACCCATCAAACTCAAGCCCAAACCCATCAAACCCAGGCCCAAGCCCAGACCCACCAGACTCAGGCCCAAGCCCATCAGACCCAGGCCCAGTTCCAAGTCCCCCAGGGCCCTTGGACCCATACGTATCAAACCCATGCCCAAGGCCCATCATCCCGCACCCAATACCCACATGGCCCATTAGCCCAAACCCAACAGGGCCCATTAGCCCCAAATCATACCAACCCCCACACCCAGGCCCAAGGCCCATCAACCCAAGCTTTCTAAAACCTTCAAGCCCAAACCCAAGGCCCATTCACCCACACTCATCAAGGCCCGTTCACAAACCCCTTACCCCTTCACCAATACCCATCATTCACCTACACCCCTTATGCCCCCATCCTGCCTCCAATGGAAAATCCGATCCACCCTATGCCTCAAAACCACGCCTATAGCATCCCGCCACATCAACCACACCCCCATCACCCCCAGAATATACACCCAACTCAGCACATTATCCATTCACAAACCACTCATCCATTTACTCCCTCCCATCCCTTACAAGCCTTGTGGGCCCACCAGGTCGTCCAACCCATCACCCCCCAGGTCCAAATAGCAGACCTCGCCCCTCACCATTATAATGACCAACAGTACAAGGAGGACGAGATCCGCAACAGTGGAGGAGCTGCCAGCTTCGGCCCCCCCAGGCCCGTCATCGTCACACCCAGGGCCAAGCCAAATCAAGGGGAAGCAGCCCTGACCTCAAAAAATCGGGAAGCGATTGAAAGAAGAGATGATGAGCGAGAATATAAAGCGGTGACAAAGATGGGAGGACTAGAACTGCATTCGATAGACTTTTCAGACTTGTGTCTGTTCTCGGATGTCCCCCTACCACAGAAATTCAAGATGTCATTATTCGATAAGTATAATGGCACGGGTAACCCCATCTCCCACTTAAAATCCTACTGTGGGGATATGTGTCAGTACGGCGGAGATGAAGGACTCCTCATCAAAGTGTTCCAAAAGAGTCTAACGGGCCCAACACTGAGATGGTTCACATCCCTAGAGCCGCCTCTACCGAAACTTGGAAAGATCTGACACACTTATTCCAAGAACAATATATCTATAACATGGATATAGAGCCAAGGAAGTCAGATCTAGCCCGTTTGAAGAAAAGACATGATGAAACTTTCAGTGCCTATTTAGGGAGGTGGAGGGCATTGGCCGCCCAGGTGACCCACCGAATTCTGGATGATGAGAAGATTGAATTAATAACCAAGGGAGCCCTCCCAGTGAACGCAGAATTTTTGGTATATCAGCAGCAATCCAGTTTTGCTGACTTGGTCTGAAATGCTAACCGTTGCGAAGACGCCGTTAGAGAGGGCAGGTTGGGAAAGATCATGGCCAATAGGGCCACTGGGGTCCGGAAAGCTACTGAACCAAGGATTGAAAGAAGGCTAGGGGAAGAGGTGCAGAACATCATTTATCCCCAGGCCAATACCACCCTGATACAACTCCAGGCCGCACACCCACCCCCGACCCGTCTCGAACAAGCGCCAAGGCTGAATAAAGGACCGAGGGCCCTGTTCACCTAGGAACAGATGAAAGCACGATTCAAACGGGTCTTCATGCCGTTAGGGCAATCGTTGAGTGTCTTATTGCCAGTGTTGCTAGAAAAGGGTCTGGTCAATTTACTCCGATCTCGCCCACCACCCAATCCGATACCATGAAACTATGACCTAAACCTGTATTGTAACTTCCACTAGGGACCAGGTCACCCTACGGATCGATGCTTCCCACTAAAGCACGCAATCCAAGATTTAATAGAGGCAGGAAAAATTATTCCTCCGCCGCTTCCTCAAGGGCAGAATCAGAACATCCATCAGGCCCCTCTGCCACTGCATCCAGGAGGCCCCAAGCCTAACATCCACTGCGTAGAAGAGGAAGAGGAAGAGTTTGACCCCTCGGATTACATCAGTAATCAAGAAGAGTTTTCATTTTACCAGGTTTAACGAGGGTGAACCAATTGTAGGGGTAATCGAGCTGCTATATTTAGCCGATTACTTCCCCACCCCCGCTCCTGCCTATCAAATCCAAATGGGCCCAGACCCGCCGCAATCATATGCATATCCTCCCCACTCCTAATTTATCCCACAATACACACCACCTCCTAATCACCCCATCCCACACACTATCCCATTGTCAGCCACCCCATACACCTCTACGTCACACTCAAATCACCCGACGCCATACATTACTCCACCATCCCCATACTACCCTACCCCATACACACCCCCAAATCCCACTACCCAGCATACTAACCCACCATCCCTAAATCATCTCGCCCAATACACAACTCCACCATCCCTAAATCACCCCACCCCATGCACTACTCCATCACCCCCGGTATACCCCGTTTTATCCACGAACCCATCATCACCCCACCATGCCACCCCATTTACAAACCCTTCATATCAGTACCCCCCTGCTCCATCCGCTACCCCGTCATACCCCTATCACCCCGCACCTCCGACGCTTCCCAATCACCCCATCCCAGTCACACCCCCACCATCCCTTCGCCATTTCACCCCCAATCCGGCTCCACCTCCACCCAAACAAATGTCCCCTCACCCACTCCCCTTATCACCCGCTCCCAATCACCACTGGTCTTACCATGCCCCGATAACGCCTGTACAAACCCCCTCTATACCCTCAAATCTAACTTCGCCGACTCCCGCCAATACCATTACACCCCCTATTGGAGTCAACCTGGTTGGGCCCAAGAATCCAACATACCCAGCCTAATCCGCCCCAGAATCACCATGCACTCCCTTCCTCATCCCGAAACTCGCCTATGACCCGCATCAAGTGTCTTTAAGTTATGAGTAGACGGACATGAATGCTGGTTACAACCAAGAAGAGACAGTCGAATTTATCACCCAATCGGGCAGGATTTCTACAGAGCCAAAAGGATCGGGGGCAGTAAGAGGAGAAGAGAAGAAGAAAGAACAAGCCGCAGGGAATCCCTTTGAAAAAATGGCCAGAGAGCATGTGTTGGAGACACAGCTCAAGAGGACACCCACACATATTACTGTCTGGGATTTATTGATCATGTCCCCGCTCCATTTTCAAGCCTTAATGGGAGCGCTCAAAGACGCACATGTTTCTGCCCACGTGACCCCAGACGAGGTGGAAGAAATAATTAGGCAAGTATTGGCCCCAAATGCCATCTCATTCACTGATGCAGATCTGTCGCTCAAGGGGAACAATCACTCTAAACCCCTGAATATAACAGTGGAAATAGGGAACTTGGTGGTGCCATTAGTCTTGATAGAAAATGGGTCAGCATTAAATGTATGCCCTTTAAGGACGACAATGCAAATCGGTGCGAACCCCAACACCTTCCTGCCATCAATAACAAGCGCCAGGGGATTCTTGCCATCAATAACAAGCGCCAAGGGATTCGACAACACCCGAAGAGAGATTATAGGAGAAGTGGACCTCAACCTGATCATCGGGTTGCAAACCTTCACTGCCCCCTTCCAGGTAATGGACATCAAGTCTACATTTAATTTATTATTGGGCCGACCGTGGCTGCATGAGATCGGAGCAATACTGTCAACTCTACACTAAAAACTCTTATTCATCTCAGGCGAAAGAATCATCACCATCGTGGGTGAGAGTAGAGAAGACAGGGAGCGGAGCGCTCTGCATATTGAGAATCTAAAAGTGCTTGACATGTCGCATACAGCAGAGGACACTGATCTCCATCGATTTGAGTATGACTTCTCAGCCGTTACCCTCGAGCCGACTGAAAAAATCCCTGCCAAAATTGGAGGAGGAACGGAGGCAGCCGTATTCATGCTCCACAAATGGGGCCACCAAAAAGGGAAAGGACTGGGCCCGCGCCTTCAAGGAAGAAGCGACCCCGTCAGGACCAAGGGGCAGCAAACTAGATTTGGTCTAGGCTACAAGCCCGATGAAGAAGAAGTCAGAGATGCCAAAGAGAAGATAAGAGCCGCGACAGCCGCCAGGGCCAGAGAAATCAACCTAGAAGAAGAAACTCCCACCCGACCCCACATCCGTCAATCCTTTGTGAGCGCTGGGGTAGTAAAGATTGATTTGAATGGGGAGACAAGGGTAACCCCACACAAGCTTGCTTCCACCCACCCCACTAACCCTTACATCACCCCCTCGAACCTCAAGGTGGACTTAGAAGCCCTCTCCTTATTTGAGGAGGAAATCCCCGGGCTCGCCCATCACTCTAGCATTAGCCACTTTGGGCGCGCCCTAACTTTAAAAGACAGGGTCCCGGAGGATCCCTCTATAAACATGCTGAGTGGGGGACTGTAAGAGCCTACTGATGTCGTTTCCAACCAAAAGGATAAAGGCTAAGCCTCGCAGGTAAGTAACTGGGCATCTTTGCCCCAACTCCTGGAAGCCGCCAAATGCAGTGAATACGGCACCGGCTCTCCAAAAAAAAATAACCTGTAAGAAGTGAGGTTAGCCTTTGGGACACTCTACCCTGTATATATAGAGATCCACCTCGCCAGGGGCTAACTTTCAAAAAATTGCAAAAAACCATAAAAATAGAAAAGATACCAATTCCAAAAATATTGTCCTTTAAAATTCCCAATAAAATTGAAAATGATGTCGTGACACTCGTCCCACGTGAAGCCGACCCCTTCCCTGTAGAAATACGAGAAGAGGTAGGAGTCACGAGTCTGGACGAGGAAGGTCAAGTCGATGAGCTCCCCAATGAGCTCCTCAAGCAATTTGCCAATTTTCAGCATGGCCCTACCTCGATCGTCAAAGAGACAGAGGACGTCAATTTGGGCACCGAAGAGGTCCCTAGAATCACCAAAATCAAAACGTCGGTGTCCTCTGTGGAGAGAAAAGGTATGATAGACTTCCTCCGGTCATACCAAGACGTCTTCGCATGGTCGTATGAAGACATGCCTGGTCTGGATACCGATCTGGTTGAACATGAGTTGCCACTCTACCCTGATTGCAAGCCAATTAAACAGAAGCTGAGTCGTCTCTGACCTGAATGGATGTTGAAAGTCAAGGACGAGGTCATTAAGCAGTATGACGCGAGTTTCCTCATGGTATCCATGTACCCGTAATTGCTGGCCAATATCGTCCCTGTACCAAAGAAAGATGGAAAGGTTCGAATGTGCATTGATTTTTGAAATCTCAACAAGGCAAGCCCTAAAGATGACTTCCCATTACTCCACATTGATATCTTAGTCATTAACACTGCTAAGCATGGGATGCTTTCTTTCATGGACAGGTTCTCGGGCTATAATCAAATTAAGATGGCAGAGGCCAACAGAGAGAAGACCGCGTTCATCACTCCCTGGGGAACCTTTTGCTACAAGGTGATGTCATTCAGGCTCAAGAACGCTGGGGCAACCTACCAGAGAGCAATGACGGCCCTATTCCACGACATGATGCACCGAGAGATCGAAGTGTATGTCTATGATATGATTTCCAAATTGCCGGAGAGGGACGACCACTTGGTAAGCCTTCAGAATCTGTTCCAGAGGTTAAGAAAGTACAGGTTGCGGTTGAATCCCCAGAAGTGCGCATTTGGTGCTATATCAGGAAAGCTATTAGGTTTTATCGTCAGTAGGAGTGTTAAGACCTGAAAAGTACCACTTTTCACCCCTTAACTTAACCTTTGATTAGACCCTTAGCCACCTAATAAGTTCTTGTTAAGTGTTTTGTGTAGGTAATAATCAGCAGTGAAATAAGGCCAGGAATCCTGTTAAGGAGCCTGCTTTGGCACCAAATATCCCGCAGAAGAATGAACTTTGAATCTAGACCTGAAATGAGCCTCGCGCAGCTGACCCAAGCTTTAGAGGATTCAGGAGAAATATGCCTCGCGCAGTTCAACTGAGCTTCCCAAGACTTTACGATAACCTCTCGAGCAGATGAATGACTGAAGAGCTTCAGAAACTCAAACTCGCGCAACTCTCGTGAAGCTCAAGAGTAGAACACATTGCACAGTATCACACAGTTCGCTCAGAATGGCTGAGGAGAGAGAGCTTCAGAAGATTCCTTGCGTAGCTGTCGCTCAGTCACCGCGAGATGCAATTATCAGAAGAAGAACGCGTCGCGCAGTTCTCACGCCATTCAAGAAAGAAAACATCCTGGTAGGCAAAGCCAATCTCATGAAGATCAAGTGAGACATAGAACCTCGCGCAGTTCAGAACTCAGTAGAGCCTCGCGAGGTAACTTGCGAAGTCTAGTACAGAGAAGTGTTCGCGAAGTTCTCACGCTGCTGCCCAGCGAAGACCGATCGACCTCGCGACTGCTTGAATTTCAACCCTGCGACACTTGAGACTGTGTTTTCTATTCAACCTCGCGAAGCCCAATCCAGCGAGAGCGCAACTCTTTATCGCGCGATTGCCTGAAGAGCAAACCAAGGCAACCTCACGACGGCTGAAGCTTCAGTGTCAAATCATCCTATCGAAGAGCAAAGAGCTACCATGCGACAAGTCTGGGAAACTACAGCTACCTAGTGAAGCTCTGACCCTAAACTTCCATCTCTTCAGCAGAGGACCTTCTGGGTAATTTTAGCAATTAGGGCACGCACTCCCATGCTCAAATCTTTGTGCACGTGCCTCGAGGCATCCAAGGATCATTATTAGGCCACGTGGCAGCGTTAAAATTAGGGTTTCCTAACCCTAATGTGCCGCCACCCCACTGCTATAAAAACCCATACCTGAGCTTAGATTTAGGCATCTGGGAACCCATCTCAGATCATTTTTTCTTTTCTCTTTCTTTTTAGCAGTAAGTAAGTTTCTTTTTCTTTCCTTCTCTCCATAGTCTAGCACTTGCTGGCTATGCCTTTGTATGTATTTTTGAATTAGATCAATGGAAGTTCTGTAATAGGATCTGTACTTTGTGGGATTGGTGTTTATGTGTGAGATGCTCTGTACAAGGCTGCTGCCTTGTGATCCGCCATCGCTTTGGCTGTGTTTCAAAGCAATGGAGGACTGATTCTAAGGGCCATTCAGATCCAAGTGACCTGTGTGTCTGGGCTATCATGGTCCTACAGCCTTAGCCCCACCACAGGACCCACTAGATCTGAAATCCCCATGGGAGCTTGAGCTGATAGCCTTGTGAGCATGGTGGTAGAGCGATAATCTTGTTTTGTTTTGGGCTCCATGAGGAGGATAACCTCTGGGATAGTCTGTGACCATTTAAGTGGACAGATTATAGCCTTAGGGTGATTCTGATCCACCGATCTAAGATGGATCCTTCTTCTTTACACCTGAGCTTGTAGAAGCCTGGTGAGAGATTGTACAGAGGCAGACTCTCCCATATTTGTATAGATCCACCATCAGATGTTGGATCTGATCTGGTTATAGAGATTGTAGGCTGGTGACTGGACCATTGTAGCCTCACTCAAGCAATGGACAACTAGATAGAAGGTTGTACTCAATCTCTTGCTGGTTCTATGTGTCTGGGCTATCATGGTCCTACAGCCTTAGCCCCACATATAAAACTTTAGAGGTTGAGGTTCGCTATGGATTCTTGAGCTGGTAGCTTGGATGAAATAGTGCTTGTAATGATTTACTTGTTATGTTTTGACCCATCCTAGGATAGTGGCTCCCCTATGGGATAATCTGTGACCATTCAAGTGGACAGGTTATAGCCTTAAGGGTGGAATCATGGCAGAATGATGGGTTGGATCCTTTCTCCTCAGAGGTGATAATGTAGCCTCTGGATAGGATTTCTATAACATCAGATCTAAATCTGAGTTACAAAACCTCTCTAACCTTGGCTCAATAACGTACTTCTCACCCTTTTTATACTCATTTTCCACACTCCATCCATCCTCTCAACACTTTCTGTAGTCTAGATATTAAAATACTTAGAATAAGTGACCTTAAACTCCCCTCCTTCTAGGACTACCAGATCTGTAGACAGATCTGGAGGGACTACTAGAGATGGCTCCCTTGGAGCTCTAGATCACCTTTCCTTGTGGGACAAACTCTTACTTATCAAAACTTGCTACAAAGGACCCTGTATCTTGCAGGTCTAGGACTTCTGAGTTGTGCTGGATTCACCCCCTGTTTTACTCTGTCTTTGATTTTTAAATAACTTTCACCACCAACAAATAATGAAAGCACACCAGAAGTCACCAACAAGTTTTTGGCGCCGTTGCCGGGGAGAGATGATCTATTAGTAGACCCTTAGTTTGTGTATTCTTAGTATTCTTTGCACATGTGAATAATTGATACTGCTGACATAATTTTGAACCTTTCTTGCAGATCTAGACAGCAGCAGTGAAGGATAGTTGGACTGCAATTGGAGCTTAGCTACCTCTGTTTGCAAACTCTCTGACTTTTAAAGCTCTGTCTATCTTTCTCAAAAAAAAAAATTTCTAGCAGCATCTAGGATAGTTTAAATGTATTTTTTAAATAGCTGTAAACTAGTTAGACAAATTTGTTAGTGTATAATTATTCTTTTGCAATGTGCCTGCAAGAAGCTTTCCTTGTTGTTGGTGTGCTTGTATGCTAGGGAGGAGATCCCTCAGCCCTGCTTTAGAGCCTCTTAACCCTGAGTTAGAAATGGGAAGGAGACTTAGAAGAGACAGGCACACCACAAGAGAGTCCCCAAGTGAATCTGTGACAGCAATTATGGGTGAAGAACAACCCAGAACCCTCAAGGAGTTGAATGCTCCGGATGACTATAACTCCCCTTTTAGCATTCAATTCCCTGATGTTCAGGGGAACTATGAGATAAAAACTTCAATCATCCAGATGCTGCCAGCTTCCCATGGGCTTAGCAAAGAGGACCCTTACAAGCATATTGACCAGTTCTTGGCCTTGTGCACCACTTTTAATATCACTGGTTTGGGACCTGAGGCTACTAGGCTCAGACTCTTTCCCTTCTCTCTGAAGGATAGGGCCAGTACCTGGCTGATCACTCTTCCCAACAATAGCATTGCTTCATGGAAAGACCTGCAGACCAAATTCCTAGCCAAGTTCTTCCCTGAGACCAAAACTAGCCAGTTGAGGAAAGAGATTCTTGCGTTTGCTCAATCCCCAACTGAGGATTTTAACCAGTCATGGGATAGGTTTAAAGAGATGCTCAAACAATGCCCCCACCACAAGATCCCTGAGTGGCAGCTTGTGCAAAGCTTCTATAATGGGATTGATGAGAAAAATAGAGATATGGTCGATGCCTCTTGTGGTGGATCCTACATGCACAAGACTGCTGAGGAGGCATGGGATTGTTTGAGGTGATTAGTGAGAATGCTTTTCAAAAGCCATCCCTGGAAAGAACTAGTCAGGAATCTGAGTCAAAGGTGGGGCCTGTTGCTGGATCAAAAGGAAAAATTTATGAGGTGTCTGGGAACAATGACCTGCAGTTGCAGATGGCAAACCTCTCTAAGAAGTTTGATAAATTATTGACTGTGATGCAACCCAGAAGGGCTGCTCATGTGGCGGAGGCATGTCTGATATGCCAGTCCCCACAGCACATAGTAGAGGAATGTCCATTTGCAGGACAATTTCCTGAATTGATGTTGGAACATGCTGCTGCTGCTCAATCTTATGATTAGCAACAATCTGGGGGCTACA
Organism: Chloranthus sessilifolius; assembly: GCA_021018995.1. Taxonomy (NCBI): domain Eukaryota; kingdom Viridiplantae; phylum Streptophyta; class Magnoliopsida; order Chloranthales; family Chloranthaceae; genus Chloranthus; species Chloranthus sessilifolius. The sequence goes on along the minus strand of CM037585.1, from coordinate 89,424,283 downwards.
ATAGGCAGCCATATGGATACCAGCACCAAAATGCTGGTTACCAATGGAGAGACCACCCAAATCTGAGGTGGAAGCAAGACAACTACATGCAACCCCAACAGATGTTGGCCTTACCACAAAGGCCACAGCAGCAGTTCAATCAAGGGAATGCCCCTAGGTTTACCTTCCAACACCATCAGCAGCCCCATCAGCAATAAAATCAGTTGGTCTTACCCCCTTCTCAGCCTAGAAATGTTTCTTTTGAGGGCCAAGTCTTGACTTCATTGCAAAACTTGGGTTCCTTGGCTCAGACTGTGGACTCTCATAGTCAGAGACTCCAGAAAATGGAAGAGCAACTAAGCCAAATGTCAAAAACCTTGGCTAGGAGAGATGAAGGCAGATTGCCCTGCCAGCCAATTGCTAACCCCAAGGGTCAGTTTTTAATTGAGGAAGCTTCCTCAAAGTTTGAGGACACCAATGCTGTCACTACCCTAAGGTTTGGCAGGCTGGTAAACAACCAGGTGGGTAACAGACCAGCTGAGGCAATTTTCATAGATGATGCAAATGATCATGATAGAGAAGTTATGGGACCATAAAGCCAAGAAGTGCCTGCCACCTTGCAGCAGGAGAAAAATGATGAGGCTATAGTTGAGCCGCAGCAGGGAGCAAAACATGAAAAAAGAAAGAAACAGAAGTTTAGTCATGGGCTAGCAGCTGAGGAACCAGCAGAACCTCAGCTACCATTTCCTCAGGCTTTGGATGGTCCTATCCCTTTTGAAAAAGGGAATGCCCAGATGGAGGAAATGATGGAGACCTTCAGGCAGGTAAAAATCAATTTACCCCTGCTTGAGGCAATTAAACAAGTCCCAGCCTATGCAAAGTTCCTGAAAGACCTCTGCACCCAAAAGAGAAAGGCTAGAGGCCATGTGTCCAAGAAGGTCTTATCGACATGATGAACTGTATTTAACATATCAATGCTCGAGAAGTTGCAAGATCCAGTGGATACCCACTATTCCTGTAATTGGAGACCATACAATTGGAAAAGCCCTTTAGACCTTGGAGCAGTGTTAACTTTGTTGCCATATATATCTCAACTAGGTTGGGGGAGCTGAAGGCTACCCCCATCGTGCTGAGGATGGCTGACAGGTCTGAGAGGAGACCTCTAGGAATGGTTGAGGATGTCTTAGTGGGTGTGGATAAGTTTTTCTACTCGACTTCTTTAGTTTTGGACATGGGTCATGAGACTAGCCCAAACTCCATACTGTTATATCAAGTGCCTTTCTTGGCCACTACCAATGCATGCATTTAATGCAGGTCTGGAGTAATGGAGGTAACTTTTGGACATATGAAAGTTGTGCTGAATGTGTACAACAGTGCAAAGTACCCTCAGATGGACAATGGGGAGAGCTTCGCAGTTGATGTACTAGAGGAAATTGTGGAAGAGGAATTGCCCACTCTGCTGAAGTGGGGCAACATTGTCAGGAATTTAGTTGAAATTTGGGATATGGCAGAGGATGAGGGCCCAGATGGGAGATCAAAAGACATGACCATATTGAAGTCTTCTGTGGGCTCAGTGCCGCATTCTAGTTGGAAACCTACATTCATACCTTCCTCCAACCTCCAATGCACCAATTTTGCCATCCACCCAACAGGCCCCTGATCTGGAACTCAAGAAGCTTCCAGAAACATTAAAATATGCTTTCCTTGAGAAAGGTGATATGCTTCCTGTGATTATCTCTTCCTCCCTTACCAATGAGCAGGAAGAGGAATTACTCACAGTTTTGAGGAAGCACAAGAAGGCAATTGGCTGGACCATTGCCGATTTGGGAGGAATTGATGCATCAATCTGCATGCATAGGATTCATCTTGAGGAGGGAGCACTACCCTCCAGGGAAATGCAGAGGAACCTAAATCCTCACATGCAGGAAGTGGTCCTTAAGGAAATCATTAAATTGTTAGATGCAGGGGTGATTTACCCCATCTCTGATTCTCACTGGGTGGCACCTATCCAAGTGGTGCCCAAGAAATTTGGCATAACAGTGATTAAGACTGAAACTGGAGAGTTGAGGCCAGCCAGGGCAACCATTGGCTGGAGAGTGTGCATTGATTATAGGAAGCTCAACTCTAAAACCAGAAAGGACCATTTCCCTCTCCCCTTCATTGATCAAATTCTGAACAAATTGGCTGGAAAAGCTTTTTACTGTTTTCTTGATGGATACTCAAGGTATGACCAAATCCATGTGCATCCTCAAGACCAAGAGAAAACCACCTTTACCTGTCCTTTTGGCACCTTCACTTACAGAAGGATGCCTTTTGGACTCTGTAATGCGCCAGCCACTTTCCAGAGGTGTATGTATGCCATATTCTCTGACATGATTGACAAGTTTTTGGAGATTTTTATGGATGACTTTTCTGTCTATGGGGATAGCTTTGGCCAATGTCTACAGCACCTCAGCCTAGTTTTGCAAAGATGTGAGGAAACCAATTTGGTTTTAAGCTGGGAAAAGAGCCACTTCATGGTAACACAAGGCATTGTGTTGGGCCATGTAGTCTCTAAAGAAGGGCTTGAGGTAGACAAGGCCAAAGTGAACCTCATTGCCAATTTGCCCCCTCCAAAAACAGTCAAGCAAATCAGATCCTTCCTGGGGCATGCAGGATTTTATAGGAGGTTCATTAAGGACTTCAGCAAAATTGCTAAGCCATTGTGCCACCTGCTCTGTCAGGATGTCCCCTTTAACTTTTCTGCTGAATGTCTAAAGGCTTTTGAAACATTGAAAATATGCCTCACCTTTGCCCCTGTACTCCAAACACTGGACTATACCCTACCTTTTGAGCTGATGTGTGATGCATCAGACCTGGCAATAGGTGCTGTGTTGGGCCAACGAAAAGATAAACTGCCGGTGGTCATTGCTTATAGCAGCAAATAACTTGCTGAAGCTCAGCTGAAGTATACCACAACTTAGAAAGATCTTCTAGCAGTGGTTTACGCTGTTGACAAATTTAGAGCCTACCTACTAGGATCTAAAACTGTGATCTTCACTGACCATTCAGCATTGAAGTACCTATTGTCCAAGAAAGATGCTAAGCCTAGGCTGATTAGATGGATACTCCTGCTACAGGAGTTTGACATCGACATCAAGGACAAAAAGGGTGCGGAGAATGTGGTGGCTGACCACTTGTCCAGAATTATCTTAGAGAAATGCCTGGATGGCCCTACAAATGATGCCTTCCCTGATGAGCAATTATTTGCCATCCACTCCTTAGTCCCTTGGTTTGCACACATTGTCAATTATCTAGCTATAGGAAAGATTCCTCCCCACTGGGCCAAAATGGATAAAGACCTGTTCTTCTCACGGGTCAAGTATTTTTTCTGGGAGGAACCTTGCCTATACAAGTACTGTGTCGACCAGATCATCTGAAGATGTGTTTCCGAAAGTGATATCCCCATTATTCTGGCCATGTGCCATGAAAATGCCTGTGGAGGCCACTTTAGTGGGAGAAAAACTGCTGACAAGGTCCTGCAGTGTGGTTTTTACTGGCCCTCCTTATTCAAGGATGCATACACACACTGCAAGGCATCTGAGAGATGTCAGAAATTAGGAGGGCTATCCAAAAGGAATTCAATGCCATTACAACCCATCCTTGTTGTAGAACTGTTTGATGTATGGGGAATAGACTTCATGGGCCCCTTTCCCCCCTCTAATGGTTACCACTTCATCTTAGTGGTAGTGGACTATGTTTCCAAATGGGTAGAAGCCATTTCCACAAGAACCAATGATAACCAGGTGGTCCTCAAATTCGTAAAGCACAATATTTTCTCAAGATTTGGAACCCCTAGAGCTATTATCAGTGATGGGGGTAGCCACTTCTGCAATAGGAATCTCGAGAGCTTGCTCAAGAAATATTCTGTGACCCATAGGATTGCTACTCCCTACCATCCACAAACAAGTGGGCAAGTTGAAATTTCCAATAGGGAGATCAAGCACATCCTTGAGAAAATAGTTAGGACTAACAGGAAAGAATGGGCTGAGAAACTGGATGATGCACTGTGGGCCTATAGGACTGCCTATAAGACTCCTATTGGAATGTCCCCATTCAGACTAGTCTATGGCAAGGCTTGCCATCTCCCAGTAGAGTTAGAACATAGGGCCTATTGGACCATTAAGAACTTGAACATGGACCTAACTTCTGTTGGTCAACACAGGTCATTACAACAATAGGAATTGGATGAGCTGAGGATGGATGATTACACCAATGCTAGGATCTACAAGGAACGGGCTAAAGCTTTCTTCGACAAGGGCTTGCTGAGAAAAAGCCTCGAACCGGGTGGTAAGGTTTGGTTATTCAACTCTAAACTAAAATTCTTTCCTGGCAAAGTAAAATCCAGATGGGATGGTCCCTATTCCCATCTGGTGCTGCGAAAGTCAAGGATTCCAAATCTGGGAGGACCTTCAAAGTGAATGGTTAGAGGCTGAAGCCTTGCATTGAACGACCTGCAGATCCTATGTTCACTATTCATTTTCATCGGACCCCTACATCTACCTGACCCGCAGTTGTGTCCATGTTGTACTATACTACTTTTGTTTCTACCTTTAGTTTTAGAACATTTTAGGGGATATGTGGAGTTTGATATTGTTGAGCTTGATAGAGTTTATGTGGGATCGGTATGATTTATTCTTCTTCTTCTGTGAATTGCTGATTTGGCCCTCGCGCATTCTAAATTGTTATTTGGGAAGACTCGCGCAATTCGCATAGACCATTTCTTTCGCTGTCGCGAGTTTCAATGCTGCAGAATCTCTCGCGCACTTCCAGCTCTAACTCCCATAATCGCGCGATTCTGATTTCTCGTGATTCCCTTACCCAGCTACGCGAGCCTAATGCATTTGTCATTTCCCACGCTGACTGCTGGGACTTGATGTTTCCCAACTCACTCTCATTTAATTGTGGCGACTTGGATGTTATTCAACCGTTTCATCTTCCACCATTCTCGCCTTTAAATACACAGGGAGGCCCTGTTCATCTTCATCGCATCCTATCTCCTCTCACCCTAGCGGTCCTTCCCTAATCCTAATCATGGCAGATGACAAGCCGGACGCACTACCTAACAAGTTTTACCCGATGTGGTTGGACCCGCCGCCCCCTAAAGAGCCGGATCTCCTCCAACCCCTCTGGGATGAATACGAGGAGGTTCTGCAAACCCTTGCCAAGGAGGAGGAGGAAAAGCTTCAGCCGCAGAAGAAGAAGCAAAAGACCGAGCCATCCCTTGCCCCCTCCACTCCACCCCCTCCTTCTCCACCCCCTCCCCCACCTTCTCAACCCCCTCACCCCTGATCTCTATCCCTTTCCCTCCTCCGTTTTTGTAATTTTCTTTTAATCTTAATGATATCTTCCTTTTCTGATATGCTGTATAGTTTTCTGTTGTTGGTTGCTTTATTTCTTGTTCTGTCTTTTATGCTGTAATAACTCTGCTGCATAGCCACCTTTGAACCAGTGAGGACACTGCTCCTCATAGGTTTGGGGGTATGGCAGGCAGACCCTGCCAATGGAATAGTTAACATAAGTGCAGCAGACTCATCTGAGCAATATGGAAATGGACCTCTGTTCACTTAAGAATCATAAAATTAAGAAGTTTAAGATTTATGCAAACCTTGGACATTATAAACTTGTAATATTCCACATTTCTATGATAATATCACCAAGGAAACCTACTCGTATCAGCACTTAGTGAATCATTAGAGAGGGAAAAAGGTGAGGACATACTTGAAAGTTCAAAGGATGACCATAACCAGTGAGAATTGGGCCTACAAAATTTTTCTATTCTTTGAGGAGTAACTAAGGCATTTCTTTTAGTTCTAAGGACTGGCTGAGTCACTGTGCTCACTAGAAGTTAGGTAACTCCAAGTTGAAACAACTGACAGTACTCATGAGACCTAGGAAAGGATCAAGGCCTTCTCTTGGACAGTTTGAGCCTAAAAAGACCAATCCTAAAGCAACTGCCCTTGTCCATACCCCCTTTGATCTTTAAATCCTAAATTTCTTCAAAATACACCTGAGTACTTGAACTTGAACCTATGAACCTGATTCAACCTACCCTCACTCTGAGAATTTAGAAGGTAAAGGAGAAAGAGTTGAAGATGGACTAGCCATGGTCAACATTAGGCGAATGAAGAAGAAGGATCTCAAAAAAAATCTGGCAGTATGGTAACTGAGAACATGGTGGCATTTTTGAAAAGCAAAAACAAAATAAAAAGAAGAAAACTCCAGTAAAAAGAAACAAAAATAATAATGAAGAGGAATAAGAGAGAAGTCAAGAGGAACTTTCATTGAAAAATCAAAATCAAGAAGAGAAACTGATCACTTCAAATCGAAAAATCTCAAAGAAGATTAAGGGAGCTGAATTATGGAAGGTGAAGTCATGAACCACCTCTGTGACCTACTGATTTCTCAAATTGGAACCCCTTTTCAACCTTCCATTCTTTTTAACCCTACTTCATAAGCCCCATTATAGTACAGTTAAAAGCCTTTGTGATCCAAAGTTGAGTGAGCTGTCATGTGAAGATAACGAATTATCCAATCTATGGTGAGGAACTGACAATTATGTCAGCACTTAAGAACTCTGCCTATGCTCATGCTTACAAACCCAGTTGGGGGATGTAACTGCTCTTGAGCCAGTGAGAAACTGAACCCCTCAACAAACCTTTATGAGAGTATACCCTGCAAAGCTTTCTTTTGGGTTTGAACTTGAATGCATTATGTATGACCTTAACCTAATTTTTTGACATAAGGATAAGCTCAGTGCTGACACACACTTGTGCAGTTTTCTGTGATTACAAACTATTAGGAAATGTTGTGCAATCATGAGAGTTTATGCAGTTTAAGTTACTATGCAACCAATGAATTAAATTTCTTTTATGTGTACTGATTCAAGAGTAGACTAAATCTGATTCCGTAATTGCTCATTGGATGACATTGCACTTTTGTTAACTATTTCATTTGAGAAGTTTGTGGGTGTCTTCACTGAAAACCCTCAGGAGACTTCACTCCACTAGGGATCACCTAGGGGTTTAAAAGGCTTGGTACATATGCTAAATGTATCCGTGCTCCCTACGAAAGTGGCATTTAATATTTAGAGTAGATTTAATATAGCTTTGCTAAGGGACTAGCAAAGATTTGGTTTGGGGGTGTGTTAAGACCTGAAAAGTATCACTTTTCACCCCTTAACTTAACCTTTGATTAGACCCTTAGCCACGTAATAAGTTCTTATTAAGTATTTTGTGTAGGTAATAATCAGCAGTGAAATAAGGCCAGGAATCCTGTTAAGGAGCCTGCTTTGGCACCAAATATCCCACAGAAGAATGAACTCTGAATCCAGACCTGAAATGAGCCTCGCATAGCTAACCCAAGCTTTAGAGGATTCAGGAAAAATATGCCTCGCGCAGTTCAACTAAACTTCTCAAGACTTTACAGCAACCTCTCGCGCAGATGAATGATTGAAGAGCTTCTGAAACTCAAACTCGCGCAGCTCTCACGAAGCTCAAGAGTAGAACACATCGCACAGTGTCACACAGTTCAAAGCAGACCTCTCTCAATCTCACGCAGTTCGCTCAGAATGGTTGAGGAGAGAGAGCTTCAGAAGATTCCTCGCGCAGTTGCCGCAGGATGCAATTATCAGAAGAAGAACGCCTCGCGCAATTCTCACGCCATTCAAGAAAGAAAACATCCTGGTGAAGGTAAAGCCAATCTCACAAAGATCAAGTGAGACATAGAACCTCGCACAGTTCAGAACTTAGTAGAGCCTCACGAGGTAACTCGCAAAGTCCAGTAAAGAGAAGTGTTCACGAAGTTCTCGCGCTGCCCCCAGCGAAGACCGATCGACCTCGCTACTGCTTGAATTTCAACCCCGCGACACTTGAGACTATAATTTCTATTCAACCTCGTGAAGCCCAATCCAGCGAGAGCGCAACTCTCTATCGCGCGACTACCTAAAGAGAAAACCAAGGCAACCTCGTGACGACTGAAGCTTCATTATCAAATCATCCTAGCGAAGAGCAAAGAGCTACCAAGCGACAAGTCTTGGAAACTATAGCTACCTAGCGAAGCTCTGACCCTAAACTTCCATCTCTCTAGTAGAGGACCTTCTGGGTATTTCCAGTGATTAGGGCACGTACTCCCATGCTCAAATCTCCGTGCACGTGCCCTGAGGCATCCAAGGATCATTATCAGGCCACGTGGCATCGTTAAAATTAGGGTTTCCTAACCCTAATGCGCCGCCACCCCACTGTTATATAAACCCATACCTGAGCTTAGGTTTAGGCATCTGGAAACCCATCTCAGATCATTTTTTCTTTTCTCTTTCTTTTTAATAGTAAGTAATTTTCTTTTTCTTTCCTTCTCTCCATAGTCCAGCACTTGCTGGTTATGCCTTTGTATGTGTTTTTGAATTAGATCAATGAAAGTTCTGTAATAGGATCTATACTTTGTGGGATTGGTATTTATGTGTGAGATGCTCTGTGCAAGGCTGCTGCCTTGTGATCCGCCATTGCTTTGGCTGTGTTTTAAAGCAATGGAGGACTGATTTTAAGGGCCATTCAGATCCAAGTGACCTGTGTGTCTGGGCTATCATGGTCCTATAGCCTTAGCCCCACCACAGGACCCACTAGATCTGAAATCCCCATGGGAGCTTGAGCTGGTAGCCTTATGAGCATGGTGGTAGCAGCGATAATCTTGTTTTATTTTGGGCTCCGTGAGGAGGATAACCTCTGGGATAGTCTGTGACATTTAAGTGGACAGATTATAGCCTTAGGGTGATTCTGATCCACCGATCCAAGATGAATCCTTCTTCTTTACACCTGAGCTTGTAGAAGCCAGGTGAGAGATTGTACAGAGGCAAACTCCCCCATATTTGTATAGATCCGCCATCAGATGTTGGATCTGATCTGGTTATAGAGATTGTAGGCTGGTGACTGGACCATTGTAGCCTCACTCAAGCAATGGATAGTTAGATCGAAGGTTGTACTCAATCTCTTGCTGGTTCTATGAGTCATGGCTATCATGGTCCTACAGCCTTAGCCCCACATATAGAACTTTAGAGGTTGAGGTTCCCTATGGATTCTTGAGGTGGTAGCCTGGATGAAATAGTGCTTGCAATGATTTACTTGTTATGTTTGGACCCATCCCTGGATAGTGGCTCCCCTATGGGATAATCTGTGACCATTCAAGTGGACAGGTTATAGCCTTAAGGGTGGAATCATGGCAGAGTGATGGGTTGGATCCTTTCTCCTCAGAGGTGATAATGTAGCCTCTAGACAGGATTTCTATAACATCAGATCTAAATCTGAGTTACAAAACTTCTCTGACCTTGGCTCAATAACGTACTTCTCACCCTTTTTATACTCATTTTCCACACTCCATCCATCCTCTCAACACTTTCTGTAGTCTAGATATTAAAATACTTAGAATAAGTGACCTTAAACTCTCCTCCTTCTAAGACTGCCAGATCTGTTGACAAATCTGGAGGGACTACTAGAGATGGCTCCCTTGGAGCTCTAGATCACCTTTCCCTATGGGACAAACTCTTACTTATCAAAACTTGCTACAAAGGACCTCAGATTCATGTGTCTAGGACTTCGAGTTGGCCGATTCACCCCTATTTTACTGCCTTTTGATTTTTAAATAACTTTCACCACCAACCAATAATGAAAGCACACCAGAAGTCACCAACAAAGAGAGGCATCGAGGTCGATCCGACCAAGATCAAGGCCATCACTGAAATGCCACCACCGTCTACAGAGAAAGAGGTCAGAGGCTTTTTAGGCAGAATCCAGTACATCAGTCGGTTCATTGCACAGTTAACTCCAATATGTTCACCAATCTTCAAACTACTGAGAAAGGACTCACCAGTTGAGTGGAATGATGACTGCCAAGCTGCATTTGAAAAGATCAAGGGCTACCTCCTAAATCCTCCAGTATTGGTACCACCTGTACCTGGTAGACCCCTAATAATGTACCTATCCACGACAGAGTTTTCCATTGGTTGTGTGCTAGGACAGCATGATAAGATAGGAAGAAGAGAGCAGGCCATCTACTACTTGAGCAAGAAGTTCACTGATTATGAGACGCGCTACTCTCATCTGGAGAAAGCATGCCTAGCGCTAGTGTGGGCTACTCAGAGACTTCGCCACTACTTGCTATCTCAAGCAGTCCTACTTCTAGCACAGATGGATCCCCTGAAGTACATGTTCGAGAAACCTGCTCTCACTGGCCAAACTGCGCGATGGCAGCTATTATTATCTGAATTCGACATCACATACGTCACTCAGAAATCGATCAAGGGGCAGGCGCTCACCGATCATCTTGCAGAGAACCCTCTACCTGACTACGAGCCTCTGAGGACTGAATTCGCCGATGAGGACATCTTGTTCATGACAAAAGATGATACAAAAGAAGCAGAGGAACCATGGGAAATGCACTTTGACGAGGCATCACATGTCGAAGGACAAGGAGTTGGTGCCATCCTGATTTCACCAAGAGGATCCCATGTACCAATCTCTATAAAGCTCAACTTCCCCTGCACTAACAACATGGCTGAGTATGAAGCTTGCGTCGTTGGTCTACAGGCGGCTCTCGATCTGAATGTAACTCACCTTCGAGTTTTTGGTGATTCACAGTTAGTCATATGCCAGACGAATGGTGACTGGAAGATGAAAGATGAGAAACTGATCCCCTATCATGAACACCTCGAGGATCTGATAGCCTGCTTCCAAGATGTGACTTTCTCATACGCCCCTCGGATAAGGAATCGCTTTGCCGATGTATTAGCAACTTTGGCGTCAATGATTGAAATCCCCTACGGTGTTGAGATGAAGCCGATCATGGTCGAGAAGAGGAATGAGCCGACCTTCTGCCTCTAGATCGAGGAACCTATAAAGCCTGATGATGAGCCACCTTGGTTCTCAGATATCAAGAATTTCCTCGAGACCCTAACTATCTCAGAGGGTACATCCAAGACAGACCGACGAACCATTCAACGCTTAGCAGCAGGTTATGTCATCTGCTGGGAATGCCTTTACAAGTGATCATACAATGACATCTTACTCAGGTGCCTCACTGAAAGTGAAGCGGTCTGTATTATGAAAGAAGCCCATGAGGGGGTATGCGGAGCCCACGTCAGCGGTCACATGCTCGCTAAGAAAATCCTGCAGCAAGAATACATTTGGACCACTTTGGAATCGGATTGTTGTAAACATGTTCAAAAATGCTACAAGTGTCAAGAACATTCCAGTCTGATACACGCTCCTGCCATTGATCTTCACTGCATGACCACTCCTTGGCCATTCGCTACCTGGGGCCTTGACATTGTCAGAATGATTAATCTAAAAGTGTTAAACGGACATTCATTCATCCTCGTTGCCATTGAATACTTCACCAAGTGGGTAGAAGTGGCATCATATGCCAACATCACAGCCAGTCACGTCGAGAAGTTTCTTAAGAATAATATTGTGTGTCGATTTGGAGTACCCAAAGATATCATAACGGACGACACAAACTTTGCAAATAAGCACATCCGAGACTTTTGCAAGCAATACAAGATCAAGCACCACCTGCTCGTCCCCTTATTGGCCCCAAACTAATGGAGCCGTAGAAGCTGCGAACAAGACAGTCGTCCTCATCCTTGAGAAGATGGTAGTCACTTACAAAGATTGGAGCGAGCAGTTACCCTTTGCACTTTGGGCCTACAGAACGTCGATCCGTACCGCTACAGGGGCAACACCATTCTCCCTTGTGTATGGAACCGAGGCCGTCCTCCCGGTAGAGGTTGAAGTACCATCGCTTCAAATCCTCATGGAATCAGGCTTACCCGAAGCAGAGAGAGAGAGAGAGAGAGATCACGCTTTGATCAGGTGAACTTACTGGGCGAAAAGAAACTCCTAGCGTTATACCACACTCAAGTTTACCAGGGGAGAATTGCACGCGCTTACAATAAATGTGTCTGCGATCGAGATCTAAAGGTAGGAGACACTGTGCTAAAGAAGATCTTTCCATCCCTCCATGCCGATTCAAGAGGAAAGTTTAAGCCAAACTGGGAAGGACCGTACTTCATCCGAGAAGTGCTATCAGGATACGCCATCCGCCTCGCCACCATGGATGGAGATCATCTTCCTGAGCCCATCAACGCTGGATACGTCCGACGGTTCAACTCTTAGTTTATCGCGATAAGGTGAGTATTGATGAAACAGATGCGTGACTGCTTAAGAACCACCTGAAAGATGCCATCATTCCAAACACAGTAGTCAGAAAGCATCCCTAAAAATGATGATATCCTTTGCTACCCCATTTGAGCTTGGACCTTTCTTTCAATAAACCCATTCCCCCGAAAAAAATATATACGTGTGCATATACCACAAAAAAAAAGGGAGAGAAAAGATGAAGTGGAGTTACTATCAAAATCTTAAAAAATCGAAAAAGTAAAACCTCAAAAAGAGATTTCCTGAAATGAAGCAAAAAAAAAAAAAAGAAAAAGAAAAAAGAAGAATCATAGGGCATGTATATTAAAACCCCCAAGGAAGAAAGTATGTTGAGAAAACCTAAGCTGTATCAAGGAAACACCTTTTTAGCCCAGCATACCTTCAAATCCTAACCTAACCCAGGGCCAAGCTACACCCCGAAAGAAGCCCTCTTTGTAGGTTCGCAAGCAGTCATAATATCTGTTAAGTCAACATGGGCCGAGTCGTGAGACGAAACCAGAACCCCATCCAACCGGTTATGACCGAAGCTTTGTCCATGTCGTGGCTTTTTGGTTTTCAAAAAAAAGAAAAAAAGAAAAAAAAAAAAAAGCAATTTCAGTTCAAAGCAAAATGGATGTGGTGAAAACCCGCAAGGGCACCATGGGTAAAAACAGCGAACTGACGCGGACCAGGTGAAAACCTGAAAAGGCACTTGCGGTAAGAAAGCGAACCCATGGACGTAGTGAAAACCCGAAAGAGAGCTACGGGTAAAAATAGGGATGACATGCATGGCGAAATCCCGTCTTGGGCGCTGTGAGAAAAAATGTCAAAAAGAGAGATTAGGAGAGGATCTGTTCTGGCTCACCTTTTTAGTCTGGACTCCTTGAGCCCCTTCCCCCTTTTTTTTGTTGGGCCGCTCATGTTAAAATTAGATCGGATCCTAATCAGGCTTGTCGTCTCCACCGCGTCGTCCGACGCATGAGCAAAGGTAAGGTTAGATGACCAACCAATCTCGGGGGAGCTGACCTGTCCATGTTTAAAATGAAGCACCGGAAACTCCTAAACGAGGTTCGACCATGCTCAAAAAGAGGACCCTTTGGTTGGCCTTGAAAATACCGACGTCACAAAAAGGAAAAAATTTCAAAAAAGATAATGGATTTCCCTTTCCCATAAAAAGCCTCACACTCAGAGGGAGAAATTTTTTTTAAAAAAAGATAATATATTTTCCTTTCCCATAAAAATAAAAATAAAAAAAAGCCTCACCCTGCGTAGGAGAAAAATTCAAAAAAGATAATGGGTTTTCCTTTTTCATAAAAAAAAAAAAAACCCCTTACGTTGCGAGACATATGAAAGAAAATTCGAGCACCAAAAAAATATATGTATATGTGTATATAGCAGATTTCAGTTCTTTCCTTACAACCATCACGTATGAAGTGTCACGTCTCAAAAAGATAACAACATGACACACTTTCTACTTTCTGCCTTCTGTATAAGTATAAAGCAAACAAAAAATAAACAATCTAAAAAAAAGAAGGAGATTTTTGTTAAGGGGCATCAGCCCCCCCTCTGTGTATATAATCTATGGTATGTGCAGGAACCACGCTTCAAAGCACTAATCTCTGCAAGAAGAGAGTCCTCACAGGGATTTCGATCGGTCAACCACCTACCATGAAGACTCTTCTGCCGCCTCCGTGAAGCGTCGGCTGCACTACGACACTCAGTCAAAAGCCCAGTCAACCAAAGAACCTCGCTCTCGGCCGTAGCAGCTCTCACCTCTGCCATCTCGGCTCTGGCCCTCTCCTTCCCCAAAGTCTCAGTCAAAGCCAGCTTCTCTACAAAAAGAGACTCAATTCTAGTCCGGAGCACCGTTTCCTTGAATGGCCAGGGCCCCGTCTTTATCACATCTACCAAAACCAGGTTAGGGGCAGGTAAGCTCTCAGATGCCAGCCAAACCTCGTAATCAGAAGAGGGGACGCCCCCTGAACCAAGCTACACATATGCGCCGATTGGCGGGTCTCCTAGAGTGCTGCTATGCGATCTAGGTCACTGAGAGAGCCCCGAGAGAATATCAGGGAACACAGGGGCGACCTCACAGTGCACGACACGTGTTGGATATATCCAAATTGACGAAGCACTCGAGATGGGAAATAATAGGTACTACCAGTCAACCCCAAAAGCGTGATACCCTCACAATCTCGAGAGCGGACAATTGAAAAGGTACTGTCCAACTAGGGAAGCTGCCAGATCAGCTCCGCATCAGATAGCCACAGGCTCAGTTCTTTGATGCTCCCATGGGGCAGCCTCGAACAGCGTGTCAGAAAGCCCTGGGCCGCATCCCCTCTTACCAAGCAGAATCTCGATACAGGCCCCATGATAGCCAAATGATCTCCTAGCCAAATCTGAATGAGGAGTGGACTCCCGCGAAGCGTCTCAACCCGGCCTGAGGCTGAGGCATCCAGGCCCTGATACATCTCGGCCAAGACTAGGTGCACCAGTGAGCGACCTCCCTCCAATTCGGTCAAAACATCGCATAACCCGAGGGAAAATGTCTCGCCCCCAGTAAAGAAGAGAACTTTCGATAGCAAATAAAGGGCAAAGGCCTTCACATTGAAAGGATCTTTGACTGACAACTTTCGAAGACTCGAGTCACCAAAAAGTTCTCTCAGGAATTTCACCGAGCAGCTAGTGGGCCCACCGGCGAAGCCTTTCTCATACCCCCTCTTTTTCAAGCTAAGAATCGCGTAGACCGCCCTTGCATACCCCGGTTTGGGCACCACTTTGGCAAGCCCCCAATGCATCCTCAAGCCGGTGATAGAGGCTAGCTCCTCCAAGGTTGGGGTGAGCTCCCTGGATCCGAATCTGAAGACATGAGCCCTATGGTCCCATGACGCTAAAGCCGCCTTTAGGAGGTCGGGCAACAAAGGAACAACAAGGAGAGAGGAAAGGCGGGATAACCCGAGGCGATCCAGAGCAGTGAGCTCGCCCTCAACCAAGCTAGTGCACCACTTTTGCAGAAAACTAGGCCCCGAGTCCAAACAGGGAAGTACACTAACCCCATCCCCAGTGTGAGAATTTGGGCCGGGAAGCGGGTCCATAGACGTACAAAGATGTCCTATATAAAGCTCAGTCAATGTAGGGCGATGGACCCACTTATCAAAGAGAAAAGGGGAGAGAGAGAGAGAAAAAAGAAAGAAAAATGAGGGACAAAAAGGCAGGGCCCGGGTGAATAGTGAGGCAAAGGGGGTTGGGCGTAGGTTATCAGGAATCCGTCAAACATCAGTTATAGGAGGCGTATATAATATATACGCCAAGGCAAAAATTCAAATTTTTAGCTAGGCGTATATATTATATACGTCAGGGTAACATGGCAGATGTTTTGCCAGGCGTATATATTATATACGCCCAGGTAAAGTTTCAAAATTTTTGCCTAGCGTATATAATATATACGCCCACTTGGAAGCAGGGTCACGTGGCTTCCCCTCACATCGGGCCATTTTTTTTTTTTTCCTTCCCTAAGGGAGGGACGGGTGTCGCTCAGCCTACTTTTTTGCCCGGGGCAGCCCACAGGCGGGCACGCTCCCGCACCCATAGGAAGCCCTCGGATGACGTGGCATCCGTGGGTCATATGCTGGTAATCACACGCGACCACGCCCCCATCATTGAAGGGGCTCTAGCCCGCTTCATGCCCAAAATAAAAAAACCATAAAGGCAGAGAAATAAACAAACAGAGCATTCATATAAACCATAAAAGTTGTGAGACCATCCAAAAAAAAACAAACAAAAATCAAAAGAAAATTATTACATATTCCCCAATATTCCAAAATCTAAATTATTTCACTGGTTCAAATTTTTAGGAAAAAAACTAATCCTGGGCAGCCCCCTTTGACTTCTTCCGGCATCGGGTCACGCTTTGAAAGGTACGGGTCTCCTCCACAAGAGTCCACGCCTGAGAGATACGGCCAAGCAGAGAGCGCGACTCCTTTTTATGAGCACGCTGCATAAGCACACTAAGGGCCATCAGTTAGGGAAACAAGCTGAAAGTAAATATGAGTTAGGGAAACAAGCAGAAAGTAAATATGAGGATAACTAGATGCGGTCAATATTCACTCACCACCTCAACCTCCCCTAAGTCCGGCAATGTTACGGTAATATTCGGCTTGGTTTACGGCCGACTCATAATCCTGCAGCAAAAAGATAAAGAGAGAGGTATCAGTCACACGGGCTATCGGTATAATCCCAGAAAACAGAGGAGCAAGGTAATAAGGGAGAGATTACCCCAGGGATCAGCTCAGGGGGTGGAATCCGGATAGCTTTAGCGGATATACGTGCCTTCTCAGCCACATCAGCACACATATGCGATAGAAACGCATCATCCAAGTGCTTAAAGGTTCCCTGGACCTCAGTTGGTGAACTGTCGGAAGCACCAACACCGGAAGGGTCGGAAGGTCCTGCCCCAGTAGCCTCACTAGGAACAGCTACCTCATCCCCCTCATCTGAATCATCACCTTGTCCAAACTACAGAAAGAAACAGTCTTTGTTCAAGTAAAAGGGCGATTAAGGTAATCATATGAAAGGCTACATAGAAAGAGGAAGGAATATTACCTGAGATCGCGGACCACCAAAAGCCAAAAAGTTAGTGCCAGGCACGAATTGGGGCAGCAGTGAATGATAGGGCAGAGACTCATACCACATCTGATATCCCCCAGGAAAGAGAAGGTCATCAATAGGGACCCTGTGGTGCAGGAAGCAAGTAGTGAGCATTTCGATAGAACCCTCGGGAGCCAATACATCAGCTGGAGGAGCTTGGGGCACAGCAAAAAGAGGTCGATACTGATGAACCACCCTCTCTCCTAAGTAATAGGCCCTAGCCCAGGACCCATAGAAGAAAATGATGCGCTGATCTAACAAAAGGCGAGAGGGGCCCACTGCAGCCAGGTTCCAGAAGGGGGATCCGACATAGGGATCAAGTATGACCTGCTCAATAAAAAGGAGGAGAGATTTATACATTTGGTCAGAACTTGCAAGCATAAAAGAGCTATCAAATTTGTAAAGAGAGAAATTGCTATACCTGCTCTGGGATCAGCAGATCAAACTGAGAGCGCAACCCTAACTCCAGGTGCTTCATACCTACGTCCCGACGGCGGTTTGCATGCCAATTGCTCATAAGGGGGAACGTAGGAACTTCTGAGAGAAGCAGAGGGCGACCAGGTTGGAAATACTGATACCCCCATACCTGAGAAAGCAAGCAGATAAAAATAGATATGCAAAAAATGGGGGAACGAATTGAGACCAAAGGATAAAATACCTCAAGCGCGGGCCAGAAGCCCACAACAGAGCTGGAGTCCCCAAGAACGACCCGCACCAAGTTGGACATGAGCACCGCATAACTAGCACCTCCCCAATCGAACCGATGTACAGTGTCCCAGTTCACCATAAGACTGAGTAGGGACAATGAGACCCGCCCTCTGCTGGTATTTAAAAGGAGAGTCTTGCCCAGGAGGAACAGCAGAGAAATGTAGGCCAACATTAGTGCATGCTCTGGCTCAAGGTAAATGGCCGTATCAGGTTGGCCCAGGTCCACTAACTCGTGAGGCTCGAACAAACCAACTAGCCAAGATAACTTGACTTCGGAACCACGACCATTCCCAGAGGTCAGGTAGGTCCCTATCAGCCGAGTCACCTCCTCCCTATCAGGCGTGCAGACAGGAATCACTGGCACCCCTCCAACATGAACCCCAGTGATCATGGACCAGTCTGCGGGCGTGAGGGTCATCTCAGCCATGGCCATGTGAAATATCATAGTCTCGGGGCGGAAGCGCTCTATCAGGGCCTTCAGGTAGGCCGTGTCAACCCTCACAGCGGGGCATGAAATGAAGTCCCAAAACCAGCTTGGGAGAGCAGGTCCTTCACCACCTGGGGGAGATAAAGTACGAGGCGCTGGAGGTCGAACCAACCACCCCAGAACATGATGTGTGGTAGGGGCTGCAAACAAAGGCATCGGTCAAATAGGAGCAAAGTGGTATAATGAAGGTATCAGAGGAAAAGACAAAGGGCTCATCCGTTTACCTAGCCAACGATCCCAAAGTTGGAAATGTGGGTATGCTGACAATGCAGGAGGCCAGTACAAGCGGCTTCACCTTGCATTTTGTACCAAGGTTGGGAGGAGCGCTGAGAAACAATGAACTGCTCCCCATGAGGACCATAGGCCATCTCGGGCCCCTCCTGCGGACCCTGCCCTTCATCGCCAGACATCTGAAAAGATGGAACACATCGATATAAGAAAGGGCTGCTAAAAAAAAAGAGAGAGGAGAACAAAAAAAAATGCACTGATCCATAAAAAAAAAAGAAGAGAGATGAATGAAGAATGAATGGTGATGAATAATGAGGAAAATGAAAAAAGAGAGGAGAGCATAGAAATAAAGAATCACATATACCTGAAGAAAAACTGCACTACAAAAAAGAAGAACATCAAGCTTTTCAAAACCCGAAAAAAAAAAGAGAGAAAGAGAAAAGTAACAAAAATGCAAAAATATATGTGCACTAATCCATAAAAAAAAAAAACCACAAAAAACAAAAAAAAAACAACAACAAAAAAGAAGAAGCATCACATATAAAAAAAAAAGAGAAGCATCACATATAATATAAAAAAAAAAGAGGCATCACACATTATAATAAAAAAAAAACAGGCATTATATATGATAAAAACAAAAAGAGAAAGAAACAACAAAACAACAAAAAAGAGAGGCATCACATATAAAAAATAAAAAAAGAGATGCATCACACATTAAAAAAAAAAAAGAGGCATCACATATAAAAAAAAAAAGAGAGGCATCACATATAAAAAATAAAAAAAGAGAGGCATCACATATAATAAAAGAAAAAAAGAGGCATCACATATATAAAAAAAAAAGAAGAAGAAAAAACAAGCATTACATATAATAATAATAAAAAGAAGCCACAAAACAACAAAAAAGAAGGAACCACATATAACAAAAAAAATATATAAAAAAAAAAGAAGAGCATAGGCAAGAGGATCACATATACCAAAAAATATATACATCTTTCGCCAAAAAAAAAAAAGAGAAGGAACATCAAGCATCTCCAAAAAAAAAACAACACAACATAATCAAAATTCAAAGGAAAAATCGATGATTACCTTCAATGGGAGGGGAAATAGATCCAAAATCGGTGGAGAATAAACGTCTTTTGATCTGCACACGCAACTCCCGGCAATAGAACTCAAGAAAAATCAAATGCCAAAACCCTAAGGGGCTGTCCCGGACTTGAGAAAGAAGGAGGGAAGAGGATAGAGTTTGAAAGAAGGGGCCCCTTTTGTGCTTGGGCTCGGGCAGTTTTAAAACTGCCAATTTTGGTCAGGCGTATATGATATATACGCCCGGCCATTTTTTACTGCAGATTGGCTGGGCGTATATACTATATATGCCCGACCAAAATCAATAATTTTAAAAACTGCCCGGCCATTTTTTCGGCTTTGAGGCCCGACGGACCCCCTTTTATGCTACGGACCAAGGTCCGGTCCCTCTTAGAAGACCACATACCATCAAGCGAAGGTGCACGCATCCCCAAACAGCCCTTCGTGCTCTCTTCGATTGGCCCAAAGGGACCGTGCTACAATAAACGGATCTAGAGCTGTAAGCGCCCGCTGAGTGCTCCATAAAAACATAAAATAAAATAAAATAAAGAAAAAGAAAATGCTGAAAAATGACACAAGTTCCCAAGGGAGCGTCGCAACAATGGTTTGCCCCACTCCAGGAGCCATGTTAAATCAGAATGATCGGGTTCACCCGAAAGTTCTCAAGCCCCGTTTTACACAGGGACACCCCGTACCTGATCCGGCAGGCAAATGAACTCATCCATCACCGGTCGCTCCTGAGAACATACACCTAGCCCAAGATATTCCCCAACAGAAGTCGAGACCTGATCCGGCAGGCAAACCAAGGACTTATCACAGGAATGCGCACGTCCTCAGGGCGTGTCAACATGACAAGTTGATTCGCCTAAGGATATGTGCAAAAGTAAAAGCAGTTTGAGCATGCTCAACGTCTCGAACTGACATGTAAGAAGAGAAAAAAAAAAGAGAAAAAGAAAAAAGGAAGAAGAGAGGAAATAATAACCTTTGGTTATGAAGTAAAAATCTTGAGTAGGTTGGCCCCACCTTCCAAGCGTTAGCTCTCGCCATCCACCCTCTGATCCATGATTGACCAAGAGTGCACCCGACTTCAGACCATTTGAAAAGTCTATTGTCAGTTGAAATTGACCCGTCAAAAATGAAATTACAACCAACCAAACTATGTGCAAACATACAGACCGAAGGGCCCATTCCCTTTTATTTTCTTTTACACAGGCTTGAAACCTGTATGGGCACGGTGTCCCTATTGAATGTACGCACTTGCGTCTGGGTATCCGCAGGATGGTCGTTTGTCCTCGTAAATTATACCTTAGGGTCGAGGCTTCCGTTCGCACCTATTTGCTACTTATCGCCCCTGATGGGTGTCTGTCCGTGCATAGTTAGTAAGATGTAATTTCATTAGGGACAGAGGCTAGAATTGACCATCTCTTTTGATGGATGTTTGGTTCTAGCCCGATCCTTTTTTTCTTTGTCTCGAGTTAAGGCACTCCAGTTCATGTGAATCAGGAGCACCTCGCCACCGAAACGAGCCCACCCCCAAGGTGCACCTATCCCCGGTAGAGCGCATGCATTCTTAAAGCCTATCAACTGACATTTGATCCACTTAAAGAGTTGTGAAAAAATAAAATTGCCAGAGGTCCTTGAGCTTCGCTTAGAGGCCTCAAAACAAAAGAAAATTCAAAAAAATATATAAAAAAAACTCTAAAAATGGGCATGCATTCCCAAGAAGTGTTGCGACATCAATACTTGCTCCACTCCAGTAAGTCATGTTAAAGCAACCTCGAGGTTGATGGGTTCGCCCAAAGACTCTGAGCCTTAGCTAGGTAAGGGCACCCATGGCCAATCCAATGGAGCTGTCAATACCCCATAGGATTGAACACATTGATTAGGCCTTCGCTTTGAGTACCTCGCATCGATCCCGAAGCATAAATCGATCACCCCGTTTCATAGAGCTGTTTGGTTCAGATTAATACTCAACATCACAAATCTATAATTTCCCTCAGGAAGTGGACGATATCCCAGCTAACGGGCTTACACTTTTTATGATCATCGCAGTTATGCCAAGTAATGTTGCAGTGCGCTTGGGGACTGTTAGCTTTGAGCTACGGACATTATCCCGAAATGAGAGGGCTTACGCATACTCACCATCACCATGAATGTTTGAGAATTGAGTTGAACCAAGCGGACCCATCAAGCATGCCTTAGACCTCCTCAGATGTCTCTTGTCTTTGGCATCCGATCATTAGTGATCGAATACCAAAGAGGGGCATCTGTAGACACCCAAATTCGGCCCAAGGCCCGATTAGTCTATACTCCGAGAGAAATGCACCCCTGTGCTTCCGATGGCACCCCTGAACCCTTGAAAATCTATCCAGACCTTTAGGAATCCCCTAGAACCCATTAGAACCATACCCCCAACCCTTAGAGATCACCCCTAAACCCTAAGATCCCTTCCCAGACTCAACTTAAACCCTTCTGAGCATTTGATGGGAGGAGAGCTACAAATTTTTATACATACCACTGCTAATGATGAGCCACATACTATTGGAAAGACGACTTCTCTAGCTTTCCAACGAACCAATGATCACCCAATTTGGAGTTATGGCCGATTGAAGTTTCACATAAAATAACAACTTTTTGCTCGGTATGTATTACATCGCCAATTATTTGATTTGGTTGGTCAGGCGTATGTATTATATACGCCTAGCATTTTTGGGCCAAATTTGGCCAGGCGTATATAATACATACGCCCAGCATGGGGTGGCCCACCACGGGCACCCATCTTCTCAGATTCCCCCTAGTTTTCTTGAATTTTATTGTGCATAAGCTGGGCATATGTAATATATACACCCAGCTTAGCTACAGTATCTGTCATTAAATGCTCGAATTTCCTCCATTTGGTTTGACCCTTTGACCATCCCCTTGGTTGAGGTGAGTGTCTTGAGTTTGGTTGCACCCCCTTTGAGCTTATTAGGAACCCTTAAGTCACCCATCGTCTCACCCCATCATCCGCCATTGAAACCAATTTCCCAAACCTCTAGGACCCTAAAAACCTAGAAAACCGTAGATGGAGGATTACCTAATTGCTAAACCAACTAGCTCTTAAGTAACCCTCTAACCCACCTCTTCTCTATAAATAGAGAGGCCCCCCTCTTCCCAAAAGGGTTAAAAAAATCAAGGTTGAAAAGATTAGGGTGAAAGCTTGACTTAGGAGAGAGAGAGCCCTAGTGAGAGAAAGTTTTTTCTTATTCCTTCAACCAGAATTCTAGCATACATACATCATCCTTTTCAACCCTTTTCAACCCTTTTCAACCATTAGATCACCCATTTTAGTTAAACTTAGTCCCTAGCTTCATCCTACACTTCCTATCTACTGAATCCTAGCATTAGAACCTATTCTTCTACCGTTTAAGCCATTCAAAACCATCAGAAGCACGCCGAAGCGAAGGTCTTCCATGGTGCAACAAGGGCCCATGAGCTTCGGCTCACCCCTCTCTTCCTCTACCTTCTTGGTGATTCCTCTGTCCAAGGATTCAAGCCGTTACGTCGCCGAAATTTCGGTTTTGCTTAAACCTTGATAGGACCGTATTGCCTTCGGGCAAGGGGAAGCTCCACCCATTTATTTTCATTTTTGGCCATAGATAGAGACCGCTATATGCGGGTTGATCGGGTGCCTAAACCCTTCCCGATCGATAACCGAAGCCCCTACCCTAGAGCCTTTGGCAAAGATCGATAAATCAGAGTCATATTTAGCATTTCGATGCTCAAAATATCGGTTTAAAGGTTTCCCGGGTCACCAAAAGCTCTGGGTGGCGACTCTACATTTTATTCCATCGCGAGTGCATCACTGTGACGGGTTCGAGAGGATCCATGCTCGCACACAATGTTAAAACTACAGTTTATTTCAAAACAGTTTTCTGAATTAGGTGAGAGTTCACTTTATTTCCTCAAACTCCTTTTTACACCTGGCTGCACTGAAATTAACTAATTTATTGGCATACATGCCACACCCCTAAACCTAAATTAAACAGTGTCCTCACTGTTTATAGTAGTGGAGTATAGCATAGGAAAAATAGAAAAGAAATCAAGACAAGAGAAAGACAGTACCAAGAAGAAATTTCTATATAAGCAGTAAAGATATGTACAAAAGGCATAGAAGAAAAACTAAACTACAGTTATTTACATGCATCATCAGGCCAATCGTATAAATCTTGAAGATTTTTCAACTCAACCATTGATAAAGGAGTTTTGGGTGTTGGTTGAGGCTTTTTGGTAGGCTTCTTGGGTGCCTCCTTAGACTGGGCAGCAGGTTGCTTATTCTTTTTAGTAGAAGCAGCAAGTGGAGTGGACCAGTCATTTGAATCAGAATCAGATGGGAAGAGGGCAGAGGCATCATGTCCCAGGGCCGTAG
The DNA here is from genome assembly GCA_021018995.1 of Chloranthus sessilifolius. Taxonomy (NCBI): domain Eukaryota; kingdom Viridiplantae; phylum Streptophyta; class Magnoliopsida; order Chloranthales; family Chloranthaceae; genus Chloranthus; species Chloranthus sessilifolius. The sequence continues at coordinate 89,400,519 of CM037585.1, read as the reverse complement.
CAGCTTCTCGTCTCTCTTTCTTGGAAAGCAAAGTGGAGGGGGTGACTGGAGGGGGTGGGGGTTTTGTGGGGGCTACCTCTTCAGAGTGGGTAGCAGGCTGCTTCCCTTTGTTATGAGTAGAAGCAGAGGATGGTTTGGTGGCGGTGACCTTTCGCTTTGTGGGAGTCCTCTTGGGTTTAGGGGGAGAAGGTTGAGCAAGAGGAGGAATTTGGGATGGAGGAGGTGGAACAGTTACAGCTGGGGAAGGAATAGGTTGAGTGGGGGCATCAGCAGGTGGTGGAGCTGTAGGCTGAGTGGTAGAAGGGGATGGAGGAGGTTGGGTGGAGGGGGGAATGTCTGGAGGAATCGAAGCCAGAGGAGCTGGTTGATAAGGCTGGGAAAGCATCATAACAATCTTCCTCTCCAGTGTCTCAATTTTCTTTTTAGCATAGAGTTTATTCATTTCAGCAAGTTCCTTAGTGACCTTAAGAACTTCCTTGGAGCCGGCTAATTGTTGCTTGATGTTTTCAGCATTCTTCTTTTCAAACTCAGCAATGCGAGTCTGAGCTTCAGCGAGCAATTTGGCTGAGTGATAAAGAGTGAGAATTTCTTTCCATCCTTTTGAGATATCACGCAGTTGGATCCTCTGCTCTAATTCCAATAGGGCAATCCTTTCCTCATACGAAACCTCCAAGTGAGTACGGAGGGCTGCCATACCATGCAGGACATCTCTTTGGATGAAGGGGTTGTCTCTCATGGCATAGAGTAGGGTGAGGTAAGGGGGAATGTAGATGTTGGATCTAGGGATGATGGGCAAGGAAGGGGGTGGAGTGGAAGAAGAAGAGGGAAGAAGAGGAGGGGGCGGAAGAGTCCAGAACCTCACAAGGATCAATTTGGGTGGAGGCATCTGGGAAAATAGGTGGGGAGGTGGTGTGGAGTAAAGGGGATTCAGCTACTACAGAGGCAAGTAGATCGGGTGATGAGGGTAAAGTGGCTGGTGGTGAGGAAAGTATGGGGAGAGCCGGCGCTGCTACCTCCTCAGACTGGGCATCAGCAGGGGGTATGTGAGAGGGTTGAGGGGCTGGAGAGGATGGGATAAGTGTGGATTGAATTGAGTGGAGGAGTGAGCTCAAGAGGGTTTGTTTGTCGGTGTTGATGGTTAATTGGGATTGAATGGACTGGAGGAGGGATAGAATTTGAGTGAGGGTGTCAGGCATGGTGGGGGTAGAAGGGACAGGTGTTTGGACGGGATGGAAGGGAGAAGGGGGTGCATGGTTAAAATGAGGGGGAGTAGGGTGTGGGGAGTTAGGCAGTGAGGTGTATTCATGAGCCACATCCTCCACAATGGAGGTCATGAGGGCAGTGAATCCAATAGTGGTGAACTGGTCCACAACCTATGTATGGAGAAGGGTTTGGTCAGTGGGTGGAGATGGTATGGTAGGGGTAGGCTCTGAAAATGGAGGAAGGTCAAGGATTTCAGGTGGGAAGACCTGAGTGGTGGTTGAATGTAAAATTAGTTCAGAGGTGGTTGGAATGAGGCCTATTGGAAGACGAACTGATACAAAGGGAAAGAGCAATGTGGGTCGAGGGGTGGGTAATGGGACAGGTATGGTAGGTGGAAGGGTGAATGAGGGTAATTTAGCAGGGAGATCTGCCGCTATTGTCATGGGTATTTCAACCTCCTCCACTCCGGCTGGCTTATTTTTCTGCATCAATGTGAGGCTTCTGGACCATGCCCTCTTTCCAAATACCTTAGGGGTCACCTTCTCCATTGGCTCATTTTTCTTGATTGCAAATTTCCCAGCCTTTAGCAGACATGTGATGAGTCTACTGAAGGGCAGACCACCTTCCTTTACAAAAGCTTGCCTTTTCAGCACTGTTAAGACCTGAAAAGTACCACTTTTCACCCCTTAACTTAACCTTTGATTAGACCCATAGCCACCTAATAAGTTCTTGTAAAGTGTTTTATGTAGGTAATAACCAGCAGTGAAATAAGGCCAGGAATCCTACTAAGGAGCCAGTTTTAGCACCAGAAGTCCCTCAGAAGGATGAACTCTGAATCCAGATCTGAAAAGAGCCTCGCACAGCTGACCCAAGCTTTAGAGGATTCAGGAGAAATATGCCTCGCGCAGTCCAACTGAGCATCCCAAGACTCTATAATAACTTCTCGCGCAGATGATTGACTGAAGAGCTTCAGAAGCACAAACTCGCGCAGCTCTCACGAAGCTCAAGAGTAGAACACATCACACAGTCTCGCGCAGTTCAAAGCAAACCTCTCTCAACCTCACGCAGTTCGCTCAGAACGGCTGAGAAGAGAGAGCTTCAGAAGACTCCTCACGCAGCTGTCACATAGTCGCCGCGGGATGCAATTATTAGAAGAGAACTCCTCGCGCAGTTCTCACACCATTCAAGAAGAAAGCATCCTTGCGAAGGCAAAGCCATCCTCGCAAAGATCAATTAAGACATAGAACCTTGTGCAGTTCAGAACTCATTAAAGCCTCGCGAGGTAACTCGCAAAGTCCAGGGAAGAGAAGTGCTCACAAAGTTCTCGCGCTATTCAAATTTATCCTCGCGAAGATGAACCCAGCGATCGCACAGCTACCTCGTGACTGCTTGAACTCCAACCCCGTGACATCTGAGGCTTTGATGTCTACTCAACCTCATGACTGCCTTAAGAGCAAACGAAGTCAACCTCGCGATGGTTGAAGTTTCAATATATAATCATCCTAGCAAAGAGCAAAAGCTACCACGCGACAAGTCTGGGAAACAATGGGTACCTAGCGAAGCTCTGAACCTCAACTTCCATCTCTTCAGCAGAGGACCTTCTGGGAATTTCCAGCGATTAGGGCACGCACTCCCACACTTAAATCTCTGTGCACACACCCCAATGCATCGAAGGATCACTATTCGGCCATATGGCATCATTAAAATTAGGGTTTCCTAACCCTAATGCACCGCCACACCACTGCTATAAATCCCCATGGGGGGTTTGGACCATTAGAGGGAGCTACATCCTGGAATAGCTGCGAACACATCTCATTTCTTGGAGATTTGATCTGAGATCATTTTTCTTTTCTTTTTATAGCTATAAGTAGTTTTCTTTTTTTCTTTTTTTTTTTCCTTCTCTCCATAGTCCAGCACTTGCTGGCTATGTCTTTGTACGCTTTTTGAACTAGATCAATGGAAGTTTTGTTATAGGATTTGTACTCTGTAGGATTTGTGTTTGAATGTGAGATGTTTTGTGCAAGGCTGCTGCCTTGTGATCCGCCATTACTTTGGCTATGTTTCAAAGCAATGGAGGACTGATTCTAAGGGCCATTCAGGTCCAAGTGACCTGTGTGTCTGGGCTATCATGGTCCTATACAGCCTTAGCCCCACCACAAGACCCACTAGATCTGAAATCCCCACGGGAGCTTGAGCTGGTAGCCTGGTGACCATGGTGGTGGCAGCGATATTCTTGTTTTGTCTTGGGCTTCGTGAGGAGGATAGCCTCTGGGATAGTCTGTGACCATTTGAGTGGACAGGTTATAGCCTTAGGGTGATTCTAATCCACTAATCCAAGATGGAATTTTCTTCTTTACACTTGAGCTTGTAGAAGCCTGGTGGGAGATTGTACAAAGGTTGACTCCCCTATATTTGTATAGATCCACCATCAGATGTTGGATCTGATCTGGTTATAGAGATTGTAGGCTTGTGACTGGACCATTGTAGCCTCACTCAAGCAATGGACAGTTAGATTGAAGGTTGTACTCAATCTCTTGTTGGTTCTATGTGTCTGGGCTATCATGGTCCTATACAGCCTTAGCCCCACACATAGAGCTTTAGAGGTTGAGGTTCCCTATGGATTCTTGAGCTGGTAGCCTGGATAAAATAGTGCCTATAATGATTAACTTATTTTGTTTTGACCAATCCCTGGATTGTGGTTCCCCTATGGGATAGTCTGCGACCATTTGAGTGGACAGGTTATAACCTTAAGGGATTGAATCATGGCAGAGAGATGGTTTGAATCCCTTCTCCTCAGTGGTGATAACGTAGCCATTGGACAGGATTTCTATAACATCATATCTGAATCTGAGTTACAAAGCTCCTCTGATTTAAGCTCAATAACTTCTCACCCTTTTATATTTATTTTCCACACTCCATCCATCCTCTCACCCCTTTCTGTAGTATAGACATTAGGTTACCTTAGAATACCTAGAATAAGTGACCTTAAACTCCCCTCCTTTTTAGGACTGCCTGATCTGTAGTCAGATGTGGAGGGACTACTAGTGACGGCTCCTTTGGAGCTGTAGATCACCTTTCCCTATGGGACAAACTCTTACTTATCAAAACTTGCCACAATGGACCCTGTATCTTGCAGGTCTAGGATTTCTTAGTTGTGCTGATTCCATCCCCTGTTTTACTCTTTCTTTGATTTTTAAATTACTTTTACGACCAACCAATAAAGCAAGCACAAACTTAGAAATCCCCAACAAGTTTTTGGCGCCGCTGCCGGGGATAGATGATCTATTAGTAGACCCTTAGTTTTTGTATTCTTAGTATTCTTTGCAAATGTGAATAATTGATATTGCTGACATAATTTTAAACCTTTCTTGCAGATCTAGACAGCAGCAGTGAAGGACAGTTGGACTGTAATTGGAGCTTAGCTACCTCTGTTTGCAAACTCTGACTTTTAAAACTCTGTCTATCTTTCTTAAAAATTTTCTAGTAGTATCTAGGATAGTTTTAGATGTATTCTTTGAATAGTTGTAAACTAGTTAGATAAATTTGTTAATTGTACAGATATTCTTTTGCAATGTGCCTGCAAGAAGCTTTCCTTGCTATTGGTGTGCTTGTATGCTAGGGAGGAGATCTCTCAGCCCTACTTTAGAGCCTCTTAACCCTGAGTTAGAAAGGGGAAGGAGACTTAGAAGAGACAGGCACACCACAGGAGAGCCCCTAAGTGAATCTGTGACAACAATTATGGGTGAAGAACAACCCAGAACTCTCAATGAGTTGAATGCTCCGGATGACTATAACTCTCCTTTTAGCATTCAATTCCCTGTTGTTCAGGGGAATTATGAAATAAAAACTTCAATCATCCAGATGCTGCCCTCTTTCCATGAGCTCAGCAAGGAGGACCCGTACAAGCATATTGACCAGTTCTTGGCCTTGTGCACCACTTTTAATATCACTGGTTTGGGACCTGAGGCTATTAGGCTCAGACTCTTTCCCTTCTCTCTGAAGGATAGGGTCAGTACCTGGTTGACCACTCTTCCCAACAATAGCATTGCTTCATGGAAAGACCTGCAGACCAAGTTCCTGACTAAGTTCTTCCCTGAGACCAAACTAGCCAGTTGAGGAAAGAGATTCTTGCTTTTGCTCAATCCCCAACTAAGGATTTTAACCAGTCCTAGGATAGGTTTAAAGAAATGCTCAAACAATGCCCCCACCACCAGATCCCAGAGTGGCAGCTTGTATAAAGCTGCTACAATGGGATTGATGAGAAAAATAGAGATATGGTCGATGCCTCTTGTGGTGGATCCTACATGCACAAGACTGCTGAGGAGGCATGGGAATTGTTTGAGGTGATTAGTGAGAATGCTTTTCAAAAGCCATCCCTGGCAAGAATTGGTCAGGAAACTGAGTCAAAGGTGGGACATGCTGCTGGATCAAGAGGAAAAGTTTATGAGGTGTCTGGGAACAATGACCTGCAGCTGTAGATGGCAAACCTCTCTATGAAGTTTGACAAATTACTGACTGTGATGCAACCCAGAAGGGCAGCTCATGTGGCGGAGGCATGTCTGATATGCCAGTCCCCACAGCACACAGTGGAGGAATGTCCATCTGTAGGGTAATTTCCTGAATTAGTTTTGGAACATGCTGCTGCTGCTGCTCAATCTTATGGCCAGCAATAATCTGGGGGCTACAACAGACAACCATATTGATACCAGCACCAAAATGCTGGTTACCAATGGAGAGACCACCCAAATCTGAGGTGGAGGCAAGACAACTACATGCAGCCCCAACAGATGTTGGCCTTACCACAAAGACCACAGCAGCAGTTCAATCAAGGGAATGCCCCTAGGTCTAACTTTCAGCACCATCAGCAGCCCCATCAGCAACAAAATCAATTGGTCGTACCCCCATCTCAACTCAAAAATACTTCTTTCGAGGACCAGGTCTTGACTTCACTGCAAAACCTGGGTTCCTTGGCTCAAACTGTGAATTCTCATGGTCAGAGGATCAAGAAGATGGAAGAGCAGATTGGCCAACTAGTGAATACCTTAGCCAAAAGAGAAGAGGGAAGGTTGCCCAGTCAACCAGTGGTTAACCCCAAGGGCCAATTTTTGATTGGTGAAGGATCCTCAAACCCTGAAGGGAATCTTTCATTGAATTGATGTTAAGAACTGTGCACCTTTGTATGATATGTACTTTACAGTTTAGAGGAATTTGTAGTGATCTTGTTGGAGTCTGAGTTTAGTGCTTTATGCCTACTTTTATTCATGTTCCCTTTGTTTGACAATTTCAAGTAATTGAATGACGATGGTATTGTTTGAATGCTTTTCATGATGTGTAAATTTAATGCTTTGAGAGTATGGGAATTTTTAAATGTTTTATAATGCTTGTGGGTGTCCTTGGAAGCGAGCCTGTGAGAGAATCCACCCACAAAATAAAGGTCAAAAGGCTGACTAGTGGGTGTGTGAATTCTAACTCTATTAAGCCATCGTGGGGTTCTGAAATTTTGGTTTGGTTTCCTCTCGCGCAGTTCATAAAGAATTACGTTGCTTTGCTGTCGCGAGTTTCAGATATAGCTGGGTGGGCTGCCTCGCGCAGTTTAAATGAACATCCAATCTCGTGACCCATTCATGCCTATCCAGCAAGCGGATATTTTCAAAGCGTGCCAAGCCTTGCGATATTTAGAATCCCACCTCGCGCTGCTTTTCTTTACTGCTTTCTCTTTCCTCTCCTGGCAGCGAAACCCTATCTCCCACTCCTCTCAATCTCTCCCCTCCAGCATCCTGTCTACAGTTCATCAGTCACTTTGAAAATTTGGCGTTTTGTTCTCAAAGCTTCCATCAACAGTTGCCCCCTGCTAGGAGCTCCTGCGGTCTACCGTGCATCAAATTGAATAGAACCCTAACTTTTAGGGTAAGACTCAGCTCTTGATTATTTTCTTTCAACATTTCAACTGCACACTCGCCAAGGAGAATCTTAATGGCTCCTAAAAGTGCACCTGTGAAGAGAGCCAGGGACCAGGCTCCCGTGGAGCCGGCCCCTAAGAAAGCCAAGTCCTCTACGGCACAACAAAAAGGGAAGGAGGTGATTCCTGAGGTGGCTACAAAAATGCCTGACTGCTCTACACCCTCTGAGCTCCTCATTTCCATTCCTTTAGAGCTTGAAGCCATTTTTGATATATCTTTCTTTGAATCTGAGCCGTTGTCAGCACCTGCCATTGAGTTCTTGTGCAAGGCTGGTTTGTTCCCCTTGATGCAAATGATTTCTGCACTAGCCTATCCTAGGTTAGTGCAACTCTTTACCAAAGACCTTAGGGTCGCACTGCACACATGGGCAGCCAGCCTCCTTGTGTTAGTTGACAATTTTGAGATCTGCTTAGCCGTTGATTCTTTGAAGTCATGGGCATCCCTGCCATTTTTGATCCCAACTGTGGTTATGGTGCCCCTGTGAGTGCCCCCCTTGATACCATTGCCCAGGCCCTTGCCAGAGGTTTGAAGGCCACAGGGGACTCCATCAGAAGAAGAGATTTGGATCCCAAATTGCTGTTCATCGTTCAAGTGCTGAGGAAGAATATCCATTGCTCTGGCCATCAGTAAGAGAGGAGGACACCAATTGCTGATGCTCTCAATTCCTTCTCTCTGGGCCATGGATTTAATGCTGCATGGTTGATTTTTGAGGCCATGAAGGATATGATGGTGAAGATCGGGCTGTAAAAGAAGATCCACACTCTCTCCTATGGAAAACTCATCACCAAATTACTTCTGAGGGGAGGGTACAAGATACCAGTGGGGGAGTTGTCTGCTGACCTCACTCCCACCACTTTTGCCAAAAGACAATGGAGGATTAGCAGAAGTCTGATGGATCCCCAGAAGAAGAAGAAGAGGGTTGAAGCTCAGGTTGTTTCTGAGCAGGGAGAGGGAACTGTTGTGGCAATGGCCACCCCTGCCCCCAAAAAGAAGGCTAAAGCCCCTGCTCCAAACAAGGTGGTGCGCTTGTCACCTCTGCCTTCCACCACACTTGCCTCTCCATTAGTTTCTTTGCCTATTCCATCTCTCCCTTTCCCTCTCTTATCTCCCTCTTCCATTCCACCTCCCACTGTGATTCGTTCCTGGGTGGAAAGTGTTGAACCCCATGATAACACTCCCCCTTCACCCACCTTACCTCAATACACAGCCCTAATATCTCCAACATCATTTGACCTAAACCCTGACAACCCTCCCTTGATCACATACCTTAAAAAGAAAACCTCTCACACAACAGCTACCATACCTTTACCTACCCCACCCACCCCTATCACTTCCACGGACACACCACATATTGACCAACCCTTAGTCCAACCTCTCCCAACTACATCTCCACTCCACGATCTTGACTTTAACCTAGCCACCACTTCAGGGTATCAAGCCTTCATGACTACCCTGCTTGACACCCTGCCATCCCATGATATCCCCCTCCCAGATTCCCCACTCCCTTCCCCACATCACTCACCAGACCTTTCATCTTCTCCCCCTACAACTTTCCATCATGCCCCCACTTCCCCTTTCCAACCAGTTCCCTCCTATCCTCATACTCCACCCCAACCAACCTCAGATACCCTTACCCACATCCTTTCCCTCATACATGACATCCAGACCCAGCTATCCACCACAACACAAACCCAAGTCCAAATGCAGACTGACATCACCAACATACAATCCACCCTTCAAACATTGACAAACCCACCCATCTCTACACAACCTCCTCCCACCCCACTCATCCAGCCCCCTTCCACCTCTGACTCCACAATGCAACTAGACCTCACCCCAATTGCCTTACCTGCACCCTTCACCCTCTAAGACACCATACCCACCACTCCTTCCCCACTCTACCTATCCTTCCCCCACTAATATTACCTCCACTACACCTATTCTGCCATCCACCCAACAATCGCCTGATCTGGGACTCAAGAAGCTTCTAGAAACATTAAAATACGCCTTCCTTGAGGAAGGTGATAAGCTTCCTGTGATTATCTCTTCCTCCCTTACCAATGAGTAGGAAGAGGAATTACTAACAGTTTTGAGGAAGCACAAGAAGGAAATTGGTTGGACCATTGCCGATCTGGGAGGAATAGATGCATCAATCTGCATGCACAGGATTCATCTTGAGGAGGGAGCACTACCCTCCAGGGAAATGCAGAGGAAGTTAAATCCTCACATGCAGGAAGTGGTCCTCAAGGAGATCATTAAATTGCTAGATGCAGGGGTGATTTACCCCATCTCTGATTCTCACTGGGTGGCACCTATCCAAGTGGTGCCCAAGAAATCTGGCATAACAATAATTAAGACTGAAACTGGAGATTTGAGGCCAGCCAGGGAGACCACTGGCTGGAGAGTGTGCATTGATTATAGGAAGCTCAACTCTAAAACCAGAAAGGACCATTTCCCTCTCCCCTTCATTGATCAAATTTTGGAGAAATTGGCTGGAAAAGCTTTTTACTATTTTCTTGATGGGTACTCAGGGTACAACCAAATCCCTGTGCATCCTCAAGATCAAGAGAAAACCACCTTTACCTGTCCTTTTGGCACCTTTGCTTACAGAAGGATGCCTTTTGGACTTTGTAATGCGCCAGCCACTTTTCAGAGGTGTATGTATGCCATATTCTCTGATATGATTGACAAGTTTTTGGAGATTTTTATGGATGATTTTTTTGTCTATGGGGACAGTTTTGGCCAGTGTCTACAACACCTCAGCCTAGTTTTGCAAAGATGTGAGGAGACCAATTTGGTCTTAAGCTGGGAAAAGAGCCACTTCATGGTAACACAAGGCATTTTGTTGGGCCATGTAGTCTCCAAAGAAGGGATTGAGGTAGACAAGGCCAAAGTGGACCTCATTGCCAATTTGCCCCCTCCAAAAACAGTCAAGCAAATCAGATCTTTCCTGGGGCATGCAGGATTTTACAGGAGGTTCATTAAGGACTTTAGCAAAATTGCTAAGCCATTGTGCCACCTGCTCTGCCAGGATGTGCCCTTTGACTTTTCTACTGACTGTCTTAAGGCTTTTGAAACATTAAAAATATGCCTCACCTCTGCCCCTGTACTCCAAACACCAGACTATACCCTACCTTTTGAGCTGATGTGTGATGCATCAGACTTGGCAATAGGTGTTGTTTTGGGCCAAAGAAAAGATAAGCTGCCTATGGTCATTGCTTATATCAGCAAATCCCTTGCTGAAGCTCAGCTAAACTATACCACAACTGAGAAAGAGCTTCTAGCAATGGTTTATGTTGTTGACAAATTTAGAGCCTACCTACTAGGTGGTTGGACCCGCCACCACCTAAAGAGCCGGATCCCCTACAACCCCTATGGGATGAGTACGAGGCGGTTCAGCAGCTCCTGGCTAAGGAGTAGGAGGAAATGAGTACGAGGCGGTTCAGCAGCTCCTGGCTAAGGAGTAGGAGGAAATGAGTACGAGGCGGTTCAGCAGCTCCTGGCTAAGGAGTAGGAGGAAATGAGTACGAGGCGGTTCAGCAGCTCCTGGCTAAGGAGTAGGAGGAAATGAGTACGAGGTGGTTCAGCAGCTCCTGGCTAAGGAGTAGGAGGAAAAGCTCCAGCCCCAGCAGAAAAAGCAAAAGATAGAACCATCCCCTGCCCCCTCCACCCCACCCCCTCCCCCACCTTCCCTACCCCCTCACCCTTGATCCCTCTCTCCTTTCCCCCCCTTTTTTTTGTAATTTTCTTTTTTTCGTGTTAATGAAAATTCCTTTTCCTGATATTCTGTACAGTTCTCTGTTTTTGGTTGTTTTTCTTTCTTGTTGTTTCCTTTTATTATGCCCTTAATAAATCTACTGCACAGACTTTGAACCAGTGAGGACACTGCTCCTCATAGGTTTGGGAGTGTGGCAGGCAGACCCTGCCTATGGAATAGTTAACCTAAGTGTAGCAGAGTCATCTGAATAATATGGAAATGGATCTATGTTCACTTAAGAATCATGAAAATAAGAAATTTAAAATTTCTGCAAACTTTTGACATTATAAACTTTTAATATTCCACATTTCCATGATAATATCACCAAGGAAACTTACTTGTATCAGCACTTAGTGATTCATTAGAGAGAGAAAAAGGTGAGGACATACTTAAAAGTTCAAAGGAAGACCATAACCAGTGAGAAGTGGGCCTATAAAAATTTTTTCCTTCCTTTGAGGAGTAACCAAGGCAATCTCTTCTAGTTCTAAGGACTGGCTGAGTCACTGTGCTCACTAGAAGTTAGGTAACTCCAAGTTGAAACAACTGACAGTACTCATGAGACTTAGGAAAGGATCAAGGCCTTCTCTTGGATAGTTTGAGCCTAAAAGGGCCAACCCTAAAGCAACTGCCCTTGTCCATACCCCCCTTTGAGCTTTAAATCCTAAATTTCTTCAAAATACACCTGAGTACTTGAACCTAAACCTATGAACCTGCTTCAGCCTACCCTCACTCTGAGAATTCAGAAGGTAAAGGAGAAAATGTTGGAAATGGACTAGCTATGGTCAACATTAAGTGAATGGAGAAGAAGCATCTCAAAAATTCTGGCAGTATGGTAACTAAGAACATGGTAGCATTTCTGAAAAGCAAAAACCAAAATAAAAAGAAGAAAATTTCATCAAAAGGAAACAAAAATAATAATGAAGAGAAGTAAGGGAGGAGTCAAGAGGAACTTTCATTGGAGAATCAAAATCAAGAAGAGAAACTGATCACTTCAAATCTGAAAATCTCAAAGAAGATGAAGGGAGCTGAATTCAAGAAGGTGAAGTCATGAATCACCTCTGTCACCTATTGATTTCTCAATTTGGAACCCCTTTTCAACCTTCCATTCTTTTTACCCTATTCCATAAGCCACATTACAGCCCAGTTAAAAGCCCTTGTGATTCAAAGTTGAGTCAGCTGTCATGTGAAGATAAAGAGTTATCCAATCTATGGTGAGGAACTACCAATGATGTCAGCACTTAAGAACTCTGCCTATGCTCATGCTTACAGACCCATTTAGGGGATGTAACTGCTCTTGAGCCTGTGAGAAAATGAACCCCTCAACAAAACCTTTATGAGAGTATGCCCTGCAAAGTTTTTTGGTCTGAACTTGAATGCATTATGTATGACCTATAACCTAATTTTTGACCTGAGGATGGGCTCAGTGCTGGCACACACTTGTGCAGTTTTCTGTGGTTGTAAACTAATTGGAAGTGTTGTGCATTCATGAAAGTTTATGCCGTTCTGTGCAACCAATGGATTAAATTTCTTTTATGATTACTGATTCAAGAGTAAACTAAGTCTGCCCCTTGACTGCTCACTGGATGATATTGCACTTTTGTTAACTGCTTCATTGAAGAAGTTTGTGGGTGTCTTCATTGAAAACCCTCAGGAGACTTCACTCCTCCAGTAGGGATCACCTAGGGGTTTAAAAGGCTTGGTACATATGCTAAATGTATCCGTGCTCCCTACGAAAGTGGCATTTAATTTTTATAGTAGGTTTAATGTAGCTTTGCTAAGGGACTAGCAAAGATTAGGTTTGGGGGTGTGTTAAGACCTGAAAAGTACCACTTTTCACCCCTTAACTTAACCTTTGATTAGACCCATAGCCACCTAATAAGTTCTTGTAAAGTGTTTTATGTAGGCAATAACCAGCAGTGAAATAAGGCCAGGAATCCTGCTAAGGAGCTGGTTTTAGCACCAGAAGTCCCTCAGAAGGATGAACTCTGAATCCAGATTTGAAATGAGCCTCGTGCAGCTGACCCAAGCTTTACAGGATTCAGGAGAAATATGCCTCGCACACTCCAACTAAGCATCCCAAGACTCTACAACAACTTCTCGCGCAGATAATTGACTTAAGAGCTTCAGAAGAACAAACTCGTGCAGCTCTCGTGAAGCTCAAGAGTAGAACACATCGCGTAGTCTCGCACAGTTCAAAGCAGACCTCTCTCAACCTCGCGCAGTTCACTCAGAACGGCTGAGAAGAGAGAGCTTTTGAAGACTCCTCGTGCAGCTGTCGTGCAGTCACCGCGGGATGCAATTATCAGAAGAGAACTCCTCGCGCAGTTCTCGCACCATTCAAGAAGAAAGCATCCTTGCGAAGGCAAAGCCATCCTCACGAAGATCAATTAAGACATGGAACCTTGCATAGTTCAGAACTCATTAAAGCCTCGCGAGGTAACTCGCGAAGTCCAGTGAAGAGAAGTGCTCACAAAGTTCTCGCGCTATTCAAATCTGTCCTCGCGAAGATCAACCCAGCGATCGTGCAGCTACCTCGCGACTGCTTGAACTCCAACCCCGCGACATCTGAGGCTTTGATGTCTACTCAACCTCGCGACTGCCTGAAGAGCAAACCAAGCCAACCTCGCGATGGATGAAGTTTCAATATCAAATCATCCTAGCGAAGAGCAAAAGCAACCATGCGACAAGTCTGGGAAACAATGGCTACCTAGCGAAGCTCTGAACCTCAACTGCCATCTCTTCAGCAGAGGACCTTCTAGAAATTTCCAGCGATTAGGGCACGCACTCCCACTCTCAAATCTCTGTGCACGCACCCCAAGGCATTGAAGGATCACTATTCGGCCATGTGGCATCCACTGCTATAAATCCCCATGGGGGGCTTGGACCATTAGAGGGAGCTACATCCTGGAATAGCTGGGAACACATCTCATTTCTTGGAGACTTGATCAGAGATCGTTTTGCTTTTCTTTTTATAGCTATAAGTAGTTTTCTTTTTCTTTTTTTTTTTTCCTTCTCTCCGTAGTCCAGCACTTGCTGGCTATGTCTTCGTATGCTTTTTGAACTAGATCAATGGAAGTTTTGTAATAGGATTTGTACTCTGTAGGATTTGTGTTTGAATGTGAGATGCTCTGTGCAAGGCTGCTTCCTTGTGATCCGCCATTACTTTGGCTGTGTTTCAAAGCAATGGAGGACTGATTCTAAGGGCCATTCAGATCCAAGTGACCTGCGTGTCTGCGCTATCATGGTCCTATACAGCCTTAGCCCCACCACAGGACCCACTAGATCTGAAATCCCCACGGGAGCTTGAGCCGTGTCATGGTGGTGGCAGCGATATTCTTGTTTTATCTTGGGCTCCGTGAGGAGGATAGCCTCTGGGATAGTCTGTGACCATTTGAGTAGACAGGTTATAGCCTTAGGGTGATTCTAATCCACTGATCCAAGATGGATCTTTCTTCTTTACACCTGAGCTTGTAGAAGCCTGGTGGGAGATTGTACGGAGGCAGACTCCCCTATATTTGTATAGATCCGCCATCAGATGTTGGATCTGATCTGGTTATAGAGATTGTAGGCTTGTGACTGGACCATTGTAGCCTCACTCAAGCAATGGACAGCTAGATCGAAGGTTGTACTCAATCTCTTGTTGGTTCTATGTGTCTGGGCTATCATGGCCCTATACAGCCTTAGCCCCACACATAGAGCTTTAGAGGTTGAGGTTCCCTATGGATTCTTGAGCTGGTAGCCTGGATGAAATAGTGCCTACAATGATTAACTTCTTTTGTTTTGACCCATCCCTGGATTGTGGTTCCCCTATGGGATAGTCTGTGACCATTTGAGTGGACAGGTTATAACCTTAAGGGATCGAATCATGGCAGAGAGATGGGTTGAATCCCTTCTCCTCAGTGGTGATAATGTAGCCATTGGACAGGATTTCTATAACATCAGATCTGAATCTAAGTTACAAAGCTCCTCTGATCTAAGCTCAATAACTTACTTCTCACCCTTTTATATTTATTTTCTACACTCCATCCATCCTCGCACCCCTTTCTGTAGTGTAGACATTAGGTTACCTTAGAATACCTAGAATAAGTGACCTTAAACTCCCCTCCTTTTTAGGACTTCCAGATCTATAGTCAAATTTGGAGGGACAACTAGTGATGGCTCCTTTGGAGCTGTAGATCACCTTTCCCTTTGGGACAAACTATTACTTATCAAAACTTGCCACAATGGACCCTGTATCTTGCAGGTCTAGGATTTCTTAGTTGTGCTGATTCCATCCCCTATTTTACTCTTTCTTTGATTTTTAAATTACTTTTACCACCAACCAATAAAGCAAGCACAAACTTAGAAATCCCCAACAAGCACCCTGTCATTAATGTCCACCATTGCTTCAAAAATCAACTTGGGTGCATTCACAAATTGCCCCTTCGAACAATAATATAGGGCATCCACTAATGGGACCCTCCGCTCTTGCAAATGCCCTGTGACATAGACATTTTTCCTCCAAATGGTTTCCATGAGTCTTAAGGTAGGAGGGAGGTCTCTTCTCATCAGAGATTCACCAGAGCCCACAATAACATTTGTGAGCTGTTTTGCCATTTCCCTAAAAGAAGCCCAAATAGGTGTTCCCTCAGCTCTGGTGGAGTCAAATTGATATGGGACTCCCAAAGCCATCCCAATGTCTTTGCAGTCTATAATCAGCTGCCAATCGTCAATCAAAATCTCAAGTGCATCCTCAGTCCCAAGCACCACCTTCTTGGTCAGGTTTTGATACCATAATTTCACCAGCTTGGGATAAACCATTTCCTTCAAAGGCGAAAGCAAGGGTAACAAACCTTCTTTCTTCAAATAGTTCAATGTCCCTTGGCACTCCCCAATGTTAGCAAAGTATGCCAGGTTAAAATCTGTCTTAGGGACAAGACTCAAAGTGTCCACAAATTCATTGAGGGTAGTTAACCCAACTGGAAGAGTGGGCAAAGGTATTTCTGCAGCGGGGGCAGCTCTCTCTAAAGGTGTTTCTACCACAGGCTGCTAAATTTCAATGGATTTAGCTTACTTGGCTTTATGGGCCTTCTTGGGTGTCTCTTCAGAGAGCTCCCTCTTGGTAGGTGGTTTGGTGGGAGGCTTTGCTTTCTTGGCGGATTTAAGGGTTGAAGCAGTTGGTTGCTGAAATAGGTCAGCTAGGGTTTCTTCAAAATCGGTCATTTTTGCTTTCAAAAATGGAACAGTATCTAGGGAAAACGTGGAATGAGTTGCTAGGAAAATGACGGAGGGAAGCAGAAAGACAACTTATCCTAAAATCCTAGGTTTTCTTCAAGATGTCGCAATTTACCGCTCTAATTTCTCTAAAATTCAAGGCAAAATACTCCCTTATGCCGGCGAAATGTACTGACAAAGTGGCAGACTGAATAGATGACGATTTCTATGGTATTTAGCAGAGAGAAGGGGGAGGTAAAAAATGAAGAAAAGAGATAGGGTTTGCAGCCGGTACCAATATGGAGCGAAAATGACTTGTCGATAGGTATTTAAAGGATGATATACGATTTTGATAGGTTGAATAGGTTAGTTTCGATAGGTTGATGCATCCTATCGACAGCGTGATAGTCAAAGGTTTTTAAAGTGGATGATTCGATAGGCTCACGATAGGTGGAATCATCTTTCCGATAGGTGTAGGGGTACTTGATTCATCTTTTCGATATGTTCCCGATAGGTATCCAAAACTTATCGAAATCAATATTTTTCCCTTGCTGACCTATCGAGAAGTTGGTTTTACCTATCGATCATGTTCAGTACCTATTGAAACCCCCAATTATCTTATCGAAGCCATATAGCGACCTAACGAAAAGTGCAATTGACCTATCGACAGCTCCCAAAACCACACAAAACTACAATTCCAGGCATTCTCAGCTGCAACACTCAGCAGGCTTCCCTGCTGTGTTGCTCTACAGTTTGTTTCCTTGATGGGCAAACTCCCATTATCTTAGGCTAGGTTGAAATGATGGTCTGATGTTTGTGATAGCATGTTTATTGCAAAAAGAATTTCACTAGAAGCATAAAATAAATACCTAGAACAACAACAAACTATAATACATATGGTACATACTGGACTGCAGGGGCTAATCCAGAGGATCTGGGAGGTCCACAGCATCTGCATGATCAGTACCTTTCGTAGATTCTTTCCTCAGCCAGTGTCCCTCCCCTGAGTGTAGTTTTTCATCTGTGAATCAAGCATTGTCACATTCAGCTTTACTTTCATGTTGCCAAAGGAGACTTCCATGATTCCTAACCTACATTGTATACAAGCATTAGCCGTGGCTAAAAAGGGCCTGCCTCGAATCACAGGTATGGAAGAAGCACATTTGCTTGGTTCCATGTCCAACACCAAAAAATCAGCAGGATAGAAGAATTTGTCAACTCCAACCAAAACGTCCTCAATTATCCCCACATGTTTTCTTTCAGATCTGTCAGCTAGCTGTAGGACCACATGTGTGGGCTTTAATTCTCCTAGGCCCAGCTTCTCATATATTGAATATGGAAGCAAATTTACACTGGCTCCCAAATCTAATAAGGCTTTGTCAATGGTGTGATTCCCAATGATACAGGGATAGTGGGGGTTCCAGGGTCTTGCAATTTGGTTAGGGTTGCAATAGACAAAATTTGTTTCACTTTCTCTGCTGAAAAGACTTTGTTGGATAGGTGTATCCTAGACTGTCTTTTATGGGTGCATTGCTCTTTCAAATACTTGGCATAGGCTAGGACTTATTTAATTGCATCAAGTAAAGATAAATTGATCTTTACTTGCTTGAAAGTCTCCATCATTTCCTCTATTTTACCTTGCCCCTTATCGAAAGGGGAAGGTGCCTGTAGTGCCTTAGGAAATGAAAAATGTGGGATTGCTCCCTCATTTGCAGCCTTGGCCAATTGATCATCTTTCTTTTTAATTTTTTTCTTTTCTTGAGGATCTTCATTATCCTCTTTATTCACAGCTGGTTGTTCCTTCAGGTCCACCACTGGTGGCCCTTGTTGTGTTCTTGTAGAAATCACTTCATTTTCTTCCTCCACGCTCCTCACAGGCTCACAACCCACTTGGTTGTCCACTAACCTACCACTTCTCAATGTTGTAATAGATTTGGCTTCCTCATAGGTAGAGGAAACTTCACCCACTACAAACTGTCTTCGTGGGTTGTCCTGTGGTTGGCTAGGCAACCTTCCTCCCTCTCTCCTAGTCAGAACATCAGACAGCTGACCAAGTTGGTCCTTTATCTTTTTGATGCTCTGGCTGTGAGAGTTCACAGTTTGGGATAAGGAGTTCAAGTTCTGCAGTGAGGACAGAACTTGTTCCTCAAAGGAAGATGCTCTCGCAGCTGGAGGAGGTACAGATTGCTGCACAGGAGGAGCTACAGGTTAGGCCATGGGTTGTTGATACTGAGGCCTTGGGACATAACCTTGGGGATAGGGCTGAGCATTTCTGTAGGGCATGGGCTACTGGGGTTGTTGCTGCTAGCTGGGGTATGCATCTTGTCTCCACCTCATATTGGGGTGGTTTCTCCATTGATACCTAACAACAGGTTACTGCCCATAAGACTGAGTTGTAGCCACATGCTCTGTTATAAAATTAGGAAACTGGCTAGCAGATTGGCATTCTTCAAGGGAGTGAGCAGGGGACTGGCATATGGCACATGCCTCCTCCACCTTAGCAGCCATAGGTGACTGCATTGCTCCCATCAGCCTATCAACTTTTAAGGCTAGACTATCCACTTTCCTTTCCAAATCACCTGGCACACTCACTTCATATAACTTCCCTCTTGAAGTATTCTCCTTCACCAACCTAGGAGGCTCTAGGTCTCTAGCCAAGGTTTCCCTTTGCATAGAGTTCTCACTAATGATGTCAAATAGCTCCCATGCCTCCTCAGCAATTTTATAGAGGAGGTGCCACCACAGGAAGCATCTATCATGTCTCTACTCTTAGAATCAATTCCCTGATAAAACCTTTGGACCAATTGCCATTCAGGGTTTTGATGGTGGGGGCATTTCTTTAGGAGTTCCTTAAATCTCTCCCAAGATTGATGAAAATCTTCAGTTAGATCTTGGGTAAAAGAGATGATACCCTTCCTCAACTGGCTGGTTTTTGACATAGGGAAGAACTTGGCCAAAATTTGACATTGGAGGTCACTCCAGGACTGAATGATGTTGGGTGGAAGCATAGACAACCAGGTCCTGGCTCTGTCCTTTAATGAAAAAGGAAAGAGTCTCATCCTGGTGGCCTCTTCCCCCAAACCTGTGATGTTAAATGTAGTGCACAGTCCCAAGAACTCATCAATGTGCTTGTAGGGGTCTTCTTTAGTCAGGCCATGAAATGAGGGCAGCATTTGAATTATGGAAGATTTTATCTCATAGTTTCCTTGAGCAGCTGGAAATTGAACGCAGAAGGGGGAATTATAGACCCCTGGTGCATTAAACTCCTTGAGGGTTCTCGGCTGTTGTTGCTCACCCATTTCTACAGAGTCAATTGCAACAGATGTGGGTGTAGTTTGTCTAGATCTGAGAAGTCTTTCAACCTCTGGATTTAGTGGAATAATCTGAGGTTGGAGAGTTCTCCTACCAAACATACAACACTCAAAATTTGAATGCAGAACAAATCCTCAACACAACAAGTAGAATCAACCAAACTTTCTAACTACTCTAAAAATCAACAGATCTGAAAAATAAAAGGAGAGTAGAGGGATGCAAACTATAGAGCAGCCTCCAGCACAATTCTCCTCTCACACTACAGCCTCAGATCTGATTAAATGCACACAAAATGCTGAAAAACAATAAAAATCATAAATGCTGTTAGTAAAATCAAACAAACAACTACAGATCTATGATCAAAACTTAGATCTACCAATTTCTAAATACACCTCCCCGACAGCGATGCGAAAAACTTGTTGGGGTGTTTGCCTTCCCTTCAAATAGGGTCTAAAATCATTCATAAAACTAGGCTGAACGCAGTCACACAGACCTGCAAGTAATCAGGGACTGTTGTAGCAAGTTTTAAAAAGATGGTGAGTAAGGAAATGTCCATAGGAAGGTTAGGTTAAAAATGTGGTAAATCTTCAGATCTATAAGAGATCTGGCACCCTAACTAATGCTAAGTTAGCTAAAAGACAGGGGAGAGGTTTAAAAGGGGTTGTCACTTAAGCTATACCAAAATTAAACAAAAACTAACTTGGATTGAGTTTAGAAATCTAGATCTTGCAGAGCAAAGGAGTTAAAAAATAGACTATGGAGAAGAGTAGCTTGGAGATTGGTCTCACTAAATTCAGATTAGGTTAATCATGCCACAGAGGTTTAGGGCACACAATTCCCTCAACTGGCTATACGCACAGCTGCAGGGTAGAAGACTCCACTCCAAATCACAGGATCTAATTGGTCTTAAGGTTATGATCTGTCCACTTGAATGGTCACAGACGATCCTATAGACTTTATTTGATCCAGGGATTTATAGCAGACGAATCCAATTAGAGCCTGAGCTTGAACTAATCTTAAGGCTATGATCTGTCCACTTTAATGGTCACAGATCATCCTAGGGATCTCCTCCAAGGCAAAAACATCAATCAGAATAATTAAAACCACTACAGATGCTGTAATTCCAAGGTCACAGACTCAGGATATTACAGGAGTATCAAATCCAGGGAGATCAGATGCTATCCGAGAGGTCTACCAGTTAAGTGGGTGAGCTGATCTACAGACTCCTCTACACAAATTCGATCGAGCACCAAAGGAAACCAAAGGAACTTTAGATATAATTATAGCATTAAAAACAACATTTACATTGCAATCAAACTCACTGTATAATGGAAATGCTCTCAAAATTGTAGTTTGTGCAGTAGTGAACCCGCAATAGCACTCTCAACCTTACCCAATTACAGATCTAACCTCTCTCCTCACTACTCCAGGGGAATTAGCCAACCATTATTGGGCTAAAGGAGGGAAAATGGAATTTCTCTGTAAGCTCTAATCTCCAGAATTTTGCTCAGATCTCGATCTCCCCCAATTGCAATTGGGGGTCTCTATATATAGCTTTCTCCTTTGTTTTTCCCGCCAAAACTCCTTTCTAGAAGGTCCTCAGAGTTTGTTAGGGTTCTGTTAGAGCACGTGGGTCGATTAGAGTTTCCTAGAGCATCTTCTAGAACCGTCGCGCCAGTCACCAAGTGCCTCGGGTTGCATGCAGCAGGTCACCAAGTCACAGCGTGTGCATAGCTAAGTTTTTGAGAAGTTATGCACATGATTTCGATAGGTTGGGGAAGCTTCTAACAGGTTGGAGGAGTAGTTCGATAGGTTGGGAGACCGTTTCATTAGGTTGTAGCTTTGTATTCCATCGCTTCGATAGGATGAAGCTCACTCCTATTGAAAGGCTCAATCATCCTTCGATAGGTGTTGTTCCAGCACCTCCATTTCATTAGGTTCAAGCGGTCTTTCGATAGGTTCTGGAGACCTTTTGATAGGTTCAGGAACCCTTCGATAGGTTCCCTTTTCTCCTCAGCTAGATTTCATCAGGATGAAATCTGTCTTTCTCTCAACTGTTCAATAGGTTCTTGGATCCTATCGAAATTCACAATCCTCATGACTTCTTCTTCTTTCTACCTTCAGATCCTATCGAAACCTCGCCAATCTGCACGAATTCCTCTAATTTAAGTCTCAGCTCTTATCAAAATCTTATGATGTCCTCTCGATAGGATGTTTTTGGCCTGTCTTCACTTCACCTTGTTCTACTATAGCCAAGCATTCTAAGGGTCCAGTGATGTGCTACCCTCTGGTGTGCTATTGCTGGGTTTGTCCTGTGCTGAGAGATGGCCCCTTTGTGGGCATTCTTGAGTGGTTTTTTGCATTAGTATCATCTTTTATTGCTATCAACAAAATACACTCGACAAAGGCTTATTAGTATGCTCACAAGTCTATCAATGGTCAGGTTAAAGGGTGAAAAGTGGCATTTTTCACCACTTAACACTTACAATAAATTGTTCTCAAATTTGCAATCTCTGCATAATTCTAGATCTCTTCACTGAAACCATATCTAAAAATCAAAGCAAAAGTCGGATCTGCTACAATCTTTCACTTGGCTACAAGCACAAGTGCAAAGAGGAAGAATCCAATTTAGCCCTCAATTATGGATTGGTCCTAAGGTTATGATCTGTCCACTTGAATGGTCACAGATCATCCTATAGATTTACTCCAGCCCATGGGTATAAAGAATGGAACATGAAAACTACTGCAAGCACTATGGTTGCAAGGCTACAAGCTTAGGCAACCATAGGTGTAGCAGATCTCTAAAAATATAAAGCAATTTATTAGAAAAATTACAGATCTAATGGAAAATTAAAAACAACTCTTCATTTATCAAAATACAACTTACAATGAACCAGCCTCAAGCCCATAGTCTGTGCATTATTCTGAACATCTTTACAATGAATTTACAGATCTAATTACAATTACAAATCAGATCCTAGCTGCTACAAAGTTCTAATCCAACAGGCTGGATTAGGGAAAGAAAAGGGAAAATAAAAGGGAAAAAGAAAACCTAAAACTAAACCTAAATTGAGTTAGGGAAAACTAAAGCTATTCCTTGGTAATTCCTTGCTAAAGAATTACTGAAAATAGATGCATATTTATACATATGCCTTGATCCTTGTGCTTTTATTTCTGACCAATCAGAGGAGAGGAATTGATGCAACTTCTTCTAATCCATGTGATTAGAGTTTGAGCCAATCAGAAGAAAGAATACTCCATTCGGTTATGCTCAGCTGGCATGGCTTCATCACAGCTAAGGGATGCTTTAATTTAATTAGAAAACAGTTCACACATGGGCAGGTTCCCCATGTGACTTGTTGGAGTTCTCAAAAATACCCCTACTATCCTTTGATAATGGCTGAAAAATAATTAGAACCTAATGGAGTTCAAGCTGCTATAGACTTAAGAATTTCATATGAACTACTTTGAAGTGCAGCACTATATGACAGCTCAATATATGCCCTAGCTGTTGTGAATGCCTAAGAATGGCTTCACAGTCCACTGATGATAGCTGGCAACTGATGCAACATGGTGCAACTTCTGGTCTTGGTGAACCACATGGCTGCATGCTTTAGTGTGCACTTGCTGAAGTTGTTCTTCTTTGATGTGCAGCTAGTGTGAGTGCACACAGCTGAAAGTGTTGAACCTGTTCGCTACTCGAGTCCATACTGCTGAAGATGTTATAGATGGAGAGCTTATGGCTGAGCTGCAACTAATGCAGCAGTGGCTCTGATGAAGCTTTCTATGGTGTGCAGTTGCATGAGACTATTGTAGGCTGGAGATATCTCTGTTGTATACTCCAATCAGCAGCTATCTTTTAAGCAATGGACCCCACCTATTTCAGCTATAATAAATGGCTCTACTTCTCTCCTTCATGGCACTTATTACATGAAAGACTGCACTATAGCTGCAAATTTATTCCTAACTGCAAAACAAACTAGAAATCATTTATTAATTATTCTAAGTCTAGCAAAAGTCAGGTTTAGGGGATAGAAAGTGGTATAAATCAGTGACTAACACAAGACAAACTAGGAGATGACAAGAACCCCATCCGGCCGGCTATGACGGATTCGACGTCCATGTCATGGCCTTTGATAAAAAGAAAAAGAAAAAAAATAAAATACAAGCTCAAAGCAAGATGGACATAGTGAAAATCTGAAAGGGCGCTACAGGTAAAAAGAGAGAGTTTGTGCGGACAAGGTGAAAACCCGAAAGGGCACCGGGGATAAAAATGCAAACCCATGGACGTAGTGAAAACCCAAGAGGGCGCTTTGGGTAAAAAAGGATAAACAACGGGCATGAAGTACCCACCTTGGGCATTGTGAGTAAGAATGTTGAAAAGAAGAAAAGGTTGAAAGATAATATGAATAATCCCCTTTGTCCCCTTCTCACATTACCTGATTTTCGACCGTACCGCTCTTGTTAGCTCAAATCAGGGCCCAATCAAGAATGTTACGGCCTCGGTAAAAGTTGCTAACCTCACTCGAACCCAATCACGTGAAAGAGGGCTTCGACCATGTGTTAATCACTGAAAAGTACTACTTTTCACCTCTTAACCTAGCCTTTGCTGAACCTTAAAGCTCACTAATAACTCCTTTTTAGCTTGTTTTGTAGTTAAGAATAAAATGTGCAGCTTAACACAAGGTCTGTGCTTTTGGTCCGAAGAAGAGAGAGAACTCAAGATAAAAGATGACAGCTGAACTAGAAAGTGATGAAATACCATGGTGGTACACACCTTGGTGACTACTTTGCATGTCATACTGGACCCAAAACGTCTATCAGATGAAAGATGTTTGGATGAGAGTGGAGGAAGCTGCAACAGTAGCATGTGCACTACAGCAGAGGAACCAATGCCTTATCTCACACATCTGAGGTGCAACCTCGCAAAGTTCAAATCACTGGCAAAGTCCCCTTGCATAGCAGTCACACAGTTCAGCTGAGAGCATGTGCTTAAAGACCTCACAAGGATCTCACACCTTAAACCTTCATAAACATTATTCGCGCAACTCTCGTGGAGATCAAGCGTTAGAGCAACCGCGGTCAGCACCTTGCGAGTCCAACATGCACAAGGAACCAAAGCTAACTCGCAAAGTTCTCGTGTAGCGCTAGAAGAGAGAGATGCCCAGAAGTCTCTCACATAGATCTCGCACAGCTCTGGCGCACCTAGAAGCTTAACCCTGAACCAAGCGAGATGTAAAGTCTATCTGCACGAGTACCTCACAACAGGAGTTTCTAAAGCTCTTCTACGTGAGTGCATTCAAAGCCAAAGCAGCTACGTGATCACTCGAAGTCCTTCTGTGTGAGACAGCAGCATTTAAAGCCAAACTCTACCCCGTGAGGACTCTACAAGCTACATGACAGAAGTAATGCCCAGAAGCCAGCTTCCCAAAGCTCGGGCTCTCTAATTCTCAACCCTAACTCAAGGACCTTTTAGGGATTTCCCTAGGTCTAGGGCACACATCCCGAGGCATGGATTCCCATGCATGCATTCTAAAGCATTCAAGGGTTGTAATAGTGCCACATCTACTTGAAAGAATTAGGGTTTTACTCTTTTTTCAACCACAACATTGGGACTAAGTATATAAGCTGTGCTTGTAACTTAGCAAATCATCATTCACCTTCTCCTTCAACCTCTGTCGACTGAGAGCTCAAGCTAGCTAGGGTTAGGGTTGGGATTTGATCACCTCTTTTTCTATTTTTTTTTCTTCTCTCTTAACTCAGCATTTACTTGCTAAACCTTTGGTATGCATTTATGTATAGTTTTATTTAAGTTTTATAATAGTTCAGTAAACATTGGGATTTGGTGTTGAGTTGTTGTGCACAAGGCTGCTGCCTTGAGGGATTTCATTATTAATAACACCAGATCAATAGAATCATTGTTTGAATGCTTACTCAATCTATTATTCTCCTATTTGTCCATAGTTCTCTTCAGGCTATAGTATACATTTAGGATTTGAGTTTATTGAAAAGCCCATGGAAGCTTGAGCGTGATGCCCTGGGACCATGGTGGCAGTTAGCAGTTTTCACGTTCTGTTTTTAGTATTTGTGGGTAAGGGAGCCTCTGTGGATAGCCTGTGACCATTAGAGTGGACAGACTATAGCCCTAGGGCAAACTTGGTCACAAATCTAAGATGGATTATTCTTCTCTGCACTTGGACTTATGACTTAGTGAGAGTTTGTGCAGGAACAGACTCCCCTCTATCTTACTTGGCTGCCATCAGATGTTAGTTTTGACTTCTCTATAGTGATTGCAGACTGAAGGCTAAGTCATTATAGGCTTTTTGTAGCAATGATCAGCTGTGCTTCAATCCTTATTCAACCTTTTGCTGGTCCTTTGTGTGGGCATCAATGTGCCGCTGGCCTTGACAATACACATCAAGCTTTATGGGTTGGAACTCCTATGGATGTTAACCAGATCTGTACGCAGAACTGGAGAGCTTGTAGCCTGGCAAACATAGTTTTTGCAATGGTATTCATGGCCTGGTTTGATTTATTGGATGAGGTTTGATCAGCTCACTCCTTTAGATTAGATTAGCAATTTCTGGCTTGATCAATGGGATTTGACAGACTCTATAGGATAGCCTATGGCCATTTGAGTGGACAAGCTATAGCCTTAAGAGCACCCCAAATGGCATGGGTTATGTTAGATATGTCTACCTTATTGAGGTTAGTAATAGCACTTCAACAAAGACCTACTACAGAGAAAGCTCTAAACCTGAGTTACATAACTAAGTAAACCTTTAGCCTAAGCTCCTTACTTCGCCCCCTTTTTTTTATCCTTATTTTAACACACCATCATCCCCTTCTTTATAACCCTTTCTTAGGATAGGACTGCACTTTATTTCTTTCTTTAGATAATTTAGTGTAAGCGTGACACTCAACTCCCTTTCTTTAGGATTGCCAGATCTGTAGTCAGATCTGGAGGCCTCCTATTATGGCCTATTTTGGGTTCTAGATCAATTTCTTTGTGGGACAAACTCTTACTTATCAAAACTTGCTACAATAGCCCTGTATCTTGCAGGCTTAGGATTATTCCAGTTGAGTTGTTTCCATCCTTTATTTTATTTCAATTTTTAATTTGTTCTCACCACACAATAATATTAGCTTTCCTCTTTAATCTGAGAGGAATGAATCCTGGAAAAGACTAACAACACCATGCTCAAAATAGGACCCGTCATCCACCCGATAATTAAGGCATCAAACCAAAAATTATATATATATATATATATATAATATATAAAAAAAAATAAAAAAAACCACAAAAAGAGTTAATGATTTTCTCTTCCTAGCACTATGCACACCCCACTCCGGGATGATTGGCTCAATGACCGGAAAGGCCACTTTTGTAAGAGATAATACATTTTCCTTTCCCATTTTTACACCCACACTGTGTGTGCCACAAGAATAGCCGACACAAACCCCTAGTTTATCATTTTACAAAAACAAAATAGAGAAGATAAAATCCTTGAAAAAAAATAGATTTCCTTTTTTTATTACAAGTCTGTACCTAGCTGACACCACATCCCAAAAGATTATATGTGTGATGTCTAGCTTCTATCTAGCTTCTCTCTTTCTTTTTTACAAAAGTACGGAAAAACAATAAAAAAAAAACATAAGGAAAATTTGTATACCAAAAAATATGTATCTGAATAGGGGTTTCTTACGCCCCTTTCTCTGAGTCTGATTTGTGCAAAAAGATATGTGCAGGATGGAGTCAACGACCTAGCTCGTGCTTCAAGGCGCAAATCTCTGCATGTAGGGCATCCTCATGTACATCCTCATGTACATCCCACTTGGTCATCCAGCGACCGTGAAGACTCCTATACCAGTTGTGGGATGCGTTGGTAGCACCAAGAGCATCATTCAAGGCTCCTCTCAGATGGAGGACCTCGCACTCTGCTACATCAGCTCTGGCCTCTGCCATTTCTGCTCGAACCTTTTATTTTTTTGAATGTTCATGCAGAATGTGTTTCTCATCCACTAGACACTCAATACGGGCTCGAAGTGCCGACTCCTTCATCGGCCAAGGCCCTCCCACATCATCGCTCTCTGCCTGATCTTGATGATAAGCAGTAGGCTACTCGGATAATAGCCAGACCTTGTACTCGGTGGAGGACAGAACCAAACTCCTTTGCTCCAAGATGCACATAAGCGTTGACTGACGTGTTTCCCAGAGAGCAGCAATCCAATCCATGTCCTCAAAGGATGCCCGAGAAAAAATCAAATCACATAAAGGGGGTTTCATCATAAAGGCACTTTCTTGTGGCGGCCCGAGCTGATCTGACACCGAAATGGAAAGTAGAAGGTACTGCCAATCAATCAAAAGAGGGCAATGCCCTCATGGTCTCTAGAGTGAACCACTGGGAAGGTCCGATCTAACAAAGGAAGTCTCCATACCAGCTCTATATCGGTCAGCCAAAGCTTCAACTCTGACATATCTCCCTATGGAAGCATGTGGCACCTGCCCAAAAAGCATCGGACCACCTCACCATAAACGATCTAGAAGCGAGGCACTGGTCCCAAAATGGCAAGATGCTCTCCTAGCTAGACCTAGAGCAAATGCAGACATCCCTTGAGGCACCCCACCTTGCCCAAAGCAAAAGCATCAAGACAATGATAGAGTTTGGCTAAGACCAGATGCATCACTGACCGGCCCCCCTCTAATTCTATCAAAACATCACAAAGAGCAAGAGAGAAGCTCTCTCCCCCAGTGAAGAAAAGGATTTCAGAAATGAGACCTAGGGCAAAGGCCTTCACATTGAACATGTTTCGGACTGGCAATTTTTGAAGGCTTTCATCACCAAAAAGTTCTCTTAGGAATTTTATTGAACACTTGGTGGGCCCTCCAATGAGACTTTTCTCATATTCGAATTTCTTCAAGCCCAGAGTGAGGTGAACGGCTTTAGCGTAGCCTGGCTTCAGCATAATTCTTGCAAGGCCTCTGTGGACCTTCAAGGCTGACAGATTGGAGAGCTCTTCAAGTGTGGGAGATAGTTCCCACTTCCCAAAATGGAACAATGGACATTTACGTCGCAAAAGGAGGTCGCCGCATGAAGTAGGTCCCACCTTGGAGGAACCTCAAGGAAGGATGAGAGGCGTGACAATCCGAGCCGATATAAATCAATGAGTTCGCTCTCATTCAAGCTCCCAAGCCAACTTTGAGAAAACTGGGCCCTAGGCCCAAAGAGGGGAATAAATTGGTTCCGGGCCCTCCATGCAGGAGAGGTTTGGAAAGCGGGTCCAATGACATTCAAGGATTTTTCAAAAATGTAAAAATCCGATGTAGGATGATGGACCCACACTTGGGAAGGCAAGGAGAGAAAAGGCAACAGAAAATGTCAAGTTAAAATTAAAAGAGAAGGAAAAAAGGACCATTCTCGGACTTAAAAGGGCCCACTGCCCCCCAGGAAGCACCTTGCGCATGTATTACATGCGCCAGTGCATTTTGCCCAAGAATTGGCCTGGCGCATGTAATACATGCGCCAAACCAATTTGGCCCCCTATGGAAAAAGTGGGGTTTTGAAGGAGAATGTTTGATCTTTGCTGGAACCCCCTAGCCAGTTCACTTATCCTTCATGCTGTGATCACATAACAAAAAAAAAATTATTGCACCTAACTTATATAAGCATTTATTTATGCAACAAAAATCCACATCAAAGGCGAATAAAATATTGAACAAAGCAGGTAGCGTAGTAGGCCCTCTTTTTTGCCAAAATCAAACCCATCCTGCAAGCAATCAGATACAATACGAGAGAAGCAGAGCATACGATGAGAAAGGAAAAAGCACTAATATTCCAAAGAAGCTAAAAAACCATCCAAAAGAAAGTGAACAAAGCATCACATCATCCATTACAAATTGATCAAAATCTCAAAACGAATATGTCCCAGAATGTCTAAAGTTCAAAACCAAGAGCAAAGCCTAATCCTTGGTGGCACCCTTCAATTTCTTTCGCCGACGTGAAGAGCTTTGATAGGTCTGAATGTCTCCTACCCAGGTTCATGCCTAGGAAAGTCGGCTAAGCAGGGAGCGTGACTCCTTTTCACGGGCACACTGCAAGACAACAACCAATCAAATCAGTCGAAAGATAAATGGCAAGGCAATAATCAAAGAACGGTTAGAATGATACTCACCACTTCCACATATTGGATACCGACAATGTTGCAGTAATATTCGGCCTGATTCACGGCCAACTCATAGTCCTACATTCAAAAAAAGAAGGATATCAACTATAAGGGCTATGAGTACAAATACTAGCATATCTCTGAAAAGGAAAAACATTCAAGAAATGGAAAAACTTACCCCGAGAACTAACTCAGGAGGGGGAACCCGGATGGCCTCTGTAGATATGCGGGCCCACTCCTCTACGGCCTTACATAAACCACCAAGGAAAGCATCATCAAGGCGCTTGAAGGTTCCCTGGGCCTCCACAGTCGAACTACTAAAGGCGCCAGCACCAAAGGTACCTGAGGAACTAGCTCCCGTAGCATCAGTAGCACCCGCCGCCGCCCCATCATCATCATCAAAATCACCTTCCTGCTTAAACTATGAAAAGAAATAGGATTTCCATTAGTCAAGATCACGAGTCAACCAAAGCCACAGGGAACCAATCTGAAAGAGAAAGAAGAACTACCTGAGAGCGTGGGCCACCAAAAGCTAAGAAGTTTGCATCAGGAATGAAGCGTGGAGAAGAGGCCGATAAGGCAAAGACTCATACCACATCTGATAGTCCCCGGGCATCAGGAAGGCATCAATAGGGACCTTGTTTTGAAGCAATCCGATAATGAGCTCCTCTATACTACCCACGGGTGCCATGACATCTGGAGGAGGAGCCGAGGGCATGACAAGATAGTCTCGATATTGATGAACTACCTACTCTCTGAGGTAATAAGCCCTGGCCTAGGTCCCATAGAAAAAGATGACGCGACAGTCGATGAAGAGGCGAGATGGACCTACAGTGGCTCAATCCCAATAAGGACAACCAATGTAGGGGTCATATATAATCTACCCAAATCAAGGAGTGTCCGATCAGTCAAACATGCAACACAATATAAAGGAGAAGCTCGAAATGAAAAAGGGGAAAAATAGCCTTACCTGCTCGATATCAGTAGGTCGAATTAGGACCTCAAGCCCATCTCCAGGTGTTTCATGCCAACGTCCCTACGGCAGTGCATATTCTAATTACTCAAAAGCGGATAAGTGTATATATCAGAGTGAAGAAGGGGGCGGCCAGGCTGAAAGTGCAAATACCCCCACGCCTGACAAGAGTAGTGCATAAGAGACGAGTCAGAAGAAGAGAATGATCATCTAAATAAATTGAGGAGAGCAAAAGAGTCAGAGGTTACCTCCAAAGTAGGCTAAAAGCCGATGACAAACTTTGCATTGCCAACAGAGACTCGGACTAGGTTGGACATCAACGCTGCGTAGCCGGCCCAGCCCCAGTCATATCTATGCACGTCATTGCAATTGTCCATGAGACCGAGCAAGGCTAGGGAGACTCGTCCGCCGCTAGCATTTGAGAAGAGGGTCTTGCCCGGTAGCAAGAGGAGCGAGATGTGGGCCAACATAACCACCCGCTCGGGCACAAAAAAAATGTCCACTTCTGGCTGCCCCAAATCTACCAACTCATTCATCTAAAAAAGATCAGACAACCAGGACATTTTGACCTCAGTACCATGCAGACTTGTGGAGGGGGGATAAGCCCCTATCAATCGAATGATCTCACCCCCCTATCCGGATCCCCGTAATCATGGCCCAATCTATGGGAGTCAACATCATCTCGGGCGTGGCCATGTGAAAGGTCACGGTCTCCAGACGGAAACACTCAATAAGGGCCCTCAGATAGGTCACATCAGCTCGCATGGCGGAGCATGAAAGGAACTCTCCAAAGTTGGCATGTCCAAGCAAGAACTTCACGATCAGTGGGAGGTAGCGATAAAACTGCTGAAAGTCTAACCAACCACCTTGAAACATGATATGGGGCAAGGCCTGCACCAAGGTGAAAGAGGCATTAGATCATGGAAACACAGCAAGGTCACACAAGAAAAAAAAAAACTGAATTTATTCCTTTACCTTGTCGGCGATACCAAAATTGGAAATATGAATATACTGCTGATGGAGGAGGCCAACATGAGTGACCTTGCCCTGCATCTCGTACCAAGAGCCAACAGGGCACTCCACCATAAAGAATTGCTCTCCTCGAGGACCATAGACCATTTCTGACCCCTCTTCTTGTTCTACCTCCTGCACTTATTCTTCTTCGCTTGACATTCTAGGGCAAATACGAGCAATCATGTCAGGTGTGATCAAATGATAAGAAACCATTGTGCTATAGGTCAAGGGAACACAAGTATGCTAATCCCCCCTCTTCTTTTCAAAAAAATAAAACCAAAATAATAATAATAATTTTTCCTTTCTTTTTTACAAAATTAAAAACAAAAAAAAAAATCCTTTCTTTATGTGCAAAAATAAAAACAAAAATTAAAAACAAAAAAAAAAGAGATCCTTTCTTTACGTGCAAAAATAAAAACAAAAAGTAAAAAAAAAAAAAAAATTTCTTTATGTGCAAAAATAAAAATTATATATACAAAAATTTCTTTCTTTATGTGCAAAAATAAAAATAAAAATAAAATTGATATATGTCCTAATTAAACCCATAAAAAAGGCAAAAATAGGGCATCATTCATGGAGTAAACATCAAACCCATCATCAATAATCATGCTTACAAGAGAAATAACCCATTTATCATCTAAGAAAGCAAGATTCATAAACACATTGCAAAAGATTTAAAAAAAAATCAAAAAATAATAAGTTTAAAGTAATTACTTTCATAAAAAATTAGGTCTTTGATCCAGTGTAGAGTGGGTGTTTAATCGGCGCGAGCGAACACCGACAATGAAGCACACTTGTAATCGATCCGAGGGAACCCTAGGAAGGAGACCTATTTCGGTTTGGAGAGGGAGAGAGAAAAAAAAATTGAAATAACCCTCTTTTGGCTAGGGCTCAGGGGGGTTTAAAATCATCCCCAGGTTTTGCTTGGCGCATGTATTACATGCGCCAAGTGTATTTTTCCCCCCATTTGGCCTAGCGCAAGTAATAGTTGTGTCAGGCTACTTTCGGGCTAGGTTCTGGCTAGGTGTTGTTTGTACACACCTGGCCTGACCCCTTTTCCTTTTCGTTTTATTATTCTGTAGGTGCACACACCCCCAAATGGCATATCAACTCTCATTTGACTTGTCCGAAAACCTGTGCTAGAATAAATGGATCGAGATCGATGAGCATGCTCAAAGAATCCTGAACATACATAAAATCATAGCAAAATGTTCAAAAAAATCACATAAAATAACAGCAAAAAA
Source organism: Chloranthus sessilifolius (assembly GCA_021018995.1). Classification (NCBI taxonomy): domain Eukaryota; kingdom Viridiplantae; phylum Streptophyta; class Magnoliopsida; order Chloranthales; family Chloranthaceae; genus Chloranthus; species Chloranthus sessilifolius. The sequence goes on along the minus strand of CM037585.1, from coordinate 89,367,699 downwards.
AGTCTAAAAAACTTCACATAGACTAACAGTAACAAGTCCAAAAAATTCACATAAAATAATAGCAAAAAAAGCCTTTAAAAATTTACATAAAATCATAGAAAAAAGTCTTAAAATTCACATGAAATAACAGCAAAAAGTCCAAAAAATCCACATAAAATCACAAAAAACACTCACATGAAATAATATAAAAATCCACATAAAATCACAAAAAAAAAATTCACATGAAATAATATAAAAATCCACGTAAAATCACAAAAAAACTTTCGTATAAAAATCCACATAAAATCATAAAAAAAATTCACAGGAAATAATACAAAAATCATAAAGAAATTCCACATAAAATCTCACATGAAATAGCAAAAAAAATTCAAAGGTGGCACGCACTCCCAAAAAGCGTTGCGATATCTTTTCGCTCTGCTCGGGAAGTCGTGCTACATTAACTTCGGGATCATTGGGTTTGCCCAAAGACCTCGACTTCTGCTTCATGCAGGGGCACCCGTGACCAATCAAATGGGGCAATCAATGCCTCATAGGGTTGGACGCAAACTGTGGACCTTTGCATATTTGCTTCGCGCCTATCTTCAAGTATGGGTCGATCACCCTCTTACTCATGGAGCTATTGGATTCAGAATGAAACTTGAAACATCAAACATCTTCAATCATCTCGAGAAGCAAATATTTTTTCCAACATATTGGGCTTTCGCAACTCACTCCATCTCAATTATGCACAGTAATGTCGTTAAGCACTTCGGGACCGATAACCTTGAGAAAACAGTCGTTTTTCCCGACATACAGGGCTTTCATTTTCTCACCATGTTACTCATCTAATATTTGAGGTTCATTCTGAATACAGTAAACCCGTCAGTAATGTCTTAGATCTCTTCAGATGTCTCTTGTCTTTGGCATTCGATCATTAGTGATTGGATACCAAAGAGGAGCATCAGTAGACACCCAAATTTGGCCTAAGGCCTTATCGAAACACACTTCGAGAGAGGCGCACTTCTGAGCTTCTGCTGGCAGGTATCGTAACCTTAGGAACCTTCTCAAAACCTTAGAAGTCATCCCATTAGGAATCACTCCCGATCCCTTAGAAACCTCCCTGAACCTTTAGAAACCAATCCCAACCTTTAGAAACCCTTCCGAACCAATACCTGGACTTTCTCGAGCAATGACCAAAGAGTGGTGCACTAGGATTAGCTGAGATCTTTTCCTATGATCGAATCATATACCATTGAAAAGTAGAAGTCTCCAACTTTCCAACAAGCCAAGAATGATCTCATTCGGAGCTGTACATCGAAAGATATCGCGTTCCGAATTTTTTGGCAAAATTAGGATTTTGGGTGGGAATCCATATGGGATTTGGCACATGTAATACATGCGCCAAGCCATTTTTGGGAAGAAATGGCTTGGCGTAAGTATTAGTTGCACAAGGTTTAAGTGGGTCCCCCTACAGCCTTGCAACTTCCCTTGCACTATTTTACTGTACCTTTGCCTGGTGCATCTATTAGTTGCGCGAGGCTTAGCTACAGTAACCTTGGATTTTTTGCTCGAATTTTATCTTTGGGGTTTAACTTGTTGACTATCTTGATGCCCTGGGTGTGTTTCACTTGTTTTGTTGCACCCTTCCTTATCCTATTTGCAACCCTCAAGTGATTTGAAACACTACCCTATCATCCCCCATTGGAGCTACTTTCACATTTTTCTAAGCTTCAATGATCCTAGGAAACCTTAGATGCTTGATTACCTAATTGCCAATCCAACTTAAGCCTCAAAGCATCCTCCTAACCTCTCCTTTTCCTATAAATAGAGTGGTACCCCTCCCTTTGAAAGGGCTTGAAAATTTTCCTAAGAGAGAAGATTAACAAAGAAGCTCCCTCTGCCTTTGGTGAACCCTTTTGCATAAAAATTCCAGAATTCCCAAACCTTCTTTGGACCTTACCGTTCCTCAAAAATCCCCTAGTTTAGGAAAGAGCCATCCTCTAGCCTCCTTCTCTACCTCTTAGCTATTAATCCCTAAGAGCCTTGCTCTAGCCATACAAGCCATTGGAAGCACACTGAAGCACGCCTACGCAAGGATCCACAATGGTGCAACAAAGGCCCGAGAGCTCCGGCTCTCCCCTCTACTCCTCTAACTTCTTTCTCATTCCTCTATCCTTGCATTTGTGCCATTACGCCGCCGAAATTCTGGTAGGAACGGAGGGGCACAAATAGGATTTTGGTGCCCTAGGGCAAGAGGAAGGACTTTTTTGCTTCTTTTATTTTATTTTTATTTTAGCCATAAGTAGAGATCGCATTAAGCGGGTTGATCGGGTGCCTAACACCTTCCCAATAGATAACCAAAGCCCCTACCCAAGAACCTTTGGCGTAGACCGATGAATCAGAGTCATATTTGGCACTTCGGTGTATTTAATATTGATTTGGGTTTCTCAGGACACCAAAAGCTCTGGGTGGCGACTATAAATTTTTCACGAGTGCGCATCATCATGATGGGATCGTCAAAAATATGTGGTTGTACAGAAGGGATGAGAGAGGCATTTTTAGTTAGTGATAAAGAGAGAAAAGTTAGGGTTGCGGTCAGCCCGATGGCTTTGCACGTGATAATAGCACGTGATGAGAGGATGATTTAAAAAACTACTACTTTAACTTAAAAAATCATTGTTTTAAGCATTAGAATATCACTCCACTATTTCAAGCAGTGGTTTATTTTATGCTGCTATATTGGTTTTTCCTCATTTTGACGTAGTGCAGAAAGAGTGGCCCAATTCAGTCCGAGTCAACTCTGGCTAAGGGCGATGGAGTAATAAATTAGAAAATATTAAATGATGAAAGGAAAATGAGTGAATATTAAATGAAGAATACCTATGTTGATGCGATCGGCAGCTGCAAATATTTATCGACGCTGCAACACATCATTGATCACGCTTTAAGAAGAGCAGGGGCTTATAGGTTGAACTCATTTACTCCATCGTCGGTCGATCAACATCAATAGCTATGGGTTGCCTTGGGGTTTAGTTAGTTTGATTTCCTAATCTCGCTAGAAGTTTAATTAACTTGGTCTTCTGATCCTACTGGGAGTCTAATTAACCTACTCTCCTAATCCTACTTGGAGTCTAATTAAAAAAGGGGTTGTGGCCCGTTATACTAAGGAGGATCGGCCCCATTCCTGGGTACCCTCCGTAAGCTCCCTTGGGAAAATCGGGTGGCTAAGGATTATTTTGTAAATATTGAAGATTTAAAAACTAAATTTTAACTTAAAATGGAGAATTAGGAATCAAAAATTGAGATCAAGAATTAAGAATTTAGAACTAGGACGAAGAATTCGGACTAGCATTAAGAACTAGAAGGAGAATTAAGAACTAGAAAGATAATCATGAACTCGAACTAGAACCTAAGAACTAAGAACTAAAACTAGAAATTAAGAACTAAAACTAGAAAGAGAACTAGAATTTTCTAAAAGGAAGAAACTCAAAAAAGAGAATTGTGTAGAAGAGAATTATGTAGAGTGGCTGGGGGGTAGGGATCTATTTATAGGCTTTTACTAGAAATCCTAACTCTAATTCCTAATTCAAATAAAAAGAATATCCCAATTATTAATCCTGGTTTAACTCTAATTCGTAATTCTTTTAAAAAAATAAGGAAAAAGTAAAGTCCTAGAAAGATAAGGAAACTTATCCTATTTCTAATAAAAGAAATGAATCCTATTTTCTAAAATAAAAGAATGAAGAGACTAATCCTAATTCAATTAGGAGTTTTGAAATTCGTCACTTTTTGTGCAGCTTCCGAAAACTGACCATAACTTCTTCGATACTTGTCAGAATTGCGTGTTTTTTGGCTCATTGGAAAGCTACTTCGATACACTTTCAAACGTGACCAACTTTGCATCAAACTGACTTCATTTGATACTTCAAAATAGGCCAAATATAAAAGTGAAGGGATTGAAAATTGGGAAAGGTTGGGGAGAGACCTAATTGGCTTTAGACTGGGCACTTCCTCCTTTAATATTACTTCAAGAATTGAGACTAACGGGTTGGTGTCGCTAGCTTGACTACCTGGGGCTCCCAAAGAAGAGTCTGCGATTCTACAAGTCTAGAAGGCAACTCGATCTCTTTTGGGAAGCCCCAGAGAGAACCTCAAATTTTCTCAAAAGGAGAAGCTTCAGAAATAGAAGAATAATAAATTATTTTTATGGCTAAGAGTAATTTTGAAAAGACTGAGTTGGAATTGATGATTAAAAGCTTAAGGATTAAAAATTGAAGATTTGAAATTTTAAGGACTAGGGATCAAGAACTAAGGATTGAAATCTAGAACTTAAGAATTGAGAACTAGAATTAGGAACTAGAATAAAAATTAAGAACTATGGCCAAAATTTAGAACTAGAACCTCGAAGTTAAGAACTAGAAACTAGAAATTAGTAACTAGAAACTAGAACCTAAGAGATTACCTGAAGTTGAGAGTCGAAGAGAGAATCTCAAAATCCCCAAGCTTGGAAGAGAGGACCTTGAAAATTCGATTGTTGGATGTTCTGTGTTTTTTTGGGTAAGGTAGGGGGTCTATTTATAGGTATACGGGTAATTATGCGCCTTGTGGGAGGTGCATAATTAGCCGATCAAATTCAATTATGAGGCCTATCTGGTGCGGTTAATTGAATTACATGCCCTGTCCCGAGCGCATAATCTCTCTGAGTCGGTGACCGACTCAGTGAGTGACCGGTTGACTAGCTCAGGAGGGTGTCCTAGTTCCAATCTAATTGGAACTAATTGTATGCCCTGTAAAGCACACGCAATTGATTGCACATTCTGGTCTAGGTGCACAATTGGGTCTTAAGGCGGCCTCTAAAAGGTTAAGGACCGGTCCATGTTGGACCAATTGCGTGCCAGTGGTGGGGCATGCAATTGAATTGTGCGCGCTTTATAGGGCATGTAATCCACTCCTAAGGTGACTCACAAGAAGAACGGGCCTAGTCCAAGTGAGACCAATTGCGCGTCAACTATGGGGCGTGCAATCAAATTACGCACGCTGGACAGGGCGTGCAATTCGAGACTTTTCCTGAGTTCAGTTGGGTCCGAACCACAAGGCTATTATTTTAACATGTGCTTCGACTATATACTACTGTTTCAATATATAGTCCTCGTATTAGGGTTTTAAAACTTTCAGAGAAGTCTCTTCTGAAAGTCATGGGCATGGTCGAAGGTTGACTGAAAAGGTTTGTATACTCTGAGAGGACAAAGTTGGGGTGTCTTAAGTAATGCCTCCAGATTTTCAAAGTAATGATGACCACTAATAATTCCAGGTCATGTGTAGGGTAGTTCTTTTCGTGGTCTTTCAGCTGCCTTGATCCATAAGCAACTACTTTATCGTGCTGATTCAATACGCTGCCTAATCCACTATGGGAAGCATCGCTGAATACAGAGAATCCCTCACTGCCTGATGGTAGGATAAGTACTGGTGCAGAGGTCAATCTCATTTTCAACTCTTGGAAACTCTGCTCGCATAATTTAGTCCACTCAAATTTGAATGTTTTCCTGGTGAGGCACATGAGTGGTTCAGCTATCTTTGAAAACCCTTCAACAAATCTTGTAATATCCCAAGATCTCTGAGCCTAGTGTGTCACGTTGATACTTGACTTCGATTGTGATATACTCCGTGTACCGCATTCTATGAGCAGTTCGATTAACAGGTCCAAATGGAAGTCAATGGTATGTTGACTGATAGGACACACACACACACATTCTTGTGTCGGCCGTACACCAGATATTACCATGTATAGAAGACATTGGGCATTGGATCCAATTTAAATGAGGCCTCACAATAACTAATCTGGGATCTCACGAGCCCAGGCTAATACCAAATTTTGTATTACAGCCGACCCGAAATCCTCACTTAATGCTATACACAACACTTGAGTGTATAAGCCACACTCTGAAGCAACCACCCTTAGAAGAAATGCCATTTGAGTTTATTCAGACCTAACCCACTTAAGACCCATTAGACAACAAAATCAAGAAAGGCCCATTAGTGGACAGCCATGAGATGGCTTGTACACCACCCTTGAGTGTACAAGCTACACTCCAAATCAAGACCCTCACTTAGCAAACCAATCCTTGCACGCATAAGAGCCATGCATTACAGTTGAAAACAAGGGAGAGGAAAAGAGAGAAGAGAATTAGTTCATTCTTAGCTCTTGAGACCCAACTATTGAAAACTGTCCCAACCATTGAACTACAGGGAGACTCCAGTCAGATCGATCACTACGAATCTGTCTAGAATGGTGATGGAAACGCAGGATTTACACTAAGCTCCACACCTAATCCTATCAACGCCTATCATACAAACTATGTGTGATAAAGGTGTGTACCTCGTCTCGGTCTTATGGACTTAAACTTTAGTAGTTAGGGCCTGGAATCGTCGTTGGTGTAAACACATGCAACGAGTTCGACGATCGAACACGGGAGAAACGATAATCTCTAATAATCGATAGCCAAAAATGTTGCATGTAGGGAAAAATGAAGGCAAAATTATTATACAAATGGAAAATAAGTGTGGTTGGTCTGTTCAAAGTATGAAGCTTGATCACATGCAAAGGATTCAAGGGAAAATTTGGGACTTCTCGGCATGAAGAAGATGAGAAAACGAAGCCTGGAATGATCATACTCGCCCAAGCTAAGCATGAACTAGCCAGGCGAGCTAGCAGCTGGGACTTAGAAATGAAGGGAGTAAAGAACTCGCCTGGGAAAGTTCTTTAGGCAAAATAGTTCGGGCGTAATTCCCCCGAGCGACATGGAATGCTGAAAGGTCAGCATGGGAGGCACTCAAACTCGCCGTGGTGAGTTGCCTTTAAGGTGTGGGGCTTAAGCGTTTTAGTGAGCTCTCCTAGGCGAGTTTCACAGGCTATTTTTCTTGGGTGAAAGCCGCCCGAACGACTTTAAGTGTCACCTTAAAATTTAAAACGAAGTCGTCAGGTGACCTCCTAGCTTAGCCAGGGTGAGTTGGGTTGCCTGCATGCCCTTTTTGCCTTGACTTAAGAGTTATCTTTGAAGCCTTGACTTAGGAAAACCTTGTGTGCCTAGTGGCTCTTTATACGTCGTTTGACTCTGAGCGTGCACTGACCTAGGTTAACACGCTAGGTAGCCAATAGATTCCACGAGATGTCCTTGCATTCGATCACGTGTATTGTCGACATTGAGGTAAGGAAAAATGCCATGCTTGATGATTTATTTCCTCGCATTTGCATATTTGATGCTCATACTTAAATCTACAATACAAACTGCTAATTGTGACAACTTGATTTAATTGTGAAGATTTTGATGAATTTATGTACACAAAAAAAATGCATGTCTACATTGCATCTTGACATAGTTGTGTTCGCCTCGATAAAATTCCAGATTTGTTTATATATTTCTTGTGTACTGAGTAACTGCTTGTGTACGTGTTTGATTTGTATCCTGTTATGTTATTGGCTATGTTCCCGCTCAAGTGACCCTGTTAACGTAGCTCAGGGGCTTGACCTCCGAGTTCCCAAACCAAGTGTTAATGTAGCTCAGGGGCTTGGCTTCTCGAGTTAAGTGACCTTGTCAATGTAGCTCAGGGGCTTGACTGCTCGGCCGGAGTTACCCTGTTAGCGTAACTCAGGGGCTCGGCTATCTGGTTTAAGTGACCCTATTAACGGAGCTCAGGGGCTTGACATTTGTATTTCTTGATTTCTTTTATACGCATTTTTGTTACTTGTCCGATATGCTCTCGCACCTACTATGATGATTTGAGTTGCTACACATTGTCCTGCATGTTACATTTTTTATGAAATGCCAAGTTTTAATATGATAAAGAATTGTTTGGTTTTTGAAACTCAAATCATGTGATAAGTGCGACTTAAATTATTTCTTGTATTTTATATGCATCAAGATCATGAATAAAAACGATAAAGATGGTTGAGCAATGGTTTTTTTTCCTTACTGAGCTGGGATGAATCTCACCCCTCAACTATACATCATAGATGCAAGACTAGATTTGGAGCATGATCCAGAGCAAGAAGAGGACCCGGATTACAATCCTGACGAGGAAGATCTACCTGAGGAAGATTTCCCTTAGTTGATTAATTAGAGGGTGTAATATTTTTGGCTTTTTAAAGAATATGGTAAAAATACTTGTTAAATATTAGTCTTTTTGTGATTTTGTTATCCACCGGTGGATTGATAGTTCCGATAAAGGTCGGCCTTCACCGGTGGATTGATAGTTCCGATATACATGTGAATGGACATTTTGTGGGTTTATTTTTCCCTATTACTTATGCCATAGCTCTGATGTGCTTCCACATTGTGCACTTCGATTTTGCATCATGTAAGCTTACCATTAACTGATGGCTCGATCCTTCCTATTGTTGATATGAGGAAAGATCGAGTTGTCAGGAAGCTAGTTAAATGTATCGATACCATAGTATCACTGTAAATCAGATCATGCATGATCTGACGACTCGGGTTTTAGGTAAGGAAGCTCGGGTTATCACAGGTGGTATCAAAGCCCTAGGTTGTACATCGCATGGGCGTTCAGAGTTATGACATAGTAAAAGCTATGGCATTAGAGTCTATTAACTCTTAGGTTAGGCTCTTAGAGTTGACCAGGTTGATCTAATTTAGTATTATGTGACCATCTCAGGTCAACATGCCTCCGACAAGAGGAAGACCGAGAATAGTGTGAACACAGGGGGCGTGATCAACAATAAGAGATTTGTCATGGAACCAAATGACACTCCAGTCGGCAATAATAACAATGACTTCGAAGGGGACAATAATTTGGTAAATGCTCCTGAAGCTAAAAGGAATGCTGAAAACAACTAGTAGTTATTAGAGAATGTCACAAATGTCGTGACCATGCTCGCGGAGAGATGCCATCCATCAGGGTTTCAAGAGTTTACAAGATTGAGACCTCCAAGCTTCTATGGTGAAACTGAGCCGTTTGAGGCAGAACAGTGGTTGAATCAAGTAGAGAAGATCCTTCAGAAGATTAGGTGCACTGAAGAGGAAAAGGTGAGTTGGGAATCATTCCAACTCGAGGGAGAATCACACCCTTGGTGGAAGTCCGTGGAGAGAACTCTGGCACCGGGAAACCCTTGGACATGGGCTGAGTTTTTCGAAGTTTTTAATGAGAAATACTTTTTGGCACCAAAAAGACGACAACTGGAGATACAGTTTGCTAACTTAGTACAAGGCGAAATGACAGTTCGGGAGTATGAATCAGAGTTCACAAAACTCTCTCGATTTGCACCAGCATTAGTGGCCACCAAATTGATGAAAACTCAGAAGTTTGAGTACAACTTGAAGCCAACCATTAAGGAAAGGATATCCCTTTGATAAGCAGTGACTTATGATCGAGTAGTGAGATTGGCCCGTATTGCGGAGAAGGATGTTAATAATATGGTCCAGTGATAGGAAGAGCAAACCAGAAATAGAAAGAGTCAGTCGCAAGCACTTAGTGCTAAGAAGGCCAGCAAGAGACCAAGGTATTTGATGTCGCCGCCATCTCTACCTACCACCACGGCAGCATCTCGGCCACTCTACTCGGCATCTTTGCCACCATTGCCTCCTACACCTCCAAGGCCCTTCACTACCTCCAACCCTATGACAACAGGAGGACGAAAAGCCCAATCAACAACTTCTCACATAACATCTTCCACACCCCAGATTTCATGTGCAATGTGTGGGAGACCGCACAAAACTGAGGAATGCAGAAAATCTATCGGGGCCTATTTTAAGTGTGGGTAAATGGGGCACCGTATCAGAGAGTGCCTGGAGATGAAGGGTGTTGCAACTACTACAACACCGAATCAGAGAGCTACGCGACCCACGACGAAAGGCCGGGCATATGCAGTCTCCGCACATGACGCCCAAGTCGGCAATGAGGTCATACAAGGTATGATATTTACTTGGATTGTCAATTTATTCTTTCGCATTTTAGATGAAGAAGGTGCAAAAAGATCACTAGAATTATTATAGTTTGTATTATAACTCGTCATACACACGACTAATTTTAAATGCGTGTTTAATCTAGGTGTCATCCACTTGAGTAAACAAAACGATATATGTGGCTACAAGGCCCTAGTGTTGATAGACTCGGGGTCTACACACCCATTTATTACACCAACCTTTGCTAGGGAGATCGGCTACACACCTGAATCCCTAAATTTTGTCTTAGCTATCTCTACACCAACAGGAAGTTCAGTGAGTGCGGATACAGTATGCTGATTGGTTGTTGTCACCATGGCACACCGCCAAACTATGACTGATCTAATCTAGCTTGAAATGCAAGGATTTGATGCAATAATCGGCATGGATTGGCTAAGCAAATTGCGAGCCAATGTAGATTGCTTAGAGAAAATAGTTACTCTCTATCCCAAGAGAGAGAGGCCATTCGCATTCATTGGCATTTGACCAGCTGTTACCCTTTATATCAGTAATTTAAGCCGAACGACTAATCAGTAAGGGATGCCAAGGATACCTTTCCTTCATACAAGGATGAAAGGATGAGAAGGTTGGCATTGCCAACATTCTGATCGCCTGCAAGTTTCTCGATGTATTCCCTGAGGAGTTACCGAGTTTACTGCCAGAAAGAGAAGTTGAATTTATAATCGACTTAGCTCCAGGCACGGAACCAGTGTCGAAGGCTCCATACCAAATGGCACCGGCCGAGTTGAAAGAGTTAAAGGAGCAGTTGCAAGAGTTACTCGATAAGGGATTCATTCGGCTGAGTGTGTCTCCAAGGGGAGCACCAGTGTTGTTCATCAAAAAGAAGGATGGTTCGATGCAACTCTGCATAAATTACCGATAATTGAACAAGTTGACCATAAAGAATCGGTATCCACTCCCTAGAATAGATGACCTTTTCGACTAGTTGGAAGGAGCGAAATTCTTCTCTAAGATAGACCTACGGTTTGGTTACCATCAGATGAAGGTGAGAGCTGAAGATGTTCCCAAAATAGCCTTCTGTACAAGGTATGGCCATTACAAGTTCCTTGGAATGCCATTTGGACTGACCAATGCACCAGCATCCTTCATGGATCCTATGAATCGGGTATTCAAGCCCCTTCTAAAATGATTCGTGGTGGTATTTATAGATTATATACTCATCTATTCCAAGACAAGGGAAGAGCACGAGCAGTATCACCGGTTAACACTGCAGACACTCCGAGATCATCATTTATATGAAAAACTCAGTAAATGTGAATTTTGGTTGGAGCAGGTAAGCATTCTGGGACACATCATTTCAGAATCGGGGGTAATAGTAGATCCATCCAAGGTTGAGGCTATAGTAAATTGGGAACAGCCCATGACTGTCACCAAGATCGTAGATTTCTCATACTCGCCGGCTACTATCGCAGATTTGTGAAAGGATTCTCTAAGATTTTTAGACCACTCACGCAACTCACTAGAGAGAACGTCAAATTTGAGTGGACTAAAGCGTGTGAGAAAAGCTTTTAAGAGCTCATGTAAAGATTGACGTTTGCACCCCTGCTTACCATACCAGATGGCAGCAGAGGATTTGTGGTATTTACCGATGCATCTCACACAAGATTAGGCTGCGTATTGAACCAGCATGAAAAAGTAGTAGCATATGGGTCAAGACAGCTGAAAGACCATGAGAAAAATTATCCTACTCACGATCTGGAATTAGTAGTTGTTATCTTTGCCTTGAAGACCTGGAGACACTACCTATATGGGGAAACATTCCAAATCTTCACTGATCACAAAAGCTTGAAGTATCTCTTCACACAAAGAGATCTAAATCTGAGGCAGAGTAGATGGATGGAGTCACTGAAAGACTATGACTGCTCAATATAATACCATCCAAGAAAGTCAAGCATGGTAGCTGATTCATTAAGCCTGAAATCATCTGCTTAGCTGGCACACCTCACGGCAATAATGCACAGATGGTACTAACACTGACATTATTTTCAGATGGGGGATCACGTGTTCCTAAAAATCTTGCCAACTAAAGGGGTCATGTACTTTGTAAAGCGCAGAAAATTAAGTCCTCGCTACATTAAACCATTTCAAATCTTAGGCCTTGTTGGCGAAGTTGCCTATCAACTCACCTTGCCGCCACAATTGTCAAGCGTACACAATGTCTTTCACGTGTCGATGTTATGCAAGTACGTACACGGCCTAACAAACATATTAGACTACTCACCAATCAAAGTCCAAAAAGACTTAAAGCTGCCCGACGAGCCGGTCAAGATATTGGATCGCAAAGAACAAGTGTTGAGGACAAAGCACATCCCTCTTGTCCTAGTGTAATGGCGTAACCACTCCACCGTCGAAGCGACATGGGAGCGTGATGCCGAAATTTGCAATCTATACCCTCATCTTTTTTTGAGTAATGTCATTAATGTATGAATGCTATTAGTGAAAACGGGTTGTTAAATGAAATTATAAATTTTTGAAATTTTTGCAAAGAGGTAATCGTTACCAATCTCCAATCGCCATCGTACATAATTAAACAACCGTATCCACAGAACATTGAAACAACCTTGAGTTATCACAGCCACCATATACATATGCAAAATTGCACTAGTCACACTTTCTTTTGCACCAAATCAAAGAGTTATCACTTGTGTAGTTGCACACCCCTGCATACACCTATTTGAAATGATATAAATTACAAGGAGTGCGAACTAAAGTAGTATTGATTTTGGTATTACCCAAGTGCATGTCTGTGCATTAGGTACCAGTTAGTAGAAGAACACAAGTTCCAATCTGGGAAATAGAAGAAACAAATCAAAACCATCGAATGAACCTCATAACTCGCTTGGGGGACCCTATTGGTATTTAAGGGTTTCTAAACCCTCTTTTCTCCATTTCCAAGCAACTTGTTTGGGGTTTTTGGTTTCCCCTTTATCTTGTCCGGCAGTTTCTTCTCTCCAGGAGTGAGGAGTGTTAAGCACTAATTTTGGCCATTTTATACCCCTTCAAACCTGGCTTTTAATAGGACTTAGAGTATTTAATAATTGTTTTTAGTGTGGTTTTGTAGCAAGGAGTTAATTTTATCCTTAGTGCAGTTTTCAGTTAAAAAGAGCCAATAAGGAGAGTTCTTGGACCAATCCGTCGTTGAGAATGAGAGATGAATGGCTAAGCACATTGGAGGTGTATTGAGGGTCACTTGCAGCTCAGCAGTAGTTTGGATTTGATAGCCAATGCTGAACCTATCAAGAAAATGAAGAATTGAAGCTACAGGTTTATCTCAATTGTGCAAGACAGGTAGACAACCTTGCACTTGAAGCCAATCTGTCAAAGAGTACACAGCATATATATCATCTTGTAGCTGAAGAAAATGCAACAGCATCAACAAGTGCATTGGTGCACGACCAATTGAAAGCTTGAAGAGTGTAATTCCATTGCAGCTGCAATCAACCACAAGAATAATTGCTAACAGCAGCAGCCCTTCCTGTCGACCTTTGAATGCTAGAACCTATTGACACCTTGCTGCAGCTTTTTCCTCAAGCCTCTCAACAGCCGCCTTGTGCTCCATCTCCCATTCAAACCTGTTGAGAACACCTTGCTACAACCCTTCCCATCAATCCCATTTACCATTTGCAGCTGCATATATATATATATATATATATATATATATATATATATACCTATTGCACCAGCCCCACAATAGTCGACTGCTTCCCAGCAGATCCTGTCGAGCACTTGGCATCAGCACCTCTTGAGCTCCAAGCACACATCAAACCTGGCGAAATGTGGCAGCAAGCTTCAGCATACAAACCTCTCGAGCAGAAGTATGAACCTATCGAACCCATTGCTGAAGCTGCTGGCCATCCTCCTAACCTGCCGAATGGATGGCTGAAACATGCATTCATCCTGTCGTCTTGTGCTCCATCCAACATCTCGAGCAGACTACTCTCCAAAACCTGCCAAGGAGTAGCTTTTATTATAGCCGAGCAGTTCATCTTCTCAACCAACAGAACTCCAAAACCTTCCTCCCATGCAGAACCTGTTGACGAGTTGATGGCCCAATCTCATCGAGCACTTGCACCAGAACCTGTCGACAGTAGTCTGCAGCACCTCCCAGCTATCCTCCCATCCAACTTGTCGAGGAGTCCCTTGCATACACCAACCTTTAATCCTCTCGAAAAGCAGCTCCGTTCCAACCCTCTCGATCAGCAAGCTCTCAAGGCTCCCATTGAACCTCACGACAGCTTCTCCAAACTAGCACCCTCCAAACATGTTGACTGGTTCAGCTCCCAACCTGTCGACCATCTTCTCCAAAACCTCACCCAAACTTGTCGACAGCTCTCTTGCCACTCCAGAACCTCACGAGCACTTGCAAGCTCCCCAGCCTCTTGATCCTCTCTACCACTTCAGCCACAAAGCACCCTTGAACCTATCGACCATTTAAAGCTCCAACCCATCATTGAACCTGTCGATCATTTAAGCCATGAACCTGTCGACAGCACTTAAGCTGCAGCCCACCTAATCCTCTAAATTTGCAGCCCCCAGCTCCAAAGTCTTCCTTCCACCGACCATTTCCAGCTATAGAAAAATATATATATATATATATATATATATATATAAATACATACATGCTTTACCTGTTGCACACCCAACCTCCCATGCATCCTATCAAGTTGTACCTTTCAAACCTCTCGACCATTGCAGTCCCCACCTTTCAAACCTGTCGAGAACCCTAAGCTACAGGCCATCTTCAACCTATCGACCAACGGTTTAGCTGCAACAGCAACTTGTCGAATTTCCAGCCCTTTAACCCCCATTTAAACCAGTCAAAGAACAACAGCCCCACCTTCTAAACCTCTCGAAGCTCACATCACTTACTCGCAGCTGCTGATATTTGAACCTGCAGAATTGATGTTGCAGTAGATGATCTTTTAAAGCTGATCTAGCTGGGCTCCATCAAATCTAAAGCATGAGGGGTATTGTGGTAAAGGTTGCAGCTGGAGAGCATTTTCAGGAAAAATATTGTTGGACAACAGGGGCATTTTGGGGTAGCCAGAGTAATTATTTTGTGGGCAATCACTTGAGGTGTGCAACTGGCAAGAGTAATGGACAGCAGGGGCAGCTTCGGTCCATTTTGTGGACAGCAAGTATAAAGATGAGCAGCAGGTATTTTGTGGTTGGCAAGGACAGATTGGGAACTTCAATGCACAGGAAATTCTGCACATGGGTGTGAACTGATTTTTGGCGGGAATGCAAGTTAGCTTCAGCTGGGCACATACAAAACCAGATTCATATCTTCTCTCTGATTGGTTGGAATGCTTAAATAGTGATTAAGCATCAAATCCTCTCCTCTGATTGGCCAAAACCTCAAGCACACAGATCACTGCATTTGTATAAATAGAACCCCTTGCTGCTGTAATTTCTCAGTAAGGAATCCATAGAATGGCTGTGTTTCTCCTTCGCTCATTTAGGTTTTAATTTTAGTTTTATTTTTCTATTTTATTTTCCCCCTTCTCTCCCTAATCCAGCATGTTGAATTAGATCTAAATAAGTAGCCTAGATCTGTTTTGTAAGTGTATTTTGAAAGCTTCAAAGAATTTGGGAATAGATCGTTGTTGCACAGATTGCAGATCTGAGCTCAATATGTTGTAAGATTACAATGATTATGTCTTTTAAAGGTGATTCTAATTTATATTTCACTTTTTCGTATTTTTTTTCCCTGGATTGGATATTCCTATAGATGTTAGCCTATGAGGGTCTCGTATCCTGGCATCTACAGCATCTACAATGGTTTTCCTGTTCTGATTAAGATCCTTGGAGCAGAACAATCTCTAGGATGGTCTGTGACAATTAAAGTGGATAGATCATAGCCTTAGGATTGCTTCAATTCTCTGCTTGAGATTGGATCCTTATACCTCACCTCTGCCAGGATAACCTAGGAAGCTGGGAGCCAGAAAAGAGGATTATAGCAAATCAAATCTATACAATGCCTTTGATTCTATCGAATTGAAACCTTTGATTTGGAGGAAATCCCTAGGATGGTCTGTGACCGTTAAAGTGGATAGATCATAGCCTTAAGATCAATCCAAACCTATGGTCTCAATTGAACCCTTCTACTTTAAACCTTTGATTTGGAGGAAATCCCTAGGATGGTCTGTGACCATTAAAGTGGACAGATCATAGCCTTAAGATCAGTCGAAGCCTCTGGTTTAGAGTGGATTCTTAATTTATAATGAGAACCAGTCCCTGGCTGCCTATTTCTCACCATTTGATCCTTATTTTTCCATCCATCTTCCTCCATCTTTTAGTTTATTTTTATTTCAGTTTTGTACAATTAGATTTAGTGACACCCGAAAAGCTCTCTTCTTCTTAGAACTACTAGATTTGTAGCCAGATCTGGAGGTCTACTATACACCTTCTAGGTTTAGATCACTACTCCCTGTGGGACAAACTCTTACATATCAAAACTTGCTACAAAGGACCCTATATCTTGCAGGTCTAGGAGATTCTAGTTGTGCTGAATCCACCCTCTATTTTACTTTGATTTTATTTTACCTTTACCATTACACAATAAATCAGCACACTGGATTTCCCCAACAAGGAGCTCCATTGTTGCCGCCAAATCGTCGCGTGATCTAATTTTTCTTCAAGCATCATCCCTAGGTCCTTGCATACGCGACAAGGGTAACTTTCGCCACCTTTTTCATGGATTTTTCTTCATTTCCTATGCATATACCCACAATTTGCATGGCTTCAAGGAAGCAATCTGCCTCAAGACCCCACGTGAGAGAGTGCCTACCTCCAAGGCCAAGGTCTCGGCATCAAAATGCCCTATGGATGACCCAACACCACCGCCCCCGAAAGAACAACCCTCGGAGTGGGGGCCGCCAACTTCTTTGAGCCCGATTGGTCATTTGAAGGTAGTCTTTTTAACGACCAACCCACCACTATGTGGGTGGGAAATTACATAGAGAAAGCTCACCTACAGACATTCCTTCGACCATTTCACGATCACTATTATCCCCGACTAGCCCGATTATTCTATCAGAATTTTTATGTTCCTACGGGAGGACAAAAGCTTTGCATGAAAATTGACGGACATAGTTTTGAGTTCGATGTTGATCACATTGCCACGGCAATGCGTGCCTCATTCGAATTTCTGCAAGCCGGGGGCCTAGCACCACCCATCGGTGAGGTACCATTCCATGATATTATCGCAAATTTGATCGAGGGTGAGCAGGGAACGGGCCAGTCAATTAGGAGGGCACACCTACCTCCTGATATGTGGATATTGGATGTGATATTCCGAGCTAACCTTTACCCTGTGGGGCATGACCGTGAAAGAAAGGGGAAAATTCAGCAAGCATTGTATGCTGCATTTGGCAGCCACTGGTTTAATGCACCATTAGCTGTAGTGTATGAAGGGCTCCAAAATGGCTGCAAACAAATGCTTCCAACCAAAAAGAGGCCGTAAAAAACCATACCCTATGCCCGCCTCATATCTTGGATGATAGAACAGTATGACCACCCTGATAACGAATTTGAGATCCCCTCTAATGAAGTGCACTTGACGGACAACATTAAGCGATATAATTTAGACGATTGGAGCTTAAGCTACAAGAGCTTGAAGAATAGTTTGATTGAGAGACACCACCAACAAGTAGCATAGGGTGTCCATGCGCAACAACAACAACCACCTCTGGCTCAACAAGCCCCTGATCTGCCCGAACAGCCATCGGGTCAGTGATCAATCATATAATATACCATTTTATCACCCTTAAGTTAGTGATGCTAGGACTTAGTTTGTTACTAATAAGTTGATGATATGCAGATATTAAAGATAATCAGTAAAAGAGAGACAAAGTGTTAACCTTTGTCAAAATGAACTCAAAAAGAGTAGTAAAAGATGATTAAACGTAAAAGACAATTCACTGCCTATTGAAGAATAGAATATTGTGTTTTACGATTTTACAGATGAGTGAGCACTGTTACTACTGAATTATAGAAATCATAATTTACGATTCTTTAGCAGAAGAGTATGATATAGAGGAAAAGTGATGAATCATAATTTAGAGAATCGTCCAAACAACGAGAAAGCTGTTAAAGATAGAAAATCGTGATTTATGATTTTCCAAGAAAGAAAAGAAAAGAGAATAATCGTGATGTACGATTATGATTGTAGAAGCTTTCCTGTTACTATTATTGCTGCTGATCACATTAGAATGAACACTGCCATGAACTGAATTAGAAGTTTGGCTAAGCACAGATCTAAGAGATTTAACAAGAAGAATCCTGAAAGGACTCTGCTGCTGAATAAAAAGAAAAAAATCCATAAGTGCATCAACTAAAGAAAGCAGGGAAGAATAAGATTAGAATTAGAGTTGTATTAGGATAGTTTAATTTCTCCTATTAGAATTAGGAGTCTTGTAAACCGACTCCTTATGATCTATAAATAAGAAAGGCCGGTGTAGGAATAAACCATCGAAGAAATTCTCAGCATCAATTGACGACTGAGGTTGAGTTTTTTTTTTATCAATTTAGAGTAAATTTTTATTGCTTTGTAGATTAGATATCAGAGGTCTCTCAAAAGCAATTGACGACTGCTATTGGGTACTGACGAGTAGTGTAGATATCTGTAGTTTCTTAGAAGTAATTGACGACTGCGGCTAAGGGGTGAAGGATATATTTATTTTGCTTTCTAGTTTAGATTTTATTTTCTTTTATTTCCTGCTTTGTAAACATCTTCATATTTTAACTTTAATTGACGACTAAGGTGAAGTTTGCAAATTAGTGTAACGATTTTTACTCTTCCATCTTCAATTTTCTAGAATTTGATTGACGCCTAAGTTTTAGGAAGTTGTTGATTAGATTAAATCTATATTGATAGGATTCTAGTTTTGATTGATGACCAACACTAGGAGACTTGAGATGTAGTGTAACGTTACTGTTTAATGTTATAAATATCTGATAGCAGAAGATTGTGATTGACGACCATAATCTGAAGTTTGAAGATTAGGATTTATTTTATGCAATTTAGATTAATAAACAAATTCTTTATTCATATTTCTCCAATAGTTTAGGATCTTAAAAGATAAGTACAAGTTTTCAAAAAAATTGAATTAATATAGTACACCGATCTCTGTGGGAATGATCCTTTGCTAGTATTATGATTTCTATTGTGCACATGCAATAGGTTATGACTTAAAAAGATTCATATATATAAAATCAAGTCAAGTTTTTGGTGACGTTGTTGGGGATTGCGCTTTAGTATATTAATTCAAGAAAATAAGTATTTATCTTTCTCTTTTTATATTTTTTATATTTTTAATTTTCTTTGATCACTTCTTAAATCTTTCGCAGGTTTATTCGGAGCGACGACTCAGTCTCAACTTCACATAATCAGAGAAGCTCCAGGTTTAGATTTGTTCTCTCTCTCTCTACTTTCTAGAATAAATATTTGATAAATTTAAAAATACAAAAAATAGAGTTTTCTTTTCTTCATCACACCCGATCTCAAAGTTTAGATTTCTTTGAGTGTGATCCAGAAATTGAAAGGACTCTCCGACGTAATTTGGCGGCAAACCAATTTTCTAAAAGAAAATCCTTAATAATGGCTGACGATTTGCCCCATCCAAGCACATTTTAGCCCCATAGCTTTGATCGAGCCCTCTTGTATAGTTATACCAGAGGAACCTGCGGGGAAAAATTACAAAATCAAGCTCGATACACTTCAATCTATACCGACCTTTCATGGACTTGATCGAGAAGATTCCTACCAGCATCTAAGGGACTTCATAGAGCTTTGCACAGTATTGCAAACATCAACTATCAATAAAGAGGCCGTAAAACTATGTCTGTTTCCTTTCTCTCAAGGATAGGGCAAAGGCATGATTAATTTCATTATATGCCAGAAGTATTACTACCTGGGAGGAATTGCAGTCCAAGTTCTTGGGCGAGAACTTCCCAATTGGTAAAACTAACCAAATTCGCCAGGAAATTCAAGACTTCAGGCAAAAGTCGGGAGAATTATTTCATGAGAGAGGAAAATGGATGGAGGATCTATTACAGAGGTGTCCTCATCACGAGGTACCAAATTGGTCGATAGCGCAAAGCTTCTACCAAGGATTGACTGAGACCAACCAGTCTGCAGTCGATGCCGTAAGTGGAGGAGCCTTTATTGCTCAGAATGGCCAGCAGTCTTGGAATTTATTCTAGAAATTAGCTAATAACTCAAAACAGAAATAGGCTCTGCTTAGATCTGATCCTGATGTTACTCGCCACACCCCGCTCGCGAGGGGTGGACTTTACGATATCCCCAAAGATAAAGTAAAGAAGGACGAGGGCATGAATGCAAAAAATTTTGGCTCTAGAACATCAAATCACAACATTAATGGCAGTCAAATCTAACACTCCGTATAGCTCTGTAGCAAGCTACTCTAATAGCCAGACTCATGATTTTACTGAAAACCCAATTGTGCCACCATACCAGGAGGTAATGGAAATTGAACAAGTAATGGCTTTTCAGAGGGGATATTACGGGAACACCTATAAGCCATCGTGGAGGAACTACCCTGGATTTAATTATGGTTCCATAGGAGGAGCACAGCTAGCACCAATAGCTGTGTAGCCCAGATTTCCCCAGACTCAAATTTTCCAGCAAAGACCTCAATTGTCAGCCGCACAGTCCTAATATGGACCACATAGCAATGCACCTGATGCCACAGTTATTCAAATCCTTCGGGATTTACAGCAACAATCGCATCAGCATTCGAAGGACTTAAACCAGCTTGCTCACTTCTCCCAGGTACTTAATTTACACATAGTCCATTTTGAAGCTGGAAAGTCAGATAGGCCAACTAGCTTCTCAAGTGGCCAAAGGGAGAGTGGTCAATTGCCTACGTAGCCAGTATATAATCCTAGAGGACAAGCGTTCCCGGGGGAGACATCGCCTCCCCAAATAAAAATAAGAACCTCTTAGATTGTCGAGCTACCGACTCATCTGTAGCACCAATTGTAAATTATGTAAACTATTTCTTTTTCTTTTTTTTAGGTATTATTATATGACCTAAATCATTGGAAAATGATGGATCGTAATTCATACTTACTGTATAATATAACAAACAATCATATGGATTTATGATTGATCGTAGTTATGTTTATCAAAATGCAGCGATTGCAATTTTGACTTATTGAAAGCTAGAATCAAACCTACTATTCTAGGTGAAAACTCATGTGATAACCGGCTTAGCCAATCATCACTGAAAGCAGGACCTACCTATTTGTAAAAAGGATATGTCAGTTCCATTTTCCAAACCTTTCAGTTTTCTCCTCCTACCTTCCCTCTTGTTTTCAAAATGTCTAAAATCTTAATCGTTCTTCTACCCAACCTAACCATTTATTTTCCTAAAAACCCCTTACCTTCTCTGTTTTATTTTGGAGAATGCTACGTGCATTTTATTCTACAATTATAAATTAGGGTTTCAATCTTTAAAGAGGTAAGGTGATGAATTTAATTGTAGAGTAGAAGGGTTTCTGCAAGAGATTTTATTCAATACATGGGATTTTACATTTAGTTAATGGTGTTTTTCTAAAGTTTTGCAGAAAAGAAAGTGGTAGCATGATGAACAAAATGGCCAAACGACAAAGGGAAGAAGAAGAAGAAGGTAATAGTTCTGATAACACCCCAATCATTCACCGTATCGCACGGTCTGTTGCCCTTAAGGTCAAATCAAAAGCAGCAAACCCACCTAAGAAGAAACTCAAATCTTTCAGGGTAGTTATCCTAGAAACCACTAAAGCCACAACTGAGACAGAACCTATGTTTGTCCCTAAAAAGGGGTTGAAATTAGATAAAGGTAAAAGACTAACGCCCACTGCTACACCAGCAAATAAACTCCCTACTTCAATGAAACATCATATTGTGGGAGTTGAGATTGCAGTTGACGTTGCGTCTTTAGAAAAGTTAGAAATGGGGGGAGAAGCCATTAAATATTTTAAGGATGTCGGACTGACTTATTTCTTAGAGCCAAGAATCACACCAGTCTATCCTAGATTGGTGAGGCTATTTTATAAAAATGTAATCAAAAGTAGCCAGGGACCATCCCCAATTCTCTCCACCAGTATTGATGAAATTTCGATCGAGATTACAAAGGAAATGGTTGCCAGGGTGATGCATACACCCTTGGAGATACCACAATTGTCACAAGATAACCCAGAGGCCAACCTTTTGAGAATGCCATTAGATACCCTCCCTAACTTCATCCAAATGACAACATAATTATTAGGAAAGCCTCCAAGGAACAGGTCCTTTTTCCTTTGAAAGGACCTGGAAGCAAGGAGTTTATCACTCTACTTTTTTATATACTAATTCATAAGGCTATTCACCCCACGGGACATGGAACACGAAGAAGGGCACTATTTGCCAAGGCACTGTACTTAATGGCAAATTGCTATTAGTTCAATGTGCCCTCTTACCTTTTTGAGGTAATCACTACCGTAGGGAGAAACTGAGTCAAGAAAAATACCAAACAAAGAAGTTGACCCTTCCATTTGTAGGCCTTATAATGAATCTACTGATGAATGTGGGGTATAGTATAGACCCCAAGGAAAAAGCTTTACAGAGACCAGAGGAAGGCTTAATAATCCCAACCTATAGGAGAACCTAAGGTGTTGAAAATAAGAAGAAAATCTCATTAGCTCCTCACACCAAAAGTATGCCCTCTGTACCACAAGTCCCACAAATTCATGAGGACCGAGAAGATATTGCCATAGACCAGCCAGCAGAAATCGTGGCCCTAGAAATGATAGTTATGGAAGAAGGTGTGAGTACTTCTACTCCACCTCATGAGAGAGCAGAGATTAGCTCTCCGGTACAAGAAAGAATAGCGGAGTTAAGAGTCCCAGTTGTAGACCAAGCCAGTATGTACGACCATGCTTTGGACTCACCAATAGGGCCTGCTATGACCCCTTCAATAGAGGTAGACACACTGCCAGTTATTATTGAAGCAGCCCCCAAGAGTCCAAATGTTGAGATGAACCAAGAAATTCCTTCCACAATTGATCAATGATTGCTGGAATGGCTACTTCTAGCCATATTCTTGTACCAATAAAGCCTATTGGTCAACCTACAATCGCAGCCAATATAGAGCAAACTCTCATAGTTCAAGCTACTGCAGAAGGACAAAGCTCCGAGTTACCAAGAGAGAGCTTTACAGATTTATTAAATAAAGAAGAAGCACCCACTAAGGATCCTCCAGTCAACCCCACCACATTAATTCACGAGTTAGAAAGGAGATTAAAGGCAATGGAGCAATGGCAACTCACACATGAACTAAATCTATTGCCATTACCTGAAGTAGAAAGAAGGGTGTGCAAACTAGAATAATGGATCTCTACAAATGCCACACCTTTGATACAACTACCAGTAATCATAAGAAAGTGGATGGAGGACTTTAAAAGTTTAAACAAGAGAGTCTTGGATACTACCTTGACAGCTCAAGAGCGAGCATAAATAATGGACAACTTATGACAAAAAGTTGTACAAGATCAAGGTACGAGATGGGCAACAGAAACTGATAAGCGAGTCCAAGATGCCACTTCAACCCTTCAAGCACATATCACTAAGCTGCAAGTAGAAAATAGAATCATGAGTAAAAAACAGCAAGCTTAGGAAGAAGAAAGAAAGGCGTATGAAGAAAACATGGCAGTTGTACTTGAACAGTCTGGAAGTTTAATGGTAGTCCCCGACGATACAGAAACTGTTAGAGAAAAAGCCCTTAAGGACTACCAGAAAATACTCCATCAACAGCTAAATAAAAAGAATCACTTATTGACTGAAGATGAAGGGAAAATAAAGCAACTACAAGAAGGTAGATAGTCCTTAAGCTCAGTCAATGATAGATAGAAGAAAATAATTGATTCACAAATAAAAGAGTACTTCGCCGCATTAGCAAAGGAACAACCCAAGGCAGAAAAATTGAGAACATAGTTTAAACTAAAATCTACCGTAATTAAGAAGCTGACTGCGGATCTCAAAGCTAAAGAAAAGGCTGATAAAGAGAAACAGTGCCCGAAAGGAACTTCTTGTCCAATGATCATAGAAAAGGGAAATATAGATGAGGCTGAAACGTCAACAGATAAGGATTCACCTATAGATAAAGATAGTTATTCTACTGCTGAGATGTCAGATTGGGAAGATGAACCCACTACTTCTTTCCTTGTATCATATTCTACATCTACAAGTGAGTAAACATACATATTACAGAACATTACAAATCTCACAGGTATGATCTCAATAGATTTTTCCTAGGATTATTTTTATATAGTAGTTTTTATTTTTCTATTCCTTGTAAATATTCAGCAATATATGAAATTTTCCTTTTAACTAACTTTCAATTTTTTTACTAACAGTGTGATGGTTGCTAACATTTCTAACATTTTTGTTATTGATACTTCGAGAATAAGTCACGGATATTTTCTCTCAAGTTTGGGGGAGAGTATATATCTGGTAACAGATATATACTTTTTAGAGAATATTTTTTGTATCCCCTGTTTTTGTGCCAATGATGGCATTGTCTGATTCAAGTTTGGGGGGGTGGGGATACACAATTTTTATGTATAATAGTAGTTTTATTTAGTATAAGTAGTATATCAATATATAATTTAGTAGTTTACTTTTATAAAAAAAAAAAAAATTCAAATTTTTTTAGTTGTTCACATAGGACGTATGATAGAAAAAATAACAAATCTTGAAAACTTATGATTCATTATAGTAGAAGTTTTAAATTAGAATATAGAACAGTACAATTCATGCTTAGCTAATTGAACACTGTATTAGAATAGATGTTTGAAATAATAGATTGATCTAAATTACAAAAAAAATTTAGACTATAGTTTCAAAATTATAAACCAGTGAGATTTGAGCCATATTTCCCCTTTTATTCAAAGAGAGTCTATTTCTATTCAAGCTTAAATTCTTTGAACTTCTATACTGTTATGAAATCTCATATTGTTAAATTTAAAATCAAATATTCTATGAATATGATGAATTAATATTTTTGTCCCGGACTATCTATTAGAGATGTCAAAGCAATAAGGCATCTATGCTAGTAAATTATAAAGATGATTTAAGGCCATCTTTTGTTTAAATCAGAGCTAAAAAGCCAAAATTTCAGAAAACTTTCTCCTTTGAACCCATATTAGGAGCCTAAACAGAATTTCTTTTTACCAAAATCTGATAAACCTTTAACCATATGTACTACCCAAAGCTTTCTCCCTTTAACCCTTACAATTTTTGAGAATTTTGAATGAAAAAAAAGGGAAGAAGGGGGAGTGAAAGGAGTAAAAGTAGAACAGATAAAGGGAATACAAAAAGACATATAACTGAAGGAATAAAAAGAAAAGAGAATATGGGAAAAGAAAGAAAAATCGTAAATAAATGATTTTGAAAAATAAAATTACGATTTAGCAAATAAGCTTTCAAAACAAGAAAAATTGTTAAATACAATTTTACAAATGATGACTGGGATTTACAGAAGAATAAAGAAAAATGGGAAGAATTATCCAATCATGGATACTTACTGAAGTAGAATAAAGAAGTCAGAGGAAGATAGGAAGAAGAAGAGCTAAATTCTCAGAAAAACTTTGAATCATTTTCTACCTTTCTTTGATACCCTCTGAAACCTAAAACCCCATTACAAGCCGAAGAAAAAACCTTTCTGATTTATGATTTGCAAAATCATAAGCCTAGTATAGATATGGATAACCAATATTATAAATTATACAGGGAATCATAAGAATAGAATAGATTATCTTTCTATGAGATTCATTAATTTTTGCAATTATCTTTGAATTTTTCTGAAGAAAAAAAATAATTATACTGAGATAACCCAAAAGTTTTGATATCTTTTGAGAGTACGTCAATAGTGAGTTTTTGAATGAAAATATTTTCTAAATCTGTAATTTAGAAAAATTTATGATGAATAAACTATTCACTAATGCATATACACTTTGTGCTTATTATGAATTGAAATTGTTTGAGTTCTAATCAAAGATAACTGTTATAATGGAAAGTAAGGATAAAAGAGTGGTAATTTTAGAAAATCGTAACAAATGATGTATTGACAATTTTTCCACTTAAGTAATTTAAATAATTTAATTTGTGTATAAAATTAGTTTTCATTTTTAACCTTTTTTTTAATTTTTGAAAAGAAAAATATTTTGAAAATTTCAAAAATAATTAAAGCTTGTAGGTAACTTCACAGAAAACCTTCAGGAGACTACAACTCCTCCACTAGGGATCACCTAGGGGTTTAAAGGCTTATTGCATCTGCTAAATGCAATCATGCTCCCTACGAAAATGGCATTTAATTTAAGTTCTTAGTTTATATTTCCTTATTTGTTAAGGACTAACAAAATGTAAGTTTTGGTGTGTGATCAGTCATATAATATACCATTTGATCAAGCTTAAATTAGTGATGCTAGGACTTAGTTTGTTACTAATAAATTGATGATATGCAAATATTAAAGATAATCAGTAAAAGAGAGCCAAAGTGTTAATCTTTTTTAAAATAAACTCAAAAAGAGTAGTAAAAGACAATTCGCTGCCTACTGAAGAATCGAAAATCGTGTTTTACGATTTTACAGACGAGTGAGCGTTGTTACTACTGAATTATAGAAAATCATAATTTACGATTCTTTAGTGGAAGAGTATGATATAGAAGAAAAGTGATGAATCATAATTCAGAGAATCGTCCAAACAATGAGGAAGCGGTAAAAGATAGAAAATGGTGATTTACGATTTTCCAAGAAAAGAAAAGAGAATAATCGTGATTTGTGATTATGATTGTAGAAGCTTTCCTGTTGTTGTTATTGCTGTTGATCACATGAGAATGAACACTGCCATAGACTGAATTAGAAGAACTAAGCACGGATTTGAGAGATTGATGAAGAAGAATCCTGAAAGGACTCTGCTGCTGAATAAAAAGAAAGAAATCCAGAAGCACATCAACTAAAGAAAGAAAGGAAGAATAAGATTAGAATTAGAGTTATATTAGGATAGTTTTATTTCTTTTATTAGAATTAGAAGTCTTGTAAACCGACTCCTTGTGATCTATAAATAAGAGAGCCCGGTGTAGGAATAAACTATCGAAGAAATTCTCAGCATTAATTGACCACTGAGGTTGGATTTTCTTTTGATCAATTTAGAGTAGATTTTTATTACTTTGTAGATTAGATATTAGAGGTCTATCAAGAGCAATTGACGACTGCTATTGGGTACTGAAGATTAGTGTAGATATCTGTACTTTCTCAGAAGCAATTAACGACTGCGGCTGAGGGGTGAAGGATATATTTATTTTGCTTTCTAATTTAGATTTTAATTTCTTTTATTTCCTGCTTTGTAAACATCTTTAGATTTTAATTTGAATTGATGACTCAGGTTGAAGTTTACAGATTAGTGTATTTTACTTTTCCATCTTCAATTTTCTAGAATTTGATTGACATCCAAGTTTTAGGAAGTTATTAATTAGATTAAATCTTTATTGATAGGATTCTAGTTTTGATTGACGACCAACACTAAGAGACTTGAGATATAGTGTAACGGTACTCTTTAATTTTATAAATATCTGATAGCAGAAGATTGTAATTGACGACCATAATCTGAAGTTTTACGATTAGGATTTATTTTATGCAATTTAGATTAATAAAAAATTCTTTATTCATATTTCTCTAGTAGTTTAGGATCTTAAAAGATAAGTATAAATTTTCAAAAAAATTCAATTAATATAGTAAACCGATCTCTGTGGGATCAATCATTTGCTAGTATTATGATTTCCATTGTGCACTTGCAATAGGTTAAGACTTAATAAGATTCATATATATAAAATCAAGTCAGTCAACGTGAAGATGTCCTTACATTGTCAGAATTCGTCCGACTAGTGGAGATCCAACAACAACAAACTCTTAGCCAACTCGCTATACTGCGTCAGGATAACAAATTGATACATCTGTGATATGATTACCAAGATCGGATCCTTGCACGCCTTATGGAAAATGTGTACCCGACCAGGGCACCTTACACTCCAGGGTTTACTGGGGAAACTTCAGGTTTAGGAGTTGTGCCATTCACCTCGGGACCTACACGCAGTGAGGAGCCAACCACTGATCCGCCGGGTGAGCAACTGGGTAAGTTACTATCCGAGGAAAAAGGGGGTGACGAGTCTTATTCCTTTCGTATAACTATTACGTAAAATATAACAAGCAATGTTTCCTATGATTCTATTTACAAATTACTTACAATAAAATATTTGGATTGCACTACTTTAGGTCTTTGAACATAATTACATCTATCTTTCTTAAAACTTTCGATGCGAATTTCCGCCATAACATTGGCTAACGCAGATTTTCCTTGATTAACTGACAATGAGAAGGATAGATAGTAGTGTTCACACATAAAAATTTTATCTTAGCAGAAATTTTGTATACCTTTGCAATGCCTTAAATATTCCAACAACTATTTTAAATTCTTAGCTTAGTAGAGATTTTGTATACCTTTCCAATGCCTTAAATGGTTTAACCACTACACGTACTTGCATTGATTACACACTTTGGATATTATTGTGAAGAACGACATGGTGTAGATTACAAATTAGGATACTACTCAACTCCATGTTCCCCACAATAAATAGCCCTCGTCAAATTTCGAGGATGAAAAATTTCTTAAGGGTGGGAGGATGTAATATCGTGAAATCTCTGAGCCCAGTGTGCATGTTGATACTCAACTTCGGTTGTGATGTACTCCATGTACCGTGTGTCATGAGCAGTTCGATTAACGGGTCCAAATGGAAGTCCAAGGTATGTTGACTGATAGGACACACACACACGCGCATTCTTACGTCGGTCGTACACCAGATATAACCATGTATAGAAGACATCAGGCATTGGATCCGATTTAAATGATGCCTCACAATAACTAATATGCGATCTCACGAGCCCAGGCCAATACTGGATTCTGTAATGCAGCCAACCCAAAATCCTCACATAATTCTATACACAACACTTGAGTGTCTAGGCCACACTTTGAAGCAACCACCCTTAGAAGAAATGCCATTTGATTGTATTCGGACCTAACCCACTTAAGACCCGTTAGACAACCAAATCAAGAAAGGCCCATTAGTGGAGAGCCATGAGATGGCCCGTACACAACCTTGAGTCTACAAGCTACACTCCAAATCAAGACCCTCACTTATAAAACCATTCCTTGCACGCATAAGAGCCATGCATTGCCGTTGAAAATGAGGGAGAGGAAAAGAGAGAAGAGAACTAGTTCATTCTCAGCTCTTGAGACCCAACTGTTGAAACTATCCCAATCATTGAACTACAGGGAGACTCTAGTCAGATTGATTGCTGTGAATCTGTCGAGAGTGGTGATGGAAACGCAGGATGTACACTAAGCTCCACACCTAATCCTGTCAACACCTATTGTACAAACTACGTGTGATAAAGGTACATACCCTGCCGCGGTCTTGTGGACTTAAACTTTAGTAGTTAGGGCCTAGAATCGTTGTTGGCGTAGTCACATGCAACAAGTTCGATGATCGAATACGGGAGAAATGATCATCTCTGATAATCGTTAGCCATAAATGTTGCATGCAGGGAAAAACAAAGGCAAAATTATGATCCAAATGGAAAATAAGTGTGGCTGGTTTGATCAAAGTATGAACCTTGATTGCATGCAAAAGATTCAAGGGAAAATTTGGGAGTTTTCGGCGTGAAGAAGATGAGAAAATGAAGCCTGGAATGATCATACTCGCCCGGGCTAAGCATGAACTAGCCAGGTGAGCTAGCAACTGGGACTTAGAAATGAAGGGAGTAAAGAACTCGCCCGGGCAAGTTCTTTAGGAAAAATAGTTCGGGCGTAATTCACCTGGGCAACATGGAATGCTGAAAGGTCAATGCGGGCGGCACTCAAACTCACTGAGGCAAATTGCCTTTTAAGGCGTGGGGCTTAAGCGTTTTAGTGAGCTCGCCCGGGCAAGTTTCACAGGCTACTTTTCTAGGGTGAAAGCTGCTCGGGCGACTTTAAGTGTCACCTTAAAATTTAAAAGGAAGCCGTCGAGCGACCTCCTAGCTTCACCAAGGCAAGTTGGGTTGCTTGCGTGCCCTTTTTGCCTTGACTTAAGAGTTATCTTCGAAGCCTTGACTTAGGAAAACCTTGTGTGCCTAGTGGCTCTTTACACGTCGTTTGACTTTGAGCGTGGACTGATCTAGGTTAACACGCGAGGCAACCAATAGATTCCATGAGATGTCCTTGATTCAATCACATGTATTGTCAACTTTGAGGTAGGGAAAAATGTCGTGCCTGATGATTTATTTCCTCGCATTCATGTATTTGATGCTCGTACTTAAATCTACAATACTTTCTCCAAACAGCTAAGTTTGATAACTTGATTTAATTGTGAAGATTTTGATGAATTTATGTACACAAAATACATGCATGTCTACATTGCATCTTGACATAGATGTGTTCGCCTCGATAAATTCCATATGTGTTTATATATTTCTCATGTACTGTGTAACTGCTTGTGTACATGTTTGATTTACATCCCATTATGTTATTGGCTATGTTCCCGCTCTAGTGACCTGCTAACGTAGCTCAGGGGGTTGACCTCCGAGTTCCCAAACCAAGTGACCCTATTAACGTAGCTCAGGGGCTTGGCTTCTCGAGTTAAGTGACCTTGTTAATGTAGCTTAAGGGCTTGACTGCTCAGCCGGAGTGACCCTGTTAACGTAGCTTAGGGGCTTGGCTTCTCGAGTTAAGTGACCTTGTTAATGTAGCTTAGGGGCTTGACTGCTCAGCCGGAGTGACCCTGTTAACGTAGCTCAGGGGCTCGGCTATCTGGTTTATGCGACCTTGTTAACGTAGCTCAGGGGCTTGACCTTTTTGTCTTGCTTGATTTCCTGTATACGCATTTGTGTTACTCGTTCGATATGCTCTCGCACCTGCTATGATCATTTGAGTTGCTACGCATTGTCCTACATGTTACATTTTTTATGAAATTCCATGTTTTAATATGATAAAGAATTGTTTGGTTTTTGAAACTCAAATCATGTGATAAGTACGACTTAAATTATTTCCCATATTTTATATGCATCAAGATCATGAATAAGAAAGATAAAGATGGTTGGGTAATATTTTTTTTCCCTTACTAAGCTGGGATGAAGCTCGCCCCTCGACTATACGTCATAGCTGTAGGAGTAGATTTAGAGTGTGATCCGAAGCAAGAAGAGGACCCGGATTACAATCCTGATGAGGAAGAAGATCTGCTTGAGGAACATTTCCCTTAGTTGATTAGTTGGAGGGTGTAATATTTTGGGCATTGTAAAGAATATGGTAAAAATACTTGTTACATATTAGTCTTTTTGTTATTTTGTTATCCACTATTTTATGTGAAGGTCGGCCTTCACCGGTGGATTGATAGTTTTGATATACGTGTGAATGGGCATCTTGTGGGTTTATTTTGCCATATTAATTATGCCATAGCTCTAATGTGCTTCCACATTGTGCACTTCGATTTTGCATCATGTAAGCTTACCATTAACTGTTGGCCTGCTCCTTCCTATTGTTGATGTGAGGAAAGATCGAGTTATCAGGAAGCTAGTTAGACGTATTGATACCATAGTATCACTATAATTCAGATCATGCACGATCTGACGGCGCGAGTTTTAGGTAAGGAAGCTCGGGATCTCACAAATCTTCTGTAGTATCTAGCTAACCCCAGAAAACTATGAACTTTGATTACAGTTATGGGCTACTCCCATTTCACTATTGCTTCAATCTTAGCACGATCCACTTCTATACCGATCTCTGAGATAACATGCCCAAGGAAACTCACTTGTTCTAGCCAAAATTCACATTTACTGAGCTTCACATATAATTGGGATTCTTGCAGGGTTTGGAGTGCTAGGCACAGGTGTTGGTCATGCTCTTCTCTCGGCCTTGAGTAGATGAGAATGTCGTCAATAAAAACAACTACCCACTTATCTAGGTAAAGCTTGAATACTCGATTCATGAAGTCCATGAAAGATGCGGGCGCATTGGTTAACCCGAATGGCATGACGAGAAACTCATAATGGCCATATTGGGTTTTAAAAGCTATTTTCTAAATGTCTTCAACTTTCACTTTCATCTGATGGTAGCCCGATCTCAAATCGATTTTGGAGAAGAACTTTGGTCCTTGCAACTGATCAAACAAATCATCAATTTTAGGAAGCGGGTATCGGTTCTTTATCGTCAGTTTGTTTAGTAGTCTATAATCGATGTATAGACGCATAGAACCATCCTTCTTTCTGACAAATAGCATAGGTGCTCCCCATGGAGACACACTTGGCCGAATAAATCCCTTGTCAAGAAGCTCTTGTAGCTGATCCTTCAGCTCCTTTAATTCTGCTGGTGCCATACAGTATGGTGCCTCCGATACCAATTTGGTGTCAGGACCAAAGTCTATTGCAAATTCTACTTGCCTATCGGGCGGTATGCTAGGTAATTCCTCTGGGCATACATCAGGGAAGTCGCACATAATGGAAATGCCAGAAATTTTAACTTCTCCCTCCCTTTGGTCTTGTAAGAATGCTAAATAACCTTGACATCCTTGTTCAGTAGTCTCTCGGCCCTGATGGCTGATATCAAGGGTGCTACATTTGGTTGGGCACCGTAGAATCTGAAAGATTTTCCCTTCCTAGGCCGAAAGGTGACCACTTTCTGAAGGCAATCAACGACGGCATGGTTCTTGGATAACCAGTCCATACCCAGTATAACATCAAACCCTTGCATGTCCGGAAGAATTAAATCCATTTTCAGAAGAATTAAATCCACTTTGGTCTCCTGATCTTCAATAAGAGCGACCACGGATTGACAAATATGATCTATCCTCATAGACCTCCCAGTTGGGACTGAGACTTTTAGTACGAATTCTAAGGGTTCAGGCTTGATACATAGTTCTGTGGCTGTGAATTGAGGAGTGACGAATGAGTGGGTACACCCCGGGTCTATCAACGCTCAAGCTTTGTGAAAGTAGATGTCCATCGCACAATCACTCTTTAAATACATTGGTATACTACCTTAGTTTTTAAGAATGAGTGTGAGTAATTGAGTGGTGAGCATGCATGCAATTGTCTGAGTATTATAAATAGTGAAATAGTAATGACAAGCTTATCTAAAGCACCCTCTTCATCTAAATGTGGAGAATTTGAACTGAATAATATAAAGGAATTCTTATACCTTGAATGACACCGTTGTTATCTTGTGCGTCTTCAGTTGTCACCGCATATGCCCAACCTTGCACTGTAGGCCTTAAAGATCTCTGAGTAGTTGTCCTTGCGGTTGTTTCTCCCTTCATCTTTGGGCACTGTCTAATTCTATGCCCTATTTTTTCGTATTTAAAGCATGCTCCCTTGCCTTCCAGTATTCCTCAATTCTGTGAGGTTTTCCACACTTCATACACGATTCCTCTAGTGTGGAGGAAGCCATATGAGAAGTAGGGTGATTGGTTGCAGTTGGTTGTGCTCTTGGTGCACTCGTGATCATTGGACTTGATGCACTGATAGGTCTCAGAGGTTGAGACGATAGAGTTGCTAGATCAAATGACCCTGATGCTGCCCTAGTAATAGGCTATGACGGTGGCGGCATCAAATATCTAGGCCTCTTGTACGCCTGCTTCGACACAAATGTCGAGGATTGAATTGTCCTATTTCTAGCTTGTTCATCTCTCCTTCTATAGGTATCTTCAGCCTCTCTTTCCACAATAAGCACCAACCTTACTACCCATTCATATGTTGTTGGCTCAAACAGTGCTATTCTTCCTCTTACAACCAATTTCAATCCATACTCAAATTTCTGAGTTTTCATCAATTCATTGGCCACCAGTGTGGATGTAAAATGGGACAAGCGAGTGAACTCTGTCACGTACTCTCGCACGGTCATGGATCATTGCACTAAATGCCCAAACTGTATCTCTAATTGTTGTTTCTCTGGTGCCGGGAAATACTTATCGTAGAATGTGCTAACAAATTCTGCCCATGTCTAAGGTGTCCCTGGCACTCGAGTTCTCTCAACCGATTTCCACCAAGGAGCTGCTTCACCCTCGAGTTGGAATGAGGCCCAACTGACCTACTCTTACTCCATGCACCAGATTCTCAGTAAGATCTTTTCAATCTGATTCAACCAATGTTCTACTTCCGTCAGGTCATTCTATTCATAAAAGCTAGGAAGCCTCATCCTCCTGGACTCCTAAAATCCAAATGGGTGATGCCTCTCCAAAAGTAACGCCACATCATTTACCACAGTCTCTAACAGTTGTTGGTTGTTATCATTTTTTGGAGCATTACCGGTGTTGTTCCCCGTTCCCGATGCATCGTTGTTGTTTATGGGGTTTTCATTTGCTCCAGACGCATTGTTGAGGTTGTTGTTTATAGGGATCGCATTTACTCCCGAAACAACACCTTCATCGTTTGTGGGGTCTCTTATATTGAAGGTTCTCGGCCTTCCCCATCGAGGCGGCATATTGACCTGTCATAGTCAACCAATTCTATGTTACATCAACTCTAAGATTAGAGTCTCCATTCTAATCCTAATACTATTAATTCTACTTAGGTCCTAGGTCTGTATACCGAACCTTAGTCTTACAGGTATTCAGACTAGGTCTCAAGTATTCCAAATGACACACGGTGTCACAATGGATCGCTCTGCCACAGTACGTTGAATCTAGTACTTAGGCTTTGATACCACCTATGACAGCCGGGATTTTCCTTGTCATAAATTTGGACAATCAGATCGCACTCGTGACCCGCATCATGGTCCACACCAGGTATCTAAGTACATTTACCTACTTCATGTGCAACCGTGGGAATTGAGACGATCCCGTGACGATGATGCACTCTCTAACGAAAAATATAGAGTCGCCACCCGGAGCTTTCGGTGTCCCGGGAAACCTAGTTCATTTTTATGAGCACTGAAGTGCTAAAAATATGACTCTGAATCCGGTCCACACCAAAGGCTCTTGGGTAGGGGCTTCGGTTATCGATCGGGAAGGTGTTAGGCACCCGATCAACCCGCTTAACGCGGGCTCTACTAATAGCCAAAAATAAAATAAAGTAAAAGAAAAGAAAATAGCTTCCTCTTGCCCAAAAGGCTCAGAATCCTATTTGTGCCCCTCCGTTCCTACCAAAAAGTCGGTGGCGTAACGGCACAAATGGGAGGATGGAGGGAGCTAGAAAGAGATAGGAGAATAAAGGGGAGAGCCGGAGCCCTCAAGCCCTTGTAGCGCCGAAGGAGAGCCTTGCGTTGGCTTGCTTTGATGAGCTTTTGAAGGCTTGTATGATGGAAAGAGGGGTTCTAACCTCTAAGGCTTGCTAACTAAGAGGTAGAGAGGGAAGGTGAATGTGTAGCATATACCTAAACTAAGGGATCTAAGGTGAAAAATATCACTCAAAGGAAGTTTTGGAATTCTGGAATTTGTATGGGAAGTGTGCCCCAAAGGGAGAAAGATCTTCTCACTTCAAGCTCTTTCTCTCTTAGGCCAAAATTCTCAACCCCTAAACCAAGGGGTGGGGGGCTCTATTTATAGGAGATGAGTGGATTAGGAGGGTGTTTAGATGCTAATTAGGGTTAGCAATTAGGTAATCTCTAATCTAAGGTTTCCTAGGTATTTAGAGCTTGGAGATGTGGGGGAATGGTTTTAATGGTGGATGATAGGTTATTGTTTCAAATCACTTAAGGGTTGCAAATAGGCATTAAAAGGGTGCAACAAAGTTATCAAAATACACCCCAAGGACTGAGGTGGTCAACAAGTCAAACCTCAATCACAAATTTCAAGGTAATTACTGTTCATATGCCTGGCGCAACTAATAGTTGCGCCAGGAAAATGTACAGTAAAATAGTAATGAACAGTAGCCTGGAAGTTGGCTTCATGAGGGGTGGGGGGACCCATAGTTGCGCCAGGCAATTTCTGAGGGAAAAAGGCCTGGTGCAATTATTAGTTGCGTCAAGCAAATTCAGGGGGAAAATGGCTTGGCGCAATTATTAGTTACGCCAGGCAAAAATCCCTACAAAAAAGCCCGATGTTTAAATGGTCATAACTTTTGATATACAACTCCGATTGAGGTGATTATTGGCTTGTTAGAAAGCTGGAGAAGTTCTCTTTACAATAGTATATAACTCAGCTCCTAAAGACATCTGTGTAAATTTTAGCACTCCTCTTTCTAACCACTGCTCAAGAGGGTTTGACACTAGCCCAGGAATGGGTTCTAATAGGTTTAGGAAGGTTACGGTTGATTCCTAAGGGTTTGGGAAGGTTTCTAAGGGTTTGGAAAGGTTTTTAAGGGTACCACACATGCCATCAAAAGCTAGAAAGTGCACCTCTCTCAAAATGTATTTTGATCAAGCCTTAGGCCAAATTTAGGTGTCTACAGATGCCCCTCTTTGGTATCCGATCACTACTGATCGAATGCCAAAGAAAAGAGACATCCGAAGAGGCCCAAGGCATTATTGAGATGGGTTCACTACATTCAGAACAAACTTCAAACATCAGATGAGTAACATGGTGAGAAAACGAAAGCCCTGGGGTTCCAGGCTAAACATTCGTTTCTCGAGGTAATCGGTTCCCAAGCGCTTAGCGACATTACTTGGCATAATCGAGGTGGAATGAGTTGCGAAAGCCCAATAGCTAAGAAAAGCGTCCACCTCTCGAGTTGTGAAAGCTCGTTAGTCGGGAAAAAATATTCGCTTCTCGAGATGATTTGAAGGTGATCGATATTCGAGATTCATTCTGAATGCAACAACTTTGTAAGTAAGAGGGGTGAACGACCCACATTCAAAGATAGGTGCAAAGTAAACATACAAAAGGCTCCACATTTTGCATCCAATCCTATGAGGCATTTGATGGCCCCATCTGACTGTTCGCGGGTGCCCTTGCTGAAAGCAGGGTTCGAGGTCTTTGGGTAAACCCATCGATCCTAAAGTTTATTTAGCATGACTGCCCGAGTGAAGTGAATAGTTATCACAACACTTTTTGGGGAGGACGTGCCATTTTCGGAAGCATGCCCTAGATCAACATGAGCTAGAGTATCCAGCTTCGACTACCTTGAACAGATCTAACCAATCATTGGGGTGTCTCCCTAAAGGGACATCCAATCCTGGTCTCTGCTGACAATGATCATAACCATCAATTAACTATGCATAATCATGCACCCATCAGGGGCAATAAGCAACAACAAAGGCTATAGAAGCTCCGACCCGGACCCGCCCGGGTATAATTTACGGGGACAAATGGCCATCATACAGATACCAGACACATGGCGTACACTTTACAGGGATACCACTACCCATACAGGTTTGATTGATATGTAATCTCATTCTCAACAGGTTAGTCTCAATCAACGATTGACCTTTTCCAACAAAGAATCTGAAGCTTAAGACACTTAAGTTCATATGAATCCAAAACTGAGCGTTCATCATAAAAATTTAGCAGTGGCATCAACCTGATCAAAACATTGACCGTTTGATCGAGATTGGCGTCGTTGCTCCTGCCTTGCAGTAGGATCCAGAATCCAAGGCATGCCTTAGACTTAGGACGTTACTATAGCATAGTAGTGTTGCTGATAAAATATCGACATTTCTTGCATCGAACACGCATGTCGCGTGGCTAGCTGAAAGCAGATTTATTCTTTCTTTTTTAAAATGATTTTCTCTCTTTTTTTGAATAGACCTGACGTCAATGGTGAGATGCTTCATCTGATTTGTCCATCGCTGAGAAGTTGCCCGCTTCGAGGCTTTGGACCATGTGATGTTCCTGCATATTCTCGAGAAATGGTCAGTCCCTTTTTTGTTTATACATATAAAGAAAATACATCTTAAACAACAGTAGGAAAAGTAGATTTCTACCTACAGTTTTTCATTTTCAATATATTTTTTTGGATTTTTTTTTTCGGAGATTTTTTATTATTTTTCTTCATTTTTGAGATTGAAATATGATGCTAGAAACATGAGTAGAAATATATGCACATTTTTTGGTATTTATATTTTTCTTGATTTTTTGTTTTTGGCTTTCTCTCTCTTTTTTTTTTATTGCCTTGACAGTGAGACGGAGTAACGGGTTCCATTTTGAGCATAGTCGAACTCTTTCATGCAGTCGAACCTGAGTGAGTTTCCGGAGTTTACCAAGGCCAAAACATTGATTCCTTTGGATTGAGTTCAACCTTTCTCCTTGCCTCGGGTCATATGTTTGACAGTGCGGTTTCACAAAGATAATTCTGGTCGAGACCCGATTCGAACTAGCATGAGCGGCCCAGTCAGACAAGAGGGTAAAGAAAGAGTAACAAAAGGGTTCCTCAAACATCAATCTTCTCAATTAGTCCAAACCTTTCGGGTTTTCACCACGTCCATGGGTTTAGCTTTCTTACCCCAAGCGCCCTTTCAGGTTTTCACCTAGTCCGCACAAGCTCGCTATTTTTACCCGTAATTCCCTTTCGGGTTTTCACCACATCCATCTTGCTTTGAGCTTGTATTTTTATTATTTATTTTTTTATTCTTTCATTTTTTCAAAAGCCACGACAGAGACGTCGATTCCATCATAGCCGGCTTGGTGAAGTATTCAATGGTGACGAGGATGAACCAATGTCCGTTTAATGCTTTCGAATTAATAATTCCGACAATGTCAAGGACCCAGGTAGCAAATGGCCAAGGAGTGGTCATGCAGTGAAGATCAATGGCAGGAGCGTGTATCAGACTGGAGTGTTCTTTATACTTGTAGCATTTTTGAACATGTTTGCCACAATTCAATTCCATGGTGGTCCAACAGTATCCCTGCCGTAGGATTTTCTTAGCGAGCATGTGACCGCTGACGTGGGCTCCGCATACTCCCTCATGGATTTCTTTCATAATATTGACCGCTTCACTTTTAGTGAGGCACCTAAGTAAGATGTTATTGTATGATCACTTGTAGAGGCATTCCCCGCAAATGACGTAACCTACCGCTAAACGTTGAATGGTTTGTCGGTCTGTCTTGGATGTATCCTCTGGGAAAGTTAGGGTCTCGAGGAAATTCTTAATATCTGAGAACCAAGGTGGCTCATCATCAGGCTTTGTAGGTTCCACAATCTAAAGGCAGAAGGCCGGCTCATTCCTCTACTCGATCATGATCAAATTCATCTCAACACCATAGGGGATTTCAATCATTGACGCCAAAGTTGCTGATGCATCGGCAAAGCGATTCCTTATCCGGGGGACGTATGAGAAAGTCACATCTTGGAAGTAATCTATCAGATCCTCGAGGTGTGATAGGGGATCAGTTTCTCATCTTTCATCTTCTAGTCACCATTCGTCTGGCATATGATTAACTGTGAATCTCGAAATACTCGAAGGTGAGTTATATTCAGATCGAGAGCCGCTTGTAGACCAACGGTGCAAGTTTCGTACTCA
Source organism: Chloranthus sessilifolius (assembly GCA_021018995.1). Taxonomy (NCBI): domain Eukaryota; kingdom Viridiplantae; phylum Streptophyta; class Magnoliopsida; order Chloranthales; family Chloranthaceae; genus Chloranthus; species Chloranthus sessilifolius. Next base: position 89,328,279 of record CM037585.1, on the reverse strand, counting down.
CCCATATTGTTAGTGCAAGGGAAGTTGAGCTTGATAGAGATAGGTACACGGGATCCTTTTGCTGAAATCAGAATGGCACCAACTCCTTAGCCCTCGACATTTTCTGCCCCGTCAAAGTGCATTACCCATGATTCCTCTGCTTCTTTTGTATCATCTTCTGTCATGAACAGGATGTCCTCATCGGGGAACTCAGTTCTCAAAGGCTCATAATCAGGTAACGGATTGTCAATAAGATGATTAGCAAGCGCTTGCCCCTTGATCGACTTCTGAGTGACGTACGTGATGTCGAATTCAGATAATAAAAGTTTCCATCGTGCGGTTCGTCCAGTGAGAGCTGGCTTTTCGAATAGGTATTTCAATGGCATTCGGGCCAAGAGCAGAATCGCCTGAGATAGCAAGTAGTGGCAGAGCCTTTGAGTAGCCCATACAAGAGCCAGGCATGTTTTCTCCAGATGAAAGTAGTGTGCTTCATAATCAGTAAACTTCTTGCTCATATAGTAAATGGCTTGCTCTCTTCTTCCCGTTTCATCGTGCTGCCCCAAGACACATCCCATCAAAACTTCCATCATGGAGAGATACATCAAGAGTGGTCTCCTTGGCTCAGGTGGTACCAAAATAGGTGGATTAAGGAGGTAGCTTTTGATTTTTTCAAATACTGCCTGACAATCGTCGTTCCATTCAACGGGTGAATTCTTCCTTAATGAACCGACTGATATACTGTATTCTACCCAGAAACCCTCTAACCTCTTTCTCGGTAGATGGCGGTGGCATTTCAGTGATGGCTTTGACTTTGATTGGGTCGACCTCGATCCCCCTCCTGTTGACGATCAACCCTAGAAGTTTCCCTAACATAGCACCAAATGCGCACTTCTGTGGATTCAGTCGTAGTTGATACTTCCTCAGCCTTTCAAATAGCTTCTGAAGGTTTACCAGATGGTCGCTTCGCTCCGGTGATTTAGCTATCATGTCATCAACATACACTTCAATCTCTCGGTGCATCATGTCATGAAATAATGCAGTCATAGCTCTTTGGTACGTTGCACCGGCATTCTTCAGCCCGAATGGCATGACTCGATAGCAAAAGGTTCCCCAGGGGGTAATGAATGTTGTCTTCTCACGATCAACCTCTGCCATTTTGATCTGATTGTATCCTGAGAATTCATCCATAAAAGAAAGCATCCCGTGCATAGCTATGTTATTTACCAAGATGTCGATGTGTGGTAATGGGAAATCATCCTTTGGGCTCGCTTTGTTCAAATTGCAGAAATCGATACACATGCGGACCTTTCCGTCCTTCTTCGGCATAGGTACGATATTGGCTAGCCATTGCGGGTATTTGGATACCATGAGAAACCCCACGTCATACTGCTTGATGAACTCATCTTTAACTTTCAACATCCTCTCGGGTCAAAGACGTCTCAGCTTATGCTTGACTGGATTCATATCAGGGTAGAGGGGCAACTCATGCTCGACCAAATCAGTATCCAGACTAGGCATATCCTCGTACGACTAGGCAAAAACATCTTGGTATGACCGAAGGAAGTCGATCATGCTTTTTCTTTTCTCAGGAGACAGTGACTTTCCGATTTTGGTTATCCTGGGAACCTCCTCAGTTCCTAGATTGACGTCTTCGGTCTCTTCGACAATAGGGGTAGGGTCATACTCAAAGTTGGCAAATCGGTCGAGGAGCTCATTGGGGAGCTCCTCGAAGGGGACATCCTTGTCTAGACTCGTGATCCCTACCTCTTCTTGTATTTCTACAGGGAAGGGGTCGATTTCACATGGGACGAGCATTTTGATTAAGGCATCCTTTTGTGGGACATTTTCTGGAATTTTAAATGACAATATTTTTAGACTTTGGATTTTTTCAATGTTTTTAGGATTTTGTGTTTTTTTCATGTTTTTGAGATTTTTTTTTTCCATGCTTTTGAGATTTTTGTTTTCTTCGAAAACAGACCCTTGGCAAGGCGAGTTGCTATATACACAAGGTTTTGTTTGCCAAGGGCTTCTCTCACTTTTTATAGGTTGTTTTTTTTTTAGAAATCGGTGCCAAATGTTAGGCCACTCCCCGCTTCCAGGGTTTGGGGCAAAGATGCCTAGTTGCGTACCTGAGGGGTGCTTCTTTACCTGTTGGGATGGAGGGTGATGACTGATATGGCTCATTGGAGTCAACCTCCATCATATTTATCCCCATTTCGTCTGAGATCATGTCCTCAAATGATAACTCAGTTTTGTGGTGATTCACCACAGGGGGGGTTTGTTCAGGTACCGACTGTCATTCCTCAAAAAGGAACAACGCGGCCAAATCTATCTCCAAACTGGGAAGGGAGATCTGGGGATTAGTGGGATGGATTGGGGCTGTGGGTTTGTGTGGGGTCAAATGGGTTACCCCATTTCGATCGATCTTTACGACCCCTGCACTGACAAAGGAATACCTGGTGTGCGGCCTAGGGCGAGGTTTCTCTTCTATGTTGATTCCTCGAGCTATTACAGTCGCGGCGACCCTGACTTTCTCTTTGGCCTCTCGGACCTCTTCTTCTGTGGGCTTGTATCCTAACCTGAATCAGACCTTCTGCCCCTTGGCGACAACTGGCTCTTTTCTTCCTTGTAATCTGGGTCCCAGACCCCTTCCTTTCTGATAATCCCACTTTTGGAGCATTGCCACTGCCGCTACTATACCACCTCCTATTTTAGGCATGATGCCCTCAATGGGTTTTGAGAGTATGGATGATACCTCATATTCAAAACTATGAAGGTTGACATCCTTAGCAGTGTGTGGTATATCTAACATATTGGGTCTTTCGATGCTATTGGCGGCCTGTTCTTTCTCACTGTGCCCCTCCCCGCTGATTGTAACGATCTTGTGCCCAGACACAAGCTTCAGTTTCTGGTACAAGGTGGAAGGTATAGCTCCGACCTCGTGCAGCCATAGGCGCCCTAATAATAGATTAAATGAGGATTTGATATCCATGAATTAAAACAAGATGGAAAAGGTCAATGGCCCTATCAACAGCTCAAGATCAATTCTCTCATTATTTCTCTCCTGGTATTGTCAAGCCCTCTAGCGCTGGTTCTGGTGGGCCTTAACATGCACGGATCAACTCCGATCTTGGTGGTGGTTCTTAACAGGTATATATTTAATGTAGACCCATTATCAATTAGTACCAAGGGGATTACCATGTTTCCAGACTCAACTGTTACATTTAAAGACTTCGAGTGGCTACCCCCTTCTTCCGGCAAATCAGCATCAGAAAATGAAATGACATTCGGATCCATCACTTACCCAATTATCTGCCCGACTTCATCTGAGCTAACTTAAAGTGATACATGTGTATTTTTTAATGCCCCCATTAATGCTTGAAAATGGAGTGGGAACGCCATCAACAGATTCTAGATGGTGATATAGGTGGGCATTCTTCTTAGTTGAGTCTCTAATATATGTTCCCGACTCATTTTTTCGAAAGGGATCACAGCACTGTCTTTCTTCCCCCCTGCTTGGACCTGTGGTCCTACCGGCGCCTCTGGCTGCTTCGATATCCTTCCTGACCTGGTGACAAAGTCCACTGCCCCTTCTCCGCTGCTGCTGCCGGTGTTGACATCTGTTTGTTCATGGCTTAATGGGACCTGATGAGGATCATAGGTTGGTCTCGAGAGTTGGAAAGGTATGGCTACCGGTTCTTGAGGTACTTGTACTGTCGGCTCAGGAGGTGTGGGCAATACTTGATTCACCTCGGTGGTAGCGGGTTGGGTGGAAAGACTAGGCCAAATGGGGGTGGTGAAGCTTGAGGGTGGTGGCATTGGAGGGAACGAGGTTAATGTAGGCCATTGATAGCTGGTGGGTGCTGGCCACAGATGGGGGATCTGATGGGTCGTTAGGTGATTGACGGGGGGGTGGATTTTGCAGGCAGAACTTGGAGTGATGGGATGGGCGTAGGCCATTGGTAATTGCCAGGTGCGAGTATGGGATTGAGGGCATGGTGGCTTAAAGGGTAATTGATGAGGGTTGTGGTGTATGGTTGGTATGCATTGATATTTACATAATTGACGGGTGTGGTGGACGAAAAGTATGCCCGGAGATCCAAGGGTTCAAATTGTGGAGCTGGTTTGGGGAAGTATTCTGACAAATTTAGGGGTTCAATTACCCCTATGTTCCCCTCTTCTATGTTTCTTGATAAAGGTGCTACATAACTCTTCCGATCACTGATATAATCGGATGGGTCAAATTCAAACTCCTCATCTTCTATCATTCCGACGGTGGGTCTGGGACCTGCTCCTCTGGTGGGATGTGTGGTAGTGGCACTTGGTGAATATTACCATGCTGAGAGGGTGCAGGGGAAATGATTTTCCCGACATCGATCAAATCCTGGATGGCGTGCTTCAATGGGAAGTAGCGATCAGAAGGGTGACCCGAACCCTGATGAAAATTGCAGTGGGTATTTGGGTCATAGTTCCTTGGGATCGGGTGAGGAGGAGGTTGTGGTTGGCAGATAGCCACTAATCCCTTTTCTACTAACAGGGGTAAAAGTACACTCAATGATTGCCCCAGAGGTGTGAAGACGCAGTCATAGCAAGCTCTCCTCTGTTCCGGGGTCATTTGCATTCCTTGCCCATTCCCCATTCTTTACGTCTGCTCAGGCCTAATGGGTGCTGGTGGGGCAACCTAAAATTGAAAGGGGGTTGTATTGTTATTGGGGCGGGTATTGACTATGTTATGGACATCGCCCCCTGTTCTCTTCTCATTCCTTTGCTCTGAAATCTTCTAACCCCACTGGGTCCACTCGGCATATTCTTATTCAGACGCCCCTCCCTGATGGCGTCCTCGAATTGGTTAGCATTTCTCACCAGATCAGCAAAGCTGGTCTGCTGCTAATATACCAAAAAGTTTAAAATCACTAACAGAGTGTTCTTTCAAATCATCTCTATCTATTCATCATCAGGTATTTTGTTCCTGACCTAAGCTGCCAATGCTCTCCATCACCCCAAGTAGTCGCTGAAGGTCTCTTTCTGGTTATGCTTTAAATGGGCCAAGTCGGACTTACCCGACTCGATGTCTATATTGTAGACATACTGTTCTTGAAAGAGATGCATCAAGTCCCTCCACGTTTTCATCATAGACGGTTCTAAAGATGTGAACCATCTTAAAGCCGGCCCGGTCAGACTCTTTTGAAAGACTTTTATTAGCAGTCTTTCGTCCTCCCCGTATTGGCACATGTCCCCACAGTAGGACTTCAGGTGCGCAATAGGATTGCCAGTGCCATTATATTTGTCGAAGGCTGGCATTTTAAATTTGGGGGGCAGGGGGACCTCAGCGAACAGACATAAGTCTGTGAAGTCCGTAGCGTGGATTTCAACACCACCCACTTTCATCAGTTGCTTTTGTATTTTATCTAACTGTTCTTTCTGCTGTTCCGACTCTTTTGATACAAGGGTCGCTTTCTCGGCCGTCAGTTGGACTTCACTCTAGGCCACCAGGGGGTGGGCAATTATGGGAGGAGGGTTGAGGCTGGTCAAAGACCCAGCATAGGCCCCGTATTCCTAATCTCGTCCTCTTCATACTACTGGTCGGCATATGATCGATTTTAAGTTTAACCCTTGTAAGTGCACAAGATCTATTGTAGCACGATAAGAACAGGGGTGTCAAACTCACAGGGAAATAGGAAATTTATCTAATCCTTTCAGAGACTTTAAAGCACCAAAGGAAGTACCAAGGGAGAAATTTAATTTACCACACAAGTACCACACGATTCTCAATGCAATAAAAGAAAGCTAATCAATCTAGGCCGAAACAAATTATGATAAAGAAGAAAAATGATAGTTTATGAATTGATCAAGGAGTTAGCTAACAATCGATTCGTAACTTTTCTACCATTCAATCTCACAAGTTCATTTTAAGTCAGAACACTATCATTTATTAGGTAAACAAATGAATCGAGAAGAACGCGACTATGGGTCAGGCATACCCTATCTAAAAACTATGACTCAGCCTATCACTGTGATATGAGTCATGTAAAAAGGATAGCATATCTCAAAATCCTAAGTCACGATAATGATAAATCAATCATTCTGCAGCCTAGATTGGCCTGTAGGAACAGATCTAGATGGAGTGCTTCTTTTACGATCGTTGATAACCACGATCACTGACTGTAAACGAAGACTCGATAATATTCAACCAAGCACACACTTATAACAGAATGATTCAATGACAATACCATGAAATTGTAGAAACGATAATAGAACAGTTACTTATCTCTGGTTCGCTTCCTCCTTGAGCAAACGACTTTAGCCGCTTATCCTCGGTGTACAAGCCCGTTGTAGATCCGAAGACATCATTTTAATAATGCTCTTTTATTTATCACAAAATCCTCCTTACAATGGTTTTGTTCCTAGGTACAATCTATGCTCTCACAATTATAAAAGAGAATTAAAAACCCTAATACAATCTACTGAGAGGAAGAAGAAACCTCTAAAAAAATAATCTCCCACAATAATATTAAAAAATGATTAAAAGGATTCCCTTTACAAAAAGTCATAGCTTCCTTTTTATAGGGCCAAGCAAACCCTATCCCTAATAGCCTCAATCAATTGAGAACTAAATCTCAATCGATTGACTTTTGAATCAAAGTAAGTGGGGACAAAGTTGTCCTTTCCTGTCAATCGATTGACACTTAGTCCTTAATCGATTGACATCAAAGGGTAGATTCTTCACTCTCTTGGTGGATGTTGAGTTGCTTCACGGATTTCGATACTTCTTTTGACCTTTTTATCCATAGCCCTTGTGTATCCTTTAATTACCCTCTTTTATACTCTTTAACGATCCAACGGTCAGAGACACCTGTAATCATTAAAACCTCATAACAACCATTAGATGCTTTCATCGGACAGCTAAATGTAGGATTTAGGGTGTGCAATATAGTCACATTTTGGCACCGATCACACCCCCAAACCTATTCTTTGCTAGTCCTCAAGCAAAGAGAATGAAAAATATGTCAAAGAAAATAAAACTAACATCCTAAAAAAAATTAAATGCCGTTTTCATAGGGAGCACGATTGCATTTAGCGCATGCAATAAGCCTTTAATCCCCTAGGTGATCCCTAGTGGAGGAGTTTTGTCTCCTTAAGGTTTTCAGGGAAGGTACCTACAAACTTCAAAGCTTATGAATTTCAGAATTTTAGTCATGTCCTTGCATGGTTGATTATCCGTGAATTCTTATAAAATGCTACTGTCCATGCTTATTTTCGTAATGCTCATTCAATTTAGTTCATTGTTTTTCCAATGCTCATAATTCAAGCCTCAAAGTGTTATGCACTCATCACTGCTAAAGTTCCGTTATCTGAGAATAAGTTTGAACTAGGAACCTTTAGATCACATGTCTAGACTCAATCCTTACCATGGGTATTCACTCAAATTAAATCACTCCTGATAAATTGCTTTATTTTTCACTCAGATGTGAGATTGGAATTACGACACAAATTAGAAAAATCTCACATGTTATGAGAAAGACGGCGTACCAACAAATTTAGAAAGAAACCTCGTTGAGACAGATATTTGTATTTTAAACATGCATATACCAATCACCATAGACATTTGTATAATCACTCTCCACAAGGCATTTACCACCCATGATTGGATCAAAAAAGTCTTTTCCAAGGTTGTAATGGGGCTCAGGTGAAGGTTATGAAATAAAGGGAAAATTAGATTCAAAGTTCTCTGAGAAATCGGAAAAAGAAACATATTTGATTCTCTAACTTTGCACTCCTTTCTTAGATTTTTCAGAACCTTTTTCCTCTTTATCACACTTTTCTCTTTCCTTTCTTTTTAATGCCACTTTCAGTATTTTTCTACCTCTTGTACCAAGATGAATTTTCTCTTTTTCTCTCACCTTTTATGTTTTTTTGCCATATACTCCTTACATTACTATTGCCATAACTCTCTATTTTTCATTTTGCTCTCATCCTTCTTTTCCAATTTCCCAGAGATTGAAGGGTAAGGTTTTTCACTATTGTGGGGTATGGTTAATATAGCTTACAAGAAATAATTAAGGAAAAATCTTTCAGTTGAGGCTCAAAGGGGGTGCAACAAGATAATTCAATATAAGGTGGGGCCTTTTGGGCAAAAACGAGCCAATAATAGCCTTAGATCATTTCCTTTCATGATGGTAATGATGCCTATTTGCCTTGGGTTTTTACACAATGATTTCTAGTGTAATGGTATAACACACGTGAAATCAACAAATCAAAGCTAGAATATACAAGATTTCAACAATTTAAGTAAGAAATTCAAAGATAATCCGAATTTATTTCAGCACTCTGTTGTTGTTTCTAAGTGTGCATGATTTATTTATATTTTGAAGACAGATTTGCAAATGATGAATTATACTAAAAAGAATAAAGAAATATCAGCACAAAGAGAAGTTAATTAGCCTGCAAGATTAGGGCCAATTATAACAAGTTTTAAATGTAAGTGAGTAAAAGATCGTCCATAGGGAATTGATTTAAAATATATGATAAACCTTCATATTTGAGCTATCAGATCTGGCCTCTAATCCTATCTACAAAGCAAATGAGATGGGCGGTTGAATTTGTCACATTAACTAAATTATCTAAAAGTAAAATTTCAACTAAGTGATCCAGATCCGAGTTGGGGGAATTGGATGCAAAATTAATAAGAATGGAGAAATAACAATTGACTTAAGCTTAGTAATTGATTGCAGATTGAGAACTAGTGTAGCACAGTCGAGAAAGTATCAAATCTTCATCTGGCTACCAGCTCAGATGTAAGAGAAAATAATCCAATTCAAGGATTATGATTGAGTTGAACTTATGGCTATGATCTGTCCACTGTCATGGACACAGATCATCTAATAGTCTTCAATCCGAAGTCTTGATTCAGAACATAAGCACCACTACAAATGCTGTAAGAAATCAGGTTACAAACATAAATTCTCATAGGGATAATGAATTAAGGGAAATTGTTTTAAAAATAGTAAATCTAAAGGAGTCTAATGAGTGAGGAGATCACAATGAACCCTCAACATGAATCCGATTGAGAACATACTGATGAAAGCAACCTTTTCAAATCCACCATTACAATTACAGAGCCTGACTTAAAGCTCTCGGATTTGTAGTCTTGAATACAATTCTCACTTGAATTACATAAGTATCTCACAGTTCTCAGTTACAAACAAAAGCTAGGCTATTACAGAGGTTTCAGGCAAGCTATCTTGATCTGAATTGGAAATGGGGCAGCAGGAATGAAACTCAAATTTTTGATGCCCAAATTAGGCAAATAGTTCGTCTATTTATAGTTTTCCCCAAGTCCAGCTCAGATGTGCATCAACCAATCAGAATTGGTTAGATCTATATCAACCAATAGGAGTCGAGCACAGGGATCCAGATCTGTTCTGGCCAATCAGAACTGCTTGATCTGGTTCAGCCAATCAGGAGACAGAGGCATCAATTCTGTTATGTAATTCAAAAATCTGTTTGAGCTTCTAGAAGTTCCCGCCAAGTAATTTCATCTTTGGGTGTTCACATGGGGTGAAATGCACCTCTGGTTCGTTCTCAGAATCTTCCAGAATGCCCTTAGGTTTTTAAATGCATTGGGACGCGTGCAGAGATTATCGAAATACCCTTACAGATGCTGAGAACCTTCAGAATATCATTTCGCATAGTTTGGAGACCTTTTCGAAAGGTACTGTAACTTCTAAAGCTCTATTCGCACAGATTGGAGACCTTTTCGAAGGGAAATATGACTTCTGGAGCTCTATTCGCATAGATCTGGTGCAGTTCGCAAGGAGTTTTCTTCTTTTCGAATAGCTCCAAACTTATTTCTAAGCTGAAACCAGGCCCCTGTCCTCTTTAGTTTAGGCATTTTGACATCCAATGAGGTTGTCCCTTCTCCTTCTTCCTCCAGATTAAGATTGGTCATCATCTGTTTGGTATTTTTAAGCTAGCCTACCTTTATTGTCAGCTATAAAACAAACACTTAAAATACTTATTTAGTTCTCTTAGGGGTCTATCAAGGCCCAGATTAAGGGGTGGAAAATGGTATTTTCCAGTTCTCAACACACCCCCAAACCTAAGCTTTGCTAGTCCCTGAGCAAAGACAAAATTAAAAAAAAAATTAAAAGTCACTTTTGTAGGGAACACAGTTGCATTTAGCATATGCAGCAAGCCTTTTAAACCCCTAGGTGATCCCTAGTGGAGGAGTGAAGTCTCCTGAGGGTTTTCAGTGAAGGTACCCACAAACATCTCCAATAAATCAGTTAATATCAGTGCAGTTATGTTAAAATAGACTTTCATTCAATCAGATTATTCACACCTGCATCAGTCAAGCTTGTAAGAGGATCCTCAAGAAAACATCAGTTCAAAACTAAAATTCTGTTGTAATTCCTTTTACCATTCACTCAGTTTGTGTCAAAAAGTTTTTACAGGAAAAATTAATGAAAAGCTTGCCTTCTATTTGAGAATCTTGCTTTGATGTTACCCCAAATAAGTTGATTTCAAACCCAACTCTCATCAGGGTTTTCACTCAACATGCAAGTAGGAGGGTTGTACTATTTCACACTGCTCAAGAGCAGTTACAGCCCTCAAATAGGACTGTAAGCAGGAGCATAGGCATTGCTTTTTAGTTCTGAATTCATTGCTTTTTTACCATAGATTACACAAATCCTTATCTCCATGTGACAGCTCAATCCATCTTTGATCAGTAAGGACTTTAACTTGGGTTGTAATGTGGCTTATGGGTGAAATTTATCAAGAATAAAGGGGTGGAATGGAGTTCGAAATTGAGAAGTCAGTCAAGGTATGGAGGTGCTAGACACACCTTCTTCAATTCAGCATAATTTCATCTTCTTCTTTGAATTTTCAGAGCCAAAGTGGCCATCTTTTTCTCTTTCTTTTTCAAACTTCCAATGAAATGACTTTTCCTTTTTTTTTGTTTTTTTTTTTTCAAAGCAACATTGACTGGAATGCCACATTTCTTCTGCTGATACATCATTGCCATTAATTATTTTTCTTTTTCTTTTTCAAAACTGTTACCCAACTCTCCTTTCTTCAGCTTTCTTTCCTTTACCTTCTGAATTCTTAGAGTGAGGGTTAGGCTAAATGAGGTTGATGAGGTTTCAAAGTAATCTTAGATTTATAAAGCTCAAATGATGTGTATCAAGGGCAGTTGCAACAGGTGGGGCATTTTGAGGTTCAAACTGTCCAAAAGGAGGCCTTACATCATATCTTTAATATCATGATTGCTGTCAGGCTATTTTAATTTGGAAATGTGTAACTTCTAATGATAAAAAGTAGGTTCAAACAATCCCTAGAGCAGAAAAAATTGCCAATTCATATCTCCAAAGAATACATTTCAGGCTCAAATCTCACTGGGTGTGGTTTTCTATCAAATTCCTGAGGTATATCATTACTGTTTTCTCTCTTTTTAGGTTTACTGAAACATTAATTTTCTTTTGAAAATTTTCTGACATTCATTTTATGACAGTCTTAGAATTACACTAGAAATCAATTTTAAACAATTTTAACTTCCTCACTTTTCAAAAACAAATAGGTGTGAAATCACTTCAATTTCAAAAATTCTACTGATCATAGGCTGCATTGATCTTAACTAAACTATTGGCATTTCTGCCATACCCCCAAACCTATGAGGATCAGTGTCCTCACTGGTCCAGAAGTGGATAAGCAAAAAGAAAAGAGAAACATAAACAATAAGCACAATGACAGAGAAAAACAAATTCACAATAATTGCAAATTAACAGAAGTCAACATTAAACATTAATTACACACTACACAAGCAACAAAACAAAAACTTTACAAGGTACTCTAATAACTAGGGTCAAAATCTGTATCATAAGTTGGTTCAATGGGATCAGAACTGGAATCAGTGTTGGAATCTGAACTTGAGTCAGTATTGGAGTCTGAACTTGATTTAGCTTTCTCTTGGATTGTGGCTTGAAGTTCGGTGTACTCCTCAGACTTGATCTTTTTGGTGAGGTCAATATATTTTTCAAGTCTATCAGCCCTCAATTTTTCTTCTTCAAGCTTCTCTTATAACATAGCAACTTTGTGTTGTTCACCCCTAACTATCTGAAATGTTTGGCTCAACAGGTCCTGCATCTTATCTCTCTCAAATTTCATAAACAGCTCCAGTTTCCGAATCTGGTCTTCATAAGGAGTCTTAATGTAAGCTTGAAGATCTGCAAACCCCTTAAGGACATCGCGAAAGATATAAGGGTTCTCTTCCATAGCCCTTTTGAGAGTGGCAAAACGTGGAATGGGAATGGAGTGATAGGGGACCATATGTATCCCAGCAGTGGGGGTGGGAGAAGATGAATCTAAAATCACTACCTCTGGGTCAGTTTGGGTAGCTTGATCAGAGACAGTGAGGACGGGTCGAGGTGAATCCAAAAGTACTACCTCAGGTTCTGTTTGAGTAGCATGGTCAGAAATGTTGAGGATAGGTGGATCTAAAAACACTATCTCAGGTTCTGTTTGGGTAGCATGGTCAGAAGTGTAAGGTAGTGTGATTGATGTATTTGGTTGGGATGTGGAGGCCAAGGTTTGGAGAATGGAATTTGTCACAGACTGGTTGTCTATGTTGATCTGTAGCTGAGCTTGGATAGATTGGAGAAAGGTGAAGATTTGGCTAATTGTGTCAGGTGTGGATGTGGTAGGCAGAGTAGGGACTGGTATGATGGATGTAGATGGTTGAGGAGCAATAGGTGGGATGCTGTAAAGGGAGAGGTAGCCAAATGAGTGAATTGAGGGGGATCAGGCATGAGGACAGATTCAAGCCCAATATTCTCCAAGATAGATCCCATCAAGGATGAATAGGCCTCAGTGGTGAATATCTCAGGTTCAGGGGTATGGGTGATTTCAGGTGTATGAGCTGAATGAATCGTTGAACCTGAGAAGCTTTGGAGGAGAGGAGTGCTAGGGGAGTGTACAACAAAATTTGTGGATATATCTAGGTAATTATTAGGTGAAATTGGTGGTGTAAGTATGACTGGAATGGTTGGTGATGGGAGAGAATCAATAATTGGGATTATGGTGGTGATGAGTGATGGAACTGCTGGGATAGGTGATGGGATAGGTGCTGTGATAGGTGAGGTGGGCAAGATGATGGTCTCCTCAACAATGGGTATAGCTAAAGACCTGGTTACCTCCGCAATGGTAGTAGGATCTATTGCAGGTGCAAGTGCAATGGGTGCAGCTAAAGAGCTGGTCACCTCAGGCTCAGGTATAGCATCCTCTTGGGCTGGCTCAGCCTCTTCCCTCATTCTATTCAACATTGTTTGGCTTGTAGTCTAAGCCCTCTTCCCAAAGGCATGAGGGGTTACAATCTCAAATGGCTCTTGCTTATCAATGTCAAATTTGGCCCTTAGTAGGGCTGTGATCAACCTTCCAAATGGTATTCCAGCTATTTCCTGTTCCTTCTTCATCTTGGCACTGATGTTAGCCATGGCTTCAAAAATCAGCAAAGGGGCATTGAAGAATTTCCCTTTAGAAAAATGAAAGAGGGCCTCCAAAATGGGTGTCCTTCTGTCCTGACTGTGTCCAGTGACATAAAAACACCCTCTCAAAATAGAATCCATCAGTAAAAATTGAGTTGCTAAGTCTCTCCTCATGATGAACTACCCAGTTCCAACTATGCCTTGGGTTAGATGGGTAGCCATATCTCTAAAAGTAGTTGTCTCTGGTGCAGCCAATGGACCAACAAGATCAAACTGAAATGGTATCCCCAAGGCATTTCCAATGTCTTCATAAGTGACTGTTAAATCACAATCATCAATAAAAATTGCCAAAGTTGGGGCATCAGCATCTTTCTCAGTCACTTTCACCATGTTTTGGTACCATAATCTCACCATCCTTGGATAAATTTTCTCGGGAAGAGGGGTTAGGATATTGCTCAGTGAAGCATCCCTGATGTAGTTCAAGGATAGCTTACATTCAGGTTTGTTCAAGAAAAAATTCTCATCAACATTAAGCTCTGGAATCAGCTTCTGAGCTTCAATGAAAGGGTTTGGCAGCTCCAAATGCATAGGAAGAGGAGGAAGCTCAGGCTCAAGACTAGGGTCAGCAGCTGGGATGGGTTCCTCCATGCTAACCTTCTTTCCTTTCTCAATCTTATCAGCCTTATCCATCGACAGTTTCCTCTTGGCTGATGTTTTAGCTTTTCCTTTAGTGGAAGGTTTACTTTCTTAGCAGAAGACCAACGGAACATCTTAGCCAGCGATTTTTCAGCTTTTCCCATTTTAACAATTTCTAAAAACTTTTTCAAATACTTCCTCCTTCTAACAGCAATGACCAGATAATTCTCTTGAATCCCAGACAATGTATGCTTACACAGAAATCAAATTCGTAAAGCACAAACAGAGGATATGGAGAGAAAAATACCAAAATCTAGGGTTTGCTCAAAATCTCTGACCTCTTGATCAAATCCATCAAAATCAAAGGAAAAATGTTCTTCTTTTCAAGCTTAATCAGTGGCAAAGAAATGAAAGTAAGTGGATCTGAGCTCCAAAAGAACGCAGAGATGGAAAAAAAATGGGTTTTCTACGAAATAGGACGAGCTAGAAATGCTTTCGAATATGAAAACCTTGCTTCGAATGGGTTTAAATACGCTTAAACCGATTTCGCAAAGCATTATTGAAGTCTTCGAAAAGTTCAAAAAGGTCCTTTTCACAAAATAGAATGGCATCAGTACCATTCGAAAAGTACATGACTTCAAAAACATCTATTCGCAAAGCCAATGTCTTCAAAAACATCTATTCGAAAAGCACATGACGTCAGAAACATCTATTCGCAAAGCATAATCATTCTTTTCGAGCAGTTGTGGTTATAGCTTCAGATCCTTTTCGAAAAGGAGATTATACTTTTCGAACTGAATTTCTCTTTGCAAAATGATTTTAAAACTTTTCGAATTTACTTTTGAACAAATGTTCTGAAGTATAGAACTATTTTTTTATTTTTTATTTTTTAACAAAATCTCCACATTAAAATCATTGGAATTTATTATCTCAAACAATTCAAAACCAAAAAAACTTTCAGAACTTATGATTCCTCAAATAAAATTACACAAAACTATGCAAAAATCATAGAATAAACACAATTACACTACATATGATACAATTGTGTGACATCAGATTTGTGGAGGCTCTTGATCATAGATGGTCATCACAGGCTCCAGGTTATTTTCAATGCATGGTTTGAGCCTCTGACCATTTACTTTCAAGGTTCTCCCATCACTTGGGTCCATAATTTCAACAGCTCCAGATGGAGATGCTTGAATGATAGTATATGGCCCTTCCCATCTAGATCTCAGCTTTCCAGGAAAAATTTTGAGTTTTGAGTTGAATAACCATACCTTAGAGCCAGCTGTGAACTATTTTCTCAACAGATTTTTGTCATAAAAAGCCTTAACTTTTTCTTTGTAAGATCTTGCATTGGTGTATGCATCCATCCTCAATTCTTCCAACTCAGAGAGCTACAATTTCAGTGTTGCAGTGCATCTTTGAAGTGTGTGGGCCAATAAAATCCACACTGCAAAACCTTTGCAGCTGTTTTGTTTCCACTAAAATGACCTCCACAGGCCTGCTCATGACACATGGAAAGTATGCTATGGAAGTCTTCTTCATGGACACATCTTCTAATGATTTGGTCTGCACAAATCTTGAACAGGTAAGGATCCTCCCAAATAAAATGTTTAACCTTTGAAAAGAAGAGATCTTTATCCATTTTATTCCAGTGTTGGGGGGTCCTTCCAGTAGCCAAAAAGTTGACTATATTCGCAAACCAAGGGGTATGCATACTGATAGCAAAAAGTTGCTCATCAAGAAAAGAGTCATTGATAGGCAACTTATCAATCTCAGCAGTTAAAATTCTAGACAGATGATTAGCCACCACATTTTCCACACCCTTTTTGTCTTTAATCTGCAAATCAAACTCCTGCAACAAGAGGGTCCACCTGATTAATCTTGGTTTGGTATCCTTCTTAGACAGAAGGTATTTCAGGGCTGAGTGGTCAGTGAACACCACAATTTGTCAACCCAAAACATATGACCTGAATTTCTCCAAAGCAAAAACAATTGCCAGCAGCTCTTTCTCAGTTGTTGTGTAATTGAGTTGTGCATCAATCATTGATCTACTGGCATAAGCTATGACATGAGGCAGCTTATCCTTTCTCTGCCCAAGAACAGCTCCCAAAGCATAATCTGATGCATCAAACATCAGCTCAAAAGGCAGTGAATAATCTGGAGACTATAGTATTGGAGCTGAAATCAAACAATTTTTTAAGAATTCAAATGCCTTATGGCATTCATCATTGAAAACAAAAGGGACATCTTGGCGCAATAAGTGGCAAAGAGGCTTGGATATTTTACTGAAGTCCTTAATGAACCTCCTGTAAAATCCATCATGCCCCAAGAAACTTCTGATTTGCTTAACAGTTTTGGGAGGAGGCAAATGTGCAATTAAATCTATTTTTACTCTGTCCACCTCAATGCCCTTATGGGAGACAACATGGCCAAGGACAATGCCTCGGGTGACCACGAAATGGCTCTTCTCCCAGCTCAAAACTAAACTGATTTTCTCACATCTCTGTAACACCAGGCTGAGATGATGTAAACACTGGGCAAAACTGTCTCCATATATTGAAAAGTCATCCATAAAAATCTCCATAAATTGGTCAATCATATAAGAGAAAATGGAGTACATACATCATTGAAAGGTAGCAGGGGCATTGTAAAGACCAAAAGGCATCCTCTTATAAGAAAAAGTGCTAAAGGGGCAAGTGAATGTGGTCTTTTTTTGATCTTGTGGATACACAGGAATCTAGTTATAACCAGAGTAACCATCAAGAAAACAGTAATAAGCTTTTCCTGCTAGCATATCAAAAATCTGGTCAATGAATGGAAGAGGGAAATGGTCTTTTTTGGTCATTGTGTTGAGCTTTCTGTAGTCAATACAGACCCTCCAACCAGTTGTTTGTCTGGTGGAAATGAGCTCACCAGAATCTGAGGTTACAACAGTGATCCCAGATTTCTTAGGTACCACCTGTGTAGGTGCCACCCAAGCTGAATCTGAGATGGGGTAAATGACCCCTGCATCCAACAACATAACAACCTCCTTCATGACCACTTCTTGCATATGAGGATTCAGCCTCCTCTGCATTTCTCTATAAGGCTTTGCATCTTCTTCCAAGTGAATTTTATGCATGCAAATAGCTAGACTGATTCTTCCCAAATCAGCAATAGTCCAGTCAATTGCCCTCTTATGTTGTTTCAATACAATCAACAACTCTTCCTCCTGCTCCTCAGTGAGGGAGGAAGAAATAATCACAGGCAGTGTTTTATGGTCTCCTAAAAACACATATTTCAAATTTTTTGGCAATTGTTTCCGCTCTACATCAGGTGGGCTGAGAAAAGAAGGTAACAAAGGTACCTTGGCTGTTTGTGGAAGGGGAAGAATAGCAGGTTTCCAAGAAGAGAAACTTGCTGATTGATTATGAGTTCCTTGCACAGCATTTACTTCCTCAGACTTTGAGGTACAAGCTGTCTCTTCCCTAACATTTCTCCAAACATTTTCCAAATCTGTGGTTAAATCCTTACACTGTAAAAACCGTGGTAGAGTTTCCTCTACCAGTTCATCCAACAAATCAACAAGAAAGCATTCCTCAGAACTGAACTGAGGCTGGGTAACTGCATTGTAAACATTTAACTTCACCTTCATATTTCCAAAAGACACTTCCATAATACCAGACCTGCATTGAATATAAGCATTGGTTGTAGCCAGGAATGGTATCCCCAAAATGACAGGGATAAAAGTTCTGCTTTTTGTAGGTTCCATATCCAATACCAGAAAATTAGCAGGGTAGAAAAACTTATCTACTCCTACCAGCACATCCTCAATCACCCCAACTGGCTTTCTTTTAGATCTGTCTGCTAGTTGTAACACCACATGAGTGGGTTTTAACTCTCCCAAACTTAGTTTCTCATATACAGAATATGAAAGTAGGTTGACACTAGCACCCAAATCTAATAAAGTCTTTTCAATGGTATGTTCCCCAATAATGCAAGGGATTGTGGGGGTTCCAGGATCTTGGAGTTTAGGAAGTGTGGCAATGGACAAAACCTGTTTAACTTTTTTCACAGCAAAGACCTTCTTGGATAACTGGATCCTAGATTGTCTTTTGTGTGTGCAAATGTCCTTCAAAAATTTTGCATAGGCTGGGACTTGCTTGATTGCATCAAGCAAAGGAAGATTTATCTTGACTTGCTTGAAAGTTTCCATCATTTCATCTATTTTTGTATTCCCTTTATCAAAAGGGGATGCAGATTTCATGGCATGGGGAAAATGTAAATGAGGAACTAGTCCTTCATTTACAGCTTTAGAATCATCACCAGAATGTTTTTGATTTTTTTTATTTTCATTTTTTTTATATTTCTGAGGTACATCAGCACCCCCAATGCTAACATCATGCTGCTCTTATTGCATGTTCCTAGCAGTTTCCTCATTTTTTTGTTCTTTTTTTTCTGTATCTACATTGTTATTTACAACTCTTCCACTTCTCAAAGTAGTGATAGCTTTTACTTCTTCATGTGAAACAGAGGCCTCTCCAACCATGAACTGTCATTTGGGATTGTTCAAGGGTTGACTGGGTAACCTGCCTTCCTCTCTTCTAGCCAAAGTATTTGAAAGTTGACCCAATGTATCTTCAATCTTCTTTATACTCTGGCTGTGAAAGTTTACAGTCTGAGTTAAAGACCCTAAATTCTGGAGTGAGGTTAGAACTTGGTCTTCAAAAGAAGGGGATCTGGAAGGAGGCTGAGCTATAACAGATTGGTGCACAGGTTGTGCCATCTGTTGTGGAATGGGCTGCTGAAAATTAGGCTTGGTATAGAAATTCTGTTGGTAAGGCTGAGCAGTTTTGAAAGGTATTTGGTGCTTTGGTTGCTGCTGCTGTTGTGATTGATAATTGCCCTGGCTCCACCTTAAAGTGGGGTGCCCTCTCCATGCATATTCATTAGATTACAACTGTCCAAACGATTAGGCAACATAAGCTTGCTCCACCACTAGATCTGGGAACTGTGGTGCAGCTGGACATTGATCATGGGAATGAGTAGGAGACTAGCATAACAGACATGCCTCCTCCACTCTAGCAACCATTGGATTTTGAAATGAGTCCATCAATCTATCAAACTTGGTGGTTAAATTATCCATCTTCCTTTCCAACTCATTCACCTTATATATCTTTCCCTTGGTAGTCTGCTCTTTATTCAACCAAGTAGGATTCTCAATGTCTCTTGACAAAGATTCCTGTTGAGTTGAATTTTCACCAATAACTTCAAATAGGTCCCAGACCTCCTCAACTATTTTTTGTAAATAGGTGCCTCCACAGGAAGCATCTACCATATTCTTACCCTTTTGATCAATTCCCTGATAGAAGCTTTAAACAAGTTGCCATTGGGGAACTTGATGATGAGGGCATTGCCTTAAAAGTTCCTTAAACCTTTCCCATGCTTCATGGAAAGTTTCAGTTGAATGTTGTGAGAAAGAAACAATATTTTGTCTCAACTGGCTGGTCTTAGACATAGGAAAGTATTTGGCTAAAAATTGACACTGCAAATCATTCCAAGAGGTAATACTATTTGGTGGCAACATGGACAGCCATGCTCTAGCTTTATCCTTTAATGAAAAAGGAAAGAGCCTAAGCTTGGTTGCCTCTAGACCTAGTCCAGCTATGTTGAATGTGGTACAAAGAGCCAAGAATTCATCTACATGCTTGTATGGATCCTCCTTACTCAAACCATGGAAGGAAGGAAGCATCTGGATAGTTGATGATTTAATTTCATAATTTCCTTCAACAGTAGGAAATTGAATGCAAAATGGGAAATTATATGCACCAAGTGCAAAGTAATCCCTCAAAAGTTTAGGTTGTTCACCCATAGTAGCAGTCTCAGTAAAATTCTGTTTGTCTGGTTCTTAGTAGCCTTTCAACTTCTAAATTCAGAAGGACAATCTCAGGATTAAGAGTCCTCCTACCAAACATACAACACAGAAACAAAGAGAAAAATTATGCAAGGCAAACCTTCAATACTGAGTAGATTCCAACCTCAAATGTATAGGAATAACTGCATAGATTTAAACAACAGAACAGTTAGCACTGATGTAAAAATAAAAAACTTAGGTCTACCAATTTAAAAATCTATTCCCCGGCAGCGGCACCAAAAACTTATTGTTTCTAAGTGTGCATGATTTATTTGTATTTTGAAGAAAGATTTGCAAATGATGAATTATACTAAAAAGAATAAAGAAATATCAGCACAGAGAGAAGTTAATTAGCCTGCAAGATCAGGGCCAATTGTAGCAAGTTTTAAATGTAAGTGAGTAAAAGATCGTCCACAGGGAATTGATTTAAAATATATGATAAACCTCCAGATTTGAGCTACCAGATCTGGCCTCTAATCCTATCTACAAAGCAAATAAGATGGGAGGTTGAATTTGTCACATTAACTAAATTATCTAAAAGTAAAATTACAACTAAGTGATCCAGATCCAAGTTGGGGGAATTGGATGCAAAATTAATAAGAATGGAGAAATAACAGTTGACTTAAGCTTAGTAATTGATTCCAGAATGAGAACTAGTGTAGCACAGTCGAGAAAGTATCAAATCTTCATCTGGCTACCAGCTCAGATGTAAGAGAAAATAATCCAATTCAAGGATTAGGATTGAGTTGAACTTATGGCTATGATCTGTCCACTGTCATGGACATAGATCATCCAATAGTCTTCAATCCAAAGTCTTGATTCAGAACATAAGCACTACTACAAATGATGTAAGAAATCAGGTTACAAACACAGATTCTCATAGGGATAATGAATTAAGGGAAATTGCTTTAAAAACAGTAAATCTAAAGGAGTCTAATGAGTGAGGAGATCACAATGAACCCTCAACATGAATCCG
Source organism: Chloranthus sessilifolius (assembly GCA_021018995.1). NCBI lineage: Eukaryota > Viridiplantae > Streptophyta > Magnoliopsida > Chloranthales > Chloranthaceae > Chloranthus > Chloranthus sessilifolius. The sequence goes on along the minus strand of CM037585.1, from coordinate 89,307,308 downwards.
ATTGAGAACATACTGATGAAAGCAACCTTTTCAAATCCACCATGACTTAAGCGACTCTCGATTTGTAGTCTTGAATACAATTCTCACTTGAATTACATAAGTATCTCATAGTTCTCAGTTACAAATAAAAGCTAGGCTATTGCAGAGGTTTCAGACAAGCTATCTTGATCTGAATTGGAAATGGGGTAGCAGGAATGAAAATCAAATTTTGGATGCCCAAATTGGGCAAATAGTTCGTCTATTTATAGTTTTCCCCAAGTCCAGCTCAGATGTGCATCAACCAATCAGAATTGGTTAGATCTATATAAACCAATAGGAGTCGAGCACAGGGATCCAGATCTGTTCTGGCCAATCGGAACTGCTTGATCTGGTTCAGCCAATCAGGAGACAGAGGCATCAATTCTGTTATGTAAATCAAAAATTTGTTTGGGCTTCTAGAAGTTCCCACCAAGTAATTTCATCTTTGGGTGTTCACATGGGGTGAAATGTGCCTCTGGTTCGTTCTCAAAATCTTCCAGAATGCCCTTGGGTTTTTAAATACATTGGGGCATGTGCAGAGATTACCGAAATATCCTTACAGATGCTGAGAACCTTCAGAATACCATTTCGCATAGTTTGGAGACCTTTTCGAAAGGTACTGTAACTTTTGAAGCTCTATTCGCACAGATTGGAGACCTTTTCGAAGGGAAATATGACTTCTGGAGCTCTATTCGCATAGATCTGGTGCAGTTCGCAAGGATTTTTCTTCTTTTTGAATAGCTCCAAACTTATTTCTAAGCTGAAACCAGGCCTCTATCCTCTTTAGTTTAGGCATTTTGACATCCAATGAGGTTGTCGCTTCTCCTTCTTCCTTCAGATTAAGATTGGTCATCATCTGTTTGGTATTTTTAAGCTACTTCCATAGTTAAGCCTGCCTTTATTGTCAGCTGTAAAATAAACACTTAAAACACTTGTTTTATACTCTCAGGGGTCTATCAAGGCCCAGATTAAGGGGTGGAAAATGGTATTTTCCAGTTCTCAACACACTCATCAAGAACGAGGACAAGGTTCCAAAGCTCACTGGGTTTTAGTCTTTGTTTGAAATCTTTAAGATTTCCAATTTTTGACTTAAACTCTTAGATTTTGGACTTAAAGCAATGCATGGCATGATAACAATTTTCAAAATTAATGAGCATTCATAAAATAATCATGGTATGATAACAATTTTTAAAGAATTTTCGGCCATCAACAATTTAAGAATATGAATAAAATTTGAAATTCATAACTTTAATTGTCATCAGTCAATCGATTGATTATAATTTCTCAATCGATTGACTACTAAGGGTTTCCAGTAAGTCTGTTGATCAGTAGTCGATCGATTGAGTTAGTTGGTCTCAATCGATTGACTGATGTACTTTAAAATTCAAGAACAGACTTAAAAATTTTATTTATATTTTTTCAGTAATAAGAAATATCCCCCCCCAAAACTGATTCGGCCAATGTCCTCTGGTGAAAATATTAGAGAGCATAAGAGAACCCCCCAATCCTGTTAAATGCAATCGAAGACCAAGAAATCGAACCAAGTGAAAGGTATTTGAACAAAATTAAAAATAGAAATCTAAACTTTTATTAAACTTATGCAAATTATTACACTTATTGAAAATTAAAATAACCTAACCTAAGACAAAAACTAAACCGAACCTAATCTAAAACATGAAGGAAAATAAGCCCTAAAAATATTAAAATAATCTAGTCTAGACTCTACGACTAACATTCGTAATCCTTCAGTCACCCATAGTGGAGCTTCCTTCCTTTGGTGTCGGGAAAGCATAATTCCACATCGCGTCGGTGACCCCTCCCTCGCGTGGTGGTGGAATAAGTGCGTGGTGCGGAGATGGTGGTGGAGTAGAAGGCGGTGGTACGAGAAGCGGGGGCAGATTCAATTCCGCCCACAAGTAGGTTGGAATCAAGTTCTTTGATGGGTCGTTGACGGCCTCGTCGGAACGAGTAAAACTCGATTTTACTTCTATAGTTGATTCATCGTCAAGATTGATGACTTCATGATTTGACAAATCGAGCGGTGGTCATGGAGAGTGGTAGCGTGCACGCTTTTGCGCTGGTTCCATCAATTTTCTCATAGCAGATCGGGTACGATACCGAATGGAAGCCATGGCTAAAAGATGGGGAGGATTGAAGGAATTTTACTGGACTAAAGAACTAACCTAAGAAGGCCTTTAAATAAGATTAAACTTCTAAAACCCAGATTCTAAGTAAGTTTCTATATTACGGACTCTAAGAGGGATAATGCTCGATTTTCGGAGTGGAAGAGGTATTCTTCCGGAAATATACCTCAGTCAATCGATTGACATTTCAGTGTCAATCGATTGACACTACATGCCAAGGGTGCCATTGCGTGCACGGTTCAAACATTCCTTTTGCAGATCAGTATTTATTGAAGAAATCTGCTATTTCTGACAAGTGAGACAGTTCGGCCTATGCAGGAATCAATCGATTGAGAGTTATTTCTTAATTGATTGACTAAATGGAGTTGCTTTTTAGGAATTAATCAATTGAAGGGCTCAATTGATTGAGAGTGTAATCTCAATCGATTGATTGATGCACTTATGTACCAATCCGAGAATGAACAGAAATTAATACACTAAAAACATTCCAATTTCATTGATTTCATTGATTTGATTACACCCATATGATCCATCTTCACTAGAGAACACATTACGATTAACCCTACCTAAAGACAAAATGAAAATCACATCAAACAAACTAAAACAACAATAACATAAACACTAAACGGACACAGACACAAACAAAACACACAAACAACAATTATTGATCATCATCATCATCATCAGCAGCATACTCAGGGTCTCCCTCCTCATCCATCGCCGCTCTCGCTCCTGTGATGAATCCATCGACACACCCAGGGAATGTTTCCCTGGCCATTCACATGAGAAGTGAAGTTTGAAACCGTGATCGTTGATCAAGACCTCCCACAGTGGTACTCAGCCCATCCATCCATGCCTCGAAGTGAGCAACTACTGCCTCAACATTAAAATCGGGGACCTCTTCAGGACAAGGCTATCTAATGCCTTTGCGTTGGCGTTGTGCGGGGTTTGGTCAGGGAGGAGGAGGTACTTCATCGACTTCAATTGGAGGTGGCATCACACGTAGAATAGCTTTGATGCTCTTATCCCAAACGTTCATGTCGTAGTGATAAAATTGCATATCACCCATCTCTTCATCATCATAAATTGGGCACCCAACTTGGTCTAGAAGATGCATCACATAGTGTGGGAAATGCAAGAGAATAGCGGCTCACTTCTGTGGTTTGGTGGTGATTACGATGTCGCTGTGACACTGATACATCTCTTCAAGCATCAAACTAGGCGCATCAAACCAAGTATTTGTGTGTGTCGCGTACAGTGCTAACACCCTATTTTTCATCCTCTCGCTCTTCGTGCCATGCAGTAGCAAATTGTTAGACATAACGATGTCCCAAAATAAGATGTCCATTGGTAGGACCGCTCTTTTAGTGGCCAAACGGGTCCCGTGGTGTCCTCCACACATATCATTGATCATAAGGTCCTAGCTGAGATCAATGGTGGGATTGATGTGGTGGTTCAATGGGTGAACCACATAGAAATTAAAAGCCCGAGCTAGATCGGCCGCATGCAAGTTATATCTCCAATTGTCGATCTCAAGGCGGATGAACGGTAATCCCGTTGGTCACACTAGAGCGGACACCCATTCCATGTTTTGGTAAAATAGCCTTATAATACGGAGCGAAACATCAATGGGAGGAGGAGCGAGCAACATTTCTAAGTGCAGAGCCTTGATAAATTCAATCGAACGGGCGGCCTCTGCAATGCGACAAAATTTGGCAAGATTGAAGAAATTCTCCGTCTGAAACTGACGATTCACGTACTCGTCATCAGGAATGTGCATAAGGGTGCTGGCGGGACGAGTTGGTTAGTATATCGGTGGTCCAGGCGCCGCCATTTCGATCGCGTATGATGAGAGTGGATATTAAAACACCAACTCGAATTGGATGAGGCGAGTGAAGAAGGGGACCACGGGTGTCCCCATTATATAATGCAATTGTCAATCGATTGAGGATAGAGTCTCAATCGATTGACAACGGTTGGCCTCCACCACGTTGCAAGGATTTGAAAGGACACCAGGCATGTGGATGCGGCATGGTGCAATCCACTCATCCACTCTTAATGTCAATCGATTGACAAAGTTATGTCAATCGATTGAGAATACCTTTTCACAAAAAGTCGCACCATTTAGGTGCCTCGGGAACAAACAGAGTTAATAAGTAATCAAGTCAATCGATTGAGGGGTTAGTCTCAATCGATTGACATTGACGTGCCCTAAAATTTAGCTGCAATCGATAAGATATGTCGATTGACACTCTGATTTCCAAAAACTGGCCTTAAATTCAAGGTGATGTCAATCAATTGATATTGGTCTCTCAATCGATTGACAAACGAAGGGGGGAGATGATGATGATGATTAAACATCAATCGATTGACAGGGTTAGTCTTAATCGATTGAGTGAAGAATGTCAATCGATTGACTGTGTGGAGTCAATCGGTTGAAAAAGACTCTTCTCAAATACAAACACAACCAAATAAGAACACACACTGGGTTGCCTCCCAGGAAGCGCTGCGTTTAGATGTCGACAGCTTGACCACTTCAATGTTTAAGTTTTTGGGTCACTGAGGTGCGCTGCCTCAATCTTCATCTGGGTCATTGGCTCGATCATTGGTTTGAGTCGTTGCCCATTGACCTTGAGAATTCGATTGTCCAAAAGGCTTCTAATTTCAATCGCACCATGCACGGTAGTGGAGACAACCTGAAATGATCCTTCCCATCGCGATTTCAATTTTCCCAGATGAAGTTTAAGTCTAGAGTTGAACAGCCAAACTTTTTGCCCAATGTGAAACTCTTTCCGCAAAATTGACTGATCGTGCAACTTTTTATATCTTTCCTTATACATCTTCGAATTTTCATATGCATCATAGCGTAGTTTTTCTAATTCATTCAGCAGAATGCCTCATGCTCCAATTCAACTGGGAGATGGCATGCCTTCCCATAGACAATCCTAAACGATGACATTCCGATCGGGGCCTTGAATGTAGTACGATATGCCCAAAGAGCATCAGATAGGCGATTCGACCAATCTCTTCTGTCTGATCATACCATCTTTTCTAAAACTCTTTCGATTTCCTGATTCGACACTTCCACTTGTCCACTTGTTTGTGGGTGATACGGCGTTGCCACCTTGTGGGTAACACCGTATTTCTTCATTAAAGTGGTAAAATGGCTATTGCAGAAGTGCGAACCGCCATCACTAATGATTGCTCTTGGAATCTCGAATCTGTTAAACACATTTTCCTTCAAGAATTTGACCACGACCTTGTGGTCATTCGAGCGGGTTGCCCCAACTTCTATCCATTTGGAAACATAGTCAACGGCTACTAGAATATATGAATAACCGAATGATGGGGGAAAAGGACCCATGAAGTCGATCCCCCATACATCGAAAATTTTGACAATCAGAATCGGGTTCAATGGCATCATATTTTGTCGTGAAATATTTCTAAGCTGTTGACATCATTGGCATTCTTTATAAAATTTGGCAGTGTCCTGAAAGATGGAGGGCCAATAGAATCAGCTTTGAAGAATCTTGTGTGTAGTCTTTTGTCCTCCGAAATGGCCTCCACAAGCCCCAGCATGACAGAAGTTAATGACACTCGATTGTTCTTCTTCAGGCACACATCTTCTAATGACTTGGTCGAAACAGAAGATGTGGGGTGGTATGGGGTGGATGAGGGGATGTATTGGGTATGTTTTGGGATGACGGGGGGCATGATGAGGAGGGATGAGGAAAGTTGGGCATTGCCCCGGTAAAAATGGGCATGACCTGGATGGATGGGGGATTTTGCGGATAGGGCGTAAAGCGGTGTATGTGAATGTGGGTAGATCGGGTCTATAGGGGGATGATGGGAATTGGGGCATGGATGTGGATTGGAAAAATGGGTTTGAGTTTTGTGTGGATGGGAAATGGATCGGATTTGGCATGGGCATGGTTTGGGCAAAAGATGGAGAATGAGGGGTAGGACTTTGGATATTTTGGGGGGTAATGGTTGGGAATATGGGGGCGCCGAATGGGCCGGTGACAGTAAAGGGGGGTTGGGTGAGGGGGATGGTTGAAAGAACTTCTCTCGAATGGGAGTGAGTTGGAGAATGTGGCGGGGATGAGTCGCGATCGGCGTAAGCCGGGTCTACTACCCACGACATTCTACGGGAACGGGTTGGGTAAGGCCCAAAAGTCCTCCTTCTTCCTCTGTGGGACGGCGAAGGGCAAGATGATGTCGTTGTGCCGGCACCACAAACCCCTTTTTATTTTTTAGTTTTTGATTTTATATATATATATATTTTTTGAATTTTTCAAAAGAGTTTTTGGAAAACAAAGGTTCCGAGGCCTTGGAACTCCCACTTTGGGTGGCCCTCGTACCTTAATTCAAGAGCCGCGACGATGATTCCGACGCACTTCGAAAGAATTGAAGGAGAACCTTCGATCTATTGAAGGCACAGAATTCGAGGTAAACAACCCGATCCCCCGAGATGAGCCAAAAAGAAGTTGCCTTCTTTTGACCAACGGGGGCGTATTGGGTGTCGGAGATGGCGGGACCCAAACAAGGCACTAAGCATTCTAATCGGGGAACTCGGGATGTGAAAAGGGCCAAGGATTCGGGCGGGTGGGCTGATAAACAGGCCTGGCGCAACTAATACATGCGCCCAGGTTGCAGGGGACCCTTTTACACTGGCACAACTATTAGTTGCGCCAAGGTAAAAGTTGGGATTTTAAAGCCGGCGCAACTATTAGTTGCGCCAGTTATAAATTCCCAATTTTTACACTCGCGTAACTAATGCTTGCACTAAGCAAAAATTGGGTTTCAGAATGTTATGACAGCAGCAACAGCAGCCCAAAATGAGACTCTTTTTTGGATTTTGTGGAAGCTGAGCTTCCGGGAACTGAGCAGTTTTTTGGTGATCGATCCGCTCCTCACCGCACCTAAAGGGTTTGAGTCCGGTATAACTCACTAGCGCGCTCCCCCAAGGGTTGTAAGCTTCGGAATGGGAACTCACCCAATATACCTTCGGCACAAGCGCCTTTTCAGATACTAGGTGGGCTGGGACTTTTCTGAATCATCACCACTAAGGGCTGCCGCCATACTAAGACCCGGGTGTTTGTGTGCTTACCTAATCCCAACCCTTTTTAAAATCTACCCCGTAAAAACAAATTAATTAAGCTTCCTAACTTGGTTCAATTTTAATTTTTTCAAAGCTTTTCTCTCTTTTTTGGAAGTTTTCTTTAGTTCAAAGACCGGGGGTGATTATCCTGTGCCGCCACTACAGGTCGGCATCCACTGATGGAATATGAGTGCACAAGTAGGCTCGCCAATCGGCTAAGGCACTTTAAATGACGGAAATTTAAAGGAATTGAAAGACAAACCTCAAGTAGGCCCACCAATCGGCTAAAGCACTAAAATGACAGAAAAGTAAGGAAAATAAAGGATAAATGCGCAAGTAAGCCCGCCGATCGGCTAAGGCATGTAAATGACGTAAAAGTAGAGGTAAGTAAAATGACTTAATCGGAGGGGCGAGTAAAAATAAAATGAAAAACAGTAATAAAAGGTTAGTAAAAATCAAAATAAAATGGCCAAGTTCAAGGGGAAGTTATACAAGCTAGTCCCCAGCAGAGTCACCATCTGTGCAACCGTGAGAATCGAGATGATCCCGTCGTGACGATGCGCTCTCTAACAAAAAATATAGAGTCGCCACCCAGAGCTTTCGGTGTCCCAGGAAACCTAGTTCATTTTTATGAGCACTGAAGTGCTAAAAATATGACTCTAAATTTGGTTCACACCAAAGGCTCTTGGGTAGGGGCTTCGGTTATCGATCAGGAAGGTGTTAGGCACCCCATCAACCCGCTTAACGCGGTCTCTACTAATGGCTAAAAATAAAATGAAGTAAAAGAAAAGAAAATAGCTTCCTCTTGGCCAAAAGGGCTTAGAATCCTATTTATGCCCCTTTGTTCCTACCGAAAAGTCGGTGGCGTAACGGCACAAATGGGAGGATGGAGGGAGCTAGAAAGAGATAGGAGAAGAAAGGGGAGAGCCGGAGCCCTCGGGCCCTTGTAGCATCGAAGGAGAGCCTTGCGTTGGCTTGCTTTGATGAGCTTTTGAAGGCTTGTATAGTGGAAAGAAGGGTTCTAACCTCTAAGGCTTGCTAACTAAGAGGTAGAGAGGGAAGGTGAATGGGTAGCATATACCTAAACTAAGGGATCTAAGGTAAAAAATATCACTCAAAGGAGATTTTGGAATTCTATTTATATGAGAAGTGTGCACCAAAGGGAGAAAGATCTTCTCACTTCAAGCTCTTTCTCTCTTAGGCCAAAATTCTCAACCCCTAAACCAAGGGATGGGGGGTTCTATTTATAGGAGATGAGTGGATTAGGAGGGTGTTTAGATGCTAATTAGGGTTAGCACTTAGGTAATCTCTAATCTAAGGTTTCCTAGGATTTTGAGAGCTTGGAGATGTGGGGGAATGGTTTAAATGGTGGATGATAGGTTAGTATTTCAAATCACTTAAGGGTTGCAAATAGGCATTAAAAGGGTGCAACAAAGTTATCAAACACACCCTAAGGACTGAGGTGGTCAACAAGTCAAACCTCAATCACAAATTTTAGGGTAAAAACCATGAGTTACTATTCATATGCCTGGCACAACTATTATACAGTAAAATAGTAATGAACAACAGCCTGAAAGTTGGCTTCGCGAGGGGTTGGGGGACCCATTTATACTTGGTGCAACTATTAGTTGCGCCAGGCCATTTCTGGGGGAAAAAGGCTTGGTGCAACTATTAGTTGCATCAGGCAAATTCACGGGGAAAATGGCTTGGCGCAACTATTAGTTACGTCAGGCAAAAATTCCTCCAAAAAAGTTTGATTTTCAAATGGTCATAACGTTTGATATACAACTCTGATTGAGGTGATTATTGGCTTGTTAGAAAGATGGAGAAGTCCTCTTTCTAATGGTATATAACTCAGCTCCTAAAGAGGTCTGTGTAAATTTTGGAACTCCTCTTTCTAACCACTGCTCGGAAGGGTTTGACACTAGCCCAGGAATGGGTTCTAATAGGTTTGGGAAGGTTAGGGTTGATTCCTAAGGGTTCAGAAAGGATCCTAAGGGTTTGGAAAGGTTTCTAAGGGTACCATACATGCCATCAAAAGCTCAAAAGTGCACCTCTATCAAAATGTGTTTCGATCGAGCCTTGGGCCAAATTTAATCTGCACTTCATAATGGATCAATTTTCCCAAATTAAAAGGTCGGAATAACCAAGCCATCACATAGTGGTAAGCACGCATATGATCTAAATCAAAGTATGCAAGCGGATAGCAGAGCAAATCAAGGATCTAAAAACTAACTATTCACATGAATTCCAAAAGCTAACTATTTACATCTATCTAATCCACATGAAAATCCACCGGTGAGGGCCGTCCTTCACCTAAACAGTGGAGTTAAAATACACATCATAGTATTCACATTTATCAAAGTATTTTACCATATATAAAATCCCAAAATTATCTCTCGCTCACGCTCCACTCAGCTATGGGTAATACTCCTCAGGTCAGTCCCCCTCATCTCTCGAAATATAATTAGGATCCTCCTCCTGCTCTAGATCTGTCACGAGGTCAGTTCCTATAGCTGTGACATAGTCGAGGAATGAGCTTCATCCAAGCTCAGTAGGGATATAAACAATGTAAAATGATATAAGATCATTCTAACTCATGACATAAATGCATATATATAAAACAATTTGGCAATTACATATGATATCAAAAGCATATGAGTATAAACAAGAACTTGAAAATATGAGCTCATAAACATGCAAGGTCATGATTGATCAGTCACATAATTTACCATTTTATCACCCTTAACTTAGTGATGCTAGGACTTAGTTTGCTACTAACAAGTTAATGATGTGCAGATATTAAGGAAAAATAGTAAAAGAGAGCCAAAGTATTAATATTTATCAAAATAAACTAAAAAAGGCAGTAAAAAGAAGATTCGCTATACGTTGAAAGATAGAAAATTGTAAAAGACGATTGAGCGTTATGAAGTAAAAAAATAAGCTATCATAATTTATGATTCTCTAGAAGCGGAAGCAACACAAGAAGAAAAAAGTGAGCAATCATAAGAAAAATCGTAATTGAAGAATCGTTATAATTGGAGAAGCTAGAAAATCGCGATTTACAATTTTTCGAAAAAGAGAAGAAAATAGACAATCATAATTTACTTTTGTACAAAAGAAAAGCTTCCCTACTATTGAACTGCTACTGTTGATCACGTCAAAACTACCACTTCCATGCACAGAATTGGAAGTTTGGTGAATTACGAATTTGAGAAGATTGATGAAGATAAACTCTGAAGATATTTGTTATTGTTACCAAGGAAATAAAGCCGAAGCACATCTACAGTTTGAAAGAAAGGAAGAATAAAATTAGGAATTAGAGTTATATTAGGATAGTTTTACTTTAGTAGTTTCTTTTATTAGAATTAGAAGTCTTTGTAAGCCGACCCCTTATGATCTATAAATAAGAGGGCCTGGTATAGGAATAACCATCAAAGAAATTCTCAGCATCAATTGATGACTAAGGTTGGGTTTTCTTTTGATCAAAATTAGAGTAGATTTTTATTGCTTTATAGATTAGATATCAGAGGCTTCTCAAGAGCAATTGACGACTGCTAGTGGGCGTTGAAGATTAGTATAGATATCCCAGTTTCTCATAAGCAATTGACGAATGCGACTGAGGGGTGAAAGATATATATTTACTTTGCTTTCTAGTTTAAATTTTATTTACTTTATTTATATGCTTTGTAAACATCTTCAAGTTTTAATTTGAATTGACGACTCAAGTTAGAATTCGTAGATTAGTGTAACAATTTTACTTTTCCATCTTCAATTTTTTCGAATTTGATTGACGCTTAGATTTTAAGAGATTGTTCATTAGATTAAATCTTTGTGAAGGAATTTTAGTTTTTGATTGATGCCTAAATTCTAGAAGACTACATTATGGTGTAACGGTACTGTTTATTTTTATAAATATTCGATGACTAAAGATTAGAATTGACGACCTCAATCTGAAGAAAGAGGATTAGGATTTATTTTGTGCACTTTATATTAAGAATCCATTCTTTATTCATATTTCTCCAGTAGTTTAAAACCTTAAAAAATAATTATAAACTTTGAAATAGAAATATAGATAAGATAAATATTTCTTGATGGGAACAATCCTATACTAGCTCTATAATTTCCATTGTGCGCTTGCAATAGGTTAAAACTTAATTAGATACACACATAAGTAACGATCAAGTTTTGGCATCAATGTCGGGGAAGTGATTTATCTTTTTATTTATATTTTTATTTTAAAAATAAATATTTATCTTTCTCTTTTTATATTTCTTTATATTTACAACTTTCTTTGATCACTTCTTAATCTTTCACAAGTTTATTCATAGCGACAACTCAGAGTCTCAACTTTCCGTGATCAGTGAAGCTCGAAGCGCAGATTTGTTCTCTCTCCCTGCTTCTAGAATAAAAATTATATAAAATTCCAATTCAAATAGATATTTATAATAACTATTTTTAGCAATCCTGTTGTGACTTCAGTATGGTAGGAAGAGAACAAAATATGGCTAAAACCATGGGAGAATACTATGCATTGACACCTCATACACCTCCCCCGTGCATTCAAATATACCCTGCAGTTGATAATAAGACCTTCGAAATTACGCCCAATAAACTTTAAATCCTTTCAACTTTCCATGGGCTAATGGATGAAGATCCCTATTTGGATTTAAATAAGTTCGTTAAAGCATGTACCATCATTCAAATTAAGAACTTAACGGAAGAGTTCACTCGGTTAAGGCTGTTTGCATATTTTCTTAGAGATGAAGCAAAGGAGTGGATAAACTCTTTGTCTCATAATTCGATCGCTAATTGGGAAGGATCAGAATGCATGTTTCTTATGAAATTCTTTCCAATTAGCAGAAGGAATAAAATTTGGCACCTTATCAAGACGTTTCTATAATATCTAGATGAATCCCTTCAAGAATATTGAAGTCATCTTAAGGTTCTTTTGCACAAGTGCCCTCACCATGGAGTTGTGCATTGGCAACTAGTGTTCATTTTCTATGAAGGCCTTAGAGATGCAACTCGGCATATGATTGATGTGGCATGTGGTGGTATATTTCGTAATTTAACAATAGAAGAAGCTTGGGAACTCTTTGAGACCCTTAGTGAGGAACCGGTGCAACACCACGCACCAGGTGAGTTCGACTCGAAGACTTTAACAAGTACGCTTCCTAAGCAAGGAAGATTTTACAAATTAAATTCAATGATGAGAGGATTTTCGAGACTAAAATTTTGGAAAATAAAAGTTCAACCTCTAGTGGGTATAAAATAGTACCCAACATCTCAACAAGGCGAAGCCTGTGGTCCTAACCATGGCCCAACTCCATTAGTCCCCCGACTTCCTTCTATTCCTTCTTACCACACAGAGGCCCAACACATGCTACTACCAAGGATAGTTTATTGCAAATAGCTTATAGCTGGATGCAATAGAGTCGTATCCAGACATAGTTACTTAACCACCTAGGGCAATCTATCGAGAGATTGGAAACTCAGTTTGAGCAGCTATTATCTTTCGATAGAGGAAGTAATGCACTACCTTTACATGCAGTCGGTACGTCTAGAGGATGAATATTTATGAGAGGCACATCAACTTCCTTTATTTTTAATTAATTCCCTCTTGAACCTGTCGAGCTACCGAGTCACCCGTAGCAAACATTTGTAATATATGTATATAATATTAGAAAAAGAGTATTCCATGATCTATAATATGTAAAAGTCCAGTTAATCGTAAAAATCACTTTTAGGTCACAATCACTTAAAAGAGTATGGAGTTATGATTGTGGGTGATTTGTAGAGTCAAATCGTAGTGAGTACGATTTGAAGCATCAATGAGTCTCACTTTTATCCTATAGAATTGCAAACGATAATTCTAGGGAACAGGCAGTTCCAGTGATCGATCTTATCAGTTACATTATAATTCAAACCCATTAAATTCAGAGGAAGCAAACACGCATCGCATTCAATATTTCCAAGCCTATAAGCCTACACCTTGACACGTGAACCCTCCCCTTCCCTATAAAACCAAACCCTTCCCTTCCCAACAACTCATCTCTTTCGTCTTCATCTTTCATATCTAAAACCCCATGACAGAAGAGTATAACTAGAGCGATTTCAGTAAGCAACTTGATAGAATTCTCAAAATACATAAAGCTAAGCTCCTAGCTACAGAAAAGAAAGTAGAAGATCTTATGCGCTAGTGCCCTACTCGAGATGCTAAATTGTTCACTGAAACTACCCTTTACCCTAAACCTAACTCAAATCTAAAACCATATACTAAGAACCCATCTTCCCCCACTTCCTAACCTTTACACGATAACAACCCACACTGAATGCAAACTCCTATATGATGATGGTGGATTGAGTTGTCCGTCACCACCCCTCTCCATTGCTCATCCTCTTCGCTTGCGCTACATTCCCTTCACAGTCTTCGCAAGGGAGTAGTATAGGTGACAGGTGATTTGGAGATGTGTTCACTCCCCCCTCTTCAAAGGACCTCCACACTAGGATTACATTCTCTTCCACAGAAGGAATGTGAGGTACCCCTTTCCCTTTGTGTGGGGATGAAGATGTGTCATCTACCTTCTCCTCAATTTCTATGATCAATTACACTAAGGATGTAGTTGATGAATCAAGGAGATAAAGAAGGGCACAGATAAGTGTTCTGCAGTTCTTGGAGGAGCGGCCTTGCTGTTAAGACCTGAAAAATACCACTTTTCACCCCTTAACTTAACCTTTGATTAGACCCTTAGCCATCTAATAAGTTCTTGTTAAGTGTTCTATGTAGGTAATAATCAGCAGTGAAACAAGGCCAGGAATCCTGTTAAGGAGCATGTTTTGGCACCAGAAGTCCCTCAGAAGGATGGACTCTGAATCCAGACCTGGAATGAGCCTCGCGCAGTCCAACTGGGCTTCCCAAAACTTTATAACAACTACTCACGAAGCTCAAGAGTAGAACACATCGCGTAGTCTCGCACAGTTCAAAGCAGACCTCTCTCAACATCACGCAGTTTGCTCAGAACGGCTGAGGAGAGAGAGCTTCAGGAGACTCCTCGCGCAGCTGTCGTGCAGTGGCCGTGAGATGTAATTATCAAAAGAGAACTCTTCACACAGTTCTCACGCCATTCAAGAAGAAAGCATCCTCACGAAGACGGAGCCATCCTCGTGAAGATCAATCAATATATAAAACCTCACGCAGTTCAGAACTCATTAAAGCCTCGCGAGGAAACTCGTAAAGTCCATTGAAGAGAAGTGCTCACGAAGTTGTCGCGCTATTCAAATCTGTCCTCGCAAAGATCAACCCAGCGATCGCGTAGCTACCTCACGACTGCTTGAACTCCAACCCCGCGACATCTGAGGCTTTGATGTCTACTCAACCTCGCGACTGCCTGAAGAGCAAACCAAGGCAACCTCACGACGGTTGAAGCTTCAATATCAAATCATCCTCGCGAAGAGCAACACCTACCACGCGACAAGTCTGGGAAACAAGGGGCTACCTAGCGAAGCTCTGAACTTCAACTTCCATCTCTTCAGCAGAGGACCTTCTGAGAATTTCTAGCAATTAGGGCATGCACTCCCACGCTCAAATCTTTATGCACGTGCCCTAAGGCATCCAAGGATCACTATTCGGCCACGTCGCATCGTTAAAATTAGGGTTTTCTAACCCTAATGCGCCGCCACACCACTGCTATAAAAACCCATACTTAGCTTAGGTTTAGACATCCTGGAATAGCTGGGAACACATCACATTTCTTGGAGACGTGATCTGAGATCGTTTTTCTTTTCCTTTTGTAGCTGTAAGTAATTTTCTTTTTCTTTTTCCTTCTCTCCATAGTCCAGCACTTGCTGGCTATGTCTTTGTATGCTTTTTGAACTAGATCAATGGAAGTTTTGTAATAGGATTTGTACTCTGTGAGATTTGTGTTTGAATGTGAGATGCTCTGTGCAAGGCTGCTGCCTTGTGATCCACCATTGCTTTGGCTGTGATTCAAAGCAATGGAGGACTGATTCTAAGGGTCACTCAGATCCAAGCGACCTGTGTGTTTGGGCTATCATGGTCATATACAGCCTTAGCCCCACCACAAGACCCACTAGATCTTAAATCCCCATGGGAGCTTGAGCTGATAGCCTTGTGACCATGGTGGTGGCAGCGATATTCTTATTTTGTCTTGGGCTCCATGAGGAGGATAGCCTCTGGGATAATCTATGACCATTCAAGTGGACAGGTTATAGCCTTAGGGTGATTCTAATCCACCGATCCAAGATGGATCTTTCTTCTTTACACCTGAGCTTGTAGAAGCCTGGTAGGAGATTGTACAGAGGTAGACTCCCCTATATTTGTATAGATCCGCTATTAGATGTTAGATCTAATCTGGTTATAGAGATTGTAGGCTTGTGACTGGACCATTATAGCCTCACTCAAGCAATGGACAGCTAGATCGAAGGTTGTACTCAATCTCTTGTTGGTTCTATGTGTCTGGGCTATCATGGTCCTATACAGCGTTAGCCCCACACATAGAGCTTTAGAGGTTGAGGTTCCCTATGGATTCTTAAGCTGGTAGCCTGGATGAAATAGTGTCTATAATGATTAACTTGTTTTGACCCATCCCTGGATTGTGGTTCCCCTATGGGATAGTCTGTGACCATTTGAGTGGACAGATTATAACCTTAAGGGATTGAATCATGACAAAGAGATGGGTTGGATCCTTTCTCCTCAGTGGTGATAACGTAGCCATTGGACAGGATTGCTATAACATCATATCTGAATCTGAGTTACAAAGCTCCTCTGATTTAGACTCAATAACATACTTCTCACCCTTTTATATTTATTTTTCACACTCCATCCATCCTCTCAACCCTTTTTGTAGTTTAGACATTAGGTTACCTTAGAATACCTAGAATAAGTGACCTTAAACTCCCCTCCTTTTTAGGACTTCCAGATCTGTAGTCAGATCTGGAGGGACTACTAGAGATGGCTCCCTTGGAGCTGTAGATCACCTTTCCCTGTGGGACAAACTCTTACTTATCAAAACTTGCCACAATAGGCCCTGTATCTTGCAGGTCTAAAATTTCTTAGTTGTGCTGATTCCATCCCCTATTTTATCTTAATTTTAAATTTCTTTTACCACAACCAATAAAGCAAGCACAAACTCATAAATTCGCCAACAAATTTTTGGCACCGCTGTCGGGGATAGATGATCTATTAGTAGACCCTTAGTTTTTATATTCTTAGTATTCTTTGCAAATGTGAATAATTGATACTGCTGATATAATTTTAAACCTTTCTTGCAGATCTAGACAGTAGCAGTGAAGGACAGTTGGACTGCAATTGGAGCTTAGCTACCTCTGTTTGCAAAATCTTTAACTTTTAAAACTCTATCTATCCTTCTTGAAAATTCTCTCGCAGTATCTAGGATAGTTGTAAATGTATTCTTTGAATAGCTGTAAATTAGTTAGATAAATTTGTTTATTCTAAAGTTATTCATTTATAATGTGCCTGCAAGAAGCTCTCCTTGCTGTTGGTGTGCTTGTATGCTAGGGAGGAGATCTCTCAGCCCTACTTTAGAGCCTCTTAACCCTGAGTTAGAAAGGGGAAGGAGATTTAGAAGAGACAAGCACACCACAGGAGAGCCCCCAAGTGAATCTGTGACAGCAACTATGGGTGAGGAACATCCCAGAACTCTCAAGGAGTTGAATGCTCCGGATGACTATAACTCCCCTTTTAGCATTCAATTCCCTGATGTTCAGGGGAATTATGAAATAAAAACTTCAATCATCCAGACGCTGGCCTCTTTCCATGGGCTTAGCAAGGAGGACCCTTACAAGCATATTGACTAGTTCTTGGCCTTGTGCACCACTTTTAATATCACTGGTTTGGGACCTGAGGCTACTAGGCTCAGACTCTTTCCCTTCTATCTGAAGGATAGGGCCAGTACCTGGTTGACCACTCTTCCCAACAATAGCATTGCTTCATGGAAAGACCTGCAGACCAAGTTCCTAACCAAGTTCTTCCCTGAGACCAAAACTAGCCAGTTGAGGAAAGAGATTCTTGCTTTTGCTCAATCTCCAACTGAGGATTTTAACCAGGCCTGGGATAGGTTTAAAGAAATGCTCAAACAATGCCCCCACCACAAGATCTCAGAGTGGCAGCTTGTACAAAGCTTCTACAATGGGATTGATGAGAAAAATAGAGATATGGTCGATGCCTCTTGTGGTGGATCCTACATGCACAAGACTGCCGAGGAGGCATGGGAATTGTTTGAGGTGATTAGTGAGAATGCTTTTCAAAAGCCATCCCTGGCAAGAACTAGTCAGGAATCTGAGTCAAAGGTGGGGCCTGCTGCTGGATCAAGAGGAAAAGCTTATGAGGTGTCTGGGAACAATGACCTGTAGCTGCAGATGGCAAACCTCTTTATGAAGTTTGACAAATTACTGACTGTGATGCAACCCAGAAGGGCTGCTCATGTGGTGGAGGCATGTCTGATATGCCAGTCCCCACAGCACACAGTGGAGGAATGTCCATCTGCAGGGCAATTTCCTGAATTGGTTTTGGAACATGTTGCTGCTGCTCAATCTTATGGCCAGCAACAATCTGGGGGCTACAACAGACAGCCATATGGATACCAGCACCAAAATATTGGTTACCAATGGAGAGACCACCCAAATCTGAGGTGGAGGTAAGACAACTACATGCAGCCCAGCAGATGTTGACCTTACCACAGAGGCCACAGCAATAGTTCAATCAAGGGAATGCCCCTAGGTCTAACTTCCAGCACCATCAGCAGCCCCATCAGCAACAAAATCAATTGGTCTTACCCCCATCTCAACCCAGAAATACTTCTTTCGAGGACCAGGTCTTGACCTCACTGCAAAACTTGGGTTCCTTGGCTCAGACTGTGCACTATCATGGTCAGAGCATCAAGAAGATGGAAGAGAAGATTGGCCAACTAGCGAATACCTTAGCCAAAAGAGAGGAGGGAAGGTTGCCCAGTCAACCAGTGGTTAATCCCAAGGGCCAATTTTTGATTGGTGAAGGATCCTCAAACCCTGAAGGGGATCTTTCATTGAATTGATGTTAAGAACTGTGCACTTTGTATGATATGTACTCTACAGCTTAAAGGAATTTGTAGTGATCTTGTCGGAGTCTGAGTTTAGTGCTTTATGCCTACTTTTATTCCTATTCCCCTTGTTTACTAATTTCAAGTGATTGAATGATGATGGTATTATTTGAATGTTTTTCATGATGTGTGAGTTTAATGCTTTGAGAGTATGGGAATTTTTGAATGTTTTGTAATGCTTATGGGTGTCCCTGGAAGAGAGCCTATGAGAGAATCCACCCACAAAATAAAGGTCAAAAGGCTGACTAGTGGGTGTGTGAATTCTGACTCTGTTAAGCCATCGCGAGGTTGCAAAAATTTTGTTTGGTTTCCTCTCGCGCAGTTCATAAAGAATTACTTTGCTTTGCTGTCGCGAGTTTCAGATGTAATTGTGTGGGCTTCCTCGCGCAGTTTAAATGAACACCCAATCTCGCGACCCATTCAGCCTATCCAGCAAGCAGATATTTTTAAAGCGTGCCGAGCCTCGCGATATTTAAAATCCAACCTCGTGCTGATTTTCTTCACTGCTTTCTCTTTCCTCTCCCGCCAGCGAAACCCTAGCTCCCACTCCTCTCAATCTCTCTCCTCCAGCATCCTGTCTATAGTTCATCACTCACTTTGAAATTTAGGATTTTTGTTCTTAAAGCTTCCATCAATAGTTGCCCCCTACTAGGAGCTCCTGCGGTCTACCATGCATCAAATTGAACAGAACCTTAACTTTTAGGGTAAGACTCAGCTCTTCATTTTTTCTTTCAAAATTTCAACTACACGCTCACCAAGGAGAATCTTAATGGCTCCTAAAAGTGCACCTATGAAGAGAGCCAGGGACCAGGCCACCGTGGAGCCTGCCCCTAAGAAAGCCAAGTCCTCTACGGCACAACAAAAAGGGAAGGAGGTGGTTCCTGAGGTGGCTGAACAAACACCTGACTACTCTATACCCTTTGAGTTCCTCATTTTCATCCCTTTAGAGCCTGAAGCCATTTTTTATATATCTTTCTTTCAATCTGAGCTGTTGTCAGCACCTGCCATTGAGTTCTTGCGCAAGGCTGGTTTGTTCCCCTTGATACAAATGATTCCTGCACTAGCCTATCCTAGGTTAGTGTAACTCTTTTACTAGCACCTTAGGGTCAGACCAGACACACATGGGCAGCCAGGCCTCCTTGAGCTAGTTGACAATTTTGAGATGCTACTCAGCCCAGCGTTGATTGCTGAAGTCATGGGCATCCCTGCCATTTTTAATCCCAACTGTGGTTATGGTTCCCCTGTGAGTGCCCCCATTGATACCATTGCACAGGCCATTACCAGAGGCTTGAAGGCCACAGGGGACTCCATCAGAAGAAGAGATTTGAATCCCAAATTGTTGTTCATTGATCAAGTGTTGAGGAAGAATATCTATTGCTCCGGCCATCAGCAAGAGAGGAGGACACCAATTGTTGATGCTCTCTATTCCTTCTCTCTGGGCCATGGATTTAATGTTGGATGGTTGATCTTTGAGGCCATGAAGGAAATGATGGTGAAGCTCGAGCTGTAAAAGAAGATCCACACTCTCCCCTATGGAAGACTCATCACCAAATTACTTCTGAGGAGAGGATACAAGATACCAGTGGGGGAGTTATCTGCTAACCTCACTCCCACCACTTTTGCCAAAAGACAATGGGGGATCAGCAGGAGTCTGATGGATCCCTAGAAGAAAAAGAACAAGGCTGAAGCTCAGATTGTTTCTGAGCAAGGTGAGAGAACTGCTGTGGCAAAGGCCACCCCCGCCCCCACAAAGAAGGCTAAAGCCCCTGCTGCAAAGAAGGTGGTGCAAGCTTCTGCCACCTCTGCTTCTGCAGCAATACCTCCATCCACCACACTTGCCCCTCCATCAGCTTCTTTACCTATTCCATCTCCCCCTTTCTCTCTCTTATCCCCCTTTTCCATTCCACCTCCCCCTGTGATTCGTTCCTGGGTGGAAAGTGTTGAACCCTATGACAAGACTCCCCTTCACCCACCTTACCTCAATACATTATCTCCAACCTCATCTCAGGCAGACCTCGATGCCCTCCCTTGATAACCTACCTTAAAAAGAAAACCTCTCACACAACCCCTGCCTTATCTTTACCTACTTCCACCACCCCTATCACTCCCACAGACACACCACATATTGACCAACCCTCAGTCCAACCCCTCCCAACTATATCTCCACTCCAAGATCTTGACTTTAACCTAGCCACCACTTCAGGGTATCAAGCCTTCATGACTACCTTGCTTGACACCCTGCCAACCCATGATATCCCTATCCTGATTCCCCTCCCTTCCCCCACATCACTCACCAGACCTTTCCTCTTCTCCCCCTACAACTTTCCATCATGCCCCCACTTCCCCTTTCTAACCTGTTCCCTCCTATTCTCATACTCCACCCCACCCAACCTCAGATACCTTACCCATATCCTTTCCCTCATCCATGACATCTAGACCTAGCTATCCACCACAACCCACACCCAAGCCCAAATGCAGACTAACATCACCAACATACAATCCACCCTTCAAACATTGACAAACCCACCCATCTCTACACAACCCCCTTCCACCTCTGACTCCACAGTGCCACCAAACCTCACCCCAATTGACTCAACTACACTCTTAACCCTCCAAGACACCATACCCCACCACTCCTTCCCCACTCTACCTATCCTTCCCCCACTCATATTACCTCCACCATAATTTACCAACACTTCTATCCAAACAGACCCCATTCCTTTCCCATCCACCTTTCCCATTCAACCCCACATATTTGTCACCCCACCACTTCCATTTCGACCCTTCACCATTCCATTTTCCCTTACCCAACCATCCACCTACCTGCGACCATCCTTCATTTACTTTTCCACCCATGCCTTCCATTCCACCCCTTATCCTCCCCCTCCTCACTTCAGACCATTCAAACCTTCTACCCTCCTCTAGACTTCATCACTACAGCCCCCACTTTACCCCCCAGGATCAATCACCTGCTACTTCGTCCACTCCATTTCTACCAATCTTACCCAGACACTCCTATTACACCCCTCTCTACTTCACCCTCCTCCATGCCATGAGGGACAATGCCTATATCAAGAGGGATGACCTGAGGGGCATGGCCCAACTTCGACAAGCCATTGAGTACCCCTTGCTACAGAAATTTAGTGACCTCAAGCTTGCTCACAGGCAGAAGCTGTGTGATGTTTCAAAGGGGTGGGAGTCAATTTTGGAGACCCTCAATGCAGCGAAGGCTGCTGCTACTTATTACAAATTAAATGCGGAGATGGAGAAGGGCAATGCCGAGTTGGCGCAGAAGAGAGCCCTGATGTTCGAAAAGAGACTACAGAATGCCGAGGAGATCCACCGGCTCACTAAGGGGCTTTCTAATGCTAACCTCCTTTATGCTGAAAAGCATTTAGAAATTTTGCAAAAAAGGGTGGCATCGCTGTCAGGCCAACTAATTGAGCCCACCCCTCTCGCCACAGCACCCCCTGAGGCCCCATCCTCTTCCACCCACCCAGGGCCATCTTCTTCCACTCCCCCTGCCCCTGCACCTACACAACCTGTTCCCCCACCTCCTACAGCCCCATCTCCAGTACCTCCTCCTACTCCTCCTACTCCTCAAGTTCTGCCCCTGCCACTTCCCTACTTTAGCTCCCCGCCTGCCTCTCTGTGCCTCCCCTGCTCCATCTCCCCGCCTCAAAAGAAACCACTCCTTCCAAGAAACCTCCCACCTCCAAAAGAGCCACTGCAGCCCAAAAAGGAAAAAGGCCAGCCCCTCCATCCCCACCTCCAAAGGTCACCAGAGCTTCTGCTCAGGATGATCCCCATGGTCACCTACTTTCCAAAGAGGAACGCAGACAGGCCACTGCTGCCCTTGGATTGGATCCCACTGCTCTTTTTCCTTCTGACTCAAACTCTGATTCTGCCTCACCTATGGATCCCAGTGCTACGAATCGTGCTGTTGCTCCTTCATCAGGCCCTGCTAAACAAACTTATCCTCATCGAAGGAAGGTTACTACCAAGAGGACTACTCACCCATCTGCCTCTTTGAAAATTGGAAAAGCCAAATCTGCCCAGTCTGAGGAGGCACCACCAATGAGCCAGCCAGTGAAGGGGAAGAGCCCTGCCATTCCCGCAGCAACGGAATAAGACAAGTCTTCTGTGGCTCCCCCTCAGTTTGGAAAAGGGAAAAGTCCTCTCCTGCCTCAGGTGCACGAACAAGATAAATCCCCTGTTGTCCCTCCTGAGCCAGCACAAGCCCAATCCCCTCTTATCCCCCCTCCGACTCAACAAGGGCAAGCCTCCAAAGGGACAAGCTCAAAAGGTAAAAGCCCCAAAGTAAAATCTCCCACCAAACCCCTTGAGCCACCCTCCGACAAAGCTTCCGCGATTCCTCCTGAGCCAAAGACCAGAAAAATGAGGGTCCGGACACCAACCATACCCAAAACGGCGGCCCAACGGAAGGAAGAGAGGGAACGAAAGAAAAAAGAGGAAGAGGCTTACCTTCAAGAGCATGCCAAGAAGATGGGTTGGGACAAGTTTTAATCCAAACTCTGATTAGATTGTACCTAGGATTTTTTTTGTTTCTGCAATAATTTGATTCTATTTTCTTTTAGTTTGTACATTTTTCATTTTTAATAAATTTTCTTCTTTTGTCATTTCTATTTTGCTTTGTTTGTTATGTGTTTTGCTCCATGTTCTTTCCCTTCCTGTTTGCAAATAATGAATCTGCTGCACACACCTTTGACTCAGTGCGGACACTGCTCCTCATAGGTTTGGGAGTGTGGCAGGCAGACCCTGCCCATGGAATAGTTAACCTAAGTGCAGCAGAGTCATCTGAGTAATATGGAAATGGATCTATGTTCACTTAAGAATCATGACAAATAAGAAAGAAATTTAAAATTTTTACAAACTTTAGACATTATAAACTTTTAATATTTCACATTTCCATGATGATAGCACCAAGGAAACTCACTTTTATCAGCACTAAGTGAATCATTAGAGAGAGAAAAAGGTGAGGACATACTTAAAAGTTCAAAGGAAGACCATAACCAGTGAGAATTGGGCCTATAAAAAAAAAATTTATCCTTTGAGGAGTAACTAAGGCAATTTCTTCTAGTTCTAAGGATTGGCTGAGTCACTATGCTCACTAGAAGTTAGGAAACTCCAAGTTGAAACAACTGACAACACTCATGAGACTTAGGAAAGGATCAAGGCCTTCCCTTGGACAGTTTGAGCATAAAAAGACCAACCCTAAAGCAATTGCCCTTGTCCATACCCCCTTTGAGCTTTAAATCCTAAATTTCTTTAATATGCACCCAAGTACTTGTACCTGAACCTATGAACCTAATTCAGCCTACCCTGACTCTGAGAATTCAGAAGGTAAAGGAGAAAGAGCTGAAGATGGAATAGCTATGGTCATCATTAAGTGAATGGAGAAGAAATACCTCTAATCTGGCAGCATGGTAACTGAGAACATGGTGGCATTTCAGAAAAGCAAAAACGAAAATAAAAAGAAGAAAATTCCATCAAAAAGAAATAAAAACAATAATGAAGAGGAGCAAGAGAGGAGTCAAAGAAGAACTTTCTTTTGGAAAATCGAAAACAAGAAGAGAAACTGATCACTTCAAATCTGAAAATCTCAAAGAAGAAGAAAGGAGCTGAATTCAAGAAGGTGAAGTCATCAACCACCTCCTTCACTTACTGATTTCTCAATTTTGAACCCCTTTTCAATCTTCCATTCTTTTAACCCCACTCCATAAGCCACATTCCAGCCCAGTTAAAAGCCCTTGTGATCCAAAGTTGAGTGAGCTATCATGTGGAGATAAAGAGTTATCCAATCTATGGTGAGGATGTATCAATGATGTCAGCACCTGAGAGCTATGCCTATGCTCATGCTTACAGACCCATTTGGGGGATGTAACTGCTCTTGAGCCTGAGAGAAAATGAACCCCTCAACAACACCCTTATGAGAGTATGCCCTGGAAAGTTTTTGGGTTTGAATTTAAATGCATTATGTATGACCTATAACCTTATTTTTAATCTGATGATGAGCTCAGTGCTGGCACACACTTGTGCAATTTTTTGTGGTTGTACACTGATTGGAAATGTTGTGCCTTCATGAGAAGTTTATGCTGTTTAAATTACTGTGCAACCAATGGATTAAATTTCTTTTATGTTTACTGATTCAAGAGTAAACTAAGTCTGCTCCTTGACTGCTCACTTGATGATATTACATGTTTGTTAACTATTTCATTGAGAAGTTTGGGGGTGTCTTCACTGAAAACCCTCAGGAGACTTCACTCCTCCACTAGGGATCACCTAGGGGTTTAAAAGGCTTGGCACATATGCTAAATGTATCTGTGCTCCCTACGAATGTGGCATTTAATTTTTGTAGTAGATTTAATGTAGCTTTGCTAAGGGACAAGCAAAGATTAGGTTTGGGGGTGTGTTAAGACCTGAAAAGTATCACTTTTCACCCCTTAACTTAACCTTTGATTAGACCCTTAGCCATCTAATAAGTTCTTGTTAAGTGTTTTATGTAGGTAATAATCAGCAGTGAAACAAGGCCAGGAATCTTGCTAAGGAGCCTGTTTTGGCACCAGAAGTCCCTCAGAAGGATGGACTCTGAATCCAGACCTGGAATGAGCCTCGCGCTGTCCAACTGAGCTTCCCAAGACTTTATAACAACTACTCGCGCAGCTCTCGTGAAGCTCAAGAGTAAAGCACATCGCGCAATCTCGCGCAGTTCAAAGCAGACCTCTCTCAACCTCGTGCAGTTCACTCAGAATGGCTGAGGAGAGAGAGCCTCAAGAGACTCCTCGTGCAGCTGTCGCACAGTGACCGCGAGATGCAATTATTAGAAGAGAACTCTTCGCGCAGTTCTTGTGCCATTCAAGAAGAAAGCATCCTCGCGAAGACGGAGCGATCCTCACGAAGATCAATCAATACATGAAACCTCGCACAGTTTAGAACTCATTAAAGCCTCACGAGGAAACTCGTAAAGTCCATTGAAGAGAAGTTCTCGTGAAGTTCTCGCGCTATTCAAATCTATCCTCGCAAAGATCAACCCAGTGATCGCACAGCTACCTCACGACTGCTTGAACTCCAACCCCGCGGCATCTGAGGCTTTGATGTCTACTCAACCTCGTGACTGCCTGAAGAGAAAACCAAGGCAACCTCACGATGGTTGAAGCTTCAATATCAAATCATCCTCGCGAAGAGCAACAGCTACCATGCGACAAGTCTGGGAAACAAGGGGCTACCTAGCGAAGCTCTGAACTTCAACTTCCATCTCTTCAGCAGAGGACCTTCCGGGAATTTCTAACGATTAGGGCACGCACTCCCACTCTCAAATCTCTGTGCACGCGCCCCAAGGCACCCAAGGATCACTATTCAGCCACGTGGCATCGTTAAAATTAGGGTTTTCTAACCCTAATGTGCCGCCACACCACTGCTATAAAAACCCATACTTAGCTTAGGTTTAGACATCCTGGAATAGCTGGGAACACATCACATTTCTTGGAGACGTGATCTGAGATCATTTTTCTTTTCCTTTTGTAGCTGTAAGTAATTTTCTTTTTCTTTTTCCTTCTCTCCATAGTCCAGCACTTGCTGGCTATGTCTTTGTATGCTTTTTGAACTAGATCAATGGAAGTTTTGTAATAGGATTTGTACTCTGTGAGATTTGTGTTTGAATGTGAGATGCTCTGTGCAAGGCTGCTGCCTTGTGATCCGCCATTGCTTTGGCTGTGATTCAAAGCAATGGAGGACTGATTCTAAGGGCCACTCAGATCCAAGTGACCTGTGTCTGGGCTATCATGGTCATATACAGCCTTAGCCCCACCACAGGACCCACTAGATCTGAAATCCCCATGGGAGCTTCAGCTAGTAGCCTTATGACCATGGTGGTGGCAGCGATATTCTTGTTTTGTCTTGGGGTCCGTGAGGAGGATAGCCTCTGGGATAATCTGTGACCATTCAAGTGGACAGGTTATAGCCTTAGGATTATTCTAATCCACCGATCCAAGATGGATCTTTCTTCCTTACACCTGAGCTTGCAGAAGCCTGGTGGGAGATTATACAGAGACAGACTCCCCTATATTTGTATAGATCCACTATCAGATGTTAGATCTGATCTGGTTATAGAGATTGTAGGCTTGTGACTGGACCATTGTAGCCTCACTCAAGCAATGGACAGCTAGATCGAAGGTTGTACTCAATCTCTTGTTGGTTCTATGTGTCTGGGCTATCATGGTCCTATACAACTTTAGCCCCACACATAGAGCTTTAGAGGTTGCGGTTCCCTATGGATTCTTGAGCTGGTAGCCTGGATGAAATAGTGCCTACAATGATTAACTTGTTTTGACCCATCCCTGGATTGTGGTTCCCTTATGGGATAGTCTGTGACCATTTGAGTGGACAGGTTATAACCTTAAGGGATTGAATCATGGCAGAGAGATGGGTTGGATCCTTTCTCCTTAGTGGTGATAACGTAGCCATTGGACAGGATTGCTATAACATCATATCTGAATCTGAGTTACAAGGCTCCTCTGATCTAGACTCAATAACATACTTCTCACCCTTTTATATTTATTTTCCACACTCCATCCATCCTCTCAACCCTTTCTGTAGTTTAGACATTAGGTTACCTTAGAATACCTAGAATAAGTGACCTTAAACTCCCCTCCTTTTTAGAACTGCCAGATCTGTAGTCAGATCTGGAGGGACTACTAGAGATGGCTCCCTTGGAGCTGTAGATCACCTTTCCCTGTGGGACAAACTCTTACTTATCAAAACTTGCCACAATGGACCATGTATCTTGGAAGTCTAGGATTTCTTAGTTATGCTGATTCCATCCCCTGTTTTATCTTAAGTTTAAATTTCTTTTACCACAACCAATAAAGCAAGCACACACTCAAAAATCCGCCAACACTTGCCCAAGAGTGGATACTCCTTTGGTAGGAAGGAATGAGAGACTCTGATTGAAGGTGGTTAAAAGCCGAGGACCGGTCTTTATCGAAGATTCCTTTTTGGACGTTGTTGCCGGTGTCTTAGTTTAGTGTGTGTCTAGATTTTTTTTTAGGTTTATCTCTTAATTAGTTTTCTTTCCAAGTTTTTGTATATATTTCATTTATATATGAAAAGTTCTTTTGTTTATAATTCATGTTTCTAATCATTTTTTTCTCTCTTTCTCTAAAGGAGCACTTTTTGTTTCCATAAAGTCGAAAGTATTTTCTCCCAAGTTTGGGGGGAGGATTTTTGAAAAAAAATTTGATCATAGATCGGTAACTAAACAGTACCATTAAGGCAATATATTTTTGTTGTGTCCCTTGTTTTGTACAATGAGGACATTGTCCTATTTAAGTTTGGGGGGATACACCACTTTTTGTATATATTAATTTAAATTAGTTTAATTTTTCATTTAAAATTTATTTTAGTTTATAAAAAAAAAATTTAAGTTCTGTATATATTAGATTAGTAAATCATTATATGCAAATTATGATAGAAAAATAGAGAATCTTGAAAACCTTATAATCAATCCTAGCAAAGTTCAATAATCAAAATAAAACAGTTACAATTCATGTATAGCACCTTTGAACACTGTATTAGATGAATGTTTGAAATTATATGATTAATTTAAATTGCAATATTTAGATTATAGTTCAGAATTATAAACCAGTGAGATCTTTAGCTAATATATCCTCTTTATATTCTGAGAGAGACTGCTTTTGTTTTCAAGCTTAAAATTTTTTCTTGAACTTCTACTGAGAAATCTCATATTGCTGAACTTAGAATCATGATATTCTATGATTATGATGATTTGTTTCTTTAGAACTATCTGTTAAATATATCAAAATAAGAAGACATCCATACTAGTAAATCGTAAAAATGTTCAAAGGCCATCTTTTGTTAAACTAGAGCCAAAAAGCCAAAATCACATAAAAGAATTTATCCTTTGAACCCATATTAGAAGCCTGAAACCAAATTTCCTTGTACCAAAATTTTATAAACCTTTAACCATATGTACTACCCAAAGCTTTCTACCTTTAACCCTTATAATTTCTAAGAGTTTAGAATGTAAAAGAAGGGAGAGGCAGTGAAAGGAGTATACGCTTAATAGATAAGGGATCTACTGAAAAGGGTATAACTGAGAAGAAATACAAGAAGAAAAAAAATATGTGAAAAGAAAAAAAAAATCATAAAAAGACGATTTAGAAAAATTTTAGAAGAAATCATAAAATACGATTCTATGAAAATAGGATTTACACAAGAAAACAGAAAAGAAAAATGGGAAGAAGTCATCCAACTTTTTAGATACTTACTGAAATAGAAAAAAAGGAAAGAAGATAGAGAAGGAAGAATTAAATTCTCAAAAACTTTTGAATCTACCTTTCTTTGAAACCTTTTTTACCTAAAGCCCCATTATAAGCCGAAGGAAAGACCTTTGTGATTTACGATTTATAAAAGTATGAATCTAGTACAGATGTATGAAATAGATACTATGAATGAACAAAAAGTCATATAATCAGAATTGATTATCCATTTCCTGAGATTACAGTCTTAGTTGATTGTCCTTTAAAATTTATCGTACATATCATAGTGAGAGAACCAAAAATTTTGATATCTTTTTGAGAGTATGCCAATAGTGAGAGTTTGGATGAAAATATTTTCTAATCTACAGTTTAAAAAAATCTATAATGAATAAACTTTTCACTGATACGCACATACTCCACGCTGTATAGAGTTGAAATTGTTGAGTTCTGATCAAGGATAATTACTGTGATAGAAAGTAAAGGTGAAAGATTTGGAATTTTTGAAAATCATGCCAAACATATGATGATTAATTTAACTAGTAGTATAGATTTTATTTCTTTCTGAAAAATATTTTGAAAAATCTAAAAATATTTAAAGTTTGCAGGTAACTTCACTGAAAACCTTCAGGAGACTATAACTCCTCCACTAGGGATCACCTAGGGGTTTAAAGGCTTGTTTCATCTGCTAAATGCAATCGTGCTCCCTATAAAAGTGGCATTTAAATTCATAGTTTTAGATATTTTATGTTTTCTTATTTTCTAGGGACTAGCAAAACATGAGTTTAGGGGTGCAATCAGTAACATAATTTACTATTTTATCACCCTTAACTTAGTAATGCTAGGACTTAGTTTGCTACTAACAAGTTGACGATGTGTAGATATTAAATAAAAATAGTAAAAGAGAGTCAAAGTATTAATATTCATCAAAATCAACTAAAAAAAAGTAATAAGAAGATGATTAAGTATAAAAGATGATTCGCTATACGTTGAAAGCTAGAAAATCGTAAAAGACGATTGAGCATTGATGAAGTAAAGAAATAAGAAATCATAATTTACGATTCTCTAGAAGCGAAAGCAACACAAGAAGAAAAAAGCGAGCAATCGTAAGAAAAATCGTAATTGAAGAATCTTCATAATAGGAGAAGCTAAAAAACCGTGATTTACGATTTTTTGAAAAAGGAAAGAAAATAGACAATTATAATTTACGATTGTACAAAAGAAAAACTTCCCTACTGCTGAACTGCTACTACTTATCACATGAAAACTATCACCGCCATGTACAGAATTAGAAGTTTGGTGAATTACGGATCTAAGAAGATTGATGAAGATAAACTCCAAAGATCATTACTGTTGTTACCAAGGAAATAAAGTCGAAGTATATCTACAGTTTGAAAGTAAGAAAGAATAAAATTAAGAATTAGAGTTATATTAGGATACTTTTTCTTTAGTAGTTTCTTTATTAGAATTAGAAGTCTTTGTAAACCGACCCCTTATGATTTATAGATAAGAGGGCCTGGTCTAGGAATAACCATTAAAGAAATTATCAGCATCAATTGACGACTGAGGTTGGGTTTTCTTTTGATCAAAATTAGAGTAGATTTTTATTGCTTTGTAGACTAGATATCAGAGGCTTTTCAAGAGCAATTGACGACTGCTATTGGGTGCTAAAGATTAGTATAGATATCCTAGTTTCTCAGAAGTAATTGACGACTGCGGCTGAGGGGTGAAAGATATATTTACTTTGCTTTCAAGTTTATATTTTATTTATTTTATTTACATGCTTTATAAATATCTTTAAGTTTTAATTTGAATTGATGACTCAGGTTGGAATTTGCATATTAGTGTAACGGTTTTTACTTTTCCATCTTCAATTTTCTCAAATTTGATTGACGCCCAGATTTTAGGAGATTGTTGATTAGATTAAATCTGTGTTAAGAAATTTTAGTTTTTGATTGACGCCTAAATTCTAGAAGACTACAATACGGTGTAACGATACTATTTATTTTTATAAATATCCGATGGTTAAAGATTGGGATTGACGACCTCAATCTGAAGGAGGATTAGGATTTATTTTATGTACTTTAGATTAAGAACCCATTCTTTATTGATATTTCTCCAATAGTTTAAAACCTTAAAAGATAAATATAAACTTTGAGATAGAAATATAGATAAGATAAACATTTCTTTGCAAGAACGATCCTATAGTAACTCTACAATTTTCATTGTGCGCTTGCAATAGGTTAAGACTTAATTAGATACACACATAAGTAGAGATCAATGATGCGAGAAACGTATGAATTCCAATTAATATTGAAGCAAGAGATTAGAACTAAATTTCATATCCACTTTGGGATAATGATCTAATACCAAGTGAAACACATAGGATTGTAAAATCGAGCATAACACATCACATCACATAATCGAGTCACATATGTTAGTGTGAGTATCCCGTAGCGAGAATAGAGCAATTTGTAGTGGACACAGGGTTAAAACCCCGAGGATTCTACCCCTCCCTTGGAGGTTCCACTCCACTCACCTTTATCACGAGAACAAGAAGAGACATGTGGGAAAGCATCCCACAGCCGGAACTAAGCAGTCTGTAAAGGACACAAGGTGAAAACCTTGGGGACTCCACCCCTCAGTTGCTCACAATCTCACACATAGCACATTCACATGAATAGGAAACTCAGGGATCGAATGCAACCGATCTTGCTTTCTTAGTTTGAACTCAGGGATCGAATGCAACCGATCTTGCTTTCTTAGTTTGAACTCAGGGATCGAATGCAAGCAATAAACATGCAAGTTCATGGATGGAGACAATATTAAATCATATCCAAAGTTTTCGATTATCAAGTTCATGACTAAAAATATATTTCAAATACGATCAAATCAAATTTGGTATCCCATGATAAAGTCAAGCATAAAATTTTGTAGTGAGATGTCCCTACTTTAATGTCGCAATATTTCAAGCCAAAATGCACAAATCAAGGTCAATCCTTTACAAATGGGTTCACGCATACACCCTAATTCATGTATCATATACATACTAATGATTAATGATTCATACATGGGCAAATCAAGGTCTTCTTGAGAAATATAACACACAAAACTCCAAGTGCACAAACAGAGTACACCTCGCCGCGGCGAGCTTACATGTCGTCGCGGTGAGCTCTTCAAGTGCCACACGCTCCAAGAAATCTCGCTACGGTGAGATTTTCCAGAGGCTAAAGTAAGCATGTTTTCAAGGTAGCACTCGCCACGGCGAGTGCTTCAAGTATTTTCTCACCACAACGAGCCTTAACTGCTCGCCAGTTCTCTGTCTCACCTCTTTGGTTCTGAAACTTGATCTTCATGTGTAAAGTCCTCCTTTCAAAGGCAAAACGGAGGCGTACACGATACAATCGTGCCATACATGGACTCTTGTTGTCGCTCCAAGTGTGCCATAATTGTGTGCATTATGAATCAAAAATTAAAGAATTAAAGAATGCTAGGTTATATGGATGTTAACTTATGAAAGGGATATCAGCACATTTGGGGCTAACACTGGCCTGCAAGATTAGGGCCAATTGTAGCAAGTTTTAAAAGTAAGTATTTCAAGATCGTCCACAGAGAAGTTTGTCTAAACTGAGAGATAAACCTCCAGATCTGTGCTACCAGATCTGGCTCTATAATTATCTAAAAAAAGAATAGATAAAAGAGAGTGTTGGATTGTGTCACATTTAACTATAAGCAAATAAAGAAAAGAACTAACTACATGATCCAGATCCGAGTTGGGGAGGTGTTTAAAATAAGACAAATACAGAAATAATAGCTTCATGTACTTTAGCCTCAATTTTAATGGAGAGTCAGTTCAACAGAAAGCAGATTCAATCTTCATCCGCTACCAAAGATGTATGTAAGAGAAATAAACCGAATTAAGGAATAGGTTTAGACTTATGGTCGTGATCTCGTCCACTTAAATGGTCACAGATCAAATAGTTGTGGCCTATTCTTTAGTTCGTAACATGAACATCATCAGAATGTGCTAGAATTAGGTTACCAACGCTTAATTCGCACAGGTGATGAATTAAGGGAAGTTGCATGCGATGAGTGAATCTAAAGAAGTCTAATGCACTAAGGTGAACATTCGTAACCCTCGACATGACTCCAATGGAGAAGACACAAATTACAAAGAACCTTTAAAATCCAAAATTACAATTACAGAGCACGGTTTTAGAGAGCCGGACTTACTGAGCTTCTCAGAGAGCCCTCGGACTTACTCCTTGAATCCGAACTTGGAAGTACAAATCACTCACAATGGCTCTCAAAGGTAAACTACAAGAAGGATTACAGGGGTTCATAAGTTTATCCGACCGAATGAGGGAAACAGAGATGAAAACTCTAAAACTGGATACCCAAATTGGGCAAATGGTTCGTATTTATAGTTTTCCTAAGCCACTCAAATGTGTATCAACCAATCGAATTGGATAGATCTCAGATCAACCAATAGGAGTCGAGCACCGTGATCCAGATCTGTTCTAGCCAATCGAATCGCTTGATCCGTTCACCAATCAATCAAACAGAGGCATCAATTCGTTATGCATTTTGAAATTGCTTGAGCTTCTGGAAGTTCCCGCCAGGTAATTTAACTTTGGGCGCTCACATGGGTTGGAATATGCCTTCGGATCTTGATTGGAACCTTCCGGAATGTTCCTGGTCTTTTGATTGCATTGGGGAGCGTGCAAAGTTTCCTGAAATACCCTTCGGCCGAGCTGCAAATCCCTAGAATGCCATTTCGCATAGTTTAAGGGCTTTTTCACAAAGTAGTTAGAGTTTCTAGAAGTTCCCGCCAAGTTATTCCCTCTCTAGGTGCTCACGTGGGGTGGAATATTCCTTCGCTTTATGCTTAGAATCTTCCGAAATGTCTCTGGGCTTTTCAATGCATTGGGGCACGCAAGTAGACATCGAATTGCCCTTGTTAAAGCCGCTAATCTCCGAATACCTTTTGCAGTAGTTCAGTGGCCTTTTCACAAAGTTCAATGACTTCAAGCTCTGCTCACAAAGTTCAATCTTCTTTCGAGGAGTGTTTTCTTCTTTCGCAAAGTTCAAGGTTCTTTACTTAAAAAGTGCAAGTTCTTTGCGAATAGTAGAAGTTCTTTCATGAATAGTAGAAGTTCTTTGCGAATTGAACTCTAGGCTCCCATTCTTCTTAAATAGTAGAAGTTCTTGCAATTGAACTCTAGGCTCCCATTCTTCTTTGCGAATAGTAGAAGTTCTTTGCGAATGGCTCTCTCTTGCTTCGTGTCTTTGTTCCGCTCTTTTAGACCCTCTTTAGCCATTCCGAGGTTGCTTTCTTCACTCCTTCTTTACACTTGACATGAGTCCGCTTTTGATCTTTTTGGGATGCTTTTCGGATTTGGACCGTCTCGATTGGTTAGTGTAAAATGCACACTAAAGCACTTATTTAGTCTTCTCAAGGGTCTTTCAAGGCTCATGTTTAGGGGTGAAAATGGTATTTTCACTACTTAACACACCCCAAACCTAAGCTTTGCTAGTCCCCGAGCAAAGAAACGTAAAAGCAAAATAAAGAGCCACTTTTGTAGGAAGCACAGTGCATTTAGCATATGCAACAAGCCTTTAAACCCCTAGGTGATCCCTAGAGGAGGAGTGAAGTCTCCGAGGGTTTTCGTGAAGGTACCCACAAACTTCTCCATGGGACAGTTGTCATTAGTGCAATCGTCATCCCATGAGCAATCAAAGATCAAAATTAGTTACTCTTGAATCAATGTTCAAACAGAAATTTAGGTTTATTGTTTGCAAGGGATTTCAACATTTATAAACCTTATGAATGTTTCACTCTTTCCAACTGTGAGCAGCCATAGAAATCATGCAAATGTGTCCAGAGTTCATCATTTGAATAAAAATTAGGTTATAAGTCATACTTAATGTGCTCAAGTTCCAACCCAAACACTTACTGTGGTGTACTCTCATCAAGATTTTTGTTGAAGGGTTCATTTTCACTCAAGCTCAAGAGCGCTTACATCTCCCAAATGGATTTGTAAGCATGAGCATAGGCATGATTCTCGCCGCATCCTTGACATCTCCTCACCATAGATTGGGAAACTGCTTATCTCCACATGACAGCTTCACTCAACTTTGGATCACAAGGACTTTTAGGGGTTTGTTGTATGGCTCGTGGAGTGAGGTTTCGTGGATAGGAAGGTTGAACAGTGTTTGGATTTTTGAGAAGTCAGAATTGAAGGAGGTGGTTCATGACTCCACCTTCTTGAGTTTAGCTTCTTTGAGATTCTCGTTCAAAGTACTCTTCTTCTTCCTTTGATCTTGAATTTTCAACATAAAGTTCCCCTTTTTGCCTTTTTTTTGCTTGCTTCTTTTTCACATTGTTTTTCTTTTACTTTCTCAGTCACCATACTGCCCATTTTTGAGGTATTTCTTCTTCATTTATTTTGATATTTGCCCAGAAATGTTCCATCTTTACTTCTTTCTCCTTTAACTCCTGAATTCTCAAGGTGAGGGAAGGCTGAATTGGTTCCATTGGTTAAGAAAAATGGGTGTTTTGATGAAGCATTGTAGGATTTATAGCTCAATTGGGGTACAAACAAGGGCAGATCTTTCTTGGTTGGTTCTGTTAAGCTCAAGCTGACCAAAGAAGGCCTTGATCTTTTCCTCAGTTTCATGAATGCTGTTGTTTGTTTTGATTTGGAGTTTCCTAATTTCTAGTGGATCTAATGCCTCACCAAATTCCTTTGAATCGTAAAAGGGTTGCCTCACCACTCTTCAATGAGATGTAAAACATATAGGCTCAATTCTCACTGGTTATGGTTTTTCCTTGAGCTTTTAAGTATATCTTTACCTTTTTCTCTTCCTGTGGACTTGCTATGTGCTAATACAAGTGTATTTTCCTGGTGTTAACATCATGGAAATGTGGAATATTGTAGGGTTTAGAATGTCTAAATTCTTGCAAAGAAAATTTTAAAATTTCCACATTGTCATGATTCTTAAGTAAATTGATTCATTTCCTGATTACTTTGGTGATTGTGATGCCCTTATGCTAATTATCCCATGGGCAGGATCTGTTTGCCATACCCCCAAACCTAAGATGAACATTGTCCTCAATGTTCTAGACAAGGAGAGACTAGGGGCAGCAGGGTAAAAGAAGAAAGAAAAACTAAGAATGTAAAAATCTAAACTATATGCGCAGAAAATAAAATGTAAACTCGAAGATATGAGCAAGGAAATGAAAACATGATATACAAATGCAAGAAAAATCAACAAAACAACGCTAGAACTGCTAAATAAAATCTAACAAATAGAAGGATTACTATGCAAATGGAAGGAAACTAATGCTAATACAGAGAAACAGTAAAAACAAGGTAAGGGACTGAATACAAAGTTAAAAAAGAAAAAGAAAAGTGTTGATACAAAAACTGAATTTGTGAATGCAAAATAGGAAAACAAAGTTAGAAACTAGCTATACTCACAGAAAAATGACGAAAATCAGTAAAACGAGGACACATTAACCTAAGAAAGAAAAAAAATCAGCGATCTAAAAACAGAATTTGAAACTAAAATTCCTAAAACAGAAAATCTAATGCCAAATGATATATCCTAAGCCCAAAGAAACAAACCCAAAAGCCTGAGATACTTATGAATCTAAGTGATTATAAAATGATTAGCGTGAATACAAAGGAAAAGCAAGATTCATAAGATTGACCCTTTGTTGATGATGTGTATGAAAAAAAATAATGAAGCATGGGAGCACATATTAAAAAGCAGGTTCACACACAACCGAGACCCATTTATGATGAAGAAATCTCAAGGAAAATAAAATCGAGTCCATTGAATAGTCAAAACTATGATCCACTACTCATTATCCTCCATGATTCCTAAAAAGAAAAATGATCTCAAAGAGGTCCGATGGGAAAAGTGGATGCAAATGGAAAAACATCCTAAGATATCTATATATGTATATAATTTATTTTTTTTTGTTTTTATAAATTTTTTTTTTTTACTTGTTTTGGATCAGCCCGGGCTCAACAAGAGCCCTTATTTACTACTGCTGAGAATAATGAGAAACAACTCAGAGATTTTCTATTTGTGTTTTTATTTTCTTTTATTTTGTATTTGGTTTTGTAAAATAAAAATCAGCATGCCTAAAAGATGAGAAATTATAACATTAAACACAATAATCGGTTCTCAAGAATTTAAAATAGAAAAGGAGTGCAAAGGAGAAGGGGATGCAAACTCAAGCAGATCAGCCTGATCTTCTGTCACCATGGTGAGGTTTTGGTACCACAACTTTGTCATCCGTGGGTAGATTTTCTTAGGTAAAGGGGTAAGGATGGTGTTGATGGAGGCTGCCGTGAGATATCTTAAAGATTCATAATCTGGTTTGGAGGAGAAAAGTTTCATCCACCGATTGGGAGTATCTTGAGGCATCAATAAAGGGATTGGGCAAAACCAAATGGAGGGGTAGGGGAGACAAAGATTCGGCTGGAAACATCGAGGTGCTCTTCATGGCGCACTTTTCTTTCCTTTCTCATTTCTATCTCGCTTTGTTCATGGATAGTTTCTCTTTGTAGATTTTGGGGCTTTGCCTTTGGCTTTTGGGGGTGTTTGGCTGTGTCTTCTTGGCGCGATCTAGGGGTTTCCTCTGTTTGGGTTTCTTTGCTTTGAACAGATCGCGCAGCTGGGCTCTACCCTTTTGATTTCTGACAAGAGAAAAAGCGCAGAAGATTAGAATAGATGGTGGTTATTCGCAAAGCACCCTTAAGTGTTCGAAAAGTTCCAAAAGAGTCCTTTTCTCTATTTCGAATAGCACAAGTGTCTTTCGAAAGGTAAAAAATCTTGAGAAAGTGTAGTTCGCAAAGAACTGAGCTTCAGTATGTCTATTCGAAATGGATTTGGCTCCAGAAAGATCTTTTCGCAAAGGATATCTCCCCAGATTTTCTATTCGAAAAGGAAATTTTAACTATTCGAACAGAACATGGTTCTTTTCGAGTAGTTCATTATAGCTCCAGAATCAATTCGAAAAGAACTTTGAACTTTTCGAAAAGTACTTTTTACTTTGCGATTTGAACTTTGAAGTGTATTTACACTATGCGTACAAGAAAAATAGACAGAAACAGCAAAAATCAGAAAAACAATGTTGTACAAACATATTATACACTTTTCTACCATCAGATTTTTGGAGATTCATGATGATAGGTGGGCAGCAAGGGCTCCTGGGTGTTTTCAATGCATGGTTTGAGCCTCTGACCATTTACCTCGAGTATTCTTCCATCCTTGGGATCTGAAATATCCCCAGCTCCGGAGGGGGAGGCCCTGATGACGGTGTATGGCCCTGGCCATCTAGATCTCAATTTGCCAGGAAAGAATTTAAGCTTAGAGTTGAATAACCATACCTTGGACCCCGGTATGAACTCTTTTCTCATGAGGCTCCTATCATGGAATGATTTAACCTTTTCTTTGTACAATCTGGAGCTAGTGTAGGCATCCATCCTCAGTTCTTCCAGCTCGGTGAGTTGAAGCTTCACTGTGGTTACCGGCAGTTAGATCCATATTAAAAGTTTTGATTGCCCACAAGGCCTTATATTCTAATTCTCTTGGTAGATGGCATGCCTTGCCATAAACCACTGAAAGGGACATCCCTATGGGAGTCTTGTAGGCGATTGTATGCCCACAAAGCATCATTAAGCTTAAAGGACCCATCCTTTCATCCTTCTTCACGTTTTTTCCAAAATGTGTTTGATCTCTCTATTTGAAATCTCCACCGCCCACCGGTTTGTGGATGATAGGGAGTGGCTACTCTGAGTGACAGAGTACTTTTTAATAGAGAGTCAAACGCACAGTTATAAAGTGGCTTCCCCATCACTAATGATGGCTCTGGGGAATCCAACTGGAAAAATGTGGTCTTTGAGGAATCTTAAAACCACTTTGTGATCATTGATTTGGTAGCTATGGCCTCAATCCACTTGGAGACATAATCCACACTACCAAGATGAAATTGTTTCCATTAGAAGGGGAAAGGGCCCATAAAATCTATGCCCCAAACATCAAACAACTCAACTACTGTGGATTGGCTGTAGGGCATTGAGTTTCTTTTGGAAATCGCCGCTTTTTTGGCGCTTCGCAAGATTTACAAGGT
Source organism: Chloranthus sessilifolius (assembly GCA_021018995.1). Lineage (NCBI taxonomy): Eukaryota > Viridiplantae > Streptophyta > Magnoliopsida > Chloranthales > Chloranthaceae > Chloranthus > Chloranthus sessilifolius. The sequence continues at coordinate 89,268,480 of CM037585.1, read as the reverse complement.
CTTTGTAAGGCATCTTTAAAGATTGTGGGCCAATAGAAACCACATCGCAGAATTTTGCAAATTGTTTTATTGCCACTGAAATGGCCTCCACAGCTGCTCATGACACATTGACAATATGCCGAGAATTCATGGTCCGACACACTTTCGATCACTTAGTACACAATTCTTGAATAGATAAGGATCTTCCCAAATGAAATGTTTAACTTGTGAGAAGAAAAGATCTTTATCCATTCTATTCCAATGTTGAGGAATCATCCAATAGCCAAGAAGTTGACTATGTTTGCAAACCAAGGACCGTGGGTATTGATGGAAAAAGTTGCTCATCGAAATGATTCATTAATGGGTAAGCTATCATCCTCGGTATTGAGAATTCGGATAAGTGATCATCCACCACATTCTCCACTCCTTTCTTATCCTTAATCAGTAGATCAAACTCACCGTAATAGGAGGATCCACCGATTAATCTGGGCTTGGTATCCTTCTTAGGCGGAAGGTACTTTAGGGGCGAGTGGTCATAAACACCACAATTTGTGAACCTAAAACATAAGGCAATTTTTCCAATGCAAACACAATGGCCGAGCTCTTTCTCGGTTGTTGTGTAGTTGAGCTGGGCATCTATCATGGATCTCTGGCATAAGCTATGACATGGGGAAGCTTATCCTTTCTACGCCTAGGACAGCTCCTAGGGCATAGTCTGATGCATCACACATCACCAAAGGGCACCGAATAGTCGGGGATCGCAAGATGGGAGCTGAAATCGACATTTCTTAAGGACCTCAAAGGCATCATGCATTCATTAGTAAACACAAAAGGAACATCTTGACACAAGAATGACAGAGTGGCTTGGAAATTTTATGAAATCTTTGATGAACCTCCTATAAAATCCTGCATGCCCTAAGAAACTTGATTTGCTTAGCTTACGGGAGGAGGCAAATGTGCAATTAGATCAATTTTTGCTTGGTCCACCTCTATGCCTTTATGGGAGACCACATGTCCTAGGACAATGCCTTGGGTGACCATAAAATGACTCTTTTCCCACTTAGAACCAAATTGGTTTCTTCACATCTTTGCAACACCAACTTGAGGTGGTGTAAGCATTGGGAAAAAGTCTCCATAAATTGAAAAGTCATCCATGAAGATCTCCATGAATTGATCAATCATGTCGGAAAAGATGGCATACATGCATCTTTGAAAAGTAGCAGGGCATTGCAAAGACCAAAGGGCATCCTCCTATAGGCAAAAGTGCCAAAAGGCGGTGAAGGTGGTCTTTTCTTGGTCCTATGGGTACCAGGATCCGGTTGTAACCAGAGTACCCATCAAGGAAGCGATAGTAAGCTTTGCCTGCAAGCTTATCAAGGATTTGGTCAATGAAGGGAGGAAATGGTCTTTCCTTGTCATGGTATTTAATTTTCTGTAGTCTATGCAGGACCCTCCATCCAGCTTGTTTGTCTGGTGGACATAAGTTTACTGATTCAATGCTACAACAGATGATGCCAGATTTCTTAGGCACCACTGTGGGTGCTACCAAGCGAATCGAAATGGGGTAAATGATGACTTGACAACTTCCTTCATTACCACTTCTTGCATGTGAGGATTCAACCTTCTTTGCATTTCTCTAGAAGGCTTGGCATCCTCTTCCAGTGGATCTTATGCATGCATACAAATTGGGTTTATTCCTCCTAAATCAGAATGGTCCAAATTGCTTTCTTGTCTTGTTTAGAACTACCAATGACTCCTCTTCTTGCTCCTTTGTAAGGGAGGAAGAAATAATCACAGTAGTGTTTGATGATCTCCCAAAAACATATTTCAGATTTTTGGGGAGCTGTTTGAGTTCCAATTTGTGGGCGAGAAAAGAGGGCAAAGGTACCTTGGTAACTTGTGGAAGAGGGAGAGGAGCAGTCTCCAAGAGAGAGAACTTGATGATGTTGGTGAGTGCCTTGCACAAAGCGAGACTCCGTTGAATTTGATCTCCTTTTCCTTCTTTCTCTGGATCCCCAATCATTTTTAAATTCTATGGTGGAGTCTTTACCTTGCGTAAATGTTTGTAAAGACTCCTCCACCAAACTCATCAATGATGTCAACATGGAAACATTCCTCAGAGAATTGAGGTTGAGTAACAAGATTATACACATTCAATTTAACTTTCATATTTCCAAAATCAGCTCCATGATGCAGACCTGCATTGAATGCATGCATTAGTCAGAGCTGTGAATGGTCTTCCTGTAATGACAGGATGGCGGTACTTTTGGTTGGTTCCATGTCCAACACCAAAAAGTCGCAGGCGTAAAAACTTGTCTACTCCTACCAAAACATCTTCAATCAACCCCATAGGTTTCCTTTCAGATCTGTCACAGTAACACCACTTGAGTGGGTTTCAATTCTCCCAAACCTAGCTTCTCATGAATAGGGAAGAGTTGACACTAGCACCCGATCTAGCAAGGCTTTCTCAATGGTGTGCTCCCCAATGATGCAGGGATTGTGGGGATTCCAGGTCTTGCATCTTAGGTGGTGTTGCAATTGATAGCACTTGGTTGATTTTCTCCACAAGAAAGGCCTTCTTGGATAAATGTATCCTAGATTGCCTTTTGTGGGTGCACACCTCTTTGAGAAATTTTGCATAAGCGAGGGACTGTTTGATTGCATCAAGCGGTAGATTAATTTTAACTTGCTTGAATGTCTCCATCATTTCCTCAATTTTTGTGTTTCCTTTGTCAAAAGGAGAAACTGACTTCATTGCATGGGGAAATGGGAGGTGGGGAACAAATTTCTCCTCCTCATCTTTTTCAACAATATTGTTATTTTTACTTTTTCATTTTTTGAATTTTCGATGTAAATCAATGACCATATTGCTATCCAAATTGTTGTTCTGCACTTGTTCTTCATCTTTTTCCTCTTCACTACTGTTTATTATTCTTCCACTTCTCAAAGTAGTCACTTTGATTTCCTCATGGCCATTTGAGGATTCTCCAACCATGAATGTCCCTTAGGATTGTTCACGGGTTGGTAGGTAGTTACCTCTTCTCTCTTAGCCAATGAATTTGAGAGTTGGCCCCGAGTTTCTTCAATTTTTAATGCTCGATCGTGAAGGTTCAAGCCCGAGATTTTGAAGTGAACTCAAGACCTGCTCTTCAAAGGTCGTGGATCTAGGAGGGCATGGTGCATCAACATGGCTTGTTGTTGGTTAGGTACGAAAATTTGATTTATTATAAAATTCTCTGATATGGAAAGCGGTGTTTGAAAGGTAATTGATTTATGGGCTCTTTCTTGCTGTTGGTAGTAATTTCCCGATTCCACCTCGAGATTAGGATGAGATCTCCATGGGTAGTCATTCGATTGCATCTCCCATAAGACCGAGCATGAGCTTGTTCCATCATGAGTTCGAAATTGTGATGCGAAGGACATTGATCAATGGAATGAGTGGGGGCGGCATATCGGACATGCCTCCTCTACTCTTGACCCATTTGGAGCTTTAAATGAGTCCATCACTATCAAATTTTGTGGTCAAATTATCCACTTTCCTTTCCTCATTGACTTCATAAACTTTCCTCTTGTGAATTGGGGATTATTCATCCTAGCTGGATTCTCGGTGTCCCTTGGTAGAGATTCTGCTGGGTTGAATTTTCTCCAATCACCTCAAAGAGGTCCCAAACCTCTTCAACTGTTTTCAAGTAGGTACCTCCACAAGAGGCATCCACCATGTTCTTGCCCTTGATCGCTTCCTTGATAGAAGCTTTGAACCAGCCATTTAGGAATTTGATGGTGAGGGCATTGCCTTAATAGCTTCTTAAACCTTTCCCATGCTTCATGGAAAGTTTGATTGAGTTTTGGGAGAAAGAGATGATGCTTTGTCTCGGTTGGCTGGTTTTAGTCATTGGGAAATATTTTGACAAAATTGACATTGCAAATCATTCCATGATGTGATCTTTGTTTGGTGCTAACATAGATAACCATGCTCTAGCTTTGTCCTTTAATGAAAAGGAAAGAGCCTAAGCTTGGTTGCCTCTGACCAGTCCACTATGTTAAATGTTGTGCATAAAGCCGTAAATTCATCAATGTGTTTGTAAGGGTCTTCCTTACTCAATCCATGGAATGAAGGCAACATTTGGATGGTGGAGGACTTAATTTCATAATTTCCCTCCGTGGGAAATTGAATGCAAAATGGGGAATTATAAGCACCGAGGGCAAAGTATTCTCTTAACAATCTCTGTTCTTCACCCATTTGAGATGTCCTGTGATGTATGTCGGTTTCTTAGGAGTCTTTCAACTTCCAATTTAACGGAGAATCTCAGATTGAGGGTTCTCCGCCAAACATACAACTCGTAGAGAGTTTGGTATGCAAAGAAACCCCTATTTAAGAACTTTCCTTTCCTTTTACATACCAGACACGGCATAAAAATAACAACAAAATTAATAAATGACTGATAAATAAATGAAAATAAATGAAAAACTCAGCACGCCCAAATTTGACAAAAGACAAAAGAGTGGCAAGTGATTTATTCAAACAACTAGAAGGCAAAGAATAAAACTCGTAAAAATAAAAAATAAAAATTCTGCAGAAACAGTTTTCTATACAAAACCGTCAGAGACATTTAATCAAGCACTTGGAATGCAAAGTGCAGTTTAAAGCAAAAATTAAAATAAAAATCAAATCTACAAAATAAAAAACTTAGGTCTATCTATTTTAGAACAAACTTCCCGCAACTTGCCAAAACTTGTTGTCGCTCCAAGTGTGCCATAATTGTGGGCATTATGAATCAAAAATTAAAGAATTAAAGAATGCTAGGATATATGGATGTTAACTTATGAAAGGGATATCAGCAAATTGGGGCTAACATCGCCTACAAGATCGTACAATTGTAGCAAGTTTTAAAAGTAAGTATTTCAAGATCGTCCACAGAAGTTTGTCTAAATCGAGATAAACCTCCAGATCTGCTACCAGATCCGCTCTATAATTATCTAAAAAAGAATAGATAAAAGAGAGTGTTGGATTGTGTCACATTTAACTATAAGCAAATAAAGAAAAGAACTAACTACATGATCCAGATCCGAGTTGGGGAGGTGTTTAAAATAAGACAAATGCAGAAATAATAGCTTCATGTACTTTAGCCTCTGAATTTTAATGGAGAGTCAGAGTTCAACAGAGCGATTCAATCTTCATCGGCTAGCCAGATGTAAGAGAAATAAATCAATTAAGGAATAGGTTTAGACTTATGGTCGTGGATCTCATCCACTTAAATGGTCACAGATCCGTTAGCTAGTCAGGCCTATTCTTTAGTTCGTAACATGAACATCATCATCGTAAATGTCGCTAGAATTAGGTTACTAACGCTAATTCGCATAGGGCGAATTAAGGGAAGTTGCATGCGGATGAGTGAATCTAAAGAAGTCTAATGCACTAAGGTGAACATTCGTAACCCTCGACATGACTCCAATGGAGAAGACACAAATTACAAAGAACCTTTAAAATCCAAAATTACAATTACAGCACGGCTTCTTAGAGAGCCCTCGGACTTATAGTCCGAGCTTCTCGAAGAGCCCTCAGACTTCTGATCTTGAATCCGAACTTGGAAGTACAAATCACTCACAATGGCTCTCAAAGGTAAACTACAAGAAGGATTAGGGGTTCAGATAAGCTATCTGACCGGAATGAGGGAAACAGAGATGAAAACTCTAAAATCTGGATACCCAAATTGGGCAAATGGTTCGTCTATATATAGTTTTCCCTAAGTCCAGCTCAACTGTGTATCAACCAATCAGAATTGGATAGATCTGATCAACCAATAGGAGTCGAGCACCGTGATCCGTGATCTGTTTTGTGCCAATCGAAGGCTTGATCTGGTTCACCGTAATCAGAAACAGAGGCATCAATTACTTATGCATTTTGAAATTCTTGAGCTTGGAAGTTCCCGCTGTAATTTAACTTTGGGCGCTCACATGGGTTGGAATATGCCTTCGGATCTTGATTGGAACCTTCCTAATGTTCCCGTCTTTTGATTGCATTGGGGCGTGCAAAGTTTCGAATACCCTTCGGCCGAGCTGCAAATCCCCAGAATGCCATTTCGCATAGTTTAAGGGCTTTTTCGCAAAGTAGTTAGAGTTTCTAGAAGTTCCCGCCAAGTTATTCCCTCTCTAGGTGCTCACGTGGGGTGGAATATTCCTTCGCTTTATGCTTAGAATCTTCCGGAATGTCTCTGGGCTTTTCAATGCATTGGGGCACGTAGACATCAATTGCCCTTGTTAAAGCTGCGAATCTCTAGAATACCTTTTCGCAGAGTTCAGGGGCCTTTTCGCAAAGTTCAATGACTTCTGAAGCTCTGTTCGCAAAGTTCAATCTTCTTTTCGAGGAGTGTTTTCTTCTTTTCGCAAAGTTCAAGGTTCTTTACGAAAAGTGCAAGTTCTTTGCGAATAGTAGAAGTTCTTTGCGAATAGTAGAAGTTCTTTGCGAATTGAACTCTAGGCTCCCATTCTTCTTTGCGAATAGTAGAAGTTCTTTGCGAATTGAACTCTAGGCTCCCATTCTTCTTTGCGAATAGTAGAAGTTCTTTGCGAATGGCTCTCTCTCTTGCTTCAGGTCTTTGTCTGCTCTTTTAGACCCTCTTTAGCCATTGCTGAGGCTGTTTCTTCACTCCTTCTTTACACTTGACATGAGCTGTCAGCTTTTTGATCTTTTTGGGATGCTTTTCGGATTTGGACCTGTCTGATTGGTTAGCTGTAAAATGCACACTAAAGCACTTATTTAGTCTTCTCAAGGGTCTTTCAAGGCTCATGTTTAGGGGTGAAAAATGGTATTTTTCACTACTTAACAACTCCTATCCTATTACGATTGCACAAGGCATGATCTGAGACTTTGGAAATCGGTACAATTTCATTCTAGACTCCACATGGGTCCGATTCACGGGGTTTCGAAGCATGTAATCCTTGAACACGACTCAGTCAAGTCTGATTTCTAAAAATCAAGTCTTCCAACTCTCGTGTGGTCGTGCATGCGTGCATTTCAAGGCATCGAACCTTAAGCATTTGGATTCGAAGCCTCTCGTATGTCTGATATCTAAATTCGCCACATGGACTTCTAACCCTTGAGTGAGGCAATTCTAATTCTAGAAAAATAGATTTACGGAGTGAAGATTAAGGGTTTACCATAACGAATTCCTTGCATGAGAGGCTTCCAGGCTTCTGCATAAAATCCCTCCTATTAGAATCGTCTTGGTCTTTGCCTGAGCAAGTCTGCAATTCAAGAACAAGTTGAACGACCTCACCATCACAATTGTGGGTTCTTGTCAACAGAGGTGAAGATCTCAGCTGGTCTAGAGGTTTCCTCAAGGTGGAGGTGAGAGGAAGAGGAAGTTCTCTTTTCCTTCCTCACTCGACACTCAACTCCCATGCACAGCTTATGCGTGCATGGTAGCTCATATAGTTTGGGCTGGTTCACGCGTGAAGCCAATACACCCAATTTTGTGTATGAGTTTGACTAGAGGCCACAGATCTGGGCTTTTAAGTCATGAACTAGGCTTCTAATTCAAGTGTGAAACTAGCTCACATAGCCGGGTGTACGGGTCTTTGCATAAAGTTATTTTAATGGATCCAAACCATAGGCTCTAACCAATGGATCTCACACAGGTAATCCAGTGACCTATTTGGCCTTGTTCCAAAAAGGCCCAGTTCACACACTTGAACTATTACATCCTATCAAGTGTATCTCAGTTGAACCTATAGGGTGGTTACAATTTCGTGTACTCGGTTCAAGACAATTTACTGGTGTTACACGAAGGCTTGCTATGTTTCTGTTACAACTGAAGACAAGGGGGCTAGTTGGGTATTCCGTTGGGACATAGGTCAAATTATAACTTGGTCATAATTATTGATCATGGCCTTATATAACCACCTATTTATTCTCGTGCTTTTAGTTTTATCTGATTTTTATTTTAAAAAGCAGGGAGAGAAAAAAAATCTGAGCCTGTAGCTTCTATTTTTCGAAGAAGTGTCAAAACCTTTGATTAGTTGCTCCGAATAAACCTGCAAAAGATTAAGAAGTGATTAAAGAAAATAAAAAGAGAAAGACAAATATTGGTTTTCTGAAAGAAAAATAAAATTATCGCCTCCCTGACAACGGCGCCAAAACCTTAATACAGCTTTAATTGTACTTAGCCTTAACCTATTGCAAGCGCACAACGAAAATTGTAACACTAGTATATGATCATTCCCACAGGGAGGGTCAAACTTTTTTTTTTCTTCTTCTTGTGAAAACTTTTATTTGTCTTTTAAAGGTTGAGAAATATAAATAAAAGAATGGTTGTTAAACTAATTGCAAAAAAGAGTAAATCTAAATCCTCCGACTTCCAGATTATAGTCGTCAATCACAATCCTTCAGTTCTTGGATGCTTACAAAAGTAAAATACCGTTACACTATATCTCAGACCTCTAGAATTTGGGCGTCAATCAAAAACTAGATTTCCTCAACACAGATTTATACTAATCAATAATCTTCCAGAAATTTGGGCTTCAATCAAACTGAAAAAAACTGAAGATGAAAAATAAAAACCGTTACACTAATCTGCAAATTCAAGACTTTAGTCTTTAATTAAAATCAAGAATTCTTAGATGTTTACAAAGTAGTAAATCTAAACTAGAAAGTAAGTAAAAGATCTTTCGTCCCTCAGTCACAGCCGTCAATTGCTTCTGAGAAATTATGGATGCTCTACTCTAATCTTCCAGCTCCCGATCATAGTCGTCAATTGCTCTCGAGAAACCTTGGATATCTTAACTACTCTAAATTAAGGTGATCAGAAGAAAACCCAACCTCAATCGTCAATTAATGCTAAGAGTTCCTTCGATAAGTTTTTTTCTTAAGCCGAGCCCTCTTATTTATAGATCATAAGGGGTCGGTTTACATTATTCGAATTCTAATAAAAGAAAGATTCCTAATAAAATTTAACTTCTAATTGTATCTTCCTTGCTTTGGATGGTAGATGCGTGCAAGGCTTGTTCTGAAGAGGTGGTCTATTTGCTAAACAACCCTTCTCGTGATTCTCAACCAAGGAATTGGAAGCCTCTGGTGAAACCTCTCCCCACCACTTCCAACGAACCGTTGTTACCATCCATTGAAAAAGCACAATCCCAAGACTTGAAAGCACTTCTCGACACCCTTAAGTACGCTTTTCTTGAGCCCAATGACACTCTCCCAGTAACTATATCTTTTGTTCTTACTATAGATCTGGAGAGTAAGTTGTTGGCCATACTTACGCAGCATAAGCGTGCAATCGGGTGGACTGTCGTGAATCTTAAAGGGCTTGATCCTTCAATATGCATGCATCGGATCCACATGGAGGACAATGCCAAAACTTTATGAGAAAGTCAGTGACGGCTAAACCCAAACATGAGGGAAGTAATACAAAAAAGAAATTGTGAAATTACTCAATGCTGGTATCATTTATCTGATTTTTGATAGCAAATGGGTGAGCCCCATTCAAGTAGTCCCAAAGAAATCTGTGATTACAGTTAAAGAGAATTCAGAAGGCGAGTTGGTACCATTACGCAAAACTAAAGGTTGGCGCATATGTATTGACTACCGCAAGCTAAATTCTATGACTTGCAAGGATCATTTTTCATTACCATTCATTGATCAAATTTTGAAAAAACATGAGGGTCAGAAGTATTTTTGCTTTCTAGATAGTTATTCAGGGTACAACCAGGTTTTGATATACTCAAAAGATCAGGAGAAAACAACCTTCACGTGTCTTTTTGGAACGTTTGCATATCGTCGCATGCCCTTTGGGTTATGCAATGCACCAACAACGTTCCAAAGGTGCATGATGGCTATTTTCTCCAACATGATAAACAAGTTTCTTGAAGTATTCATGGATGATTTCTCGGTATTTGGCTAAACTTTTGATGCTTGTCATGATCATCTTACCGTCAACTTGGAAAGATGTGAGGAAACTAATCCGGTGTTAAGTTAGGAGAAGAGTCATTTTATGGTTCAAGAAGGCATAGTTCTGGCACACATTGTTTTCAAAAGAGGAATAGAGGTTGAAAAGGCCAAAATTGATACTATAGCAAATCTTCCCCCACCAACTTCGGTGAGGCAGATAAGATTTTTCCTTAGTCATGTCGGCTTCTATCGCCACTTTATTAAAGACTTTTCAAAATTTCTGAGACCCCTATTGTTGGTTTTCTTTCAGGTGTTATTGTTTATAAGAAAACATAGTGGTAAAAATTAATCAAAGTAAAGGGAGATGGAAAGGGATGAAAACAACACTCCAAGAAATACCACAGTCCTGCAAGATCCAGGGCCTGTTGTAGCAAGTTTTAAAAGTAAGTAAGAGTTTGTCCCACAGGGAAAATGATCTAGAACCCAGAAAGGGTTATTTATTAGGCGTCCAGATCTGGCAATCCTAAAGAAGGGAGTTTTTAGGGGTGTCACAATTAAGACTAAACTAAGAAATGAAATGCAGTCCTATTGTGCAACCGTGGGATTTTTTACGATCCCGTCGTGACAATGCGCTCACTAATGAAATGTTTAGAGTCGCCACCCGGAGCTTTTGGTATCCCGGGAAACCTAGGTTATTATTATAGGCACCGAAGTGCCACAAATATGACTTTGAATTCCGTCTACGCCAAAGGCTCTTGGGTAGGGGCTTCGGTTATCGATTGGAAAGGTGTTAGGCACCCAATCAACCCGCTTAATGTAGTCTCTACTAATGGCTAAAATAAAAATAATATAAAAAAAAAAAAGAAAGAGGCTTCCTCTTTCCCAAAGGGTCTTAAAATATTATTTGTGCCCCTCCGTTCCTACAGAAAATTCGGCGATATAACGGCACAAATGGGAGGATAGAGGGAGAACCGAGAAGGTAGAGGAATAGAGGGGAGAGCCAGAGCTCTTGGGCCCTTGTTGCACCATTGTGGAGCCTTGCGTTGGCTTGCTTCGGTGAGCTTTTGAAGGCTTGTATGGTGAGAAATGGGGTTCTAACTCTTAGGGCTTGATAGCTAAAAGGTAGAGAGGGAAGGCTAGGGGGTAACACACATATAACCTAGGTTTTTTGGTGAAATGTTAAGGTCTAAAGGAGTTTTTGAAGTTCTGGAATTTGTATGGAAATAGTGCACTAGAGGAGAGAGAGAGAGAGAGAGAGAAGGGATTCCTTAATCTCTTAAATGTAAATTTTTTCAAGCCTTTGTAAAGGGAGGGGTGCCTCTCTATTTATAGGAAAAAGAGAGGTTAGGATGGTGTTTAAAAGCTAATTTGGATTAGCAATTAGGTAATAGGCAATCTAAGGTTTCCTACGGTTTTTGGAGCCTTGAAAAGTGTGAAGAGTTACTCCAATGGTGGATGATAGGTGGAGCTTTAAACCACTTAAGAGATTGCACATAGATAGTAAATGGGTGTAACAAAATTAGGAAAACACTCCAATGGTCAAGATGGTCAACAAGTCAAACCCCAGTCTCAAAATTTGAGGCAAAGAACTAGGGTTACTGTTCATATGCCTGGCATAACTATTAGTTATCCTAAGCATATGTACAGTAAAATAGTGCTTAGACAGTGCCTGGGAAGTTGGCTGCCCATGTGGGGACCCGCCTTATAACTGGCACAACAATTAGTTGTGCCAAATCTCTAGGGGGTTCAACTAATTTTACCATTCTTCCCATGCACTTCGGAATGCGATATCTTCTTGTGTACAGCTTTGATTGGGGTGATTCTTAGCCCGTTGGAAAGTTGGGGACTTTTACTTTTCAATGGTATGAAATTCAATCATAGTAGAAGGTCACAGCTAGTCCCGATGCACCACTCTTCATCCATTGCTTGGGAAAGTTAGGTTTAGGTTCGGAATGGGTTCTAAGGGTTTGAAAAGATTCCTAAGGGATCTAGGGTGATTCCTAAGGGTTCAGAAAGGTTCCTAAGGGTTCCATGCATGCCATCAAAAGCTCAGATATCTGCCTCTCTAGTAATGTGTCTCGATCAAGCCTTGGGCCTAATTTTAGTGTCTACAAATGCCCCTCTTTGGTATCCGATCACTAATGATCGAATATCAAAGCAAAGAGACATCCGAAGAGGCCCAAGGCATTACTGACGGGCCTGTTGCATTCAGAACAAACTTCAAACATTAGATGAGCAATATGGTGAGAAAATGAAAGCCCTATATGTCGGGAAAAATGGTCGTTTCTCAAGGTAATCGGTCCCCAAGCGCCTAGCGACATTACTGGGCGTAACCGAGGTAGAAATTGAGTTGCAAAATCCCAATAGCTAAGAAAAATAGTCACTTCTCAAGATGATTTGAAGGAATTTAATGTTCAAGATTCATTCTGAATACAACAACTTCATAAGTATGGAGGGCGATCGACCCACAGTCAAAGATAGGCGCAATACAAGTACATAAGGTTCCACAATTTATGTCCAATCATATGAGGCATTGACCACCTCATCTGACTAGTCACGGATGCCCCTGCTTGAAGCAGGGTTCGAGGTCTTTGGGCGAACCCATTGATCCTGAAGTTTATTTAGCATGACTACCCGAGCGGAGCGAACAGATGTCGCAACACTTTTTAGGAGTATGTGCTACTTTTCCAACGTGCCCCAGATCATCATGACCTAGAGTATACAACCTAAAATGACACAGAACAGATCTAGTTAAAAATTAAAGGGGGACATCCAATCCTGGTCTCTGTCGATAATGATCTTACAAATCACTTAACTATACATAAACATGTACCCATTAGGGGTGATAAGGAACAAAGGCGATGGAAGTCTCAACCCAGATCCCATATGAGTACAATTTACAAGAACAAATGATCATCCTAAGGATACCCAGACACAAGGCGTACACTTTACAGGGATACCGTACAAATGCAGGTTTTAAGCCTGCACCCTAAAATGAGCCCTTTAGAATGCATATTTGAACATAGTCATTCAATAGATAATTTCCTTTTTGACAGGTTGGTTTTAACCAACAATTGACCTTCCTCTGAGAAATCTGAAGCTTAAGACACTTAAGTTCACATGAATCCAAAAATAAAGTGCTTATCGCAAAGATTTAGCAGTGGAGTCGACCCGATCGAAACATTGACCGTTTGATCAGGATTGACACCGTTGCTCCTACTTTAAAGTAGGAGCCAAAGATCCAAGGTAATCCTTAGACTCAGGACATTAATGTAGCACAGATGCGTTGCCGATAAAATATTGATATTTTACCTCATTGGAGAACGCATGTGCGTCGCTGTGCGTGACATGAAAATACAAGTTTTTTCGTTTTCTTTCTTCCTTTTTTTTCAAATGACTACTTTTTCCATTATTTTTTTTTCAAAACAAGAACTATCTGGACCTCGAACCCCAGGGGTTGCACGCCCAAATAGCGCATACCAAGGGCATGTGTCCCCGAAATAGTTTACGACAAAACCAAAGCCAATGTATTCAAGTCCCATGCGATATCATCAGGTCAGAATTGGTGTCCACAAAAGGAGACACTCAATCTTGCCCTCCGCCATCAATGAAGTTACAAACGAATAACTATGCATAAATATGCACCCATTAGGGGCAATAAATAACAAGGCGATAGAAGTCCTGACCCAGATCCCATCCAAGTACTATTTATGGGAACAAATGACCATCCAACGGATACCTAGATGAATGGCGTACATTTTACAGGGATATCGTGCAGGTTTTAAGCTTACGCCCTAAAATGGGCCCTTCTGCATGCATATTTATACATAGTTGTCTGACATAGTTTCGTATCTGACAGGCTAGATTCAATCCAACAATGGATCTTTTCGAAGATGGAGTTATCCGGACCTCAAACCCTGTAGGGCACTCGCCCTAAAAGTGTAGACCAAGAGTCTACACCTTCGAAAATATCAAATGATGAACTTGAAGTTCAAGGCACTCAAGTTCACCTGAAACCAAAAATGGAGCGATCAGCACGATGATTTAGTGGTGGAATCAATCCAATCGAAACATTGACTGTTTGACCGAGATTGACACCATTGCTCCTACTTTGAAGTAGGATCCACAGATCCAATGCGAACCTTAGAGTTGGAACATTAATTTAGCACAATTGTATTGCTGATAAAATATTGATATTTTATTGTATTGAAATCCGCATGTGCATAGCAAAAAGTACCATAAAAACTCATCTATCTTTTTTTATTTTTAAAATGATTGCTTTTTTTTTTTTTTTTTTTTTTAATAGACCGATCATCTGTGGAGAGATGCATTATTTGATCTATCCATCGCCAAGAGGTTGCCTACCTCGAGGTTTTGGGCCATTTGATGTTCCTGCACATTTCTCAAGAAAACGTCAGTCCCTTTTTTGTTTATATGGGTAATAAATATGCATCCTAAGTAAAAGAAGGAGCAATAAACTTTTACCTATACTTTTTTATTTTTCAAAATTTATATTTACTTTTTTGGATTTTTGGTTTTAGAGATTTTTTGTTCTTTTTCTTCATTTTTGAAATGGAAGTACAATGCTGTAAATATGGACATGGAAATTAGTAGAAATATAGAACTTTTTTGTATTTAGATTTTTCTTGATTTTTTTTTTTTTTTTAGATTTTTCTTCTTTCTTTTTTTTTTGTTTGATGCCTTATCAGTGAGACGAGGTAACGAGTCCCTTTTTTAGCATAGCTGAACTCGTTCATGCCGTCAGACCTGAGTGAGGTTTAGAATTTTCCAAGGTCGGAACATCCATCCCTTTAGATCGAATTAACCTTTTCTCCTTACCTTGGGTCATACGTTTGATGATGTAGCTTGAAGATATTTCTGGTCAGAACCTGATTTGAGCTAACATGAGCGGCCCAGTTAGCGATCAAATAATTCAGAGACGTAATCGAAGGAAGTAACTGAATGATTTTCTTCTTCTTCTTTTTTGAATATTTTTACTCACAGCGCCTAAGACGAGTTTTTGTTATGCCCATTGTTACCCTCTTTTTTACTCGTAGTGCCCTTTGGGTTTTCATTACGTCCATGGGTATAGCTCTCTTACCCTAAGCGTCTTTTCGGGTTTTCACCTGGTTCGCACAAGCTCATTATTTTTACCCGTAGCACCCTTTCGAGTTTTCACTATGTCCATCTTACTTTGAGCTTGTATGTTTATTTTATTATTTTTTTTCTTTCATCAAAAGCCATGACATAGACGTCGATTCCATCATAGCCGGCCAGATGGGGTTCTAGTGTTGTCTCACAACTCGGCTTATGTTAAGTTAATAGATACTATGACTACTTGTGAACCTACAAAGAGGGCTTTCTTTAGCGTGTAGCTTGGCCATGGGTTGGATTAGGATTTGAAGGTATGCTGGGCTAAGAAGGTTTCCTTGATACGGTTCCAGTTTTTCACAACACACTTCCTTCCTAGGGGGATTTTACTGTACATGGTCCATAATTCTTCTCTATTTTTTCTTTTTTCTTTATTTTATTTCAAGCAATCTCCTTTTTGAGGTTTGGCTTTTTCGATTTTTTTGGATTTTGATTTTACTTTCCCTTTTTTGTGTATGTACACACTTTTTTTTGGGGGGAAGGGGTTTATTGAAAGAAAGGCCCAAGCTCAAATGGGGTAGCAAAGGATATCATTATTTTTAGGGATGCTTTTTAGCTACTGTGCTTAAAATGATGGCCTCTTTTGGGTGGTTCTTAAGCAGTCACGTATTTGTTTCACCAATACTTACCTTATCACAATAAACTAAGTGTAGAACCGTCGAGCGTATCCAAGCATTGATGGGCTCAGGAAGATGATCTCGGTCCATGTTGGCGAGGCGGATGGCGTATCCCAATAGCACTTCTCGTCCCTCCCAGTTCGGGTTGAACTTCCCTCTCAAATCGGCGTGGAGGGATGGGAAGATCTTCTTCAGTATAGTGTCTCCTACCTTTAGATCTCGACCGCGGACATGTTTATTGTAAGCGCGTGTGATTGCCCCCTAGTAAACTTGAGTATGACACAAGGCTAGGACTCTTTTCTCGTCCAGTAGATTCAATTGTTCAAAGCGGGATCTCTCTCTCTGCTTCGGGTAAGCTAGATTCCATGAGGATTCGGAGTGAGGATACTTCAATCTCTACCGATAGGATGGCCTCAGTTCCATATACGAGGAGAATGGTGTTGCCCCTGTAGTGATACGGATCGACGTTATGTAGGCCCACAAAGCAATGGCAGCATTTTACTTTAATCTTGGTAAGTGACGACTATCTTTTCGAGGATGTGGATGACCGTCTTGTTCGCAGCTTTCATGGCTCTATTAGTTTGAGGCCGATAAGGGGATGAGTGATGTGCTTGATCTTATATTGCTCATAGAAGGCTCGGATGCGCTTATTCACAAAGTTTGTGTTATTGTCTATGATGATATCCTTGGGTACTCCAAATCGGCACACATTATTATTTTTGAGAAACTTCTCAATGTGACTAGCCGTGATGTTGGCATACGATGTTGCTTCTACCCACTTGATGAAGTACTCAATGGTCACGAGGATGAACCGATGTCCGTTTGATGTTTTCAAATTAATCACTCCAACAATGTCAAGGCCCCAAATAGCAAATGGACAAGGAGTGGTCATGCAGTGAAGATCAATGGTAAGAGTGTGTATCAGACTAGAGTATTCCTGACACTTGTAGCATTTCTGAACATATTTGTAGCAATCCGATTCCATGGTGGTTCAAAAGTATCTCTGACGTAGAATTTTCTTGGTGAGCATGTGACTGCTAACATGGGCACCGCATAATCCCTTGTGGATCTCCTTCATGATGTTGATCGCTTCACTTTCTGTAAGGCACCTGAGCAAGATGTTATTGTATGATCACTTGTAAAGGCATTCCCCCTAAATGACATAGCCTACTGCTAAATGTTAAATGGTTCGTCGGTCCGTCTTGGACGTACCCTCAAGGAAAGTTAGTGTCTCAATGAAATTCTTAATATCTGAGAACCACGGTGGCTCATCATCAGGCTTTATAGGTTCCTCAATCTAGAGGTAGAAGGCTAGCTCATTCCTTTGCTCAATCATGATCGGCTTTATCTCAGCACCATACGAGATTTCTATCATTGATGCCAACATTGCTAGTGCGTTGGTGAATCGATTCCTTATCCAAGGGACATATGATAATGTCACGTCTTTGAAGCAAGCTATCAGATCCTCGAGGTATTCATGGTAAGGGATCAATTTCTCATCTTTTGTCTTCCAATCTCCATTCGTCTAGCATATGATCAACTGCGAATCACCGAATACTCGGAGGTGAGTTACGTTTAAATCAAGAGCCGCCTGTAAACCAGCGGCATGAGCTTCATACTCGGCCATGATGTTAGTGCAAGGGAAGTTGAGCTTGATAGAGACTGGTATATATGATCCTTTCAGAGATATCAGAATGGCGCTAACTCCCTGACCCTCGACATTGGCTGCCCCATCAAAGTGCATTACCCAAGATTCCTCTGCTTCCTCAGTATCATCCTCCGTCATGAATAGGATGTCTTCATCAGGGAGCTCAGTTCTCAAGGGTTCATAATCTGGCAAAGGATTATCAGCAAGATGATCAACGAGTGCTTGCCCCTTGATTGACTTTTGAGTGACGTACGTGATGTTAAACTCAGACAATAGGAGTTGCCATCATGCAGTTCGCCCAATAAGAGCCGACTTCTCGAAAGGTACTTCAACGGGTCCATTCAGGCCAAAAGTAGAATGGCTTGGGATAGCAAGTAATGGCGGAGCCTCTGAGTAGCCCATATAAGAGCCAGGCATGCTTTCTCCAGATGAGAATAGCGCATCTCATAATCAGTAAACTTCTTACTCAAATAGTAGATGGCCTGCTCTCTTCTTCCCGTCTCGACATGCTACCCTAAGACACATCCCAGCGAAACTTCCGTCGTTGAGAGATACATTAGGAGTGGTCTCCCTGGCTCGGGTGGTACTAACACAGGTGGGTTAAGGAGGTAGCTTTTGATTTTATCGAACACTGCCTGACAATCATCGTTCTATTCAACGGGAGTGTTCTTCCTTAGTAGCTTGAAGATCGGTGTGTAGATAGGCGTTAGCTATGTAATGAACCGACTGATATATTATATTCTACCAAAGAACCCCTTAACCCCTTTCTCGGTAGATGGTGGTGGCATTTCGGTGAGCGTTTTAACTTTGACTGGGTCGACCTCAATCCCTCTCCTGCTAATGATGAATCCCAATAGTTTCTCTGGCATAGCACCGAATGTGCACTTCTGTGGATTCAGAAGAAATCGATATTTTCTCAACCTCTAAACAGCTTCTGGTGGTTTACCAAGTGATTACTTCACTCTGGTGACTTGGCTATCATATCATCGACATACACTTCAATTTCTCAGTGCATCATGTCATGAAACAGTGCGGTCATAGCTCTCTGGTACATTGCACTGGCATTCTTCAGCCCAAATGGCATGACTCTGTAGCAAAAGGTTCCCCAGGGAGTGATGAATACAGTCTTCTCTCAATCTGCCTTTGCCATCTTAATATGATTGTATCCTGAGAACATGTCTATAAAAGAAAGCATCTTGTGCTTAGCAGTGTTATCGACCAAGATGTCGATGTGAGGCAATGAGAAATCGTCTTTCAGGCTCGCCCTGTTCAAGTCTCTAAAATCAATGCACATGCAAACTTTTCCATCCTTTTTCAGTACAGGCACAATATTGGCTAGCCACTGCGGATACTTAGATACCATGAGAAACCCCACGTGATACTGCTTGATGACCTTGTCTTTGACTTTCAACATCCACTCGGGTCGAAGATGTCTATGCTTCTGCTTAACCGGCTTCATATTAGGGTAGAGAGGCAACTCATGCTCGATCAAATCAATGTCCAAACCAGGCATGTCCTTGTATGACCAGGCAAAAACATCTTAGTATGATCAAAGGAAGTCGATCATGCTTTTTCTTTCTTCGGGAGATAGCGACGTTTCGATTTTGGTAATTCTAGAATCTCCTTAGTCCCTAGATTAATGTCCTCGGTTTCTTCAACAATGGGGGTAGGGCCATGCTCAAATTCGGCAAACCAGTCGAGGAGCTCATTGTTGAGAACTAGAAAATACCATTTTTCACCCCTTAATCTGGGCCTTGATCGACCCTTGAGAGAACTAAATAAGTGTTTTAAGTGTTTGTTTTACAGCTAACAATAAAGGCAGGCTTAACCTTGAAAGTAGCTTAAAAGTGCCAAAAAGATGATGACCCACCTTGATCTGGAGGAAGAAGGAGAAAGGACAACCTCACTGGCTGTCAAAATGCCTAAAATAAAGAGGACAAAGGCCTGGTTTCAACCTGGAAAGAGGTTTGGAGCTATTCGAAAAGAAGAATGCATGTATCGCTATTCAGAAGGTCCCCAATCTGTAAAAGGTCCCCAAGCTCGGAAAAGGTCTCCAATCTAATAGATCTCTAGGTTACGCTTTTTTTGAAAAGGTCCCCAATCTTTTGTAATAGATCTCCGTGGTTACAGCTTTTTTTAAAAGGTCTCCAATCTGAAAAGAGCTTCAAGTCACAGATTTTGCGAAAAGTTCTCCAAACTGTGCGAAATGATATCCTGAAGATTCTCAGCATCTGTAAGGGCAATTCAGTAATCTCTGCATGCGCCCCAATGCATTTAAAAGCCCAGGGACATTTCGGAAGATTCTGAGCATGAACCAAAGGCATATTCCACCCCATGTGAACACCCAAAGATGAAATTACTTGGTGGGAACTTCTAGAAGCTCAAACAGATTTTTGAATTACATAACAGAATTGATGCTTCTGTCACCTGATTGGCTGAACCAGATCAAGGAATTCTGATTGGCCAGAACAAATCTGGATCCTCTTGCTCGACCACCATTGGTCAATACAGATCTAAGCACCTCTGATTGGTTGATACACATCTGAGCTGGACTTGGGGAAAACTATAAATAGACGAACCATTTGCCCAATTTGGGCATCCAGATTTTGAGTTTCATTCCTATTCCCCCATTTCCAAATCAGACAGTTTGTCTGAAATCCCTGTAATAGCTTCACTTTGACTTGCAATTGAGAGCTGTGAGATATTTCTGTAATTCAAAAGAGAGTTGTATTCAAGACTACAAATCTGAGAGTTGTTTAAGTCTTTCAGTAATTGTAATGGTGGATTTGAAAAGGTTGTCAGAAACCGTATATTCTCAATTGGACTCATGTTAAGGCTTCCCTCTGATCTCCTTATTGCATTAGACTCCTCTAGATTTACTGATTTTCATGCAATTTCCCTTGATTCATTAATCCTGTGAGAATTAGTGTTGGTAACCTAATCTCTCACGGCATTTGTAGTGATGCTTCTTGTTCTAAACTAAGGCTTTGGATTAAAGACTATTGGATGGTTTGTGGCCATTAAAGTGGATAGACCATAGCCATAAGCTTAAACCTAATCTTTAAATTAGATTTATTTCTCTTACATCTGCGCTTGTAGCCAGATGAAGATTGGATCATCTCTCAGTTGAGCTGCAGTCATTCTCATTAGTTTTCAAGGACCAAATCAAAGTTAGATATTACTTCTCCATTTTTTATAAGTTTACCTCAAACGTTTCCCCAACTCAGATCTGGATCACTTAGTTTAATTTTTACTTTTATCATTTAGTTAATGTGACAAATTCAACCTCCCATCTTATGTGCTTTCTAGATAGGATCAGAGGTCAGATCTGGTAGCTCAGATCTGGAGGTTTATCTTAAATTTTAAATCAATTCCCTGTGGACGATCTTTTACTCACTTACATTTAAAACTTGCTACAATTGGCCCTGATCTTGCAGGCTAATTATGTTATCCCTGTGCTAATATTTTCTTATTCTTTTTAATATTCAGTACAATGCATCACTCATGGGGGAGCTTCTCCAAAGGGATATCCTCGTCCAGACTCATAACTCCTACCTCTTATATTTCTACAGGAAAGGGGTCGATTTTATATGGGACGGATATTTCAATTAAGGCATCTTTTTGTGGGATTTTATTTAAAATTTTAAATGACAATATTTTTGGACTTTGTATTTTTTCAATGTTTTTAGAATTTTTATTTTCTTTGGAGACGGACCCTTGGCAGCACGAGTATGTGTATATACAAGGTATTGCCTGCCAAGGGCTTATCTCACTTTTTATAGGTTATTTTTTTTTTAGGAATCGGGTGCCAAATGTTAGGTCACTCCTCGCTTTCAGGGTTTGGGGCAAAGATGCTCAATTGCGTACTTGAGAGGCCACTCCTTTACCTGTTTGGATGGAGGGTGCTGACTGATACGGCTCTTCGGAGTCCACCTCTATCATGCTGATCCCCATTTCGTCTGAGATGATATCCTGAAATGTTAACACAGTCTTGTGGTGATTCACCACAGGGGGAGTTTGTTCAGGTATAGATTCTTCATTCCTCGAAGAGGGGTAATGTGGCCAAGTCTATTTCTAGGTTGGGAAGGGTGATGTGGGGATTGGTGGGCTAAGCGGTGTTGTGGGCTTATGTGGGGTTAAACGGGTTACCCCATTCCGGTCAATCTTCACAACCCCAGCACCACAAATGAATTTTTGATATGAGGCCTAGGATAGGGCTTCTCCTCTATATGGATCCCCCTAGCTTTTGTAGCTGCCATAGCGCAAGCCTTTTCTTTAGCCTCTCACACTTCTTCCTCCATAGGCTTGTAACCTAGCCCAAATCTGACTTTTTGGCCCCGCTTAGCTGTGACGGGCTCCTTTCTACCTTGCAATCTAGGCTCAAGTCCCCTTCCTTTTTAATAGCCTCACTTTTGGAGCATGGCTACTATTGCAACCATTCCACCTCCTGTTCTTCGAATGATGCCCTCGATGGGCTACGGGAGTATCATCGACACCTCGTATTCGAAAGTGTGGAGGTCAACGTCCTCAGTGGTGTGCGACACATCCAGCAGTTTGGGTTTTTCAATGCTATTGATGGCTTTTTCTTTCTCACTGTGCCCCTCACTGATGATTGTGATGATCTTATGCCCGGATGCAAATTTTAGCTTTTGGTGCAGTGTGGAGGGGATCGCTCCAACTTCGTGCAGCCACGGGCACCCCAACAGTAGATTGAACAAGGATTTGATGTCCATCACTTGAAACAATATGGAGAAGGTCATTGGCCCAATTAACAGCTCAAGGTCAACTTCTCCCATTATCTCTCTTCGTGTGTTATCGAAACCTCTGGCACTAGTCCTCATGGGTCTCAACATGCACGGATCTACCCCAATCTTAGTGGCGGTTCTCAGTGGGCATATGTTTAATGCAGACCCATTATCAATCAAAACCAAGGGAATTATCATATTTTCAGACTCAACAGTAATGTTAAGGGAATTGGAGTGGTTGCTCCGTTCATTCGATAAATCGGCATCTGAAAAAGAAATGGCATTTGGAGCCATCACTTGACCAATTATTTGCCCGACTTCATTCGGGTTAACTTGGAGTGACACATGCATATTTTTTAATGCCCCCATTAATATTTGAAAATAGAGTGGGGACGTCATTAGTAGATCCCATACAGTGATATGGACAGGCATTCTTCTCAGTTGAGTCTCTAGTATATGCTTCCGACTCATTTTCTCGAAAGGATTCACAGCACTATCTTTCCTTCCCTCGGGTTGGGCTTGTGCTGCTGCTAGTGCTTTCGGCTGCTTCAAAATCTTCCCAGATCAGGTCACAAAATCCACTGCCCCTTCTCTATTGTTGTCAGTGTTAATATCGATTTGTTCATAACTCAGTGGGACCTGATAAGGATCATAGGTTGGTCTCGAAATCTAAAATGGTATAGCTGCCGGTATCGGATGCTCTTGCACTACCGATTTTGGGGGTGTAGGTAACACTTGATTCACTTCGGCGATAGCTGGTTGGGTGGAAAAATTGGGCCAAATGGGAGTGGTGAAGCTTGAGGGTGGTGGCACTGGGGGAAAGGGGTAAGAGTAGGCCATTGGTAGCTGATAGGTGCTGGCAGGGGATTGGGGGTATGATGGGCTATCGGGTAATTGACGGGGGTGGTGGTGTATGGTTGATATGCATTTATATGCACATAATTGACGGGTGTGGCTGACGAAAAATAAGCCCTAAGATCTAAGGGTCAATTCCTGGTGTCGGGTTGGGAAAATAATCTAATCAATTCAGCGGTTCAATCACCCCAATATTCCTTTCTTTATAATTCCTTGGCAACGATGCCACATAGCTCTCTCGATCACTAATGTAATCGAACAGATCAAATTCAAATTCCTCCTCACATTACTCTACCATCTCAATGGTGGGTCTGGGACCTGGTCCTTCGATAGGATGTGGGGGTAATGGCACCTGATGAATATTCACGTACTGATTACTTGAGAAGGTGTAGGTGGGATGATTTTTCTGGCATCGATTAAATCTTAGATCGCATGCTTCAATGGGAAGTAGCAATCAGTCGGGTGACCTAGACCCTGATGAAAATTACAGTGGGTATTAGGGTCATAATTCTTCGGGATCGAGTGAGGAGGAGGTTGCGGTTGACGAATAATAACTAATCCCTTTTCTATTAGTAAAGGTAAAAGTATACTCAGCGATTGCCCTAGGGGTGTAAACACTCGGTCATAATGGGCTCTCCTCTACTCCGAAGTCATCTGCATTCCTTGTCCTTTCCCTACTCTCTGCATCTGCTCAGTTTTGACTGGTGCTGACTGGGCCGCTTGAAATTAGAACGGGGTTATATTATTATTAAGCCTGGTATTGGAAATATTTTAAACATCAACCCCTATTCTTTTCTCATTCCTTTGTTCTGAAAACCTTCTAACCCTACTGCCTCCACTTGGTATATTCTTATTCAGGCGACCCTCCCTGATGGCATCTTCACAGCGATTGGCATTCCTCACCAGATCAGCAAAGCTAGACTGTTGCTGGTACACTAACAAGTCTGAGATCACTGGTAGAGTATTTTTGGAAATTATCTCTATCTATTCATCATCAGATATCCTGTTTCTAACCTGAGCTGCCAATGCTCTCCAACACCCCAAATAATCGCTAACGGTCTCATTCGAGTTCTATTTCAACAGGGCCAAGTCCGACTTACACGGTTCAATGTCTATGTTGTAGACATATTATTCCTGAAAAAAATGCATCAAGTCCTTCCACATCTTCATCATGGATGGTTCTAAAGATGTGAACCATCTCAAAGCTGGATCGGTCAAACTCTTCTGAAAGACCTTTATTAGTAGTCTTTCGTCTCCTCCATACTGTCACATGTCCCCATAATAAGACTTGAGGTGTGTTATGGGATTGCTGGTGTCGTTGTATTTTTCAAAAGCCAACATTTTAAATTTTGGAGGCAAAGGGACCTCAGCGAATAAACACAAATTTGTGAAGTCTGTGGCGTGGATTTTAGCACCACCCATTTTCAACGACTACTTCTGAATTTTGTCCAACTGTTCTTTCAATTGTTTTGATTCCTTAGATATGGGGGTCACTCTCTCAGCAGTCGGTTGGACTTCACTCTGGGCTACCAGGAGGTGGGTAATTATAGGTGGGGGGTTAAGGCTGGTCAATGCCCCAGCAAGGCTCCACTGTTTCTAATCTCATCCTCTTCATACTGCTAGTCTACACAAGGTGCAGTGAGGGTGGGATTCCCTTGCTGGTGTTGCATGGACTGGATGGGGATGGCATGAATGGGGGTTGGGTGAATCTATTGAGGGTGAGGGGAGGTTTGTTGGGTAATGGGATGAGTGGAAATCAGATTTTGAGGTGGGGCCTGATGAGGCCATTGGGCATGCGGGAAGGCTTGCAACTGACTTTGGGATGTTGGGATATGGGTGAATTGGGGATGATGTAAGGCATGGGTTTGAGCTGGGTATGAGGGTTGTGAATGGGTGAAATTTTGGATGAATTATGAAGGGTATGGGTGCGAGGTTCCAAGGTCTTGCTGGGCTTGGGTTTGGGCTATAAGGCCTTGGGAGGGTTGGGCCACAAAGCCTTGGCCATGATAGGTGTGGCCCAGGGGGCCTTGGTGGGTTTGGGTCATGGGCCATTGATGGGTTTGGGCCATGGGCCCCTGATGGGTCTAGGCCATGGGCCCTTGGTGGGTATGGGTCATGGGCCCTTGGTGGGTCTGGACCATGGGCCCTTTGTGGGTCTTATCCATTGGGCCTTGGTGGGTCTGGCCCATTGGACCTTGATGGGTATGGCCCATTAGGCCTTGGTGGATCTAGGTCATGGGCCCTTGGTGGGTCTAACCCATTAGGCCTTGATGGGTCTGGCCCATTATGCCTTGTGGGTCTGGGCCATGGGCCCTTGGTGGGTCTGGCCTATTGCACCTTGATGGGTCTGGGCCATAGGTCCTTGGTGGGTTTGGCCCATGAGGCCTTGATGGGTCTGGTCCATGGGCCTTTGGTGGGTCTGGCCCATTAGGCCTTGATGGGTCTGGGCCATGGGCCCTTGGGACATGTGGGAGATGTTGGTTTGGGCCATTAGGCCTTGCGACATGTGGGAAATGGGGGTTTGGATAGTGTGGATGATGGGGGATTGATGGGGGTCAAGGGGGAGTGAGACATGGAGGCTTGATAGGGTATGGGAGGGATCCATAGATGTGTGGTGTGGATGAGAGGGGATGTGTAGGGAGGCCTTCCACCTATTATAGGTTTGGAACATCTCCTCCATCATGGCCATGGAAGGGAGATCGGATAGAGATGAGTTATTTGATGGTTGGAGGGGTATGGATAGGGTGTGTGAAGAGAAAAAATTGGGCATGACCTCGGTAAAATTGGGCATGAGCCCGGTGAGAGGTGGGATATGGGGTAGATTGGAGAAATGAGGTGGGGCATTGGTGGATGGATTAGGTATGCATGGGGGAGATGTGTGGGGCATAGAGGTGGAAAATGAGAAAGGAAAGTTGGTCATGGCTTCAGAAAAGATGGGCATGACTTGGGTAAATGGAGGGATGTGTGGGGGATTAGATGTGGTATGGATGGATGTGGGTGAATCGGGTTGGGCGGATGAGAAATAGGGTATGTTGGTTAAGGTAGAGGATGGGTTTTGAACGGGTGCGGAAGGAAGGTGAGATGGGTTGGAGATGGCCATGGATGAAGGCATGGCTTGAGAGAAAGACTGGAATTTTGGATTTTGGATATTTTGGGAAGTGATGGAAGGGAAGATAGGGGCACCGAATGGGCCGGTTATGGTGTGGGTTGGAGAATGTGGCGGGGATGAGTCGGGATCGGCATAAGCCGGATCCGCGGCCCATGACATATATCGATATCAGGTAAGGTACGGGTGCCTCGGATGGGGCCCGTAAAGCTTCCCCCTTCTTCCCCTACGGGATGATGAAGGGTACGATGATGCCGTTGTACCGGCACCAATCAAGACTCTATTTTTATATTTTTATTTTTAATTTTTTTGAATTTTTATAAGTGAAAAGAAATGAGGATTTCAGAGCCTTTTGAATTCCCTTCTCGGGTGGCTCTAGTACCCTAAATAGGTCCCATGGTAATGGTTTCGAAGCACTTCGAAAGAATCAAAGGGAAACCCTTTGATCTATTGAACGCACAGAAACCAATGCAAACAACCTGATCCTCCAAAATGAATCAAAAAGAAGTCACTTTCTTTTGACCAGCAAGGGCGTATTGGGTGTTAGAAATTGTGAGACCTAAGCAGAGGCACTAAATAGACTGATCGGGGAGTCCGAGATGTAAAATAGGCCATAGATTCAGACTGAGGTTGTTCTGCAACTATTAGTGGCACCAGAGCAAAAGTTCATAGAATAAAGCTGGCGTAACTAATAGTTACGCCAGTGTTCTTTAGGAGTATTTTGCATTGGCGCAACTATTAGTCGCGCCAAACAAAAAGGGCTCTCCAGATTATTTGACGGCAGCAAGCTTAGTCTGAAATGGGTCTCCAAACTGGCCTTTCGTGGAAGTTGAGCTTCCAGGGATTGACTGTTTATATGATCCGCCTCTTTCCTCACCGATCCTAAGGGTTTAGAGGCCAAACTGGGTTCACTATCGCTCTTTTTTCCTAGGTTTTAAGTTTGGTAATGAGAAGGTTACCCACCCGATATACCTCAAGTGCAAGCACTTTTCTTATGTACTAGGTGGGCTGGGCTTTTTCGGATCATCACCACTAGGGGCTGTCGCCGTAGTAAGACCCGAGTGGTTGTATGTGTGCCTAAATAACCCAACCCTTGAAAATCTATCCCTCAAAAATCAATTTAAATCCCCTTTGTTAGTTTAATTTTATTTTTCACTTTTAAGGGAATTTTTTTAAGTTCAAAAACCGGGGGTGATGATCCCGGGCCACCTCTACGGGCCGGCGTTCACTTGTGAAATATGATTGCGGAATTAAAAGCGCAAGTAGGCCCACCAAATGGCTAAAGCACTTGAAATGACGAAAATATAAAGAAATTAAATGACAATGCGCAAATAGACCCCACCCGCCAATTGGCTAAGGTGCTTGAAATGACGAAAATGTAAAGAAATTGAATGGCGGTGCGCAAGTAGGCCCACCAAATAAGTAAGGCACGTAAATGACGTCAAAGTAGGGGTAAGTAAAATGACGTAATCAGAGGAGCAAGTAAAAAAATAAATAAAAATAGCAATAAAGGGATTAGTAAATCAAAAAAATAAAAAGGCCAAGTTTAAGGGGAAGCACTACTAGCTACTCTCCAGCAGAGTCGCCATCTGTGCATCCGTGGGATTTTTGACGATCCTTTCATGACGATGCACTCACTAATGAAATGTTTAGAGTCACCACCCGGAGCTTTTGGTGTCCCGAGAAACCTAGATCATTTTTATAAGCACCGAAGTGCCACAAATATGACTCTGAATCTGGTCTATGCCAAAGGCTCTTGGGTAGGGGCCTCGGTTATCGATTGGGAAGGTCTTAGGCACCCAATCAACCCACTTAATGCGGTCTCTACTAATGGCCAAAATAAAATTAATATTTAAAAAAAAAAAGGCTTCCTCTTGCCCAAAGGATATTATCCTATTTGTGTCCCTCCGTTCCTACCAAAAATTTGGCGGCGTAATGGCACAAATGGGAGGATAGAGGGAGAACCGAGAAGGTAGAGGAATAGAGGGGAGAGCCGGAGCTCTCGGGCCCTTGTTGCACTATTGTGGAGCCTTGCGTTGGCTTGCTTCAGTGAACTTTTGAAAGCTTGTATGGTGAGAAATTGGGTTCCAACTCCTAGGGCTTGATAGCTAAGAGGTACAGAGGGAAGGCTAGGGGGTAACACACACCTAACCTATAGCTTTTTGGTAAAATGCTAAGGTCTAAAGGAGTTTTTGAAGTTCTGGAATTTGTATGGGAATAGTGCACTAGAGGAGAGAGAGAGAGAGAAGGGATTCCTTAATCTCTTAAATGAAATTTTTTTTAAGCCTTTGTAAAGGGAGGGGTGCCTCTCTATTTATAGAAAAAAGAGAGGTTAGGAGGGTGTTTAAAAGGTAATTTGGATTAGCAATTAGGTAATGGGCAATCTAAGGTTTCCTAGGATTTTTAGAGCCTTGAAAAGTGTGAAGAGTTGCTCTAATGGTGGATGATAGGGTGGGGCTTTAAACCACTTAAGAGGTTGCATATAGATAGTAAATGGGTGCAACAAAATTAGCAAAACACACTCCAAAGGTCAAGATGGTCAACAAGTCAAACTCTAATCTCAAAATTCGTGACAAAAAACTAGGGTTACTGTTCATATGCCTGACACAACTATTAGTTACGCCAAGCATATGTACAGTAAAATAGTACTTGGACAGTGCCTGGGAAGTTGGGTGCCCGTGAGGGGACCCACCTTATAACTGGTATAACTATTAGTTGTGCCAAATCCCTAGGGGGTTCAGCTGATTTTATCATTCTGCCCCTGCACTTCGAAATGCGACATCTTCTTGTGTACAGCTCCAATTGGAGTGATTCTTGACCCGTTGGAAAGCTGAGGACTTCTACTTTCTAATGGTATGAGATTCAATTATAATAAAAGGTCACAGCTAGTTTTGGTACACCACTCTTCATACATTGCTCAGGAAAGCTAAGTTTAGGTCTAGAATGGGTTCTAAGGGTGTTGATATATTTTTAGTTGCTTGCTACTGACTTTATTGAAGACTGTGATAAGAATGGGGTAAATGAAAAATGAGTGAAAGGTAGAGTGATGATTACGGAGCAGCAAGCCTAAAATATGCACAGTCCTGTAAGATGCAAGGCCTGTTGTAGCAAGTTTTGATAAGAGTTTGTGCCACAGGGAAGTTGATCTCAAGCTCCAAGGGAGCTATCCTTAGTAGGCTCTCCAGATCTGGCTACAGATCTGGCAATCCTAAGTGGAAGGGGATTTTGGGTCACTATAATCTAAATTCTAAGGTATCCTAATGTCTAGATTACAGAAAGGGTTAAGAAGGATGGTGGAGTGAGAAAATAAATATAAAAGGGTGAGAAGTATGTTATTAGATACAGATCTGATGGGGTCTTGTAACTCATACTCAGATCTATTGCTATAGAAATCCTGTCCAATGGCTACATTATCACCAAAGAGGAGAAAAAATCTAACTCACTCCTGTGCCATGATCTAATCCCTTAAGGCTATAACCTGTCCACTCAAATGGTCACAGACTATCCAATAGGGGAACCACAATCCAGAGGTGAGTCAGAACAAGTTTACCATTGTAGGCACTACTTCATCCAGGCTACAAGCTCAAGAATTCATAGGAACCTCATCCTCTAAAGTTCTGTGTGTGGGGCTAGGCCTACAAAGTGCACAAGGCTGGACACACAGGACCAACAAGAGTTTGAGTACTAGCTTTTAAGCATGGTTGTTCACTGCTTTAGAAAGTCTGCAGTGATCCAATCACAAGCCTACAATCTCTACAGCCAAATCAGCTCTGAAATCTGATGGTAGATCTATACAAATATAGGGGAGTCTGTCTCTGCACAATCTCTCACAGGGCTACAAGCACAAGTGCAGAGAAGAAGAATCTACCTTAGGTCCGTGGATTGGGGTCACCCTAAGGCTATAACCTGCCCACTTGAATGGTCACAGACTATCCACAGAGGCTATCCTCCTCACAAAGGTCTAAGACATAACAAAAGCATTGCTGCCGCCATCATGTTCACAAGGCTACCAGCTCAAGCTCCCATGGGGATTCAGATTTAGTGGATCCTGTGGTGGGGGAAGGCCTGCAATGTGCCTAACCTGGACGCACAGGTCACTTAGATCTAAATAAAATATTAAAAATAATCCTCCATTGCTTACGATACAACTTATCAATGGAGGATCTCAAGGCAGCAGCCTTGTACAGAACAACTCAAAACAAGAACATCATCTCATACATGCTATAAATCCTATTACAAGAACTCCATTAAAATCTATACTAGATAATCATACAAAAAGCATAGCCAGCAAATGCTGGACTATAGAGAGAAAGAAAAAGAGAAAAGAAGAAAACTCCTAAACCCTAACCTTCGCCTACTGTAATTCTACAGTAGGTTTTAAGAAGAAGCACAGAAGTTAAGTTCCAAGAAGGAGCGCTCAAACCTAAGCTAGGCTTAGGCTTATATAGCAGTCGGCTTCGCCTCTAATTAGGGTTAGGAAAACCCTAATTTCTCAATGTAATTACGGCCCACTCTTGTCCCTTGGATGCCTCGGGGCGTGTGCACGGAGATTGAAGCATTAGAGTACATGCCCTAATTGCTGGAGATTCCCAGATTTCCCTTACAGAAGTGGGGAGAAGTTTAGAATTCAATCCTCGCTGGGTAGAAATGATTTCAGATCTTTCCACATGGTAGAATTGGCGTCGTGGGGTTGAACTGACTTGAAATTCATGCAGTTGCGGGATTGGCAGTTTAGTCATCGTGGAATACAAATGGCTATCGCGAGATTGGTCTTTCAGCTTTGAATGGCACGGGGATTGCTCGCACGGTTCGTCCCTTGGTGAATCTCGTGAGAGATCCTCACGAGGAAGCAGTGTTCATGAGTTTCTAGGTCGCGCGAGCATTTCTCTGAAGGTCTGTATCTCGCGGCCACTGCGCGACAGCTACACGCAGGAATACCTGAAGCTCTCTTCTGAGTGAGTCGCGCAAAGCTTAACGGTTCTTCTTCTGAGCTGCGCGAGACTACGCGAATGCTTTAGACTGAGCCTCACGAGGACCTCGCGATGCATGCTTTTCAATTCTTTCTGGCACCAAACCGGGCGAGAACGACTCACAAACTGCGCGACCAGTTGTTGTGCTTCCTCCAGAAGACCGCAAAAACTGCGCGAAGGCATTATCTCTGGCTACCCTATGACATCTGTGCGAGGCATTCTTCTTGGTTTGTTTTTTATTTGTTGTGCCTATGCTGCAACCAACTCTCTGTCTGGGTTCTATCTTCACATTTCTGAGGGGCCTCTGGGTCAACAGTGAGCTCCTTGGCATGGTTAGGGGGTTATTTGTAGCTGCTACTTATTACCTAAAACATATTTATTAAATGATTAAGGGTCTAACAGAGATTAAGTTAAGGGGTGAAAAGTGGTACTTTTCAGGTCTTAACAAAGGGTCGAGATGGATTTCTAAGGGTTTGAAAATGTTCCTAAGGGATCTAGGGTGATTCCTAAGAGTTCAGAAAGGTTTCTAAGAGTTCCATACATCCCATCAAAAGCTCAGAGATGCGCCTCTCTCAAAATGTGTCTTGATTGAGCCTTGGGTCAAATTTGGGTGTCTACACCTATACTACAGAAAGGGTTTTAAAGAAGGTGTTGATAGTGTGGTAAAATAAAGATAAAATGATGAGAAGTATGCAGCTAAGATTAAATCAGTTATGTAACTCAGATCTAACGCTGATTCTGTAGTATTCCTTCAGATGGCTACAAGCTGATCTGCAAGGTAGAGGAATCCAATTCAACTCTTGTGAATTAACTGCTCTTTTAAGGCTATAATCTCTTGACTTAAATGGTCATAGACTATCCTAGAGAGATTATCAATTCATATGGGTTAAACTCGGAAAACTAACCTAATTCATGGGAATGGATTGATCTTAAGACTAATCTGTTCACTTAAATGGTCACAGACTATCTTAGAGATTTCCTCCAACCAATGAATCAAATCAGAACATGAATACCATTGTAGACACTGTGTTTGCAAGGCTACAAGCTCAAGCATTCAAGGAGCTAATAACCTTTAAAAGTCTAGTGGAAACCATAGACAATCAGAGGTTGAATGGAGACTTAGTCTCAGATGGTAATTGCTACAAAAGGCCTGCAATGACCAAGCTCACTAGTCTGCAATCTCTACAGAATATCAGATCTACAATCTAATAATGGCATTACAGCACAAAGGGGAATTTGGATCTGCACTATCTCTCACTTGGCTACAAGCTCAAGTGTAGAGAGGAAGAATCTATCTCAGATCTGTGATTTAGACTAGCCTTAGGGGTATAGTCTGTCTACTTGAATGGTCACAGGCTATCACAGAGGTTATCTTCCTCACATATGGCTGAGATAGAATAAGATAATTGCAGTTACCACCATGGTTGTAGGGCTACAAGCTCGAGCAACCATAGGTGTATCAAATCCATAGATACCCATGCATAAAACATAAAATAAATACATATTCAAATAAGCTAGAAAAATGGCATTGCATTGATCGACATGAAACTTACAATGTATGCCCTCAAGGCAACAGCCAGTACAAAAATCCCAAATCAGCCCCCAATGCTCACACAACACCCATTACAAACTGAAATAAAGCAAACTACTTACACAAGATCTTAGCCAGCAAATGTTGAGCCAAGGAAGAAGAAAGGAAAAAGGGATGATCTAACCCTAACCCTAATGACCTAAGCACTCTCGAGCTCACAGCCAATTTAGGTTAGAAGATGAGATGATTTTCTGCTAAAACATTATAGCTTAAATACTAAGTCTCTCATTGCCTTGGCCAATAAAAATACAGAAGTGAAAACCCTAAGGCAGCAGGTTGACAATGGCTCCCAAGTCAAGGAGGGCTCTGCCTATGGTATGTTCACCAATGATGCAGGGGATAGTAGGTACTCCTGGGTCCTGCAATTTGGCTGGTGTGGAGATAAACAACACAGACTGGGCATTCTCAATTGTAAAAACTTTTTTGGATAAATGAACCTACCCTAGACTTCCTGTGCTGAGTACAAAGGTCTTTGAGAAACTTTGCATAGGCTGGGACCTGATTGATGACATCAAGCAGAAGTAAATTGATCTTAACTTGCTTGAAGGTCTCCATCATTTCCTCCATTTTAGCTTGCCCCTTATCAAAAGGGGAAGGGCCTTTTAATGCATGAGGAAATGGCAGCTGAGGTATTGCTGGTACCTCAGTTGCATGCCTAGTTATATCATGATCAAACTTTTATTTTTTTTATCATTTGTTTCTTTTCTACATGTTCTTCTCCTCTTCTACACTCACATTCCTTTCTTTTTCACTCTCATTTTTTTCCTTTGCATTCCTACCAACCTGATTGTCAACCACCCTACCACTCCTTAAGGCAGTGACTACCTTAGCCTTCTCATGAGTTGAGGAGCCCTCACCAATTATAAATTGACCCTTAGGTTGGCTAGGGGTTCACTAGGCAGTCTACCCTCCTCTCTTCTGGTCAATGCATTTGAAATTTGGCCCAGCTGGTCCTCTATCTTTTTTATGCTTTGACTGTGAGAGTTTATAATATGTGATAGAGAACTCAGGTTTTACAGTGATGACAAAACTTGTTCTTCAAAGGAGGGGGCTCTTGGCTGATGTGGTTGCAGTGCCAATTGGTTAAGCTATGTGGCTGATTGTTAGAAGGCCTGTCTTGGTGCATAGCCCTGCTGAAACTGTGGTTGTGGTCTATAAGGTAATGCCAACTGCTGCTGTTGGGGTTGCTGATATGTGTCTTATCTCCACTTAAAATTGGGGCAGTTTCTCCATTAATACCCAGCAGGTTACTGCCCATATGACTGGGCAGCATTGGCATACTCTAAGACCAGTCCAGGATATTGGATGGTTGATGGACATTCCTCAAGTGAATGTGTGGGAGACTGGCATATTAGGCATGCCTCTTCCACATGTGTAGCCAGTCTAGGCTGCAACCCACTCATTAATTTATCAAATTTTAAGCTCAGGTTGTCCACCTTCCTCTCCAAATCACTGGCACACTTACTTCATACATCCTTCCTTTAGAGCTGACCTCTTTCCCCACTTTAGCAGGAATCTCAATGTCATTTCGTGACAGAGACTCTTGCTATATGAAATTTTTACTTATAACATCAAAATGCTCCCAAGCCTCATCAACAATTTTGTGGAGGTAAGTACCCCCACATGAGGCATCCACCATATCTCTGCTCTTGAGATCAATTCCTTGTTAGAAGCTCTGGACAAGCTGCCACTCAGGAATTTGGTGGTGAGGATATTGTTTCAAAAGTTTTTTAAGCCTTTCCCAAGCTTGAAGAAAGTCCTCAGTTGGGAATTGAGCAAAGGAAATTATGCTCTTCCTTAACTGGCTAGTTTTTAACATTGGGAAAATTTTAGCCAAAAATTGGTATTGGAGGTCATTCCATGACTGCATGATGTTTGTTAGGCGCATGGAAAGCCAAGTTCTTATCTGTCCTTTAATGAAAAAGGAAAGAGCCTCAGTTTGGTAGCTTCCTCTCCCAAGCCAGCAATGTTGAATATAGTGCACAAAGCCAAGAACTCATCAATGTTCTTATATGGGTCTTTTTTACTCGGCCCATGAAATAATGGTAGCATTTGAATGATGGATGATTTAATCTCATAGTTTCCTTGAACAGTAGGGAAAGCAATGCAGAAAGGGGAGTTATATACCCCTGGTGCATTGAATTCCTTCAATGTTCTCTGTTGCTCACCCATCTCTACTATGGCTCAATATCTACAGCAGGGGCTTGTATGGTGTTCCTAGGTCTATGGGCCCTCTCTATCTCAAGATTTGGAGGTTCTAAGTCAAGGTTGAGGGACCTCCTACCCAGCATGCACACACACAGCAGTAAGTAAAGAAAAACATAGACAGCGCACTTAAAGAATTTATAAACAAAAAGAACTGCTAACAAGTACAACTGAACTAATAAAAATTAATACAACAAAAATAGAACTGAGATCTAAGGGGAAAGAAATGCAAATTAAAGGTAGCTAAGCTCCAGCTACAGTGCAAGTTTTTCCCTTCTTTTGCTGTCTAGTTCTGCAAAAGCCAATACAAAATCAGTAGTACTTTTTATTCAAAATCGGTACTGCTACAAATGAATATAGTACACAAAATACACTTAGGTCTACTAATTAGATCAAGATCCCCGATAGCGGCACCAAAAACTTGTTGGTTTTCTTGCAGGTGCTCTTGTTTATTAGAAAACACAGTGGTAAGAATTAATCAAAGTGAAGGGGGATGGAAAGGGATGAAAATAGCACTGTAAAAAATACCACAGTCCTGCAAGATCCAGGGCCTGTTGTAGCAAGTTTTAAAAGTAAGTAACAGTTTGTCCCACAGGGAAAATGATCTAGAACCCAGAATGGGTTATTTAGTAGGCCTCCATATCTGGTTACAGATCTGGCAATCCTAAAGAAAGGGAATGTTTAGGGGTGTCACAACTAAGACTAAACTAAGAAATAAAATACAGTCCTATACTACAGAAAGGGGTTTAAAGAAGGTGTTAATAGTGTGGTAAAATAAAGATAAAATGATGAGAAGTATGCAGCTAAGATTAAATAAGCTATGTAACTCAAATCTAGAGCTGATTTTGCAATATTCCTTCATATGGCTACAAGCTCATCTACAAGGTAGAGGAATCCAAATCAACCCCTGTGAATTAACTGCTCTCTTAAGGCTATAATCTCTCCACTTAAATGGTCACAGATTATCCTAGGGAGATTATCAATTCACATGGGTTAAACTCAGAAAATTAACCTAATTCAAGGGAATGGATTGATCCTAAGGTTATAATCTGTTCACTTAAATGGTCACAGACTATCTTAGAGATTTCCTCTAACCAATGAATCAAATCAGAATATGGCAGCAGGTTGACAATGTTCTGGAACTCAAGAAGCTTCCAGAAACATTAAAATATGCTTTCCTTAAGAAAGGTGATAACCTTCCTGTGATTATCTCTTCCTCCCTTACCAATGAGCAGGAAGAGGAATTACTCACAGTTTTGAGGAAGCACAAGAAGGCAATTGGCTGGACCATTGCGGATCTAGGAGGAATTGATGCATCAATTTTCATGCATAGGATTCATCTTGAGGAGGGAGCACTACCCTCCAGGGAAATGCAGAGGAAGCTAAATCCTCACACGCAGGAAGTGATCCTTAAGAAAATCATTAAATTGCTAGATGCAGGGGTGATTTACCCCATCTCTAATTCTCATTGGGTGGCACCTATCCAAGTGGTGCCCAAGAAATCTGGCATAACAGTGATTAAAACTGAAACTAGAGAGTTGAGACCAGCCAGGGAGACCACTGGCTAGAGAGTGTGCATTGATTATAGGAAGCTCAACTCTAAAACTAGAAAGGGCCATTTCCCTCTCCCCTTCATTGATCAAATTCTGGACAAATTGGCTGAAAAAGCTTTTTACTGTTTTCCTTGATGGATACTCAGGGTACAACCAAATCCCTATGTATCCTCAAGACCAAGAGAAAACCACCTTTACCTGTCCTTTTGGCACTTTCGCTTACAGAAGGATGCCTTTTGGACTCTGTAATGCACCGGCCACTTTCCAGAGGTGTATGTATGCCATATTCTCTAACATGATTGACAAGTTTTTGGAGATTTTTATGGATGACTTTTCTGTCTATGGGGACAGCTTTGGCCAGTGTCTACAGCACCTCAGCCTAGTTTTGCAAAGATGTGAGGAAACCAATTTGGTTTTAAGCTGGGAAAAGAGCCACTTCATGGTAACACAAGGCATTGTGTTGGGCCATGTAGTCTCTAAAGATGGGCTTGAGATAGACAAGGCCAAAGTGGACGTCATTGCCAATTTGCCCCCTCCAAAAACAGTCAAGCAAATCAGATCCTTCCTGGGGCATGCAGGATTTTACAGGAGGTTCATTAAGGACTTCAGCAAAATTGCTAAGCCATTGTGCCACCTGCTCTGTCAGGATGTCCCCTTTAACTTTTCTGCTAAATATCTGAAGGCTTTTGAAACATTGAAAATATGCCTCACCTCTGCCCCTGTACTCCAAACACCGGACTATACCCTGCCTTTTGAGCTGATGTGTGATGCATCAGACCTGGCAATAGGTGCTGTGTTGGGCCAAAGAAAAGATAAACTGACTTTGGTCATTGCTTATAGCAGCAAATCACTTGCGAAAGCTCAGCTGAACTATACCACAACTGAGAAAGAGCTTCTAGCAGTGGTTTACGCTGTTGACAAATTTAGAGCCTACCTACTAGGATCTAAAACTGTGATCTTCACTGACCATTCGGCATTGAAGTACCTACTGTCCAAGAGAGATGCTAAGCCGAGGCCAATTAGATGGATACTCCTATTACAGGAGTTTGACATCAAAATCAAGGACAAAAAGGGTGTGGAGAATGTGGTGGCTGACCACTTGTCCAGAATTATTTTGGAGAAATGCCTGGATGGCCCTACAAATGATGCCTTCCCTAATGAGCAATTATTTGCCATCCAATCCTTAGTCCCTTGGTTTGCCCACATTGTCAATTATCTGGTTATAGGAAAGATTCCTCCCCACT
This sequence comes from Chloranthus sessilifolius, assembly GCA_021018995.1. Taxonomy (NCBI): domain Eukaryota; kingdom Viridiplantae; phylum Streptophyta; class Magnoliopsida; order Chloranthales; family Chloranthaceae; genus Chloranthus; species Chloranthus sessilifolius. Next base: position 89,230,927 of record CM037585.1, on the reverse strand, counting down.
AGACCAAAATGGATAAAGACCTGTTCTTCTCAAGGGTCAAGTATTTTTTCTGGGAGGAACCTTACCTATACAAGTACTATGCCTACCAGATCATCCGAAGATGTGTTCCCGAAAGTGATATCCCCAGTATTCTGGCCATGTGCCATGAAAATGCCTGTGGAGGCCACTTTAGTGGGAGAAAAACTGCTAACAAGGTCCTGCAGTGTGGTTTTTACTGGCCATCCTTATTCAAGGATGCATATACACACTGCAAGGCATGTGAGAGATGTCAGAAATTAGGAGGGCTGTCCAAAAGAAATTCAATGTCATTACAGCTCATCGTTGTTGTAGAACTATTTGATGTATGGGGAATAGACTTCATGGGCCCCTTTCCCCCCTCCAATGGTTACCACTTCATCTTAGTGGCAGTGGACTATGTTTCCAAATGGATAGAAGCCATTGCCACAAGAACCAATGATAACCAGGTGGTCCTCAAATTCGTAAAGCACAATATTTTCTCAAGATTTAGAACCCCTAGAGCTATTATCAGTGATGGGGGTAGGCACTTCTGCAACAGGAATCTCGAGAGCTTGCTCAAGAAATATTCTGTGACCCATAGGATTGCTACTCCCTACCACCCACAAACAAGTGGGCAAGTTGAAATTTCCAATAGGGAGATTAAGCACATCCTTGAGAAAATAGTTAGGACTGACAGGAAAGATTGGGCTGAGAAACTGGATGATACATTGTGGGCCTATAGGACTGCCTACAAGACTCCTATTGGAATATCCCCATTCAGACTAGTCTATGGCAAGGCCTGCCATCTCCCAGTAGAGTTAGAACATAGGGCCTATTGGGCCATTAAGAACTTAAACATGGACCTAACTTCTGCTGGTCAACACAGGTCATTACAACAATTGGAATTGGATGAGCTACGGATGGATGCTTACACCAATGCTAGGATCTACAAGGAACGGGCTAAAGCTTTCTCCGACAAAGGCTTGCTGAGAAAAAGCCTCGAACCGGGTGGTAAGGTTTGGTTATTCAACTCCAAACTAAAATTCTTTCCTGGCAAATTAAAATCTAGATGGATGGTCCCTATGTTGTCATGAATGTTTCCTCATCTGCTGCTGCGGAAGTCAAGGACCCCAAATCTGGGAGGACCTTCAAAGTGAATGGTCAGAGGCCGAAGCCTTGCATTGAACGACCTACAGATCCTATGTGCACTATTCATTTTCATGGGACCCCTACATCTACCTGACCCGCAGTTGTGTCCATGTTGTACTATACTACTTTTGTTTCTACCTTAAGTTTTAGGAAATTTTAGGGGATATGTGGAGTTTGATATTGTTGAGCTTGATAAAGTTTATGTGGGATCGATATGACTTATTCTTCTTCTGTGAATTGCTGATTTGGCCCTCGCGCATTCCAAATTGTGATTTGGGAAGACTCACACAATTCGCATGGAACATTTCTTTCGCTGTCGTGAGTTTCAATGCTGCAGAATCTCTCACGCACTTCCAGCGCTAACTCCCATAATCGCGCGATTATGATTTCTCGTGATTCCCTTACCCAGCTGCGCGAGCCTAATGCATTTGTCATTTCCCACGCTGACTGCTGGGACTTGACGTTTCCCAACTCACTGTCATTTAATGGTGGCGACTTGGATGTTATTCAACCGTTTCATCTTCCACCATCCCTCGCCTTTAAATACACAGGGAGGCCCTGTTCATCTTCATCGCATCCTATCTCACCCTCGCGGTCCTTCCCTAATCCTAATCATGGCAGACGATAAGCCAAACGCTGTGCCTAATAAGTTTTACCCGATGTGGTTGGACCCGCCGCCCCCTAAAGAGCCAGATCCCCTCCACTCTGGGATGAATTCAAGGAGGTTTTGCAAACCCTTGCCAAGGAGGAGGAGGAAAAGCTCTAGCCGCCAAAGAAGAAGCGCAAGACAGAGCCATCCCTTGCCCCCTCCACTCCACCCCCTCCCCCGCCTTCTCCACCCCCTCCCCCTCCTTCTCAACCCCCTCACCCCTGATCTTTCTCCCTTTCCCTCTTTTTTTTTTGTAATTTTCTTTTCAGCTTAATAATATCTTCCTTTTCTGATATGTTGTGCAGTTTTCTGTTGATTGGTTACTTTATTTCTTGTTCTTTTCTTTTCTGATGTAATAAATCTGCTGCACATTGACCTTGAACCAGGGAGGACACAGCTCCTCATAGGTTTGGGGGTATGACAAGCAGACCCTGCCAATGGACTAGTTAACATAAGTGCAGCAGACTCATCTCAGCAATATGGAAATGGACCTCTGTTCACTTAAGAATCATGGAATTAAGAAGTTTAAAATTTATGCAAAACATTGGACATTATAAACTTCTAATATTCCACATTTCCATGATAATATCACCAAGGAAACCTACTTGTATCTGCACTTAGTGAATCATTAGAGAGAGAAAAAGGTGAGGACATACTTGAAAGTTCAAAGGATGACCATAACCAGTGAGAATTGGGCCTACAAAATTTTTCTATTCTTTGAGGAGTAACTAAGGCATTTCTTTTAGTTCTAAGGACTGGCTGAGTCACTGTGCTCACTAGAAGTTAGGTAACTCCAAGTTGAAATAACTGACAGTACTCATGAGACCTTGGAAAGGATCAAGGCCTTCTCTTGGACAGTTTGAGCCTAAAAAGACCAATCCTCAAGCAACTGCCCTTGTCCATACCCCCTTTGAGCTTTAAATCCTAAATTTCTTCAAAATACACCTGAGTACTTGAACCTGAACCTATGAACCTAATTCAACCTACCCTCACTCTGAGAATTCAGAAGGTAAAGGAGACAGAGTTGAAGATGGACTAGCCATGGTCAATATTAGGCAAATGGAGAAGAAGGATCTCAAAAACAATCTGGCAGTATGGTAACTGAGAACATGGTGGCATTTTTTTAAAGTAAAAACAAAATAAAAAGAAGGAAACTCCAGTAAAAAGAAACAAAAATAATAATGAAGAGGAATAAGAGAGAAGTCAAGAGGAACTTTCATTGGAAAATCAAAATCAAGAGGAGAAACTGATCACTTCAAATCGGAAAATCTCAAAGAAGATGAAGGGAGCTGAATTATGGAAGGTGAAGTCATGACCTACTGATTTCTCAAATTGGAACCCCTTTTCAACCTTCCATTCTTTTTAACCCTACTCCATAAGCCACATTACAGCACAGTTAAAAGCCCTTGTGATCCAAAGTTGAGTGAGCTGTCATGTGAAGATAAGGAATTATCCAATCTATGGTGAGGAACTGACAATGATGTCAGCACTTAAGAACTCTGCCTATGCTCATGCTTGCAAACCCAGTTGGGGGATGTAACTACTCTTGAGCCTGTGAGAAACTGAACCCCTCAATAAACCTTTATGAGAGTATACCCTGCAAAGCTTTCTTTTGGGTCTGAACTTGAATGCATTATGTATGACCTTAACCTAATTTTCTGACATAAGGATAAGCTCAGTGCTGACACACACTTGTGCAGTTTTCTGTGATTACAAACTATTTGGAAATGCTGTGCAATCATGAGAGTTTATGCTGTTTAAGTTACTGTGCAACCAATGAATTAAATTTCTTTTATGTGTACTGATTCAAGAGTAGACTAAATCTGATTCCTTAACTGCTCATTGGATGACATTGCACTTTTGTTAACTATTTCATTTGAGAAGTTTGTGGGTGTCTTCACTGAAAACCCTCAGGAGACTTCACTCCTCCACTAGGGATCACCTAGGGGTTTAAAAGGCTTGGTACATATGCTAAATGTATCTGTGCTCCCTACGAAAGTGGCATTTAATTTTTAGATTAGATTTAATGTACCTTTGCTAAGGGACTAGCAAAGATTAGGTTTGGGGGTGTGTTAAGACCTGAAAAGTACCACTTTTCACCCCTTAACTTAACCTTTGATTAGACCCTTAGCCACCTAATAAGTTCTTGTTAAGTGTTTTGTCTAGGTAATAATCAGCAGTGAAATAAGGCCAAGAATCCTGTTAAGGAGCCTGCCTGGGCACTAGATATCCCTCAGAAGAATGAACTCTGAATCCAGACCTGAAATGAGCCTCGCACACTAACTCAAGCTTTAGAGGATTCCGGAGAAATATGCCTCGCGCAGTTCAACTGAGCTTCCCAAGGCTTTACAAAGAACCTCTCCGCAGATGAATGATCAAGAGCCAGAACTCAACTCACAGCTCTCGCAAAGCTCAAGAGTAGAACACATCGCTCAGTGTCACGCAGTTCAAAGTAGACCCCTCTCACTCTCGCACAGTTCGCTAAGAACGGCTGAGGAGAGAGATCTTCAGAAGATTCCTCGCGCAGCTGTCGCGCAATCACCGCGGGATACAATTATCAGAAGAAGAACGCCTCGCACAGTTCTCGCGCCATTCAAGAAAGAAAACATCCTGGCAAAGGCAAAGCCAATCTCGTGAAGATCAAGTGAGACATAGAACCTCGCACAGTTCTGAACTCAGAAGAGCCACATGAGGCAACTCGCGAAGTCTAAGTAAAGAGAAGTGCTCGCGAAGTTCTCACGCTGCTGCCCAGCGAAGACCGATCGACCACGCGACTGCTTGAATTTCAACCCCGCGACACTTGAGACTGTGTTTTCTATTCAACCTCGCGAAGCCCAATCCAGCGAGAGCTCAACTCTCTACCACGCGACTGCCTGAAGAGCAAACCAAGGCAACCTCGCGACGGCTGAAGCTTCAGTGTCAAATCATCCTAGCGAAGAGCAAAGAGCTACCACGCGACAAGTTTGGGAAACTACAGCTACCTAGCGAGGCTCTGACCCTAAACCTCCATCTCTTTAGCAGAGGACCTTTTGGGTATTTCCAGCGATTAGGGTACGCACTCCCACGCTCAAATCTTTGTGCACGCACCCCAAGGCATCCAAGGATCATTATCAAGCCACGTGGCATCGTTAAAATTAGGGTTTCCTAACCCTAATGCGTCACCGCCCCACTCCTATATAAACCCATACCTGAGCTTAGGTTTAGGCATCTGGGAACCCATCTCAGATCATTTTTCTTTTCTCTTTCTTTTTAGCAATAAGTAGTTTTCTTTTTCTTTCCTTCTCCCCATAGTCCAGCACTTGCTGGCTATGCCTTTGTATGTGTTTTTGAATTAGACCAATGGAAGTTTTGCAATAGGATCTGTACTTTGTGGGATTGTTGTTTGTGTGTGAGATGCTCTGTGCAAGGCTGCTACCTTGTGATTCGCCATTGCTTTTGTTGTATTTCAAAGCAATGGAGGACTGATTCTAAGGGCCACTCAGATCCAAGTGACCTGTGTGTCTGGGCTATCATGGTCCTACAGCCTTAGCCCCACCACAGGACCCACTAGATCTGAAATCCCCATGGGAGCTTGAGCTGGTAGCCTTGTGAGCATGGTGGTAGAAGCGATAATCTTGTTTTGTTTTGGACTCCGTGAGGAGGATAACCTCTGGGATAGTCTGTGACCATTTAAGTGGATAGATTATAGCCTTAAGGTGATTCTGATCCACCGATCCAAGATGGATCCTTCTTCTTTACACCTGAGCTTGTAGAAGCCTGGTGAGAGATTGTACAGAGGCAGACTCCCCCATATTTGTATAGATCCGCCAACAGATGTTGGATCTGATCTAGTTATAGAGATTGCAGGCTGGTGACTGGACCATTGTAGCCTCGCTCAAGCAATGGACATCTAGATCGAAGGTTGTACTTAATCTCTTGCTGGTTCTGTGTGTTTGGGCTATCATGGTCCTACAGTCTTAGCCCCACATATTGAGCTTTAGAGGTTGAGGTTCCCTATGGATTCTGGAGTTGGTAGCCTGGATGAAATAGTTCCTGTAATGATTTACTTATTATGTTCTGGCCCATCCCTGGATAGTGGCTCCCCTATGGGATAATTTGTGACCATTCAAGTGGACAGGTTATAGCCTTAAGGGTGGAATCATGGCAGAGTGATGGGTTGGATCCTTTCTCCTCATAGGTGATAATGTAGCCTCTGGACTGGATTTCTATAACATCAGATCTAAATCTGAGTTACAAAACTTCTCTGACCTTGGCTCAATAACATACTACTCACCCTTTTTATACTTATTTTCCACATTCCATCCATCCTCTCAACACTTTCTGTAGTTTAGTTATTAGAATACTTAGAATAAGTGGCCTTAAACTCCCCTCCTTCTAGGACTGCCAAATCTGTAGATAGATCTGGAGGGACTACTAGAGATGGCTCCCTTGGAGCTTTAGATCACCTTTCCCTGTGGGACAAACCCTTACTTATCAAAACTTGCTACAAAGGACCCTGTATCTTACAGGTCTAGGACTTCTGAGTTGTGCTAGATTCACCCCCTGTTTTACTCTGTCTTTAATTTTTAAATAACTTTCACCACCAACCAATAATCAAAGCACACCAGAAGTAGTCAACAAGGTGAAAAATGATATTTTTCTGTGATTAACACCTGTGCCATCTGCTGGCAAAGGATATCACTTTTGACTTCAATGCTACCTGTCTTGACGCATTTAATAAGCTTCGTGCACTCCTCTCATCTGCACCAATTATACTGCCTCGAGACTACTCCTTGCCCTTTGAAGTGTTGTGTGATGCTTCTGACTACGCAATAGGTGTGGTCATTGGGCTGCGAAAGATAAGGTTCCTCATGTAATTTATTATGCAAGTTGAACCTTAATTGAAGCTTAGATAAATTACACCACCACTGAAAAAGAGCTTCTTGATGTTGTATTCGCATTAGATAAATTTCAACAGTACCTATTGGGATCAAAGATCAACATCTTCTGTAATCATTTTGCGTTAAAGTATTTATTGTCAAAAAACGATGCCAAGCCAAGGCTAATGATCACAAAGACCAATGATCACAAGGTGGTAATTTATTTCATTAGGGAGAACATCTTCTCTCGATTTGAAACTCCATGAGCCATCATTAGTCATGCGGGGAGCCATTTTTATAATAGATACTTCGAGAGCTTGCTCAAGAAGTACTTTGTTACTCATAAAATCGCAACCCCTTATCACCTGCAAACTAGTGGGCAAGTGGAGGTTTCCAATCGAGAAATAAAGAAGATACTTGAGAGAATTGTTAGTCCCGATAGGAAAGAATGGTCCCTGAGATTACATGATGCCCTATGGGCATATAGAACGGCCTATAAGACGCCCATTGGCATGTCTCCCTACCATGGGAGAGCTTGCCACTTACCTATGGAATTAGAGCACATAGCTCTGTGGGCCATCAAAGCGCTTAATTTTGAGTTGTCTGCATCTGATGAACAATGAAAGCTTTAACTCAATGAGTTAGAGGAAATAATGAATGATACCTATAAGAATGCTCGGATTTATAAGACCAATACTAAAGCATTTCATGATAAACACATTTTACGCAAAAGTTTTGTGCCTGGCCAGCAAGTTTGGCTATTCAATTCGAGGTTGAAGTTATTCCCAAGAAAATTACGAAGCCGTTGGGATGGGCCTTACAATGTCATGGAAGTATTCCCTCACGGGGTTGTAATCATTCAAGATCCCAAAGACGGTCGTACCTTTAAGGTTAATGGACAAAGACTTAAGCTAGTGATTTCACATGAAGAAAAGGGACAGTGACCACAATGTCACTGAAACACCCTGAATATATCTATTGTACTCAAGGTCACCATCGAGCTACCGACTCACCCGTAGCAAAACTATGTACAATATTTCTTAGATTCATTCATAACTTTGTATATTAATAGATGGCTTTATTTTTTGTCTTTTCTATTGTTAAGTTCCTTGCAATTGCACATAGGAGTTTACGTGCACTCGTAAGGGCTTCTTATGTGTCAATTTTATGTCTCTTTAATGATTTATGATCTCACATGATGATCTACGTGTGTTCGAAAATCCTGATTTGCATCCTTCGAAAACCTTGTAGTGAGTACGACTCTTCACGGGATGTTGACATTTTCATGATCAATAGTAGTGATTACGATTGCCATGAAGTTGTCATGTCTGTTTGTGGTTTCACACGTAGCAATCGTGAGGTTACAACATTCTCGTAAGATCACGAGCATTAAATGCGACGCCTCAAATAACACCGCCAGAGCCTGTCTACCACCTCGTATTTATTACATTCACCTACCAGTTCGACTTTTCAACGCTTATCTATCTTTGGAAGTTAAGGCAACCTTTCATCTACCCACCATCCCATTATAAATACATGTCCCTTCTCATAATCATACCATTACATTCCCTTTGCTCTCCTCCACTTTCATCGGCCACCTCCAGTCATGGAAGATCAATCTTATTGGTCGCATATCCGACGTCTTATCCAATGGGTGATTGACCTGGAGACAGAGGAGATCTGGAAACTCCAGGAAGAGAAGCAATTATTGGAAAACCTCCTCCAGTCCATCCAAGATGTCGAACACTTCCTTCCCAATTCGCCGCCTCGACCTACTCCTCCACCACCCCCTTCATCTTCTTGAACCCTCCTTTTCCCCTTTCGGCTTGTAATTCCTCTTCCAAGAGTAGCCTCCACCTGAACCCCAGCCCCAACACCAACCCCACCCACAGCCCGATCCCAAGCCCAAGCCCAAGCCCAATCCCAAGTCCAAGCCCCAGCCCAAGCCCCAGCCCAAACCCTAGCTCAAGCCTAAGCCCAAGCCTAAGCCCAAGCCCAAGGCAAAGTCCAAGTCGAAGCCCCAGCCAAAGCCCTAGCACAAACCCCAGCACAAGGTAAAGTCCAAGCCCCAGCCCAAGGTAAAGTCCAAGTCTAAGCCTCAGTCTAAGGCCCAGCCTAAACCCCATCCCAAGACTTAGCCCAAGGCCCAGCCCAAACCCCAACCCAAGGTAAAGTCCAACCCCCAACCCCATCCTCAGCCCAAACCCCAGCCCAAGACCTAGCCCAAGGCCTAGCCCAAACCCCAGCCCAAGCCTCAGCACAAGCCAAAGCCCAGGCCTCAGCCTAAACCCCAGCCCAAAACCCATCCCAAGTCCCATCCCAAGCCTCAACACAAGCCAAAGCCCAAGCCCAAGCCCCAACTCCAGCCTCAACCACATTCAGACTTCGCTCCCCACCCAAACCTCATACTCACTCTCAAATCAAACCCCATACCCAATCGAAAGTCCTACCTCCACCACCACCACGGTCCAGCCAACCTCCTACAAAGGAGAAACCCCAACAATAGCCACCATCTCTGCCTCCACCACCACTGTCACCTACTACGTCTCATGACGAATAGCCTGAGAAGCCCCTCACGTAATCATGCACCAAGGAGGGGTCTTCTGTGGGTGAAGAAGAAGAATTAGAGGACCAAGTCCTATTATCTTTCAGGAGGAATAAGAGGACTCGGGCTAAAGGCCTCACGATTCCTTCCTCGTAAACTCACTCTAAAAGAAAGGAAGAGCTGGTCTCCCAAACTCATAAAAAGAAGGCCAGAGCATAAGCGATGGTTTTATCGGCCGCTAATGTACCACCTCAGGCCTATATGAATGTTATTTGGGAAATACCCAACAGATAGAATGAGTAAGTATATTCCCTCCATATAACTTTTAGCATGCCTTTCGAAGAACCAATGCGTCGTCACCTTTATGTTAAAGCGTCAGCGCTTTATACAATGAGCGCGAATGCGTCTACTTCGAAGCACTAGAGATTGATGCACTTGTGTTTTAATTTGTACCTAGGACTCTCATCTCGATCGTTGGGTTCCATCGATGTACTTCGTTCAGTTACATTGCTGCTTTTAATCCGATAAAATGACCGATGAAGTATTAGTTCATATTCAACCTTGTCGCTTCCCTGATTCTATATTAATATTTACACTTTCATATGCAGATAATGACCGTGTACTTTAGGGTCATCAACAACATGCAGGAAGACATTGAGAATAAGAGGAAGACTTTCTGGATGGCCTCCATTGCACTCAACTGCATGAGCACGAATTTTAAAGATTTTGATAATTATATTAGAGTGAGTGGTCAACACACGCCCCTCAGCATGGCAAGACGGAGTAGAGACTACGCCGAATCATTTTTCGCACAGCAGAATAAGATGTCGTTGCAGCGTTTCGTCATAAATAAAAAACGCGCCTTGAGTGCGATGGACTATGATAAAAAATTTATTTTGATTCATATCGAGAAGCTAAGACATTGGGCATTTGTTGTGGTAACCCCCTCAGCTCATAAAATCGAAGTCCTTGACCCCCTCCTAGATCGTTCTCCAGGAGAGAAATTTATCGAGGCAAGAAGGACACTAGTAAGCTACACTAGAATACTTTCAAAAGTAACGCCGGAATTGCTTGGCGCTCTTAGCGGAAGCATTGGCGTTTTTAATATGAGGCATAATCACTTTGATAATTGAGCATCACCGCATTGACAATGGCGCATCAACGCTTTTAAAATGAGGCGTCAGCGCTTTCAAAATGGGTCGTCAGTACATTGACATTTTGCTATCAGTGCTTTCACAATGAGGCGTCAATGCTCCATTGTATGTCAACAAATGTGTAACTGATATTTTGATTTTTTTTATTGATAGACGCATTACCTCCCAACCCTATTTCATATGTATGGTGTCCCGAATTCCATTTTTTCCAAATGGTCTTGGGACAGTAAGGCTGTCGACTCGCCAATCCAAAGAAGCGATAAAGACTGCGAGATTTTCATGATAAAATACGTAGATTATTTAAGCAAGGAACTCCAACCAGATTTCAAGCAAGAAAACATCAAAACTTTTAGGGCAGAGATTGGGCATGTCATCGGTATATACAAGGAAGAGAATTGGGATGCCAATGATGATGTGGATTTTCTTTTATAATTTTTTATTTTACATAAATTTACATTCACATTTGTTGGCATATATAGCATTGTACTGAAGATTATATATACATAGGGTTACTTACGTAGGATAGATATACAATATACACTGATCATATTACACGAGAATTTTTTAATATACGCCCTTAATTGAATTATCCCTGCCCTTAATTGAAGTGACGACGCTTGAAATTCAAAGTGACGATGTTTCGACCATCATCTGTTTGGGTAACCTTAAATAGCGGCCCGCTTCTTATCGGTATTCGAGAGAGCTAGAGCTTCGGGGAATACGCTACTTGCCACCGACCCTCAAAATTTATTTTGAAGTGACGTTTCAACCCTAGCCTTTTTTCCTATAAAGCTACTGCTCATCACAAACCCTTCCCATTCCAAACTCATTATCTTTCTCCGTCTCCAACCCTAACCCTAACCCTACCCCATGGCGAAAGTACCAAACCATGACGAGCTAAACAGAAGGCTTGATCAAATACTTAAAATGTAAAGGGCCGAGCTTCTGACTGCAATAAAAAGATTAGAAAAGTTGAAGTGCAGACAGTCATTCCAGACACTGGATCGCCTACTGAGACCCCCCGACCATTCTTTTCAACTTCTCACCTTCCCCCACTTTTTCACAATCTCACCATCATATTCCTTACTCAATGCGAGTTCATCTACGAGGACGGTGCATTGGAAATTTGTACGCCCCTTCCCTTAGCTGTAAATTTCTAACCAATCTCCTAGCTAGGGGGAGTCATCTCTCTAGATGGAGCCATCTCTCTCTCTCCACAGTTTGCTCGTATCTTTTGTGGTATTTAATCCACTGCATAATCTTTGCTTCGACGGATCCTTGCAATCACCTTATCAATGGTTGAATCAAGGAGTCATATCTCTGTGAGGCAAGAGTGATCCAGAAGGTTTAGAAGTGATGATAACCATTCTTTCCAAAATCTTTGCCCTCTGCAGTAAAAACTTCAAAAGCTCGAGCTTGTTTGCAGAGCCTCTAAAGTCTCGGGGTCTTCACTTTCTTTTAGTGGTTCAACGGATTTATCTTTAACGTAATCAGTTTATTGGTTAATCTCTGTAAATATTTCTTTCAATATTAATAAAAAATTTCTTTTTATGTATATTTGTAATAGCCCGAAAAATCACGCAAAACTATGACCTCGGGATCCGTGCCCGATTGGTCACAAGTTTGACCAATCAGGAGATCAAGAGTTAGCATAGGATGTGGTGAACGGACGAGATGTGATAGCTTGAGTGATTTTGTGGTGTGTGTTGTAAATATGAAGTCGCATATACCTATTGAGGTGCATGTGCTTAACACACAAACTAGGAGAGATATAAAAAGGGTTTAATAACCCTAAATGTATGTTTTTGGGTTGTTGAAGGAGAGTAAAGAAGAGAGAGAGAGAGAGAAGTAAGAGAGGAGTTATTGCAACTGTTTGGAAGAAGGATTCAAGCATTAAAGAGGCCGGATTCGACGCAAGGGATCCGTTAGAGCCAAAGCTAGAAACCCTAGCCTTCCAACTATTGATAGAAATCAACTTGAGATCTATCCAAGGTAAATTTTTGTAAATAAGATGCATAGATCATAGGGGTTAAGTTGTGGTTAAATGTGGGTTAGATCATAGGATAATGGCTTAGAAAAATAGAGGAAAAAGTATGGGAAAAGATTGGGAAGAACAGCTCGAAAAGGGCTGAATCTGACAATTTCGATTAATCGAAATTGGGTTTCGATTAATCGAAATTGGCCAGGAAGTTGAAAGGTCAGAAGACCACGATTTCGATTAATCGAATTGGATTTCGATTAATCGAATTTGGATTTCGATTAATCGATTTGAGAATCGATTAATCGACTGGGAACCTCCAGTGGACCCCAAGGGTTGGAGGAAATGATTTAAGGAAAAATCGACTAATCGAAATGGGATTTCGATTAATCGATTTTAGTTTTCGATTAATCGATTTGGGATCGATTAATGGACTTGTGAAATTCAACTGTTCGAACAGTAGGTGTACTTTGCGAAAAGAAGAAATTCGATTAATCGAAACTGGATTCGATTAATCGAATGAAAACTCAAACTGTTGACGGTAGGTGTACTGCGAAGAAGAGTTTCGATTAATCGGCTGGATTCGATGTCGAGCGAAACTTCATTTGTTGACGGTGAGTTTACCTTGCGAAAAGAAGAATTTCGATTAATCGAAAACACATTCGATTAATCGAATGACAATCGGCTATTGACGAGAATGGACTTTGCGAAAAGGAGAATTTCGATTAATCGAAATTACTTCGATTAATCGATATTGACCTTCGATTAATCGATTTTGGAAATCGATTAATCGAACCAGGTTCGATTAATCGATTCTGGATTTCGATTAATCGACTGGGGTAAATTTTGTTGACTTTTAAGTTTGACTTCAAGATTCTTGGAGGGTCTTATACCTTCTTTATTACATCCTTTGTGATGTGTTTCACCTGTTATGTGGTAACATAGGTGGTACGTGTAAGCTAGTGCACAAGGAGCCACGTGGGACCTTGATGCATTGAACAAGTAAAGACTTGAGGTAGGGAACACCTTGAACATGTACTTTATTTTACAAGAGCATGTATGTAGTGATATAAATTTCAATTCAATTATTTTTACTGCTCAAAGAATTGTGAAAAGTGTGTGTGTGTGACATTCATAAGAGTAAACGAATGAGCCATCCCCAGGGGATGAAGAAGTAAAGAGATAAGAGCATCAGGTGTGATGCAAGTTAATGGATACATCCCAGGGATGTATCCACAGATTGAATCATGTTTGATAGGGCCTAACTGATATAAGATAGCACACTTACACGGTGAATAACTATATGTAAGGCACCGATATTTTTGTTATTTGAGGTTCCTTAGGTTCCCCCACCGACGTGGCGGGATATCCACGACTGACACGGCAGGATATCCGTGACCGATACGGCGGCGAAACCGTAGGCCAGTGCGGAGGCTTATCCGTACATAGTAAGCACACCCCAGGGGTGTTGATTGAGACAAGTGAAACCCCGCCACCAATCCCCAGGAAAGGGGCTTGGGTACTATATAGTATTCGGGGAATACATTAAAGCTGATCTATATAGATGACGATGGAGGGTAGCTCAGCGGGGCTCGATGCTATATTGCTCGGGGATTACTTAAGTTGAAAGTTTAAGTTTTGCTTTAGGCCTTTTCAGCATTATGCATGAGTAAATGAAAACATAAGAAATCAACGATGAAAAAAAGCAATGCTTTTAATTTTTATCAACAATGCATAGTCACATCATGCATGGCATATCATAGAATATATGTGAGTTATAACTTATATGTTCGTGTGTTTGTTCCTATTGAGCTAGGATGTAGCTCACCCTATAGACTATACGTCGCAGGTCCATTAGTAGCACTGGTGGTTTGGGGGCGATCCCGTGTCGGACTTTCTTCTTGGTGAGGAGTTGGAGCCACCTCGGAGGACTTCTTCTAGAGGACTCCGTTGTGCTACTTTGAGGAGTTTTGAGTAGAGATTGTATGCGGCTTGGTATGTCAAGCCTTTATTTTGTGAAAACATGTATATGTATAGAGTTTGGATTATTCCTTTGGGGCGAACCATCTGTGATGATTTATATCATCGATGGTTCGGATCGGTTCTCCCTTCATGCAGAGGCATGAGGGTAGAACTGTCCTTTGAAAAGTAATTCTAATTAGATTTAAATTCCGCAAGTTGTTCTTATTTCTTTTCATGCTTGATATACCAGTGTTCCGTGCATAGTTAAGGGGCACGGTCAAGATAATCGTGCTGATGGCACGGGTTTTGAAGTCAAATCCGAGCATCACGATTAGTATCCATTTTCTTTTAGCAATTACGACAAGGGTTCTTTCGTGAGATCATAGGGGCTTCGCTACTTGAAACCTTAGTTTCAAATGCAAATGTCAGCTAGAGGGAGAGGCCGACCAAGGGGAGGCCATCAAAGGAGTTTACGTAGTGGAGATGGTTACATCTCTCCTACCAACAGAGTGCCTTTAGGAGGTAACGAGGCCCCAGGGGGCAGTAGTAGCAGACATCATGAGGAAGAGGATCGAGATCATCAGGATCAAGATCTAAGAGAGCAAGAAAGATTGAGAGAAAGGCAAGAAGATAGAGAGGAACGACAAAGGATGATGCACACTATGGAGACTATGGCAGCTGCCATGGCACAACAAGCAGCATCCTTTGCAGCTCATGCGTCAGAGAAATGACCACCTACACCACACAGGACTGCGTTGCCCTCATCTTTTACAGAGTTTAGAAGGATGAGACCTCCTTCATTTTCTGGGCAGGCAGACACAATGGCCGCTGAGAATTGGCTGATGGAGATGGAGAAAGTCTTTAGCGTGCTAACTTGCACGGAAGACGAGAGTGTAAGATGGGCAGCTTACATGTTGGATGGGGAGGCTGGGCCTTGGTGGAAGTCCGTGATAAGGACTCGGGCTCAGGAGACCCCAGAGTTGCCATGGACTTGGGAGGAATTTGTTGAGGAGTTCAACAAACAATATTTCCCGGAAGTGGTGAGGAACCAATTAGAGATACAATTTTTGCAGTTAGTACAAGGGAGAATGACCGTGAGAGAGTATGGGGTAGAGTTTCTACGACTTGCCCGTTTTGCTCCGGATTACGTCGCTTCTGAAGTGATGAAGTCCAAGAGGTTTGAAGGTTTGAAGCACGAGGTTAGGGAGGCGTAGCTCCATTTCAGCGAGGACCTATGAAGAGGTCATGAGCAAAGCATTGGTTGTAGAAGAGGAGAACACGAGCAGATATAGACAGAGAGAGCAGAGAGGACTTGACCACGGAAGGATGGGGAACTACGAACCGGTGAATAAAAGCCGAGGTTCATGGGGGGTCGAGTGAGACCGCAGTTCGGGGAGGTTTTGGAAGACCGTCTTAACTACAGCAACAACAACACGAACAGGGGTTACGATTACTTACGTGAGGGAGACCTATTCTCTATGAGAGCCCTGCCATGTCTACTGGTGCCACTATCACACAGGGTTTTCGTACCGTATCTTCCGCACCTCGAGAGACGTGTGCCAGATGTGGCAAGCCGCATAGGACTATAGACTGCAGAATCGGAGCTAGAGGTTGTTTCCGATGTGGCAAGGTGGGCCACATGATCAAGGATTGCCCCGAGACAGACAAGGGCAAGGCGGCTTCAGTTTCAGCACCACGACCCATTCAAGCAAGGAAGCCGATTGTTAGGGGAGAGCCTGTCACGATCCGCTTTCAGAAGCGAGAATGTGCACGTCATCAAGGTGAGAAATTTTATTTTATTAAAGAAAAATTCCGTTTCATAAAGAATTTTAGATGGAAAAAGATGCATGCATTAGGAATAGTGTAGGGT
This sequence comes from Chloranthus sessilifolius, assembly GCA_021018995.1. NCBI lineage: Eukaryota > Viridiplantae > Streptophyta > Magnoliopsida > Chloranthales > Chloranthaceae > Chloranthus > Chloranthus sessilifolius. Next base: position 89,214,764 of record CM037585.1, on the reverse strand, counting down.
CTTTTAATATAAACTGAGAGTGCATTTTGATGTGTAAATTTCTGTATGTATGTGTATATATATTATAGGTACTTTAACTATGTATGAAAGGGAAGTGTATTTAGACATGGCTCGGTGTTGATAGACCGGGTCTACCCACTCATTAAATCACTCACGTTTTGCTAAGAAGATGAAGATCGTTCGAGAGGCGTTGGATTTTACGTCCTATACTGTCTATTCCATTTGGAGAGTTAGTAGACACGGAGTTAGCTTGCAATACCATCGTCGTAGCAGTTCAAGACTTAGAAGAGCATGAATTGGAAGCAAAGTTGGTACTGTTAGACATGCAAGGGTTTGATGTGATCCTTGGCATGGACTAGTTGGCGCAGCATTGTGCGACCATTGATTGCAAGAACAAGGTAGTCATTTTCAGACCCAACACAAGAAGATCATTTCGGTTTCAAGGAGTGAGGTCGTCATCTGTGCCACTGATCTCAGCAGTAAGGGCCGAGAAAATGATCAGAAAGGGATGCAGTGGATACTTAGCGTTCTTAAAGGAGGACAAGGAGGAAAAGAACGTCAGTTCAGAGATAGCAATTGTGCGAGACTTATTTGGCGTGTTTCGGAAGAATTGCACAGGATTACCTCGAGAAGAGAAGTAGAATTCGCCATTGACTTAGCACCGAGGAGCCTATTTCAAAGCACCTTATAGAATGGCTCCCGCTGAGCTAAAGGAGTTGAAGGAACAACTACAAGAGCTGATGGACAAGGGGTTTGTTAGACCAAGTGTATCTCCATGGGGAGCACCGGTCTTGTTTGTCAAGAAGAAAGATGGGTCAATGAGACTATGCATTGACTATCGACAATTGAACAAACTCACCGTGAAGAACCGATACCCTTTGCCTAGAATAGACGATCTATTCGACCAACTGCAAGGAGCAAGGTATTTTTCTAAGATTGACCTGAGATCTGGGTATCATCAGTTGCGAGTTAAAGCTGAGGACATTCAGAAGACAGCTTTCCGGACACGGTATGGACATTATGAATTCCTTGTGATGCCGTTTGGGTTAACGAATGCTCCAGCGTCGTTTATGGATCTGATGAACCGAGTGTTTAAACCACACTTGGACTCCTGCGTTGTAGTATTCGTTGATGATATACTAATATACTCCAAATCCAAGACAGAACACGAAGAACATTTGAGGATTGCTCTACAAACGCTACGTGAACACCAATTGTACGCCAAACTCAGTAAGTGTGAGTTTTGGTTGGAAGAAGTTAGCTTTTTGGGACATGTTGTCTCGAAGCACGGCGTCACGGTAGATCCAGCAAAGATAGAAGCAGTAGTTAAATGGGAACAACCAAAGACGATGAATAGATGTCCAAGTTTTACGGGCTTAGCTAGCTATTATCGACGTTTCGTTGAGGGGTTTTCAAAGATATCGGGACCTCTCACAAAGCTGACACGAAAAGATTCAAGGTTTGAGTGGAGTGAGGCATGCGAGAAGAGTTTTCAAGAACTCAAAACGAGACTCACTTCAGCCCCAGTGTTGGCAATTCCTTCAGGCAGTGGAGGATACGCAGTGTACAGCGACGCGTCATACAATGGCCTTGGTTGTGTGCTCAACCAACACAAGAAGGTGATAGCTTACGGATCGAGACAGCTGAAAGAACACGAGAAAAATTACCCGACTCATGACTTGGAACTGGCAGCAGTCATTTTTGCGCTAAAGATTTGGAGACATTACTTGTATGGTGAGACTTTTGAAATTTTCACCGATCATAAGAGCCTCCGATATCTGTTCACGAAGAGCTCAATATGACAAGCAGATGGATGGAATTCCTCAAGGACTACGATTGCTCTATACAATACCATCCCGGCAAAGCGAATGTAGTAGCGATGCATTGAGTCGAAAGGGTTCATTTCGATTAGCTTCATTGATTTTGGGTATGCACCGATGGAAACTATTGGAAGACACGGCATGCTATGATCACGAACATTGAGTCAAAGGACACTGGATCCTTTTGGCTAACATCTCGATAAAGCCCGGTGATATTTGAACATATCCACGAGCTACGGATGAAAGATCCGATTAAAGATTCGTCAAGACGTGAGTGAAGGCATCAGTTCGGACTTCTCAATAAAAGCAGATGGTTCTTTGTTGTTTAAAGGCCGTCTATGCATCCCGGATAATGCCGATCTAAGACGAACAATTCTGGATGAGGCTCATAAGTCAAATTATGCTATCCACCCTGGTAGCACCAAAATGTACCAAGATTTGAAAAAGAATTACTGGTGGAGAGGACTGAAACAAGACGTGGCCGAGTATGTGTCACGATGTTTGACTTGTCAACAAGTGAAGGTTGATCATAGACATCCTGCGGGACTATTGCAACCTTTACCAATACCAGAATGGAAGTGGGAATCGATCTCAATGGATTTCATTGTTGGATTACCTCGTACTGCCAAGAGACATAATGCTATTTGGGTCGTCATAGACCGATTGACCAAATCAGCGCACTTTTTGCCATACAATACTACGTATACGGCAGGAAGATTGGCAGACCTATATATGAAAGAGATTGTAAGATTACACGGGATTCCAAGCAGCATCATTTCAGATCGTGATCCACTATATACGTCCAAGTTTTGGAAGAAATTTCAAGAAGGAATGGGAACTCGACTAGACTTTAGTTCAGCTTTCCATCCTCAAACTGATGGGCAGACAGAGCGGGTGAATCAAGTGATAGAAGACATGCTCAGAGCTTGCATGCTTGATATGCAAGGATACTGGGATGAGTATCTACCGATGCTCGAGTTCGCATATAACAACAGTTTTCAAACGAGCATTGGCATGGCACCGTATGAAGCTCTGTATGGACGACGATGCAAGTCACCTCTGAATTGGGAGGAAACAGGTGAGAAATTTGTATTAGGACCGAAACTGCTTGAAGACAACGCCACCGTCATCCGAATTATCAGAGAAAGGTTGAAGACAAAGCCTGAGTAGAGCGAAAAAGTTACGCCGATGTGAAGCGGACTAGTGTTGACTACAAAGTGGGCGAGCATGTGTTTGTGAAGGTGTCACCTATGAAAGGTGTAATGCGATTTGGCAAGAGGGGGAAATTAAGTCCACATTATGTTGGACCATTTGAAATTTTGGGACGAATAGGTGAAGTTGCATATCGCATTAGTTTACCACCGCTATTCGATCGAGTACATAATGTCTTCCACATATCGATGCTCAGAAAGTACGTGAATGATCCGTCTCATGTGTTAGGGAAGCAACCTATAGAGATGTGTGAGGACATGAGCATGATAGAGGAACCAGTGGAGATCTTGGATCGGAAAGAACAAGTATCACGCACTAAAGTAATTCCCTTAGTGCTTGTTCGATGGAACAATCATCCTAAAGAAGAGGCTACTTGGGAGCGAGAGGCCGATATGAAAGAACAATACCTTGTTTTTCCAGACCAATGTAAACCACAAACGTGTTGTGAAATCTCCACTATACTTGTATTTCAATGGAAATTTTGATCCAATCTGTCATGAATTGTCAAAAAAAAATAGTAAAAAGAAATAAGAGATTGAAATTCTGCAGAAATTGGGCAAAATCGATTAATCGAATTTCAAATCGATTAATCGATTTGGAATTTCGATTAATCGATCTTGTTCGATTAGTCGACTGGCATGTGCCAGTGACTGGAAATGAAAAGTTGAGTTAGAAAATGCATAGAAAGAAATTTCGATTAATCGAAATGGGATTTCGATTAATCGAATACTTAAGAAATTTTGGAAAATTTTTGAAGTTTTTGCACGATTTCGATTAATCGAAACTAAGTTCGATTAATCGATTTTGAGATTTCGATTAATCGAAATGAATTTCGATTAATCGGCCTTGCGCGATGAGCTCAAAATTTTAAATTTTTAAACAAACACGATTTCGATTAATCGAAATATTTTCGATTAAACGAATTTTATTTCGATTAATCGATTTGAGAAATCGATTAATCGATTTCTGTAACTTAACCTAGTTTTGAATTTGATTAATCGAAATGGAATTTCGATTAATCGAAGAGCTATATAAATAAATTTGGGGATTTCATTTCCCATTCGAAATCATTTGGCTTGGGATTTTTGGGCGTTTCATCTTCTCCTTCTTCTCCAACCAACCGAGTGCTCTAGGGTTTGGGTTTTCCGCCGATTCGCGCCCACAATCTACCGTATTCGCCTTCGAAAACCACGGTAAACCCTAGAATCGAACTTTTTCTTTCATTAGAAGTAGATAAACCCTAGTTTAGTGAAAATGCCGCCCAAAACCCGTTTGTCTTCGAAGAAGGCAACCTCCAAATGCAGTTAGGTTGTAAGAATGCCGCACCACCACCACCTACCCCATCGCGGTGAGGACTCCATCACCGTCGAATCGGAGACCACCTCCGGTTCGGAGCGCATCTGTGAGTCTTCCCAATCCACCCCATGCCACCACCACCCACCAGCGTGGAGCAACCAAGCAGTGGTGGGCAGCCAAGACCTTTGAGGTCGAATATACCATCGACCCAACCCTTTTCACAGACCCGATGTAGGCGAGACCCAATGGGCTCAAACTACATAAACAATGCGGTCTGCAATCTTCTCAAACCAATCCGGGGTTCCTACTACCCTAGATTGGTGAGATTATTCTACCAAGGGCTAACCAATGGCCCTAAGCGGCGCATCATCACCAAGATCGAGGGTCGTCTCTACACGATCACTCGGCGTCACATTCACGAGGTGCTCGAGTGCTACCTCGAGTTCACCCGAGACTACCCTATTTCCACCCTTTGTGGAAGACCCCGATTTGAGGAAGTCATGACCCTCATGACAAATGGCAAGAAGGGTCGGGCATTTCCATCAAGAGGTTGATCTTCCACCCTACATGTGGATGCTCGACTCCATAATCAAATGCAACCTTTACCCGATGCGCCCACGACCGACAGGCGTGACAAAGTGCAACATGCACTTCTGACCTTCTGTGGCGGTGGTTTGATGCTACCAAGGTCATCCTTGAGGGATGCGGTACATCAAGACTAAAGCGATGAAGGGCAACATGCGGCCCAAGGAGAAGATGCCGTATGCTGCTCATCTCAAGCATGTTGGAGTGCTACTCACGATCCCTCCTACACTATTTCACCCACGAGGTGAGGGCTACGGATCACGTGAAGGCGTTCACCAAGTCTTCATGGACCCGTAGCTACAACCTTTAAGCGGACCCTACCAGCTCGGGTCCGCTCCGCCCAGACCCAGCCCAGCAGTGGCAGTGCACCGCCACCACCCCACCACCTCGGCGGGACCCACTTGAGGTGGGGCACACCTACGCCGAGCCATCCATGGAGAGGTTCCCTCCCACACCACGCAGCCACCTTGACACCACTGCACTCACGCCCGCGACTCCACCTCATCCTACAGTGGCGCCCTCCATCCGGTCCTACCATAGAGGGCGTGCTGGCGAGAATGGGCGCAAATAATGAGAGGATGAAAGGAGGATTGATTTCCTCATGTTTCACACCCTCCAGTTCATCTACCCCACACCTACATGGATATGTTGGCGCTGAAAGAAGAGTGGGCGGCCGGACGCACCGCCTTCCATCGAGGACCCGTCTTCCATCCCACCAGCACGGCTCCTTCCACATCCGCATCTACTCCGCCCGACCAGACCTTGTGACGCGAGCCAGCCGCTCTGCAGACCCACCGATCCCTGACCCGGACCCGACCTAGCGAGGGCACCTTGAGTTTTAGTTATATTTTTGTATCGGTCATGTTTTTATAGATAGATGTATATCTTGTACGCCAACTCATGTGGCGCCTTGTAAAATTTTCCCATATTAATAGAAATTCAGTTTTTTTTTGTGTGTAATTGTTTTTTTTGTTTTGTTGATACAATTTTACTCCTTGCTAATATATGGGAAGGTGTGACTACTTGAGTACGTCTGACTAAATTGGACTACCTCACCTGAGAGTGTGGGGAGAGCGAAAGACCTAGAGGGCGATAAACCTTGGGTGATTTTCGAGGACGAAAATTCCCAAGGTGGGGAGGATGTAATAGCCCGAAAAATCACGCAAAACTATGACCTCGGGATCCGTGCCCGATTGGTCACAAGTTTGACCAATCAGGAGATCAAGAGTTAGCATAGGATGTGGTGAACGGACGAGATGTGATAGCTTGAGTGATTTTGTGGTGTGTGTTGTAAATATGAAGTCGCATATACCTATTGAGGTGCATGTGCTTAACACACAAACTAGGAGAGATATAAAAAGGGTTTAATAACCCTAAATGTATGTTTTTGGGTTGTTGAAGGAGAGTAAAGAAGAGAGAGAGAGAGAGAAGTAAGAGAGGAGTTATTGCAACTGTTTGGAAGAAGGATTCAAGCATTAAAGAGGCCGGATTCGACGCAAGGGATCCGTTAGAGCCAAAGCTAGAAACCCTAGCCTTCCAACTATTGATAGAAATCAACTTGAGATCTATCCAAGGTAAATTTTTGTAAATAAGATGCATAGATCATAGGGGTTAAGTTGTGGTTAAATGTGGGTTAGATCATAGGATAATGGCTTAGAAAAATAGAGGAAAAAGTATGGGAAAAGATTGGGAAGAACATAAAGAAATTTGAATAAAAATTCGATTAATCGAAATTGGGTTTCGATTAATCGAAATTGGCCAGGAAGTTGAAAGGTCAGAAGACCACGATTTCGATTAATCGAATTGGATTTCGATTAATCGAATTTGGATTTCGATTAATCGATTTGAGAATCGATTAATCATCGGGAACTCTCCAAGGACCCCAAGGGTTGGAGGAAATGATTTAAGGAAAAATCGACTAATCGAAATGGGATTCGATTAATCGATTTTAGTTTTCGATGTCGATTTGGGATCGATTAATGGACTTTGAAATTCAAGCTGTTCGAGCGGTAGGTGTACTGCGGAAAGAAGAAATTCAATTAATCGAAACTGGATTCGATTAATCGAATGAAAACTCAAACTGTTCGAACAGTAGGTGTACTTTGCGAAAAGAAGAGTTTCGATTAATCGGCTGGATTGATGTCGAGCGGAAACTGTTGTTGACGAGTGAGTTTACCTTGCGAAAGAAGAATTTCGATTAATCGAAAAGCAATTCGATTAATCGAATGACAATTGACTATTGAGCGAGAATGGACTTTCTGAAAAGGAGAATTTCGATTAATCGAAATTACTTGATTAATCGATATTGACCTTCGATTAATCGATTTTGGAAATCGATTAATGGAACCAGGTTCGATTAATCGATTCTGGATTTCGATTAATCGACTGGGGTAAATTTTGTTGACTTTTAAGTTTGACTTCAAGATTCTTGGAGGGTCTTATACCTTCTTTATTACATCTTTAGTGATATGATTCACACGTTATGTGGTAACATAGGTGGTATGCGTGTAAGGTAGTGCACAAGGAGCCACGTGGGACCTTGATGCATTGAACAAGTAAAGACTTGAGGTAGGGAACACCTTGAACATGTACTTTATTTTACAAGAGCATGTATGTAGTGATATAAATTTCAATTCAATTATTTTTACTGCTCAAAGAATTGTGAAAAGTGTGTGTGTGACATTCATAAGAGTAAACGAATGAGCCATCCCCAGGGGATGAAGAAGTAAAGAGATAAGAGCATCAGGTGTGATGCAAGTTAATGGATACATCCCAGGGATGTATCCACAGATTGAATCATGTTTGATAGGGCCTAACTGATATAAGATAGCACACTTACATGGTGAATAACTATATGTAAGGCACCGATATTTTTGTTATTTGAGGTTCCTTAGGTTACCCCACCGACGTGGCGGGATATCCACGACTGACACGGCAGGATATCCGTGACCGATACGGCGGCGAAACCGTAGGCCAGTGCGGAGGCTTATCCGTACATAGTAAGCACACCCCAGGGGTGTTGATTGAGATAAGTGAAACCCCGCCACCAATCCCCAGGGGAAAGGGGCTTGGGTACTATATAGTATTCCCAGGGAATACATTAAAACTGTCTATATAGATGACGATGAAGGGTAGCTCATCGGGGCTCGATGCTATATTGCTCGGGGATTACTTAAGTTGAAAGTTTAAGTTTTGCTTTAGGCCTTTTCAGCATTATTCATGAGTAAATGAAAACATAAGAAATCAACAGTAAAACGAATGCTTTTAAGCTTTTATCAACAACTGCATAGTCACATCATGCATGGCATATCATAGAATATATGTGAGTTATAACTTATATGTTCAGCAGTGTTTGTTCCCTATTGAGCTAGGATGTAGCTCACCCTATAGACTATACGTCGCAGGTCCATTAGTAGCAAGCCGTGGTTTGGGGACGATCCCGTGAGTCGGACTTTCTTTGCGGCCATGCGAGGAGTTGGAGCCACCTCCAGAGGACTTCTTCTAGAGGACTCCGTTGTGCTACTTTGAGGAGTTTTGAGTAGAGATTGTACGGCTTGGTATGTCAAGCCTTTATTTTGTGAAAACATGTATATGTATAGAGTTTGGATTATTCCTTTGGGGCGAACCATCTGTGATGATTTATATCATCGATGGTTCGGATCGGTTCTCCCTTCATGCAGAGGCATGAGGGTAGAACTGTCCTTTGAAAAGTAATTCTAATTAGATTTAAATTCCGCAAGTTGTTCTTATTTCTTTTCATGCTTGATATACCAGTGTTCCGTGCATAGTTAAGGGGCACGGTCAAGATAATCGTGCTGATGGCACGGGTTTCGGGGTGCCGAAATCCGGGCTGTCACAATATTAGTTTCTTTTCTGTATTATTTTCATATATCTGGTGCACTCGTCACTATGATATATTTTGGGGTATCCGCTTGTTTTTTTATTTTTTGAGTATTATAAATGTAGCTCCATAGTCACAGAAGGCTAAAAGGCTTTTTCATATTTTATGAGAAAAAAGGCATTTTTATTGTGATACGAGCAATAATTAATGTTAGATAAGATTGCGCAAAAATACAACACAATCCGCTTCAAATTAGAAGCGATAACGCTTCGAATTTGTAGCAATGACGCATCGAATATCAAGTCATGACGCTTCAAATTAGAAGCGATGACACATCAAATTAGAATCAACAACGCTTCCTATATGAAGCAATAACGCTTGTAATTAGAACTAGTGCTTCAACCTAGAGGCATTATTATTTTCGGAAGGCTAAAAGGTGTTTTCATAGTTTTTGAGAAAAAAGGTATTTTTATTGTTATACCAGCAATAATTAATGTTAGATAAGACAGCACAAAAATACAACACAATCCGCTTCATATTTTGAAGCAATGATGCTTCGAATTAAAAGTGATGACGCATCGAATAAGAAATGATGATGCGTCAAATTTACAACGATGAAGCTTCGAACATAAGCGATGACGCTCCAATTAGAAGTGAAAGGATATGGTCAAAAGATTAAACTGACAGAATGCTAAAAGGTTTTTTCATATTTTTTGAGAAAAAAGGCTTTTTTATTATGATACGAGTAATAATTAATGTTAGATAAGACTGCGCGAAAATACAAAACAATCGACTTCAAATTTTGAAGCGATGACGCTTCGAATTAGAAGCAATGGTGCTTCGTATTTGAAGCGATGAGGCATCAAATTTACAATGGCGATGTGTCGAATTTGTAATGATGAGGTTCAAACATAAGTAATGACCCTCCACATTAAAAGCAAAGACACTCATATAAGAAGCGATGACGCTTGTTATTAGAGCCAGCTCTTCAACCAAGAGGCATTATTATTACCTTCATGATTATTAGGGCTACCAGCACATTGGAATGCATAGATTTTATTAATTTAAATGATAGAAAAAGAGTTTATATTAATGTATTCATATATTAAAAAAAAGTATAACAAAATCTATTGGGATACGAACAGCCGCTAAAATAATTAATGTTGTATAAGACAGGGAAAAAATATAATAAAATCTATAATTTGATGCTCCTCGGGAATCATTTTTGAGACAGGGAGATGACGTGTCGAAACGAAGTGCCCCACCCTTAATTGAAGTGTCCCCGCCCTTAATTGAAGTGATGACGCTTGGAATTTGAAGCGACGACGCTTCGACCATCGTCTGTTTCGGTAACCTTAAACAGCGGCCCGCTTCTTATCGATATTCCAGGAATACGCTACCTGCCATCGACCCTCAAAATTTATTTTAAAGTAACATTTCAAACCCTAGCCTTTTTCCCTATAAAGTCACTACTCATCACAAACTCTTCCCATTCCAAACTCATCATCTTTCTCCATCTCCAACCCTAACCCTAACCCTAACCCCATGGCAAAAGTATGAAATCATGACGAGCTAAGCATAAGACTTGATCAAATCCTTGAAATGGAAAGGGCCGAGCTTCTGGCTGCAATAAAAAGATTAGAAAAGTTTAAGTGCAAACAGTCATTCCAGACGCTGGATTATCCACCAAGATCCCCCGACCCTTCTTTTCAACTTCTCACCTTCCCCCACTTTTTCACAATCTCACCATCAAATTTCTTCCTCAGTGCGAGTTCCTCTATGAGGACGGTAGGTTAGAAATTTACACGCCACCCCTTTCCCTTTGCTATAATTTCTAACCATAGTCCCAACTAGAGGGAGCCATATCTCTTAATAGAGCCATCTCTCTTGATGGAGCCATCTCTCTCTCCACTGTCTCGGCGTATCTTTTATTGTATTTTGTCCACTGTGTAATCTTTGCTCTGACGGATCCTTGCGATCACCTCATCAATGGTTGAATCAAGGAGCCATCTCTTTATGAGGCAAGAGTGATTCAGAAGGTTTAGAGGTGAAGATAACCTTTCTTTCCAAAATATTTGCTCTCTGTAGCAAATACTTCAAAAGCTCGAGCTGGTCTTCAGAGTCTCCAAAGTCTCGGGGTCATCACTTTTTTTGGTGGTCCAACCGATTTATCTTTAATATAATCAGTTTATTGGTTAATATCTGTAAATATTTCTTTCAATATTAATAGAAATTTTCTTTTTCTGTATATTAGTTTCTTTTCTGTATTATTTTCTTATATCCGGTACACTCGCCATTGTGATATATTTTGGGGTATCCCCTTAGTTTTTTATTTTCTGAGTATTACAAATGTAGCTCTATAGTCAATGAAGCGACAGCGCCCTGAATATTAGGGCCAGATCTTCGACCAAGCGGCATGAATATTAAGGCTAGCTGAGGCATTGTCCCTTCTAACGACGCGAAAAATAAAAGAAAGGATATGATAAAAAAAATTAAACTGGCAGAAGGCTAAAAGGCTTTTTCAAATTTTATGAGAAAAAAAGCATTTTTATTGTGATACGAATAATAATTAATGTTAGAAAACACCGCATAGAATATAATAAAATCTGCTTCAAATTAGAAGCGATGACGCTTCGAATTAGAAGTGATGACGCTTCGAACATAAGCGATGACACTTGGAATATCAAGTGATCACGCTTCAAATTAGAAGCAATGACACTTTAAATTTGAATTGAAAATGCTTCCTATATAAAGCGATAACGCTTATAATTAGAGCTAGCGCTTCAACCAAAAAGCATTATTATTTCTGAAAGGTTAAAAGGCATTTTCATATTTTCTGAGAAAAAAGGTATTTTTATTATGATACGAGCAATAATTAATATTAGATAAGATCGCACGAAAACACAACACAATCCGCTTCAAATTTCGAAGCGATGACGCTTCGAATTAAGAGCGATGACACTACGAATTAGAAACGATGACGCTATGAATTAGAAGTGATGACGCACAAATAAGAAGCGATGACGCATAGAATATGCAACGATGAGGTTCAAACATAAGCGATGACACTCCCCATTAGAAGCAAAGACGCTTCCTAAAAGAAGAGATGACGCTTGTTATTAGAGCTAGCTCTTCAACCTAGAGGGGCAGTGCCTCAGCTACCTGCCACTGACCCTCGAAATTTATTATGAAGTGATGTTTCAAACCCTAGCCTTTTTCCCTATAAAGCCATGGCCTATCACAAATCCTTCCCATTCCAAACTCATCATCTTTCTCCGTCTCCAACCCTAACCCTAACCCCATGGTAGAAGTACCAGACCATGACGAGCTAAGCAGAAGGATTGATCAAATCATTGAAGTGCTAAGGGCCGAGAATCTGGCTGTAATAAAAAATTAGAAAAGTTGAAGCGCAAACAGTCATTCTAAACAATGGATAGTCTACGGAGACCCCCTGACCCTTTTTTCCAACTTCTCACCTTCCTCCACTTTTTAACAATCTCACCATCAAATTCCCTCCTCAGTGCGAAGTCCTCTACGAAATTCCTTCCTCAATGTGAATTCCTCTGCAAGGACGGTGGGTTATAAATATGTACGCCACCCCTTTCCCTTGACTGTAAATTTCTAACCAAGCTCTGAGTTACGTCAAGAGGGAGCCATCTTGCTCGATGGAGCCAAAAATTTGAAGACCCCGAGATCGATCCCCATTGCTCTTCCTACCTTTGGTCTCTTTCCTTCCTCTGCCTCAGCCTCAAACTCATCATCTCCATTGTCTCATCAATGATTGAATTAGGGAGCCATCTCTCTATGAAGTAAGAGTGATCCAGAAGGTTTAGAAGTCAAGATAACCATTCTTTCCAAAATCTTCTACAGCAAAAACTTCAAAAGCTCGAGCTAGTCTTCAAAGCCTCCAAAGTCTCAGGGTCTTTACTTTCTTTTGGTGGACCAATGGATTTATCTTTAATGTAATCAGTTTATTGGTTAATCTCTGTAAATATTTCTTTCAATATTAATAGAAATTTTTTTTCTCTGTATATTAGTTTTTTTTCTGTATTATTTTCTTATATCTGGTGCACTCGTCACTATGATATATTTTGGGGTATCGCCTTGTTTTTGTATTTTTTGAGTATTACAAACATAACTCCATAGTCAATGAAGTGATCGCCCTTAAAAGGCATTTTTCATATTTTCTGAGAAAAAAGGTTTTTTTATTGTAATACGAGTAATAATTAATGTAGGATAAGACTGCGCAAAAATCCAACACAATCCATTTCAATTTTCGATGCGACGACGATTCGAATAAGAAGCGAGGACACGTTGAATTCGTAACGATGATACTTCGAGCATAAGCAATGACGCTCTAAATTAGAAGCGAAGATGCTTCCTATAAGAAGTGATGACACTTGTTATTAGAGCTAGCGCTTCAACCTAGAGGCATTATTATTACCTTCATAATTATTAGGGCTACCAGCACATCGAAAGCACAGATTATATTAATTTAAATGACAAAAGTAGAGTTTGTATTAATAAATTCATATATTAAAAAAAAAAGTACTACAAAATCTATTGGGATACGAACAGTCGCTGGAATAATTAATATTAGATAAGACCAGGTGAAAATACAATAAAATCTATAATTTGAAGCTCCTCGGGAATCATTTTTAAGACAAGGAGATGACGTGTCGAAATTAAGTCCGCGGGAAAAGACAACACACCCCTAGAAAATTGTAACGCCACTGACACGCCGCTTGGAATACCAACAACTATATGTAATAAATATGAAGCGGCAGTGTACCACAATAGTCTATTTAATGAGGTTACATGAAAAAATTGCTATTGAAAGGTCCTCAAAGCTTCCACACTTTTTATTCTTCTATAACTCCTTAGATTAGCATTTCATCTTCCTCAACCCAAGGGAAAATACATCTCACCGGTTTGCGGAAGATCCACCGTCTTGCGCGTCGACGTTGTATCAGTTTATACGATTGTTCAGTTCTCAACATCCCCGACGACAATGAGATGGTTGTCATCCCCAACGATCCTCCACTTATTCCTCTTCCACCACAGCCACCCCCCTCCACCACCACCAACATTTCCATAAAATATAGCATCCAAACCCAATCAACCACCACTCCATTCATTCACTTTCCTTCTTACCCTTTCCCCTCACTTGCTCCTCCTCCCCATGCTCCTCCTCCCTTCTTTCTCTTTCCTTGCACACCAGTTGCTCCTTCCCTTCTTTATCTTTCCTGCTTACCCTTCCTCTATTCATTCACTTCTTCTTTCGCCTCAGACTCAAGCTCCTCATATCCACTGTCTCGGCATATATTTTGTGGTATTTGGTCGATAGTGTAATCCTTGCTCCTACGGATCCTTGTGATGACCTCATTAAAGGCTCAATCAACCTTCGCTAGATTATCCAATACATCACCTCCCTTCATTATCTTTCCTTCTTACCCTTGCTCCTCCCTTTCTCCGACGATGCTCCTCCTCTCTTCATTCCCTTCTTTATCTTTCCTGCTTAATTCTTTCACTTCATCTTTTCCTTCCTCAATTCTTCATGCTCCCTTCATTCCCTTCTTCATACCGCCTCTTTCACTTCTCCTTCTTTCCCTTCATTCCAATTCTTTCAAATACCTACGTGGAAAAAGAAGAAGGTAGATGCACTAGTATTAAAGCCTACTAAAAAAAATTTCATAGGAACAGTATTGAATCTTCGGAAAGACCTTGCTCGTACGGATGCTTGCGGTGACCTCATCAAGGGCTGAATCAGGGTTCGCTAAATCGTCCAATGCATCAGAACCATCACAAATTTCATCAAACCCATTTACGATAAATAAAGACTGTGTAAAAAAAGATGTGTAAAGAAAGAAGATGTAAAGAAATAGTTTTGAGTTATGAATGAAACCTTCGAATGCATGATTTGAAATTTTTATTATTTCATCTTATTTTATTCAGTGATATCACAAGTAGTCCAACTAAAGCGCTAGCATTATTGATAAGAAGCGATTGCGCCCTGAATATTAGGGCTAGCACTTAGACCTACGCCTTGAGGCCCTTGAATATTAATGATAGCTGAGGCAGAGATTGTATTAATATGAACGATAAAATCTATGTGATGTTCATATAAATTATTAATGGCATGATTATTAGGGCTACTAAGGAAAGATTTATTAATTTAAAGGACAAAAGCAGAGATTGTATTAATGTATTGAGGATAAAAGGCAAAAGAAAAGATATGGCGAAAAGATTCAACTAACAGAGGACTGGTAGCCCTAATAATCATGCCGCTAATAATAATATCGCTAAGTTGAAGCGCTAGCCAAAATTAGTCCCCCAGGCCAAACGATTCAACAGAGCGTTTCTTGTACAATTTGTTATTTTTTTTTTAATATATGAATAAATTAATACAATCTCTGCTTTTGTATTACTAGAACTTTGCTGATGTCTCTCCTTTCTCTTTTCGAAGTGTTGGTAGCTTTAATATATGAATACATTAATAATCACGCCGCTAATAATAATGTTGCTAAGTCAAAGCCCTAGCCCTACATAGAAGTGTCATCGCTTCTAAATGGAAGTGTCATCGCTTCTAATTGGAAGCGCCATCGCCTCTAAATGGAAGTGTCATCGCCTCTAAATGGAAGCGTCATCGCCTCTAAATTTTGTGGAATTATCCTGAGAAGCTGGAATTATCCCTCTTCATAAAATTAAATGAAATTATTTGTATTCATATAAACTGAGACTAATTACACAACATCACTATAGAAGAAAGAGAAGAAAATCTGACGATAAAAAGATTTTGGAGACGGAAGTCAAAAAAAGAAAAATTATGGAATATGCTTTTTTATTAGAATACGATCGATCGACCGCTGCTGCACTAATGATGTCAGCACTGACACTTCAGTTAATAAGCAATGATGCTTCGAACATGAAGCAACGACGCTTCCTAATAAATCGCCAACGCTTCTAATAAAAAACACTGAATATTAGGGATAGCTTAGGTGTTGCCCTTTCTCATGACGCTTAGAGTTTTAAGCTATGACCCTACTATATAGATACGATTTAGTCTAATCTCGTGGCGATGATGCTTCTTTTTTGAAGAGATGACGCTTTGATGTGAAAGCGATAATGTTATGATAACGCCATGATTATTTGATGTTATTCTTAATGTTGGATAAGATCAGGCAAAAAGATTAAACTCCTCGGGAATCATTTTTGAGACAGGGAGATATCTCAAATAAGAAGCGATGACGCATTGAATTTACAAAGATGACGCTTCGAACATAAGCGATGACACTCCAAATGAGAAGTGAAAGGATATGGTCAAAAGAGTAAACTGGTGGAATGCCAAAAGGCGTTTTCATATTTTCTGAGAAAAAATGCTTTTCTATTGTGATACAAACAATAATTAATGTTATATAAGACTGTGTGAAAATACAAAATAATTCACTTTAAATTTCAAAGCAATGACGCTTCGAATTGGAAGTAATGACTCGTCGAATTTATAATGATAAGGCGTTAAATTTTCAACGATGAGGTTCGAATATAAATGATGACACTTCACATTAGAAGAGAAGATGCTTCCTATAAGAAGCGATAACGCTTCTTATTAGAGCTAGCATTTCAACCTAGAGGCATTATTATTACTTTCATGATTATTAGGGGTACCAGCACATCGGAAAGCACAGATTGTATTAATTTAAACGACAAAAGCAGAGTTCGTATTAATGTATTCATATGTAAAAAAAAAAGTACAACAAAATCTATTGAGATACAAACAGCCACTGAAATAATTAATGTTGGATAAGACCGAGTAAAAATATAATAAAATCTATAATTTGAAACTCCTCAGAAATCATTTTTGAGACAGGGAGATGACGTGTTAAAATAATGTTTGTGGGAAAAGACAGCACACCCCTCGAAAATCGTAACATCACTAACACACCGCTTAGAAGCGATGACACGCCACTTAGAACTGATGACATGCTGCTTGGATATGAACAGTTGTATGCAATAAATATGAAGCGGCAGTGCACCACAATAATCTATTTAATGAGGTTGCATGAAAAATTTGCTATTGAAAGGTCCTCAATGCCTCCACTCTTTTTCTTCTTCTATATCTCCTTAGATTAACATTTCATCTTCCTCAGCCCAAGGGGAAATGCTTCACCGGTTTGCGAAGGAGCCACCGTCTTGCTCATCGGTGTTTTATCAGTTTATACAATTATTCGATTCTCGACATCCCCGACGACAAAGAGCTGGCTATCATCCCCAACGATCCTCCACTTCTTCCTCTTCCACCATAGCCACCCCCCTCCACCACCTCTAATATTTTCATAAAATGTAGCATCCAAGCCCAACCAACCACCACCGCCCCCTCCATTTATTCACTTTCCTTCTTACCCTTGCCCCTCACTTGCTCCTCCTCCCCATGTTCCTCCTCCCTTCTTTCTCTTTCCTTACACACAATTGATCCCTCCCTTCTTTATCTTTTCTGCTTATCCTTCCTCAATTCTTTCAATTCTCTTTCTTTCGCCTCAGACTCAACCTCCTCATATCCACTGTCTTGGTGTATCTTTTGTGGTATTTGGTCGATCATGTAATCCTTGCTCCTATGGATCCTTGCGATGACTTCATCAAGGGCTGAATCGAAGTCTGCTAGATCATCCAATGCCTCACCTCCCATCATTATCTTTTCTTCTTACCCTTGCTCCTCATTTTCTCCGACGATACTCCTCCTCTATTCATTCCCTTCTTTATCTTTCCTGCTTCCTCAATTATTTCACTTCTCCTTCTTCCTCTTGCTACTCCCTTTCTCCGATGATGCTCCCTTCATGCTCCTTTCATTCCCTTCTTCATGTCACCTCGGCCTCAACCTCCTCGTCTCGACTGTCTCGGCCCACTTTGGATTTAGATGACACGTGATTTCCAATTCTTTCAAATGCTTACATGGAATAAGAGGAAGGTAGCTGCACCAGCACTAAAGACTACTTTCAAATTTTTCATAGGAAAAGTATTGAATCTTCGGGAAGACCTTGCTCATACAGATGCTTGCAAGGACCTCATCAAGGGCTGAATCAGGGTCTGCTAGATCGTACAATGCATCAAAACCATCATGAATTTCATCAAACTCATTTATGATAAATAAAGACAATATAAAGAAAGATGTGTAAAAAAAAAAGATGTAAAGAAATAGTTTTGAGTTATGAACGAAACCTTCGAATGCATGATTTGTAAAAAATTTTATTTCATCTTATTTTATTCAATGATATCACTAGTAGTCCAATGGAAGTGCTAGCGCTATTAATAAGAAGTGACTGTATCTTGAATATTAGGGCTAGAGCTTTGCCGCCGCGCCTTAAGGCCCTTGAATATTAGTGGTAGCTGAGGCAGAGACTGTATTGATATGAACCGAGCATTTCGTGTACAGTTTGTTGTTCTTTTTTTTAATATATGAATACATTAATACAATCTCTGCTTTTATATTTCTAACACTTTGTTGATGTCTCTCCCTTCTCTTTTCGAAGTGCTGGTAGCTTTAATATATGAATACATTACTAATTACACCGTTAATAATAATGCCGCTAAGTCAAAGCGCTAGCCCTAAATAGAAGTGTCATCGCTTCTAATTGGAAGCGCCATCGCCTCTAATTAGATGCGCCATCGCCTCTAATTGGAAGCACCATCGCCTCTAAATTTTATGAAATTATCCTTAAAAGTTGGAATTATCCCTCTTCATAAAATTAAATAAAAGTATTTATATTCATATAAACTGAGACTAATTACACAACATCATTGTACAAGAAAGAGAAGAAAATCCGACGATAAAGGGGAGACAGAAGTAAAAAAAAAAAGGTTATGAAAAATATTTTTTTATTGGAATACGACCGGTCGGCCGCTGCTGCACTAATGATGTAAGCGTCGCTGCTTCAGTTAATGAGCGATGACGCTTCGAACATAAAGCGACGATGCTTCCTAGTAATCAGTTAATGAGCGATGACGCTTCAAACCTAAAGCGACGACGCTTCCTAGTAAATTGCCGACGCTTCTAACAAAAAATGTTTAATATTAGAGATAGCTTAGGAGTTTCCCTTTCCCATGAAGCTTCGAGTTTTAAGCTATGACTCTTTTATGTAGATGCGATTTAGTCTGATCTTGTGGTGATGACGCTTCCTTTTCAAAGCGATGACACTTTGATGTGAAAGCGATAATGTTATGATAACGTCATGATTATTTGATATTATTCTTAATTTTGTTTCCCATTCGAAGTGACGTTTCAAACCATAGCCTTTTTTCTAGAAGGTGCTATGTGTCATATCGCACAAAAAAGGTGCTACGTGTTAATACCCTGACGATGGTAATAAATGAAGTAAGGTCGGGCATCGCTTCACACAGAAAAATGGTGCGTGTTATATCGCACAAATTTAAAACGCGATGACGCTTCAAATTAAAAGCAACGACGATCTAACTAATTCAAGCGATGACGCTTTAATTAAAAAGTGATAACACTACATGTTAGAAGCAACGCTTCCAATTAGAAGCGATGATGCTTCCAATTAGAAGCGATGGCACATCGTATTTGAAACGAGGAACCTCGAGTTAGATGCTTTTTGAAGCAAGCTAAATATTAAGGTTAGCTGAGGCACTATCGCTTCAAACAGTAAAAAGACATGAAATATTAGGGCTAGCTGAGGTGCTGCCACTTCAAACATTAAGCGACATGCGACCCTTACTAGAATGAGGAAAGCAGAGATTGAAATCATATAAACAACCAAATAAATAATAAATAAATAAATTATATAAACGAGAAAAGCTCTCTGATGACATTCTCCCTTTCATTTAAATGAAAAGCTGTGAGATTGAATTCATATAAATGAAAGATATTTTATTCTTATAAAGTACTACTTGCAAATATACACAGTAGAAGATAGAAGAAGAAAATCTAAGAAAAATTAATAGAGACAGACAGACACCAGCACAACTCAGCCACCTGAGACCTCAAGAGGGTAGAGAGGTAGTCGACTCCCCCTTCGAACTGCGTCATAATTCGCATAGTCGCCTCTCCAAAATAGGAGAAATCATTTCAATTGTGGCCATTAAGGGTTCAATCACATCCATCAAACTTTGAAACCTCCTTTTCTTCTGGGCAAGAAGGGCGAGAAGTTCCTCAATATCCCTGGTTGTCAAACTTAGAAAGGTTCGATCAAGAAGACGAAACGCTTCCGTAATCTCAGATAAAAACTCGAGTTGCTCCGCAATGGTGAAGGGGGTTTGGATTGAGGACAGAGGCAGAAGAAAGGATATGGAGTGAAGATGAAAGTGACGGAAGGCTAAAAGGCATGTTTTTGGGATACGAAGAGCCGCAGCAATAAATAATGTTGAAAAATATTGTTCGAAAAGACAACACACTCCACAATTTGAAATCCTCGAAATTCAGAAAAAATAAAATATCGCTTACCGTCAAGAAGTGTCATCACAGGTAATTAAAGCACTAAAGCTTTTATTTAGAAGCAATGATAATTCTATTTAAGAGTGATGACGCTTCTTATTAGAAGCGATAACGTGTCGATTTATCGGCAATGTCGCTTCTAACGATAAGCATCATTGGTAACATCGAAAAGCAGTGCACTTCTTATCGTATTTCAAGAGAAGTTCATAGAATACGCACAGTTGGCGTAAGAAATAAGAAGCGCAAAGATTTACGAAATCCTTCTATGGCGATAGTATACCTACAACAGTCTATTTAATGAAGTTGCGTGACAAACGCTATTTACAGGGCATCATAAAGCCCAATTTTTTTCATCTTCTGTATCTCCTTGCATTATCATTTTATCTTCTTCTGCCCAGACCGAAATGTGTCGTAACATTTTGAGGAGGAGCCACCGTATCGCGCATTAGTATTTTATTTTCCTACGATGGTTTGGTTATAGACATCCCTGATGACAACGAATTGGTTGTCATCCCCGACAACGAGCATGTGGTTCCCCCTCCCTCTGAAGAAGTTATCATCATTCCGGACGATGACGAACTTCAAGTTATGCTGCCGGTGGTGGGAGACCCCGAGCTCCTTCTTCTCCTAGCTCTGGAGCCGGTGCTTCTTCTCTCGGCTCTACAGCCGATTCTTCTTCTTCTGCCTTCACTTCTTCCTCTTCCACCCCAGTCACAACATCCTCCACCATCTCCAACTCAACTTCCTCATCCACCACCGCTAGCATAACAAACTCCCCACACCCACCTACACCTCCACCTCCATTTCTCCCACCATTCACACCTCTACCTCCACCGCTAACTCCTCCACTTCTGCCTCCTCCATCACCGCCTTCCTCACCTCGTGCGCTACCGTCTCGTCGACCCGTGACCCATCCCCGACCATCACCTCCAACATTTCCATAAAATGTGACATCCTTCCCCAACCAACCACCATCATCAGAACCTTGTTCAATTTCATCAGACCCATTTACAATAAAGAACGACAGTATATAAAAAGACGATGTATAGGAAAACAAAATATATAAAGTATTTTGATGTAAAAAATTGATTTTGATTTATGAATGAAATCTTTTAGCATGAGTAGTAAGTTATTTTTTACTTAATTCTAATTACAGTTCTAGTAAGATAAGCATGTCGAAAATGAAGCACTGACACTGAAAATACAATGTGACGCGCCAACGCTTCTTTAACGATGCCACCACGCTTTGATTGAGAGGCGCATGCACCTCCTACTACTCGAAGCATTTGCACTTTTCATAATATTGATTTACTGTGAATCAGTAATAACGCACTTTTCATCCTCCCCTATTCTTTTTGGCTCCGTCCATTGTTAACAGGCATCAGACCCATGTTCAATTTCATTAGACCCATTTATGATAAAGGAAGACGATATAAATGAGAAGTGATGTCACAGAACTGGGAAGCGCCTTCACATCAATCAAGAAGCGATAGCGTTTCAACTAAGACGCGATAACACTTTAATTCAGATGCGATGGTGCTTCGACAATAAGACCCATTTATGATAAAGAAATAGATTTGATTTATGAATGAAAACTTCTGTACCCAAATTAGTAAATCTTTTCTTTCATAAATAACTCTAAGTAGTAAAACGATACTCCATGAGTAAAGGAAAATGTCAATCCACAAAAAAATTTTCATAAAAAGTTAACATTATCAATGGTTCCAGGTTTCATATATGAAGTGATGATGCTTCGAATGGAAGCGTCTGCGCTTCCTAATCTAAGCGATTGCGAATTTCAAGAAATTGAATTACTGTGACTCGGTTAGACCGCAAGTTCCCTCGTTTTCTGTTCTATTTGGCTCTATCTAGCGCTATCAGCCATCACCCTGACCTTTAAAAGCACACAAGTTATGATTTTATGTCCCAACTGACCACAGCCCTTATAATGGTGTCTCTTCTTTTGTGATTATTCAAAACCAATCTTGATTCCAGACTTTATTTTGTCATTGTTACTTGGCCTACCTTTTGTGGGACATTGTATTGGATCTTGCACTGTAATGTTGGCATGTTCTTGTAATAAAACTCCTTCGCTAGGCTGGGAGGAGGCGCCCAGACAGGACGCGATGCTAATCCCTCTTTCATTCTAATAGCCTTTACACCTTCTAATAGTTTCCTCATCCCTTCCAACGTGTAATCTACCAAGCAATTTGATTCTATCCCCAGTTGAATTACCTTCAGTCCAGCTTCTCTCACCTTTTATATTTTCATCCTAGAGACAGAATTGGAATCCTCTTTACCACTCACCCCCAAACTTATAGTATTGTATCTAACATCTTTCATACATCGATATAGAATATACTTAGAAGGAATTTGATCTACCTCTTCCTTGAAGTAAACAGATCAAGTGTTGGGTCTGCAGCTGTCCTTCACTTGGCTATAAGCACAAGTGCAAGGTAGAAGAATCCAGCCTAACCTAGAGACATGAACTGATCTTAGGGCTATATTCTATCCACTTAAATGGTCACAGAATATCCCAGGGACTTTATCCAATCAAGTGGTTAAAGTTAAAACAAGAAAAGCATTGCAGATACTATGTTTGCTAGGTTACAAGCTCATGCATCCATAAGAGCATTCAGTACATAAAGATTTAGTAGAAACCACAAGAACTCACATATTGAATGAGTCATTAAAATCAACTGGTCATTGCTACAAAGAGGCTTGCAATGACCTAGCTCTCAAGTCTGCAATCTCTATAAGGCCCCAAATCTATTCACTGAAAATAGTAATATAAAACAGAGGAGGAGCTGGATCTGCAACAGTCCCTCACTTGGCTACAACCACAAGTGCAAGAAAAAAGAATCCAGCTCAGCCCTATGATCTGGACTAATCCTAAGGTTATATTCTGTCCACTTAAATGGTCACAGAATATCCCATAGATATGATCCAGTCAAGGAGTTAAACTAGAATAGGAAAACTACTGCAACCACTATGTTTGTAAGGCTACAAGCACATGCATCCATAGGTGCATAAAATCCAAATATATGAAAAATACAGAGTAAATAGAGCATTAAAAATAGTTTTGCATTGTATGAAAAGAACATACAATGACTTGCCCTCAAGGCTGCAGTCTCTGTAAGATTCCAAAATTGCTCACCATGCCATTACAATATAAATTATAAATCAGATTCAATCCTAGCTGCTACAAAGATTTAGCCCAACATAGCTGCTGAGCTAAGGAAGGAAAAGGAAAAAATAAATAGAAAAGGAAACCCTAATCCTAAAAATAAAAACCTTAAAATGAGCTCAAACTAATCATGGCTGGTTTTTACAAAATAGATTACAACTATATATACAATCCATAAAGCAATGAAATGCTTTGGCCAGTCAGAAAAAGGGAAAAATCAAGGCATTGGTGGCTGTTGTCGTGGCTTATTCTCAGCCTAGTGTTGCCTCGAGATGTGGGGAACAGCTCAACACATTGGAACATGTGTCGCAGGTACTGTGGAAGTCCCAAAATACCCCTGGAGTTCAAATATAGACCCTGGGTCCCGAGCTTCGAGTGGTTGGAGCTTTAGAACATAAATCTCGAGAGGTTCTCGAGTGGCTGGGGTGTTATCTAAAGAGTGCTCGAGTGGTTGGAGTGCTTCAGGCATTGCTGCTCGAGTGGCTGAAGGTCTTCCGCAGCTTCAGGTATGCAGCTCGAGTTGATGGCTTTAGCTGCTCGACAGGTTCATTATTTCAGCAATACAGTTCGAGTAGATCAGTGTTTCAGCAATGCAGCACTCGAGTGGATCATTGGCTTCAGCAATGCAGCTCTCAAGTGGATGGCTTCAGCTGCTCAACAGGTTCATTATTTCAGCAATACAGCTCGAGTGGATCAGTGTTTTAACAATGCAATACTCGAGTGGATCATTGGCTTTCGTAATGCAGCTTGAGTGGATTAGTTCAGCTGCTCAAAAACTTGATTACAACTGCTATAAAGTACTCGAGATGTTGCAGTGCTACTTATGAAGGTGCCTAACTGCTCGACAACCACTCGAGCTTGAAGTGCTGAAGGTTTAACTACTCGAGAGGCTCTTTGCTGCAAGCCTAATGTGCTCGAGGTTGAAGTGTTGAGGGTGGTTGCCTCTCAGCTGTCCTATGTAGTCTGTTGCAGTAGCATGCCACTATGCTTGGGTCCACTTTCCTTCTCCCTGCTGGACTTCTAAGGTTCAGGGCATGCTAAATGGCTCACATGGTGGGGACCACCATGGTGCATTCTCTATAATTCCATCAACTCCACAGCTTGCCTCTAAATTCTTTCTTCTTGGCTCTCATTAATTGGATTGCTGCACTAAGCTACAATTTATTGTTATCTATAAAAACACACTTAAAAAGTAATTATTATACAGCTCAAAGCTCTATCAAAGGCTAGGTTAGGAGGTGGAAAATGGTATAAATCTGTGATTAACACACCCCCAAACCTAATCTTTGCTAGTCCTCGAGCAAAGAGAAAATAAAATAGTTAATCTAAAAATTAAAATTTCACTTTCGTAGGAAGCACGGATGCATTTAGCTTATGCATCAAGCCTTTTAAACCCCTAGGTGATCCCTAGTGGAGGAGTGAAGTCTCCTGAGGGTTTTCAGTGAAGATATCCACAAACTTCACAATAAAATAGTTAAGCATAGTACAGCTAATGACAAAACAGATTTCAATAAATAAAACTTCATTCCACACCCATTCTTTCAAATTCAGAGGATTTTAAAACATTAATGTAAACAATTTAACATCCAAATCAGCATGTATTTTTATCACAACCAATCAGTTTATATCAAGAATACAATGTGTGAAAATCAGTAATAGGTTCACCATTAATTTAAAATTCAGGTTTGAACATTGCCCAATAAGTTTAATTTCAAACCCAATCCTCACCAGGGCAGTCTCTCAACAATGAAAATCTAAAGTGTTCACATTCCCATCAACTCAAGATCAGTTGTAGACCTCAAATAGGCCTGCAAGCATGAGCATAGGCATTACTTCTAATTTCTGACATCCTCATGGTCTTTTTATTCCCCCTTGTCTCCACATGACAGCTCACTTCACCTTGGATCAATAAGGTCTTTTAGATGGGTTGTAATGTGGCTTATGATTGAGGTTTAAAAAGAATAGAAGGGATTCAAAAATTGAGAAATCAGCAAGGGGAGGAGGTGGTTCATGACTTCACCTTCATTTCATCACAACTTCATCTTCATTTGTATTTTTCAGATCTGAAGTGGTCGGCTTCTTCTCTTCTTTTAATTTTTTTCAAATGAAGTACTTCTTTTGACTTCTCTTTCTTTATCTCTTGTCATTTTTTTTGTTTTCTTTTTATTTTTTTATTTTTTTATTTTTTTATGAAATGCCACAACTATACAACTGATACGCTGCTGTTTATAGCATTCTTCTCTTCTCCGTCCACCAAATGTTGAACCCAACCCCACCTATCTTCAACATCTTCTCCTTTACCTTCTGAAATCTCAGAGTGAGGGTAAGGTTCAATCAAGCCATGAGGTTTAAGTTCAAGTACTCTGGTGTTTATCAAAGAAAAATGGAGTTAAAGGCTCAAAGAGTGTATGCAAAGGGCAGTTCAATGGGTAGGATTTTTAGGCTCAAACTGTCCAAATGACGGCCTTAAATCATCTCCTCAATGTCATGAGTATTGTCCAACAGTTTCAATTTGGGGACCCTAACTTCTAGTGAAAGGATGTTGAGTCAGTCATTCCTTAGAGCAGAAAAAATTGCCAAAAACACTCTTCAAAAGAAATTGATAGGCCCAAATCTCACTAGTTATGGTCTTCAATTTAACTCATGGGGTATATTCTCACCTTTTTCTCCTCTATCTGGTTCACTAAGTACTACTTGTAAAAAGAAAATTCTTGATGTGAGCTTCATGGAGGTGTTAAATTTTTAAAACTTTCAGTTTTAAAAATGTCTACAAAAGTTTTAATTTCCTCTTTCTAATATGGTTAGGTAGGAATTGATTTTATTTATCTTAATTTAACCTAACACTGCTGCACTAAAATTAACTATTTTATTAGTCTACCACCATACCATACCCCCAAACCCAAGATAAACATTGTCCTCAATATTTCAAGAAAAATGTATAGGGGCAACAGGGTGTGTGAAAGAGAAAATAACTACAGCAGAAAATAAAGAGAAAATTAAACTAAAAGATTGTAGAAAGTAAAGAGAAAAATTACACTAAGGAAGAGAAAATGTTATATACAATGAGAAGACAAAACAATAACACAAACTTCTAAAACAGAAAATTATATAAACAGCTATTATAGAAAACTAACAACAGCAACTATAAAATTGCAATTAATCTCTAAAAACACCTAGAAACAATTATATTTCATATGCTACACAAGTTGATATCAAACAACAGTGAAAGGTCTTGAAAGTGAATGGCTTCAGAGGCTCCACAGCATATACAATACAAAGTTTGAGCCTCTGATCATTATCCTTCATGACTCTTCCCAAAATTAAAGTCCATGATCTCAACAGTCCGGATGGGGGTATATGTATGATAGGAAATGGGGAATCCCATCTGGAATTCAGTTTAGCCAGATAGAACTGTAATTCAGGAGCTAAAAAGTCATACCTTTACAATTGCATAGGCATCAAGCCTCAATTCTCTAGCTCAAAAATTACAATTGCTTGATAGATATAGGGAGTTGCTCCAGTTCCACATCAGGTGAGTAGTCAATAAAAGGCCGAGGGAGGGGCAGCAAAGCAGGTGTCCAAGTGGACTGCTGCACTAGCCCCACTGAGAGGCCCAAGATGATTACTTTTTTAGCACATAAGGGGGGCCTCCTCAGTCCAAAATTCTTCAACATTAGCACACACCTCAGTCCATGTCCAGCTGTTTGGGCAAGGTGTATTCCACCATCGCATCAAGAACAGCAACTGTCAAATAGTCCTCATTTCCTTCATCTAGTTTTCTCTTTGGAAAAAGGAGAAAGCCCTTTAAAAGCATGAGGAAATGGCAGATGAGGTACTGTTGGTCCTCATCTGATGCCTTATAATAATTTTTTTATTTTTTTTTAATCTTTTGGGGCTCAACAGCAGCCCTTTTATTCAACACCTGCTACTCTAAAATAGGCACTCAATCCTATCTTTATGCACACCTTTTGGCATCAAAAACATCTTAGTTGTCCACCACCCTACCATTCCTCAAGGCATATCTTAGTTGTCCACCACCCTACCATTCCTCAAGGCATTGATGGCCATAGCTTCCTCATGGGTAGAAGAAGTTTCACCAATCATATAAGGCCCTTTGGATTGGTCACTATTTGGCTTGGGAGCCTGCCCTCATCCCTTCTTGTCAGAGCATTGAAAATTTGACCCAGCTAGTCTTCTATCTTTTTTATGTTGTGACTATGCGAGTTCACAGTCTGTGAGAGTGAGCTAAGGTTTTACAGTAATGACAAAACCTGCTCCTCAAAAGAGGGGGCTATAGGTTGTTGGGCAAAGATAATTGACTTGCCTGGGGGACTAATGTGGGAATTGCTCCTGAGGGTGCTGCTGGTTGGGTCTGTAGGGCAGTGCTAGTTGTTGCTGGGGTTGAGGCAAATTATCTTGTCACCACCTTAAGTTAGGGTGGTTCCTCCAAGGATACCCAGCAGGTTGTTGTCCATATAATTGGACAGCATTGGCATGCTCATTTACAAATTTAGGATACTGACCAGCAGATGGACAGTTGAGAAGTGAATATGTGGCTGAGTGGCATTTTATCTAATTTTTGAGACAAATAGTCCACTTTCCTCTCTAGGTTTATGCATACATTTAATTCCTACAATTTCCTATGGAAGTGGGTTCTTTTGTAACTCTAGCGGCTGGCTCAATGTCATTTCTTGATATAGACTCCTGGTGCAAAGAGTTTTCACTTATCACGTCAAACAATTCCTAGGGTTCCTCATCAATTTTACTGAGATATGTGTCACCACATGATGCATCAATCATAGATCTATTTTTAACATCAATCCCCTAGCAGAAGCTTTGCACAAGCTGTCATTTGGGAATCTGGTGGTGTGGGCACTGCCTCAGCAATTCTTTAAATCCATCCCAAGCTTCATGAAAGTTTTCAGTTAGAAACTGAGTAAAAGAGATAATGTTTTTCCTCAACTAACTGGTTTTACTAATTGGGAGCCAAGAACTGGCATTGTAGTGCATTCCAAGATGTAATACTGTTTGTTGGGAGCATGGTAAGCCAAGTTCTAGCCTTATCCTTCAATGAGAAAGAAAAAAGTCTCAGTTTGGTGGCTTCATTTCCCAGACCAGCAATATTAAATGATGGCAACATTTGAATGGTTTGAGACTTGATCTCATAATTACCCTCAGCAATAGGGAACTGAATGCAGAAGGGAGATGAATATTCCCCTGGTGCATAGTAGTCCCTAAGGGGTCTAGGTTGCTCTCCCATCTCAAATGTTTCTAAATTTTCAGTAGGGGTGGGTGATGTGTGCCTAGGTCTAAGGACTCTTTCTATTTCAGGATTTAAAGTTTTAAGATCAGGATGAAGGGACCTTCTACCCAGCATATAACACACTGCAAGTAAAAAGTTAACCTACAGCACACTGAAAAAATAATAAAACACTACAACACACTACTGTTGAAATCAAAGAATGCGGAACTGAAAAGACAACAAGGGAGAGAGAGATGTAAACTAAGGAAAGGTTGCTCTAGCTACAGCTATTCTCTCCTATATGTTGCTGCTCCAGATCTGTAAAAATCAAGAATTACAGCTCGAGTGGATGGCTTCAGCTGCTCGACAGGTTCATTATTTCAGTAATACAGCTCGAGTGGATCAGTGTTTCAGCAATACAGCACTCAAGTGGATCATTGGCTTCAGCAATGCAGCTCAAGTGGATCAGTTCAGATGCTCAGTAGCTTGATTGCAGCTGCTATAAAGTACTCGAGATGTTGCAGTGCTACTTGTGAAGGTGCCTAATTGCTCAAGAACCACTCGAGCTTGAAGTGCTAAAGGTTTAACTGCTTGAGAGGCTCTATGCTGCAAGCCTAATGTGCTCAAGGTTGAAGTGTTGAGGGTGGTTGCTTCTCAGTTGTCCTATATAGTCTACTGCAGCAGTACTCCACTGTGCTTGGGTCCACTTTCCTTCTCCCTGCTAGAATTTTAGGGGTCCTAGGCATGCTAAATGGCTCACATGGTGGGGACCACTAGGTGCATTCTTTATAATTCCATTAGCTCCATAGCTTGCCTCTAAATTCTTTCTTCTTGGCTCTCATTAATTGGATTGCTGCACTAAGCTACAGTTTATTGTTATCTACAAAAACACACTTAAAAAGTAATCATTACACAGCTCAAAGGTCTATCAAAGGCTATGTTAGGAGGTGGAAAGTGGCATAAATCAGTAATTAATAGACGAGATCCTCCCTATTTTCTTTATCGTGACGAGATTGAACAGCAAGATCGTATTGCCTGACAAATTCTATCAAACTCATCTGGACAATGACATAGGTATCGAAGAAAGAATTTATACTTTCTCCACATTGCGTAGTGGTCATGCCGGCCTAAAAGGTATCGTTCAAGTAGCATAGAATCCATTTCCTTCTAAGAGCATACATTTGTTTCAACCACTCGTTGTCTTGCAATTGAAACTTCTCGACTAGTTCTATCCATCTCCTTTCAAAAACATCAACCGTTTGACTAAATTTGCATTGATTGTACTTTCGCCCGAAATTCTCAAACTTTACCTTCAGCTAAGAGAGATGGTTCAATTCATTCTCCCTATGTGCCATAAGCAGAGGCGATGTGTGATCCCCGAAAGAACTTTGGAGATGCCCTTGCTCATCTCGTTGCATTGATCGGTGATAATTGCATTAAGTTTCTTATGACCCATACACTTCAGTCACGTGTTAAACAACCAAACGAAAGTCTCCTCCGTCTCATCTGCGAGTAACGCACATCCAAAAAGTGTCGTCTGTCAATGATGATTGACCCCCATGAATGGAACAAACGGTAGTTGTAATTTATTTGTTTTGTATGTACTATCGAATACCATCACATCACCGAACTATTGATACGTATCCGTGACCTATGATCAACCCAAAATATACTACGCATACGACATTCTTCGTCTAGTTCGGCTTCAAAGAAGAAACCATCTCCTTTATTCTGCCTATCAATGAAGGTCTTGATCATGGGCGTGCACATCAGATCGATGTTACTCTCCTTTCTTATCTTCTTTAGGTAATCCCGAGTTTGTTGAGGGTTTACCGTCACGCCAGCCTCTCTATCCAAACTTGACAAAATAGCATAAATCTTTGAATGAGGAATTATACCATCAAATGCTTCTATCAATAATTTACTTTCCCCATTCAACTTATTATGTGATCGTAGTTCCTTCACCTTCAAAGGTGAATACAACTAATGATTATGAAGCTCTCTAAATTTCATAACCTCCCACAACTTTCGTTCGTCAATCCTAAACTTCAACCTTTCCTCACATTCGCATTTGTTATCTCTTGAACACTTTATATTGGCGTGTAATTTGCGCTTGTCAGGTTGCTTGAACCCTTCGAACGAACATATATATTTTCTCTTTATAATCTCTCTTTGTGGATTTGTAGGTGTTACTTTTCCTAACGCTGAAACCGACTTTCTTCGCATATAAATTATAGAAGTCATATGCTTCATCTTCATATTGGAATTTCAAGCCCATACATGGCTTCCATTCATCACTCGTCTTCTCCACACCTTCACAAGAATCTATCATTTCAATATCCCTATCACCACCAAGTGGAACTCCTACAGAAGAAACCATCTCAGGGGGAGGTTTAAATC
Source organism: Chloranthus sessilifolius (assembly GCA_021018995.1). Taxonomy (NCBI): domain Eukaryota; kingdom Viridiplantae; phylum Streptophyta; class Magnoliopsida; order Chloranthales; family Chloranthaceae; genus Chloranthus; species Chloranthus sessilifolius. The sequence continues at coordinate 89,183,735 of CM037585.1, read as the reverse complement.
AACACCACCTACAGTGAATCCTCCAATCGAGTCCATTACAGGCCCTGCATTAGAAAAAAAATGGGCTAATAAGAAAACAGATTCACAAGGAAGCAATGACGTTGTCATACCAAGCACAAGCGCTTCAATATGGAAGCGATGACGCTTCTCAATCTTTGCGCCGTCGCTTCCTATAGCTTCAAATAAGAAGTGTGTGCTTATAATTTATATATTTTCGAATGCTATTAATTATTTTTATCTTCACCCTGTAAATAAGTGAAGAGATTCATCAACTACGAGCAGATGAGGAAACTAATCCACAAGGAAACGATGACACAATCATACAAAGTGCCAGTGCTTCAATATGGGAGTGATGACGCTTCTAAATCATTGCGTCGTCGCTTATAACTCGTAGCGTCGTCGCTTCTCAATCTTTGCGCCGTCGCTTCTAATACGAAGCGTCGTCGCTTCTAACTCGTAGCGTCATTGCCTTTCAATCATTGTGCCTTCGCTTCCTATCGCTTCAAATAAGAAGCGATATCTCCACCTTGTAAATAAGTGAAGAGATCCATCAACTACAAGCAAATGAGAAAACCGATTCACATATGAAGTGTCGTCGCGTGGGTGCAGAAGCGATGCATCTAAATATCATATATATTTGAATGTTCTGTAAGCTGAAAATAATATACAGGAAAAAGAAATAATACTTAGTTCAAATGTCAATCTTCTGGGCTTCTATTGAGTATGTGCACCAGAAAAAATAGCAAGTTTTCTCTTATGCACTTCTATCCAGTACATGCTCCAGAAAATTAGAGAAAACGCTCTCTTCTGCACTTCTATCCAGTACGTACTAAAGAAAAATAGAGAAACGTGTCTCTTCTATGCTTCTATCCAGTACGTGCTCTAGAAAAATAGAGAAACTTGCCTCTTTTGCGCTTCTATCCAATACGAGCTCCAAAAAAATAGAGAAACTTGTCTCTTTTGCGTTTCTATCCAGTGCGAGCTCCAGATTTTCGTGCAAGTTACCTCTTCTACGTTTCTATCGAGTACGTCCCTCCAGGAAAAAGGAGAAAGTTGTCTCTTTGCGCTTCTATCCAATCAGATCTTCAGAAAAAACGAGAAAGTTACAAGTCAAAGAGAGGAAATAAAATAATAAAAAGAATGAACCTTAATAAGGAGGGAAAAAGAATGAACCTGTACTAATTTTTAAATTATTTTACCGTCATTACATTCAACAAAACCTTTCCCTTGGGAACAGTGCTCAATCCCTCCCATTGTTAAGTATAGCCCCCAATAATCTCCTACTGCCTACTTTACCTACCATTGACACTAGAAAACTCCCGCTATGGCTAACTCAGGTTAGTGCAAAAGTACTTTCCACGTGTCCGCTCCCCATTAAGGGAGCATAGAGAAATCTCTACCCCGAACGCATTTTTCCTTTTCTCATATATATATATATATATATATATATATATATATATATATATATATATATATATATATATATATATATATAATTTCTAAAGCTTAGTTTTATTAGGAGTTTATGTATGGTATGGGGAATGCCCCTAAAGCTTTGTAATTTTGTTGGTTATTTATTAAAATTCCCTTAACTTTGACAAATATATATATATATATATATAAGAAAAAGGGAATATAGGTTAGAGTGCATGGATGAACTCATGCACTCGAATCCTAGATCACATTATATGGCACATGATCCTAAAACAACACCCATCTTGAGATCATGTGCCATGGTATGCAATCTATCAAAAAAAGTTATAAAAATTAAAAATTGTGGTCAAAGTTTATGTACTGCCCCATACATTCTGGTGCATTAAATTTTTCCCATTTAACCACATTTTGGATGGTAGATATATATTAGATCATGTCAAATTTTTTGGGTGGCCTGTGATTGTCCTCGGGCAAGTTGTCCTGATACTTGATCCCTTGTATGGGTGCCACATGGGCCCTACCTGATTCAAATGCATGGATCCACCATGCATTCCAACTCATATCCATATATATATATATATATATATATATATATATATATATATATATATATATATATATATATATATGATCAGGTAAGGTTGTGCCTTTTTTGGACCGAACCGACCGAACCTGACCGAACCAAACCGCCAGGTTTGGTCGGGTTTGCACAGGTACCGGTTTGGGTTTGGTTTGGAAAAAAGGAAAACCGAAAATTTTGGTTTGATTTTGGTTCCAAGCTTCCCCAAGTCGAAACCGACCAAACCGAATAAAGTTTGTATGTATATATATATATATATATATAGGCAGGGGTTTTGATTAATTTTAAAGGGCATATTTTTATATAAAATTCTACCCTTATCTTTAGCCTATTCCTAAATCCTAAAGCGGTAAAGTAGAACTTATAGGAAAACCGGTTGGGAAGTTGAGAAATTTTTGATATGCAAGTATAACTTATAGGAAAACCGAAATCGACCGAACCGAATCGGGCTGGTTTGGTTTAAGAGTTGGACGGTTTGGCTTGGTTTGAAAATCTAGAAACCGACTAGGACTGATTTGGCTTGTGGGTTTGATCCAAAACCGACCAAACCGAACCGAATCCACCCCTATGATCAGGTCAAGTCGAATCGGCCCTGGGTTAGCCCAAGCCTTGCTTGAGGCCAATATATAGCCTTGACCCAATATATAGCCTTTACCATGGCCCAGGCCAGAAGATTTGGGCCCATACCAGACCCATATATACTTAAAACAGTCGAGGATGGCAAGTTAAGGCTTGGCCAAAATGTGAAATGCTTCAGTAATTAAGCCCAGTTATTCATCAAAACTCTGATATCAGACCTGGTCGCCAGCTCAGCTGGCCTAACCCATTATTACCCGAGACCCAGTCCATTATCAGCAGCCCACCACCACACGGCCCATTTGGTCCCCAAATTGAAGTATACAGTCATGGGTAGCTTTAAAAGCACCCACACGTTTTCTGAAAGCACCCACATCGAACGCCCCTTAAAACCCATTGATTGGGTTGGATCTAACGACAGAGATCGTGTTTCACCCCAATCTTCCACACAACGGATCTTAAGACCATGTCGCACCTATCAAATGGTCAGTTTTTTATTCCACATCACATATCCCCAAATTATGGCTCTAAAATCAGGTATGAGTGTGATGTGTGCCATACAAGGTGCATTTTTTGGGAATATGTGATTCGTTGAATCAAAAACTGATTGTTTAATAGGTGCAACATGGTCTCAAGATCCATTGTGTGGAAGACTAGGGTGAAACGGTCTCCATCGTCTGATCCGATCCAATCAACGGCTTTTAAGGGGTTGCACATGTGGGCGCTTTCAGAGAACGGGTGAGTGCAAACAAAGCTACCCTAAAGTCATATGTGCCAATGTATGTGCTGGAACATGGTGCAACCGGTGCACACTTCAGTGTACATGGCAGCATAGTTACCAAGTCGGAATTAAGGGAAAAATCAGCATGGCTAAAAAAATTTAAAGAAAAAAATAAATCAAAAAATCAGCAAAATTCAGAAAAAAAAAAATATCAAAAGTCCTTATAGAAAGAGTAATGGAAATATTTTTAAAATATATTATTTTCGCAAAAATGAATTTGGGGAAAAAATTCTTAAAGAAGGCATTTGAAACATAAAATTCGTGTTTCTGATGTTTTATGAAAAAATATGTTTTAAACAAGTATTGTTTTTTCAAAAAAACGCCGGTTTTGGTAACTATGTCATGGGTGGATGGGACCTCTCTTTTCTACAAAACAGGCACACAACCTCCATATACAAAAACTAAACTAATCGTTTGACAAGTTCTCAAGAAGTAGGTAACACTTGGATATATCCTGTACATTTTCACTCACATATAGATAATACACTACACATAATGAGGTTTGATTCTATGGGAACTGGTACACCATTCTGCTACAGTGATCAAATCATATAGTGTGGTACAAATGTTGAATCTTGATCTAACGGCAAGATCCAACGGCCATACAGCACGTGACCCACTCCCACCAGAATCACCACACATCTGTGGTTAATTAATTAATTAGTATACAAAATTAAACATGATATATCATCCCAACCTCCAGGGTAGATGCATGAGGGATGCTCATTGCATAGTCAGGCCCCCTACAGTTCCTCCTCAAGAAATCATATCCAACATCAATCACCAACCTCTTGATCAATCCTGACCCGCGCTTTGCCCTCACGTAAGAATGCCCCAGTATGAACGCCATCCCGGCCTCCCTCGCTTCCATCAGCTCCTGCAGCTCCTCCCGCACACCCAGATCAATTTTCTGGGTCACGGGCAACACAAACCTCACTTTCTTCCTCGTGGCTACCACCAGAGGAGACTGTATCTCCCTCAACTCCGACGTTCCCGCCATTTCTGTTCCGTTTTCGTCCTCACACAATTGAATCCCTGACATCCCGATCACCGACATCTTATCCTCATCTTTTTCTGTGTCTTCCACCCCCGACGCTTCTGGGGTCCCTGATCGGATGAATTCTGCAATGCTGCAAACAAGGTCTTTTTCAAACTCCAAGTCGTCCTTGTGTACATCTCGGTACCCATATCTCACAATGCACCGGTAGAGCCTATATTCTTTCGGGCCGATGCGGCCTATGAGAAACCTTTCCTCAGGCCGGACATAGGGGACAGGAACAGATTTGATGCAGAGGAATACAAGGACCTGGTGGAATGCAGGGAGGTTGGTGACAAAGTGTGAGAAGATGGCAGGAATTCCTGCAACGAGCTCCGTGTGGATGAGACCAATGCCTCGAACTCGCACGATGCCTAGGGTGGGACCAAGGCCAAGGAGCCAATTGATTGAGACTTTATTTTGGACATCAAACTCATACTTCTTGATCGTTCCGTAGTGCCAAACGTACATGACAAGCATGAATATGAAGGCAAGGGCAATGGGAACCCAAGCTCCTTCGAGGAACTTTATAAGGGAGGCCGAGAAGTAAAGGGCTTCAATGGAGCCAAAGAAAAAGATAAAGCATATAGCTAGTAAGACGCTCTTGCGCCAGCATAAAACCATCACTAGAGACATCAGGCAAGTGGTGACCAGCATAACCGTTATAACCGCCAAACCTAGTTTAAGGAAGAATGAGCATGGATCAGAACGTGTTCCAAACATCCTAAAGATGGCGTACCTTTCAGATAGGGAGCTAAAACTTGCACACGAGATTTTTACCATGGCATGTAGTTAAAAAGAAATACTTTGTTATTAGTGCGATCTCTGCCACGTGGAACACCAACTAAGCCGTCTGATTTTAAGAACATGATGTAGAGATCTTTGAGACCAAAGATTGGCACGAAACATGATCTCTATCATCTGATTTGTAAGAGTCAACCACTGAATCAGATGATGAACTTTAGCTGTATTAAATCAGATGAGAGAGATCATGTTTCGTGCTAATCTTTAATCTCAAAGATCTTTCCATCATGGTCTTCAAATAAGACAGCTTAGATGGTGCTTCACGTGGCACAGATCCAAAAAATAATAGTCTTTCCTTATAACAATGTGCCACGGTACAAATCTCGTGCGCAAGTTTTCGCTCCCTTTTAGATATCATTTTTTGAGTTCTCCCAAACAAGAAAATTAGCTTCCGTAGTCACAAGTAACAATACTGATAATAGATGACTAGTTCATAATATAAACACCTGCAATCACATTTAAAACTAAGGTAGCACACTAAAAAGATAAAAGAGATTAAGGGTACTAAATATGTACGTGCATACCCGATGCATTACCCATTCTTTTGGTGTCTCTGAAACCAATAGTAACTGCCAAACATAACACCATTAGAATCCAGTTGATCTCCGGGATATAAATCTGACCATGTATTTTGGATGACGTGTGAACTATCTTCACTCTAGGGAAGCATCCCAAAGCAGCACATTGTTTGATGATCGAGAAAGTTCCCGTGATGATGGCTTGGCTTCCTACCACTGCCGCAAGTATTGCTATCGCAAGAACTGGCCATCTTATTCTCTCTGACATGATAAAATGTAATCGTATCAATTTTTTGAAATATCACAGCCATATCATTAATTATAAATCGGTTTCTAAAATGAAAAAACCAAAGGTCACTACCTGGTACTGATACGTAGAAACCAATTCGATAGTCACTTTCGATGATGTGATGTTTAGATAGATACGCAGCTTGTCCCATATATGCAAGGATCAAGGATGGATAAACCACTGAAGTGAAAGCAATCTGCACAAAATTCAAGATTATTAGAGAAAGGGAGAAGGGTTCCATGTCCCGATTGCTCAAGGTTCGAAAACATGGTATCAGTAGTTGTATTGATAATTCTTCAGATCGAACGATATTGGGCAATACCGATATGTATCAGGCAAAACGGGCCGATGCAGGAATATATATTCTTAGAAAATTTAAAACAACAAAAAAATCTATGACAAAAGATGCGTAGCAGCCGATACCTTACTGATTCAGATAGGTATCGGCCGCAGGCATGACACCGACAGAGGTTTAATTATCAGTATCAGCCAGGCCAGTTGCTGATACGTATTGGCCCATACTTCAATCTTGCAACTGATGACAGTCGTAATTTAAGGCTGTGTTTGGATCTTTTTCTGGAAAACAGGCGGAAATGATTTACACATCCAACAGATTCCTACCCTTTTGGAACCCAGAGGAACTATCAATTTCCAACATTTGGGTAGCATAATACAGGATAGTAAAAATGAGAGAGGCACAAGCTTAGTGCTTCTACCTAACCACATGATATAAGTTCTTTGCGTTCTATGAGGTAAGGAAGAACCTTCCATGGCAGAAAAGAAAGAACAGAGAGAGAGAGAGAGAGAGAGAGAGAGAGAATAATGTGAAAACCAATAAAAATTGTTTGGTGTGGAATTTGGCAGTCTCACTTCTCATCTTCCTCCTTCCATGGTGCACTCGACCACCCCAACCCTGGCAGTCCGGTGATAATGCTGCCGGAAAGTGACGGTAAGTTGCCGAGCAGGCCATTAAAACCGGCATTTTATTTGTTTGATCCATGCACCTGTGTGATACATGCACCTGTACACATGGTGTAGATCGTGGGATTTGTAGGGGATCTAGACTTTTAGCCTTTCTAATCTACTACCTCCATTAAAGGAGCTTAAGCAGATTACCAGAGAAGAACAGAAACTACAAGAGAAAGAAATGGTTTCTTAAATCTAGGTAAAGGAACTTTCTTCTCTTATATTCTATTATTGATTCAAAGCATAGTTCAAATAATAGTATGAGCAGATTATTTATTTTTTTATAACATTGGGAAATTCTTTCACAAGGAAAATTAGTGCAAGCTTTCACAAGGATTTATTTTTATTATAACATTGGGAAATGCTTTCACAAGGATTTTTCCAAGAGATCTGAACTATTTTTAGAAAAAGTCAGGTTGTAGAAGAATACAGTCAAGTACCCTATACTGCCTTACACTGGAGCAAGTCTCTTACCTAATTACAGATTTTCATCTTTTATTTTGGTGTAAACAAGCTTTCTTTCGATATTAGTGCCCTTTTCCGACGGAAATGGCAAAATCTTATCTTTTAGGTAGGATTTTGTATTTTCTGACGAAGGGGAAAACAGGCAGGTTTTCCATTTCCATTTAGGACGCTATTTTTCTAACCAAACACAGGAAAGGGCAGTATTTTTTTTCTTTTCCTATAGTTTCCTTTCCTTTCTAGGTATTCAAACAGAGCCTAAGAGTCTGAGGCTCCAAGAAAGCTTGTTAGGTCCACAGTAGGATGCATATCGTGGACTTTAAATAATAGGTCTGCTCCAATGCCATTTGTTCGATTTCACATTCAGTTGTAATCCTACAGGGAACGGATTACAATGTACATCCTCAATTTCTAAAGTTGGCCCTAGAGGAATGAAGCATTCTGTTTTAATCCTTTGTTTCGTCCCTGATAATGATCTATAGAATTAAAAAAATTAAGATTGATGTCTACCGAACATATTGCTCATTTCTATAAATTATTAAACTAAATGTAATAGTTGTTTCTTCATATAGAGAAAAAATCAGCATTGAAGATTCAACGGCTAAGGGCATTGATCAGCCTTCAAAATGACATATTTTATGCCCAAATCTCGGCATTGTTAGGCCTTATTTTTACTAATGATTGCCTTTAGTATGTGATGTGTCACAACATGTTCGAAGGCCGAAAGAATGCAAAAATGGTTAAAAGAGCAAAGTAGAAGAAAACCAAAGCCACGGCAAAGGTTAGATATGAAACAGAGGAGAAATGCCCCCAAACAGGTCATTTAGACTGGTCGAGATTCATTTTCGACTGGTCGAAATCGTGCAGCAGAGAGAAAGAAGAAAGAAAGAACAAAAAGAAACAGTTTGTTTCGACCGGTCGAAATGTCAAATTCGACCAGTCGAATCCAAAGAAGCTTCAGAAGTTGAATTTTGGACCGGTCGAGATTGCACTCGACCGGTCAAGCCCAAACAGAGAAGGAAGAGACTTCTCATGCTATTTTTTGGACCGGTCAACGTCAATTTCGATCGGTCGAGCCAGAAGCTACAGATTGCAAGAAAAAGAAGTTGGACCGGTCGAAATCAGTTCAGCTGGTCGAAAATTAAGGAAACTAAGAGTTGTGCGTACCTGAAAGAAGAATTGAAGGTTCAACCGGTCGAGATTCATTCTCGACCGGTCAAAACAGTGTTTTGTTGCAAAAAATAGGGATTACAGCTGTGATCTTTGGCGGCCATGAAGTCTAGTTCAAGCAAGATTCTTCCACGAGATTTTTGGGGATTCTAAAGATTGCTTGCCATGTTTATCTTGTACTAGAGCCTTATGATTCTATAAATAAGGGCCCTAGGGGGTTAGAGTTTAGAGAGTCCTTCCGGCAGAGAGTTTTGTAGAGAGTTCTTCAGCCATGAGTTCTTCTTAGGTTAGTTTAGGTTTAGTTTCTAGTTTTGGAGAGTTGTGAGATTGTAATCATCGACAGATGATCGAGTCAATGATGATGGCGATCGTTTTATCGATGCAAGGCTAAACTTCTCCAAGGCTGGGATCATTTGTAAATCATATATGAGTATTTAATAATATTTCTATATATTTTTCCATTTTTGAATTCCCTTTTTGGTACGATTGCATGTTTGAGGTTTTGGCTGTACTGTAAACGAACAAGTAGCGATTTATTTCTATTTTATTTTATTCTAATGGCCTTGTAGGGATTAGGATTCAATTTCATAGGATACCCATCGTTGGATTAGTGCTTGTAGCCTAATTTCGTCGATTACGTGCAATGATACTTATTGTTTAGGTCGCTAGTGGTTAGACGGATCATATCGGTTTAGACTGGTCCGTGACTATGAATAGTACTTAATTCTTATACCTAGCTTTAGCTTGTAGCACAAAACGGGAGTACCTGGAATTCAAAATAGGAGAGGAATAAAAGTTTATTATTTACGAGTCTGTGATCCAAGAGGGATCCCAGTCTGCCTTCTCATAACTTATCCAAAACTATTTTAATTCGCCTTTTAGTTGAATTAATTTAGAAAACTTCTTATTTATTATTTTTTTCGATTAAGGCAGTAGTTAGAAAAGTAAACGACAAGTCTCTATGGTTCGACACCCTTGTATTCGCCCTAGTACATTCGAACTTGCACTTGCAAGGTTTCAGATTATAAACGATCAAGTTTTTGGAGCCGTTGCCACGGACTTCGGCTTTACCTTTTTAATTTCTGTCTTAATTTGTAAAATCTGTAAATTATACTAACCCGAGTTTACCTATTGTTTTTGTTTTATAGGCTTGGGAGATTGAAGGCTCGAGTCTACTGAAGCTTGTCACGGGACAACTCGAGAGGCTAAGGTACATACTTTTGATTTCCAATAACTAGGTTAGTTGTTTTAATTTTAATTTTCGTTTTTAGTTTAAGCCAAGGTTGAGGTCGCACTACTCTTCTTTAGAGCGCCTCGACCTTGAGATTGAGAGAACTTGTCGACGTATCCGTGCTAGCACACGTTCTTCTCAAAACGTCGTGAGTTTTGACCGTTCTAGCCGCCCCGTCCTTCCCCCGATTCAGTTCAACATGGCGAGAAAAGAACCACCTGTGGCTAAAACATTGAGGGAGTATTATACATCGTCTACTCTTGCATCTCCCTCATGCATTCGTTTGCCCACAGCTACCGATAATGGGGCCTTCGAGATTAAGCCCAACTTTATTCAAATACTTCCAAGCTTTCATGGGCTTTAGTAACGAGGATCCCTATAAACATCTGATAGACTTTCTAGAAGTCTGCACGATTTTTAAGATAAACACTGTCATAAGAGGCCACTCGTATGAGGCTATTTCCATTCTCCCTCAAGAACCGAGCAAAGCAGTGGCTGAACTCTTTGCCCCGCGATTCGATTGCTAGGTGGGAAGCGTTACAAAGCAAGTTTCTCACTAAGTACTTCCCAATCGGCAAAACGAATCCAATCCGGAAGGCCATCACAATGTTCCATCAAAATCCGGATGAGTCCTTTTATGAGAGCTAGGATCGCCTTAACGAGCTTCTGCGCAAGTGCCCTCATCACGAGGTTCCGAATTGGCAAATAGTGCAGAGTCTCTATGAAAGACTGAGTGAGCAAAACCGGCAAATGATCGATGTCTCTTATGGGGGTACGATCCTCACAAAGACTGCAGAGGATGCTTGGGAACTCTTCGAGAACTTAAGTGAGAACTCGGTGCAACAAGCTGCAACGAATATGATTGATCCATGGATTCACAGACTACAACTCCTAAGCGAGGGATGTATGAACTGAAACCAACGACGGATATTTCTACCAAAGTTGAGGCTTTGGAAAAGAAATTCGAGTCCATGTTGAGTGTGAAATCGCACCTAATATCTCAAGTGAACCTCGTGGCATATGACAAAGCCATACTCATGCGATTCCCGATTGTCCTGTTGCGCCATTATACCCCGAGATGGTACAAGAGCATATTAATGTTGCGAACTCCTACCAGAGACTGGACCAGAATAACTTCAGAAAAACCTATAATCCTAGCTAGAGGAATCAACCAAACCTGGCCTGGAGAAATAGCGCGGCGCAGGGTGCCATTCAGCCTTATAGGCCAATATACATCTCGCAACCCCCTCCGCAACCCTAGGGTCAGCAACAGTACAAACCTCGCTCGAGTAGCAATTTTGAGGAGGCCATGTTGCAGGCAGCCCAAAGCTGGCAGCAACAGACGTAGCTACTCCACTCTCACACGTAGTCCATTGCTAAGCTAGAAAGATTGGGGAACTAGTTATCGCGTTGAACAAGAGAGATGAGGGCCGGTTACCATGTCAATTGGTTAATTAATGGTGGGGAGACTTCCTCTTCCCCTGATCCACCAGTGCCTTGATAGGCCCGTTGACCTTGTCGAGCTACCAACTCATCCGTAGCGTTTCTTGGGAAGCAACCCAAGCCCCTTGTACATTATTAATTTAGGTTTTGATTTTATTTTTATTAGATTTAACGAGTTTGTGTCTGTGCAGGTGTCTAGGTGTCAAGTTAAAAAAAAAAATCAAAAATATAAAATTTGGTTAAAAAGGAGTAAGTTTGATAGAGTCTGAGAAGAGAGCCTTTCTCTCTACTCAGATCTCGACCGGTCGAAATTAGTCGGCTTTGCTTGAAGAGGAGAAAAGGATTATTTCGACTGGTCGAGACTGATTCTCAACCGGTCGAAATTCTTCCTTAATAGAAACACAAGTTTCTGTTGTGTTTCGACAGGTCGAAACTAGAACTATTACTTCAAAACAGAAGCAGGGAAGAGAATTTAATTCTCTGCCCATTTTTTCGACTGGTCGTAATTGATTTCAACCAGTCGAGTTCCAAGGGCTCGGGCTTATTTAAAGCCCCAGGACCAGTTGAAATCTCATTCAACCAGTCCAAGCCCTAGATTTTCGATTTCTTCTTCCTCGAGCTCCCCCGGCTCCATTTTTCAAATCCCTTGCTATTTTTCGCGTGCCTTTTCACCTTCCGACCATACACACCTCTTTCAAGCACCCGTTCACCTTCCATCGCACTGTTTCCTTGTCGATTCACGTCCTGCCAATTCGCGACTATAAATTCAACACACGTGATAGGCATTCACCATCCATTGGCCGCGATCGACGCACATTCACGCTTCAAGGGTAATTTCTTCTCGTTGTGTAGTCGTTTTTCTTTATTTAGTTTTACTCTTATTTTGTTTTATATTAGTTTTAAATGGGTAAAAACCGTGACAAGGGCAAGGCACCCAGGTGCTTCTGAACCCAGGTGCTGGTATTCGTATTGGCACCAGGGCGTCGGCCGCCGCGTCTAAATCACCACCCATTGCCCCTATTACCAAGAACCAGTGGAAGGACAGCCCACTGTCCACGATGATGCATCACGACTTCTTTGTCAAACCCGAGTTCGACATGACATATTTTGAGAAACTGCCCGATGCCCAGTTTTCACTGGCCTATTTTAAGCGAGCCGGCCTCGAGGGCTTGCTAACACCAGTGTACCCCCGACTAGTCCAGCTCTTTTACCAAAATGTTACTTACAATTCTGCTGAGACAAGCCGTTTTTCAACGAAGGTCGACGAATTCGACATTTCATTTGATCGAGTACACTTGGCTGAAGGTTGTGGCATCCCGGCTACACCCCTTTTGGTTGTAACATGCCAAGGTGCCACGGCTTCCCAGCCTTCGCTGAACTGGTGTGTCGTTTCAGGCAAGCCACCTGTGGGTCCCACCTTCACTACTCAAGCTGCCCTTTTACCCGACCTTTTCTTTACGGATGTAGTGTTATATAAAATACTATTTCCGATATCGCATAAAACCCAACGGCGTGGGGACCTCCTTCAGGTTCTCTATGTTGTCCTTAAGGACTGGTGGTTTGAGCCGGCGAAACTAGTTTTCTATGGGTTACTCGATACCCTAAGAAAATTAGCGTTGCCACGATACCACCAAGTGTCGCTTGGACTCCCATACGGTCGAGCCATTACCCGCTTGTTACTCCGTCAGGGGTACAAGGTCGACCCGAAGGAGCCCACTCTGAAGGCGGTCCCGAAGCTCTATGAGGCAAGCCAATGGAGGAAGGCTTAGCCCACTGCTTCCAAGCAGGCTGATGTGGCCTCTTCCACGGCTGCATCTCAGACAGAGACTCCGGCAGTCTCCGTCTCTAGCCCCACTGGACCTGCTGCTGGAGCAGCCAGCACCACTGCCCCTACCCCTCCCTACCTATACCCTCATTTACCTAGCCCATCCCGTTCACTCCAGCACCTTCACCACCTCTTGAGAAGGAGGACACCACCTACCTTTTCCCCCCAGTCTCCTCGGCTCTCATCACCATTCACTTGGCCATACCACAGTCCTCCACACTACCTCCAGTCACCAAGCTTTTCACCGACCCCATCATTACACCGGAGCGTGTGACCGCTACCTCCACCCCAACCCCTCCATCCATATCCTTGCCCACTACATTTTTGCCCGACACCTTTGACATAGGCGTCGATGGTTTTAGCGAGCTTATGGATGAGGCCATCCATGGGGGCGCTGCCCCATTTGTCATTGCGGAGCAGCGCCTTTGTGTGTTAGAGGCGGGGCAGGCAAAGATTCGAGCCAAACTCGCCTCCATGAGGGGACTTTTGACAGATGTGTTGGGGGGATCTCGATCTTACTTTCGAGCGTGGGTCTTCCCATGATGACAAACCTACTCCACCTAGTCCACCCCCCCACCACCACCACCACTGTCTAACAAGCCCTTTGTGGAGGAGGGTTTGGGCATTGCCCCTTCCGAGGCCCCGACCATGGAGCCCGCTGGCCCTGCTCCCCCCTCTACATTAGAGGAGTCGAGGGCCAGCACTTTTCCTGGACCCATGGAGATTGAGGAGCACAATTTCTCACCCCCAGTTCCTGAGGGGGATGTACCGGAGGAGCCCACTAAGGGGCCCTCCATGGCTTTAGTTGTGAGTAGCGAGGATCCACATGACCTTGCCACTTCCGACGCTTTGACCTGGGCCAGTGTGCCTTATCAAGGAAAACGTATGAGGGCACAGGTCATTGTAGATACCGCTCTAGTCCATGCCTTGGGTGTCTACACAAACGCTCTTGAGGAGGAACTAAGTCGATCCGACGCCGCCTTCGTGGCTGACAGATCGATGACTGTTCAAACTACTCGATCTGGGAAGGTTAATATGGACCAGTGTTCATATCTAATATAGGGTTCATATTGAAAGGCTTGGATTCGATGGTACCGATCCTCCAACGGGAATTGTTTTTTGCACTGCACAAAGGACGGAAGATGTTCTACTAGGAAAATTTGGACCAATGAAAACTGTACCACGTGTCACCAAATGATTTGAAAATTAAGGTGAGGGTTTTATCTTAAGCCTAAGATGTGGAGAATTGATCGCATTTTCTAAGACGACTTTGTGGCACAAAGAAAAACCCTTGATGCAACTCATGCTGTAAATTTCTAATTTAGAGAGATTGACTGGCACACAAAAATCGATCATTTTGAGCCACATTACAAAGTTCTATTTCATTCATGGTAGAGTTTTTGACAAAGTTGGAGACTAATCCGAAATTCAGCAATTTTTTGTATATTTTTACCAAACTGAAGATGCTAATTGATGCGGGAACTTACTAAATGCAGTGGTAGGGCTGAGATTAGGATTAAAATTAATTTAATCAATTAAAAAATAACAAATTCTCATGGAAAATTCTAGAAATTCAATTAGATGCTTTAATTCCGGCCCAAAATAGCGTTACTTTCGTGTATGTTCCCTATCGCGTATCTAGAAGATTAGGGTTCTTATGAACGGCTAGATCTCCGATAGTCTAAAGGCATCGAACGAACTCGGAAGTAGGTTCTCTCGATGCAGAACAAAATTAAAAGACTAATAATGATTTATGATGAACAAATAAGTTGATTTTGGATTTTGTGAAATAAATAAAATAACTAGGGTTATGCTACTTACGCAAACTATAGATCTAAAAAAGATAGAGATAGAAGAAGAGTTGGCCTTGCACCAAAACCCAAGCGGGAATCAAAGAATCGCTCTCCATTTGAGAGAATCAAACCTTCACGAAAGTTTAGAACTATCAATTTTGCATAAGCAATTTTCATTAACCAAAAAAAACTCTAATAAAGTTGTTTACAAGCCTTTAAATAGGCTAACCAATGCATAAAACTAAAAATCCTAGTGTAACTCTAATTTCAAGTTCAAATAAAAGAAATATCCTAATTCTTCTAAACAATAAAATAAAGTCCTAACAATAAGGAAACTAATCATATTTCTAATAAAAGAAACAAATCCTATTTTGTAAAATAAAATAATAACAGAGACTAATCCTAATTCAATTAGGAGTCTTGAAATTGGTCACTTTTTGTATAGCTTTCGAAAACTGACCATAACTTTTTGAATACTTGTCGGAATTGCACGGTTTTTGGCTTGTTGGAAAGCTACTTCGATAAGCTTTCAAATATAACCAACTTCGCAGCAATCCGACTTTGTTTGACACTTCAAAATAGGTCAAATATAAAAGTGACGAGATTGAAAGTTGACCCTCTGATCAGAGAATTTCTGGCAATAAATTTTGGATTTTCTTCTTTCTGATCACTTTGATGTTCTTTCGCCTCCGATATGTTATGGGCGGTTGCTTCAATTGGATTTTCTTCTTTCTGATCACTTTAATGTTCTTCTTTCGCCTCCGATATGTTATGTGCGGTTGCTTGACTCGGATCTCCCCATCACTAATTGTACTTGAGAATCTCAGCCAAAAATCGTACTTCACAAAGTGACGAAGTGTGTTTGGCATAGCTCTCTGCTAGCTCCCTGCCAAAGCAGGGTTTACCTGCTTTAGCAGGTTCCTTTGTCTTTGTTAAATCCATGCTACCCGCTTTAGCAGATCCCACTTCTCCTTGCTAACAGCCTGCAGAGCAGGATTTACCTGCTCCAGCAGTTCTCTGCTCACTCTTTGCTAGAGCAGATTTTATTTACTCTACAGGGAATTAGCATGGAAAAGGGGGCCCTGCTAAAGCAAGTATATCCAGCTCTGGTAAGGAGTTGACAAAGAGTTATGCCAAACACAGCCTTATTATTCTTCCTAGCTTAACTCACGTATTTGGCAA